>CM021108.1:250506690-251912038 GCA_007115665.2 Sequoiadendron giganteum | reverse complement strand
GGGTTTTTCTGGGTTTCTTGAGACCCCATGGGCAATATCACGTGCAAAACCATCCGGCAGTGAATGAGTCACTTTTCAGGCAGTTTCTATTTTTAGCAGGTACACTCTGGCAGCCGCCTAACACTCCAGTTCAGTAAGCAGAACGACATGCAGAGGGAACGAAGTCAAACGGAGACCGTTCGGGATGCATGCAGGTCAAATTAGGGTTTCCACTTTTATAGGGGGTGAAATCCAAAAATTGTCAAAACGAAGCACCTCACCAACATCAGCACACTTCAAGGTACCTGCTGGCAAAATTTGAGCAGAATCGGAGAACTTACTATTTTTAGTAAGTCAGGGCATGGCTACAAATAGCAGGTCTGCACCTGAGGTCGGCATCAGAGTGACACTCAAGTTCTCAGGATCAGGCATTGCAAGTTTCAAGTCAAACGGAATTGAGGAAGTCAAAAAATCGGGGACTTACTATAAATAGCAGGTGGCTATAAATAGCAGGTTGGGGCAAAGGACTGGCAAAACAAGTTCACAAGGCGAAGAAGATCAGATGGTGAAATTTTCGTGCCAAACGGAGCTACCAAAGTCAAAAAGTCAAGAACTTACTATAAATAGCAAGTGGCTATAAATAGCAGGCTGACATGTGGGATTGGCGAAACGGGTTCACAAGGCAAAGAGGGTCGTATGGCGAAATTTTCAGGCAAAACGGAGATATATGGGTCGAAAATCAAGGGACTTTCTAAAAATAGCCTGACTTACCCAAAATAGACGGTGAAGATGAAGGCAGGCAGAGGTATGAAAAAGTTTCTAAGTGTTCAAATGGAAGTTGCCCCTGAAATGCGCCCTCAAGTCAAAGCTTGCATGTGAAAAATGCCTAAGGCAAAAAAATAAAAGTATGCTATGTTAAATGCGCCCTCACCTTGAAAGGATATGAAAAATGTTGGAAAATATTCTAAGTCAAAAGTGAGAGCACACCCTCTCAAATGCGCCCTCAAGCAAAATCCTAAGTGTTTGAAAATTTTCTAAGTATAAAATGGAAGTTCAAAGGCTGAAATGCGCCCACCTTCAAGAGGATGAAACTTAGAAAATATTCTAAGGCAAGTAAAGTAAAGCTCCCCCCTTCATTTGTGCCCTCACTTGGAAACTCTACATGTTAAATGCGCTCAAGGAGGATGTTGCCTAGTGAAAAGGCGGCTAAGGCATGAAAAGAAAGTAGAGGGGTATGAAATGCGCCTACTTCATGAATTGAAATTTGCCTAGCTGAAATGCGCCTAAGGCAAAAGTGGAAGCTTCAAGGGTGAAATGCGCCCAGCTTGTTGTTGAGGTAAGTGAATATTTTTTTCCAAGGCATAGATTGAAAGCTTGCCACTCTAAATGCGCCCATGAAGAAGATGAGTTAGAAGGGATTTTAAGTATGAGAAATATAAAAATGGACCCTTCAAAATGCGTCCGAGGGAGAAAGGTCGGAAATTTTCCTAAGTAAAACAAAAACTCCCTAGGCCAAATACGCCCAAGTTGAGCAAAATGATGAAAAGAGGTGAAGGCGCCCAAAGAATGAAAGGACTTAATTTTATTTCTAAGTGGGTGAAAGTGAAGAGGTTGAAATAAAATGCCAAGGAGAAGTATACGCCTAGGGGGGATGAAAATTTAAATTTTCTACTAAGTGTATGAAGTGGAGAAACCCCTAGGGCGTGAGAATTTGAAAAATTGAAAGAGTGTGAATATGAAAATTTTCCAGAGGCATCTAAACGGGGTTGACAACTTGATGAAATATTTTTCTAAGTAAAAATTAAATGAACCCGTTCAAAAGGCACCCATGAGTTAACAGAGTTTAAAAATTAATTTCCTAAGGGAAATTTTAATATTTTCAGAAGAAATTCATTTTGCCTAGATTTTTTTCCTGATGGAAGTTAAATCTCAGAGGATTGGTTATCTCGAGCAAACAAGTGATTTTTGAATCGCTCGGAGTTGAATATTTTAAAGAGGAAATTTAAAATGTCTAAGGCAAATTTTATGAAATTGAGGATTTAAATGACAGACATTTTAAAAAATTGGAAATAAATTTACAACTCCCATGAATTTTTCGGGTTGAATTTAATTAAACTATGCGAGAATTCTTAAATGAAAATTTCAAACCGAATCAAGTGATTTTTCTCGCAAGTTGTTTAAATCACCAAGAGTTAATTGGCAGACGAAGAGGGAAAATTCGAATTTTTTACAAGGAAGGAATCATTATTAATGGCAACTGCCATAATGACTGGCTGACAACTAGCCCACTACTGCGCTTGAATTAGAAGATTTCGAACGAAGAGAGTGGAGAATTGATGAGGGTGCTAAAAATAGCCCCAGCATTACTTGGCAGGATTCTTCGAGAAGAATTATTTAAACAGTCTCTTCTCTCATTTCTCCTCACATTTTTCGAAGTTGAAGTTGCTGAAGAAGTTCTTGAGAGATTGAAATATTTTCGAAGTTGTTGAGGAGAGAAATTCCTTGAGAGTTTATTTTATTTTGGAGTGTTGAGTTGCTGAAAGTGCGAAGTGCTGGAGAAATTTTTATCTGCCGAAACTCTTTCTTTCGAAAGCTGAAAGCGTGTTGCTGCAATTTCAAAGTTGAAGGTTGAAGTTGTTTTCCAGAGTGGCTGGAAGATTTATTTGTTGAAGTTGCTGCAGAGTGTTGAGTTGCAGAAATTTATTGTGTGCTGAAGATCTTATTCTCGGAGTGCTGAGGAAGTTTTTTTTGAGCTGCAAAAGAGTTGCTGCAGATTTTATTTATTCGAGCTGCTGAAAGTTAGTTGCTGTTGAAGTTGAGAAGAAGTTGGAAGTTGCTGAGGTTGACAGAATTTGAGGAGAAAGATTTAATTTATTTTGTGCTGGGGAAATAACCACATTGCTGAAAGTTAGTAGTTGGCTGTGATTTTCTTCGCCAGTCAAAAGTGCAGTCGTTAAAAGCTCCTTTATAAGCTCGAAAGTTTTTACACAGTACGAGGTTTGGAGTTAGATAATTATGCTGAAGAATTTTATTTCCAGAAGCTAACTCCACGTCCGCAGTCGCCTCGAAGGCTATTTTATTTTATTATAAATCTGCAAGCTAACTTATTATTATTCTATCTTATTCTTGCAGATGGCTGGAGCAAAGGATGTTGCAGGAACAAGCAGAGCCGCAGGCAGAGCTGCAAACACCAAAACGGCCAGGGGTAGCTCATCCCGGCAAGCAATGATTAAAAGGCTCGCCAAGTCGGTTCTTCCAAAGTCGGCAATTGTCTCCAAGCTGGCAGGGTTAAGTGACACCAACCTCGGGTCATTTAATCTAAATGCACTCAAGTCTAGGATGTACGGACTGGGAGGCCATCAACCATCAGTCACGGCACATAACATCATGAAGAGTGGTATCTATGCAGCCGCTGGTTTTCCACCAGCAATTCAGTGCCCGGAGCTAATTATGGAGTGTGCAAACCACTACAAGCCGGAGCGTAGAACCATTGTCTCGCCGGATGGCAAATTGCTTGCCAACTTCACGCCAGATGCCATCGGAGAGGCATTTGGGATTCCTACTGCCGAAAAGATGCTGTACAGATCAAAGGAGAGGGCGGATAAAATGTACTCCACCTCCTTCGAGAGGGTTGCTGCGGTCATCAACAGAGTTTGGATGCAAAAGCCAAAACCACCTCGCACTAGACTCCCAAAGCAGATAATTGCCGAAGATGTAAAATAGGAATACTGCGACTTGATGATGATGCTGAGTCGAGTAAATGGGAGTGCACAAGCCTACTTCTTCGAGCCATGGATGTTCTACTTCATCGAGATCATATTGGAGGGGAAGGAATGTGTTGACTGGGCAAGGATGATCATTGATAACATAGATGAGCAGTTCAGGAGCTTGAGGGGGACGAAAACCTTTTACATGAGCTCGTATGTGATATATATGCTGGCAAGAATGACCAAGTATCGAGGAATTACATACAAGGAGCCAATAGGCTGTGCACCTGATCAGTTCAAAATCCATGAGGCCTGCACACAGTTGCATCTAGCTAACCCTGCCAGTTACAAACGGGCTAATGATGTATTCACAATGCACATCACGAGGACCCTTCAGCGGAGAACGCAGCAAAGAGTATCCAAAGAGGCACAAGCATTGATCGAGGAATACGGATATTGGCTCATCCAATTTCCGAAATTCACTTACATTAGGCTGCAGGGGTTCACTTCGTATCCATACCGGCTACCGAGGTACCCCACCGATCACATTATAATGCTGGAAATATCTAGGCAGTTGATCGCCTATGATAAGATTCAAAAAAAGAAGAAGAAGGGTGGACTTGACTTTCCTATTGCCATGGGAAATTCCACTGAGGTGTGTCCCTCCTTGCAGGCAGCTCGAGAGGCAGAGGATGAGCTGCAATTCTATCATCTATCGTATCACACAGGCAGACAGGATTTTGATCCGTACAGAAACATCCGAATGATACAGAACGTTGAGTACCGACACAAGGCCCACATTGAAGACTTTTGGGCAAATGCTGTTGATGAGGTTGAGATAAGGAAAAGGATGTTTTCCAGGCTTCCCCTCAAATTGATCAGGGAATGTGAGATCATTCCAGTTCCCGACCAGGTGGAAGAGGATGTCAACGTTATGCAACCCGACTATGGTTCAGTTAGGGATACTCCTGTCCCACCACCTGATTGGTCCGAGCCAGAAATCATGGACTTGGACACGCTCTCTATTCCGGTGTTGACTTTCACAAGGGCTTGGGTCGATAGACATGTATGCAGACTTAAGAGCAGATCGATCGCCCTTACTTATAGCTTGATGGGTGACCCAAGGCCGCTATCGGTGAAAAGGGGAAAACAGGTTGCTCAAACACCGGAAGCACAAGTAGAAGTACCAACCCAGCCGATACCGTTGAGGATGGAACAAGCATCACCTATGCACTCACAAACTCGGTCTTCGAGTTTGAGAGTGATTTCATTGTTTGCTGATCAGAGGGCAGGATTGGGTGAAGAGCGGGAGCTTGAGGAGGTGGATCAACCCAACATCCGAGAATCAGATAGTATAAGCGTCAGTGTATCCAAGGTTGGCCAACAAGAAGAAGAAGATGAAATAGTGGCTGACACTCGTTTCCAACAGATGTTGGGCATGACATTGGAGGAAGAGGAAAACATAGAACAGGGGACCCAAGGGTCAGGAGATACACAGCTCGTGGAAGATGATGAGCCCGAGCAGAGCAGTGCAAGAAGAGAAGAGGTACACGAGGTGGAGGCAACAGAAGAACAGCCCCTCGTCATTTGCAATCCGCAGCAGACGGTGCCGGATTGGCTTTTAGACAGAATGAGAAGAGAACCCGAGGATGATACAGATCCGGCCATCGAGATGGAGGATTTCCTTAGGAGGATCAGTGTGCCACCAGAAAAGAAGAGGGCCAGGAAGTTTTCAAAGATCTCGACTGATGAGTCAGGCTCCCGCACGCTTCAGGTGGTTGTTCCGAGGGAGGAGTATGATCGAGCCGAGGAGAGGCCCGAGAACTATGTGATCACCATCGTGGAGTTGGGTCGTCCTACGGGAGCCCAGATTGTCGAGGAGTTCGATAACTCCTATCAGGCGTTGAAGGATCAGTTGCTCCGCACGGAAGGGAAGTATAAGAAATTGAAGAAGGAGCACAAAACCTTGATAGGATATGTGCAGAGTCTAGCACGTCCAGGTGAACCGGCAAACCCAACAGTAGAACGTCCACCAGAGCTTCCGAGGGAGTCAGTTGTCGGCTTAGAGGATTTAAAGAAGATGGAAACGGAAGCGGACAAGTGGGTTAGCCATGTTCGTACTGAGACAAGGAAATTCATGGAGGACCTCGCCAATGCTTATCGGCAGGCCTCAAGTATTTTGGCACGGATTGACATGGTGGATCAGGCCTGGGGCGATACCCGCATCTATCAGACGAAGACTGTACTTCGTTTGGGGGCTTTGATGCATATACCTCTGCAAACTTTGGTGGATGGAGGTGTGATTCAGGATGGTGACAGGTATGATTTCACCAGCTGGTACTCCTCGGTGGTCACAGGCCGTGGATTTCACGATGCAGCAAGGTCAGATTCAGCCAGAGTGAAGAAAGCAATGGGTAACATCTTGGAAGGAGTCCTTAATACATTAGAAGCCATATTTGCTAGAAAGTTGGCCCCAGAGGAAATAACTGCTGATGGCTTGAAAGATAAACTGGCTCCATTCTTCTCAGCTGCGAGGTCGCTTGTCCTGGATGACTTTGAGAATGTCTCCACTTTCTCTAGTATTATTCAGCATACCCAGGACGCCTTAGCGGCATGGAAGAAGTCTTACATCCGGCACGGACAGACGGTAGCGGTCTTGGAGTTCCAGCTCAACCACATTCCACCGATTTCTGCCCAGGAGGTTGAAGCGGTATTGGCCCGGTTGATCGAGTTTGCTATCCGGGAGAAGGCCAGTGGGAACGCGCTGCTTGATGAAGATCTTCTTGATGATGGTAGTGGGCATTAATTGCTCATTATGATTCCTGCAGGGGAGTGGAGAATATTCTGTGCATTCATTGCCCACTCCTCTCTGTGGCGGTTTTTAGGGCAGAAACCCTAATCAGGGCATAGGTGGCTCGATCTGAGCCCTTCATTGTAATTCAATCTGAGCCGTCCGTTGAAATGGGCTAGCTATAAAAGGGGCATCCCCCCTCATTTGTAATCTATTAGAATTAGAATCAGAGATAGATCAGAGCTAGACAGAGATAGAAAGTGATAGAAGTTAAAGTAGAGCTAGGGGTTAGCTTAGTTGGAAAGGAAAGAAAGACTTTCCCTTTGAAAGTTTTTGCAAAAGATTGTTGTGTAAGACTCTCATGATATAAAGATTTCATTGATTGGTGACTTCATTTTGTGTTGTGGGCAGTTGACGAGATCTTTTCGTCTTTCCAATTCGAATAGAGTAAAGTAAAGTAGATTTGTTTCATGCAAGTAGTTGTTAGCTGTGGAATGTGGTGTTTAATTTGAGCAAGTCTTCTCTCGTCCATACCACTAGCGGACTTGCTGACGGCTGGTTCGCCTTGCGTGGTCAACTGGAGTAATAGCGCTTAACTTCGATTGTGGCTCATATGTCCATATGCATCGTTGTGATGGTATGAACATGTTGTGTCATGGTTTGAATATTTCTCTCATCCTTTGAAGATTGCACCAACTTTGTGGAAGTTGTCCGAAGGGAGGCAAAGCGGAGTTTGGTTTGAAGATTGTCCGAATTGATCTTCACATTCCACCCTTTAGAAGTAGATTGTAGACTTCCTATCCTTATTCCCTTTAATTTCAGCATTTTCCGGGTCAATCCAGATACCAGAACAATATTGTCAAATCTTTCATGTCCTAATTGCTTCACAACGTCGAACAACTACGTAAGTCCCCTTGGAATAATCCAACAAAACACATTAACCAACTGAGTCTATTCGCAATAAAAGGAACCTTGGAGTCGAACACATGAACTTTCAAGCAATCTTAGCATGTGGGACACTTTGATCAAGAGAGAATAGAGTGACTGTTGGACAACTTTATTCTGTGTTGATGTCGTCATAAAAAACACGTCAACAGAACTTTCACGCAATCTTAGCATGCGGAATACTTTAATCAAGAGAGAATAGAATGACCGTTGGGCATTTTTATTCTATGTTGATGTCGTCATAAAAAGCACGTCAACAAGTCCTTTCCACAATCGTGGGAAATAACTAAAACGAAGAATACTGGCAGTACTACTGCTCAACTTACAATCTGATAGAACTTCGTGCCATCCGGATAAGTATAAGTTGCTGTAATGAAATAGGAAGACTCCCCTATACCTATCTTGATCTCACAAACAGCAAACCCAACTCTCAAACCCCATTATGCTAATCTGGTTATGTCAAACCTGCATTGAAATTGTAGAATCAGCAACACAGAAAATCATTCATTCATTGATAACTCACTCAATTTTCACCCGAATCCCATGAAACCAAGTGCAAACATGATTAATGCTAAAGGCGCCCAAGAAGGAACCAAGAAACCAACCAAAACACAACACATTCATTTGGCACGCATTCCCATGCACCCCCAAATGGTACAGCCCTCAAGAAGGGGCGATTTTGCCATAATAAAATGAGTTCTCAACAATAAAATCTGCAATTTGGTGGAAGGGGTCGCCTCAACCAACCAAGCACAAACATCAATTACCCATAAGCAAATAAAAATCACTTTAAGACTTATGATTGAAAAACCAGTTCAGCCACAACTAAAACAGCAACTGTGAAATGGACTGAAAATACAAGACTCTATCTCAAAAATGCAAAATAACTCTAGAGAAACGTAACTCTTAACTAGTTGCTATATTTCAAGCAAGAAGCTAAGCCAGCTAGGATGTATGCATCCCTTGAAGCAAGTCTAATACCATTCCGACAGCATAACTTTGCATAAAATTCAAGATGCTGAATGAAGACCCAAAACCTCCTTTTTATAACTTTGCTAAGCACCTCTAGAATCTTCTAGAAGGTGCGCTCCATTCAAAAGTAGCCCTAATTCCCTGTTGACCTTTGACTCAAGAAATGGCGTCCCTTTTCCCAAGGTAAATTCCACGCCTTTTTTAACTTATTACACTCTTCCTCATGTGGCGTACCTTTTCTCTAAGTCAGCATTAATAAACAAAGATACAATTTCACTTAAATCTTTGGATGAGGCGCCTACCTTTTAGTCACCTCACATAATTTCTTTGATGCCATGCCCCACAGAAAATAACAATTAATTTGGCTTAGCTCTCGGAAACTTTGTCTATATTAAGCCTTTGATTGGTGCTTCTTGAGTGGTATTGTGTGGACACAACTTCCAGTTGTCACTAGTGTCTATAATTTGGAAAAGGAGAGAGCTAGCAATATGGTTTTATCAACGTGTTTTCCTGTACACATGTTTTTTTTCATTTTAAGGGACATCTATAACATCTATGTTAAGAAAAATTCAAATCTTTTCTCCAACAAATTCAGTAAAGTTCATTTGTATTTCATGAACTGTTGTTTAGACTCTTGTATTTCCAGTCATATTTAACTGTTTCCAATAGGTTCTTGTGTATATAATTCATTGTATCTAAGGAGATTTTACAGATTATGTGCTTATCTAAACACTTATGTTGGGAACTTCACTGTAAAGATTAAGGCAAAATTCTCACTAAATTCAAGTGTTGGGTCACGTGGATTTTTAATTTAAATCTATCAGATTTTCCTCTAAGCATTTCCATGGGCAAACTATTTGATCAAGAAAATACAATAGCAATGCAAAGTTCTATTACCATGCACAGAGGGGGTGAAAAATATATAATGAAAAGAGTACATGAAGATAATAGCAATGCAAACTTTAGCTTGGAATTTGTAGAAATAATTATTTGATAGTTGAGAGGTATTGGTAAATTATTGGATCTAAATGCAACAATAATCGTAGCCTTCTCCAGCTCTTAGTCCAGGATTGATTTATTTGGGTAAGAACTTGTCATGTCCCCGAAATAGCAATACCATAAAGACCAAGTGTTAAAATACAAATAATTTAATAAATAGCAATATTAATATTATATATAAAGTAAATGTGTACCATATCAATATAAAAATATAAAAATATGAAATAACAAATATAATAATAATATATAGGCAAATTATTGTTATTACATTATAGTATTAAATAACTTAATATCAAAAATAATAATAATAAATAAATATTATAATCATTACACATCAAAGATTGTAATACACTAGAATAAAATAATAATAAAATACTAGCAAATTGGTTTTATTATACTTTAATGTTAAAATATGTTCAATAAGACATCAAAATAAAATAATAAAATAAATATATATAATCTGAAATATCATAATTATTAGTGTAAATGTAATCAAATCTCAATTAGACTAGGAGCCTAAAAACTAAGGAAATTCTAAGTATAAAATTTTGTTCAAAATTCTAAGTCAGATTTATTTTCTCCTTTTATGAATGTGCTGATTGCAGAACATTTATCGATTTCCATGTTTGCAGATCAACAAAAGAACCACCATATATACAAAGGGAGACACGCCTCTACAAGAGACGCATCTCATGAAAGGACGTGTCCCTTGGGCACGCGGGCTCCAAACAAACCAAAATATTTCGGTTAACACACATAAACTAGTGTGTGGGCAGTAGTATATATATAATACGAATTCCGATTTTATTAAATGCAGATTTCAATTTTTATTCAAATGCAAATTCAATCATCTCAATTTGAATAACTTATTTGAAGGTATTTTATATTTAAGAGCAGATCGATTAAATATAAATGATGATGATGCATAAATGAAATCATCATTTATATCTGACCGATGCTATCTTAAATCAAAACTCCCTCTTAGCTAGGGAAGATACAAAACAAATAAGTGTTGATATCACCTTCACACGTGATATCAAAGATATGATATGTTTTCTTAAATTTGTCAAGTCCCATGACATTCTTCATAACACATCTTCATTATGGTATGTGCACTGACATCAAGTTACATGATGTCTACCATAATAGTTCATGGCATATCCACGGATATAATTATCCACCATGATTATCTCTTAAGGATCACAATGATCTTCAAATGACATCAAGTCCCATGATATCCATCAAAAGTGTCCAAGAGATGCTATCATGACATGTCCACAGATATCAAGTCACATAATATCTATCATGATAGTTCAACTCATCATTGTAGAGTCGTCACTTTACAATGTCACATACAAGTGTTCATTATTAGAAAGATCGTCACCTTTCAATAATGTACACAGGGGGAGTAGGCCCATAAGGTCATGGAGTCACATGTCATGTCCCTTAGGTGACATCTCTCTGAGTTGGCCTATTACACGACCCTCGTAGGCTGATAGACTGGATAGAGGGTCACTTCGGAGCTTGGCTCAGCTTCAGTTAGCAGAGATTGATCAGTAGTCTTTAGTTTTGGCTCAATCGGAGACTTTTTGCTGAATTGCTATTTTTAGTAGTTCCGGGCAGGCAGTGTGGGACCCCTGCTATTTTTAGCAGTATGGCTTTGGCAGTATCCGGAATCACTTCTGAGTTCGTCAGCATCAGACGGATCAGTAATCAGATGAGTAACGAGGGAGATATTAATATTTAATTATATTGATTAAATATTAATTATTTAATGATTTATAATATAAAGTTATAATGTTATATTATAACTTAAGTGATTTGCCTTGAGGGGTGCGCCCATCATCAGAAGGGGCCAAAAGTGACAATTAAATTATATTGAAATATTCAGCTGTGACTATTGAAATGTTAAAAGATTAAAATATGAATATTTCATTAAAAACCCTATTATTAAGGAAATCGCACTTTTCAGCATAAAGAGGGTTTTGCCTTGGGTTTTGAGGATTATGCCATTTTTATGAATTGAAATTGATCAAGTTTTGTCTGAGCAAGAAGCTTTAGGGTTTCAAGTTCGAAATTCTTTGGGGAACGAGCCATCTCCATCGAAGCAGTTTAGAGGGTGTGAAATAACATCTGATTTATTGCCAGCACAGAGGTTTCTTCATCCAGGAGAGATCACAGACTTCAGAGATTATTTATTTACAGAGTTTCAGCTTAGGTTCCATCTGGAAAACTTACTGCAATCAAGGCGCCCTTTCTTATTGATATTCTGGAGGCTTTAAAGGAAGCCGTACCTATTCTATTTGCTGCTGTACCTGGCCGTACCATTCTGTACCAGGCCGTACCTCTCCACAAAGGGGCGTACCACCTTCCAGAGGCAAATCGCCTACTTCAGCTTCAGTCTGCCATTACCAGTTTGGGCGCATATCTTCCTGGCATCATTGAGGATCACCAGACGGAGGGAGAAAGGAGTGATCATTGCAGCCGTACCAGATTTCTTCATCTACAGCTCGCTGATTTTTCCAGGTTTTCTCAATAAAAATTATTGTTTTCTTATTGCACGTTATCAGACATTTTTGTAATCATCCTTGGAAGAGTAATAAATGATCTGGCATAAGTATTTGCATTACATTCAGTAGATTCTCGGAGTTAGATAATCTTATTGAATTTATTTCAATTATTTGCAAAAGTCGTACCATTCATTTATTGTTCAAAAAACTCAAAAATTGCAAAAAAACCAAAAACGTCAGAAAAACATAAAACTTCAGTCAGAATCAGTATCAGGGGGAAATAAGGGTTTCTACAGTGGTATCAGAGCTAAATCCTGCCATCCTAAGGGTTTAGCCATCATATGCAGCCAGACGAGCTTGAACCATACAGGTATTATACACGCAGACGTGCCTTGATTGACAGGCAACGGAGTTTGAGTAGGCAGCCAGAAAACATGGCTGACAGGAATGACAGGGCTGATAGAGCAGATATACCTAGAGAACAGGACGATGCCGAGGTTTTAAACACTCTCAGAGACTTACGTGCAGGTCAGCGGCAGTCTAACGATGTGCTACAGCAGTTGGCAGTGGCAATCCAGAGGTTAGGTATACAGAGGAGACCGTCACCACAGCGTGACGATAACAGGAGTGATGCAGGATCTCGGAGAGCACCTAGGACTGTTTCACGGACAGCAGACAGGCCCACTAGGCCTACTTTTGTGAGACAGGAGCCCGATGAGGCTATTGTCGGTGAGGAGCATGAGGAGTTGTTCGTTGATACATTGATGGCAGCGAACGAGGAGTGGGAGTTGGTACCACCTGATGTCAGAGAGAGGATTTCCTTTGACCGATTTGTTACACAGAGGAGAGAATATCGCAGAGGACGACAGGATTGGAGACCTAGACATCAGAACAATGACCTAAAACATGCTACAAACAAACTCAACCTGGCGATGTTCGATGGAAGTGGCAAGGTGACAGCCCAGGCATGGATCAGTAAGTTAGACACATTCCTCACATTACATGGCTGAGAGAGATGCTATCCGTTATGCGACACTGCATCTGGAGGGAGTGGCTTACGATTGGTGGCACCACGGTATGGTGACTTTACAGCATGACAGGATCACATCATACCAGGAGTTTGTGGACAGATTGGTTGAGCGGTTTGACAGGAAGGATCCAGAATCCTACTTCAGAGACTTGGCCCAGTTGAGACAGAGTGGCAGTTTGGAGTCCTATATTGGTGACTTTCAGAAGTTGTCAGTCATGGTTCCGAACATTTCAGAGAGGCGATTGGTAGTACTCTTCCTGGAGGGTTTGACAGAGCCACTGAGAGGTTGGATCAAAGCCTTTGATCCTCCTTCTTTACAGGAGGCGATGAAGAAAGCACGAAGCATGGAGTTAGCAGCACCTTCTAGTAGATTTAACTCCAGAGGTTCTTCATCATTCAGAGATAATAAGGGCTTTAACAGAAATAAGGACAAATCTGATTTTAACAAAGAAAAATCAGACTTTAAAAACGATTCAAAAGGTAAATCGGCAGCACCACCTTTGGATCGTGAAGCCCTTAATGACCTACGCAGGAAGAAGCTTTGCTTCTACTGCAAAGGACCGTATGACGCCAATCACGATTGTCCTTTAAGACCTAAGGGCAAGGCAAATCGAGTGATGTGGGCATATTATGAGGACTCGGAATCAGAAAATTCCGAACAGCAGGAAAGTTCCGAGGATTCAGAGTCAGAGGCTCCAGAGCCTAGAGCTGAGACAGAGCCAGAGCTTCAGATACAGGAGGCACGGCTATCTAGCATTCAGCAGGAGGGCTCATTCAGGATTCGGGGTGTGTTAGCAGGACAGAGGGTCATCTCCCTTCTTGATACAGGAGCCACACATAATTTCATTGATGCTAGGTTTGTTGAGAAACGTGGACTCATCACTGAGGAGTTCGAGGGCATCAGAGTCAAAGTGGCAGATGGATACACTTTGAAATGCGAGCGCATGATTAAGGATCTCCCCTTACGCTTGAACAATTATGAGTTCAAGGCAGATTATTATGTTGTTAATATGGGAGACATTGATTTAGTCTTGGGAATGAAGTGGTTACACTCATTGGAGGAGGTTACACTTCGTCTCAAGGACATGGAGATCCGTTTTGAGGTCGACGGGAAGACTCACATACTTAAGGCAATACGGACAGCGACCTTAAAACAATTTCCTTTCGCCGAATGGAGCGGCTCATGCGTCATGATATGGTAGAGTGGGCGGCAGTGTGTCATTTAGCACCTTTACAGGAGGGACAGCAAAAGATAGAATATCATCCTGACATTCAGAAGTTGAGAATCAAGCATGACAAAGTGTTCAGTGATATTCCGCCAGGTAGACCTCCAGACAGAGGGATAGAGCACATCATTGAGCTCGAGGAGGGTGCGAAACCCGTTATGATAACTCCTTACAGGCATCCTAAAAGATTGAAGGATGAGATCGAGAAGACAATAAAGGAGTTACTTGCTATGGGTCACATTCGACCAAGCAAATCACCGTTCGCTTCTTCTGTTGTATTGGTGAAGAAGAAGGATGGAACGTTGCGCATGTGCATTGATTACAGGGTCCTGAATAAGAGGACAATCAAGAACCGATACCCGATACCGAGGATTGATGAGCTTATTGATGAGCTCCATGGTGCCTGTTATTTTACTAAAATTGATTTACGGTCGGGTTATCATCAGATCAGAGTCCGTGAGCAGGACATAGAAAAGACAGCCTTCAGATGTCATTGTGGGCACTTCGAGTTCGTAGTGATGCCATTTGGGCTCACTAACGCGCCAGCCACTTTTCAGTCTACGATGAACAGGGTTTTTCATTCACAGCTGAGGAGGTTCGTCTTGGTATTCTTCGATGATATTCTCATATATAGCAGGACTTGGCAGGAGCACTTGGCTCATTTGGAGACAGTGATGAGTATCTTGGAGAGGGAGTCCTTGTACGCCAAGGAATCCAAGTGTGACTTGGGAATGACCGAATTGCTATATCTTGGTCATATTATCAGTGCAGATGGAGTGCGCATGGATCCTGAAAAGATCCGCGCCATTATTGATTGGCCCACACCGGCAAACCTGACACAGTTGAGAGGATTTCTCGGTTTGTGTGGATTCTACCGTAGGTTCGTGAATGGTTATTCACGACATGCAGCCCCGATGACAGATTTGATGAAAAAGGGGGCGTTTGTTTGGACTTCTGAGGCACAGGAGTGTTTTGTGAAGTTCAAGGAGTTGATGACCACATGCCCTGTTTTGGCACTACCCGACTTTACGAAGCCGTTTGAGCTTCAATGTGATGCATCAGGTGAGGGCATTGGTGCGGTGCTTATGCAGGACAAGCACCCGATAGTGTACGAGAGCCGCAAGCTCAGAGGACCCGAGAGATTGTACAGCATATATGATAAGGAGATGCTCGCGATTATGCATGCTTTAGCAAAATTTAGACAATACCTTGTGGGCAGCAAATTTTGCATTAAGACTGATCATAACAGTCTGAGACACTTCTTGGGGCAGCGAGATCTCAATGACAGACAGCAGAAGTGGGTCAGTAAGTTGCAGGCTTATGACTTTGATATTTCATATATCAAAGGTACACAGAACGTAGTGGCAGATGCACTTTCACGGAGACCGTACTTGAGCACTATGGTTCAGATTTCGGAGGATTGGAGGCATATGATAGTGGCAGAGTATGCCAAGGATAGTTGGGCTTCTAGTATTGTTGAGGGGTCAGCAGTTGATACCAGGTACACACTTGTGAATGACTTGATCATTTACAAACACAGGATATTTCTGATTCCCGGTTCAGAGGTGAAGAACATAGTTATGCGAGCCTTTCATGACATCCCTACAGCGGGACATCCCGGATACTTCAAAACGTACAGGCAGATACGGGAGAGGTTCACATGGAAAGGACTCAAGAGAGATGTTCTTCAGTATGTGCGTGAATACTCTATTTGTCAGCAGAACAAGCAGGAGAACACGTACCCGGCAGGTTTACTACAGCCACTTCCAATTCCTGACAGGAAGTGGGAATGCCTGTCGATGGACTTTATCACGGGCTTGCCTAAAGCCCAAGGGCGTGATTGTATTTATGTAGTTGTGGATCGGCTTACGAAGTATGCCCACTTCTTTCCGATCACCACGACTTACACAGCTACACAGGTAGCAGAGGTGTTCTTTCGTGAGATATTCAGACTTCATGGGTTGCCTCGGAGCATCGTGAGTGACAGAGATAGTCGGTTCCTGAGTAATTTCTGGCAGGAGGTCTTCAGGCTTTGTGGGACCGAGCTTACACCGAGCACCAGTTACCATCCACAGACAGATGGGCAGACGGAGATAGTGAATAAGTGGGTGGAAGGATATCTCAGAAATTATATTGCAGGGCAGCAGAAGGCGTGGGTCAAATGGATACATTTGTGTGAGTATTGCTATAACTCGACATTCCATATGACCATTCAGATGTCCCCCTTCATGGCGCTGTACGGGTATGAGGCGCCGAGTTTCCTTGATTTGCTACTGAGCGACAGTAGAGTGCCGAGTGCGGGAGGATGGTTGCAGGAGAGTCAGGACACTATGAGGGCTCTCAAGGAAAATATAGCTAAGGCACAAAATCAGCAGAAACAGTATGCAGATCAGAAGAGGACGGAGAGGCAATTCGAGGTTGGTGATATGGTTTACCTCATGCTGCAGCCCTACCGTCAGTCCACTCTTAGGAAGAGTGGGTCAGAGAAGCTTAAGCCACGTTATTACGGTCCTTTCAGGATCCTGAGGAGAGTTGGTGAGGTGGCTTACGAGCTTGAGCTTCCAGCAGAGAGCAGGGTACACAACGTATTTCATGTATCACGCCTCAAAAAGGCGTTGGGTCATCGTGTGGTACCGTCTGCAGTCTTACCTCCCTTAGATGATGAGGGAAAGTTGATCTTAGTACCTGAGTCCATCCTGGAGTACAGGGAGAGACAGTTGCGTCGGAGGACTATCAGGGAATATTTGGTAAAATGGAGAGATTTGCCGGTTGAGGATGCGACATGGGAGAGCGAGGAGATTCTGCAGCATCCGGCATTGAGATTGCTTGAGGACAAGCAATTTCAGGAGGGGCGGACTGTCATGTCCCCTTCTCAGTGACATCTCTCGGAGTACAGGATTGGCCTATTACACGACCCTCGTAGGCTGATAGACTGGATAGAGGGTCACTTCGGAGCTTGGCTCAGCTTCAGTTAGCAGAGATTGATCAGTAGTCTTTCGTTTTGGCTCAATCGGAGACTTTTTGCAGAATTGCTATTTTTAGCAGTTCCGGGCAGGCAGTGTGGGACCCCTGCTATTTTTAGCAGTATGGCTTTGGCAGTATCCGGAATCACTTCAGAGTTCGTCAGCATCAGACGGATCAGTAATCAGATGAGTAACGAGGGAGATATTAATATTTAATTAAATTGATTAAATATTAATTATTTAATGATTTATAATATAAAGTTATAATGTTATATTATAACTTAAGTGATTTGCCTTGAGGGGTGCGCCCATCATCAGAAGGGGCCAAAAGTGACAATTAAATTATTATTGAAATATTCAGCTGTGACTATTGAAATATTAAAAGATTAAAATATGAATATTTCATTAAAAACCCTATTCTTAAGGAAATCGCACTTTTCAGCATAAAGAGGGTTTTGCCTTGGGTTTTGGGCATTATGTCATTTTTTATGAATTGAAATTGATCAAGTTTTGTCTGAGCAAGAAGCTTTAGGGTTTCAAGTTCGAAATTCTTTGGGGAACGAGCCATCTCCATCGAAGCAGTTCAGAGGGTGTGAAATAACATCTGATTTATTGCCAGTACAGAGGTTTCTTCATCCAGGAGAGATCATAGACTTCAGAGATTATTTATTTACAGAGTTTCAGCTTAGGTTTCATTTGGAAGGCTTACTGCAATCAAGGCGCCCATTCTTATTGATATTCTGGAAGCTTTAAAGGGAGCCGTACCTATTCTATTTGCTGCTGTACACAGCCGTACTTGCTGCAGGCCGTACCACCTCCTTTTGAGCCGTACCTTTGTTCTGGAGAAAACGCCTTTCATTAAGATCATCTTTCATCACTCCTGGAGGCGCCTAAGCATTGGGATCTTATCCGGAACACTAGACGGAAGGAGAAGCTAAATATCATTGCAGCCGTACCATCATCTGAAGATTATTTATTGCAGCAATATTGCCAGGTTCTTTAACAAAAAATTATTGCCTTTATTTGCATGTAATAGAATACTCATTGTAATCGTCACAGAGGACAAATAAATATACTGGCATCCGTATATCATCATTTCCAGAGTTATATAATTTTTATAGTATTTATTCTTTATTTATTGCAAAATCGCCATCTTCATTAGTTATGCAAAAAACTTCAAAAATTGCAAAAAAAACCAAAAACGTCAGAAAAACATAAAACTTCAGTCAGAATCAGTATCAGGGGGAAACAAGGGTTTCTACATTGTGAAAGAACAACTTCCTCTTTATCCAACTCCAATTTGAGCTGACCTATCTGCATAGCCTTCTCATCTGTGGCAATTATCATTTGAAAATCGTTTTCTACAACTTTGTTGATGAAGTCATATAACACTTTACCTTTGGAGAGAAATCTCTCAACCTTCCCAATAGCTGGGTCCTTAGGACTTACCATTTCCAATGGTTGCGCATTACTTGTAGATCCTGCAAGTTTTTTAACAATAGTTGCATAATGCTCTGCCTTTTGTTTGTATACGTCACGGGCTTGCTCCATTTTGTCTGGCCTTCCTGACAAAATATATTCAAAGTCACTAGCGCATTTGCCTTGGTGCTTTTATTAGTAACCTTGCCAAGCTAGACCCTTGTCACTATGTAATCCTCCATATTGACATCTCCTTCCTCTTGAGGTGGAATGCCAATCTCTGCATATTTCTGACCCGCTTTGTCAACTTGAAGTCGTGAATACACTTTCACCTTCGTCTTCCCCTTGGCCTTTGGAGGGGCTATCTCTTCAAGATCGAGCTCTTTTGGAGAAATCATTTGCTTCTTTTGCTTCAATACTTGGGATATCATCCACGGGGGAAGAGAGGAGGCAAATGATTCCTGGTTGATTGTCAATTCTTTTGTTACTGCCACTTCTGAAGGAAGGATGGGTATGGAAACAATTGGCGAAGTATCTGTCATTACTATTCCAGAAACCTTCACATTGACCTAATTTTGCAGAGAGTCAATCATAAATCTATTAAACTCAACTTCTGAATTGAGATCATATGAGGGAGATGACAAGTTGGGAATAGATGATGGAGAACCTGACAAGACGTCAATCGTTTGAATACTGGTTACTGGAGGAGTATCTAGTGTGGTTGACGTTATAAGGAGTGGTGTTGTGTCCACCGTGGGTATGACAGATGTAGGAATAGGCAACGTGGAAGGCGGTGGTAGAGAAGTGTTTGGAATAGGGAATGTACGAGGAACGCTTGAAATTATAGGTGATGATGATTGGGGAAAATCTTCAACTACGTGCTCGGGTGGAGACATAGCTTGTTCTTCATCGGGCCTGAGTTCTTGTTGATCATTCTCTTGATCCTCTTTCTCTTTCTCACCTTCTTGATCACTTTCAGACTCATGTTTATCTTAAGAATGTTCTTCCTCATCAGAGTCTATTTCTTCTGAATCTTTATCTTCAGTAGATTGATCACTTTTACTTTCTTCTTCATCAGAATCTATCTCTTTAGAAATAGACTTCTTTCCTTTCGAGCGGGATGGTTCAGATTCTGTAGTTGCTTCCTCATGAATGGCTCAAGAATGCTTCTTGCCAATAGTGAATTTGATCCTAGGACCCTTTCTAGAGGAAGTGGGAATAACCGCAGATTTATCTTTGACACGGGGTTCTTGTTGTAGATTGACCTGTGCTCCGGACTCTTCTCCTTCAGACTTTGTTATGAAAGTCTTCATCTAAAAACCATGCTTATGTAACCATTCAACAGTGTTACCCAAAATTGGGGCCAACCTTTATCTGATGGAAACGCTCTCCTTCTTTGACCATTGAATCGCAGGCAAGGGTTTCTTGAAGATTTTTTGTTCATCGTAAGTGGCATTCAGGATGTCGCCAGGATCTGTGAAATCTTCTAGTAGGTCAACAACACCAAGATCCCCGATCTGTTGAATAGTCAACCTACACCAATCCATCTTACGAATAGCCTCTTTGTCTCTGCAATCGGCCCAAACGTCCTCAACGTGATATCCATGTTTGTGCCCCTTTTTCAGCTTCTTTCTGACATCTCAGTAATCAAAATCAAGTCTATATTTGTAGTTCCTGATCGTCATGACCTGCATCTCAGCATAGACTGATTTTCCCTTTTGCACACTCTTGATGGTATACCTACCGATTGTCATTGGGAACTTAAAACTAGGTTTGTGAATCCTTCGATGTTCCTTGTTGACTGAAATCAGCTATTTGCATAACTCCATCAAAATCCACTTGTCTGAAGGATATCTGGGCAACATGTAAGGGCAGCCAGTGTAGCATCCTACCTGTTGATGTGCTTTTTATGACAACGCCAGCACAAAATAAAGTTGTCCAACGGTCACTCTATTCTCTCTTGATCAAAGTGTCCCACATGCTAAGATTGCTTGAAAGTTCATGTGTTCGACTCCAAGGTTCCTTTTATCGCGAATAGACTCAGTTGGTTGATGTGTTTTGCTGGTTATTTCAAGGGGACTTACGTAGTTGTTCGATTCTGTGAAGCAATTAGGACATGAATGATTTGGCAATATTGTTCTGGTATCTAGACTGACTCGGAAAATGCAGAATTTAAAGGGGATAGGGATAGGGATTCTACAAATCTACTTCTAAAGGGTGGAGGACGAGGATCGACTTAAACAATCTTCAAACCAAACTTTGCTTTGTCTCCTTTCGAACAACTCCGACAAAGTTGGTGCAATCTTCAAAGGATGAGAAAAGTGTTCAAACTATGACGCAACATGTTCATACCGTCAATACGACGCATACAAACATATGAACCATAATCGAAGTTAAGTGCTGATACTCCAGTTGACCACGCAAGGCGAACTTACCATCAGTAAGCCCGCTAGTGGTATGGATGAAGAAGATATGCTCAAATCACAACGCCACACTCCACAATTAACAACTACTTGCATGAAATAAAAATCTATTTTACTCTATCTACCTTGAATTGGAAAGACGAAATGGCCTTGCTAGCTACTCATAACAAAGAAGAAATCACCAATCAATGAAACTCTTTGTATTATGAAAAGTGTTCACAACAACCTTTTACAAAACTTTCAAAGGAAAGTTTTCTTCCCTCCTCAATCTAAAGCTAACTTCTAAGCTAAATGCTATATGCCTTCTACTCTCTAGCTCTGATCCAATTCCAATTCTAATCTCTATCTAATTATCTTACAAATGAGGGGGGATGCCCCTTTTATAATAAGTCCAATTCAGTGGACGGTTTAGATCGAATTACAATGAAGGGCTCAGATTGAGCCACCTATGCCCTAATTAGGGTTATGCCCTAAAAACCGCCACAGAGAGGAGTGGGCAATGAATGCACAGAATATTCTCCACTCCCCTGCAGGAATCATAATGAGTAATTAATGCCCAATACCATCATCAAGAAGATCCTCATCAAGCAGCGCGTTCCCACTGGCCTTCTCCCGGATAGCAAACTCGATCAATCGGGCCAATATTGCTTCAACCTCCTGTGCAGAGATCGGTGGAATATGGTTGAGCTGGAACTCCAAGACTGCTACCGTCTGTCCGTATCTGGTGTAAGATTTCCTCCATGTCACTAAGGCGTCCTGGGTATGCTGAATTATACTAGAGAACGTGGAGACATTCTCAAAGTCATCCAGGACAAGTGACCTCGCAGCTGAGAAGAATGGAGGCAGTCTACTTTTCAAGCCATCAGCAGTTATCTCCTCTGGGACCAACTTTCTAGCAAATATGGCTTCTAATGTATTGAGGACTCCCCCCAAGATGTTGCCCATTGCTTTCCTCACTTTAGCTGAATCTGCCCTTGCTGCGTCGTGAAATCCACGGCCTGTGACCACCGAGGAGTACCAACTGGTGAAATCATACCTATCACCTCTCTGAATTACACCTCCATCCACCAAGGTTTCTAGAGGTATATGCATCAAAGCCCCCAAACGAAGTACAGTCTTCGTTTGATAGATGCGAGTATCACCCCAGGCCTGATCTACTATATCCATCCGTGCCAAAATACTTGAGGCCTGTCGATAAGCATCGGCGAGGTCCTCCATGAATTTCCCTGTCTCAGTATGAACACGGCTAACCCACTTGTCTGCCTCCGTTTCCATTTTCTTCAAATCCTCTAAGGCAACAACTGACTCCTTCGGAAGCTCTGATGGACGTTCTACTGCTGGGTTTGCTGGTTCACCTGGACGTGCTAGATTTTGCACGTATCCTATCAAGGTTTTGTGCTCCTTCAATTTCTTATACTTCCCCTCCGTGCGGAGCAACTGATCCTTCAATGCCTGATGGGAGTTATCGAACTCCTCGATAACTTGGGCTCCCGTAGGACGACCCAACTCTACTGTGGTGATCACGTAATTTTCAGGCCTCTCCTCGGTTCGATCACAATCTTCCCTCGGAATAGCCACCTGAAGCGTGCGAGAGCCTGACTCGTCAGTCGAGATCTTTGAAAACTTTCGGGCCCTTTTCTTCTCTGGTGGCGCACTGATCCTCTTGAGGAACTCCTCCATCTCAATGGCCGGATCCGTATCATCCTCGGGTTCTCTCCTCATTCTGTCGGAAAGCCAATCAAGCACTGTCTGCTGTGGATTACAAATGACAAGGGGCTGCTCTTCTGTTGCCTCCATTTCGTGCACTTCCTCCCTTCTTGCACTGGTTTGCTCAGGCTCATCCTCCTCTATAAGCTGGGTATCTCCCGACCCTTGGGTCCCCTGTTCTGTGTTTTCCTCTTCTTCCAAAGCCGTGTCCAACATCTGCTGAAAATGTGTGTCGGCCATTGTTTCCTCTTCCTCCTCATGTTGGCCGCCTCTGGATAGACTGACACTAGCTGATTCCCGGGCGTTGGGCTGATCTACCTCCTCAAGTCCCCGCTCTTCCTCTAATCCTGCCCTCTGATCGGCAAATAATGAAACCACTCTCAAACTCGAAGACTGAGTTTGTGAGTGCACGGGTGATGCTTGTTCTATCCTCAACGGTATCGGTTGGGTTGGCACTTCCACTTGTGCCCTCGATGTCTAAGCAATTTGTTTTCCCCTTTTTACCGATAACGGCCTTGAGTCACCCATCAAGCTACAAGTAAGGGTGATCGACTTGCTCTTGAGTCTGCATACATGTCTGTCGACCCAAGTCCTGGTAAAAGTCATCACCGGGATAGAAAGCGTGTCCAAGTCCATGATCTCTGGCTCGGACCAATCAGGTGGTGGGACAGGAGTATCCCTAACTGAACCATAGTCGGGTTGCATGACATTGACATCCTCCTCCACCTGGTCGGGAACTGGAATAATCTCACATTCTCTAATCAACTTGAGAGGAAGTCTGGAAAACATCCTTCTTCTTATCTCAGCCTCATCCACTGCATTTGCCCAAAAGTCCTCCAGATGAGCTCTGTGCCGGTATTCAACGTTCTGTATCATCCGGATGTTCCTGTAAGGATCGAAATCCTGCCTGCCTGCGTGATATGACAAATGATAAGATTGCAGCTCGTCCTCTGCCTCTCGGGCTGCCTGTAAAGAGGGACACACCTCAATGGAATTTCCCATGGTGATAGGGAAATCAAGTCCACCCTTCTTTTTCCTTTTCTAAATCTTATCGTAGGCAATCAATTGCCTAGATACCTCAAGCATTACTATGTGATCAGTGGGGTATCGTGGTAACCGATACGGATACGAAGTGAACCCCTGCAGCCTAATATATGTGAATTTCGGGAATTGGATGAGCCAATGCTTCTTTTAGATATTCTCTGCTGCGTCCTCTGCTGAAGTGTCCTCGCAATGTGCATTGTGAATGCATCATTTGCCCGTTTATAGTTGGCAATGTTAGCTAAATGTAGCTGTGTGCAGGCTTCATGGATTTTGAATTGACCAGGGGCACAGCCGATTGGCTCCTTGTACGAAATCCCTCTGTACTTAGTCATTCTGGCCAACATGTAAATTACATATGAGCTCATGTAGAAAGTCTTCGTCACCTTCAAGCTCCTGAATTGCTCATCGATGTGGTTGCTAATCATCCTAGCCCAATCGACACACTCCTTTCCTTCCAAGATGATCTCGATGAAGTAGAACATCCAATGCTCGAAAATGTAAGCCTGTGCACTCCCATTCACCCGGCTCAACATCATTATCAAATCACAGTATTCTTGTTTCACGTCCTCGGCAATTATCTGCTTTGGGAGCTTAGTGCGGGGTGGCCTCGGCTTCTGCATCCAAACTCTGTTGATGACTGCAGTGACTCTTTCGAAAGAGGAAGAGTACATCTTATCCGCCCTCTTATTTGTCCTGTATAACATCTCCTCAGCAGTCGGAATCCCAAATGCCTCTCCGATGGCATCCGATGTGAAGTTGGCGAGCAGTTTACCATCCGGAGAGACAATCGTCCTACGTTCTGGCTTGTAGTGATTGGCGCACTCCATAATTAGCTCCGGACACTGAATTGCTGGCGGAAAACTAGCAGCTGCGTAGATTCCACTCTTCATTATATTATGTGCCGTGACTGATGGTTGATGGCCCCCTAGCCCGAACATCCTTGATTTGAGTGCATTTAGATTAAATGAACCAAGGTTGGTGTCATTTAATCCTACCAACTTTGAAACTATTGCTGACTTTGGGAGAAATGGCTTAGCGAGCCTTTTAATCATTGCCTGCCGGGATGAGCCAGCCCTGCCTGCTTCAGTGTTTGCAGCTCTGCCTGCGGCTCTGCTTGTTCCTGCAACATCCTTTGCTCCGGCCATCTGCAAAATAAAATAGAATAGCAATAAGTTAGGCTGCAGATTTTTTAAATAAAATGAATTAACCTCCGAGACGGCTGCGAATGTGGAGTTAGCTTTTTGAAAATAAAAACTCTCAGCATAAATTACTAACTCCAAACCTCGTACTGAATAAAAAAACTTCAAGCTTATAAAGAAGCTTTCAACGACTGCACTTCCGACTGGCGAATAAAATTGCAGCCAACTACCAACTTTCAGCAATGTGGATACTTTCTCAGCACAAAATGAATTTCTGCAACTCAACACTCTGCAGCAACTTCAACAAATAAACCTTCCAGCAACTCCGGAAAACAACTTCAACCTTCAACTTCGAAATTGCAGCAACACACTTTCAACTTTTCGAAAGAAAGAGTCTCGGCAAATGAAAATTTCTCCAACACTTCGCACTTTCAGCAACTCAACACTCCGAAATAAAAGAATTTCTCTCCTCAACCACTTGGAAAATATTTCAATCTCTCAAGAACTTCTTCAGCAACTTCAACTTCGAAACAATGTGAGGAGAAATGAGAGAAGAGATTGTTTAAATAACTCTTCTCGGAGAATCCTGCTAAGTAGTGCTGGGGCTATTTTTAGCCTTCATCAATTTTCCACTCTCTTCGTTCGGAATCTTCTAATTCAAGCGCAGTAGTGGGCTAGTCGTCAGCCGGTCATTATGGCAGTTGCCATTAATAATGATTCCTTCCTTGTAAAAATTCGAATCCTTCCTCTTAGTCTGCCAGTTAACTCTTGGCGATTTAAACAACTCGCGAGAAAAACCATCACTTGACTTGATTTAAAATTCCATTTTAAAATCTCGCAGTGTTTAAATAAATTCAACTCGAAAAATTTCGTGGGAGTTGTAAATTTATTTCCAACTTTTAAAATGTCTGTCATTTAAATCCTCGATTTCATAAAATTTGCCTTAGACATTTTAAATTCTCTTATTAAAATGTTCAACTCCGGGTGATTAAAAATTATTTGCGTGCTCGAAATAATTCATCCTTTGAGATTTAACTTTCGTCAGGAAAATAATCTAGGCAAAACAAATTTCCTCTGAAAATATTAAAATTTCCGTTAGGAAATTAATTTTCAAACTCTGTTAACTCATGGGTGCATTTTAAATGGGTTCATTTGATTTTCACTTGACCCATGGAAAATATTCATCGATATCAAATCTTCCCCTTGAAAAATATTCGTCAACCTTCAACTGCCTTTGGAAAATTTTAAAACTCATCAAATCATCCTTCCATGCCAAGGGCGTATTTTTCCCTAGTGAAATGCTATCTCAATTAGAAAAATTTTCTAACATTTTCTCTCTTGGCGTATTTCCCTTGGTATAATTTTTCTCTGATAAAAAAAATCTCCATGCCTTAGGAATTAAAATTTAAATCCCTCTTCAAGGGCGCATTCTTACCTTGGCACTTTCGTTTTCAACACTTAGAAACTTTTTCTAAGTCCTTACTTTCAACTTGGGCGCATTTTAGATGTTGAACTTTCGATTTGATGCCTTAGGCGTTTTTTTCAACATTTTCAATGTCTTGAAGGTGGGCGCATTTAGGGGGTGGTATTTTCAAGTGAGGGCGCATTTCTACCCCTCCACTTTCATTTCAATGCCTTAGTCGCTTTTCTCCAGCAACCCCTTTTACACTTGAGGTGGGCACACTTTGAAGGGTCTACTTTCATTTTACACGCCTTAGTTTATTTTCGAACTTCTCAACACTTCCAATTACCTTGGGCGCATTCACCACTTCCAGCTTTCATTTTCCATACATAGGCGTTTTTACCTAACCTCTTGTTTCATGCCTTAGAAGAATTTCACTTAACAACACTTGCAAGGTGGGCGCATTTACTAGGCCAAGCTTTCACTCAAACACTTAGGCGTTTTTCACATGTAAGCCTTGACTTGAGGGCGCATTTTGACCTCTCTACTTTCATTTCAATGCCTTAGGCGTTTTCCTTGTTAACCTCTCCATGGTGGGCGCACTTTGATGGGGAAGCTTCAAGATGAAGGCGCATTTCATGGGGTGAGCTTTCAACTTTGCCTTAGGCGTTTCAATGCCTTCATCACTTTCTTCAAGGTGAGGGCGCATTTAGGGGGGTTAGCTCTCAACTTAACACTTAGGAAAATTTTTGATACCCCTTGAGCTTATGGGCGCATTTTGCCCCTCAAGCTTTTGTTTTCACCGCTTAGGAAATTTTGACTTGGCCTCACAACCTTGGGCGCATTTTCATATGCCCACTTTTGTTTTTGCCTTAGAAAATTTTTCACCTTTTTTCCTTCTTGAGGGCGCATTTCACAGGGTGAACTTCTATCTTCAATGCCTTAGCCATTTTTCACTAGGCAACATCTTCCTTGGGCGCATTTTGAGGTATGAGCTTTTGTTTCATGCCTTAGAAACTTTCAAGGCTTCCATCAAGGTGGGCGCATTTGCTATGCTCAACTTTGAATTCTGCCTTAGACAATTTTCAAGCTATCAATCTGTGAGGTGGGCGCATTTTGAAGGGGATACTTTCATTTTCCCACACTTAGAATATTTTCCATGCCTCTACCTGTCTTTGTTTATGCATTCTATTTTTAGCAAGTTGTGCTATTTTTAGCAAGTCCCTTGATTTTCAATCTCTAAGGCTCCGTTTTGCTTGAAAATTTCATCATATGATATTCTCTGCCTGGTGAACCCGTTTTGCCAGTCCTCTGCCCTGACCTGCTATTTATAGCCACCTGCTATTTATAGTAAGTTTTGACTTTCTGACTTCAGTAACTCCGTTTTGCCTGAAAGTTGCAACGCTTGATCTTGATAGCTTGAGTGTCACTCTGATGCCAACCTCAGGTGCAGACCTGCTATTTATAGCCGTGCCCTGACTTACTAAAAATAGTAAGTTCTCCGATTTCGCTCAAATTTTGCCAGCAGGTACCTTGAAGTATGCTGACATTGGTGGGGTGCTTCGTTTCGGCTATTTTTGGATTTTACCCCCCCTATAAAAGTGGAAACCCTAATTTGACTTGCATGTATCCCGAACGGTCTCCGTTTGTCCTCGTTCATTCTGTATGTCGTTCTGTTTGCTGAACTGGAGTGTTGGGGGCGGCTGCCAGAGTGTACCTGCTAAAAATAGAAACTGCCTGAAAAAGTGACTCATCCACTGCCGGATGGTTTTGCATGTCATATTGCTCGCGGGATCTCAAAAAACCCAGAAAAACCCAGAAAACTGGTCTGCATGCATGCACTAGCTAAAAATAGTAAGTCCTTAAACTTTGATCTTCTCCGCTTGCAAGTCACACCGTTGTGAAGCTCTCGAAAAACCCATAAAGAAAAACCCGACATGCGTTGAAAAACACTGCATGCGAACCCTAAAAATAGCCTCCGAAGGCTGACTTCTGAAAGTGGTCGTCTCGGTTTGCATGTTACATCACTGCGAAGGTTTTGGAAAACCCAGAAGGATTCTCTAGACATGCATCTGAAAAGCTCATGTGGAAACCCTGAAAATGGCTCTTGAAGCCTGAACTGCCAAAAATAGCAAGTCGTCTGATCTGGCTCAAAATTTACGTGTAGGCAGCTTGATGTTACCCGGATGCAGTGGAACTGACGGAATTCCAAAATCTCAATAAAATAGTCCCAAATTGAATACTTACTAGAAATAGTAAGTTGCCGGAATACAGTGAAAATTTAGGGGGACTCTGCTGGAAGTCTTCTGACTGCTGCACTAAGCTTAGATTTCAATTTTATAACTCAATTTGACCTTTAATAAGCCTGAAGGATGAAAACCCTAATTACACAGACTTAACCAATACTTTAACCTGGGTCAAATGACAGGACATCCCCGGAAGGACCAGAGACCAGAGAGAGAGCGAACCAAAGCCAAGAGACCAGAATGGAGCAAAATTTAGGGGGGTCCCCACCTTGATGGGGTGATGTGTGAAAAAGGTCACAACAGTTCCCTCTTCAGAATCTGGCATACTGAGGCTGTGAAATACCAGTTGAAGCTTGTCCATCAGCGTGGCTTTATCCAGAAGTCAACAAAGCTTACATTGGATTTATTTCAGCATATTTTGGTTTCATTATTCTTCCAGAAGAATCGATTTCTAGAGATTATCAGAGATAGGCATTTGGCACACTTCTCGAGAAAGGTACGGCTGCATTTAATGCTGCTGACAGGCCGTACTTTGCTGCAGCAGGGACGCATTTCCTTCTCCAATTAAATACGCCTACATTTCTTGCTTGCTGGTTCCTCCATGTTGGGCGCCTAGGGGTTTTGGAAGCTTAGCACACTTACCGAGGTTGGAGAAGTGAGTCTACAAGCTGGCTGTACTTTTTATTCATTCTCCCAGGCGGCTGCAAGTAATAATCAGGTTTTTGAAATAGTTAATATTGTTCTTCTTTTTCCTGTTACTGGATAGCATTGTATTTGTTCAATAATGAGAATAAAATCATCTGCCATTGCTCTGGAGGTTATTTCATGCATTGCTATTTATTTATGAATTTATTAGCATTTATTTCTCAAAATCGCAATTTCCTTATTTGCTGCAAAAAAACACCAAAAACAAACAAAACATAGCAGTTTCCTTCAGTGATTGGGTTGAGAGACACCTGGTCTCTTACACGACTACAACCGACTACAACTAAGACAATAGATACGCTTACATACATTAACCAGGTCTTGGTGCCACCCAACAACTTGAAATATGAGTCAAGAACTAGGCTTCTTCATCCTAGCAAGACTCATGCCCCTCTGCAACAATGGTATGACCTGTACCATATTGTATGACCAACATCTTTAGTTTCAAAACTCCCTCAAATGTATGCGCCTTGCAAATTAGGAGAATGGTGTCCAAACACTCCAAATAAAAGCCAAACATTACAATAATTTATACCAACAAGAACAATCACAAAGGGTACGACCCATAGGCAAGTTGCATGGCCTTCCTTATCTTAAAAAGTTTGCCCAGCAAAACTCAAGTCATTAAACAGAGCCAACAATCCAAAAATGAACTCAGAACACTGCAAAGATCATCATATCTACAACCCAAAACTGGAAACTTTGATTTGAAGCACAATGGTGATCTCTGTATGAAATCACTTAGCTAGCTAGGGAGGACAACTCCAAGAGGGTTTTCGTCCTCAAGAAGCCTTGGAAGAACTTAGGTTCATTCCAACAGCATAATGCTATAAAATTCACAAATCTAACTCTCAAATGAGTTCACATCTTCCTTATATAAGTTTTTGGAGGGAAATATTCAATTAAAAAATATAATAGCTCTTTGTTTTTTCTCCAAAATGGCCTTTTGAGAAAGTTTATAATATTTTAATGTGCAAAAGGCGCCCCATTTCCTAGGCGTGCACTTTTGAGCTCTCTTTATATTTAAAAAAAAGGGATAGTACACTTAAGTTGTAACTTTAATATTATAACATTAGAAACTTAAGTGAAATTGCATTGTTGCGTACACATGTATCTTTTCCAGTATTTATATTTGCCTGAGGTGCCTACATGTTTATGCACTCAAACTATGCATTTTGAGTTTTCAACTTATTTTTATAGAACATGCATGCAAAAATTTGAAAATTGATGGCAATAAGTTTGAAATGTTTGATCTAACTCTAAGAGAACCATATAAAAAAATCTATATGTGATTCCAAACTTGAATTGAATTTTTTAGAGTGAGAGGAACTGCTATAAAGTTTAGTTGAAAACTTCTGCAAATTGCAATCTACTAAACTTTAGTTACTTCTGACATTATTGCCACTTTTATTACTAACTGTCAAGATTTAGAGCCTAATATTTTTGCATGATGTGATACACTGTGGCATACACTTTACGGTCTTCATGCTTGCTGTTTATGTTGATTTAGTTTCTCTCATACAAATAATTTGGGGATTCTGAGGTGTTTTTTGTGTTTCTTAACACTGATGTTGTAGGAAGGCAGGGATCTGGATGATAGCAGTCAAAAGGCATCCCCTTCTATGGACTCTGATAAGAATACAGTTGTGAACATTGAAATGGAACAGGTGAGTGACCAAGAATTCTGCTCTATTTCTATTGAATAAGGTGGATACAGATTTATTCACATATGTTTGTGGTAAGGACTTACTAACAACATATACCTTTACAGGATGACATCGAAGCTTCAAAAGTAACAAGTGGATCTCCCCTTCCAGGAGTTAAGGTACTGTAATGCACGTGGATGATTTGGATCATTTTATTTCCCTTTTATGACAGAAGAAGACTATTGACAGTGCCAAATTAAATGTGTCAGTTTTAATTTAGAACAGAAAAATCCACTGTATATGGTTTCTAGACAATAATCAAAGATATTGATTACATAGCTGACATTGATTAGATGCTATTCTTCATGGTTGCTAATGAGATTGGTCTCACACTATGAACTACTGTTGTTTACTACATTTAACAGCCACCCAGTGAACCTGTAAAGATTCCAAAGGCAACATTGGACATTCTCAGAGATCAAGTGTTCGGCTTTGACACATTTTTTGTTACAGGTCAGGAACCATATGAGGTGAGAATGCAGAACAATTTTTCACTTCATCCATATTTCACCCTAAAAATGACAATTTTCATTACATTTCAATTCACTCAGTAGAGCCAATTTGTAAAAATCCATGTTTAGTAGTTGAAGCTTTTAAAATTTGCTGTTGAAAGGATTTCTTTGAAGGATACTTTGAAATTCAGATAAAGGTAGATAAGAGCACATATGGTAAAAAGAAAAGGAAATAAGGGAAAATGAAATACTAAGCAGAATGTTGATAAACTTGCACCAACAAAGCCAAATGAGAATGATGTGGTAGCACTTGGAATACACATGGCAATAGAACCAAAGAATGATGTCATGACAAATGGAGATAACCTTGTGAGTAAGAGAGAAGAAGAAACTGTGTTAGAAAAGGAGAAATCGTCTAAAGAAGAAGCAACATTCAAATCATATGAACATTTCAAAGCATGAACCAAGCAATAGCTCGAGCAATGAATCGGATGCAAAAGAAGCCCATGTTGATAAAAAGTCTAAAGAAGAATCCAACATATACAAAGGTAAGTATAAAATTTTTAGTTGTGATAAATCATAAAATTGATTATTGTGTTTTTGAATGTGTGCAGGTCAAAGGTGAAGACAAAAGAAAAGAAAAGAAATATTCAAGAGAAGGAATACTTTTCATGGCTATGGAAGCAAAAGGTGATAAAAATGAAAGAGATGAAGAACATGCCAAAGATAAGAAGAATGAGGTTGATGAAGAAGTGGATCTTGAGGAAGAAATTTATCTTGCGTATGATGAAATTCATTCACTTAAAAGAAGAAATGAGTGTCTAAAATAAAAAAATTCAAGAAGAAAGTGAATCCAAGGCTAGGCTATCACAAGCCCTTGGAGAAGCGGAAAGGATGATCAAAGATTTAAAAGTCAAAATCGAAAAAGAAAAAAGAAATGAGGAAGAAGTAAGAAGTCAATTGAAGATAAAAGAAGAAAATTGTGAGAATTATAAGTCCGAACTTGGTTACTTAAGAACAAAATTAGAGAAAACAACTACCAAGAAGACATGAATCACAAAGTTGATAAGAGTACCAAAATTGTGGATGATATTATTGATGGGAAAAAGTCATCATGCATGAAGACAAGCCTTGGTCATGAAGCAAAGGAAGATCAACCTTCAAATGAGCAACAAAAGAAAGGAAATGAGGAAAACAATGTCCCATAGAAAAGTAATATTCCTCATAGAGACAACAAGGAGAAATTCGCAAGATCATTTCCTCCAAGGCAAGCACAAATGAACAAGTCTCAAAACTCCTTTTATGGTTATTGCTATTCATGTAATAACTATGGCCACAAAGCTATAGATTGTTGGACACATGCAAGAAACAGTGATTGGATCAAGAATAGAGGTTCTTATGTGTTGCCAAAGAGAAAGGACATCATATGTTATAAATGCAACCATCTTGGTCATAAGGCAAGAAGTTGTAAAACACAAGGAAGAACTGATGGACGGAGAAAAGATGCTTATTGTTAGATAATTGTCATTGATGTCAAAGCTTGATGCATGCGGCTAGAAAAAATGTCAAATTGATGCATGTTGTTAGAAAGATGTCAAATCTTGATGCATGCCGTGTTAGAAAGAATTCGCCTAGTGTTTGATGCTGTTGCACTAGACATGCCTAGATACAGAAGAAAACCTGCATATCAATGCTGCATACAATGTTGAAATCAATGCTACATATCCAAATCTGTAGAAGGATAAACGCCATGTATAGAAGGATAAGAGTAGCTTTAATAAATTCAAGCATACATAGAGAAATCAGCACCATGATGAAGATAAGCATTGCAGTTCTTTTGTATAGAAGGATAAAAGGAAGAAGTTGGTTCAAGGAATGATCAAGAAGAAGGAGAAGAAGCTAAACCTGAAGATCACCATCTTGGAGGAGTTTTAGGAGGGACTTTTGCTACTCTAACAGGTACACCCAAATATAATCCATTTTGAGTTAGAGTATTGTAGGGTTAGAGAGTGATAATTTTGATTGATAGTGGGGCAACCCACAACTTCATTGATGGGGGTATAGTAGTGAAGAAAGGACTTGAGGTGGGAGATTTCAAAGGATTTAGTGTAATGGTTGCATATGGGTTTACTATGAAATGTACAAAAAAGATATCATAATTGAGTATCATGTTAGGCAACCATAAGGTGACAAATGATTTCTATGTAGAGGGAATTGGAAAGATACTTGTAGCTTTTGGAGCACAATGGTTGTATTTTGAAAATTTTCAGACTATGGAGTTGAAGTTTAAAGTAGATGGGAGAAATGTCATACTTTGAAGCTGTCTAATGGAGCACCCAAAATAGTCACTGCAAAAAATATGGAGGCTCTTTTTCGGCATCGTGAGGTTGCATGGGCAACCCAATGTTTCATTTCCACAAAAACTTCTTTAGAGGATGAGAAATCCTATCACATTGATATTTAGTCTCTGTTGGATAAACATACTTCTTTAGAGGATGAGAAATCCTATCACATTGATATTTAGTCTCTGTCCTATATTTAGTGACATTCCTCCATGTAGACCACTGGATAGGGGATTTGAACATGTCATTGAGTTATAAGAAGAGGCCAAGCCTGTCATAACAACTCCTTATCGCCACCAAAAAAGGCATAAGGAAGAGATAGAGAAATCAATCAGGGAGCTACTTGATATGGGACATATGAGACCCAATTCCAGTCCTTCTACTTCTTTAGTAGTTTTGGTTAAGAAGGATGAAACCATTAAGATGTGCATTGACTACATGGCTTTCAACAAAAAGCCAATTAAGAACATTTATCCTATACCTAGGATCGACGAGTTGATTGATGAATTGCATGGGGCACTCTACTTTTTGAAGATTGGCCTTCGGTTAGGATACCACCAAATTAGAGTCAGAGAAGAGAACAAAGATACAATTGCATTTAGATGCCACTATGGACACTATGAGTTCTTGGTCATGCCTTTTGGACTAATCAATGCACCTACTGCATTCTAGTCATGTATGAATCAAATATTTAATAAGCAGCTGCGAAAATTTGTACTTGTCTTCTTTGATGACATCCTAATATACAACAATGCATGGGAGGATCATCTTAGACACATTGATGAGGTCTTAGGGATTATGGAGGCATAATAACAATTTTGCAAAGGCATCCAAATATGAGTTTGGGATGATAGAAATTTTGCAAATTTGAACTTTGAGAGTACTCAACAAATCCAAAATTTTAGACTTGGCTAAAACTCGACAACTTAAAAAAAAAACTTAAATCTCTTAAAAAAACATTTTTTTTTTGTAAAATGCAATTGCAAAATGTATCAAATAAGTCTAGAAAACCATGAGGAAGTGTTTTATATTATATTTGATTCTTGAATACATATTGATTACATAATCACAGCATGATGCAAAGCCGGATACAATAGCTAGCTATTAATTGATAACTAAAATCACTTTATGATGATTGTTTTTTAAAATCATCATCATAAATTGCATATCTAGGAAAGTAAAAAAATTACAAGTTTTTACAATTTTCTCTTCTCCATTCTAGTGAAAAATTGGGTAGTACTAGGTATGGTCCTCGCACTCAGTTGTGGCTCCCTACTAGCTCCACCTTGCTACTAGATGGTAATGACTTCTCTTCCATATCAATGTCATCCAATGACAATCCAATCTCCCCTGCTTTTTCTGCAGTCACATCCTCCATAACTTGCTTGTCGAAATCAACAATCTATTCCTCTATAATCAATTCACAAATTTCACAAATTGAATCAATTCAATGTTGGTATGTGAAGTCTGTTTTATTTCTTCCAGCATTGATGAAGTAGTTAATGCCTAGCTACATGTGCGGATTGTATGTGGTGGGCATGGATGAAGGCCTAAATGGTAGGGGGTTGTAGGGGGGTTGGCTGTAGCCCCTAGCCACAAAACCTTTCTAGAGAAAAAATGCATTCGTATGACACGTATTTAGGCTTAGGATTTTTTTTTTTTTGGAAATTCTAGAAAAAAAATGGAAAAAAAATCAACTAGCCTAAGAATTACCTAAAAAATCTTCCCAATTTTCTATAGACACTTGCTTGCTGTTTTGTGTGGTGTGGAAGGGTGAATGGAGGTTTTATAGAGAAAAAATTGTGTTTTCTCCAAGTCAAAATCGTGTTTGACCTGCATCAAAATTATGTCATGACCCAATGTTGAGTTTTTACACAAAATTGCCGAGTTTTGGCAAGTACTTGCAGAAAAAATCAGGAAAGAAACCTGACGAATCTACTCTGCGTACTCATGGGGAAAAAAACTCTTGAGTGCTTAATGAGTTTGCAAACTTTGGATCAATCACTATAGGTGAATGCTACTATTTATTGTAAGTTGATTGGGATTCTCCTTTACGTGACCTACACTAGGCTAGATATTAGCTTTGCCATCGATTGCTTTTCAAGGTTTATTTACAAACCTAAGGTTTCACATTGTAAAGCAGCAGAGCGATTTTTGATAGACATTTGCAGTATAGTGGAGTATGGGTTGAAATATAAACAAAATGAAAAATTTTCTTTGCAAGGATACACAGATGTAGATTATAGGAACTTTGGATGGTCGGAATTCTACTTCAAACTTTCTTTTCTTCTTGGAATCTAGTTTGGTACCATAGGTGAGTAAAAAGGTAAATCATTGTTGCTCACTCTTCCACATAAGTAGAATATTTTGTCACAGGTGGAGTTTTCTGTGAAGTGATATGGCTACATGGCATCTTGATAGGAATGGGTTTATTTAAGATCCAACCTATAGTTTTATTCAATGACAATTGGGGAGTGCTAAAGCTTGTTTGCAATCTAGTTTTTCATGAATGCCCAAAACACATTGAGGTTCAATGCCCTAAAACAGAATATTTAGCTCCAATATCGTTCAACTCAGGGACAATATGTTGACGTCTTTGCCAAATCACTTGCAGTAGTGAAGTTCATTTTTTTAAAGCTTCTTGACTTGTTCTCTTGAGAAAATGATGTAATAAGGGGGGATTGTTAGAATAGATAAATAATAAATATTAAATATTGTAATATGATTAACATTAATAATTAACCACATTATTAATGTTAATAACATTGGGTGGTTGGTTGATTCTTGTCAGTTTTTTCTTTTAACGGACTATCTCTTGTATATATTGCTGCTATTGATCAATAAAGAACTGCTCATTGCATTCTTGAATTCATTTAAGAAATTACCTCATTGCAGTAGTGCTTGTGTTGCTTTTATTCTATTCAGATCTCTTTTAAGTGACTACTAACTAACAGGTACTTTTCTTTTTATCCTTTTCTTTGCCTTAATCCTTTAAGTTTTAATGAGTTTTATTCATAAAGAGCATTTTTCCACGTAAAGGCAGAATTGCTATATTCACATTCAACTGGTATTGCTCTATTAAGGCAAGAATTAATATCTGTCATATATTTTTGAACTTTTGGTGATAAGCAGGGTGGAGTCTTGTTTAAGGGGAATCTTCGTGGTGAAGCAACTAATAGCTATAACAAACTACTCAAGAGATTACAGGTGCATTTCATTTTTTTCATTTTTTTTCTTACTCTCTATGTTGTGGATGGTCCCAGTTTTCTTCAGCTTTGTAATTCAGAAATTCCAAATCTGTTAATTTCAGGAAAGGTTTGGGGAGCAGTACAAACTTTATCTTCTGGTGAATCCAGAAGATGACAGGCCCATTTCAGTGGTTGTCCCTAAGGAATCGTTACAGACAGAGCCAACTGGTAACTATTTATGCTTCATTTAATTAGTTTACTTGATAGCTTCCTTGTGATGGTGCATAGACTTTATCACAACTAGAATTTTTAAATTGTTATAAGTAAGCACTGGTTAAGATGTTTTACTTTTGCCAGCACCTGTAGAAGTGCAAGACAAGAAACAGCTAAAACTTGTTTTTCTTGGATCATGTTGAAATATTGGCATTTATCTTTCCGTATACCTATTGTTTTCTTGGCACTTAATCTGCATGCTAGTGAAAGATTTTCTTCAAAGAAGCATTAGAAAACTTTTTTACTTAATACATTCAAGACAAGGTTGAGGCATTAACCAATTAGATAATGTATGTTTCTTCATAATGATGTGTTTCTTACGTCACATCAGCTTAGAACATTTAAATAAGGAAAATGTATTCTAAAAAATGCCTTTGCAAATAGATCTTCAGCAAATACAAAATTGTAAAACCAATGCAAAATGTAATTTAGTTTATAATAGTTGCTAGGATAATTGATTGTATTCATTGTTCATGCCTCCCCTAGATGCACATGCAAGACATAACACAATGGCAGCATAATAAAATAAAAACTGACATGATTCTTCAGCAACTTGAAGAACAAAAGTCAATTTACAAAAAGACTGCCCATAATAATTGCAGATTATGATTGAATGTGTGCAGCTGTACCAGAATGGTTTGCAGCATCTGCATTTGGATTGGTGACTGTATTCACTATTCTACTCCGAAATGCACCTGCTCTCCAACTGAACTTGTTGTATGCTTCTATCCTCACTTTTTGGGCTAGATGTAATGGCACAACAATTATGCTATGTAAAATTTTATTTGTGCAACTGCAAGTATTCTAGTATTCAGAAGTTGTTCTTATTTTTTAACAAATTAACATCAAAGAGTGCTCAGAATTTGTTCTTATTTTTTTATGAATTACCTTTAAAGAGAGTTTGCTACTGTACACAAAATAAACAAATTCTGAATCTTGGGTGAATCAACATATTTTTCTTTGCTTCATCATAGTTGCCACAATCTCACATGAGAAAGACCTCAAGAATTAATAAACTGTTTTGAATAAAATTTGAAATTTTTGATTAACAAACTGACTTGTACAATGTTCCAATTTTTCATTCAATGAACAGGCTAAAATATTATTTGAATTGTAGACAAATTATGGAAACATAACACTGTTTTCTGAGTCTTTTCTGATTTTGAAGAATAAGTCCATAAGACATTGTTCATTTGTGTGTGAAATTGCAATAGCTTTTATGAGTAAGTTTATGAGGATTCAAACCCAAAAACTTCTTTAATTCTTTTCTAAATGTTATCTAGATCTGGTCATCGGGGGCTGTCCTCAAGCATTTTAGAGGATCTAAATTACGCAATATTCATATAAAAAAATATTTTGAGGTTTGCTTGAGCATCTACTCAATTTAATATTTTACTCTATCCTTTTTCGATGTAGGGATAATGGGTGGATTATGTTATTATAGATATAAGCACCGATAAGGGGTAACTTTCATTCAGTTTTCGAGTTTTTTAAATTGTTGATAGATTACCAATAGCAAACAATATTACATCATAGTTTTCATCTCATGTCCGATCACAACCTAGCAGATCACATAGAGTATAGAGTATAAGTATAGAATATGTATTACAGATTTTACAATTGTTATCAATTCAAGCCTCTCAGAAGTTAATGCTTTCACTGTATTCTTCCATGTCATTCCATCCAATTTGAGGGTTGATTTTAGACAAATCTTCATTGGATCTCACCACCTCCACTGTGAAGTCTTCTCCCCGGTTTACATAGAATCTTGGCTCTCCTTGAAATTCAATATCTTTTTTCAATGTTTCTACTTTATATTTCTTGTTGTGTTTCTTCTGAAACTCCAGATAGCTCCTCAAGAATGGAATATTGTCTTCCTTATTGAATGGCTAGTGCCTTGCATACTTTATTTCTTCTTTGTTGACATCCACTTTTCCAGTTTTCAGCAACTTGAGGAATTTATCTTTGGATATCTCCATTGCCACTGTAACCTGCATGGAAATATTAAAATATATGATTATTCTAGAAGACTCAGTAAGTGTTCTCTTTTTGCCTTAGAAACATTCCTCATTTCTTGCTTTCCATAAAAACCACAAGATTTCAGTAGATAACAATAACCAAAAAAAGGTTCAATGTTTTATCTAATCCTTCTATAAATCCAAAAAGAATCTCCTGCCACTTAACCTTACCTAAATCCCCCCATCCTCCCAGGTCTACATAGAAAAGATTCCAGACCTCTTTAGCAAAGAGACATTCAAAAAAAATATGCATAAACAGTTTCAAGCTTTCTACAAATTTCACAGATTTTCATGCTATGGGAAGAGGCAGTACCTGGAAGTTTATGCAATATAAGCAACCATTTGAAACAGGCCTTCTTAGGTTCAAGAATTTTATTCCACAAACATTTAAATGTATTAAGCCACTTTTTATCCCTTATTTCAATATTCCAACTTTTGTTTAGGTGTCTGAATATGTCTTGGAAGCTTACTAATGATTTGTAAACAAGCTTGGGTTTTATTTTATTCAAATCAGTATCATCAATCCATTTAAATCTGTCGAAGTTATCATTGTTGGATTCATATACTACTCGAAATTGAAACATCTTACATGCTTCCCTGAGAACAAAATATGTTCTCCAATGAGATGGAGGCAAGTCAAATTTTGTATTGAGGGAAGCCCATGTTTTTAAATGGAAATTGCATAAGATATCTATTGACATGTGTTTTATGACCGCACCAACACAGAATAAAGTTTCCAACGGTAACTCTATCCTCTCTTGATCAAAGTATTCGGTATGCTAAGATTGCGTGAAATATCATACGTTCAACTCCAAGGTTCCTTATGCAAGGGGATAGCCTCAGTTGGCTCGATGTGATTTGCTGGTTATTTCAAGGGGACTTACGTGAGTTGCTCATTCAGAAGAAAAGGATTCTCAAATTTCGGGAGATTCGTCAATGAAACTCGGGTTCTTAGACTAACCGGATAATGCTGAATGTAAAAGGATGCAAGGATAGAGATTCTACTATCTACTCTAAATGTGGAACGCGAAGATCAATTCTTGCAAATTTCAAACCAAGTTCTGCTTTGCCTCACTTCAGACAGCTTCCGTAGAACTAGTGCAATCTTCAAAGGGATAACGAGAAATATTCAAACTATGATTCACCATGCAGAGACCGTCACAACGACGCATATCAACATATAAACCGCAATTGAAGTTAAGTTCACAATGTTCCAGTTGACCACGCAAGGCGAACCCACCATCAGTGAGCCCGCTAGTGGTATGGATAAGCGAAGCTTGCTCAAATTAAACACCACATTCCACAACTACCAACTACCTGCGTGAAATGAAATCTACTTTACTTTATCTACTCGAATTGGAAAGACGAAAAAGCCTTGCTAGTTACTCACAATAAAAGATAGAATCACCAAGCAATGATAGACCTTTGTATTATGAGAGTTTTCCACAACAACTTCTTACAAAACTTTCAAAGGGAAAGCTTTCTTTCCTTTTCAAACTATGCTATGCTACTTCTATGCTCTACTCTCTATTCTAACTTCTATCTTCTCCACTCTCTGATTTCTTAATCTAATCTATATTCTATTACAAATGAGGGGGGATGCCCCTTTTATATCAAGCCCAGTCCAGTGGACGGCTTAGATTCAAATACAATGGAAGGCTCAGATTGAGCCACGTATGCCCTGATTAGGGTTTTAGCCCTAAAAACTGCCACTGAGAGGAGTGGGGCAATGAATGCACTGGAGATTCTCCACTCCCCTGCAGGAACCACTATGAGCAATTAATGCCCACTATCCTCCAGGAGATTCTCGTCCAGAAACGTGTTCCCACTGTTTTGCCTACCAATTCTGTTGCGCTAGGAGGAGGGTAAAAGAGTCTCTAAGATTGTCTCCACAGATAATAAAAATTGATAGAGTCCGAAGTTTGATTACTCAGTTTTTTGCGTTTAGCCCTCCTGTTGTTTTAATTCCTGGACCGATTTCTTCCTTGTGACTTTCATAGTTCTCCAGCCCACTGCCCTAGGTGCATTTATTTCTTTCGCATCACATTCTTAATGCCTCAGACAAATCTTCACTGTCGTTTCCCTTTTCCAAAGTTGTAACGTTGTCCAGCTTCATCACCTCAAGTCCTCATGCCTTGGCCTCGGTGTTCATCCTGAAAAACAAAAAGAAGAGCATCAGAACATTTATAACATAAATTCACCTCAGTTACCTAATTTCCACGTTTTGACTTCCAAGGTCTGCTTGACCTCTAGATCTGACGAAATTCATCACTTTTCTAGCAAACTTTTATCATGGGTGCATGGTGTTCATTTCATGAGGTCTTCTTCAAGGGCGCATCCACTACCTTGTGCCTGGAGTTTGTGCCTTAGAAAATATTTCACTTTGAGGACGCCTTTGAACGCTTGATGTTCGAGCTTCATTTCATCTTCAAATTCTTGATGCCTTAGACAAATTTCATCTCTTCCTTGTGAGTGTATTTGACCCCTTGTTTTTTTCATTTCCCTTTCCTTAGACAATTTTGTCTGCTTTATAAATTTCATCCACTGTAATCTAGGCGCTCATTTTGACATCACCAGCCGAGGCATTTTTGTAAAACATTTCTTTTATTTGCCTTAGAAAATTTACTTTTGCCTAGGAAATTTATCAATAGACGCCAGGCTAAAATCTCTGCCGAAAAATCTTGAGCGAGGTGTGGAAAATATTTAAATCATCTCCCAGTGGGAAATGTCCAATACCCAGAAGAAATTTCCCCTCAAAAATCATCATTCTCATGTGTATTCGGACGAAGGGGTAAGTTTAATTTTTATTATTTTTGAAAAATAATAAAATTTGCTAAGGTTGATTGCACTTTCATTCTGGACGTATTCCACATCTGCAGTCTTCACTTGCCATGCTTTGGCATTTTCCTTATTTTCCTGAAGAAATTCCTTCCTGCTCATGGGCACATTTCATCTTGCCTCTGGAAATTTTATCATTACCTCCTCTAGGCGTATTTTCTAATTTCACCTCGTGATGCCTTAGAAAATTTTAATTCAATCAACTTTACCTTGGGCGTACTTCATTTTACCTTCACTCTCCAAACATTTCCACATGTTAGATATTTTTTTCTCAACATCCTTGCTTCCTTTACTTGGTATTATTAACTTGGGCGCATTTCACCCAACCAACTTTCATTTTCATGCCTCAGGCCATTTTCACGCCTTAGACTTTTTTACAAGCTTCCTCACTTACCTTGGGCGCATATTACATGTGCCACTTTCATCTTGGCCCCTTAGGCGTTTTTTCCTCCTTGCTTGAGATGGGCGCATTTTGCTCTCTCAACTTTGATTTTCAATGCCTTAGGCATTTTTGCTTGAGATCCTCCATGATGGGCGCATTTAGCATGGGCTACCTCCATTCTTCATCACTTAGAAACTTTTCTTGGCCACTTCCCTCAAGGGCGCATTTCAGCCTATGTGCTGCAATTTTCATAACACCACTCTCCTCATCCTTGGCGCATTTGACTCCATGAGCTTCCATTTATCTCTTGAGCACTTTCCACGCCTTAGATATTTTTTGCCTTGTCTTCATTCCTTGTGGGCGCATATGAGGTAGGGAGGAGGAACCTTCACACTTAGAAACTTTTCTTGCCTCCTCCATGCTTGCTTGGGCGCATATGAGGTAGGGTCAAGGAATTTGCAGACACTTAGAATATTTTCTCAAGTCTTCTTTCCATGAGGGCGCATTTAGGGGTGTGAGGAGGAATTTTCAACGCCTTGAGATTTTTCTTTCACCTCCCTTGTAGCCTTGGGCGCATTTCACCTAGGGAGGAGGAAATTTCATTGCCTTAGAAATTTTCTTGCCATGTCTTCTCAGCTTGGGCGCATTTGAGGGTATGAGGAATTTCTCATACTTAGAATTTTTTGATGCCAGTCTTCATGCTTGGGCGCATTTCATACTTCCTCCTGCCAGTTTCCATTCGTGGACTTAGAATTTTCAATGCTCTCAGCTACCTCTTGCCACTCTATTTTTAGTAAATTTTGGAGATGTATTACTTTCCGTGGCTTTTTATCCGTTCTGAATCTGGAGTTGGTGTAAAATGCTTCCTGTGGCCCTGCTACCTTGTTTATACCTGTTGCCTGAGATCATCTGCTACTTTTAGCCCTCTTGCTATTTTTAACAAACCCTAAAATTGCTTGACTTCTGCATCGCAGTTTGACTTGAATTTTTCACCACGTGGTCCTCCTCGCTTGGCGAACCTGTTCACACCTGCCTCTCGTGTGGACTTGCTATTTATAGTCTTGTTCTGGAGGTGACTTCTATAAATAGTAAGTGCTTAGATTGCGCCCAAATTTTACTAGTAGATTGCCTGAAGGATGCTGATCGTAGTAGGATACCTTCGTTTTCGAAGATTCTGGCTTTTTACCCCTCTTTTTGAGTCCCGAAGCTGGAAACCCTAATCTGATTTGCATGTGCCTTGAATGATCTCCATTTGATTTGATTTCTGCTATATGCTGCTCTGCTCGTGAAACTGAAGTGCTGGGTAGTTGCTGGAGTGAACCTGCTATTTATAGTAAATGCCCGAAAAATGACTAACCAACAGTCGGATGAGTTTGCATGTTAAACTGCTCGTGGGATCTCAAGAAACCCAGAAAAACCCAGAAAATTGGTCCACATGCGGGTACTAGCTAAAAATAGTAAGTCTTTGAAAAATGATCAACTCCGCTTGCATGTCATACCGTTGCGAAGCTCTTGGAAAACCCATAAGGAATATCCAGACATGCACTGAAAAACTTTGCATGCAAACCCTAAAAATAGCCTCTGAAGGCTAAACCACTGAAAGTCATCATCTCAACTTGCATGTTACATCATCGCGAAGGTTTTGAAAAACCCATAAATATTCTCTAGACATGCATTTGAAAGGCATACGTGCAAACCGTGAAAATGGCTCTTGAAGCCGGAACTGCTAAAAATAGAAAGTTGTCAGAATTTGTTCAAATTCTACGCGCAAGTACCTGAAAGTACCCTGAATGTGATGGAGTAGTCAGAATTCCAAAAACTTGAAAAAAAGGTCCCAGATTGAGTACTTACTAAAAATAGTAAGTTGTCAGAACTCAGTGAAAATTTAGTGGGACCTTGCCTGAAGCGTTGTGATCACAATGCCAAGCTCAAATTTCACTTTGACAATTCAATTTGACCCTAAACAAGCCTAAAAGATAAAAACCCTAATTTCACAGACTTAGCCAATATTTCCAACTTAGGTCAAACGACGAGACATCCCCGAAAGGACAAAAAGAATACAGAGAGAGACACAAAACAAAACCCAAAAGATCAAAACCAAAAGACCAGAATGGAGCAAAAATTAGGGGGTCCCCATTTGAATGGGGCGATGTGTGAAAAGGTCACAACAATATCCTTGAAGAATTTAATGCCTTTCTTTCACCATGCTTTTGTAGAGCACCCCTGTAATAAGGCAAGGGGTTTCACTTTATGATACAAATTCCATCGAATTGAACTAGAAGGACATATTATATTTTTGTCTCTATCTAGCGTATCTGTATCAATTTTCTAATTTGCTTCCAATCCTTCCACAGGATTTTAAATACATTGGATCTAGTAGGGGTAATAGGGAAATTAAGTCACAAAGGGGGAGATGTTTCCATGATTTGGCTTGTTTTGGGGCTGCTAGTTGAATATTATTCTTTATTAGAACCTTCCAGGGTTCTTTTGTGTAGTCTCACAACATGCCCCACTTTGCCCAATCAAAATGGAGGACCCCTCTTTGATTTCACTTGCACTTGATTGGGAGGAAATGGTAAGATCATGCTATGCTTGCTTAAGTTTAGTAATGTTGAAAAGTGAGGAAAGAAGACGTTGGTTTAGGAGTTCTTAAAAGGAAAGTTTGGGATAAGTAAAAGTGTTATTTTTTGGGATTTTTTTGGTCTTAAAGAATTGGGAATTTCATACCATCGCGTCCATGTTAATTAGTGGAACAGTGTCTACCAAAAGTTTTTTCCTCAACAAAAGGTTTTCCCCGATCCATTGCTATTCTCAGCTAAGAGGATGTTTAACTCGGACCCGAAATCATATTCTAATATAATTATCTTTAGTAGGAGTTATGTGTAAAAGGTCTTGTTGAGTAAATTGCATTTACTCTTTGTGAAAGCCGGACTCGACCAAATATTCGTTAGTGGTCCATTTTTTCCGATATCGGGCTTTGTCATGAAAAGGACTCGACAATGAACTTCAATTCACCCTCATGGAAAAAATATGTCGAAACATCTCTAATGGAGGTAGTAGCATATCACTTCCTAACTCAGTTAAAATCCTCGATGATCATTTTTTCTGAAAATCCGTCAAACATTGGGAAAATATGCTCCCGCTGCATCCACCTTTACTTTAAAGTTAAGTAAGGCATGAAAACCTAAAAACTCATTATTAATGATTAACTACCACTCTTCGCATGTACTCAAAGCATTTAATGAATAATGATGAATTGATATTAACAAAGGTGGCGAATAAATCGCGCTATCATTTGGAAAGTGTATTGTTGCATCTAGACCTACGAAGACATGTGCAAGGAAATTTGCAGAGGTTGAAAAACTAGAAAAGGTAAAGGGGATGAACGTTGGAATCAAAAGAGGTATTACCACTATCATATTCTCTTTAGCTCACGGTTGTCCTCGGTTAAATCAGGTATGCTTTGAATCAAATCTTAATGATTTGCATGTAGCTTATATGAACGAAATGCAAGATTTTGTTTATCTTTTCCTTTCAAGGATTCATTTTTCTTTTACAATGATAAAAGTGACGTAAACTGGGTGAATGCCAATCTATTTGGAAACCATTTGGTAAAGCACTAACATCTAGAAAGGATGGGTAGAATTAAGAAATTAACCCTGCCTGGCATACAATTTTCATGTGAAAACCATGCAGAATTTAGACACCATGAGTGTGCAGAAAGGGATAAAGAAGGAGCAGTTTGAGTTTCCTCAGTGTCCAGTTGTTCTGACTTATGGGACAATAGCAGATACCCATTTTGGTAATTTCCAAGTGGAAGAATTCATGGAAAGGATACAACAACCTATCATGACTCAATAGTCGCAAAACATCATTGCAAATGGATAGCATATGCTTGCGGCTTTCCCACAAGCCATGGAAGCCCCAGAGTTAGTTTGCAATATTCCCTTCCAATTGAAAGTCCGGGTAAATTATTATCTTATCTAATTCTCATAAGCTAATAATCAAAGGAATTATTTATTAATTAATTAATTTTATTCCTCAAGCAAATTTTTTTTTTTTAAAAGGAGGGGGTAAAATTTTATTGAATTGCAAAGAGATAATACAAAGCAAAAGGCCCTAGGCCCAGAAAGAACCAGTGCGAGTTCCCCGAGAGAACCCCAAAGAAAAACCAACTACCCGTTTTTGTCCTTAACAATTAAACTCTCCAAGACCAAGTATACTTTGGTGGTAAAAGATCCCTATCCTCAATATCCCAACCCACCATATGCTCTGAAGCCCAGTTAGACAGACAATCTGCCACACTATTCCACTCACAAGGAATATGATGAAAGGAAACATATTCCAAAGATTGACAAAGATCCAATAGCTGCTTAACCACTATAGCTAGTTGCCAGATGGCTCCATCCACTCTTTGCTCCTTCAGCATATCCACAATCTGAGAATCAAACTCATAGATTATCCTTTTCCAACCAAGGGAACAACCCTGCTCAACATCACAAGGAATAGCAAGGGCTTCCATAAAATTGTTAGTCTGAAGCCCTTTATAAGAAGAGAAAAGGAACACAACATCACCAACACTATCCCAGCCAATACCCCCTATCCTTGCATGTCCAGGATTCCTCCTAGAGGACCCGTCAGTATTAACCTTTAGAATACCCTGGGGAGGAGGATGCCATTGACCCTCTCGTTGAATCTTTTGTTTGGCCTGTCGAAGTCTTCTGCCAGTAGAAAAGCCCAAACCACTGTCAACTAAACTCAAGTTCCTAATAATGGCCATGTCATTGAGGTCGACATTAATTGAAAGATCACATTTTGTTGAAGTAGTCTTCTGAATCTTGCTACAGATCCTCCTATTCCTTTCCAACCAAAGGTGCAAATGATGAAAGTAGGCCCAAAAGTTCAAACAATTTGAAGAAAAGAGGTTTGAGTAGGGGCCCTACCCAAACTTTCCCAAAGCTATACCAGAGAAGTGGCATGAATGCACCTACGATTCCATGCCCCCCCACCAAAGGTGCCAAAGCTCACGAGAATAAGGACACTGGAAAAAGAGGTGAGAAACATACTCCTCGCTGTTGTGACAAAGCGTACAAATAGAAGGGCCTTGGAAGCCCCTTTTCCTCAGATTCTCCCAAGCAAGACATCTGTTCTGGACAACCATCCAAGCAAAGAAATTACACATGGGCCAAAAAAACATGTTCCAAACTTTTTTCCACTCGGGGATACCAACTTGCTCATGCATCTTTTTATCCAACTCGAAGTAACCCGAGGCAACAGAGAATTTTCCCTTTGGATTAGGGCCCCAAGCCAAGACATCCCTCCCTTTAAGAGAATTGCATATTCTCCCAGCCAAAATTCTAGCTAGCTCTTGTTGATCCAACTCACTACCACCTGGCGGCCACTCATGAGGATCCTTCCATCGCACCACCTCCACCTGGCCCAAGACTTGAGTAGACTTAAAGTTTGCTACCCTGCACCAACCAACCTCAAGTAAACTGTTACAGAGAGAATGCAAATGAGGAAACATTGTCAAGATAGGGGGATAACCATCCCAAGAATCGAACCAAAAAAGAGCCTCAGAACCCCCATTACAAATCCAGAACATGCCCTCCTTGATAAGCTTCACCCCTCTTTTAAGGGTATCCCAAATCACACAGCCCTTTCCCAAAAGGCTAAATCGGGGCACATCAGAAGGGTCCACTCCTTGAAGGTACTTGTGAGTAAGAATTCTAGCCCAATCTTGATCCTGGTTGGTGCACCATCTCCAATATAATTTGGCAACAAGGACTTGACCATTCACACCAGCAGGCTTGAGGCCAAGGCCACCTTCCTGCTTCGGCCTACATACCGAATCCCACTTAACTAGACTCCACTTTGAAGTAGACAAATTGCCAGCCCAAAGAAATTGCCGAGCAAGGGCATCAAACTCCTTAATGAAACTCGAGGGAGCAACTTGCACAAAGCACCTGCAAATAGGGAGGGCCTGAACCACCGATTTTAGAAACGTCACACGCCCAACCATTGAGAGTCATCTACAAGTCCAATGAGTTACCCTCTTGCGAAACTTATCCAGAATATCCTGCCATATCTCTTTGCGTTGTGACACCACAATAATGGGAATCCCAAGATAAATCAAAGGAAGAGAGCCAATCTGAAAACGAAGAATTTGAGCAATCCTGCTTTGGATAAGTCGAGGAGTATTGAAGAAGAAGATAGAAGACTTATCCTCGTTAATCCGTTGCCTAGAGGAAGCCAAATAAGTATCCAAAGTTTTCCTTAAATTTACAGGTTCATTGATTCTGACCATGCCCATTGTTGGCGTTTCAATTAGCACCTCTGGAGTGCTTATTGGAAACGGACAGCTATTGCAAGTGTGTTAGTACATGCTCTTCGGATTATAGAGAGGAAGATCTCTCTTTGCTGATTTTCTAATGTAAAAAAGGGCGTACTAAGGTTCCTATCTGTTTTACTCAGCGGTAGGACACAAGGGTGCATAAACACAATGCGCCGTAGCTAAGCTTTTCTCTGGTTTCCGCAAATCTTAACTACGACTAACTAAGCTTCTAAACTATCCTACCTCCTCAAGATAAACAGAGCATGAGGGCGTAGGAGCGAAATGAATGGGTTGGATTACTTGAATCCTCCGTCTCAATGGAATATGGTCGAGGCTCTGAACTCTCGGATATATACCAAGACAGGGCTCGATACAAGTAAACACTCGTTACGATAAACTGGACTTGAGACTTGCCAAGTAGGAGGAACCCCTATCCGAGGTGTAGGCTTGGAAACAATTCACTGGAAACAACAAGGAACGATGGCTTGTCTAACAGGGTTCCCGAGGAGGTGACGACACCTGTCCAAAGTGTAGGCTATGTTGGCGTAAGAACTAACACCTCTGGAGTGTAAGTTTGTACGGACAGCTATGCACACTACGTAATGAGTGCTCTTCAAATTAGGAGGGGAAGCTCCCTCGTTGTGCTGGAATGCATGAAATAGAAAACTAAACTAATGTCCTATCCTTTTGTTCTCAGCTGGTAGAGGCACAAGGTTAAGAAAACCTAGAACGTTGCAGCTAAGTATTTTCTGGTTTCGCAGATCATGTAACTACAACTAAGCTAACTTCTTTAATATCTATCCAATTTCCTCAAGAAACAGAGCATGAGGAAATGGAGCAGGAATGTATTGTACGATAAACTCCAGGTGCGGGCTCACAACATGAAGGCAAGGTAGGCGCAACTATTTGCTAATCCGGGAAGAAGTTTATTAAAACAAACAAATGGACGGTAAACCTGGTACAGCTTCACAACATGAAGGCAAGGTAGGCGCAACTATTTGCTTGGCTGAATGAGTCTACTATAACACACATCATACGATAAGCTTTGAGTACAGTTTCGCAACATGAAGGCAAGGTAGGCACAACTATTTGCTCTTCTGAATAGGCTTATAATAAACAAAACCAAAGGTAAGCAACTTGGACAGTAGATTGTATAGACGCAACACGCATGCAATAACGATCAAACCAGCAACCCCATTTAACTAAGGTCGAATAAACACCATGACAATAACATGAAGGCAAGGTAGGCGCAACAATTTATTATAACAACAATTACTCTTTGAACAGATACAATAATAGCAATACTACAGGCAAGGTAGGCGCAGCATGTATGCTATCAAGCAAAAGTTCTAATTTACAAGGGTGAACCAATCTTGAGAATAGGCATGTTGCCGACAACGCAGCAATTCTCTATCACTAGGAAAAGCTAATTACAAATGAGCTAAAAGCTCTTATTTATAGACTTCAAGGTGTAGGCAACCCTAAAATCACCTTGAGTCAACTACAGTCTTGCAAGACATGCAAGATCTTATTCTTAAACCCTAATTGAATGAAACTATACAGTTAACTGGGAAACTATCATCAGTTAACTGAAACATCTAATCTAAATGGACAATGTGCAAGCATGCACGTCCTTATTGAAAGCAAGTTAACTGGAATGCTATCATCAGTTAACTGAAAAATCTAATCTAATCTCCAAGTGTACGTAGATGTTTCCAAGAAAGACATGCATGCAATGTATAACAGCAAGTTAACTCGGAAAGAAGCCTCGAGTTTAACTCCTGTGTCTAATGTCTATCTTGGAAAAGGTGGGATGCCTTGAACTGAAGTTCACTGACCCTGATCTCGAGCAAGTATCCCCTCCACGAGGTTAGTAACTGCATCAACATCTAGAGGTCATCACATGTCTCAACTGTCAATCAACTGCTAGTTAGTAACTCAAGCAAAACCGAAAACCTCTGCATACTTAAACTGGCCCTTCATTGGTTGGTAACTCTGGCGGCTCTGTAAACTGAAGTGATGGCCACTATTTCTTCTGCAGCTTGACGTTTCTCACGTTTTTCATGCTTATCAACCCTCTAAACTAGCCTTGGAAGACAATCAGCTATACGAGGCATAAAACCATGTGGACTTGAGTGACTACGCTTGTCAACCTTTCTGATGCGCTTGATACAAATCAATGTCAGCTTTTCTGATGAAATCATGAATTAAGACTGACATCGTCTTGAATTCGATTTGTGTGAACTGCATCCGGAAAAACTCGCCTGTTGACTGTGAACACAGCTATGTTTTGACAACTTCTCTGGAAAACCAAAAATCACTCTAGATAAGGCTAAAAATAGCCTGTCAAAGGGCAATTTTCACAAAATATTCTGAGACGTGGGTTTTGTGCATAATTAAATTCTAAGATGGCCCACAATGTCAGAAATTCGGAAAAATGTGATTTAGGCCCGCATGCAAAAGTTTTTCAGTTGAGATCTGAACTGGCAGTTAGGGGCACTAGGGGCAATTTTTCTCACGAAAATCTGGAACATGGGTTTTGCGTAGAAATGAATCCTGAAACCACCCAGATCAACAGATTTGCGAAAAAATGTGATTTAGGCCCACATGCAAAGAGATTTCTGGAAAAAAGCACAATGCTTCTAGAAAAGAGGCAGCGGGGCAATTTTCGCAAAATAATCTAAGACATGGGTATTGTTGTTGATGCTGAAATACTCGAACCCAGATGATGCTTTTCTGAAAAATCTATCCTTTTCTTTGACATGCGAAGAAAACCTAAGACGAGAATAGAAGAAAGTAAGACGGAAGAATAGAAGTTCTATTTTTTTTTTTTTTTTTTGTTTTCTCTCTTCTTCTGTAAAAATTCGCCTATGCTTGAAGTAGAATTGATAAAACCTGCATGCAAATGGAAAACGAAGTCTGAAATAATCTTCCCTTGAACAATCTGAATCTGTAGCTACGAAGAACACTGAAATCTGACACCTGTAGCACCTGCAGATCAATTCTATGCTCAAGAAAAGATGTTTCATGTCAACTCTGATGAAGAATAATGCACGCCATTAGTAAAAATATAGAAAAATATCTTTTAAGGCGTGTGAAATGCATGTCCAGCATTGGAAATGGCGCTTGAAGTACAACTGCTGCTTCAAAACTCACGCATGGCCTATATTTGGCTTCAAACTCAGTTAACTGGATGTAGAACAACCCCAAATTAGGGAGCCATCTTGAAGATTCAGTTAACTAGTGCATGCAAACTAGTTTTTGCCAGTTATGACTAAAAATAGGTAAAATAGAAGTCGACATGCAAAGAGTTTAACTGAAGATCTAAATTTGGTAAATTGAAAACTCTCTTCATGCGCACTTCTACTTTTGAATTTCAAAAAAGTCAACCTTTGACTTTAGGCGTCCTTCCTTACTTAGACATTTTTTGAAAATTTAGAATCTAAAACCTCAAACGAAGCTCATGTTCGATCACTGATTCTGGTTGACTGTCACGTCGGATCAACTGGCTGACAATCTCGATGAAGAGCAGGACCAAATCTGACAAGAAGATTCCTTGAGGTGGCAATTCAAAATTCAACCATCTGAGGCTTCAAAAAGATGGGCCCCTAGGGGCGCTTTTGACCTCAGTGTTAGAATATTTTCAGGCATTTTCATCATTTTCACTGATAACTTGACCATATTTCACTTGACGTTTCCCGGCATTTGACAAAACTTCAGAACATGCTGACTGGCTCACTGCGGAGCAGGCTGAATCCTGAGTAAAGGCTCCTGATGAACACTTTATATAAAAACATCATTTAACCTTCCTAAATCATGGGTGCCCCTGGCCTCTAGGGGCGCTTTTCCCAACCAATGTCATCCATTACTTCAACTGGCAAAAATTACTCAACTTCCGACTGCGGATTGCCAAGACATCTTCTGAACCGGCTGAGACAGGGAACGGAAAGCTGAAGCTGACACGAACGAGACGAACATTTGAAATCATCGAACAGATTTCATTAAAGGTCTTAAAACCTTGGGCGCCCCTGGCCTCCAGGGGCGCTTTTGTCCTCTCTGAATAGTTTCTGATCAAGTCTGGAACCTCAAGTTTGACCACTGATGGCCGCAACTCGGCAACTCAGATTCACCTGCTGACAGATGCGTCGCGGAGCTGGACCAAAAATAAAAACAAACTTCCTGGGTGTCACTTGATCAAAAGACTTCATCTGAATCTTCCAAAAGATGGGCGCCCCTGGCCTCCAGGGGCGCTTTTTCTCTTCAAAGTCATCTACTTTGCATTTCCCTCGTTCTGTATTGAATTTTCGTTTTCAGGCGTTTTACTCCTCCGTCGGACTGGCTGGCTAGCTCATTGCGAAGCTATCAGGAAACTGAAGAAATCATCTTGGTAGAAAATCTCACAAAAAGTTGAATACAGCTTCCATAATGATGGGCGCCCCTAGCTGAAAATGGCGCTTTTGACCTCCAGACTTAGAATATTTTCAATCCAGACTTAGCCAATTTCACAGTACTTTTACCTCGTTGAAAATCTCCTCCGTCAAAAAGCATAATTTTCAACATCCTTCATCGTAGAGTGTTTTTCTTTGAGTTTCAGGCTTAGATATTAACACCTGGTACTGGCCAACTGCCATTAATGACCTCAGAGGTCCTAAAGTTATAACTACCCACCAGCCTTAAACTGACTTCACCACTGTGATCGTGATGTGAAATAAGCCAATCAAAATTAATTTCAGCCAATTCTGACAAGTTCTTATTTTTTAGGGTTTCGGGCTAAAAATAGACTTCAAAAACCCTAATTTTCAAAATTTTCAAATTTTCCTAGTATCTTCCTGGCATCACATTGACTAAAAGCCCATACTTTATTTGCCCAAAAACTGAGTTTTGACCCCACTTTTACAAGGTTTAGACCATTTTAAGCAAAATGCCTTAATGAAGCAAAAATTTTGGTTTGGGTACAACAGGCTGCAAGACAAATCATTAAACAACATCATACGATAATGATCGATAACAAAATATCCAAGGAGGTGACGACACCTGTCCAAGGAGGAGATTGAAACAATGCACTATTTGAAAAAAAGACTTTGAATGGACTCAAGTATTTAGATCAAGCAAGCATGCGCCATCTGATTTATTTCTTAAGGCTTCTCCAAAGAATTACAAAGGTCGGGACAGCAAAGGCATGAAATCATGCACAATTACGATCAACCAACAAACTCTCATCCAAGAGTGAACAGATATAAACAAGCTAAAACTCTGGCAACAATGGCGCAACAATTTTGCTTAACAAATAAAGGTTAAACAAATAATGAGCCCAAGGCTCTTATTTATAGAAACTCAAAGGAGTAGGCAACCCTAAAATCTCCTTGAGTTAACAATCAGTTCTTGGCAATCAGCAAGATTTATTCCTATGTCTAAAAGTGGGTGAGCAAGCAGTTAACTGGAAATCTACTTCAGTTAACTGAAACTAAACAAAAGTCAAACTGGGAGTCTGCCTCAGTTGACTGACACCTAACTAAAAGTGAACTTACAATTACAAATGTGTCTCCAAATAGACATCCACCTTTAAAGGAGATCTGAGATCCACAAATCGTGGGAGTCAATTAGACATCCTAGATCAGTGGGATTTGACATGCATGATCTGTGGAGATCTGGAGTCGACTTGGAAAGGGGCATCAAGTTGACTTCAGTCGTGTTTATTGCTATTTGGAGGGTAGGACGTCCTTCCTTGGTGCTTTACACCTCTTCACCACTGGTCAACAAAGTCTCTATCCAGTCGTTGACCTCTTCGGCCCCCGAGCAATTAATGCTTTTCAAGATGACTATGTGGCGTCTAAGCATTTCTTCACCTGTCACAAGTTGCTGCTAATAGTTTATGCATTGGGCAGCTGCTTCATCTAACTGGATAGACATGGCTGCAATTTTGGCTAATTTGCAGCCATTGGGGTCTTCAAGGAAAGAAGCACGAATGACGTCTTGGAACCGTGTCTGTACCGTTTCAATCTCAACGTATTCCCCTCCTTCCCGTTGATATTCTGACTCAGGGAAGGATATTACCAACATTCTTGCGAAGTTGATAATATTAGCGACAAAGCATCTATAGTCAATCAACTTCACTGAATTGGCATCGTAGGCTCTCACCTTGTATGCCAATTGTTCTTTCCAATCAAAGAGATGGCGTTTGTTCTCAGTGGTTGTAACTGATTGGTATGCATGTTGTAGATCAACAACTGTCGCTTCCTCTTTCGACCTGTCTTGAGCTGACTTCAAATCTGACTACTGGATTTTTGATCAAAGACCATGTGCTCTATCTCTTAGCTGATATGCTTCTGCTAATACACACCGTCCTTTGACGACAAACTCATCCACTTGATGTCTCAAGTGTTTTCCGTATGTGATCAACTGATGATGGTTTCTTTCAGCTGGGAGATCCAATAGTCCTTGAGGCAAGGCTGAGGAGTTGGGAGTGTCATGTATCAAACTGGAAATGTACAATCTTAGCTGACGGTTTTTAGCCTTCAAGGCTGCTTTGTCTTGTCCATCCTTGGTCATTCTCTCCTTGACGCTCGCTGAGGAGATTCCAAGAAGGTTTGCCTCCACTTGTCGAGTGGTTTTTCCAAGGTTCACCTTTGAAAGTGTGAAATCCTCAACCCTCACATTATGTATGTCTTTATCTTCAGGTGGGGCAGCAGTCTCTATGACAACCTCGTTCTTTGCATTCCTCTCTACATGTGTTTGCTTCTTCAACTTCTTTGTCGGCATGTCTTGTGGGACATGGTGGAATTCAGAGAAGTCAAGCTGATAAGAAGGTCTCTCCCTTTTCCTTCCAAGCGAGCTTTCCAGCCAGATAGAATCTCGGCTAGCATCGCTGGGAGGAGGAACATAGGCCCCCTGAATGCTAGAAGAACGAGACTGTGCCGTGGCAATGCCTCGTGTTGGCGAGTCCAAATCAATGGGACTTTGCGACCTCTGTGATGGTGGTGAAGCTGGTGGCTCTGTTTCTATTACAGCCACCACTTTTTCTGCAACCTCTTCTACAATGGATTCCATCTCTACAGCGATTATTTCAATCATAGGCTCTGGTGTAGCTGCAACGTTCTCAACTGTTTCAGGTAAATTGGTGGTTGTCTCCACCTGTACCTCTTGCTGGTTTGTGCTAGCAATCCCTCTTCTTCCCCATGTGCTCCCTGACATCCGCATTCCTTCTGGAAGAATGCTCATCTTCTTCTGTTTGGGTTTCTTCCTAGATGAGGAAGGTAGTGTAAACTGAACCGCTGGTGGCTTTGATCGGGGAAGTACTACCTTCCTTGTCCTTTTACTATCAAGGTAGAGTTGACTGTGTCGAACTACTCTACCAGTTCTTTCCTCAATAGACGTATTCTCTTTCGCGTACCAGTCTACTTCGCCGAGTGGTTGTGCATCTACTTGACTTGTGAAGAAGGAAGAAAGAATGACCTCTTCTTCGTCATCAAATAAGCGCTTGATGTCCTCTGACATGAATTTTGCAATCTGCGAGAGCTTGAATCTGCTGTAGTTCCTTCTTCTCACTTGAAACCCATCGTCGCAGTTGACCCAAAAATCTTCCATGAAATGTTCATGTGATGATCTTTGTTCGAGATGTGCTGCGAAGATTCCTCTGGGATCATTTGATGACCTCCTATCAATGAGGTACTTGAGATTAAATCTCACTATTTCCCGGCTTATCAACCTAGCATCGGCTGCAGTCCTGCATTTGTAGAATCCCATATGAAAAGGAAAGTTTGCAGTAGACTTCTTCTTTAGGCAAAGCTAAGAGTGAACCTCGGCCAACTGCCTTAGGAATTCCATGAACACTACCCTATCTGAGGGGTAGCGTGGCATCATGGCGGGGTGGCCATTGTATCCATACACGCGTATGCAGGTGAAAGTGGGGAATTGGATGAACCAATCCGCCCGGTCCACCATTGCTGTCTTAGCTGCTGGTGAAATACGGACATGCATCTCATGGTCTAGCTCGTGCATGGTGTGCATAGTGAAAAGGTCATTTATCTTCTTGAAGTGCCTTTCCGCTAGAGTGAACTCAAGGCGAGGAAAGTATTCTTGGACCTTTTGCACACCCAGGGTTCCCACAGTGTTTAGTGTTCTGAAATCGCCTTGGAAGGCTATCATGTAGACCAGGTAGGAACACATGTGGAAATGGTGCTCTTCTAGAAACCTGGTAAATTGTTGGTGGAGTGTGTCACTGATCAGAGAGGCCCAGTCGTAATGTTCTTTCCTGCTGATTATTTTGCCAATAATATAGAACATCCACGGCTGGAAGGATTTTCTCTCCTCTTGTCCAGTGACTTTGTTGAGTAGAGTGATTAACAGTCCATACTCATCTTTGAATTCTCCTCGCCCAACCAATTTGGGCAAGCTGGTCTCTTTGTTTTCAACCAATGTTCAGCCATTATAAGTGAACACTTATCCCTTGAAGCCTCGAATGCCTTTTCGCATTCTGTCACAGATACGACCTTCCTAGTAGCGCATGGTGGAATTGCAAAACATGTCTCTATGTCCTTCAGCTTTAAGCTGCAAATCACTCTTCCGTCTACTGACAGGATCTCTCTTGTAGTAGGGTTGTAATGCTTTGTGCAAGTAGTTACAAGCTCAATGCTCTGTAAGGTGATCGAAATGAATGCAACTTGGAATAAACCGGATTCTTCAATATTCTGCAATGTAATTTGGTTCATGCCCTCCAAGTCCTCAGAACTGACCTCTAGATTTTTCTGCCATAAGTTTGTGTCAGTCGTTTTCAGATAATCATGGTACAAGACCGTCTTGGTTTTGTATTGTACCTGAGAGTACTGCATTCTGAAAACCTTGAAGATTGATTGTGCACATGGTTCTGCTCTGATGACTTTTTCTGGAATTGCTAAAAATAGCCTCGCCGGGGGTAATTTTTACGAAAAATTCCGAGACATGGGTTTTATTGAGAATGATTTTCTAAACAAACCCAGATCGTCAAAAATTCAAAAAAACGAGTTTTTCTATGACATGCAAGAGCCCTTCGGTGGCAGAGGCAACAAGGCACCAGAAAGTGATTTTTCTTAGAAAAATCCAACACATGGGTTTTGTTCGCGCTTCAGAGCTAAACAAACCCAGTTTGTTTGTTTTTCAAAATTATGACTTTTTTCGGAAACCCTAAAAAATAGGGGTAGCAAGGCTACTTTTTCTGGAAAAATCCAACATGTGGGTTTTGTTGAAAAAGTTGTGCTGATCATACCCAGTTGGCTAGATCTAAGGTAATTTGTCGTTTCTTGTGACATGCAAAGAAATATAGACAGAAATAGAGGAAGTAGACAAAAGATGGATTGGAAGTTATAAACTGCCACTTTGCAATAATCTACCTCTGGAAACCATCCTCGGGGAAGAATACTTTTACTGCCACTGATTTTCAAAAATATTGAAGATCCGTCCAAAACCTCTGTCAGATCTTGAAAACGTGTTATTTGGAGCTATTTGATGTTTCATCCTTCAACTTGCAAAAGAATAATGAAGAATGGGACGCCTAGCAAGAATATATGGTGATTAGGGTTGAGATCCACCAAGTATGGAAGACAACTCATGATTTAGGTCTGATTTGGAGTTCCAAAAGGTGATTTCCACTGATTGTGGAGTGTTTGGCCTCTTTTTGGCTCCAAATTTGCTAACTCAAGTCAACATCTTTGCTTTGACTTCTTTTAGGCGTCCATCCTTGAAGTTGATCTTTTTTTTGTCCATTTTGCAAGCTGAAGTGCCTCCGTTTGATCTTTGATTCAGGTTACTCAGTTGATCTCTGGCAGTGGCTGGCAATTCTATTGTTGAGGTGGGATCAACTTGATGAGATATGCCTGGGAGGGATTAACTCAGAAAACTGAGTTTGGGCCTCCAGAAAGAAGGGCGCCTTTCCTTGAGAGGGGCGCTTTTGACAATGCCTTAGTCAATTTTCATTGACTGTTCTTTGTTTTGACCTTTTCAGACCCTCTTTGCTTTGATCTAACGTTCCCGTTGTTAGATGAATCATATGACTCTACTTGACGATGCATCGGGTAGCCAGCTTGGTCCTGTTCAGGATGACTGACTTCTCAGTTGAAGCTGGCAGGTTTAGGTCCTTCAAACTAAAGGGCGCCCCTGGCCAACAGGGGCGCTTTTAGCTTTTGCTTGGTTTTATCTTGGCCGTGGACTGCTAGTCTTTGACCTCCTTCATCAGATGTTTGATTTGTCAGAAGTTCTTGTTGATAGTCTTACTGACGAGATTGGTCATAGCTGAGAAGGTCATCCTGGGAGGCAGTGAAGATTCTGACTGAATCTGGATGCCCTCAAGAAATGGTGCCTTTCCTCAAGAGGGGCACTTTTAGCCATGCCTTAGCCATTTTTTGGCTTGTCTTTCCAGTTCTTCAATTTTGGCTTTTTCTGCTTGATCTCAACTCGTGATCGTTTGGCATGTCTTGTGGACCTGCTGTTAGATTGATCACGTAGCTGGGAGGAAGCTGGAAAGATAACATATATAGAGTTATAGCAGATGGATTCATCTGGTGCCTATAACTGAGGGGCACCCCTGGCTAGCAGGGGCGCTTTTACCATGAAGCTCTTTGATTTGGCATCTTCGTTGCTGATGGATCCTCCATTCTTTGCTGACGGTTGGTCAATGATCCTTGAATCAAATGATTTTGCTGATTGTTTCGTTGTCGAGCCAGCACAAAAGTGAAGAGGATGACTAATTTGAAGATGTCAAATGATTACATTTGCCCTCTGAGATCCAAGGGCGCCTTTCTTCAAGAGGGACACCTTTTTCACCTTTAGACTACGTTTTGCCTTGGCAACAAAACGTGCACCTTCCAGAGTTAGCCAAATTTTGACCTTTTTCGTTTTGAGAAACTCCCTCGCTATAACATCATTTGACCTTTTCCACCATAGCTTCTTCGTTGGAGCTTTTGAGGTTTAGCTTTCAGCTCCTGGTACTGGCCAATCTGCCATTAATGGCTGTGGAGCTCCTAACTTTGTTCTTGAAAAACGGGAATAGACCCACCAGAGTAAAACATGTTTTTTGATAATTCTGACTTGATTAGTGTGATCGTGAAGGCAATTAACCCTATAAGAATTATTTTCAATCATTTCCGAGGTCTTATTTTTAAGGGTTTCCTTAAAAATAGGGGCGTAAAACCCTAATTTTCATATTTTCAGAATTTTAACCATAGGTTCCTTGACAGAAACCCACAAAGACTTCGTGTTTGTTTTGACCTAAAACATACTTTCGATGGCATTTTTACATTGTTTAGCTCAATTTAAGCAGAATGCCAAAAATTTCATTTTGGGTGTAACACCCATCAAAGCAGTATCATCCACAAATTGAAGATGAGAATGAGGAGGCAGAGTATTACTCCAACTCCAACCTTGAATCAATCCTTGACTAACACGAGACTTGATAAATCTTCCTAGTCCTTCTGCCATAATGATGAACAAATAAGGGGATAAAGGATCCCTTTGTCGGAGGCCTCTGAAGGCTCCAAATAACTCAGAAGGCTCCCCACTGATAAGAACAAAAAAGGAAGTAGAGGTCACACAACTCATAACCCAATCCACCCACTCCCTACCAAATCCAAAAGCTAGAAGAACTTTCTGCAAGAAGGCCCACTTGACCCTGTCATAAGCTTTTGCCATATCTAGCTTGACGAACATGGCTTTTTCCTTAGAGGTCGCCATAGAATGAATAGCTTCAGTAGCTATCACAATCCCATCTAGAATTTGTCTACTCTTAACAAAACCACCTTGCTCCTCAGAATTTAAAGAGTGGAGCGAAGGCTTAAGTCTTTCTGCAATCAATTTGGTAATAATTTTGTAGATCACATTACAAAGAGCAATGGGCTTGAAATGATCTAGACAGTTGGTGCCTTCCTTTTTAGGAATAAGAGCCAAAAAAGTAGAATTCAAGGCCCTTAACATTTGCTTATTTATTTGAGATTCTTGAACCACCTCTAAAAGATCCAACTTGATAATTTCCCAAAACTCTTGGAAGAATTCTATAGGAAACCCATCAAGGCCCAAAGCTTTACCTTTTTTCATTTGGAACACTATTGACTTTAACTCCCGCAGCGAAATGGGAAGCATAAGGGCAGCATTCATCTCACTAGACACTATCCAGGGAATGCAATCCAGAATACTCATTTCATCTTCTCTAGTAGGAGGAGAATCTTCAGTAAATAGAGTTGAAAAGAATTGAGAAGCCTCCCTAGAAATCTCACCTCAAGAAGAAAGAAGAGTTCCCTTTGGAGACACAAGAGAGGTAATAAGATTACCATTCCTTCTAGCTTTAACTGAGTTATGAAAAAAAGGTTGTATTTCTTTCCCCTTCTTGTAACCAACCAATACGAGATTTTTGCTTCCAAAAAATCTCCTCTCGTAGGTCCCATTCCTCTAACTCTTTGGCTGCTATAGATTCCTCCTTGCACAAATCATAAGGCCTTGATCCTGAATTTGACGGGTGATAATATCCAACGGAGCTTGAGCTGCCATCTTATTGTGATGCAGATTGCCGAAACACTACCTATTCCACTTCTTGAGCCTGAACGTCACATATTGAAGCCTTTTAGCAAAAGAGTACATAGCCCTACCATGAGTTGGCCTCCCTTTGTGCCACCAATGAGCCATTAAGTCTTGAAGAGAAGGGTCTCTCAACCACATGAGTTGAAATTTAAAAGAAGGGTTCTTAAGAGCACTGAAGGGGACTGCAGAGAATTTGATCAGCCAATGGTACGAACCCTTCCAATCTAAAATCTCTAAGGCGGTAGTCCATTTATCCCCAATCCAATAGCACGGGACTAAAAATTTGTCAAGTCTTTCACAAATCACATCTTCACCACATCTTCTGTTGTTCCAAGTGAAGATACCATTACTCGGCTTCACATCAATTAAATGCAGAAAATCTATATTATCCCTTAAGAGATAAGAAGAAGGGTCAAGCCTAGCAATACCCCCTCTTTTTTCCTCCAAGCAAGTAATAGCATTAAAGTCACCTGCCACAACCCAAGGAAGCAAAGGAGCAAGTGACCTAACATAATTCACATGAGACCAAAGCTCTGATTTACCCTGAAGATCAGTAGGAGCATACACATTAGTGAAAAGACAGGTTTCACCATAATCTAAACTAGAGGCAGCCAAAGAAATAGAAGAGTGACTCGAGATCCACCAAAGAGGAACAACCTTCCTTGGATTCCAAAAACAGGCCACACCACCCGAACTGCCATGATCCTCGACACATTGACAAAAACCTTGGGTCCAAATACTGGGAGCTCTATTCAATAAACCATCCACAGTCAACTTAGTTTCCTGAAGAAAGACAATATCAGGAGAATGAAAACCAATCATCTCACGAATAGCCTTTTGTCTAGGGATGCTATTCATACCCCTCATGTTCCATGAAATGACAATCATTTATGGGTTGGGAGAAATGGGAATCAATGGTCTTTAGTAACCCAACATCCACAAGAGTCTCACCAATTAGTTTTACCTTCTCATGACCCTTCTTATGACCCACCTTAGACAGTTTCTTTGGAGGCCCCTTTTTAAGGGGTTTTTGCTATAGACCCAAAGCAAGCATAGAACCACCACCTTTTCCTAAATCCAAAACCTCCTTTACTTGTGAAGGAGCACGATTTGCTAGGAAACCCAAATCCCACTTGAATCTGGAACAATCGGTAACTAGGAGGATAACTCAGTAGCCAACTGACCATTCTGCTCACCCACCAAAGGTAAATTTTGAGTATTCTTCTCTCTGACTTCTGGCAAGGCCGCTTCCAAAGACCCAACCCTGGAAGGTACCTCCAATGGAGATCCCTCCTCCAATTCCTCAAACTGATTAAAAACCCCATCCATTTGTCTGTCCTTTAGCGATCTCTTCAGACCTCTCCCCTTGTTACGAGGCTTAACTGAAATGAATCCTTCCTTGTTTGCAGTCCCATCAACCAAAGGAGCCTTCCCTTTATCGTTCTTAGGACCAGAGTTAGAGGAAGCATTAGCAACCCACACCCGATTGAAACGAGAGCACTTCCTTTGTAAATACCCATACTCATGAGGGAGTTGACATCTGAAAGGAAGGGTTTCATAGTCTAGTTGCTGGATCCAAGAAGAGGACCCAAGGAAAATCTCCATAGAATTTGGCAAAGGGTTATTTAAATCAATTTCCACACAAATACGGGCATAAGTAATTACCATTCAGTCCAGAGTTGGCTAAGCCGGGCCAACTGGCTTACCAAGCAAAAGAGCAATCATATGCAAGATGTTGCTCCTCCAAAACTCGAGTGGAAGCCTTGGAAGACGAACCCAAATGGGGACCTTTGTAGGGATCTCTTCTGTCGAATTAAACCCTACATGCCAGGGTTTAATGAAAAGCCCAACTTGATTAAAGAAATAAGGGCCACCTTCAAAAGCCCTATTTTTGTCTGCCATGCACGTAAAAACAATCAAAAACTAATTGTTTGCAACCATCATTAACTCCATATCACCTTCAAGATTCCAAATCCATCGAGTCCACGATTCAAGAGCTGGCAATGTAAGACGAAGGCCCAAAAACTTACAAATTAGAGTATGATTTCTCAAGTATGCTACATCCTCCGAGACAGAGTTCGGCTGGATCATCAAGACAAGGTGCTTTTGACTTCACTCCAAACAACCATTTACTTTTTAAACTTTGGGTAAACCATTCACAGAAGAAAGGCTCGTGCCAGCCGGTAACGTCCTTAGGTGCTCCATAGACCTTGCATGTAAAGAGGAAGATGGATCCGCCATATCCATGTCCTCAGAGATCTTCAAATTTGGAGATACATCCCCTTTCTCCATAACAACAACACAAATAAAAGAACAAAGAAGCAAAAAGAACAAGGGAACCAAGTTCCCTAAGCCCCGTGCGCAAAAAGTGAACAGCAAGGAAGATCATAAATCTCCACTGCAAGAGTGTGAAGAACCCTGTTGGTTCCAACTCTGCCTGTAGGTGCTGAATGCACTGTTTTTGTGTTTTCTTGTTGTGTTTTGATAATAATTGACAGGAAATAGAAAATACTTGCAATACAAACTCAAACTGAAACTAGAATGCAAATATAAGAGCTGTAAATGATTTATTTTATTATAGGAAATATTTACAAACACCAACTATGGATAATCATACCTTGAAACACCAGCTGATTGCCTTTATTGAAATCTGGAAATGCATGCACAACAAATAAGGGTACTGCTGTAGGTGAACGATCTGCTTGGGATAGCAATTTCACCACCTTTATTTTAATGCTAATGCTTTATATATGCTAGGCATCCATGATAGATGAAAGGAGATCCATTCTTGCTAGGTGTTTTTTCCTCTATCTCACACGTCTCCCCTATGACAACAACACGTGGCCTCTAAAAGGATAGTACGGCTTGCATAAGAAGGTACGGCCTGTGCTATTAAAGTTGTGTATGCTCTTTAATGGCTGTTGTAATGAACTCTGATAATGCTCCTCAGATCTGAAATATACTCTCTCAATTTTTTTGATTTTTAAACCAAACATTTACAATGTAACCAAGCACCCGTTAAGCTTAGCATAACCCAAAATGTGCATGAAAGAACTCTAACCAAGAATGCACCCTAAAACCACTTAAGGAGGAGGGGCAGGCATATGATCAGAGGATCCCTAGGATCTACTGAATCAAGATTACAAGATTATACTGAAAGAGAGAGATTAAACTCAACACCAAGAATGTGCACTCAAGATCCTTTAACAGGCGAGATGCTAACATATGGTCGAGTGCTAATTGCTGAATTGAAAGAACATAGGCGGATAACCAACCATGAGAGAATTTCCTCACTACTACCAAACAGTGGGGGGAAAAGATTACAATTTAAACACTTCGTCTGCTGCGGCAGGCATCCACTCAAGAGTGGGAATTCTCCACTTTACAGTGGGTAAGATGAGAGATACAAGTTTATTCTCCACACTGGCGGTAAACCATCCAGGGGTACTTAATGTTAGCTTTAGAAATTACAAGTAAATGCAGCAATAACATATGGTTCGATTAGTACTACTAATTCACAACCTTACAATCCAATAATCTGCAATTTACGAGTATTACAATGATAGACAAAGCCACAATGTGAAGAATGATTATCTCAATCTAGAAAGCTCTTAAACATTGAAAAGGAAGCTAAAATCTGATCTATTTGAAGTCTGATAATTAAAATCAGCAAACTGAAATTGTAAATCAGCAACCTGTGAATCAATGAAATGTTTATATCTTAATCAATTTACCTCCGAATTGTGTGAAACCAAGTGCAATGAACCTTTGGAGGATAGGCGCCCATGCCATGATGAAGAAACAGCTCCAAAAACTCAGCATTTATTTATTGGCACAATTCCCAATGCAAATAGGAAGGTGCGGCCCTAGCAAGGGCGATTTTGGAAAGATAAAATAAAATACTTTGAATTAAATTCCAGTCTTTTGTGGAAAGGGGCGCCCTTGGTCTAGAATCACAATGCATCGATACCCAGAACAAGATTAAATTTATTCAAAAAGTTGCTCACAAAAATCAACTTCAGCTGTATGAACATCAGCAACATAGAAACTGAAAATAACATCAAAATCTTCCACGTTGAAGCTCAATGTGCACTTCTGGGTGAAGCACATTCTCAATCAACCATCTAGGAGACCATAGTTTCAGGCCCGAAGAATGGAGTAGAATTGCTAAGCTCTTCCTTAGCTGGATTCTGAAATTAATTCAGCAGCATAACTTTACAACATTTTCTAAAGATATCAAAAGCTGGAGCAAGACTTCTCTTTTATAGAAAAAGAGGTGACTTTACAAATTCCCAAAACTCCTCCAAGAATGGGACGCCAAAAGTCCCCTTTTTTGAAATATTTTATAATTCACAAATATTTAATCCCTCTTAAAATGGCATACACTTCAAGGCATAAATAAACATAATTAAATGTTTAATATTTCCTTCATGAAGGCGTCCCCCTTCATGGCCACCTTTTAAACACAACTTAAAGTTAATGAGCTAGGCCAAGGGGTCAACTTGAAATTAAAACATTAATGCCTTGAAATATATTATTTCACCAAAATGGCCTCAAAATGCTGAAAGCCAATTATGCTCCAAACTGCACTGCTCGAAATGGAAACTGAGCTGACTGCTAATGTTACTGCCCAAGATGGCACTGCCAGAAATAGAACTTACTAAAAATAGTAAATTCTGAAAAAGATGCCCAATGCCTTTGCAGGTCGTACCACTGCGAAGCTCTCTGAAAACCCAGAAAGAAACCACAATCCTTATTCATGCAAACCTTCTTTAGAACCCCTATAAAATAGGAAACCCTAATTTGCACATCTGAGTAGCCTACGGATGTTCGGAAATAGGCTAAATTCGAATGAAGAGCGTAGGGCGAAATTGGGGACATTACAAGATCTGCTCTAACTCTTGGGATGAATCTCCACAAATAAGCTCAATGATGGCTCCTGAATTGAAGCCCTCTCTATAGAAATGATTCAACTAGTCTTTCAAAGCTTCAAGATTGCCGAATACTGAAGAATTGCCGTTCTCCAATGGTCGAAAAATGCTGAAACCCTTGTCTCAGGCACAAACTTCAAAGAAGCCAAATAAAACAATGCCAAATGATCAATAGAATGAATTGAGGTCGAATTGCTCTTTGCTCCTTATATCTCCCCCAAAATGGCACGACTTTCTCTTGAATAGGTTTTTATTACATTTAAAATGTAGTTAAGATACTTGGTACCCCTTTTTTAATAATTAACTCAACTTGGGCATACCCTTTTGATTTATCATTTAATCACACTTTATAACATTTAAGTGGCTCAATACTCTTATAAAGTTATAATTTAACTTTATAATATTCCATTAAATTAATTAAATAACTTAACCACTTAAATATTAATATCTCTCTCAATATTCAATATTTTGACGTGCCGTCTGAAGTTGGGGTCAACACTGTATAACCCCCATGTGTCCAGGTGCCTTGACTAAAAAATAGCATTACTGCCAAATTGACTTACTATAAATAGTAAGTCCCTCAAACTAAGCCAAACACTGATTTGCAAAGGCCTAGAACTGAACCCAATACTGAACTGAAGAATGAATTGACAATAACCTCCATTAACTGCCACTGCAACCCTCTATCCAAACATGTTAGCCTACGAGGATCCAAGTAATAGGCTAACTCATCTGCAACTGGTATTGACTAGTGTAAAGAGCTCTTCCGGATATGTAGAGTTTTTTTTCTTTTTCTTTTTCTTTTCTTTTTGAGTTTCAGTTTAATGGATGTCTCAAGTTATCTCAATTACAATAAAACGTTGCATAAATGATAACCACTAGTCTCAGCAACAAGTAGAGCATGGTCTGAGTATTTTATAGGTGAAACATAACATTCAGAGTGATCTATAAAAACTGAACATTCACAGAAATATACTTTCAGGCCTCAAGTTAGAATTTCTCTAAGTGACATACACAGCTGATTAGGAAGAATTTCGATTCAGTTCTTAATGGCAGCAAGATAGGTCTGATCTCAGACTGTGAAATGTTTACAATATCCAATGTCTAACAATGCTGAGAGCCTTCAACTGAATAACATTAGTATTTGCAGCAATATATGAACTACATTTCCAGTCAACTCAAGCAATGACAAAATACAACTAATAACTGAAAAACTTTTACATCAGCTGGAAATACTCAGAAATATTATTTTATAGCAGCAGAAATCTGGTATTAATATTTTCTGAGTTTACAATATTTAACAACTTATAGATGAGCAGACCCCAAAGTATTCCCACCCAAAGACACTTGCTAAGGTATCAACTTGCATTTATAGCACAAAACCTTACAAAATATAATGTAGAAAGCACTCAGACCTGGCTATATGTTTGGTTGCAGCTGAACAATGAGAAAGATGTTCCAACGGTGCTCAGATTATGTTTGCAGCAAACAATGTTCCTCCTTTTATATTCAGATCTTTTGATGAGAGAGGCGCCCATCCTTATCACCCTCACACGCCACCTCCTATGACCATTAGCTGGAAGTTCGACCCAGATTTCGAGCCAAGTATGAATCGTATTCTCCTCTAAACAACACTTCCTTTCTCAGAAACGCATTTTTCCATTTCTTCTGCCCAGATTCTCTTAGAACGACTCAGGTATGATGTCAATATGCCTGCAACAAATACGCCTAGGGTTTCTTCATGAAGAAACGTATCCAAGAGTAAAAACGAGGTCCCAAAATCCATCTCCAAGATGAAACAAAACCTCTGAACCTAAAACTCGCGAAAATTGGTTTACAGCTTGTTCTTCTTACCAAGACATTCGATTTCACAGGTAGGAGTGATTTCTCACTGTAATGTCCCCCTTTTTGGCGTGATCTTGTTTGATGGTGGTTAGCGTATTACTCAGACTCTCGTAGGCTAATAGGTTTGGTTAGAGGGTCAGTGGTACTTTTTGGAGAGTTTGATCATTCTCGTGTTCAGAGCCCAGTATTGGTTCACAGCAGGTGTTAGCAGTTCAGGAGTCAACAGCTTCTAATGGCACGGGATTCTATGAAGATTTGTGGAAGTTATGCCTATTTGAGTGATTTAAGTTATTTATTAACTTAATATTTTATTATAAAGTCAAATTGACTTTATACTTTTTAAATCACTTAAATATTCTCTAAAAGTGATTTAATATTTTAATCACTTAAATTAATAAAGTGCGCCCAAGTATTTAAGTCAAATACTATTGAAAGACTTAAATATATTTTAAAAAGATTTAAAATATGAAAAGGGGCGTATCTTTCTTGGAAGTCGTGCCTTTTTTTGCATATAAGGCATTTTGGCAATGAGAAATTCATCTATTGAATATTTTGACTTTGCCTTTGGCTTCTTCCTGTGCTTCACCTGTGATCAGGGTTTTGAGCATTCTTCCATTGGAGAACGGAATCTCTTCAGTGTTGAGCACTTTTGAGGCTGTGAGAGACCAGCTGAATTTGTGCAGTTTGTGAGGGCTTCATACAGAGGTTCTACTGTGCCTTATCAGAGTTTTGTTGAGTTATTTAGCAGAGACAGGAGGGTTTGTGGAGATGGCGTCCTTCTTTCATCATGGCAGGTAGTTGACATCATGGCCGTACCTTCAGAGTTGAGAGCTGGGCTGTTTGCTTGAAGTGCGTAGCCCTATGTGCAAAGGCGTTTGGGGTTTCTTGGAGAAACGCCTTCCAGTTTGAGGGTTTCTCTTCCCCTTTCTTGGCGTCTGGCATTTACCACTCATTTACCTCAGTTTCAGAGCTGGTTTACATTTATTGTAGCTTCCAACATTGGATTTAGCTAGATTGCACCATCTTGGCTGGCAACTGGACTATATTTCTTATTTAAATAATCTGGGAGCTTTCGGGTATGTTTATGAGTTTTAAATCCATTGTTGAACTTATTTAATACCTTTTGTAATTTCAGTTTGCTTAAATTAGCTCAGATTTATATTATATAAGCATTTATGCTGTGCGCCCCTTCTATTTCTCTCTAGAAATTCTTCTCTAAAAAACATAAACACAATAAAGATAAATAAAAGACAGGGGTTAGAGGTCCGAGCCAGCAGGGCTCATCACACTCACACTCAAAACCATGGCTGATCGGGTTTCTCACATCCCCACTAGAGAGTTTGACCAGGTACCTTCCCGTGAAAATATGCATTCAAAAGTATCAATCGAAATGAGAGTTTCTTTATTTTTTATTATTTTCCCAAATTTCATCACTTTTTATTTTTCACTCTCAAACATAAGTGACTTTTTGTAAAGTAATATTTTAAATATTTCATAAGTCACTTAAAGGCATTTCCACAAAGTCACTTAAAAAAGTGATTTAATTAATTACCCATATCACCTTTTAAGATTAATTTGAACCTTAGGCAAATATTAGTAATTAAATAAATAATTCCCTCAATTTCAACATTAGCCACGGGAATTGAAAGGCTACATGATCTCCTGAAGTGCTACTGAGAAGGGGACATTACAACTAGGGTGGGGACATTACAAAGAGAAAGCCACAACAAAGAACCAAAGGAACAACAAAGGGAAGCAGAGGTCGACTGCAGCGAAAAGCCCACCAAAATGCCACCTCAACAGATTAACTGTCCCCACCCCAGGCCCAAAACGCACATGCAGCCCCACCCGAACCAGAATAGAGTAGAAACAAGGAGAGAAGGCATGGCTAGGGTAACCCTAGCCTGTGCAACAAAAAACTCTATAGGAGGTTCTTCAAGCAAACATTATGAATATTATTAATTAATTAATATTATATTAAAGTGACTAAAGTGGAATTTAATATTATAAAGTCACTATTTCCCTCCTGAAGTTATTTATTCAAATATTTAGATATTTGAATAGTTATTTCACGGGAGGCTACAAAAAGGTGATTCGGGAATGAATTATTCATGATTGTAGTTTATTACATTTATTAAGAGCTTTTGGGCTTAAGGATTCAGGGGTTTTGGTGGTGAAATGAATCCACCCTAGCCATTGGAGATTGTGCAATTTTGTGAGTCTCCTTTGGAGATGAAATTGCAGGAATTCGATTTATACAATTTGATCGATTATGTTTGGTCTTTCAGTTTGAGCAATCAACATTGAATATTATTCGGGTTAATCAATTTATTGGAAACATTAATTTTGAAGACTCTTATTACAATAGCATTCATATTTCCAATATGGGACTATTCATATTTTATTCAATCAGGGGCGAGTAATACTTCAGTTTGGCGATTGGTGTGGAATATTGGATGCCTATCGATATCGTTATCTGACTGCCAACTTTTATTTATATTGACTGCTAGTTTGTGGAAAGGAAGAAATCATGGTTTTTCTCTTGCGCACATCTTACACTTGCCACGCTAGAATTATCAAGCAATATCATACCTGTGCTAGAATTACCATAGTCGCTAATATATGATTATCATGACCCTTCTCTTATCACTATCATTCTTCTGTTGACCGCCTCACTTGTTAGGGTGATGTGGAGCCGTGGGACCCAATCAAAGCAATCGCCACCCCATTATTATGTCAATATATCATTTCTAGAAGGATCGGGCACATGAAAGAGGCGTCTCCTTGGTGTCACATCATGCCATTCTGCATAGAGTATTATTGCTGGCATATGAGCCTAGATCACCAACTAGAACTCATTGTCTAAGTGTTGTATATTTGCAAATGTTGAGCTGTTCATCATTTTGAGATTTGAATGTCATCTTTGTATTAAACTGTGAATGTAATTGCTCAAAAATTTTCATTGTTGCAATCTCTGTGAATGAAATTGCTCAAAAATATTCATTGTTGCAATAGGCTCACTAAGCAATAAATAATTGGTGAATACTAAGTCATTGCCATTAGAAGAAGAGTATCATGATAGGTTTAGTATATGCAATTTTCACTTAAATGCATCTTGGGAATAACACATATCAGCAAGTAAGAAAATTGTTTGACAAAATGCCCGCATCTGTCAAACTATGAAAAATCGTAATATTCGGGCAAGGGTCTTTACAGTGGTATCAGAGCTAGTGTTCTTGCCAGTCTGTAGGTTTCATGAGTGACAGAGAGAAAAGGTACTATAATAGGGAGATTAAGAAACAGTGGTAGCCTACTCAAGTTCTTGAAGGAGAAATTACTTCTAGTATTTTGGGAATACACCGGATATCTCCTTCTAGCAGTGGCACTGACTCCTTTACAGGAAGTGGTGCACATATAGAGGCTGAGATGGGAGAGAGGGGACGATCAAAGAGGGGAAGCCCTTCTCAATGCTTTGTTGGCTGAGCAAAGGGCAACAAATCAGTGCATGACTCAGTTGATGGAGTTGATGACATGAACTATGCTCAACAACAATAACAATGGGAATAACCGAAATGGCCATAATGGCCAAGGAGATAATTCGGTCAATAACAGAATGCCAAATCAGCATGTCACACCTGCTAGTTCAAGGCCTTTAATGTTGTGTTGTACCCAAAATGAAATTTATGGCATTCTGCTTAAATTGAGCTAAACAATGTAAAAATGCCGTCAAAAGTATGTTTTAGGTCAAACCAAACATGAAGTCTTTGTGGGTTTCTATCAAGGAACCTATGGTTAAAATTCTGAAAATCTGAAAATTAGGGTTTATGCCCTTATTTTTAGGGAAACCCTTAAAAATAGGACCTTCCCAGAAATGATTGAAAATGATTTTGATAGGGTTAATTGACTTCACGATCACACTGATCAAGTCAGAATCATCAAAATATATGTTTTACTCTGGTGGGTCTATTCTCGTTTTTTAGGAACAAAGTTAGGAGCTCCGCAACCATTAATGGCTAGTACCAGGTGCTGAAGGCTAAGGTTCAAGAACTCCAACGAAGAAGCTATGGCGGAAAAGGATGAAAATGATGCCGTTCAACGAAGGTGTTTCTCAAAACGGAGAAGGCCTAAATTTGGCTAACTCTGGAAGATGGATGTTTTGTCTACCAAGGCAAAGCCGCAAAACACAATCTACAGTTGAAAAAGGTGCCCCTCTTGAAGAAAGTTGCCCTTGGATCTTAGAGGGCAAATGTAATCATTTGACATCTTCAGATCAGTTCTCCTCTTCACTTTCGTGTTGGCTCGACAACGAAACAATCAACAAGATCATCCGATTCAGGGATCATTGGCCAATCATCAGCAAAGTATGGAGAATCTATAAACAATGAAGATGCCAAATCAGAGAACTTCAAGCTAAAAGCGCCCTTGCTGGCCAGGGGCGCCCCTCAGTTCAAGGTATCAGATGAATCCATCAACAACTGCTCCATACATGACATCTTTTCAGCTTCCTCCCAGCTACGTGATCAATCTGACAACAAGTTCACTGGACACGCCAAACGATCACACGTTGAGATCAAGCAGAAAAAGCCAAAACTGGAGACTGAAAGGACAAGCCAAAATTGGCTAAGGACAGAGGAAAAACGCCCCTCTTGGAGAAAGGCGCGCTTTCTTTAAGGCATGCATATGCAACCTGAATGCTTACTACTCTCCAGAACAACCTTCTCAGCTATGATCAATCTCGACAACGAGACTGCCAACAAATAGATCCGACAACTGAATCATCCAACGATGGAGATCAAAGCAGATAGTTTCAACATAGATAAAATCAGTCAACAAAGCTAAAAGTGCCCCTGCTGGCCAGGGGCACCCTTGAGTTTGAAGGACATAAACTCACTGTCATCAACTGAGAAGTCAGTCATCTAGTGCATGATCAAGCTGGTTACCCGATGCATCGTCAAGCAGAGTCGTCCGTCTCATCCATCAAGGGGAATGCCAGATCAAAGCACAAAGGGTCTGAAAAGGCCAAAATGAAGAATAGTCAATGAAAATTGACTAAGGCACAGCCAAAAGCACCCCTCTTGAAGAAAGGCGCCCTTCATTCTGGAGGCTCAAACTCAGCTTTCTGAGTTAATCCCTCCCAGACATATCTCATCAAGCTGATCCCATCTCAACAACGGATCCATCAACAACTGCCGAAGATCAATTGAGCAACCAGGATCGAATATCGAACGGAGGCACTTCAACCTGCAAAAAATGGTCAAAACTCCAAAGGGATGCCTAAGAAAGTCAAAAGCAAATGTTGACTTGAGTTAGCAAATTTTGGCAAAAAGAGGCCAAACACTCCACAATCAGTGGAAATCACTTTTTTGAACTCCAAATCAGGCTCAATCATGAGTTGGATTCCCAATTGATGCTTGCAACTCCAAATTGATATATCAAAGCATCTAGGCATCCATTCTTCATTATTTCTTTGCAGGTTGAGGAGCTCAAGAACGAATATTTTTTTTCTCCAACATTTTTGAAGATCTGATAGAGAGGTTTTCACCGTTCATCATATTTTTGAGGATCTGTTGCACAAAGGGACTATTTATTAGAGTTTGCATCAAAACGCATAATTCTTCCAGATTGATAGCCAATAACTTCCAATCCAGCTTCTGTCTACTTCCTCTATTTCTGTCGAAAATTCTTGCATGTCCGAGAAAACAACAAATAATCATAGATTTGGCCAACTGGGTATGATCAACACAACTTTTTCAACAAAACCCACATGTTGGATTTCTCCAGAAAAGTAGTCCTGCCGCCCCTATTTTTTAGGGTTTCCGGAAAAAGTCATAGTTTTGAAAAACAAACAAATTGGGTTTGTTTAGCTCCGAAGCACGAACAAAACCCATGTGTTGGATTTTTCTGAGAAAAATCATTTTCTGGTGCTTCGTTGCCTCTGCCACCAAAGGGCTTTTGCATGTCATAGAAAAACACGTTTTTTCGAATTTTTGACGATCTGGATTTGTTTAGAGAATTATTCTCAACAAAACCCATGTCTCAGAATTTTTCGTAAAAATTATCCCCGGCGAGGCTATTTTTAGTAGTTCCAGAAAAAGTTGTCCAAGCAGCATCGTGTGCATAGTCAATCTTCAAGGTTTTCAGAACGCAGTTCTCCCAAGATGAATACAAGAACAAAATGGTGTTACTCCATGATTTTTTGAAAACGACTAGCACTGATATAAGTCGGGCACACCCAGAGGTCAATCTAGACAGATTGACAAGTATAGACACAAGTCCACAGGTTCCATAATGGTTTCACCTCATATATTTGATTGCCTTCCAAGGCCAGTTTAGAGGATTGTAACCGTTGGAATTTTACACATGCAACAAATTCATGTGCATTTCTTACGGTTGGAATGATCGTGGTCAAACTTCGCGGTTTCATCATACAACACTCTTCCATTGAGAAAGATCAAGGAAAACGTCAATGCTGCAAAAGAACGCGAAACGTAGTTATTCCCAACACAGAGCCGCCATCGGTTAATACTACACTACCTTCCACGTGAAAGTGGAAACACAGACAAAAAGAAAAGGTGTAACCCTCCTAAGGGAAGCAAAATGAAGAAGATGCATACATCAAGTTGCTGACAAGCGATAAATTGACAATTGACAGACATGTAACGGCCTCCGTATGAAAAAGTCAACGAATGAACAAAAACACCATTGACCAATGATGATGGAGGTGTCAAACACTTCAAGAAGGACGTCCTACCCTCCAAAATAGCAATAAATACGACTGAAGTCAACTTGATGCCCCTTTCCAAGTTGACTCCAGATCTCCACAGATCATGCATGTCAGATCCCACTGATCTAGGATGTCTAATTGACTCCCATGATTTATGGATCTCAGATCTCCTTTAAAGGTGGATGTCTATTTTTGAGACATATTTGTAATTTAAGTTCACTTTAGTTAGGTGTCAATCAACTGAGGTAGACTTCCAGTTTGACTTTTGTTTAGTTTCAGTTAACTAAAGTAGATTTCTAGTTAACTGCCTGCTCACCTACTTTTAGACATAGGAATAAATCTTGCTGATTGGCAAGAACTGATTGTTAACTCAAGGAGATTTTAGGGTTGCCTACTCCTTTGAGTTTCTATAAATAAGAGCCTTAGGGTCATTATTTGTTTAACCTTTATTTTCTAAGCAAAATTGCTGCGCCATTGTTGCCAGAGTTAGCTTGTTCATATTTGTTCACTCTTGGATAAGAGTTAGTTGGTTGATCGTAATTGTGCATGATTTCGTGCCTTTGCTGTCTGTAATGTCCCCTTCCAATTGACATCTCTCAGTGCTTATGATTAGCCTATTATGCGACCCTCGTAGGCTGATAGGGTGGATAGAGGGTCTGGTCGAGGCTTGGCTTAGCTCCAGTTGCAGGATTGTTCAGTTTGGCTTTCGTTCGGGGTCGTTCGGACATCATTTACTTGACTTGCTATTTTTAGTAAGTTAGGTCATTCAGGGGAGCACCCCTGCTATTTTTAGCAGCATGGTTTGGTCATGTGCAAAATCAATCACTTATCCTCCAGCTTCAGACGGTTCGTTAATTGGACGTATTATGAGAGAGATATTAATATTTTAATTGTCAAATTAAATAATAATTATTTGAAGCTTATATTATAAAGTTATAATATAATTTAATATTATAAGTTAAGTGATTTCTTGAAGGGGTCGACCAACATGGAAGAGGGGCCACTTTTCAATTATAAATTATAATTAAAGTGCGTTCGAAACTATTGAAAAATTAAAAGAAAAGTTCGAACTTTATTTAAATGATGCCTTTGTGAGAAAAGTTGACTTTCTTGAGGATATAAGGGTTTCATTGGGAAAAGAGCTCATTATGTTATGAAATCGAATTTTTGTTAAGTACTTCTTCTGAGAACAGAGCCAAGGGTTCCAGTTTTCATTTTGCATTGGAGAACGAGCCATCTTCAGTGTCTGCAGTTCAGAGGCTGTGAAATATCAGCTGATCTATTGCTTGTCAGAGAGATAGCTTCATCCAGAGGTTATCACAGAGCTTCATCATTTGAGATATCTACAGGGTTTTGGATTGAAACTCTTCCAGGAAGGGTTCTTCTTTTGGCGTCCATTTTTCCAAGTGCTGGACACTTCTTTCAAGGGCCGTACATATCCTTTATTGCTGTTGTTGAGCCGTACTTGCTGCTGTAGGGGCGTACTTGCAAGGTCAAGGCCATACCTTTCATATTGGGCAAAGCGCCTATTGTTTGAGCATTCTGGCTTCACTAATAAGGGCACACTTTCTTCTAGATTCATCTGCAAACCTTAGACGGAGGGAGAAGTAAATTCTTGAAGGCCGTACCATTTCATAGGCATCTTAGGTTGCTGCAATAATCAGGTTTTATTCACACAAATGTTGTTGCTTTTTATTTTGCATGTTATCCGATCTTAGATGTAATAAGCCTAGAAGATTAATAGACAATCTGGCAATAAAATATTAAATGATTCCTACTAGTTTCAGCTTCATAATATTTTATTTAATTTTTACAAGCATTTTCTTTCAAAATCGCATTTTATCTCTGTATGCAAAAAACACAAAAAAAACGCAAAACACTCAAAAACAATAAAAAACAAGCAGTTTCAGAAACAGTGAGAATTAGGGTTTTCCACACTGTCCCAACCTTTGTAATTCTTTGGAGAAGCTTGAAGAAATAAATCAGATGGCGCATGCTTGCTTGATCTAAATACTTGAGTTCTTTCAAAGTCTTGTTTTCAAATAGTGTATTGTTTCAATCTCCTCCTCAGACAGGTGTCGTCACCTCCTTGGATATTTTGTTATCGACCATTATCGTATGATGTTGTTTAATGAGTTGTCTTTCAGCCTACACTTTGGACAGGTGTCGTCACCTCCTCGGGAATCCTGTTAGCCGAATCATCGTGCTTTGTTGTTTTCAGCGAGTTGCTTCCAAGCCTATACCTCAGACAGGGGTTCCTCCTCCTTGGCAAGTCTCAGATCCAGTTTACCGTAACGAGTGTTTACTTGTGTCGAACCTTATCTCTGCATATATCCGAGAGTTCAGAGCCTCGGCCATATTCTACAGAGATGGTGGATTCAAGTGATCCAACCCATCCATTTCGCTCATACGCCCTCATGCTCTGTTTATCTTGAGGAGGTAGGATAGTTTAGAAGCTAGTTAGTTGTAGTTAAGATCTGCGGAAACTAGAGAAAAGCTTAGCTATGGTGCATTGTGTTTATGCACCCTTGTGTTTTGCCGCTGAGTAGAAAAGATAGGAACCTTAGTACACTTTTTTACATAGAAAATCAGCAAAGAGAGATCTTCCTCTCTATAATCCGAAGAGCATGTACTAACACACTTGCAATAGCTGTCCGTTTCCAATAAGCACTCCAGAGGTGCTAATTGAAATGCCAACATGTTGTATTTCCACCGAGAGTTGAGCCTCACGAAAGCAATGGGCCCACATTGATCGAGTTGCAAGAACAACTCAGACAAGACAGGGTTGATGTAGGACCGGATTTCCAACATGACATCTTCCTCCATGATTATATAGAGCAAAGAATGAGACATGCCCAATAAAGGTAATCGAGAGCATCACAATGATCTCAGGAGGAAGGTTGGTAAATGGAGTTTGCCTTATTTTGATGTATTGGGGAAGACATCAGCATGTGCTTGGGTTCAAAAAGTAGATAGATATTTCTAGTTGAATCCAATTCCTGAAGACGAAGCGATAAAATATGCTGCCATACACCCAGATGGAATTGCCCACGAATGGTGGCATCATGGAATGGTCACAATGAGTCGTGATCAGATCACCTCTTATGCAGAGTTTACTGAAAGGTTAATTGAGAGGTTTGATGTCAAGGATCCTGAACTCCATTTCAAGGAGTTAGCCCAATTGAAGCAGTGGGGATCAATGGACAACTGCATTGCTGATTTCCAGAGACTTGCTATTTTAGTCACTGATATTTCAGAGAGGAGGTTGTTGGTTTTCTTCATGGATGGGTTGATGGACCATTTAAGGGGTCGGGTCAAAGCTCTCAATCCTAGCTCGCTACAGGAGGCAATCAAGAAAGCTAGGGATATGGATTCTACCAACTTGAAGAACAAATTTCAGTCCAAAGGCTCTACCTCTCAGGAGGACAAAGGAAAGAAACCCTTTCATAAAGAATGGCCCAAGTAAAACAAGATGGATGATGAGACTCTACAAGAGTTGCGGAGAAAGAAATTGAGTTTCAATTGTAGAGAGCCTTGTGAACAGGACACAAATGTCTTGGTAAGGATAAGGTGCATTACATAGAGATTGTTTTAGAAAGTGAGGTGGAGAAATCTGATCATAACTAGGGCAGCGAACACAGTGAGTCAGATGATGAGTAGTTGGATGCCAATGAGATGCCACCTAAGGGAGTGAAGGGTGGTACACTTGCTACTATGTATTGTACACCAAAATTCAACTCTTTCAGAGTTCATGGAGTGCTACAGGTACAAAGGATCACAGTCTTGATTGATAGTGGGACCACCCAAAATTTTATAGACTCTGCAATGGTTACTAGGAAAGGTTTGTAGACTGAGGAGCATGAGGGATTCAATGTCATGGTGGTAGATGGATATCAAATCTCTTGTATGCAGAAGGTTCGGCAAATGAGTATGACGATTGGTAGTTATATAGTTACTGATGGTTTCTATGTGGTAGACTTAGGTGTCACCAATGTCATTCTGGGTATTCAGTGATTACACTCGCTTGGGAAGTATTCTCAAAACTTCGAGACTATGGAATTAAATTCAAGGTAGATGTCAGCAAAGTGGTATTCAGGGGCATGTCTAATGGAGCTCTTAGAGTGGTTTCAACCAAACGTATGGAGAGTATTTTTAGACATGGCGATGTTGCTTGGGCAGCACAATGTTTGATCTCTTCTAAGTCGATGGACAATGGGCCTAAGCATTACCGGGATGATTTGTAGGAGGTACTAAACAATCGCAGTATAGTCTTCAATGATATCCCTCGAAGGAGGCCACTAGATAGGAGATTCAAGCACACCATTGAGCTTGAGGAAGGGGCCAATCCCGTTATTATTACTCCCTATTGGCATCCCAAGAAATTCAAGGATGAGATTGAGAAAGCTATCAAGGAGCTATTGGGTATGTGTCATATCAGGCCAAGTTCGAGTCCGTTTGCATCTTCTATGGTATTGGTTAAAAAGAAGGATGTGACTCTTATAATGTGTATTGATTACTGTGCTTTGAACAAGAAAACAATCAAGAGTAAGTATCCAATTCCCAAGATCGATGAATTGTTAGATGAGTTGCATGGGGCTGTCTTCTTCTCGAAAATAGATCTTAGATCGGGATACCACCAGATTAGAGTGAAGGATCAGAACATACATAAGACAATTTTCAGGTGCTACTATGGGCATTACGAGTTTTTTGGTCATGCCATTCGGTTTGACCAATGCTCTCGCAACATTTCAGTCTTGCATGAATCACATCTTCAACAAACAGTTGCAGAAGTAACTTGTATTCTTCAGTGATATATTGATATACAACAAAACATGGGAGGACCACCTGAAACATCTTGATGAGGTGTTGGGATCATGGAGGCATAGTCATTGTATGCCAAGGCCTCCAAATGTGAGTTCAGGATGCAGGAGATACTGTACTTGGGTCATATCATTACTGCACAAGGAGTTCAGGTGCATCAGGAAAAGATTCAAGCAATCTTACATTGGCCACCACCGAGGACACTCACAGAGCTGTGAGGGTTTTTTGGTCTATGCAGTTACTACAACAGTTCGCCAAAGGGTTTTCATAGCTTGAGGCACCTCTCACAGACCTCACTAGGAAGGGTGCTTTCAAATGGACCAACGAGGCTCAACGCGCCTTTGAAAAACTTAAGGAGGTCATGAGCACTTGTCCAATGCTTGCATTGCCAGATTTCACCCAGCCCTTTGTGCTAGAATGTGACGCATCAACAGAGGGGATTGGTGAGGTGTTAATGCAGAATAGGCATCCCATTGCCTATGAGAGTAGGAAGCTCAGAGATGCAAAGAGGTTATATTCTATATACAACAAGGAAATTCTCACCATCATGCATGCGTTGGCGAAGTTCAGGCAATATTTGGTTGGTGGTTGATTTGTAGTCAAAACTGATCATAATAGTCTGAGGTATTTCCTAGAGCAGAAGGACTTGAATGAGTGTCAATAGAAATGGGTCAGTAAAATTCAGGCGTATGATTTTGATATTGAGTATGTGAAGGGAAAAAAGAATGTAGTTGCCGATGCTCACCTTATATTCCTTGTCTGATATCTCAGCAGATTGGAAGGCTCTTCTGCTAGTTGAGTATTCCAAGAATTTTTTTTCCTGTGAGTTGATGGATGGCAAAATCCAGGATGATAGGTATAAGGTAGTGGATGATATCATCTACTACAAGGACATGATATTCCTGGTTCTAGAATCTAAGTTGAAGGAGCAAATAATGAGAGCTGTGCATGACACTCCTTTGGAAAGACATCTTGGGTTCTTTAAGACCTATAGGTTGATTAGAGAAAGATTCTCTTGGTGGGGCGTCAAAGATGATGTTTTGCGTCATGTTAGAGAGTACACCACTTGTCAGCAGAACAAGTTGGAGCACACTTGCCCGACTGGCCTATTGCATCCTTTGCCTATTTCAGAGCAGAAATGGGACAACATATCGATGGACTTCATCACCAATTTTCCTAAGGTACAAGTTAGAGATTGCATTTTTTTTGTGGTTGATCAGTTAATGAAATTTGCACACTTCATGGCTATCTCATTTGAGTACAAGGCATTGTAGGTGATGGATTTATTCCTCAAAAGGGTATTCTGGTTACATGGGTTACCGAAGAATATTGTTAGTGACAGGGATAGCCATTTTCTCAGTGCTTTTTGGTAGGAATTATTCAGGTTGTCAAGTATAGAATTAACTCCAAGCACCAACTATCACTCTCAGATTGACAAACAAACGAAGATAGTGAATAAGTGTATTGAGGGTTATTTGGGCAACTACGTTGTGGGGAAGTAGAGGGCCTAGGTTAAATGGTTGCACTTGGGTGAGTATTGCTATAATACCACCTATCATATGTCCATTGGGATGTCACCTTTCATAGCGCTGTATGTTTATGAGGCTTATTCATTTTTGGATGTGGCATTTGTTGATAGTTGGGCACCAAGGCAAAGGGTTGGATATAGGAAAATGAGGATATCCTTAAGTCTCTTAAGGATAATCTGCAACACGCTCAAAATCAGTAGGTGTATGCGGACATACATAGGACAAAGCGTACTTTTGAGGTTGGAGATTTGGTCTATCTTTGTCTTTAGCCATACAAACAGTCCTCTTTAAAGAGGAGTGGTGTAGATAAGTTAAAACCTAGATTCTATGGGCCGTACAAGATCATCAGGAGAGTGGGTGAGGTGGCTTATGAGTTGGAGCTACCTGAGAGCAACAAGATTCATAACGTGTTTCACGTTTCATGCCTCAAGAAGGCACTTGGACTATAGGTGATAGTTTCTACAGAGTTACCACCTCTTGATGAAGAGGGCAAGTTGGTTCTGATTCCAAATGAGATTTTGGATGTTCACGAGAGGAAGTTGAGAAATAGAACAATTAAGGAATACCTTGTCAGATGGAAGGATCTACCAGGGGAAGACGCCACATGGTAGAATGAGCAGGTCCTTCAACATCCGAATCTGAAATTGTTTTTTGGCAAGCAATTTTGGGAAGGGAGGATTGTAATGTCCCCTTCCAATTGATAGTTTGGGTAAATTATTAGCTTATCTAATTCTTGTAAGCTATTAATAAAGCAAGAGAATTATTTATTGATTAATTAATTTTATTTCTCAAACAAGCATTGTGAATATTATTAATTAATTAATATTATATTAAAGTGACTAAAGTGGAATTTAATATTATAAAGTCACTATTTCCCTCCTGAAGTTATTTAATCACATATTTAAATATTTGAACGATTATTTCACGGGAGGCTACAAAAGGGTGATTCGAGAATGAATTACTCATGATTGGAGTTTATTTCATTTATTTCTCTAAGAGCTTTTGGCTTAAGGATTCAGGGGTTTCGGTGGTGAAGTGAATCCACCCTAGCCATTGGAGATTGTGCAATTTCGTTAGTCTCCTTTGGAGATGAAATTGCAGGAATTCAATTTATACAGTTTGATCGATTATGTTTGGTCTTTCAGTTTGAGCAATCAACATTGAATATTATTTTGGCTAATCAATTTATTGGAGACAATAATTATGAAGACTCCTATTACGATAGCATTCATATTTCTAGTATGTGACGATTCATATATATATATATTTTTTGATAAAGGCCATAGGCCTATACATATTATATATTAATAGTAAATTTGTACAAGAGTTTTAGATTCATGGATCATAAGCCCATATTTATCCCCTGATTCCTCCAGTAATACAAAGTATACGAGGATGTCAAGATTTTACCCACAAACCCAAAGTTTACAATATGCTTTTGGGCTAAGCAATAAACAAAACAAGGCCAATTCAATAATTTCATTACATTATCTGAGAATTTAGAGTAGACAAGAATGAGCAAAATTCCATATGCAAATTTTGAAGGAGCAGACTTCATTACTCCATTTGGTCAACTTGAACATCATTTTCATTCTGATGTTCATGTAAATTCCCCACATCAGATTGTATTGGTGGCAGAGCATTCAGATTGAAACCCATAGCAATAGGACGGCGAGGGCAAACACTATCTGCATCTGCGTCCATTGGTTGAGCCAACATTGGGGGATTATGGTCATGTGTGGGCAGCACCATAATTGCATTTACCCTGGTTCTTATCTTTTCTGCTAACTCGAAATCAACCTCCCTTGCATATCTATATAACATTGTCTGCAAATGGCTTGAATTATGCATCTCCAAGGACTTCTTAATTGCATGATAGATAGCAACAAAAACATTTCTGTGCAACAAAAAATGACGAGGAAACAGACCTCCCACATAGACCTGCTCCTTCCACAAATCATAATTTTGACATGCCTTTAACAGAGCATCATCCGGTAAATATACACCCTTGACAACTTTGTTCGTAATGTGCTCTATTGACCGAAAACACTAGAGAAAATCAAGCAGATTTGAGATGAATATAGATAAAAGTTGAGAAGGAAACAATAGACGCCTTGCCTTTGGCTCGAGTATTTCAACTCTTATAACCCTTTTGATGGATTTTGTAAATTGAGTGCAATGCCCCTTGAAAATTAAATGAAGCTCTGCATCCTCGAGGGTCTCCATGAAAGGCAGCTCCCAGTTGTTCACCGGTATGTCAGCTCTGTAATTTCGAGGATAGTTCTCCATTAACATTCTTTGGCAAGCTCTACACCTTCTTGGCTTGTAATGTCCCCATTTTAGCCATACACTCTTCTGTGTCTGATAGCCTATTTCTGGAAGCCCGTAGGCTAGTCAGAAGTTGAAATTAGGGTTTCCACTTTTCGAGGAGGTTTTGAAGGCTTGCATGCGAGATTTTCTGATGCATGTCTAGTGGAGCTTTATGGGTTTCTGGAGAGCTTCGTGATGTGGTAACATGCATGACGAGATATTGACTTGCATTTTTGGTTGTTTCCTTGGTAGCTTTGGAGGCTTGCATGTTGCTGTTTTGCAGTTTGGATTCTGGATTCTGTTGACGCGTGTTTTATGACAACGCCAGCACAGAATAAAATGTCCAACGGTCACTCTATTCTCTCTTGATCAAAGTGTCCCCCATGCTAAGATTGCGTGAAAGTTCATGCGTTCGACTCCAAGGTTCCTTTTATTGCGAATAGACTCAGTTGGTTGATGTGAATATGCTGGGTATTCCAAGGGGACTTACGTAATTGTTCAATTTGTTTGCTCAAGCAGATGAAAGGTTTTGGCTATGATGCTCTGATATTTGGACTGACCGGAAAGTACCGAATTTAAAGGGAAAAGGGATAGGAATCCTACAATCTATCTCTAAGGGTGGAAGGCAAAGACTAGCTTTAACAATCTCCAAACCAAACTTTGTTTCGTCTCCCTTTTGGACAACTCTGACAAAGCTGATGCAATCTTCAAAGAATGGATAAAATATTCAAATTGAGATTCAACATGCACACCCCTTCACAACGAAGCAAGTGGACACACAAATCACAACCGAAGTTAGGTGCTGAAATTCCAGTTGACCACGCAGGGCAGACTTACCATTAGCAAGCCCGCTAGTGGTATGGATACAGGAAGATATGCTCATACCAATGCCGCATTCCACAATTAACACTACTTGCATGAAAACAAAATCTACTTTACTCTACTCTATTCGAATCGGAAAGACGGAAAGATCTCGTCAACTGCCCACAATGCAAAATGAAGTCACCAATCAATGAAATCCTTGTATTATGAGAGTCTTACACAACAATCTTTTGCAAAAGCTTTCAAAGGGAAAGTCTTTCTTTCCTTTCCACACTAAGCTAACTCCTAGCTCTACTTTAACTTCTATCTAGCTCTATCTCTGATGTTTGTCTAACTCTGATCTATATCTGATTCTTTACAAATGAGCGGGGATACCCCTTTTATATCTAGCCCAGTCCAGTGGACGGCTTAGATTGAAATACAATGGAAGGCTCAAATTGAGCCACCTAAGCCCTGATTAGGGTTTTAGCCCTAAAAACCGCCACTGAGAGGAGTGGGACAATGAATGCGCCCTCCACTCCTCATCAATGAACCACTATCTGCCATCAATGCACGTCGTCTCCCTCCAGAAGGTCATCATCCAGAAGGGTGTTTCCCTTCTCCTTCTCGCTGGCCGCAAATCTGATGAACCTTTCCAACACTGCCTCAACTTCCTGATCTGAAATGGGAGGAATGTGATCCAGCTGGAATTCTAAAACTGTAATTGTTTGCCCATGTCGAGCACAAGATTTCTTCCAGGCAACAAGGGCGTCCTGGGTGTTCTGTACGATACTGGAGAACGTAGCAGTGTTCTCGAAATCGTCCTGTGTGAAGGTCTTCACCTCAGAAAAGAATGGTGTTAATTTGTTCTTCAATCCATCTGCAGTTACCTCTTCAGAAGTCAGCCTCTTGGCGAAGATTGCCTCCAATGTGTTGAGGACTCCATCCAAGATATTCGTCATGGCTTTTCTGACCCTGACATAATCTGTCTGTGATGCATCGTAGAATCCTCGGCCTGTGACTATTGAAGAGTACCATCCGGCGAAGTCGTATCTATCCCCCTGCTGAATTACACCTCCCTCAACCAAAACCTGTAGAGGTATGCTCATCAAAGCCCCTAAACGGAGAACCACTCTCGTCTGATAGATACGCGCCTCACCCCAAGCATGGTTAACTGCCTCCATCCTTGCCATGATATCCGAAGCTTGCCCATAGGCATGTGCAACGTCCTCCATAAACTTTCCTGTTTCCGTACGCACATTGGCAACCCACTTGTTTGCCTGTTGTGTCATTCTTTTCAAATCTTCTAAACCACTGATTGACTCCTTGGAAAATTCAGCTGGAACCTCAATTGCCGGGTTCTCTTGCCCACAAGGACGGGACAAGTGCTGCACGTAGCCAATCAGTGTCTTGTGCTCTTCCTTCAACTTTTTGTACTTGCCCTCAACATAGGAAATCTATCTTTGAGTGCTCGATAGGAATTATCGCACTCCTCTACTACCTGTGCTCCAGTAGGGCGGACAAGTTCCATAGTTGTAACAACATAATTTTCGGGAACGGCCTCATCTCGATCACACTCTACCCGAGGCACTGCCATATGTAAAGTTCGAGATCTATCTTCATCCGTGGATATTTTGGAGAACTTTCTAGCCTTCTTCTTTGTTGGAGGTGCACTGATCCTTTGCAACAACTCCTCCATCTCAACTGCGGGATCAGTCTCACCTAGAGGGTCACGCCTCATCTTGTCCCTTAGCCATTCTGGCACCTCCTGCCGCATGTCTGATATAACAAAAAGCTGCTCAACCTCGGCCTCTACCTCATGAACTTCTCCCCTGCCTTCATTCCGACGAGGCTCATCATCATCTATAGGCTCAGTGTCTCCCGAGCTCTGGGCATCCTGATCTGAAGTAGCATCATCCTCGAGAGCTACCTCAATCTCATGCTGAAACTGAGTATCAGTGGTCGTCCCCTCATCTGTCTCTTGCTGATTTTCTTGCAGATTATCTTCTCGGGGCATATTGATGCTCTGGCCCACTGATTCTCTACGAGGTGGCTGACTTTCTACTTGTACTGCCTGTTCTGCCTGCAATCTCTCCCTCTGATCAGCAAACAATGATACCTCCTGCAAACTTGGAGAGTTTGCCCGGGATGGTGTATGCAAGGACTCCTCATTTCTCAAAGGTTCAGGTCGAACTGGCTCCTTCCCTCTAGGTTCTGGGGTATGATCTACCTGCCTTCTCTGTCTGGCTGCTGGCGATCTGTTATTTCCCATCAAATTATATGTAAGGGGGATTGATCTCTCCTTAAGTCGGTTGACATGCCTCTCTATCCAACTCCGTGTAAATGTCAAGACTGGGATACAAAGCGTATCCAAGTCTGTAATCTTCGGCTTTGACCAATCGGGGAGTGGTAGAGGTGTATCCCTCACTGTCGTGTAATCAGCCTGTACAACATTTATGTCCTCTTCAATCTGATCCGGTACCGGGACAATTTCGCACTCCCTGATCATTACCAACGGTATCCAAGAGAACATTCTCTTCTTGACTTCGATCTCATCCACTGCACTTGCCCAAAAGTCTTCTATTTGTGCCTTGTGCCTGAACTCTTTTGACAATATCCATCTGATGTTCCTGTGGAGATCGTAGTAGTGTCTGCTGGTGTGGTAGGAAAGGTGGAAGAATTGGAGCTCATTTTCTGCCTCCCTAGCTGCTTGCAGCGATGGGAAGATTTCATCTGAATTCCCCATGGTAATTGGGAATCCAAGTCCACCTTTCTTCTTCTTCTTCTGAATCTTATCATAGGCAATCAGTTGCCTAAATACTTCCAGCATCACTATCCTGTTTGTGGGATACCGGGGCAATCTATAAGGATAAGAAGAGAATCCTTGCAGCATTATGTAGGTGAACTTTGGAAATTGGATAAACCAACATCCGAATTTCTCAATCATTTCTTGTGCTTCCTTGGGTATTCTGTGATGGGTTCTTTGCTGCAAGGTCCTCGTAATATGCATAGTGAAGGCGTCATTGACCCTTTTGTAATTAGTCATGCTTGTCAAATGCAACTGTGGACAAGCCTCATGTATTTTAAACTGATGGGAACCGCACTCGATTGGTTCCTTATAGGAGATTCCTCTATACTTCGTCATGCGAGCCAGCATATAGACGATGTAAGAGCCCATATAAAACGTTTTCATTCTCCTCACGCCACGGAGCTACTCATGTATGCTATCACTGATCATCAATGCCCAATCCATGTAATCTTTGCCCTCTAGCACCAAGTTGATATAATAAAACATCCAAGGTTCAAAGATGAACGCTTGGGGGCATCCTCCAACTCTGCTTAACATCATGATCAGATCACCAAACTCTTGCCTCAAATCCTCTGAGACTATCTGCTTGGGCAATTTTGTACGAGTTGGCTTGGGTTTAATCATCCACCTGGTATTTATCAAATCAGCACACCGGTCTGTTGTGGATGAGTACATTTTCCCAGCTCTTTCCCTTGTCTTATAGATCATCTTCTCATGGACTGGAATCCCGAATGCCTCTCCGATTGCTTTAGGTGTCAGGTTGGCCAATATTTTGCCATCTGGCGAAGTGATCGTTCTCTACGCCGTGTTGTAGTGGTGGGCGCATTCCATGATAAGCTCTGGACATCGAATAGTTGGTGGGAAACTTGCGGCTGCATACAGTCCACTCCTAACAATATTGTGCAACGTCATTGATGGGTGATGACCTCCAGTCCCCATCATCCTTCTTCTGAATGCCTCCAGGTTGAACGAGCCCAAGTTCGTGTCAGCCAACTTGCCCAACTTTGATGAGAATTTTGATTCCGGCAAGAAGGACTTGCTTAATTTCTTGATCAACGCTTGTCTCGATGTGTTTGCCTTTGCGGATTCAGTGTGGTTCCCTCTGGCTGCAGCCTTTCTGCTTGATTCGGCCATTCTGCAAGGAACAAAAGCTATTTAGAAAACAAGATTTTCAAATAATAAAATAATCAGCATTGAGGGTGTCAGCAGATTTTTAAATAAAAAGGTTGCAACACTTTTGCCATTTCCAGCTGCAAACCTCAACTGTCTTGTTTGTTTCAATGTTCTTACTCCAACTGCGAAATTTCTGTACTTGCAGCAGTTATGAAACTTATTTTCAAATTCGTACTTCTCCTCTAAAATGTACTTTCAGCAACTTGCTTGCTTCTCCTAAATGCGTTTTTCAGCCAGCTTGTGAACTTGAACTGCAGTACTTCACAAATGCCCAGACTTAACTTCGGATTTCTCAGCAACTTGGGGCCTCTTCTCACAAATTCAAACTTTTAGCAATTGCAGCCTCAGCAAGTCAAAACGTGCCTTTCACTTTCAGCCACTGGAAACTAGGAAGTTCGCACCTCTCAGCAATCGGCAACTTGAGACTTCTCAAAAAAAAGTACTTCAGCAACTTCACACTTCAGAAATTCGAACTCTTCCAGCAGCTTGAGAATATTTTATTTCTTTGCAATCTCGTACTTCAACTTCAGAAAATGCTCTGCATTCAGCAACTTGTGAGGAGAATGAAAAAGATTCAGAATATTATAGCCACGTCGAATTACAGCAGAGGCTATACTTAGCACATTTTCGAATTCTACTTTCCCTCTTTTTCCCAGTTGTAACACTTGCCATTCGGAGCATCGGAATCTCAAGCTTCTAGAATTATGAATTTCATCATCTCTGCACAGGCCTGCCTCATCGCATTGTTTCCTTTAAAATATTAAATTACTCACTTCCTTGAACAATTTCGAACTGTTTGGCTAAGTCATTTTATCTCACCTTTGTTTTGGCAAAATTATCCAGTTTGATCTTCCAGCGAAATACTTCTTATTCATTTTATTTGTTTGCCTTAGAGAAATTCTTTAAATTTGCCTTAGGAATTTTATCAAAATAGGCACTGGGCAAAATATTCACCGAAACGATGTGAACAAGGCGTGGGGTAAGTTTGAATCATCTCTGAATCGAAAACATTCAATAACTAGAAGAAATTTTTTTTAGAACTCATCGTTTTCATGTGTATCCGGACGAAGGGGTACTTTTAATTTTTTATTATTTAAAAATAATAAAATGGCTAAGGTTTATTTCTCTTCACTCCGGACGTCTTCCACATATGCAATCTCCAGTTTCTCTATCTTGGCATTATTCTTTGATTTTCTCCTGAAGAATTTTCCCTTTGAAGAATTTTCTCTCTGGAAATTTTAGCATTACCTGTAGGCATATTTTTCATTTTCTCTTTAGAAAATGCCTTAGGAAATTATTTTTAAATTTAGATTTTATTGACTCACCCTTGAAGGGCGCATTTTAGGGTGTGTGAAGGAAAGCGCCATCATCCAGTGACCTTTCACCTCCCCTGGGCGCATTTAGCCTATGTTGCTTCCATCCTTGGGCGCATTTGAGGGGGTCCTCAAGGAATTTCCATGCCTTAGTGAATTTCACCATGTCCTATCCCTTATGTGAGCGCATTTGACCCCTGCTCAGGGAAATCTTGGACGCATTTAGCATGTGCCACTTCATTTTATCTTTGAAGGCGCATTTTAGGGTGTGTGAAGGAAATTCCATACTCAAAACATTTTCTCCATACCTCAGGCGCATTTGATGTGTCTCTATGCCAGTTATCACTTATAAGTTTTCAACGCCCTAGCCATGCCTTGGCTTTCTATTTTTAGCAAACTCGGAGAAATTAGGGTTTCCTTGCATTTCATTCCGTTGTGAGCTGGAGCTGGCGTGGCTGTGCCTCCACTTGGCCTTGCTACCCTGTTCATACCTTAGCTGGCACAACACATACTATTTTTAGCCATTTGCTATTTTTAGCAAACCCTAAAATTGATCAATCCTTGTATCTCCGTTTGCTCTGAAATTCGTTCCACTTGTTCTTGATGCTGTGAGTGACCTGTTTACATTCTTCTCTGGCAACGACGTGCTATTTATAGCCATGAGGTGACTTACTAAAAATAGTAAGTATTCAGATCGTGCTCAAATTTTGCCAGTAGGTAGCCTGAAAGATGCTGATCCCAGTGGCGTGCTTTGTTTTGACATCTCTGTATTTTGCTTCATCTATTTTTAGACATAGCAGGGGAAACCCTAATCTGATGTGCGTGTGCTCCGGATTGCTCCTGATTGCTCCCGATTGCTCCCGATTGTCACTCTGCTCGCTAGACTGGAGTGTTGGGTAACTGTTGGGGTGAAACGGCTATTAATAGTAAGTGTTTGGAAAGTGGTCAACCGGATGTCGGATGAGTTTGCATGTCACAGTGCCCGTGGGATCTCAAAAAACCTAGAAAACTGGTCAACATGCGGGCACTGGCTAAAAATAGTAAGTCCCCGAAAACTGATCGGTTCCGCTTGCATGTCATATCACTGCGAAGCTCTCGCAAAACCCACATGGAATATCCAGACATGCATTGAAAAATACTGCATGCAAACCCTAAAATTAGCCTCGGAAGGTTGTACTCTGAAAGTCACCATCTTGATTTGCATGTTACACCATCGCGAAGGTCTTGAAAAACCCAGATCAATTCTCCTGTCATTCGTCGGAGAATCGTATATTTAAGCCCTGAAAATAGCTCCTGAAGCCATAACTGCTAAAAATAGCCAGTTGTCTGAATCTGTTCAAATTTCATGTGTAGGCACTTGGAAGCTGCCTGAATGTGTTGAAGTAGTTAGAATCCCGGAATTGTGAGGAAAAGACCTCAAATTAGGTACTTACTAAAAATAGTAAGTTGTCAGATTTCAATAAGATTTCAGTGGGATCCTGCCTTGAGCTTTCTGACCGTACTGCTGCACTCAGATTTTACCTTGATAACTCAATTTTGACCTCAAACAAGTCTGAAGGATAGAAACCCTAAATTTGTCAACATTTCAACTGAGGTCAAACGGGACGCCCCCGGAAGGACAAAAGATCAGAGACAGAGAGAACCAAAGCCAAAAGACCAGAATGGAGCAAAAATTAGGGGGTCCCCATCTTGGATGGGGTGATGTGTGAAAAGGTCACAACAGATTCCTTCTAGGTTTTCAGAGAGCTTCACAGTGGTGTGACATGCAACGGAAACAAAGGTTTTTTTCGAACTTACTATTTTTAGTAAGTCACGACGGCTGCTCGGTTTGTGCTCAAAATGAGTTTGGAACAACTTACTATTCTTAGCAGTATGCTATTTTTAGTAAGTACTATTTTTGGCAGTGCTATTTTTAGCAGTTTTTTTTGCAGTTTAGTGCAGTGGCTATTTTTGGCAGGTCAGTTAAGTAGTTGGTCATCCAACACTCTTGGAGCTATTTTTGGTAGGTCTGAGCTTGAGATGGGTGCCTCACTTGTGGAGGTAAAATATTTTATTATTTTGGAGAAATAATTGGCTAAGGCTGGAGGATGCTTATTTTTGGGTGAGATAGTGTTTTAAGTGATAATATTTGCTTTGCAATAATGGACGACTTCATAAAGGAAATTATTTAAGTGATTTATAATGTTTATTTTCACTTAACTTATGGGACGCCAATATTATACTTTATTTGCATTTTAATAAAGTATATTGCCTTCATGAAAAAGGGACGCTTTGGAGAAGATATTTGGATAAATATAAAGTATTTTCCTTATATGCTTTTGGATGCCTAAGTGAAGGAGGTTAATGAAATACAAATTATAGTTTATTGAAGGTAAATGTGGATTTCACTTTGGGCGCCTTAATTGGAGGGAAACAAATTTGAATTGGTAGAGAAAATTATAAATATGAGACTTGGCCTTCTTTTTGGGGATCCATTGTTGCTTATTGTATTGTTATGCTGCTGAAATATTTTCAGAGCTGCTTCGAGGGATGCATACCTCCTAGTTTCTTCTTTAGTTTTCGTGCTTGAAAGGTAGCACCTAGCTAAGTTTTTAGAGACTGCTTCTCATTCAGAGAGTGTAGATTGAGCATCACAGATAGAGTTTTGATGATTTTGTCAGTTCGCAAGTTGCTGGTTTTTGAAGTGCTGAAAGTGATTTTCGATCATAAGTCATAGTACGATTTTTGTTTGCTTCTGGGTATTGACTCTTTCTCCTAGACCCTAGGCATCCCTTTTTGCAAGGTTTTGGAATTTTTAATGAAGTCTATGAATTTATCTTGCTGGTCGCCCCTCTTTGATGGCTATACCTTGCCTGCCATTGCCTTGGAATGCATGCATAAAATAATGGAGGGTATTTTCTATTGTTTCATGTTCTAGACTTGGTCGCCTATCTCCTAGGCTTCATTTGCATTCAGTCTCACGTCATTCAGAGGAGTATAGATAGAATTATGAGTATTTTAGTTTCATAGTTGCTATTGTGTGTTTTCGGTTTGCTGGTCTGTTACATCAGATTGTAGAAGTTGGAGTTTTTGGCCTGATTTTCATGTTTGGGAGTCTCTTTGGAGTTGGAGAAACATTCTATATCATTTGCAACACTTTGAATATCTCTAATATTTGGCTATTGCAGATTTTACTTCACACTGTAAAGCCGTTTCAGTAGTACTGATCAACTCTTTAATACTTCTGCAAATTCTCTATTGTATTCCCACTTTTAGTGGAAGAGGCTGGCTTGCTGCCTTATTTACTTTTTTTGCATAAGCATTTCATTCCCACCGTTTGGTGGAAGAAACAGGCCTCGCCGTCTTTACCTTCTGTATTGCATTCTCATTTGCTGATTGGTTGAGCCATCTTTCATGTTCATTCTTGTAATACACTCCTGTTGAATAAGTGGTCGAGTCTGCATTTCTCATATTGCTGATCGGCTGAGCCGTCACTCTACTCCTGTTGAATAAGTGGTCGAGTTGCATGTTTGTAATTCCAGCATTCAGTTTTCAATCTAACGATCCTCGATGCCATATGCTCACACCTTGCCCATCATTGGGATCTTGGTGTAGGATTACATTTCAGTGTTGATTTGGATTTTCTAACGTTGACAGGGGACTTTGTTGAAGTGTTGTTGCAAAAAATTGAAAAAAATTATAAGGGGGTCATTTCATGGCTCCACATGCACCTCACCATTGTTTGAAGACTCCTCCTGTTGCAAACAATCTGCATCGACAATTGCACACCCCTTCTATTTTTCGTTACACCGAAGAGACTTAAAAGTCACTCCCTCCAATATCTGGGGTCTCTTCGATCAGCTTTAAGCGTTCTCCACCATCGATAAAACTCAGTTTGATCTCCACCGTTGATTGCACACTCTTTCTACTTCTCGCTATATCGAAGAGATGTAAAATAGCTCTCTTTGAAATCTGAAGGTCTCTTCGATCAACATCATTCAATCTCTACCGTTTGATCATAATCGTCCGATCAACACTGTTGCCCGCTATACCACTGGTAAAAGACATGGTCCCACAAAATCTTGGTGGGTTGGTGGGCTAACGATTCATATTTTATTCAATCAGGGAAAGTAATACTTCAGTTTGGCAATTGGTGTGGAATATTGGATGCCTATCAACATCATTATTTGACAACCAACTTTTATTTATATTGACTGCTAGTCCGTGGAAAGAAAGAATCGTGGTTTTTCTCTTGAGCACATCTTACACTTGCCATGCTGGAATTATTTGGCAATATCATACCTGTGCAAGAATTACCATAGCCGCTAATAGATGATTATTGCGACCCTTCTCCTATCACATATCATTCTTCTGTTGACCGCCGCACTTGTTAGGGTGATGTGGAGTCGTGGGACTCTGTCAATGAAATCGCTACCCCATTATTATGTCAATATATCATTTCTGTAAGGATCATGACACAGGAAAGAGGCGTCTCCTTGCTATCACACCGGTTCATTTTGCATAGAGTATTATTGCTGGCGCATGAGGTTAGAATTGCAATTGGAATTCATTGTCTAAGTGTTGTATATCTGCAAATGTTGAACTGTTCATCAAAATCTTACAGTCTGAGATATGAATATCATCTTTGTATTAAAGTGTGAATGTAATTGCTTAGAAATTTTCGTTGTTGCAATCTCTGTAAATGTAATTGCTCAAAAATTTTCATTGTTGCAATCTCTGTGAATGATAATTGCTCAAAAATATTCATTGTTGCAATAGACTGACTAAGCAGTAGATAATTGGTGAATACTAAGTCATTACCATTAGAAGAAGAGTATCATGATAGGTTCAATATATGCAATTTTCACTTAAATGCATTTTGGGAATAACACATATTAGCAAGCAAGAAAATTGTTTGACAAAATGCCTGTATTTGTCAAACTGTGAAAAATCATAAAATTCGGGCAAGGGTCTTTTCATAGTTTTAGAAGGCATGCAATTTTATGACCTTGTCAGAAGGGTGGTTTTGAAAGAGGGTAGAGTATATGCCGATCTAACCCCAGAGCGCATTGCACAAACATTTGGAATTCCCATTTCCCCAGTGACGAGTCCATTGGAAATGAAGGAATCTGCAAAGGAATATGCAAGTATGGAAGAACATGCCAAAAGGATAATGTTGACAACATGTTTTAAGGTGCAGGAAAAACCAAAACCAATATCTAAAATTCCCAAGACTACTCTTAGGTCTGATTTCACTATAAATATATGACATTATTATGCTATTAAACAGAATAGCCGGCAATAGGGATGCTAGCAAGTTCAACTCATGGATGTATGAAATTATCAGGCATGTAAGGGATGGTACAGCCAAAATCCACTGGTCTAAGGCTGCCAGTGATTCTCTGTAATGTCCCCATTTTTAGCCATATGCTCTTCAGTATCTGATAGCCTATTCCCGGAAGCCCGTAGGCTCGTTAGAGGTGAAATTAGGGTTTCCTATTTTATAGGGGTTCTGAAGAAGGTTTGCATGAATGAGGATGGTAGATTCTTTCTGGGTTTTCAGAGAGCTTCGTAGTGATATGACATGCATAGTCATCGGAATTTTTTTTTGAATTTACTATTTTTAGTAAATTCTATTTCTGTCAGTGCCATCTTGGATAGTAGCATCAGCAGTCAGCTTGGTTTCCATTTCTAGTAGTGCAATTTGGGCATATTTGGCTTTCAGCATTTTGAGGCTCATTTTGGGTAAAATGATTTATTCTAAGTCATTACTGTTATAATTTCTTATTTGTACCCTTGACCTAGTATTAATGATTTAAATTTGTTTTAAAAGGTGACCTTTGAGGGTGGATGCCTCATTGAGAGATTGCTTAAATATTTCTAAAGTAAATATTTCTCCTCAAGTTTTGGATGCCTAGAAAGGTGAATATAATGTTTTAAAAATTAAAATATTTCAAAAGTGAAATGGGCATCCCTTTTGGAGGGAAAAAAAGATGGAAGCTGAAGAGCCAACAGTCACCTTCAATTCTATAAAAGCAGGCCATTTCTCATTCATTTATCATCTTTGGAAAATTATAATAGAATGTTGTTGGATTGAATTCAGAACCCGGCTAAGGGGAAGCTTAGCAATTTTACTCCATTCTTCGGGCCTGAAACTATGGTTCCCTAAATGGTTGATTGAGAGTGTGCTTCATCCAAAAGTACATATTGATTTTCATTGTTGAAGATATTGAAGAATTTGGTAATATTTTCCAGTTTTGTGCTGCTGGTTCAAGAATGGCTGAAGGAGATTTTTGAATACAGCTTTTCATATGAATTTAATTTGCATATGGGTATTTGCTCAAACCATTCTCTTGCACTTGGCGACCCTTATTGCAAAGTATTAGATTTTTTAGTGAAGCATCTATTTTTCTAGAAGAAATCGCCGTCAAGCTAGGGCCGTATGATTTGATGTTGAGCATTGGGATTCGAGCCTTGTATTTAATCAGTTTTAGCTTTGCTAGCTTTTGCTGGTTGGACGTCTTGCTTCTAGAGTTTGTTTGTTTTCAGTCTTGGCGACTTGGAGCAGGTTTGAAGAGGTTATAATCCACTTGGTTATTGTGAAGTTGCTGGTCTGCTTTTTAAATTATTGGCATTTCTAAATCAGACTTAATCCTTTCCAAATTATGCATTATTTCATGGGAATCTATGATGCTAATTCATGAGCAGATTATTTGAAGAAGACAAGAGCTTTTGGGGCAAAGATATGAACAAATTATTGATGGCCAATTGCTAGTAAGAAATCTTAGTTTGCTGGAAATAAATCTCAGTTTGTTGGTTTTATATCAGATTCATCAGTAGATCAGTTTTTGGCTTGCTCTTCAGTAGTTGAAAAGATTTGGAGTTGAGAGATTATCTTTCTTCATTTGGCTATGGTAATATTTTAATTCTCATGTAATTTGCAGCTCTTTCTCAGTTTGTAAGACTGTAAACAATATTACTGTTCCAGTCCTTTATTGCTGCAATTATTTCTTATTTCTCACATTAAGCACCCCTGGATGGTTTACCGCCAGTGTGGAAAAAGAACTCATGTTATCTCTCTCATTTTGTACCCACTGAAAAGTGGTGAATTCCCACTTATGAGTGGATGCTTGCCGCAACAGATGAATTAGTTTGTTTTACAATTTCTTCCCCCCACTGAATTATTGGAAGTGCGGAATCCTTTCATGGCTGGTTCACCGCCTAGCTCCATTCAATTGTAACTTCATTTCAATAATTGCTTAGTTTTCTCCGCCATATGACAACACCTCTCCTTCCTTGGGATTGAGTGTGCATTCTTGGCATTGAGTTTCTTTCAGTTGTAATCAGTTATAGTTATTGAGTTATTTAGATCCTAGGGATCCTCTGACCATATGCCCGCCCCTCCTCCGCCCTCATCGGGTCTTAGGGTGCATTCTTGGTTAGAGTTACTATTCCGCATCGTTTTGGTTTTGGAGCTAACCTTAACGGGTGCGTGTTGCATTGTAATTAATATTGAAATCAAGGGAAAAATTGAGTGAGTATTTTACATTCTCTATGTGAAAACATGCGAGAATCTTAGGTGCCAGGGGCATTTTACATGTCTTCCTATGTCATATATTCATGTGCAGTAGAGACAAGCATCTAGGGTTTGAATAAAGTTGGAACCCTTGGGGTTAATCTTGGGCAGAGATTGGCTTACCAACATTACCCTCAAATAACAACTAAAGAATACTTGGGAAGCTACTAGAGGGTTAATGATGCATTTTTAATGAGAGTAATCCGAACCATGGAAGGTGACAAGGCCAAAATATTATCTGTATATGCATAGGCCGTCATCACGTACAATGGATGCTGGTATATCCAGTTTCCAAAGTTCACCCACATAAGGATTGAGGGGTTATCAGGTCTCTCGTACATGTTGCCAAAATACCCCACAGACAAGATACTACTACTGGAATTTGCAAGGCAAGTAATGGAATCCCATGATGCATTTCTATAGGCTCACAAGAAGGGGCAAATTAGATTTCCTATCATTATGGGAAACTATAAGTGCAAAACAGCCCGAAATGCTAAGTTAGCAGAGAATGAATTGTTGATGCATGGGTTGGGAGAGTTTAGGTTATGCAGACCTAATTTTGATCCAGTAGAAAGGCTTGTCAAGCAAATGGGAAAGAAGTTTGCTCATGTACCCCACGTGGGGGATTACTAGAATGATTGTGCCGATGAGCTGAAGTAAGGAAAATAACTCATCAAAGGCTAACACTAAATCAAATGCTGACAATGGAACACATGATGTTCCAACATAGTTGACAGAGGATGATGAAAATTTGTTGAACCCAAAATACAATGCAGATAGGATTTTTGACCAACCTATTCAGGATCCCAACTGGAAGGAGCCTGAAGTTACATCATTGGATGAAATAACCAAGCCGGTTATTGAATTCAATCAAATCTGGATTGATAGGAATATCCAAAAATTAAGAGCTAAAGGAATAGCAGTCACATATTCACGAGATATGAAGAGAAATCAGAAAGTAATAGACGACATTGGATATGATGATTGCTTAAGAAAGAAAAGGAAAATTGTAGAAGCCAGGGCTTTGGAAGAAAACAAAGAAAAGATTATTGAAATCCCAACTAACAGAGTTTCAACGGCATCACAACTTGAGGATCCTAATAGGAAGGTCAGAGCAGTGCCTACAAATTTGTTGAACAGAGTAGTAGGAGCTTCATCTGTATTACCACAAGCTGAGTATCTCACCCCACAGGAAATAGGTGAAAGCCAACATGGGTATGATTAGACGAGAGGGTCAACATTACAGCCAGTGGCGGCCATGTTTGCATCTCCACCATTAGTGGGAACATCTGTAGTAAGATAGACTTTTGGGGGAGATATATTCACCTACTAATAAAAAGCACATCATGACAATGGACTAGGTCATGAAAGAATGGGAAAGAATGGACCAAATTCTAAAACAGATGTGAGGGCAACAACAACCTCAGGCAACGTTGGAATCAACCTCAACCACTAAAGAACATGGGAGAAATGTTCTAAAGAGTGTTGTTGAAGAATTGGAGGTAATAGCAGATCCACCTACTCAAAGGGAAGACAATCCTAGAGAGGAGGAACTACAGGTGGAGAAAGTAATAGAACACCTCCAGTACAACAAGAGAAAATATTTGAAGAAGTGCAAGATCTTGTTTCCCCTAGGAAAGAGGAAGAGGAAGTGCAGATTGAGGACCGTGTAGAGGTAGAAGTGATCAGGGAACAATCCCGACATCTAGAGACTGACGATAACGTGCAAGAAGAAATGCCAGAGTCTCAAGAAAAAGAGAGCTCAAGAGGAGGTCAACCGGAAGAATCCATTAAGGTTGACAACAAGAAGGCTGAAGAGTTGGAAGGAATTAATATCTTGGAACCACCTCAAGCATTTACAGAAGAAGGTAGAACCCAAGAAGAGGGTGAGGATCAGTTAGGACAAGTCAATAGAGAATCGTTCCAACTACGAGCAGACGATAAAAGTACCTTTGGTCAAGAAAGAAATGAGGGTCAAGAATCGGAAGAAAGAGTTTTTGAACATAGAGACCAAACATTTGGGGAAAGCCCTCAGGAAGTATCTCTAGATGAGGATATTCCTGATTGGTTGGCTCGGCAATTGCAACCACCAATGCAAGTTCAGTTGGTGCCACTTGACTTCATAAGCATGATGCAAGAATTGGAAAAACCAAAGCCTAAAGCTAAGGCTAGGGTGAGACATGCTATCAAAAGAAATGTAGATGATGGTAAAGTTATACAAGTTTTTACTCTTGTAGGGGAAAGAGATAAACATGAAGTTACACCTGAGGACTACATGATATCGACAATCAACATAGGGCATGCTTCAAGAGAAGAGGACATTGAGGAAATGAGAATGAGTTTAGAAGCAACTGCTGCTCGGATGTGGAAGGACAAGCATAAGAAGAAGGAATTAAAAGAACACATTGCTCAAATGCAAAATCTTCTCAGAGTGGTAATACAACCAAGCCAATCATTAGCAAAATTGCCCCAAGACCCAATTATAATGTCTAAAGAACAGGTGAGTGCAATTGAAAACCTGAAGTACAAAGCAAGTGTATTTGATGATTGGGTAGAGAACATCATGAAATAGGGTGAAGAAGCAATTAGAGAAGCCATAGGAAAATGTAAGGAAGCTTCCCAATGGCTCAAAAAGTCTAAGAAGCTAATGGATAATCGTAAAGATCACCTAGAGCAAAATTATATAGAGTTGCAATGCATAATATCCATCCAAAAGATGGATGCACAACAACTGTTAAAAGAAAAGGTGGTGATAGACAAGATATTCTAGAATAAAGGCTTGGAGGTTACAATTGGCTGGGGAAATGGATTCTTTGCTGCAATGCATGGATGAAATGGAAAAGATAATAAAGAAAGCCGAAAGGGTGATGGACAAAGACCTAGAGCTTGTGGAAACACTTACACAACAAATATGTAATGCTGATGACCTAGGACATGATGATACTAAAGTAAATGACTTCAAAAATATGCTTGATAAGATAATTAATGACCCTATCTAGTCATTAAGTCAAGAAGCCATGGAAGAAATGATAAAAACCAGGAACCATATCAAGAGATATGAGATGGATATAATGGGAAGAAATGATGCAATAAAGATGGTGACTGAGGGGTATGCTTGGGAGAAGTTCCGGTGGAAGCTCATAAAGAAGGTTCCCAAAGAAGATATAAATAGGGTACTTATAGCTTTTAGTGAATACAAGCTTAGGAAAGGAGATGGACTTGTTGAAGAAGCAATTGAAAGCAACTAAAAATTGCTGCAGGCATTTGGCTTGGTGGAGGAATTGAAGGTTTTTCCCGACTTCCAATTGTGGGTATTGTTCCTGAGAAAGAAGCTTGTACATGCCAAAAGCCGGGGATTTTGAAAAGAAAGGCTAGCGTTTCTGTTTCTGCATCTTTTTGAAGATTACAGGAACCCGATTGTTCTTTTTATCCGAGTTCTTTAGGAATTGGGATGCCATCAGTGGGAGTCAAATTATAACTTTGACTTTATCTTCTAGAACAATGGGCAAATATCTTCCAAGTGCAACCTGTGCTTTAGTGCCACATGTCACATGCTAATTTGTTTTGTCACTTTTCCAACCATGTGCTTTTTAGTTAACTCTTTCCTCATGTTCTATAAAAGGCATTAAGTGTTTCATTTTTAAGGGATCAAAATTTGTTGATACATTAGAACATAAATTGAAATTACACCAATTTCTGTTTTATTTCATGTTTTCTGTTCAATTCCAAATTAAAGACTTGTTTGTACTGTTAGGATTTTGTAATGCTGAAGCAAACAAAGGTCATATACAATCGTAAATCATGCATGACTGTTTATTGTTCATCTTGCTGATATAATCAATTTGCTGTGCCTTTTTTGGTTGCATTTTAAACTTTTCTCAGTGGTGAAGGGTGCTCTTTCTTTAAAACTCTTGCACTATTTTATATGAAATTGTGAAGCAATCTGGTGTAATATGAAATAGTTAATGCTTTGGTTTATAAATTTCTCAGTGCATACGTGTGTAATAACTGGGAGCCCTTTAATTTCTTAGGCTTTATTTCTCCTAACCTTGATCTTTTGCAGTTTACTTTGAAATGATTTGAATTAATGAAAGTTTAGAAGTGATGCATGCATTATTCGTTAGGATTATTACATCATTGAATTGTTTAAGTTGAAGCAGCTTGTGAATACTTTCAGGCCCCTTATGTTTAAAAACAATTGAACAACAAACCTCAAGTGAACCTAGTACGTCAAGACCTGACATTCTGGAGCCTTGGGATAGCCAAAACTCCTAACCATGAAATTTTGGTGATTCTTTCAAGATAGATAGGTTCTGTTGTTCAAATAGAAAAACTTTATCTGCATGGTGTTGTGTGCACAACAACCACATCAACAGGTTCATTATTGTTGTGACCTTTTTCACACATCACCCCATTCAAATGGGGACCCCCTAATTTTTACCCCATTCTGGTCTTTTGGCTTTGGCTCGCTCTCTCTAGTCTTTTGTCCTTCCAGGGATGTCCCATCGTTTGACCTAGGTTGAAATGTTGTTTAAGTCTGTGAAATTAGGGTTTCCTATCATCTAGGTTTTTTAAAAGGTCAAACCAAGTTATCAAATCGGAATCTAAGCTTAGTACTACAATCACAAGGCGTCCAGCGAGGTCCCACTGAATTTTTATCGAATTCTGACAAATAAGTACTCAATCTGGGACCATTTCATTAGGATTTTGGAATTCTGTCAGTTCCATCACATTCAGAACACATCAAGCTACTTGCATGCAAAATTTGGGCAGAATCAGACAACTTGCTATTTTTTAGCAGTTCAGGCTTCAGGACCCATTTTCAGGATCTTCACATGTGCTTTTCAAATGCATGTCTGGGGAATGTTTCCGGGTTTTTCAAAACCTTCACAGGGATGTAACATGCAAACCGAGGTGATGACTTTCAGAGTTCAACCTTCAGAGGCTATTTTTAGGGTTTGCATGCAGAGTTTTTCAACGCATGTCAGGTTTTTCCTCATGGGTTTTTCGAGAGCTTCACAACGATATGACATGCAAGCAAAACGGATCACATTTCAGAAACTTACTATTTTTAGCCAGTGCACGCATGCAGACTAGTTTTCTAGGTTTTTTTGGGTTTTTTGAAATCCCACGGGCAATGTGACATGCAAAACCATCCGGCAGTGGATTGGTCACTTTTCAGGAAGTTTCTATTTTTAGCAGGTGCACTCAGATAGTTGCCCGACACCCCAGTTCAGCAAGCAGAACGACATGCAGCAGAAACAAAGTAAAACGGAGACCGTTCAGGATACGTGCAAGTCAAATTAGGGTTTCCACTTTTATAGGGAGTGAGACTCAGAAATTGTCAGAATGAAGTACCCCACCGATATCAGCATCATCCAAGCAACCTACTGGCAAAATTTGAGCGAAATCGGAGAACTTACTATTTTTAGTAAGTCATCTCAGGGCTATAAATAGCAGGTCTGCACCTGAGGTAGGTATGAACAGTGCACTCAGGTTATCAGGATCAGGCATAGCGAGTTTCAAGTCAAACAGAGTTACATAAGTCAAGCAAATTGGGAACTTACTATAAATAGCAAGTGGCTATAAATAGCAGGTCAGAGCAAGGGACAGGCGAAAACAGGATCACAAGGCGAAGAGTATCATATGGTGAAATTTTCAGGCAAAACAGAGCTGTGAAAGTCAGAAAAGCAAGGACTTACTAAAAATAGAATGTGAATATGAGGAGTAGACAAGGGCATGAGAATTCTTCTAAGTGTAGAAACAAAAGCTTGCATATCAAAATGCGCCCAAGTTGAGGTGAGAGCCACTCAAAATATTCTAAGGCATAAAATAAAAGTTACCCATGCCATTTGCGCCCTCAACTTGAAGCCCGCCATGCTAAATGCGCCCATAAGCTAAGAGGGTGGAAAACGCCTAAGTTTAAAATGAAAGTTCACCCTATGAAATGCGCCCTCACATGAAACCTCACTATGCTAAATGCGCCCACCTTGATGAGTCTCTCAAAACGCCTGAGGCATTGAAAATCAAAGTTGAGGGTGCTAAATGCGCCCATGATGGAGATAAAGGTAGGCCTTGAAAATACTTTAAGGCATGAAACAAAAGTAGCCACCCCTATTTGCGCCCTCAACTTGGAGCCCACCATGTAATTTGCGCCCAAGGAAGGTGATGCTTAGTGAAAACGCCTAAGGCACACAAATGAAAGTATCAAGGGTGAAATGCGCCCTCAGGAGAAAGTGAAAGCTCACCCTCTCATTTGCGCCCCTAGATGAAAGTTGTCTACCCAATATGCGCCCAAGGAATAGGCTAAAAACGCCTAAGGCAAAAATGGAAATAAGACCTCTAATTTGCGCCCAAGGTAAGTAAGGGGTTGAAAACGCCTAAGTGTGAAAATGAAAGTGGCTACCTCCAAAGGCGCCCTCAAATGAAAGCTCTCATATACATATGCACCCACCTCCAAGAAAGAAAGCGGAATTCTTCTAAGTGTGAAAATATACAAGCAACCCCTATGAAATGCACCCTCAAGTGAGAGCTCCACTGCTGAAATGCGCCCATCTCAAGTGAAAAGGTTAAATACGCCTAAGGCATGAGGATGGAAGTGAACACATGAAAAACGTGCAAGTATGAAAAACAAAAGTTGCCTACCTCATTTGCGCCAAAGGCAAAAGTTGAGTACTTAGAAATTTTCTAAGTCAGAGAAATAAAAGTTGAAGGGGCTAAATGCGCCCAAGCTAAAGTGAAGAGGACATGAATACTCTAAGGCATGAAACAAAAGTAACCCCTTCCAAATGCGCCCAACTTGTTGTAGACGTAAGTGAATATTTTTCCAAGGCATAGATTGAAAGCTTAGCATATCAAGTGCGCCCAGCTTGTGGGTGATTTGAAAATCCTCTAAGACATGGAAATTAAAAGGTACCGAGAAGAAATACGCCCAAGAAATGAGAAGGATTTAAATTTTATTCCTAAGGCATGGAGACAAATATTTCATTGAAGGGAAATACGCCAAGGAAGAAAATGTTAGAAATATTTTCTAAGTGAAACAAATTTCACTAAGGAAAAATGCACCCTTGGATGAATTTTAATTTTTCCAAAGACATTTAAATGAAGTGGGCGAAGTGATGAAATTTTATTTTCAAGGCGGAACCAATTGATGAATATTTTCCATGGGTCAAGTGGAAAATTAAATGAACCTCTTTAAAATGCACCCATGAGTGGACAGAGTTTTAAATTATTTTCCTAAGGGAAATTTTAATATTTTCAGAGGAAAATTATGTTGCCTAGATTATTTTCCTAACGGAAATTAAATCTCAGAGGATGGATTATTTTGAGCAAGCAAGTGATTTTAAATCAATGGAGTTGAATATTTTTAAAAGAGAAGATCTAAAATGTCTAAGGCAAAATTCATGAAGTTGAAGATTTAAATGACAGACATTTTAACAGGTTGGAAATGAATTTACAACTCCCATGAATTTTTTGAGTTGAATTTAGTTAAACATTGCGAGAATTTAAAATGAAATTTTCAATCAAGTCAAATGATTTTCTCGCGAGTTGTTTAAATTACTGGGAGTTAACTGGCAGACTAGAGGGAAAAATTTGAATATGGCAAGGAAAGAATCTTCATTAATGGCAACTGCCATGATGACTGACCGATGACTAGCCCACTACTGCGCCTGAAATAGAAGATTCTGAGTGGAGAGAGTGGTGAATTAATGAAAGTGCTAAAAATAACTCCAGCACTACTTGGCAAGATTCTTCATGAAGAATTATTTAAGCAACCTCATTTCTCATTTCTTCTCACATTTTCGAAGTTGAGAGTTGCTGAAAGTAAGAATTTCTTTGAGAGATCGAAATCTTTTCGAGGTTGCTGAAAGTGAGGTTGAGTTTTTATTTTTCTAAGAGCGAGGTTGCTAAAGAATTTAATTCTTGAAGAGCTGAGAGTGTGTTGCTGCAAATTTTGAAATTGTATGTTGGAGTTGCTGGAGAAGGTATTTTCAGATTGCTGAGAGTTAAACTTGCTGCAGATTTTCAAAGTTGCAGAGGTTTTCTTAGTTGCTGGAGATTTTTATTTTCAAACTGCTGAAAGTTGAAGTTGCTGAAGTCATTTTCGAAGTTGCACAAAAGTTCTTGAAGTTGTTGAGGATTTCATATTCGAACTGCTGAAAGTTGATTGCTGTCAGAGTTGAGAAGAAGTTCGAAATTCCATGTTGCAGTGATCTCTTTATTCTTTTAATTGCTAAGGTTGATAGGCTGAAGTCAAAAAAAAGATTCGAATTATTTATGCTAGAGAAATTATTCACATTGCTGAAAGTTATCAGTTTGTTGCGATTTTTCTTCGCCAGTCAAAAGTGCAGTTGCTGAGAGTTTTCTCTAAGCTCAGAGATTTTATTACAGTTTGACGTTTGGAGTTAGAAATTTATGCTGAGAAATTTTATTTTCAAAGCTAACTCCGTATTCGCAGCCATCTCAGGAGTTGTTTTATTTTATTAAAAATCTGCAGTCTAACTTATTGTTCTATTTTATTTTTGCAGATGGCTGGAGCAAAGGATGCTGCAGGAACAAGCAGAGCTGCAAATACTGAAGCGGGCAAGGCAAGCTCGTCCTGACAAGCAATGATCAAAAGGCTCGCAAAACCATTTCTTCCAAAGTCGGCAATTACTTCAAAGTTGGCGGGATTAAATGACACCAACCTCGGTTCATTTAATCTGAATGCACTCGAAACAAGTATGTACGAACTAGGAGGTCATCAACCGTCAGTCACAGCACACAACATAATGAAAAGTGGAATCTACGCAGCTGCTGGCTTTCCACCGGCAATACAGTGCCCAGAACTAATCATGGAATGCACAAATTGCTACAAGCCAGAATGCAGAACGATTGTCTCTCCAGATGTCAAATTGTTTGCCAACTTCACACTGGATGCTATCGGAGAGGCATTCGGGATTCCTACTTCCGAGAGAATGTTATACAGAACAGAGGAAAGGGCAGATAAAAAGTACTCCTCCTTCGAAAGGGTTGCTGCAGTCATCAATAGAGTCTGGATGCAGAAGCCAAAGCCACCCCACACTAAACTCCCAAAGCAAATAATTGCCGAAGATGTGAAACAAGAATACTGTGACTTGATAATGATGCTTAGTTGAATAAATGGGGGTGCGCAAGCCTACATCTTCGAGCCTTGGATGTTCTACTTCATCGAAATCATCTTGGAAGGAAAGGAGCGTGTTGATTGGGCTAGGATGATTAGCGACAACATTGATGAACAATTTAGGAGCCTGAGGAGGACGAAGACCTTTTACATGAGCTCATACGTAATGTATATGCTGGCGAGGATGACCAAGTACCGAGGGATCACGTACAAAAAGCTAATCGGTTGTGCCTCTGACCAGTTCAAAATCCATGAGGCCTGCACACAGTTACATTTGACTAACACTGCCAGCTATAAGCAAGCAAATGATGCATTCACAATGCATATTGCAAGGACCCTTCAACAAAGAACGCAGCAGAGAATATCGAAGGAAGCACAGGCATTGATCGAGGAATATGGATATTGGCTCATCCAATTTCTGAAATTCACATACATTAGGCTGCAGGGGTTCACCTCGTATCCATACCAGTTGCCGAGGTACTCCACTGATCATATAGTAATGCTAGAAGTATCTAGGCAATTGATTGCCTATGATAAGATTCAAAAGAAGAAGAAGAAGGGTGGACTTGACTTCCCTATCGCCATGGGGAATTCCAGTGAGGTGTGTCCCTCCTTGCAGGCAGCTCGGGAGGCGGAAGATGAGCTGCAATTCTTCCATCTCTCATATCACACAGGCAGGTAGGATTTCAATCCTTACAGAAACATCCGAGTGGTGCAAAATGTTGAGTACAGGCACAAGGCGCACATAGAAGATTTTTGGGCAAATGTTGTTAATGAAGTTGAAATAAGGAAAAGGATGTTTACTAGACTCCCTCTCAAGCTAATCAGGGAGTGTGAAGTCATTCCAATTCCCGACCAGGTGGAAGAAGATGTAAATGTCATACAGTTTGACTATGAATCAGTCAGGAATACTCCGATCCCACCACCTGATTGGTTCGAGCCAGAAATCATGGACTTGGACACGCTCTCCATTCCGGTGATGACTTTCACGAGGGCTTGGGTCGATAGACATGTGGGTAGACTCAAAAGCAGAGCAGTTTCCCTTATGACTTGATGAGTGATCAAAGGCCGCTATCGGTGAGAAGGGGAAAACAAGTTGCCCAGATGCCGGAAGCCCGAGATGAGGTGCCGACCCAACCAATACCTTTGAGGATGGAGCAAGCATCACCCGCACGGTCGCAAACTCAGTCTTCGAGTTTGAGGGAAATTTCACTATTTGCCGATGAGAGGGCAAGATTGAATGAAGAGCGGGAACTTGAGGAGGTTGATCAGCCAAACGTCCGAGAGTCAGATAGTATAAGTGTCAGTGCACCCAGGGGTGGCCAATAGGAAGAAGAGGAGGAAACGGTGGCCGATACCCATTTCCAGCAGATGTTGGACATGGCATTGGAAGAAGAAGAAAACTCAGAACAGAGGACCCAAGGGTCAGGAGATACTCAGCTCATGGAGGATGATGAGACCGAGCAGAACAACGTAAGAAGAGAAGTACACGAGGTGGAGGCAACAGAGGAGCAGCCCCTCGTCATTTGCAATCCACAGCAGACGGTGCCGGATTGGTTTACGAATAGAATGAGAAGGGATCCTGAGGATGATACGGATCCAGCCATTGAGATGGAGGAGTTCCTTAGAAGGATTAGTGCGCCACCGGAGAAGAAGAGAGCCAGGAAATTTTCAAAGATCTCAACTGATGAGTCGGGCTCTCGCACACTTCAGGTTGCTGTCCCAAGGGAGGAATGTGATCGAGCTGAGGAGAGGCCTGAGAATTACGTGATCACCACTGTAGAGTTGGGTCATCCAACGGGAGCCCAAATTGTTGAGGAGTTCGATAACTCCTATCAGGCGCTGAGAGACCAGTTGCTCCGCACTGAGGGGAAATATAAGAAGCTAAAGACGGAGCATAAGACCTTGATAGGATATGTGCAGAGTCTAGCGCGTCCAGGTGAACAGGCAGACCCAGCAGTAGAACTCCCACCAGAGCTTCCGAGGGAGTCAGTTATTGGCTTAGAGGACTTAAAGAAAATGGAAACAGAGGTGGACAAATGGGTTAGCCATGTTCGGGCTGAGACAGAGAAATTCATGGAGGACCTCACCAATGCTTATCAGCAGGCCTCAAATATTTTGGCGCGCATGGATATGGTGGATCAAGCCTGGGGCGATACCCGCATCTATCAGACTAAGACTGTTCTTCGTCTGAGGGCTTTGATGCATATACCTCTATAGACCTTGGTGGATGGAGGTGTAATTCAGGAGAGTGACAGGTATGATTTCACCAGTTGGTACTCCTCGGTGGTCACGGGCCGTGGGTTTCACGATGCAACAAGGGCAGATTCGGCCAGAACCAGGAAGGCAATGGGCAACATCTTAGAGGGAGTCCTTAATACACTGGAGGCCATATTTGCTAGAAGGTTGGCTCTAGAGGAAATAACTGCTGATGGCTTGAGAGACAAATTGGCCCCATTCTTCTCAGCGGCAAGGTCGCTTGTCCAGGATGACTTTGAGAATGTCTCCACTTTCTCCAGTATAATTTAGAATACCCAGGACGCCTTGGTGACATGGAGGAAGTCTTACACCCGACACGGACAGATGGTAGTAGTCTTGGAATTTTAGCTCAACCATATTCCACCAATTTCAGTTCAAGAGGTTGAGGCGGTATTGGCCCGGTTGATCGAGTTTGCAGTTAGAGAATAGGACAGTGGGAACGCTCTGCTAGATGAGGATCTTCTGGAGGATGGTGATTGAATTTGAGCCGTCCACTAAAGTGGGCTAGCTATAAAAGGGGTATCCCCCCTCATTTGTAATCTATTAGAATTAGGATTGGATCAGAGATAAAGTTGAGCTAGAGAGTAGAAGGCATATAGTGTTTAGCTTAGAAGTTAGCTTAGATTGAGGAGGGAAGAAAACTTTCCTTTGAAAGTTTTGTAAGCGGTTGTTGTGAACACTTTTCATAATACAAAGAGTTTCATTGCTTGGTGATTTCTTCTTTGTTATGAGTAGCTAGCAAGGCCATTTCATCTTTCCAATTCAAGGTAGATAGAGTAAAATAGACTTTTATTTCATGCAAGTAGTGGTTAGCTGTGGAATGTGGCATTTAATTTGAGCAAGTCTTCTGTCGTCCATACCACTAGCGGGCTTGCTGACGGTAAGTTCGCCTTGCGTGGTCAACTGGAGTAATAGCACTTAACTTCGATTGTGGCTCATATGTCCATATGCATCATTGTGATGGTATGAACATGTTGCGTCATGATTTGAACACTTTTCTCATCCGTTGAAGATTGCATCGACTTTGTGGAAGTTGTCCGAAGGGAGGCAAAGCAGAGTTTGGTTCGAAGATTGTTTAGGTTGATCCCCACATTCCACCCTTTAGAAGTAGATTGTAGAATTCCTATCCCTATCCCCTTTAAATTCAGCATTTTCCGGGTCAGTTCAAATATCAGAGTATCATAGTCAAAATCTTTCATCTGCTTCACTTAGTTGAACAATTACATAAGTCCCCTTGGAATACCCAGCATATTCACATCAACCAACTGAGTCTATTCGCGATAAAAGGAACCTTGGAGTTGAACACATGAACTTTCACGCAATCTTAGCATGTGGAATACTTTGATCAAGAGAGAATAGAGTGACCGTTGGACATTTTATTCTGTGCTGGCGTTGTCATAAAACATATGTCAACAATTACCTTTTAGGGCTTTAAAAATCTATTTAACAGCAAGGGAAATCCCTTTCTTTTAAAAATCTTTCAGTCCTAATCCTCCTTCACTCTTATCTAAACAACACCATTCCTAGTTTACTGCATGCTTCTTCTTGTTTCTTTTACCATTAGACCAAAGAAATTGTTTGATTTTCTTTTGGATTTCATTTATTTTATAGCTACAAAACAACCACACAGAAGAATAATATAGATTATAAGAGGAGATAATTTTTTGACACACTTGTAACCTTCTTTCCAAGGGTAGGAATCGCTTGTTCCTTTTGTCTATCTTTTACCCATTTCCACATTTCTTTCAAACATGGATTCATAGCAAATGGAATACCCAGGTATCTAACTTGCTTACATAGGCCTCCCCATTGGAATCCATATTTGGTGAACCACTCAAGGGGGTGTTTACACAACTTAGCATTATGGATTTTACTTTGGATATTTTTGCCCCATAAGCTGCACAAAAACTACTCAATTTATGCATAATGTTCTCAAAATTTTCTTTCTCAAGTTTGACAAATATGGCAATATCATCTGCAAAATGGATGTTTAGGAGATCATCTTCATTGGGCAGGGTTAATCCTCTAACCTTGGGGCTTACAGTTGAATCTCTTAATAGATAAAAAATAGCATATGAGGCAATCACAAACAGGGCCGGGGAAAGATGACACCCTTGCCTTATAGACCTCTATAGAGAGAATTGGTTTGATAATAATCTGTTTATATCCACCTGTGCAACTGCATCTTGCATTAAGGTGCTAACCATCTGGAAAAACTCATCTGGGAACCCAAAGGCTTCCAAAGTCATCAATAGAAATGACCATTCAACCCTATCATGTGCCTTTTCAAAGTCGAGAAGAAGCATGCCTATATTTTGGTTGGAGCCCCTTGCCCATTCCATAGTCTCCCAACTTGTTAAAAGTTTCTCTAGGATGCATCTACCTTTGATGAAACCTGCTAGAGTGCTGCTGATGAAGGAAGGGAGGATATCTACTAGTTTCAAGGCTAAGATCTTTGCTAGTATCTTGTATGATACATTTAGTAGAGTGATTGGTCTCCAATTCTTCACTAAAGATTTGTCTCCTTCTTTAGGTAGTAGTTTGATTATGCCTTTGTTAATATTATCTCCAAGAGATCCTCTATTCATGGCTTAATTGTATACCTATAGCAGGTCTTCTCTCACCCACTTGATAATTTTCTTAAAGAATTCTATAGGCAAGCCATCAACCCTTGGAGATTTGTCATTATTGAGAACTTGAATGGCTTTTACAATTTCTTCATTAGATATCTCTTTTCTTAATATTTCTGCATTCTCTTCAGAAATCTTTTTAGGAATTACCTTTTTTCATAGATTTCTAGCATTGAGACTGTATTATCTCCCTTAGAAGCAAATAGATCTTTGCAGAAGTGATAGAATTGATTTTTTACTTCATCTGGGTGATTTAGCAAAGTGTTCTCTGCCCATACTGATCCTACTTTTTCTGTTACAATTTTTTTTTAATAAATCTAAAGAACTTAGAACCTTTGTCTCCATTGTTTAACGAATTCATTTTTTCTCTTATTTTTAGTCCTTGGACTTTATTAGTTTGTAGCCTTCTCAATGAGTTTTTATTGGATATTAGTTCCTCATTCAATTCTTCATTCTTAGGGTCTTTCTGCAGTTTAAATTTCAGTTTGAATAGATTTTCTTGGAGAGCATTTTCATACCTCTTGTTATCCATAGCTTTTTTTTAACCTATAGTCTAGAAGATAATTGTCCAAACTTTAACATTTTTATTCCATCTCTCAATGGTTGGCTTGTCTTTTAACATCCATTTATTAATTTCTCTAAAAGTAAAGATAGCTTCATTGGAGTCCTCATCATTTAGTAAATTGGTGTTTAGAATGAATTTTCCATCTTTTCTACATTCTTTAGACCTTTCCTTTGCTATTATGATCTTCACATTGATAGGGTGATGGTTCGACAATGTGCAAGGATAAACTCTTACTCTATCACCCCCTTCCATTTTATTGAAGTTGAAAAAGTCCTTGTTAGCATAGAATCTGTCAAGCCTGGAGTATATCCTTTTATTACCATTCTGAGAGTTACACCACCATGCGAACCAAATATTTTTGCTTTCCTTTTTCATTCCTTCTAGAGGATCAAAGGGTTTGAGTTTGTTTTTCATTCTATACGAAAAATACTTCTCACCCTCTTTCCATCCCATGTGTATACCACCATATTTGTCTTCAGTGTTTTCAATCACATTAAAGTCCCCCCTACAATCCATGGAATATCCCGTAGTTTGTACATCCACTTCCACAGTTTGATCCTTGCCCTATATTCATTTGGAGCATATATTGAGCAGAGACCAAATTTCCTATTCTCTTTTTCAATAATTATCCGTACTGCTCTATTGCATGGAGAGACTCCATATTGAGTCACAAATTGAGTCGACCTATTGGATAATAGTATGGTAGAGCCCCCTTACCTCTATCATGTTTAGTAAAGAATTGGGACAAGTCTTTCCAAATGAATTTGAGATTGGTTTCAAGAATAAAGTTTACTGCCTTTACCTCTTGTAATAGTACAACATCCTTGGAAATGTCTAGATTTAGATATCTACTAACTGTATATTTCCTATCTGGGGATTCTAGTCCCCTTGCATTCCAACTAGAGCAGTTAAAGATCATCATAATCCATTTTTTGTGACTCATCCTTACTTTTCCTAAATCTTCCAAAGCATTTAGGAAGTCTATCTTCTTTATCTCTCCTCTTTGGGTAAGGTTCTCCTCCTTTTCAATTTTGTCTTCTTTTTCTCATTTTTGTTTTAACCCATTCATTTCCTCGAGTGAGAGCTCTCTCTTCCTTTGGTCTACTGTTCCCACTAGTTAGTGGAGAGACATCTGACTCAAGAAGCATGCTCTCTGTGTTCTCCTTGCTTGTTAAGTACCCTATAGCCCCTGCTGGATCCTTCTTTTTATTCCATACCCTCTTTTCACCTTGTTTAGAGTCACTTTTTTCTTTTTTCTTTTGTCTAATTCTAATCCATTGGCAATTTTTTCTTGTCTAGGATTAGAGTTAGACAAGCAGAACATAGTGGGAGTATTCTCCACTTTAAACTTTGCATTTTCCTCCATTTTGTTCCAGTCTTGTTTTTCAATATCTTTTATTCTCCCCAGCTCATTCTTGTCTAATGCTAAGCCTTGAGCAACTTTATTTTGCTCAAGGTTAGTCTTAGGCAACAAAAGTAACTTGGGGCTTCTTGGACTCTCCTTTGAATCCTTTATGAGGATTTGGTTCTTTAGGTTTGAATTTTTGTTCACCATACTTAAATTTTTTTCCTTATTGTTTGTTGTTTCATTTCCTGCTTTTCCTTTATTATCATTGGATTAATACTCCCCATTGGAAGTATTCTATGTGTCTTTTGAGTGATTCTCTATATTATTCAAATTAGACTTTTTCATACTATTGTTTTGAACAATCCTCTATTTTATTTTGTCCATTACTAACTCTTAGGAATTTTTTTTGTGTCGATGTTTATTGATAGGCCCATCAATCAGCTTGGATTTATGCATTCCTTGGGGAGCATCCTCCACGAGGAGTGGAAATTCATTCCCCGTTTCAAAATAGACTTCCTCTGTTACCTGGTTTACAATCCTCTAATTAGTAGTTTTGGTTTCACTTGTAGAGTTGTTATGAAGGTCCATTGTTGCTTGTTCTACTACGGTTTCAAATGTGTTTCCTCCAGTGTTGGATTCTACATTATTTCCATTAGGGTTTACTACATTCCTTTTTGAATTGCTTTTGGATTCTGCTACCTTGTTTGACTGTGTTTTATCATTATTAACCTCTTCTACATTTTCCCTCCCCTTTGTACCTATGATTAGGGTTTGCAAAACTAGGTTTAGTTTTTGGGTCTCCGAACTTACTCTTAACTATAGGGAAGTTTCTTCTTACATGCCCTTCCTTTTTGCACAAAAAGCAAGCTTTAAGACCTAGAATCTCAATTCTACAAGATAGTTTCTTTTCAGGGGCTTCAATTTCTGTTTCTTCAGGTTTATCCACCCTTGGAGATAAAGAAATTAGTATTCTTGCATCCATGTGCAAGAGAGTCGCTTTGGTTTCTTTCACCCTCATTACATTCCCTATTGGAGAAAGCATTTGAGGTAGAAAAGCCCAAAGTTGGGGAGGAATATTTTTAACTGTGACCCATCTACGGTAGGAAAGTGCCAAGATTTCCTCATTTAACACCTCTTGAGACCAGCTTATCGCTAACATGGAGTTTCCTATATTCTAGAACTCTTTCGAAATAATTTTTTCTTGCATTGAGTGGTTCTTGAAAAAAATAAAAAATAGACCCCTTTGAATCATTCTACAAAATGAAATATGAATTCCTAATTTTTTATTCCACATATTGTTAATCCATTCATCTAGATATTTTCTAGTAGATAGTTTATTGTAATCAAGAGCAGTGAGAAAGATAGCCACTTTCTTTAACCTACTTTCCTCCCTATCCAAAGCATTTACCATGTTAGGATTTGGAATCACAACCAGTTTCCTAGGCTCTTCCAGAGAGCACTTACAGTCTCCCCTACATTGTGATCAATCCCCTCGGCACTTGCCATCCTCCACCGCCACAAACTTTGCAGAATTTGGAACCCTAACCTAGTCTACACTCGCTACAATATCTCTGAAAGATCTCTCTTTCACCTTGTTTTCACCGTTGATTCCTCTTGCCTCTTTTGTGCCATTGGGGGGATCACTAGAAGCTAGGTCACCCTCCTCCATTAATTACCGCAAACAATGCACTCACTTCTCTGAAGAATTAAATGCATGAAGTGAAGGGAAAATAATTTAATTTTTTTAAGGCGGGAGAACAATACAAATTTAAAATAAAAAATAATAACAACACAAAATCTTGGAACTTAGCATGAATTTGAGGAAGGAGCCAAGGCAAAATAGAGAGTGTGCCAGAGGATAGAAAGCCAAACCCTTAATGGCCTACGGCCATTGATTTTCCAACTTGTAGAGTCCTTCAAAGCCCCTTCAATATATCAAGTTAACTTCCATCTCCCATTTCTTCCATTGTCGGTAGCTACCTAACTTCAAGAAAATCTATTTCGTTTTCCCCCATTTATGTAATGTCCCCTTCTCGTCAGGGAGCAGTTCAGTAGCTCGTTAGCCTATTCCAGAGGCTCATAGGCTCATCGAGGTGAAATTAGGGTTTCCATTGTTTGGAGGTTTTTGGCACTTTTCAAAATTTACTATTTTTAGTAAGTTCTAATTTTAGCAGTATTCCAGTTGGTAGCAGCACAGTGAGATTTCCTCTTCTAGTAGGGCAGTTGAGTACAGTTGATTTGTGGTTTTGAGGTGCATTTATGGAGAAATAAGTTATTTCAAGTCATTAATGTTATATTTTCAAATTGACCCCTTGGCCTAACGTTATGACTTGAAGTTGTTTCAAAAGGGGGACTTGAAGGGGTGGACGCCTCATTGAGGAAATATTTTTTATATTTTAAATGATTTAACGTGCCTTGGAGTTTGGACGCCAAATGAGGAGGGAATAAGTATTGTTGAAAATTAAAATATTTCAAATTTGCTTTGGGCGTCCCTTGGAGAGAAAAAATGGAAATTCAACAGTCACCACAAAGTTCTATAAAAGCTGGCCTTGCTCTAGCATTTGATCATCCAATGTTTATGCTATCGAATTGCTGTCGAATTGTTTTCAGGCTAATGGCTTCGAGGAATGCTTACCTCCTAACAAGAATCCAATTTCGTGTTTGAAAGATAAGACCTAATTGGGATTGTGGCTGCTTCTCATCCAAACTAGCAAATTGAGCTTCATCGTTGGTGAATTTTGGTGATAATTTCCAGTTTTGTACTTGCTGGTTATTCAATGGTTGAAGTAGATTATCACTTGCAGATTATCGTATGATTTTATTTTCACTAGGGGTATTGATGCAATCAAATTCTATGCTAATGGCAAACCCTCTTGCAGAAAATCAGATTTTATTTTGGAGTTTTTGAATTTCTAGAGAGGCCATATGTCCTTAGGGCCGTACCATCCCCCCTTAAGCTTGCATTGGGACTTGAGCTTTCTAATTGGTGACTATTTTGTGTTGTTTGACCTTTGTTTGATGGTCGCCTAGCCTTTTGGGAGTGTGGTGTTCAGTTTGGAGTGTTTAGGAGCTGTAATGAAGGAGAAATATGCATTTTGGTGTTAGATTAGTTGTTGGTCATGAGATTATAGTTTGCTGGTTTTATATCAGATTGATAATAGTTCAGTACTGCTAACGATCCCATCACCATATGCTATTACCTCACCTTCCATAGATCTTGGTGAACATTCTTGGTGAAGGTTACTTCAAGTTGATTATCTTTTGGGCCTAACGCTCATCATTGGTGCTTTGCTGGATTTGTGATAAAAAATCTCAAGAAAAAATTAAGGGGCTCATTTCAATTTACCATACAAAAATCCACAAATATATATCTCTTTACTAGTTTGTGAGTTTGATTTATTTGTGCCATAGTAATATACTAGTTTAAGGCTAAATCTATGACATGCAATCTTTTCATGCAATTCTATTATGGAACCAAATCCATGATGTTTTTATACACATGCTAGAAAAATTGAAGTTAATTGAATGCCTTGTGAAAATGTAGCAAGCTATCCTAAAGTGCCAAGTGGAATCAAGGTCTCATACAAATTCAAAAGTTACGTTCAAGTTTAGGGTTGGTTCATAGTATAAGAGTTCTACAATTGGGAAATATGCTACAGTAGTTTTCTATTTTAACATAATTATTTTATATACATATTGACACCTTGCTGTATTTTGTCACTATCATTTTGGGGATGAAATGGCCGAGAAACCTTCATGACTCTTTTAGTGATCATTCTTATTTTGTATTGAAGTACTTTACATTCTTCCAAGGGACTGTATAAGTATTCTATGTCATTATACACCAAATAATAAATGTTTAAAATTTATGTTACTGTCAGACGCTATAACTGTCATTTGGTATCCAAAAAATAGGGATTTGTACATTCAAATTGGCTTAAATAGGACAAAACTATTTTCATCATACCTTCTTAGCTGTCATTATTTGTAAATACTAATTCTCTATTTCTTATGTTTTACTTCTTTTGGAAACTTGAGGAAATGCTGGAAATGGTAGTTAGTTGTCATCTGTATTCTTTGTTTACTTTCATAGGATTTTTATTCTTATATAAGATTACGTGTTTAACTTCACAGGTCCTCTTTTGGGAATATTGGACTTTTGGAGGAAGGCCTTCCTGGTGCATTGGTCACAGTTGCAATACTGGGAGCACATGAAATTGGTCATATTCTTGTGGCAAGAAAAGTTGGTGCTGATCTTGGTGTGCCTTATTTTGTTCCCAGCTGGCAGGTGAGATACTCCTTGCAGCTAGGTTTACATTCTACTTTAGTTTCTAAGCCATGTATTTGTTGCTATTTTATGCTATCTACACATCAGTAATCATTTTCCTGTCATGCAAAGGTTGTTTTTGAAGGCAGTTAGTTGCAAGGATCTTTTATTATGGAATTAAATTTGTTAGAAGGTATAGGCCAACTAAAATGTGGAAAGATAATCAAGAATTTACATCGACTGAGATACACAAAACCATTGCATGGATATAAATTTCTCTTTCTGGACTATGTTTCCTATTACTTTAGGACAAAATTCTATTGTAAAAATAGTTAGACCCATAACCTTGAGTGTTTTTATTTTCAGATAGGCTCATTTGGCGCTATTACAAGGATAAAAAATGCATTGTCCAATCGAAAAGATTTGCTCCAATTTGCAGCTGCAGGGCCTTTGGCTGGATTCTCCTTGGCTTTTGTAATTCTAATAGCAGGGTTCATCTTACCTCCAAGTAATGGTCAAGAAGTCATAGTTGATGTTTCAGTTTTCCATGAGTCTTTCCTTGTTGGCAGTATAGGTGAGCTACTATTCTTATTGTTATGTTAATATATTATGTTTTCTTAAGAATAATTAAAATAGTTCTAAATGAATTTTTTATGGCTGCAAGCCCTATAGGTTCATAGATGCTATGAGGCTTAGAGGAGTGTGAAAATGAATTGAATTGTAAGCATCTTTTACTAAATGCTTTAGTATGTGTAATGACCACCGCCAAATTGAAATCTATTTTTTCCAAAACCCACTCTGTCTTATATCATGCAAGCATTTCATCAAACTCTTTGTATTTAATTGAAGTTCAATGTATTTTCAATATGTTTTGTATGGGATCATTCAAATAGCAATTTATGACAATATTGGTTCAACAAGTGAATCCACAATGCATAGAGATGTCACAGACATTTTAACAAATACTTTGCATGCATAAATATTCAGCAACAATACACTCAGCTGTCATAAGAATAAGGTTACAATATAAAGAGCATATCAATCTAATCTGAAAGTCTTCATTGGATGTATTATAGAGAGATTACAGCTATGTATCAAAGTATTTCTTCAAAATGACGTAACTTCTACAATGGTGACTGCTGTCATACAAAACACTTAGCTGTAGCATTCCAAAATTTAACTTGTAGCTGGTTATAATCAGAAATCTGTTTGAGGTCCACTCCAAACTATTTGAAAACTGCCCCTAACAACAAAGCTTATTGTTGTGACTTCAACTCTTTTTCCAACATTAATTGCTTGGCATCTATAGTGCTGCATTCCACCCAAAAGACACCTTTACAGCTGTGTTCCACCCTTTTTAACCTTAGCAATCTCAACGTTGCAATCCCAATCTGTTCTTGACCCCCATGTGAGTCTCTATACCACCATCTTCATACCTTTCAACAACGAGAATTCAAAACAAGCAATTGATTTTCCTTTAATCAAAACGTGACTCCACTAAGGAGTGCAATTTGCTTCAGCATTCAAACAAACTTAAGTTTATCATTTACCTTATGGCGCCCATTTCCAAACAAGCACAAATCAATAATTTAAACACAGTTATAAATCTTCTTCCAATATGCACTAACAAATATAATATTTGGCACAAATCTCCTATTTGTTTCAATTGTAAATTCCAATCAAACCCTCTAACCGGCAATATTCAACACACAAACAATCTCTGTATGAAATTGCTCCAAGCCTTCAGCATTTAGCACAAGCATAGCTTCTGAAGTAAATCTACCAGCAAACCTTTCCTGTACAAATTGTGATTTTGAATGAATCACACAGTATTAACTAGGGAGGATCTTTCACCACCATGGCTTATCTTCTCCAAGAGAGTTTTTGTGCTCAAGAAGATTGAGATGAACTAGGTTCAATCCCACAGAACCACAAGGGTTTCACAAGAGGAAATAAAAATAAACTATATATCCAAATGAGCTCTCTAAATCTCCTTTTATACTTTTTCCGCCAAACTTTCTAGAAGATATATTTTTAAATTACTTTTTAATAAAATAACCCTTTTTGTGCCCCAAAAGACCCTTTTTATGAGATAATGATTATATTTGATATCCAAGATCCCTTTTTCAAACGTCCATGATTTAAAAATTTTAATTCTCTTTCCAATGAGCTATTACACTAAGTTGCTTTTTAAATTATTTTACAAAATTAAGCAACCTTAGTGAAATAATTAAATTAAAGCTCAATGATTCACCCGATTTGCAGAAACCACCGAATAACATTGGGATCAAAAACTGACTATATTGAAATGATGTTGATGATGAATAATGATAATCGAGGTTGACTGGGTGACTTTCTATAAATAGACACTCTTAAAGAATCCTAGAGAACACACCAGAAGCCAAAATTCACTTGGAAAAGTGTCAGAAGAGTCCTCAAGACCAACTGAGCTCACTACCAAAAACAAACATCCTTGCAAAACACAACTTGCATGCTCCAAGAACTTTGGATTTGCCTCATCAAACACCAAGCTATTTCGGTCAAAATAGGAGCTAGACGAAAGCTTGCAAATCAAAATAGCTAAAAAATGGGGACATTATAGTATGACAGATGTGTAGAATAATATTTCTTAATAAATTTAGGCAATAAATACAGACATAGTGCATTATCTTTATCAAGAAGCCTAAAGGGAAACCAAAATATACATTGTCATCATAGACATTTTAACATTAAACATGGGCTACAAGACAAATTTCTAGACACCTAGTAGCGGCCATGAGAAAAACTTGTTAATGGCTAACATTACCAAGAGCTTCCAATTGGAAAGTGGCTGAAAAGTGCTCCATTCTGTAAAGGCTAAGTTGCCGGTTCGGGTACAGGTTCAGATGAAGTTCGGGTTCGGGTACGCCGGTTCGGCGATTTTTTTTTTCCTAGGGTACGGGTACAGGTACAGGAGTGTATACATATATATATATATATTATTAAATTATAAACATAATGCCATAGACTCATAACTCATAAGCATGCTCAAAATTATAATCATATTGATATAATGAATAATCATAATGCACAATGCCATAGAATATTGAAACAATGAAATACGCCATTTGGTCGGCCAAGTCAATATAAGGCAATCTGGGCACTTTTTAGGGTTTAATTTTATGTTTTTAAGTTGACTTTTTCTTTTTTTTTGGGCTGGATGTTGTGGGTTCGCCCGGATCCTCCTGGGTTCTTCACGGGTTCGGCTAGGGTTCGACGTTTACAACCTGGGTTCTCTGTGGGTTCTTTTGTGAAGGACCCATGGAGAACCCAGGTTGTAAATGCCGAACCTAGAGCGAACCTAGAGGAGAACCGAACCCGAACCCGAACCCATACGCATTTTGGCAGGTACGGGGGCCTAAAATGGAGAACCTGGTAATAGAGTGTAAAGGTTCTCGCATGTTTCAGCTGTGTAAGAAGTTGGAGCATTTGAAGCAGCATATTAAAATTTGGAATCACTAGGTGTTTAAAAATATTTTTGTACAAAAAGAATTGGTGTACAAAAGACTTTCAGAGGTTAATGAAAATATTATTTCTCAGGGTTCAGACAATGTGTTATTTGAGGAGCAGAGGCAGTTACAAGAGGAATGGAAGGAATTGCTTTTAAGGGAAGAAGTGTATTAGAGGCAGAAATCAAGGGAATTGTGGTTGAAAAATGGTGATAGAAATACTAATTTTTTTCATATATCAGCCCAAATAAAGAGAGCAAAGAACTCTATTTTCTCAATTCATGATAGTGTTATAGGGGTATTGCTATCAAAGAAGATATTCAAAATGAGGGCATCAAATTCTTTTCAAACTTGTTAACTGGTAATAACTATGTTAATGATCAGTTGGCAAGAGAAAGAGAAGAACTTCACGCAATTCCTAATTTAATTCTTCAAGAAGATAATGACAAGTTTCTTTCTCCATTTACATTACAAGAAGTTAAGGATGTTGTTTTCTCATTGCCACCCGATAAAGCTCCAGGGCCGGATGGTTTTACAACAATCTTTTATCAGAAATGTTGGGACTTCATTGGTATTGATGTTCTAAGGGAAATGGAGGAGTCAAGAAGTATGGGTGCTATGTTAAAGCAATTCAATGTAACTCATATTGCAATTATTCCAAAGATTAATGACCCACGTACTTTTTCTGATTTTAGGCCTATTTCTCTTTGCAACACGATATACAATTTTTTTACTAAGGCTATTTACCTTTGTTTACATCCCTTTGTATTTAAAATAATATCAAAACAGTAGGGAGGTTTTGTGCTGGGTAGAGAGACGGTAGAAGGGGCCATTGTAGCACATGAAGTTCTTCACTCCATTGCCACAAATAAGCTTTCATCCATGATTATAAAACTGGATATGATGAAAGCATATGACAGGGTAGATTGGTCATTTTTGATACAAGTGCTACAAAAGTTTGGCTTTTCTGACAAGTGGTGCAAATGGATCTTGTCATGCATTTCAGGGATCAAATTCTCAATGTTATTAAATGGATCTCCAATTGGTTTCTTTGGTTCAACTCAAGGGGTACGTCAAGGTGACCCACTTTCGCCTTTTTTGTTCATAATTCTAGCTGAGGCATTGAGTAGATCAATTCATAAGGCTCATGTATAGGGTTTCATTCAAGGAATTTCTATTCCATATTTAATCATAACAACAACACACTCTTTGTTTTCTGATGATACATTACTCTTTGGCAAGGCTGTGGTGGCAGAAGCAGAGCATATCAAAACAGTGTCGGACAAATATTGTTTAGCCTCTGGTCAAAAAATAAATAAGGATAAATCCAAAGTGTATGTATTCAATACAAAAGCTACAATTGTGAAGCCGGTAGTAAAAATTCTAGGTTTCCAACAAGCTGAAATCCCTTGTAAATACCTTGGTATATCTTTTTTTGCAGGCCAAAATAAAGTCTCTTATTGGCATAAAATTATCCAAAGTATACAAGAAAAAATTATGTCTTGGAAAGGGAGATGGTTGTCCCTATCAGGTAGGATTCTGTTGGTGGAAACAGTGTTATCCACCATATCAAATTACTATATGTTAGTGCTAAACGTACCTAAATCCATAATAGACAAAATTCAAAAACTGATTAGAAATTTCTTATGGTCTGGTAATTTGGATAGCAAAAGGAAAATACCTTTAATTCTTTGGAAACCATGTGTTTGGATAATTTAAAAGGTGGTGTAGGTCTTAGTTGGCGGAAAGAAATCTGTCATTGGGTGCTAAAATGGTGTGGCATATGTACATAGCCTAATCTGAAATGGTGCAAGCTCATGCAACATAAATATCTCGATAATGCAAACCCTGCAAGGATTCGTACAGTTCTCAACCCACCATTAGGTTTTGTAATGTGGAACTTCTTACTTTCTTGTAGAAAACCAATTGTTCCTTATTTAACATGGGAGTTAAACAATGGTAATAAAGCACTTTTCTGGAAGGATTCTTAGAATGGGAATCCAATAATAAATACTTTACACAAGTTTGAAAATATAGAACTTCTTTTGTCTGAAATTTGGGGTACAAAAGTCAAAGATTATATACATCATGCAGATTCTTTAACGGGCAGGGTAACATGGAAGGACCTTTCAGGTTATCCAATCAATAATGAGCATACAAGTTTATTAAACAAAATTCTTCAAAAAAGAATTGTTTACCAATCAGCAGGTGCAAATAAGTTAGTTTGGACAAAGTCAAATTTAGGGTGTTATTCAGTTAGTGCCGGTTACAAGTCAATCTCTCAACTTGATTCGCAATTTGTTGTTCAAAGAGCTTATAGTTTTTGTTGGAATTCAGTGATTTTGCCTAAATCAAGGTGTTTTTCATTGTTAGCTATTAGAAATAAAATTTTGGCAAGTGATAGACTCTCAAAATTAAGGATCACAGAGCCATTTAAGTGTGTCCTTTGTGAAAAAAAATTTGAAGATGTAAACCATCTTTTTCTATCATGTACACTAGCACAAGCATGTTGGATGTTTATAGCTAACAAAATGAATTGGCAATCTTCGCTTCTTGACAGTCTTTGGAAGGTTTTTTCAAGCTGACCACTACTTTATTAGAACTCTTTCTTTTCTAGCGTTTGGTGTGCAATCCCAGCTTTAGTTGTTTGGGCAATTTAGTGGGCAAGAAATAAACGTATATTTAGAAAAGAAAAATTTAATTTTCATCAACTCTTAAACAATATTGAGAAATCAATTTCAGAAGTAGTAAATGGTTATGTTTACAAAGCAAAACATATTGGATCTATATTCTTTGATTGGGATCCAAAGCTTATGATGTTTTGGCCACATCTCACCTTGCCTTTTAAAGGCAATATGCATCAAGCAGTACAAAAAGTAGATAGAGCAAAGGTAATTTGGAAGCCTCCCCCTCTGGGATTCTTTAAATTGAATTTTGATGGAGCTGCCAGGGGTAATCCTAGTGTGTCTGGGGCAGGGGTTGTTATTAGAGATTACAAGGGTATGGTGTTGTGTGCTAGGTCATTCAATTTACAAATATGAACGAATAATGCAGTGAAGGCACAAGCATTGTTAGAAGGTTTAAAATTAGCTTCAAATCTTAAGCTAACAAGAATCCAAATTGAAGGAGATTCATTGATACTCTTAAATGCTTGTCAAAATCGAAAAATTGAAAATTGGAAATTGGGGTATATGTTAAAGCAGATTTGGTTTTTATTCGACAAGTTAGGCTTCTATCAGATTTTGCATACTTACAAAGAAGGTAACAATTTGGCAGATTGTTTGGCAAATTTAGGATGTGATCAAAATATAGATGAAATCACTCATATAGTCAGCTCAGAAAGTCTTCATCCAAATCTGGTACCAATATTGGAATGTGAAGGGGGTTTAAATGTGGCTTAATAGAAAATTAAAAAATTAAAAAAGTTGCAACAAAATTCAAATTTTCACTTTCTAAAAGCTCTAGATTCCATGTTTTAGCAAGAATGTGGCAATTGAGTTTGAAATTTGGTCCACATGGTGGTTTACGTATGCATCAGAGCTGGCAAATTTAGTGCATTAGCGGGTTAAAAGCAATATAATGATCAAATTTAGTGGAGAATGTAGGAGTGCATGTGTGAAACTAGGGCATTTTGTACATCAAAGACAACACTCAAAAGTTGGTGACCTTATCTGCATCCAAATGTAGATGACAATATCTTGACATGTTTGAGATAAATACACAAGCCGTCTTTTTCATTATTAACAAAGTTTAATTTTGGGTGTAGGTAAAAGTTTCATAATCCAAAAAAACCATTTTATAACGTGTATTTGTGTGGCGAGATCCAAAGCATGTGTAATCAAAGATTGTTAAATGATGTTATGGCAAAGCCAATTTGTACCAAGTACAAAAAATTTGTGCCAATGACTACATGGCCATAATTAAAGGTTAAGTATTGTTTCAAGAGTTCTCTACTTATTTCATCCTAAGTATGTGGGCGCAATGTATTGTCCCCTTCCAGTTAGACATTCTTACATTACCATGATTAGCCTATCAGTGGCTCTCGTAGGCTAATAGGGCATGGATTGAGGGTTTTCGCGGCAGTTACCTAGGTGTTGGTTGGCTCTTTGGACGCTTGGACATTTATTTCTTTGGATATTTGGGATGTTGGATAACACACTGTGTTAGAAAACACACTGTTGGATAACATATTGTGTTATATTTTTATTTGCACTTTATGAGTTATAATTTAATATTATAATAAAGTGTAAATATAATATAGTTTTATATTGTTATTATGTCAAGCTTCTAGAAGCCAATTTTTAGAATGTTCTTGATGGACCGACCTCTTGAGAGGAAAGAATAAATAGACTTGGGGGGCTCATCTCATATCATCCAGATTTGAAATGTTGCTTGTCATTTTCAGTTGTAGAGCCAAGGGTTTCTGCAGAGTGTTTCTTTGTCATTGGGAACGACAACTCCCATTGATAGCATAACTGAGGGAGTGAAATATCTCTCGAAGGGTTGCAGATTTTGGAGGTGATACTACAGTCATCTCAGCTGGGCAAAATTAGTGGCTAATGGCCAATTTTGCATAAATCGATTGGAGACATTGGAGTATTTTAATTGGTGATCCATTGCTAATCATTTTGGCATTATTGATTGGCATCTCTTGTGCATTTTGACTGGAGTATAAGGTCTGATAGTTCCTGACAGCAAATTGGAGTTATTACAGTCATCAAATCAGCTTGTAGAAGCCACGATTTGGCTCATGGTGATTCCTCTTTGCATCAATTCTTCCATCTCCAAGCAGCACTTGAATTAAGGACAGGTTAAGATCATTTTAGGAGCAATTGGGACGACTTTTGAGGCTTCATCAATTTATTGTGTGGGTCTGATCCACATGAACAGGGGCGGCCCATGTGAAGGTTCGATTTCAAGAAGAGAAGCATATAAAAATTCAGATAAAATCAGGGAAGCATCATTAAGTGACAAGGAAGCTAGGCGCCCAATCATTGGAGGCAAATCTTTATCCATCAAGGAGAATCGAGCTTTTCTTATTGGCAGCTTGCATTTCCAGGTTCCTCTATATCAGTCCATTATATCAAATCATTGTATGTTTTCAGTTATAGTCTGCATTTGTAGAATTCAGTTATTGAAGCATTGTAATTTCAGTCATCCATAGTTGCATAGGACTGCATTAAAGTTGCTGCTGTAGGTGATCATTGTATTCAGATTTGGGCATTGAAGTTGATTCACTTTGTAAGCCAAGAGTCTTGGCATATTGGCATGTACTTGGGTTTGCATTCAAATCAATGGAGTTATAAGTTGCTGGCCTCATATTCATTGTAACTTTCATGATCAGCATATAGTTCTTTGCCAATTGTTTGACGAAATGTCACTTGGCTGTAGGTGACTAGTTTGCATCTAGAAATCATTTATGTGCATTGGAAAAAATAAAAAAGAGTCATACTTGCATTTAGATTGTAGTTTAATCATTATAGTATTGTTTCAAAGGAATTTGGAGCATTTAATCATTACTTTTCTAGCATACCATCAGACTGTAATCTCAGACCAGCAAGACAAAAGTTTACATGACAAGTGTTTGACAATATTCCTTGAGTGCAAATTCACATCAGATTGTCAAGGGATATTACACCCAAGCATAATCAATACATTCTGGCTTCTGTATATCTCTCTCTTGTAGTGCTGTTGCTACAGTTTTAGTGTTGGTTCTTGTCCATCAGTGGTGTTTAGTGGTGAAGGGTTTCTGTAGTGGTGGATTTGTTGTCCAAGGTTGGTGGTTTGTTGATAAAGGGTTCTGGGTCTGGTGCATTGTTCTGTACTCAAATTCTGTGGTTTTCGAGGTGGTGGCTTTTTCACGTCAAAGTGCAGATGGAATATCGTCCAAGAAACTATAGGGTTCACTTTCCTGTTCAACGGTGGGAACAACCATTCTTGGGATGCTTGGGAGAAAATCATTTGCAAATTATTTTTAAAGTTTAGTGCCCAAGTGTGTTTAAGTGCTTAAAATGTGTAATTAGTACAAAATTTTTGCATCCGAAAGCTAGAAGGTTAATATTTCCCTCTAACCTTCTCTATATTTTTATTTCAAATATCATGGACCTACTCCAAAACTTGGAATTAGTGAATTGAATAGTAGTAAAGTTTGTTAATGAAGTTTTTCTTCAAAATGATGCACTCTTGCTACACATTTAGGAGTATGAATTTGGGAAGGGTGAAGGATATGTGGGAGGAATTTTTCCTCCACATTTCTTACGACATAACAAAGCTTTTGTTTCTGTGTTTGATGCTTTAAAGCTTTCACTTGAGCTCAATGACCCAAGTTTCTTAAATAGGGCTCTCTCAAGAAATAGTCATCAAATTGGGAGGGAAATGTCTGAATGCTTCAGGGAGAAGTATCACTATGTGTCATTTCTTCTCTAGCATAATTGTTCCTAGGTTGCAGTCCTCAATATTCCTCCTCAACCTCAGATTGCAGTCCCAAATATTCCCATTCAAGCTCAGCTGGCAGTGCTCAATAATTCTATACCTCATCAATTTGTTGGGCCATTACACCCTCCACCTCGTCATATTGTTCCTGACATTAACATCACTGCAAACTCACAAACTATGGTAGATAGGAATGAAATGCAAGGTGAAAATTTTGTGGAAATGGTGTAGATGGAAGAATAATGGGTAAATCTGTGGTTAGTTGTATTTTTTTGTGTTTTTCAATAGTATGATATATGCAGTGGCAATTGGTAGTATTTTCAGTGGCAGTGGTAGTGTAACTTCAATGGTAATGGTGTAGTTGGTACTACAATGGGTAAATCTTCAAGGGGCAATGCTAATGGTGCGACTGGTAGTGGTTTTTTCTTTTTTGTAGTGGTGGAGATATATAATGCGAATTTGGGTCATCAGTGTCTTGTAACCTTTTCAGACATCACCCCATTCACAATGGGGACCCTTTTTTTTTTTGCTCCGTTTTGGTCTTTTGGCTTTGGTTTTTGGATTGTTTTGCGTCTCTCTCTCTCTGTTCTTTCTGTCCTTCTGAGGATGTCCCTATCTTTGACCTAATTGGAGATTTTGGCTAAGTTTGTGAAATTAGGGTTTTTATTCTTCAGGCTGGTTTGAGGTCAAATCAAGTTGGCAAAGTGAAATTTGAGAATGGCATTGCAATCAGGAGACTTCAAGCAAGATCCCACTAAATTTTCACTGAATTCTGACAACTTACTATTTTTAGTAAGTGCTCAATTTGGGGTCTCTTTCCTCGGAATTTTGGAATTCCGACTGCACCACCACATTCAAGACACTTCAAAGTACTTGCACGCAAAATTTGAGCAGATTTGGACAACTTTTTATTTTTAGCAGTTTCGGCTTTAGAGGCAGTTTTCAGGGTTTGCATGTGTGATTTCTCAATGCATGTTAGGATATTCTTTCTAGGTTTCTCGAGAGCTTCGCGATGATGTGACATGCAAGTCAAAATGATGACTTGCTATTTTTAGTAGGTGCTCGCATGCAAACCAGTTTTCTAAGTTTTTTTGGGTTTTTTGAGATCTCCCGGGCAATATGACATGCAAATACATCTGGCAGTTGGTTGATCACTTTTTCAAGCACTTATTATTTTTAGCGGGTTGACTCCGGCAGCTCCCCAGCACTTCAGTTTCACGAACAGAGCAACATGCAACAAAAACAGAGTCAAATAGAGGTCAATTGAAGCGCATGCAAGTCAAATTAGGGTTTCCTACTTTGATGCCTAAAAAGGGGTAAAACTCGAGAAAAATGAAAAACGAAGGTATCCCACTGCGATCAACATCCTTCGAGCAGTCTATTGGTAAAATTTGAGCGCAATCCGAGCACTTACTATTTATAGTAAGTCACCTCCAGAATAGGGCTATAAATAGCAGGTCAATACGAAGGGCAAGTGTGAACAGGTCAAACAAGTCATGAGGGTCACGCTTGGCAAATTTCAAGTCAAGAGGAGCTACAGAGGTTCGAAAATCAGAAGGTAACTAAAAATAGAAGGCAAGAGCGAGTAGGGCAAAATTGGCTATGTTAGTTGGAAAAAGTTCCAAGTCATGAATATAAAAGCTTGACCCCCAATATACGCCCAAGAGCTGAGCAGGGAGTTGAAAAATCTTCTAAGTGTTTGAAAATGAAAGTAACTGCCCCTAAATGCGCCCACAAGGTAGCTAGAAGCTGAAAATATTTGAAGGCATTGGAAATAGAACCTCACACCCCTAAATGCGCCCTCAAGGACATGGAGGCCTAAAAAATTTCTAAGTGTGAGAAATATGATACTAGAGGGGCTGAAATACGCCCTTGAAGGAGGTATGAGGTGAAAATATTTCTAAGTGAAGAAAAATGAAAGCACAAACCTCCAAATGCGCCCAAGATGAGAAGCAAGAGGTTTGAGAAATTTCTAAGTTATAGAATGGAAGTGAACACCCTCAAATGCGCCCAAGGAGGAGTCTTGATGATAAAAAAATTCTAAGTCAGCAAATTGGAAGCTCACTGCCCCAAATGCGCCCAAGAGGGAGGAAGACTTGAGGAAATGTTCTAAGTAAGGAAATATGAATGCATCACCTCCTAAATGCGCTCAAGTTAAGTGAAGGTGTTTGAAATTTGCCTAAGGCACATGAAAATAAAGTGGCCCCCTTCAAATGCGCTGTCATGAAGAGGTGAAGGTGTTAAGAAATTTGTCTAAGTCAAGTGAAAATCAGAGCTCCACCCCCTAAATTCGCCCAAGGCATGAAGAGGTGAAGGTGATAAAGTTTCTAAGTCATGTAAAATAAAAGCTCAAGGTATCAAATGTGCCCTAGGCATCAATGTGTCAAGAAAATTCTAAGGCATGGAAAATAACATGAGGACCCCTCAAATGCGCCCTTAGCAAGTTGAGTAAGTTTGAAATTTTTCTAAGTGGTGAAAATAAAACTAGACACCCCCATATGCGCCCAAGGCAAGACAAGGTGGCTAGAGGCATGGAGAAGTTTTCTAAGTAAAGAAAAATGAAAGTGGCACCCTTGAATGCGCCCACCTTGTGATGAAGCAAGTAAAAGTTTCTAAGGCATGGGAAATAAACATGAAGAGGGTCAAATGCGCCCTTGAAGTGAAGGTGTTTGAATTTTTTTCTAAAAATGAGAACACACCCCCTCAAATGCGCCCAAGCTCCAAGAGGTAAGTTAAAAAACGCCTAAGGCATAAAATGGAAGCACATGGGGTGATATGCGCCCATCATGAAGAGGTTAAGCTAGAAATATTCTAAGGCATTGAAACTTGAAATGAAGCCTTCAAATGCGCCCACAAGGTAGCTTGGTGATTGGAAATTGTCTAAGGCATGGAGATGAAAGCAGAAGGGGTCAAATGCGCTCAAGCTCAAGATGGGTGGAATTTTGTCTAAGTCATCAAGCTCCTAAGGGAAGATGGACAAGATAGGTGAATGAAATTGCTAAGGCAAGAGGATGAAAACATCAAGATGGTATGCGCCGTAGCACACAAATGTTGAAAAGTTATGAGGAAGGCAAGATTTGCTAGAGAAAAGTGATGAATTTTAACAGATCTAGAGATCAAGCAGACCTTGGAAATCAGAACATGGAGATTAGGTAAGTGAAGTGAATTTATATTATAAGTGTTCTGATGCTCTTCTTTTTGTTTGCTTTGCGAGATGAACACCAGGGCCAAAACATGATGACTTGGGGTGATGGAGCAAGTACTCTATGGCAACATTGCAACCTTGGAAGGAGGAAAGTTACACGTTTGAAACTCCTTCATGATGTCTCATTCGCGCCCAAACCATGAAGGGAGATGTTGGAAGAAGCGACTAAGTCTTGGAATTTCTATACACCCAACTCAAGGAGGCAGGTTGCAAGGAGGAGGTGATCGAGTCTAAGACAAGAAAATCCTTCAAGATTAGGATGGAGGAAGTGATAAAGGCCAAGCACTAAAGATCATCCGCAAGCACTTAAATGTCCTCAAAGATAGAAGGAAGGCTTAATGGAGAAAAAAAACTTTTTGCAAGGAAGGATTGAATTGAGTGTTGTTGTATGCTCGCCTCCTCCTAACACAACAGAATTGGCAGTGTAACAACCCCCAACTGGGTAAATAAAACAATTTTCTACTTTAACAAATAAAATACAAGGAAATACATACATAATGATAAAGTAAATAAACTTTTCTTTTCATTCTATTGCAACATTTCATAATAAGGAAACAATTGACACAATACATCATTATTTTCCATTCCAAGTAAATAACAGAGTACGAATCTTACAAGTATAAAACAGCTCGGAAGCTTTTGAGCAAATAGGAATAAGACAGTCCAGGTTCTTCCCTTTCAAACCTTGGTTCATCAAAAGTCTACTGTGGAGGAGAAACATCACTCAGGTGCTTTTCCGCCAACCACAGACTTATAATGCGGTCCCCCGCACGTTTATTGTTAAGTAGACGACCCTCCCTTCTACGAAGAGATTGGTTGGGTAACCGGTTCTGTTTGACCAACTGAGCATAGTGTGAAGTCCTACATAACTAAATCCTTGTAACCTTACAATCTCAATCTAGTATGAAAACTGGACTACGGTGAATTGACAGTGTAATCGTCCCACAGTCTAAGTGGACATAGGTGTATTACACTACTTTGGCCAAAGTGTTTCAGCAGTATTTAAACTGACGGTCATCTATCACATGCATTAAGTCAGGTTCAGTTTGACTTGAGGCTATCTTTTCCTATGCGTAGGTTAAGTCCTTTACCATGGGTAGTCAATCACCCCAGACCTCCTACAACAATCTACTTATTCAGGAATTGAAATGCAGTCAACAAGGGTCCCTCGGGTAACTCCTATCCTAGAAATCTTTATCCATGGAGTACATAGCTTTTCCTAGTTAACCTACTAACTTTAAAGCTTTAGACTACCTTGGTACTGGTTCCATCCTCGTCCTAGTATTTAATAACTAGTTTCCTCACTTCCTTTATATAAGGAGATCAAGCAGTATTCACGTAAATACAATTCATCAAGTAAATTCTATAAAAAATATTCAAACATTTCCTTTCTAATTTGGACAAGCTATTCCTTCATAAACAAGCTATTCCTTATAAAATCAAGCTATTCCTTTATAAACAAGTTATTCCTTCATAAACAAGCTATTCCTTATAAAATCAAGCTATTCCTTTATAAACAAGCTACTCCTTTATAAACAAGCATAAATAGGAAACTAAATTTCTCCTTTACTTGTCTACCCTACTTATACTACAATACAAAGTAATGCACAAATAAACAAGTAGATTTATCTAACTTCAAATAACAAAGATATTAAGAGATAACTCTCATGATTGTTTTCTTGCTGCTAGCGAATGCCTTTGATTCTGTAATAGCTATCTGGTAGCTTCTTCTTTTAATCTCACTCTCTTTCTGTCTCTTTCAGATTCTAATCACAGATTGGGTGGAGTATTTTCTAGGTATTGCTGATTACACTTCTCACAATTCTAGATTCTATAAGAGGTATGTATGTATATGTTTGTAGCATATAAAATCCACAGTCTTCACAAAATGGCAATGGCAATTGTGAATTGGCTCTCTAAACAAGTTCGAATACAGCAAAAGACAAATTGTGGCTCTCAAAAAGAAAATTTGGATATAGCAAAGGCAGATGTAAATTGGTAAAAATAACAAAGTGAAGAGCTCTATATATAGGTTTTGAATTCTCATGCCTGCTACCATTTTGGCATGAGAATTGACACCTTATATATTTGAAAATGTCAATTCATGAAGTGGCAGCTATTTAGCAAGTTACTCAGCAATTTTTAAGATGATTCGACTTTATCCAGGGAGAATTTTTCAACTCACACATGGTAAAAAGAAGATGAGGGACACCTACAGGCGTACTCAGCCTGGGCGTCCAAAAATGGCGGATTACATTCTATGCAGGGAAAACGTCCAAGGCAGAAGGCGCCCCATCTGGCCTATCTTTAAGCCTTCTCATGCATTCACCAAATAGAGTCTTAGCAGGCCGCGACCTGGTCTTGCGCGCGCGTGTGTGTTCTCAGCCGCGCGAAATTTCCTCATTTAAAAGTTTCGATCCTTTTTCTAATAAACATTTGAGCCTGGCGTACTTTCCACAATGAAGGAAATTCGCAATATTCAACTCAGCTTAATGTTTATAAAATGTTCGATATATCTATCATGATTTCAAATGTTTGAAAACATTTATTTTTCCTAAATATATTTCATACGATTTTTACCAAAAGACTATAGAAGTCTTTTATTTATTTAAAATATAAATAAATTATTATATTTATATCATGTATTATATTATATATAATTTATTATAGTTTTATTTACCATAATAAATATATTTATATATATATATATTTAAATATAACTATATATATATATCTATATATTTAATCTGGTAAGACTATAATAACTTATATATATATATAATATTAAATATACATATATTTTTATTTATATATTTACACTTAAATATACATATACATATTTGCAATAAATCATTCAAATACGTGTACTGCTAGCTAGTCAGCATACTTCCAATACACTTGTTTGTGCAAACATGTATATATACTTTTAACTGTAAATTTAAGGCATCATAATAATGTTATAACAATAAACAAACATCATAGATAGTGTGTATATGTTTATAGGTGTGTTAGTCATGTGTATGTATCTGTATGTATGCCATGTCGACACATGTGTATGGCATAATAATTGCCCATCATACATCTGTATCGACATGTCATACATGTTAATACGTACATATGAGCGGTACACGTATACGCATATACATCCTGCCTATGCCATACTTATCAATTCACGTTTCACATCAAAGGTCACAGAACAGTAAGTCAGTTAACAAGTAGCACCACTCACAAAGCACAAAGAAGTAATCCAAAACTCCTAAGCCTAAGGATGACTTATCAAGATAACTCTATCTGACCCAATTCCTCTAAACCCTTATGAAGTGTGTGTATGCTCAACTGATTTACTTTACCGGTTAACCGATCAAGCCCCTCTCCCGAGTGATGTCTCCCCTCCGCTTGTAGGAATGGTTCCTGTTCCTGCATCCATTGGCACAAAACCACGGCAGTTACTTGTTCATAACATTTGCAGTATATAAACCAATTATAAAAACAAGACTAATTATCCTCTATCATGCATTGCTTTATCCAAGAATAACATCAATCAATAACATAGAATGAGTCAATCACAAAATGTAAAGATTCTCAAATTGATAACAAGGTTCAACACATTTTATTCATCCGAAATCTTCCTTACAAACATAATGCTCTAAGCATTGCTAAAATAGTAACTATACAATTTTGGGGTGTAACAGGCAGGCAGAACAAAGAAAGTCTTGTGCACGACAGCAGTCACAGTGCTTGAATTCCAGGTTCCACCCATATCAGTTCAAGAAGTAGAAGTTGTGATGATCAGATTGATCGAGGTTGCAGTCAAAGAGAAGAACAACAGGAACCCGTTTTTGGATGAAATCTTCTAAATGATAATGGGCATTAATTGCTCATAGTGGTTTCTGCAGAGTAGTGGAGAATCTTCTGCTCATTTATTACCCCACTCCTCTCTGTGGTGGTTTTTAGGGTAGAGCCTTGATTAGGGCATATTGTAATGTCCCCAATTTCGCCCTACGCTCTTCATTTGGATTTAGCCTATTTCCGAAAATGTAGGCTACTCAGATGTGCAAATTAGGGTTTCCTATTTTATAGGGGTTCTAAAGAAGGTTTGCATGAATAAGGATTGCGGATTCTTTCTGGGTTTTCAGAGAGCTTCGCAGTGATATGACCTGCAAAGGCATTGGACATCTTTTTAGAATTTACTATTTTTAGTAAGTTCTATTTCTGGCAGTGCCATCTTGGGCAGTAGCATCAGCAGTCAGTTCAGTTTCCATTTCGGGCAGTGCAGTTTGGAGCATAATTGGCTTTCAGGATTTTGAGGCTATTTTGGTGAAATAATATATTTCAAGGCATTAATGTTTTAATTTCTAGTTGACCCCTTGGCCTAGCTCATTAACTTTAAGTTGTGTTTAAAAGGTGGCCATGAAGGGGGAAGCCTCCATGAAGGAAATATTAAACATTTAATAAAGCTTATTTATGCCTTGAAGTGGACGCCATTCTAAGAGGGATTAAATATTTGTGAATTATAAAATATTTCAAAAAAGGAACTTTTGGCGTCCCATTCTTAGAGGAGTTTTGGGAATTTGTAAAGTCATCTCTTTTTCTATAAAAGAGAAGTCTTGCTCCAGCTTTTGATATCTTTGGAAAATATTGTAAAGTTATGCTGCTCGTTTGAAATCCAGAATCCGGCTAAGCGAAAGCTTAACAAGTTTACTCCATTCTTCGGGCCTAAAACTATGGTTCCCTAGATGGTGATCTGAGAGTGTACTTCATCCAAAAGTACATATTGAGCATTATTGTGGAGTTTTGGTGAGATATTTTCAGTTTTCATGTTGCTGGGTATTGTTTTTATCCATCTATATGCTAGAGGCGCCCCTTTTGGTGCAAGGACAGAATTTAATATGAAGTGGCTGATTTTATAAGTGAGGTCGACCCTCTCCTAGGACTGTACCATTCATTTATTACTTTGGAATGTGTGTTGGTTGTCTTTGCTGAGTTTGAAGGTTGGAAAGTGGTGGTTTCTTGGTCACCTAGCTATAGAAGAGACACTTTCAGTTTCGTTCAAGTCCGTGGAGTGTGGTAAGAGATTTGACATTTTTGGTGAGTTGATGTTTGCTGATTCAAACTTTCAGTTTGCTGATTTTATATCAGAATTATTTCAGTCTTTGATTTCAATTTATTCCTTCAATAATTGAGAGAAATCTAGAGTGGGAGATCTTCTATTTCTTGGTGCTTCAAAACTATTGTAATTCTCATGTAATTTGCAGCTCTTCCTCATCTTGTAAAGCTGATAACAGTAGTATTGTTTCAGGTTGTTTAATTGCTGCTTATTTGTGTTTAATTATCACACTGTAACCCCTGGATGGTTTACCCGCTTGTGTGGAAAAAAGAACTTGCTAATTTTCTCATTGTACCCACTAGAAAAGTGGTGAATTCCCACTCATGAGTGGATGCCTGCCGCTATAGACGAAGTGTTTTATTTGTAATTTCATTCCCCCCACTGTTTTAGTGGAAATGTGGAAAATCTCTCATGGCTGGTTATCCGTCTAAGTTCTTTCAGTTTTGTAATTAGTACTCCACCATATGTTAGCACCTCGCCTTCTAAAGGATCTTGTGTGCACATTCTTGGTGTTGAGTTTAGTTCTTCTCTCTCAATTGTAATCAATTCAGTTATGGAGTTAATTAGATCCTAGGGATCTTCTGACCATATGCCTGCCCCTCCTCCCTCATTGGATTTTACGGTGCATTCTTGGTTAGAGTTCTTTTCTGCATCGTTTTTGTTTTCAGCTAACCTTAACGGGTGCTTGATTACATTCTAATTGTCATTGAAAAATCAAAAAAATTGAGAGGGTATCTTTCACATATGTGGCTCAATCTGAGCCCTCCATTGTAATCGAATCTGAGTCGTCCGTTGGACTAAGCTGACTATAAAAGGGGCATCCCCCCTCATTTGTAATCATAGATTAAGAAATCAGAGAGTAGAGAGGATAGAAGTTAGAATAGAAAGAATAGCATAGAAGTTAGCATAGCATAGATTGAGGAGGAAAAAACACTTTTCCATTTGAAGGCTTTGTAAGGAGTTGTTGTGAACACTATCATAATATAAAGAGTTCTCATTGCTTGGTGATTTCATCTTTTGGTGTGAGTAGCTAGCAAGGCTTCTTCATCTTTCCAATTCACTTAGCATTTTAAAGTAGATTAAAGTAAAGTAGATTTCATTTCATGCAAGTAGTTGGTAGTTGTGGAATATGTTGTCTAATTTGAGCAAGCTTTGTTATCCATACCACTAGTGGGTTCACTGACGGTGGGTCCACCTTGTGTGGTCGATTGGAGCACTTTGAACTTAACTTCAATTATGGTTCATGTGTTGGTATGCGTCGTTGTGACGGTATCTGCATGCTGAGTTGTGGTTTGAACATCTCTTGTTATCCCTTGAAGATTGCACCAGCTGTCCGAAGTGAGGCAAAGCAGAACTTGGTTTGAGCTTACAAGAATTGGTCTCCGCATCCCACATTTAGAATAGATAGTAGAATCTCTCATCCCTATCCTTTTAATTTCAGTATTTTCCCAATTAGCTTAGGAAACCCGAGCATCATCGATAAATCATTCGTGTCCTGCAAGTTCTTCTCTTTGATCGAACAATTGTGTAAGTCCCCTTGGAATAACCAACAAATCACATCAAGCCAACTGAGACTATCCACTGTATAAGGAACCTTGGAGTTCAATGTATGATCTTTCTAGCAATCTTAGCATGCAAAATACTTTGTTCAAGAGAGGATAGAGTAACCGTTGGGAAACTTTATTCTGTGTTGGTGTGGTCATAAAACACCCGTCAACATAGTGGAAGTACATTATGCGGAGTTAGTGGCAGTATTTTATGGTGCAGTGGTTTTTGGTTTTCAACTGTCAACCTTCAGCTTCTAGTAAATATGATACATATGGGTTATGTCATCATAAGGTTTTCTGGGAATTTCTAAATGACAACAATGTTGTGGTTGCATCTTGAACACAACAGTGGTATCAATTGGTTATGCATTTTGTAGTTTTAATTTGCTTAAGACGGTACAGTATCAATATTTTGATCAAGGCTTGATCAAATTTTGAATGTATCTACTTAATATATAAATAATATATATTTAGGATATAAGCCTTTTGTGGAAAAAAAAAACTCTATGCATAATATATCTTAACAATGGTGATTGTTGGGATGAAATCAAACAATATGACTATAGATGTAAGTGTTTTTCAGATTATACGGATTGTAGATCAAATCAAATAGTGGTGGCTGGGGCAAAAGATAGGTCATATGGTTGTTAGAAGCCTAGAACTAATATGTTATGGTGGCAACAATAATAGTGGGTTGTGGCAATAACTAAGACCTATTTTGGTTACTGTGCAATAATTAAACCGTAATTTCCTTTGATTTTGACATTTTTCCCTCACCGATTAGATTTGAAACTTGTTGATGACCATTGGCACAAATAAAATCCTTCGAAATAGTTTTTATTCACCTAAATTTGGAATGAAACTTGCAATATTCAGCACCTATGTAATTTTTGGATAGAATCACCTCACTTGGATAAAAGAATTTTCATCTTCTAATCCCAATTGGAAACCAAGAGGGTTTGATCCTCCAATTTCTCTCACCAAGGGTTTTTTGTACTCGAATGAGAATGTAATGTCCCCTTCCAATTAATAATCTGGATATTTTAGTGGCTTATTTTATTTCCGTAAGCCATTAAATAAATTAAGGGAATTATTTATTAATTAATTAATATTATTCTCTCAAAAGAAAATATTATGAATAATATTAATTAATTATTATAAAGTGACTAAAGTGGGACTTAAATATTATAAAGTCACTATTTCCCTTCTAAAGTTAAATATTCAAATATTCAAATTTGTGAGCAGTTATTTCACTGGAGGCTACAAAAAGGTGTTTCGGGAATGAATTATTCATCATTGGAGTTTATTTCATTTATTTCTCTGAGAGCTTTCGGGCTTGAAGTTTTGGGGTTTCGATGGTGAAACGAATCCACCCGAGCCATTGGAGTTTGTGCAATTTCGTGAGTCTCATTTGGAGAAAACATTGCAGGAGTTCGATTTTGCAGATTGATCGGTATATGTACTTAGTGAGATTTTATTATTGCTGATCGATGATAATATTTTTCACAGAAGTTATTACATTTATTGCTCAGATTGGGACATGGTATTTTGATTGATATAATTCTGGAATATATATATGAAATTATAGTAAGAGTTGTGATCGTATACTTGCATATGGAAGTTGTGGCTATCATCCGCTGAGTCTGGATGATTTATATTGGTGCATCGATTCACATTTCTGGTTTGTATATGTTAAAATTAATTAAACCTATCAGATTTTAATAGAATAAAAAATTGAAATTCTGAAGTATGATGTCAATACAATTTTGGTTGAATGTCTTACTAAATTTCTAAGTTAAATTTCTCTCACTTGAATGTCGATCCTCAAAGGTAAAACATATATTAATTTCGATGATTCCCAAATGAGGATGGAGCCAATATAAGTATCAAATGGGAGACATGTCCCATGAGCGGACGTGTCCCTTTATTTAATATTTTATCTTAACTAACAGTCCGATTACCAATCGGTGTTAGTTTCCTTAACCATCAATCATCCTTTATAAGTTCGATCTGAACTTGTCATATATAAACAAATCGAAAATAGTAAAGCACGATCTGGAAGTGATCATGATATTCGATTTGGGATGAGATGAAGAACAGGTAGTTGATAATCTGCAAGTAATAAACACTCTAAATGCAGATCGAATTCACATACTTGGATGTAGCGATTTCAAGATAAATGATGATGATGAATAAATTCAATCATCATTTATCTCTGACCGAAGCTACTTTAATTCAACAGTATACATTTCTCTATCCAGATCGAAGGGGCTGAATCTAATGATAGTCTTTATTGGCTATTCTGAAAGTCTTCATATATTATTCAAAAGCATCCTTTATATTTTGATTGATTAATTCAAAATGGGCGATTCATATGTGGATGATTCCTGTTATTTTCCTATGATCGTTGCATTTCTGGCGTCGTGTCTCATTATATCATATGCATCGCCTATGAGCATTGGCCGAAGGTATTTACTCTACCATCACCTTGCTAATGTTCGATCTAGTGGTGAGGATTGTAATTGGAAGATGCAACTTGGGAACCTCTGCTTTGGCTTGAGCAATAGTTTCCATATTTCAAGCCTTTAGGACAAGGCTTTCCAAACGAGGAAGGAATGTTAAGACCCTTATGCACTAACCTTGTATTATTGTTATGAGCATTGCAGTAATCATAGTTTAGTTATTTAGTTAATATTACATTGTGTGGATATATCCCACATGGGTTGTACCTCATAAGTCACATTTTGTGATACTTATATGTTGGTGTTGTAATGAAAAGCTCATCATCTTGGAATCATATTTTGTATTGGATCTTTTCTCTTAAAGGGGTTGCCTCCTTGAAGAGGCTTGCAATACTTTCTCCATATTCATAAATATAAACATATATGTAGCTGTTTCCAAGTATTGTGTTCTTTTTCATATGTTATTGCTTTTGTTTGATAATATTTTGCAGGTAAATTCCTCACTCTTAGTATTGTGACAAGGGTGTTTTTGTTTTTAAATTAACAAACAGCATATGGGGTCTTCCTTTTCGTCTCTACAATGCTCACCTGTAACTCTTGGGTGAGAAGAGCAGTAGTAGCATCTTATTCCTTAAAACCAGCTTGTCCTTTAGCCCTTTTAATATTATTCTCAGTCAAAAAGCTAAATTTTCTCTCAAGAATCAGATAATTTTATTTTTCAAAGTTGTAGTTAAAATAATTTAGTTGTGAATGGATTGCATAAGTTTATTTGTGTGAATCATGGCCATTGAGTTGATCATTTATCTGGGTATTATACATTGCAACTATAATGACACACTAACAGACAATAATTATATTGATATTGATGTAAGCATACATTATTTGATGCTATGTGCAGCTAAAGTCATTTTAGGAGATGTTCTGAAAGAAGGGACTAAAGTGGCTGTCAATCCTCTTGTAATGTGGGCATGGTCTGGACTTCTTATCAATGCCCTAAATAGTATTCCTGCTGGGGAGCTTGATGGGGGTCGGATTTCATTAGCACTGTGGGGAAGAAAGGTATGGCTCTTTGTTTTGTATGTATTTGATGTGGTATTTTTCTTGTAGGTATTATTTCCAAAATTCCAGAAGTTCATGAACTTATGCATATAGGAAATACTTTACAATAGTTTGACCTTGATTGCAAACATCATTGTGAGTTAGAAAAGTCAAGCATAACTAAAATTTATTTTAAGAAAAATTATATGCAAGAAATCTCTTATTTTGTTTAATTAATTCCTGTTGAGAGTTTTAATTTGTACATTGAAAGAGTTTCCTTGACTTTGAATTTGCTTCTTCAACTGTTTTTGTGAATCAATTTGAAATATATTCACGAACTGGGTGGAAAACACGTGCTTTTAAAAAAATGAAAGCCTAAGAGAAATTCTTTTTTGGCCAATTTGATCGCTTAGATTAGTCATTTTAAAGCTTACTGCAACATTTCAAATGCCACCAAATAATGTCTTAAATAGTTTCATCCAAGGATGCATACTAAACACTTTTCACTTCCCAAAGTTTGGCAGATGCCAACTATTCTCTTTTAGAATTACTGTATTCCTTAACGTGGTTGATATTTCTAAAACAAAAGGAATTGTTCTGTGATTGTGAAACCTATTCCAGGTAGGAGTATTTCTGTTTCTAATAATTTTTCATAGAATAGAGATAAGAGCATTGAGACATACCGTCTTTTTTGGAATTTATGGCTATAGCAAGAATTATTTGACTATTAATTAATTGTCATGCTAACAAGAGGCTTGGAAGACATTAGTTGCAAATTACATTATTCAAAAAGAAGTCCAATGCTGGCACAGGTGGTAGAACAGGTTTATGCTTGATGCATATTATTGATCTCAATTTATAATTTATTGTATATATTGAAGCTTAATACAAATGTCCTGATTCGAAGCTTGATCTGAGGAAAACAAGGAAACTGGTCTCTTTTTTAAGATTGGATATGAAAGAGGTGAAATTTAAAGAAGAATGCATCAAAGAGGAGGAAATTCAGAATTTATTGTTGCAAGAAAACTTTAAATTGGCAGAAGTTCAAATGGAGATGAAAGCACAATTAAGCTGCAATCTTCTTGTGATACACATAAAGAAGAAAATGCGAGAGGGAAAATAAAATGGCAAGAATTAGGACAAGCATATCCAAGGAGGTGGTTGTGTACTTTTTAAATCAAACATGTGCCAGTGATTTGTTGGTTCACATTTTTAAGCATTCAAGCATGATTTTTCCTAAAGTTGAATGAAGATTGATAAAGCAAACAATATAAAGAAATTCCAAAGAAATTTCTCACTTGCAAAATTTACGTTAGCTTGGTTAAAAAAAATGTAGGACTTTAATAAATAAAGTAAACATGAAACCATGCACAATTTGAAGGAAATAGCTTGGTGTGAAGAGGACATAGATAGCAGGTTTTCATTCCTTTGTATTGACTGGAAGCTTATAAATTTCTTAGGAACTACTGAGACAATGTTCACAGAGCCATATTCAAAGGTTGGAAATACATTTAAATACTCTAAATTGAAACAGACCAATCAAAGTGATGGAAACTTTTGATTCAAAAAATGTACAGGTTATTGCATAAAAGTATCTAAATTGGATTTTATAATTGGTAGGATATACTTCTTCAAAATATTGTTGAGGTATCCATGTTGTCTAATAAGATTGAACAGAATCAACATTCGAGACGGAACATCAATAGGTTTCAATTACAAGGTTAAGTTTGTAATGCTAACTAATTGCTATAGTTTCCTTTTAAAATATGAGACTTGAATTTTCAATGCAAGGTTGCATAGTTTATCGGTATCCAACTCTTTTATATAAGAATCGACATTCAAGGCAGAACATCAATAGGTTGCAATTAGAAGGTTATTTTATAATTTATTAATGTTAATAAATGGCTGTAGTTTCCTTTTAAAATGCTTGAGAAACGTATGAATTTCTTATACAAGGATGCTTTGTTTATTCAACTCATTTATGTGAATGAAGTAGCCAATCTTCTCACTGCTTGAACATTTTGCTGAAGAAGTTGTAGTTCTGCAAGACAGGAAATTTGTGTTATGCATAAATAATTAAAAATGTGATAAATAATTTTGGAAGTTGTGTAAGGTAGTTTAAACGATGGGAGGTCCCAAGAAATCTGTGCTTAGGAAGAGGAAGAATATTGCACACTGTTTCAGTTATTAGGAAGAACATAGATTATTAAATACAAAAAGTACTAATTGAAAGGGAAGTCCATGGTTATTTCCATCACATACTTTACTATTCATTTGTATGAATCTAGAAAGTGTGCCCTATGCATAGCATTCAAAGGAAGATGACATTCAACTATTGCTAAATTAAATTTAAGGCTGAGATCAACCATCCAAACTCACGAAAAATGTATGCAACTTGGGCAACTTGCAATGTTAAGAAAATAATGTAAAGTTTATGCAAGAACATATTAACACAAAATATAGAGCAATTGTGAAATTTGAAGAATGTTTATAATTGAAATTGAAATTATATTAATGGCCACAAATGAACAAAATATGTCAATGGGATTGAAGTAACATATGATCAACGACGACAACTAAGAAGAGACCCTAGTTAGAGGTAAATCCTTTAACAAAAGGAAATAAATATATATGAGCTACATTAAGACTGGATCCTACTGAAAGAGCAAATAAATATTCATAAGAAATCCTAAACACTATCTTGAATGCACTTCCACATCGCCCACCCCTTTCACCTTCGCAGCCCACTAGTTGATTGTGTTTAATATGATAAGATATTTAAAATCTCTAAAATTTAATTATTAGCCTTATTATTTTATTAATTTGTCTTTTGAAAGACAACTCAAATTGGAATAGTATGTGAGGTAAAATCTCTCATGAAGTTATAAGGGGAATCTCTTTGAGAAACTAAACTAACCATAGACACTAAGCTATAAACAAAATATACAATTATCAACACTATGCACAATATTTTTTGGGGGTTTTACAAAAGTCATTTAGTGGAATAGCTTTTACATTATCTTTTTGCCTCAAGTTTGTGCATACAACTTGTAATAGTCGTGTCTCGGAAGAAATATTTTATATATGTAATAATGGAAGGAACTAATCCTAAATGCGGCGACTTCCTATTGGCTAAAAGAAAAAACCAATGAGTAGATTGGGTGAACACAAGATTTTGAAGGAATACTTAATCCAACATGTGGACAACACATGATCCCAAGAATTGAAAAATTACATTGCATACAATGCTACAACCCATGTAAAAAATTAACATAAATACAAAGCTTGACGCTATTATCCAATTTCAATTTAAGTAATAAAATCACAAAAACAATAAATTTTGACACAAGAAAACCCAATTGAACAACAATTTTAGTGACACCCAAGATGAAGCATGCCGATATTTTGTTATTTCCTAAGGAGATGAGTATCAGTAAAAGAAAATTAAAGACAAAATCAAAAGACCAAAGCCCTTGATTTATATGGATGTCGAAAATGAGAAGTAGAAATGGAAAGAAAGTAATTTTTATATTAGTTTTAGAGAATGGAGATAGAATTTCTTTCAAAGCAATGATTTTATTATTTTTGAGGCTTCAAGAAATTGCAGTTGAAAAACTATAAATGTGTCCTTTACACATACATTGAAATGAAAGTTGATGCTTGTAATGTCCCCTTTTTAGCCCTATGCTTTTTAGTAGCCAATAGCATATTTCCTGAGTTCAGTAGGCTACTCAGATGCAATTTTAGGGTTTTCAAGATTTTTGGAGGTTCTATGTCTATTTTTTAGGAGTTCCTTGCAAGAGTTTGCTAGTATGCTTTTTGGGTTTTCTGAGAATCTTGGTGGGTAATCATTGCTATTTTTAGACTTACTATTTTTAGTAAGTCGTGATGACTACATTTGCTCATTTTGAGACTTGAGTCACTATTTTTAGCAATATGCTATTTTTAGTAAGTGCTATTTCTGGTAGTGGTTTATGGCAGCAGTTCAACATTGGGTTACTATTTCTGGCAGTGTTTGGCGTCTTGATATTCTGAGCAGTGGCTTCTCCAACATTCTTGGAGTTTTAAAATAGAAGGTTGGCAAGCTTAAATTGTTTTATATTTTCATGTTGCTTTTTGGCCCCCACACCTAGAGAGGACAATTTAAGTTGTTTTTAAAAGAGGGACTCATGTGTTGGATGCCTATCTTGAAGACTTATGCTTTTTAAAAGATAAATTTATGCATATCAAGGGTAGACATGTAATATTACCCCATATTTTTTTCGAATTTTATCAACACAAAACACCACTTATTAGCGTTAGCTCCAAATGATAACCAACAAGAATAGTAACCCTTCACCTTTTTGATCACCTAGATCCCAATGTGGGCGAGGTGAGAGCATATGGTGTTGGGGATTGTTAGCAAACTGGAAATGAAATACAAGCTGCTAGGCGGCTAGCCGACCATGATTGAAAGTAAATACAAAGAGTAGGCGGATAATTGACTATAAAGCTGTGATGAGCCCTGCTGGCTCAAGCCTCAAACCCCTGTCTTTTATTTATCTTAATTATGTTTTACGTTTTTTATAGAAGAATTTCTAGAGAGAAATAGAAGGGGCGCACAGCATAAATGCTTATAAAATGTAATTCTGAGCTAATGTAAATGAATTGAAATTACAAAAGGTAATAAATAAGCTCAACAATGGATTTAAGACTTATAAACTTACCCGAAAGCTCCCAAATTATTTATTTAAGAAATGAAGTCCAGTTTGCTAGCCAAGATGGTGCAATCTGGCTAAATCTAGTATAGGAAGCTACAATAAAAGTAAACCAGCCTTGAAACTGAGGCAAATGAGAAGTATATGCCAGACGCCAAGAAAGGTGAAGAGAAACCCTCAAACTGGAAGGCATTTCTCCAAGAAACCCCAAACACCTTTGCACATAGGGCTACGCACTTCAAGCAAACAGCCCAGCTCTCAACTCTGAAGGTACGACCATGATGTCAACTGCTTGCCATGATGAAAGAAGGACGCCATCTCCACAAACCCTCCTGTCTCTGCTAAATAACTCAACAAAACTCTGATAAGGCACAGTAGAACCTCTGTATGAAGCCCTCACAAACTGCACAAATTCAGCTGGTCTCTCACAACCTCAAAAGTGCTCAACATTGAAGAGATTCCGTTCTCCAATGGAAGAATGCTCAAAACCCTGATCATAGGTGAAAGCACAGGAAGAAGCCAAAGGCAAAGTCAAAATATTCAATAGTTGAATTTCTCATTGCCAAAATGCCTTATATGCCAAAAAGGCATGACTTCCAAGAAAGATACGCCCCTTTCCATATTTTAAATTCTTTTAAAATATATTTAAGTCATTTCAATAGTTTTGACTTAAATACTTGGGCCCCCTTTTGTAATTTAAGTGATTAAAATATTAAATCACCTTTTTAGAATGTTTAAGTGATATAAAATTTATAAAGTCAATTTGACTTTATAAAAAGGCATTAAGTTAATTAATTAACTCAAATCACTTAAAAATCCATAACTCCCTCAAAACTCCAAATATTCCCGTGCCGTCAGAAGCTGTCAACCCTTGAACTACTAACGCCTGCTATGAACCAAACTCTGAGCTCTGAAAACGAGAACGACCAAGCTCTCCAGATAGTACCACTGACCCTCTAACCAAAACAGTTAGCCCACAAGGGTCCCAAAAAAGGCTAACACACGTCAAACAAGGTCACGCCAAAAAGGGGGACATTACAAAAGCTACCACTTATTCATCAAGAGCGAAGTTATTACAATCTATAAGGCGGCATGCCAGCCGTGATCCACACTTCCACTTATTCAGTGGGGGAAATTAAAAAAGTGCTGAAAGTAAAATAAGTCTCAACCACTTCTACAGTGGGAGTAATTACAAACATAAAGTGCAGAAATTAATGACAGCTGTTAGTATGACTAATCAGCCTTACAATATTTAGAGTTTTTCAACTGCGCAATAATTCAGATTGAAAGCCAAATACATCAAAATGTTAAGGACATTATCTTTAACTGAAAATACAATGTTTATGATCAGAATTTAGCCTCAAATAAACAGTATAACAGATCTGATATGTAACAAAAAATGACCGAAAATTAGATCAGCAGTATGAGAAAAACACCAATCTACTCACAACTTCGGCAAACGGAGTTTGAATGACGCAAGACTGAAAGCAGATGGGAAGTAGAAGCTAGGCATCCAAATTGCAGCAGAAAGACACCTTCAAATTCACACCTATTCAATGGCACAAATCCCAATGCACTCCAACCAAATGGTACGACCTCTAGAAGAGGTCGGCCTCTTCCCAAAAGTCAGAAACTCAGAGACACAATCTACAAATTGGTGAGGTGAGGTGCCTTAGACAGTTGAACAGTCGGCACCAATACCTAGAACCAAATAAAATACGTTGATGAAGTCACGAGTAGAAACGTTCTTTAGCTAAGCACTTCCAACAGTAGTATAAACAGATTATAAATCAACAATCTGCCTATAATAATAAGAAATAATAGATTATACAACAGCAATTTGCTATAGCAAACATGAATAAGCTCTATCTGCACTCCTAAATGGAGCACGGTCTTCAGTAAGTCCAACTAGGTACTATCTTTCAAGCATGAAGATTGGAAGAAGCTAAGAGGTATACATCCGTCGAAGAAAAGCTCTGAAAATATTTCAGTAGCATAACATTATCATAATTTCCAAAGATACAAATGAAGGCACAAGGCATCATTAAATAAGCTTCATTGGGAAAATGAATCAACTTGTAACTTCCAAAAAGAAAACTCTTCAACTTCCTCAAAGGGACGCCCATCTCCACAATGCAATTTTAAAATATTAATGAAGGTATTAATTTCCTCACTTGGATGTCCACTTGATGCCCCCCTTCTAAAAACAACTTAAAGTCATCGACTAGGCATGGGGTCCAAAAGACACAACTAAAAATTGACTAAGTATTGAAACTTAGCTCCAAAAGAGAGAGAGAAACCAACGTCTAAACTATATTATCTTACTGCTTGAAATAGAAAGATGAACTGGAGAAGACTGAGATGCTGCTGGAATGATATTGCTATAAATAGACTTACCAAAAATAGCAGATTGCTATAAATAGTAAGTGCATGCAAACTTCATTTAAGCGATGACTAAGCAGTAATCATGACTTAGTAAAAATAGTAAGTGCTTAGAAAGGTTGACGGATTCAGATGCATGTCATACCACCCTGGAGATCTCTGAAAACCTAGAAAATCCCATAAACCTTTCCTACATGCAAGGTACCAGAGAGAAATGCATGTCATTTTCTTATCATGCATGTTACCTCATCCTGAAGCTCTCCAAAAACCTAGAAAGCTCCACCAAAACTCACTTCCAAACTCCTGCATGCAAGCCTTTAAAAATTCATCTGAAACCTCCTATAAAATAGGAAACACTAATTTCTACTTTTTGATTAGCCTACGGGCCTCCGAAAATAGGCTATCAATCACTGAAGAGTGTAGGGCTATATTGGGGACATTACAGTTCACCCTTCCCAAAATTGTTTGTCCTCAAGCAATACCATTACTCCAAACAATAAAACTGATCCACACCAAACCAAGTTGGATCCCAGGGTCCCATATCCATCTCTGGAAAAGCCCACCAAGCTGATGTTGCGCCTCTCTGATCACACAAATGAAGACATTGTACCAGAACTGCACTAACCTTTCCTACAACCTCAAAGAGTTATCATACATGAAGTTCAAACTGAGAAACATGGAAGGATTGGAATCAAGACCTTGCAGCATCTCACACCCAAAAGATTCTGAGGAGTCAATATCTGCAATGCCAGTGACTGTCACCATTCTGGGCATAGAGAAGAATAATCTAATCAAATAAAAAAAAAATCATCAGCATAACTCCTCAAAGGATTAAGCAGAGTCACAACTGCCTTTGTGACTCCTTCAAGGATTCTTGCAAAGAAGAAAACAACTCTTTGCAAAAACTCATCAGTATCATCCTCAAAACTCCTCAAGGATGTAAAATACCTCTGAATAATTCTGATATATCCAAGAAGACTTCTGTAAACTTTAACCAATCTCTCTCTAAGAGTCTCAAAAATTTGAACCAAATCAAGCATTGGTTCGCTGCCCCAAGCATATGTACAGAGATAGCCACTGAAACGAACTTGAACACTATTTAAATACAGATTCAAATCACTCCAAATCCTCATTTCTCCCATTTGAGGCCAAAAATCATTGTTTATAAGAGATTTTAAAGTCTGAAAATGAATGCACCAGCTGTCGAATAAGTCTGAAATGAATGACTCAACATTAGATTTAAGAGAAATCAACATGCTAGGAAATGAACAGCTGCTGCAATACTGAAATTCTCCATTCATTTTGACCAATCTACTCATATTCAAAGCTGGAAACACCCACTCTAAAAGCTCCATCACAACAAAGAACCATTCTTTGCCCCAACTTCCTCTCCGAACCACAAATTGATAATCAAAAATAATTACCAAATGACTGATAAAGAAGGTAGTAGTACCCATAGAACATAAATTTCGATGCTTATCACTCCAACATACCTTCTTTTCACATATAATGATTATCATCAAATGCAAGTTGATACCAAGATCCCAAATCATAAGTAAAGAGGAACCATTCTGCAGACGGAGAACTACTCTGACTTGAATTCTCTGATCTATACGTTCCATCTGAATCATTACCTCTTAAAACTCGAGAAGTAGTCAACAAATCTGAATTCACTGAAAAGATTGAATCCAAAATCATGAGACATGAATTGCCGGAAAGATTCAATGAACCCTTCATCAAACCCAATTCTGAAATCAGTTACTCTTAAGGAAGCTGATGGAAACATAAAATTTGATATAAATCTAACCAACATTCCCATCATATATTGTATAAACTCTTCATCGGAATGCTAATCAATTCTCTGATGCCAATCAAGAACAACAACCTCATTCCTCATCATTCCTTGATTTTCCATTTCCTGATGAATGGATGGATTATTATTAGCAGTAGTTTCGTCATTACACATCTCATGTATTGTTATTCCACTGCTATATGAAGTGTTGGAATTCCTCCCTTCAACATTAGTATCAAAAGAGATTCTCTCATTAAACTCAAAAAATGAATTTTCATGAAACTCATTAGCACCAACCTCAAATAAAGGATTATCATAAGCCTGAAAGACATGCTGATACAAATTTGAATTCTCCATTCTTTCAGGACAACAATTCAAGTCAAAAGTCTGTTGTATGAGATCAAGCTCATTAAGGACTTCTTGAATTTCTTCAACTCTCTTCTTGTCTTCTTGTTCCTTAAAATAGTGAGCAACATTGATTTGATTTTCAGCTTCTCTTAATGCCTCTTGAACTTCAATCAATTTAGTTTTTGATTGCTTGTTTCATTCCAAAGCATCATCCGCAATTTTAGCAATCCTATCTTTGTCACCAATTATTTGCAAGAAATTTGTTTTGATTTCTTCCACAACTTCCCTAATTGATTTCAAATCAGCAAGAGGTATGTGGCATACATCTTGATTCCTTGGTATTCTATAAATCAAATTTTCCACATACTGATGAATATCATCCAGTTTGGATAAAACTTGAATCTCCTTTTCAGCAGTCAATGAATTTTGATTGCACCATTCACAACCTAGTTGAGTTGATGAAGTGATGCAATGAGGAAAGAAGAAATTATAAATCTTATCAGCTGTGCTCCTTAGATTGTCACGGATTTGTTGGAAACTACTCCTCATTTCATCAATGGTGCTCTCAAGGTCATTAGCTCTTTGCTTCAGATTGGCTTCAAGCAAAGAGAAATCAGTCTTGTGTCCACTAGAAACAACTCCCTCTGTGTCTTCCTCAATACATGATTCAACATTTGTGATGAAAGAATTTTCCACTTCTACCTTCTCAGTTTTTTCTTATTGTTCTAACCAAAATCCTCCTGAATTACGGAAATGCAAAAGTAATTCATTAGCTGATAGGATATCATCAATTGTAGACATAGTAACTGTTTCTGTGGATTCAGCTCTTGAAACTTCATCATGAGTCTCCTTAGCTAATGCTGATGCACTGCACTCCTCTGTAGGAAGCATGTATACCTCACGAGACTCCAAAACTATTGTTGCCACTTTGCATTCTTATATAGAATGCTCAAATTCTTCATTTTTTTTGAAACTGATGTTGCTTCATTGCACTCTTTTGTAGAATGTATGGACAAATGCATATCTGTAGGGACTTCCTGGGATTCTGCTACAAAATCAATAGGAAACTAGATTTCATTCCTCTCTTCGGCATAAGAATTCTCCTCATTATTCTGAACTGTCTTCATCAAAAGAGGCTTCAATTTTCCTTCACATTGATTAAACAATTCATTGATCAACATATCAGCTTTAGGAGAAATCTTTTCTTCATGTTCATATGCGTCCAAGAGGAGAGATTTGACGTTTGGTGAAATTTCATCAACCTCTTTAATGGTGAGAACAAGAATATTCTTTACAACTGCAATAACATTCTCTTCTTGTTCACTCCAAGTGGATATGAAGAGGTAGTAGAACAAGTGATAAATCTGATTTTGCATTTCCAAGTCTATTAGCAAAATACATGTCATGAGATCTGTAATGTCCCTTACCTGTCCTGTCCTAAAATTCGCTTACAGGTTAGGGAATTAAGGCTTCCACCCCCCAATCCGACAATACTCTTTAATCGGGTAACATTGAAATGAAACTTGTGTCCACCATGTACACACATTTCCACACACACACACACACACACACACACACACACACACATATATATGTTAGCATTAATATCTAATATCCAAATATAACATAATCATAAATGCAGTTATGAAGACATATGAGGAGTGCCATAGGTCGATCTGCCCTGAAGTCCTCATATAAAGCTCAAGAGGTTGTCCATCACAATCCTTCTTGCCTAGTGGCTTACTACCTGCATATTCCACTCATGGCAACATCCCTAAAGACACCCGTTCTATCAGGGGAGGGGAATCATAGAGTCCAAAGTGGCCTAAGGCCTACCACCCTCCTATTGCCCAACCCTTGCTTTGAGCCTGTGGGGCAAAATCTTAGGTGGAACCCCCACCCCTCCATGGCCCAACCCTTGCCTCGGGCTTGTGGGGCAGAATCTTAGGTGGGGTTTTTAGACAAACCACTTCACTCATGATTCACCCTTCCTAATAGGGTTACAAGCACGAAGAAGACAATCTTTATACAATCACATATGCGCATTGATTATGGATTCATCAATATTCATCTATTATGCTTATGAGAATATTACATGAGTATGTAACCAAATCAGCTAAATCATGGAAATGTGTCAAAATGCAGAAGTAAATGAAGCAACATTAATATACACACATCTATGTCAATTCTTGTCACATTCCTTTCTATCCATGGGTAGCCCATATTGTATGAGGCAAATGACAATAATAATGCACTATATCAATGAAGGTTTCAGAATTAATCTATTTTAGAGATGAATTCCTTAAGCTAATAGTAGGAGCAATAATCTTCATAGAAATGCATATGAATAATAAACAGATTAGTAACTTTTATTTTGATTTTCCAAGATTAAAGAAGAAACCATATAGTGTATACCTTTACTTATGGGAACTCTACTTATGTACCTTTTATTGGAATGTAAAAAGCATTATATCCATGTCGCCTTGAAGGCAATTTATTTGATAAGGAAACAAAATCCGGAAGATTGTATAAATCGTGAAAAGGGTGCACTCATTGGAATTCAATTTGATCTACTTGGTCAACGTGGGGAGGAGACAAGACCGGCCCTTATATAAGGTTGCTGAATATGTATATAAATTGGGAGGCAATGACCTTGGACAAAAATGTCGAACAGGTGGATCTATTACAGATAATGCATTGACAATATTGCAAATAATACATCATACAAGCCGTTAATACTACAAATAGTATTATGTGTATATTGAGATGTATAGCATATTAAAGCTAAGTGAAGATGGTTCGCTTGTTCGCTGTTTGAAGATCCATGCTCCTATTCTTCTTGACTTGCCCTTCATTCTTCCCCATGGCCATTCGAAAGTCTTTCTATTTCTATGCTCACAGGGGAAAGGTGGTGTCTTTTCCTTGCCCGATCATATCTTTTGGTGAATCGGGTCTGAATGGAGATGACTATTCACTGTTTCGTGATCGGCTAAAGTACTGATTTCAACTTTTGCAAATACATAATGCCTCTTATATTACATTTTAATATATCATGGGTCTTTGTTATCCATAATCGTAATTATATTTGTTTACAAATGTTGTATTTGATAGTTATAATCTTATTATATATTATACGTTTCTTAATTTGATATATTTATTTCTTGTATTTAATATTCATGGTGTTATCTTGTTAATATTTATATTTGACTATTATAATTAATTGGACTAAGTTTCTAACTCATCGAACATCCCTCTGACTTCATTCAGGAATTTGACGCCAAAGCCATAGAGAATCATGCTCGAACTGCTTTAACCATTGGATGGTGTGGCAATGAAGAGCGACCTAAGAATATCTACATGACTCATGAAGTCGTTTGTCTCATAGCGATAGTAATGAATTCATTCCTAGGAGCCCGTATGCAAATCTCCTCATTACACTAAGTCTCAGGACGTAATATGAATTGATGTTAGAGCTCAGTACAAGACATCATCAACCGATACTCATATCAGCTCTTTGATTCGGTTTGAGTCAATGTCCTTCTACAACTTCACGTATTTAGACACTCATATCAAAGGGTCAATCAACGGTATATATCGAATCAGCAAAATGTTACAGGTATATATTTTATATTAAGGTATTGTGTATTCTATATTCATTTTATATAACTTAATGCCTAGTATACCATAATAATTATATATTATTTTAATATTTAAAATGTTATCTATAATAGTTTTAATTATAATATTATTGGGGACAATTATAATTATAACAACATCCGATGTTAAATATTTTTAAATATACTTTTCTTTTTGCTATCCGAATGTCTCGATTTCGGGGATATGACAAGATCTGAAAATGTCTTTAAGATAGCAACTCTTCTGGGAAATTGATTGCTACTGGTTTCATCAAGATCTTGGAAACTTTCTACAATCATATGAAGAATCTTCTTCATAGTTTCATCATCATAAGGCATCAAAGGTGCCAGAATTCTCATAACTTCACTAAGTAACCATCAAACTTATTTCTTCATCTGGATGCCTTATCCAGTAGGGATGAATCAAAGAGGTCACTGCAGGAGATAATGCCTTCTTCATCATTTCAGTAGGTGACTGTTGGCCTTGGCTCAAACAATGTTCCAACTCAAACAATATACTCACTTCTTCACCTCTTGTCTGACATTCTTCATTGAGCCTTGTACCTACAAGGAAGAATGACCTAGCCAAAATTTTCTCTTCTTTTCAAGCCATATTCAATATGATAGCTCTCAGTTTCTACAAAACCTTAAGAAAAACTACTCAAGTTCAAGAATTAACTGGAAGTTGAAATTGAACTCTGTTCTGCCCTCTAGTCTAGTATCGGATTTCCCTGTCACTCATCTAACAAATGAAGCACTGAATTCACAAGATGGCTAGAAAACAAGCTCTGATACCATTGTAATATTCCCCCATATTTTTTCCGGATTTTATTAGCACAATACACCACTTATTAGCATTAGCTCCAAATGATAACCGACAAGAATAGTAACTGTTCATCTTTTTGATCACCAAGATCCCAATGTGGGCGAGGTGAGAGCATACGATGTTGGGGATCGTTAGCGAACCAAAAATGAAATACAAGCTGCTAGGTGGCTAGCCGACCATGATTGAAAGTAAATACAAAGAGTAGACGGATAACCGACCATAAAGCTCTACCACTTATTTAGCGGGAGCAAAGTTATTACAATTTATAAGGCGGCAAGCCAGCCATGATCCACATTTCCACTTATTTAGTGGGGCGAAATTAAACAAGTGCTGAAAGTGAAATAAGTCTCAACCACTTCTATAGTGGGAGTAATTACAAACCTAAAGTGTAGAAATTAATGACAGCTGTTAGTACTACTAATCAGCCTTACAATATTTAGAGTTTTTCAGCTGCACAACAATTCAGATTGAAAGCCAAATACATCAAAATGTTAAGGATATTATCCTTAACTGAAAATACAATGTTTATGATCAGAATTTAGCCTCAAATCAGCAGTATAACAGATCTGATAAGTAACAGAAAATGACAGAAAATCAGATCAGCAGTATGAGAAAAACACCAATCTACTCACTTCGCCAAACCGAGTCTGAATGATGCAAGATTGGAAGTATATGGAAAGTAGAAGCTAGGCATCCAAATTACAGCAGAAAGAAACCTTCAAATTCACACCTATTCAGTGGCACGAATTGCAATGCACTCCAGCCAAATGGTACGGCCTCTAGAGGAGGTCGACCTCTTCCCAAAAATCAAAAACTCAGACATAAAATCTGCAAATTGGTGAGATGAGGCACCTTAGACAACTGAATAGTTGGCACCAATACCTAGAACCAAATAAAATATATTGATGAAGCCACGAGCAGAAACGTGCTTTAGCCAAGCACTTCTAGTAGTAGTATAAACAGATTATAAATCAGCAATCTGTCTATAATAATCAGAAATAACTGTTGATGAATGATAGCTTTGGTCAGATATAAATGTTGATTGCCTAAAGCATTATCTTCATTTATATTAGATCAGATTGCTCTTCATATTTACATTTATGAAATAAGTAAATTCGAATTTATAATGTGTATAAAATCGAAATATTAAATGATGTTAATATAAATCTGAACTTACCTTTTAATCGACATTTGAAGAAAGGATATGATAAAGGTGACTAACCGATTGGTAATCGGTTCCTCTTAGACACGCGCGCTCATAAGAGACACGTCCCTTGAGTGGACGTGCCTCCACTTGTGGAGACACGTCCTCTCAAGAGACATGTCTCTTAGAGGCGAGTCTTCTTCATACTAAAGGGAGTTCAATTGGTGATATGCAAACATCGAAATCTATTAATGTTCTGCAATCAGCACATTCACATTTAGAAGAAATCTGGAAATCGCAATTAGTGAAGAATTCTGGAAATTACATTTTGACTTATAATTGTCTTACACAGAATTTCTGAACTTAGTTTATTCTTAGGTATTAGGTTCCTATTTGAGAAAGATTTGATTACATTTAGATGGTATCAGAGCCATGTTGTGTGAATCCAAATCAAATCTAAAACCAGTTTGCTCTAGAAAAAATTCGTATTTTTCAAAATCGAATTCACATCACATTCTTCATAATGTCAATTGTGATATGATTTGAAGATCGTTTTGCAAGAGAAGATAACTTTTCATCATGGAAATTTAAAAACATGATGATCCTAAAACAGAATAAACTAGACTCACTTATGAGAGAAACTATTAGGGAACCAGAGACTGAACCTAAGAAAATTGAGAACCTTGTGTTCTATACAGCCCTTTCTAGTCATGTATCTGACAACAATCAAAATTGGGTAATTGATAGTGGTTCATCCAGACACATCACAGGGTTCAGAGAACACTTGGACTCCATGACTGAAAAGTCTGATGAAGAAGTAACCATCGGGGATGATTCTGCATATCCTGTAAAAGGGGTTGGAACGTGTTCCATCAAGTTGAAATCTGGGATTTCTCTGCAACTCACTAGAGTCCTATTTGTACCTGGAATAAAGAGAAATCTTATATCCATCTCTGCCCTTGAAGACAATGGTTACAGAGTTACATTTATGGATGGTAAAGTTCTAGTATGGCCTAAGAACTCAACTATTAAGAAAGCCCATACCATAGGCATAAGACAAGGGTACCTTTACAAACTATGCACTGAGGTTAAACAAGCCCTTACCCTTGACACTGTTGATTTAAATGAAATTTGGCATAGAAGATTAGGACACCTTCATTTCTGTGCCCTACCTTCTATGGAAAAACTTGTTGCTGGCTTACCCAAGCTAAAACCATCTCATGAGGGAACTTGTAAAGGTTGTGCCCTAGGAAAGAATACTAAGGGATCCTTTCAGAATAGCCTGAGTAAAACCCTTAATGTGTTAGAACTGGTTCACTCTGATCTTTGTGGACCCATGTCTGTACCTTCTAAAGCAGGATTTCTATACTATGTCATATTTGTAGATGACTTCTCTAGGAAAACCTGGATATATTTCCTTAAGTGTAAAGAGTCAATAGAAATCCTCAAAAGGTTCGAAGAGTTTAAAGCCCTCAATGAAAACTTCTCCGGGAAGAAAATAAAAACCTTAAGGACAGACAATGGGAAATAATATACCTCTGAGATTTTTAAAGAATTCTGCATGAGTGCTGGAATTAAGAGGGAGTTCACAGTTGCCTACAATCCTCAACAAAATGGGGTTGCTGAGAGAAAAAAAAGAACCATTGTAGAAGCTGCTAAGGCAATGTTGCTGGACCAAAACATTGAAACATCTTTTTGGGCAGAAGCCTCTAGGACTGCTGTCTATATCCAAAATAGATGTCCTCATTCTCATCTTGATAACAAAACTCCTGAAGAAGCCTTTACCAGCATAAAACCCGACATTAGTCATCTTAGGATTTTTGGCTTTCCTGTCTATATTCATGTACCCAAAGAGAAGAGATCCAAACTAGAACTTTCTGGAAAGAAGGGAGTATTTGTGGGTTACAGTGAAACCTCCAAAGCATACAGAATATTCATACTCGGGCAGAAACAAATTGAGTTGAGCAGAGATGTCATCTTTGAAGAAGACATTGCATTCAAGAAGGGCAAAGAGTTCTAGTGAGACAAAAACCTATTCCCCTAGAGTACCTGAAATGGAACTTGCTCCTGAGATTCAGAGGGAGCATCCTGAGGAAATGCCAGATGAACTTCCTGCCAATTCAAATGAGGATACAAATGACATCGGCAGAAAGATACCACTTTGGGCCAGGAAGATGATCAAAGAAGTAGAGGATCATGCAACACCTAAAGGAACATTCAGGGAGAGTAAAAGACCCAAACGGTTCTCTAGCTATGTTGCTTTAATGAACAACATCATAAAATTTGAACCTGCCAGTGTTACAGAAGCCTTCAGACATCAAGCTTGGAAGGATGCAATGATGGAGGAATATCAATCCATCCTAAAGCATGATGTATGGGACATAGTGCCTAGACCAAAAGAGAAATCTGTTGTCTCTTCTAAATGGCTCTTCAAAATCAAGCATGCTGTTGATGGCAGTATAGAAAAACATAAAGCACGTTTTGTGGCTAGAGGTTTTTCTCAAAAGGAAGGCATTGATTATGAAGAAACATTTGCACCTGTTGCCCGTTACACATCAGTGAGAGCAGTATTAGCCATTGGAGCAGCTAAAGGTTGGAAGGTCCATCAAATGGATGTGAAAACTGCCTTCCTAAATGGAACCATTGAAGAGGAAGTTTATCTGGAACAGCCTGAAGGTTTTGTGATACATAAATCTAACTCACATGTGTGCAGGCTGAAGAAAGCTCTCTATGGACTTAAACAGGCTCCTAGGGTCTGGTATGAAAGAATTGACAGCTATCTCTTGGGATTAGGATTTTCCAAAAATGATGCTGACTCCAATCTCTACTTCAAGGTAATCAAAGGTGATATGCTTATAATTATTTTATATGTTGATGACCTGCTGATAACAGGAGAAGATCACCTCATTGCTCAAGGGAAACAGGATCTAATTTCTGAATTTGACATGAAAGACTTGGGTATTCTACAGTACTTCCTCGGTTTGGAAGTATGGTAGAAATCAGAAGGCATTATACTAAATCAAGGGAAGTATACTATTGACATTCTTAAAAGATTTGGAATGTTGGACTGTAGACCGATGTCTACACCTATGGAAACCAACCTTCACAAATTGAAAGAAGCAGCAGCAGAATCCAAATGTGCAGATCCAACCCTTTATAGACAGATGATTGGATCCTTGATGTATCTGGTTAACACCAGACCTGATATTTTCTATGCTGTAAATGTTCTCAGCTAGTTCATGTGTGAACCAAAGGAAATTCACTTAATGGTTGTGAAACATATTTTGAGATATCTTCAAGGCACTATTGGATATGGTCTTCTTTACAAGAATGGTCAACTAGATCTACATGGGTACTCTGATTCAGATTGGGCTGGAAGTGTAACCGATCGGAAAAGCACATCAGGATGTTGCTTCAGTTTAGGATCGGCTATGATCTTCTGGATTTGCAGAAAACAATCTTCAGTTGCACAGAGCTCAACGGAAGCTGAATACATTGCAGCCTCAATGGGAGCAAGAGAAGCAGTGTGGCTTCGTAAATTGCTTGTGGGACTCTTTGGTGAGCCCTTGAATCCTACAATTATTCATTGTGATAATCAAAGTTGCATAAAACTCTCTGTGAATCCTGTCTTTCATGACAGATCTAAGCACATTGAGATCCCCTATCATTATGTAAGAGATATGGTGGAAAGGAAAGTAATTCAGTTGGAGTATATCAGTACAAATGATCAAACTGCAGACATTCTCACCAAGCCTCTCTCCCGAATCAAGGTAGAGCACTTCAGGAAGAAACTTGGTATGGTTGAAATGTAATTTGTTATTTATGTTTGAAATACAAATTGTTTATAAATTGTACTAATATATAAAGATGTTTAATGTGTAAACTCTTTTGTCATGTGTGTGACTCCATGACTTTATGGGCCTACTCCCCCTGTGTACATTATCGAAAGGTGACGATCTTTCTGATAATGAACACTTGTATTTGACATTGTAAAGTGACGACTCTACAATGATAAACTATGATGATAGATATTATGTGACTTGATATCTGTGGACATGTCATGATAGTATCTCTTGGACACCTTGATGGATATCATGAGACTTGATATCTGAAGATCATTGTGATCCTTAAGAGATAATCATGGTGGATATTTTTATCCGTGGATATGCCATGAATTATGGTAGACATCATGTGACTTGATGTCAGTGCACATACCATAATAAAGATGTGTTATGGAGAATGTCATGTGACTTGACACTTTCAGAAGCATACCATATCTTCTGATATCACGAGTTAGGTGATATCATGTTTACTTGATGGAAGTTATCCTCCCTAGTTAAAGAGGGAGAGTTGAATAATGAAGATGTGTTATCGAGAATGTCATGTGATTTGACACTTTCAGAAGCATACCATATCTTCTGATATCACGAGTTAGGTGATATCACTTTTGAAGTTATTCTCCCTAGTTAAAGAGGGAGTGTTGAATAATGAAGATGTGTATGAAGAATGTCATGTGACTTGACAATATTAAGAAAAGCATACCATGTCTTCGATATCACGTGTGAAGGTGATATCTCTACTTATTTGATTTGAAATATCTTCCCTAGCTAAGAGGGAGTGTTGATGAATGATAGCTTTGGTCAGATATAAATGTTGATTGCCTAAAGCATTATCTTCATTTATATTAGATCAGATTGCTCTTCATATGTAATGTCCCCTTCTCAACAGTGATCTGGCAGTTGACCGTTAGTCTATCCTTGTGACCCGTAAACTACTCGGAAGCAGAAATTAGGGTTCCCTATATTCTAGGAGGATGTTTCAGCTCTTGTTGGAGTATGCTTCTGGAATCTTGGTGTTTGGTTGGCAGCTCTTTTCTGGGTTTTCAGAGAGCTTCGTGTTGATATGACTTACATGATGATCCGAGCAAATTCATGGATTTACTATTTTTAGTAAGTCCTATTTCTGGCAGTGGTCCTGTTTACTTCAGTGCATTTGGCTTCCCTCTTCAGATGGTTCAGTTGGTTGCGTCTAAATCAGCGCCTGGGTGCAATTCTTGGAGAGATAAGTTATTTTAATTAAAATAATGTTTTATTTTAATTATAACCCCTTAGTCTAGCTTCATAACTTAAGTTGTTTTAAAAAGGCTGAAATTAAGGGTGGGCACCCCATCAAGGAATTATGTGAGTTTTTAATGATTTATCAAAGGGGAAAAAGGACGCCAACTTAAGAAGAGAAGAGTAACTTTTATTTTAATGAGATTTTTCACTGAGTGAAAAGGGACGCCAACTTGAGGAAAGGGTAAGTCAACATGAAATTCGAAATTGGTTGACTCTTGAGTTTTGGCGCACCTTCTGGAAGCTTCTAGGATGCTCTTCAGAGGTTATATAATGGAGTGCTCATCTTCATGTTTTTCATCTTGAATTTTATGCAAAGTTATGCTACCAGAATGGTATTAGGATTGCTTTGAGGGATGCATACCTCCTAGCTAGGCTTGACTTCTTGCTTGAAATATAGCAACTAGTTGAGAGTAGGGTTCTAGTGTACTGTTCTGCATTTTGGAGTTCGAGTTCATGTATTTCTGTTATTTTCATAGTTGTTGTTTTGCCTGTGGCTGATCTAGATAAATAATCATATGTTTATGGACGATTTTATATTGCTTATGGGTATTGGAAAAATGCATTTGGAAGGTTGAGGCGACCCCTTCCTCCAAATATCATAATTTATATCCAAGCTTTGGATTTTATAAAGCAAATCGCCCCTTCTCTTGGGCCGTACCTTTTTGTTTTTGCTTGGTTTTGCGTGGCAAATAATTAGTGGTCATTTGAGTCTGTTTTATGCTTTCATCTTGGGCGCCTTTAGTATTAGAATACATTGCATTTTACTTCATGAAGTTTGGGCATGTTTTGAAGAAGTTATCTTCATTTTAGTGATTTTTTGTGTTGCTGATTCTGTAGTTTTAGTGCAGGTCTGCATAACCAGATTGGTAAAAACGGGGTTTGGGAGTTGAGTTTGAGTCTTGGAAGTCTAGAAGAGTATAGGGGAGTCCTTTACAATTATTACAGCATGATATACTTTCTAATCACGTATTCTTGGCAGACTCTCTTTGATATTGTAAGCTGAACAGTAGTACTGTCAGCCATTCATCTCTCTTACGTAACTCATTGTAATTCCCACGATTGTGGAAGAGGTCGGCTTGCCGCCTATTACTTTACTGTACTGCATTATCATGTTGTTGATTGGCTGAGCCGTCAACCTACTCCCGCTGAATAAGTGGTCGAGTTGCATCTTTGAATTCAGTATTGTACTTTCCATTCCAGTCCTCCCGCTGAATAAGTGGTAGAGTGATTGCTTTCCTTTCAGTTACTTTCAGCAAGTTCTTGTTGCTAACGATCCCCTTTCGTGTATGCTCTCAACCTTGCCCACATTGGGATCTGGGTTGATCAGAGGAGAGGGTTACTTAGCCGGTTTATATTTACACTAATGCTAATGGGTGAATTTAGCTGTGTAATAAAATGAAAAAATTGGTTGGGATATTTGATCATATTCACATTTTTGAAATAAGTAAATTCAAATCTATAATGTGTATAAAATCGAAATATTAAATGATGTTAATATAAATCTGAACTTACCTTTTAATCGACATTTGAAGAAAGGATATGATAAAGGTGACTAACCGATTGGTAATCGGTTCCTCTTAGACACGCACACTCATAAGAGACACGTCCCTTGAGTGGACATGCCTCCACTTGTGGAGACACGTCCTCTCAAGAGACATGTCTCTTAGAGGCGAGTCTTCTTCATACTAAAGGGAGTTCGATTGGTGATATGCAAACATCGAAATCTATTAATGTTCTGCAATCAGCACATTCACATTTAGAAGAAATCTGGAAATCTCAGTTAGTGAAGAATTCTGGAAATTACATTTTGACTTCGAATTGTCTTACACAGAATTTCTGAACTTAGTTTATTCTTAGGTATTAGGTTCCTTTTTGAGAAAGATTTGATTACATTTACAATAACAGATTATACAATAGCAATCTGCTATAGCAAACATGAATAAGCTTTATCTGCACTCCTGAATGAAGCACAGTCTTCAGTAAGTCCAGGTAGGTACTATCTTTCAATCACGAAGACTGGAAGAAGAAGTTAAGAGGTATACATCCTGTTGTGACCTTTTCACACATCACCCCATGGCAGATGGGGACCCCCTAATTTTGCTCCATTTTGGTCTTTTGGCGTTTGCTTTGCGTCTCTCTCTCTTTGATCTTTTGTCCTTCCGGGGATGTCCCCGTTCTTTGACCTAATTTAAAATTTTGGCTAAGTTTGAAGTGAATCTGTGAAATTAGGGTTTTGTTCTTCAGGCTGGATTGAGAGTAAATCAAGACTAGTAAATTGGCAGCAGAGCTTGACATTGCTTTCAAAAGGCTTCCAGCAAGTTCCCACTGAGTTTTCATTGAAATCTGACAACTTACTATTTTTAGTAAGTGCTCAAAACGAGGTCTTTTCCTCAGGATTTCGAGATTCTGACTACTTCAGCGCATTCAGAACACATCAAACTGCTTGCACGTAAATTTTGAGCCAGATCAAACAACTTGCTATTTTTAGCAGTTCAGGCTTCAGGAGCCATTTTCAGGGGTCAAACGTATGATTCCTCGTTGCATGTCCGGAGATTACTTCTGGGTTTCTCGAAACCTTCGCAGTGATGTAACATGCAAACCAAGATGATCACTTTCAGAGTTCAGCCTTCGGAGGCTATTTTTAGGATTTGCATGCAGAGTTCTTCAATGCATGTCCGGATATTCCTTCTGGGTTTTCCAAGAGCTTCGCAACAGTGTGACATGCAAGCGAAGAAGATCAAGTTTCGAGGACTTACTATTTTTAGCCAGCGCATGCATGCAGACCAATTTTCTGGGTTTTTCTGGGTTTCTTGAGATCCTACAGGCAATATGACATGCAAAATCATCCGGCAGTGGATGAGTCACTTTTTAGGCAGTTTCTATTTTTAGCAGGTACACTCTGGCAGCCGCCTAACACTCCAGTTCAGCAAGCAGAACGACATGCAGAAGGAACGAAGTCAAGCGGAGACCGTTTGGGATACATGCAGGTCAAATTAGGGTTTCCACTTTTATAGGGGGTGAAATCCAGAAATTGTCAAAACGAAGCACCTCACCAACATCAGCACACTTCAAGGTACCTGCTGGCAAAATTTGAGCGAAATCGGAGAACTTACTATTTTTAGTAAGTCAGGGCATGGCCATAAATAGCACGTCTGCACCCGAGGTTGATATCAAAGCGACACTCAAGTTCTCAGGATCAGGCGTTGCAAGTTTCAGGTCAAACGGAGCTACTGAAGTCAGAAAATCAAGAACTTACTATAGATAGCAGGTGGCTATAAATAGCAGGTCAGGGCAAAGGACTGGCAAAACGGGTTCACAAGGCAGAGAGTATCATATGGTGAAATTTTCAGGCAAAACGGAATTGAGGAAGTCAAGGAAATCAAAGACTTACTAAAAATAGAATGTGAGATCGAGGGCAGACAAAGGCATGAAAAATTTACTAAGTGTGAGAGAATGAGAGCATACCCTCTCAAATGCGCCCTCACCTTAAGAGATTAATGAAAGCCTTGAAAATTTCCTAAGGCAACAAAATGGAAGCATGCTAGTGAAAATGCGCCCTCAAGTTGTTGAAGACGCTTCAAAAATATAGTAAGTCAAAAGTGAGAGCACACCCTCTCAAATGCACCCTCAAGCAAAATTCTAAGTGTGTGAAAATTTTCCCAAGGCAAAAACAAAAGTAGAAGGTGTTAAATACGCCCACCTTGAGAGGGAGACTATGAAAATTGTCTAAGGCAAAAACAAAGGCACAAGGGTCAAAATGCGCCCAAGGGGTCAAGAGGGTGGAAAAACGCCTAAGGCAAAAGTGGGAGCTTCAAGGTTGAAATGCGCCCAGCAAGGTGAGTTGAGGGGTTGGCAAAAACGCCTAAGGCAAAAATGGAAGTTTGACCCTCCAAATGCGCCCAAGATAAGTTGAGGTGTTTGAAAAAGTTTCTAAGGCAGAAATAAAAGCTCCCACATGTGAATGCGCCCAAGGTTGCTGGAGACTTAAATTTATTTCTAAGGCACGAAATGTGAGTAGTATAAGCCATTTGCGCCCAAGGGAGGAATGAGAAATTGGAAAATGTGTTAAGCTAGAAGAAAATGGAAGCTTCACCTCTAAAACGCGCCCAGCAAGGGTTGTGAGTTGAATAAATTTTCTAAATGTGGTTAAGATGAGAGCTCTACCTATGGAATGCGCCCATCATATGAGGAGGTGTTATGAATTTTTTCTAAGGCAAGTAAATGGAGGCTCTCCCTCTAGAATGCGCCCTCAAGAAGGAAGGGACTTAGAAAATATTCTAAGTTATGAAAATTGCAGCTGCATACCCCAAATGCGCCCAAGGTAGTATGAGGGCTTGAACAAATTTTTCTAAATCTTGAAAAATGGAAGTTCCCCCCTCAAAATGCACCCAAGCTAAGCAAGGGTCTAGGAAAATTTTCTAAGATTGAAAATGGAAGTTGCTGCATGGATATGCGCCCAGCTTGCAAGAGGAGGCAAGGTAAAAAGTTTCTAAGTGTGGAATTCCTCCTCACACCCCAAAATGCGCCCAGCATGAAGAGGTCATTTGAAAAAAGTTCAAGGCGTGGTATGAAGTAAAAAAAATAATATCTAAGGCGTGGAAATGCTTGGGAAATAAAGGTAAGGGTATGTGTTATGAAGCGCGCCCAAGGTAAGTCAATTAAATTAAAAGTTTCTAAGGCATTTTCAAGGGTGAAAATAAGAAATACGCCTAGAGGAGGTGAAGTTTGAAATTTCCAAGGGCAAGGTGAATTGTGCCCGTAAACAGGAGGGGATTTCTTCAAGAAGTCATAGGAAAATGCCAAGGCATGAAAAATGAAGACTGCAAGTGCGAAGTGCACCCAGAATTAAAATGGAATAAACCTTAGCAAATTTTATTATTTTTCAAAAATAATAAAAATTAAACTTACCCCCTTCGTCTGGATACACATGGAAATTATGATTTCTGAGGGGAAGTTTCTTTTGGGTATTGAACATTTCACACTGGGAGATGATTTAAAGTTCTTCCATACCTTGCTCGTGTTGTTTCAACAAGGATTTTGGCCTGGCACCCGTTTAACAAGTTTCCTAGGGCTGCAAGGGATAAATTTTCTAAGGCATGGTAAAATAAAGCAACAGGGGGTCAAATACACTCACAGGGAAGAAATTTGTCTAAGGCATGGAGGAATTTGAAAATGAACTGAAGCTCGAACATCAAGCGTTCAAATGCATCCTCAAGGTGAAATATTTTCTAAGGCACAAACTCCAGGCAAGGTGGTGGATACGTCCATGATGAAAGTTTGCTAGAAAAGTGATGAATTCTACCAGATCCGGAGATCAAGCGGTCAGAACATGGAAATTGGGTAAGTAAAGTGAATTTATATTATAAGCGTTCTGAGGCTTTTCTCTCCGTTTTGCAGGATGAACATTGGAGCCTGAGCGTAAGGACTTGAGTTGATGGAGCTAGACAACGTTGCAACTTGGGAAAGAAGAAACGACAGTGAATATTTGGCTAAGACACTAAGAATGTGATGCAAAAGAGGCAAATGCGCCCAAGGCAGTGGGCTAGAGAAATGTGAAAGTCACAAAGAAGAAATGCGTCCAAGAGTCAAAGCAACAGGAGGGCTGAATGACAAATCCTTTCAAATTTTATTATTTGTGGAGACGATCTTAGAGATTCTTTTACTCTCTTCCTAACGCAACGGAATTGGCGGGTAGAACAGTGGGAACGCGTTTCTGGATGAGGATCTTCTAGAAGAAGATAATGGGCATTAATTGCTCGTAGTGGTTCCTGCAGAGGAGTGGAGAATCTTTTGTGCATTTATTGCCCCACTCCTCTCTATGCCGGTTTTTAGGGCAAAAACCCTAATTGGGGCATATGTGGTTCGATCTAAGCCCTTCATTGTAATTCAATCTAAGCCGTCCGTTGGACTGGGCCAACTATAAAAGGGGCATCCCCCCTCATTTGCAATCTATGTTAGATTAGATCAAGAGATCAGAGAGTATAGAAGATAGAAGTTAGAATAGATAGAAAGTTAGCTTAGAAGATAGCTTAGTTTGAAAAGGAAAGAAAACTTTCCCTTTGAAAGTTTTGTAAGAGGTTGTTGTGGAAAACTCTCATAATACAAAGGTTTATCATTGCATGGTGGTTCTATCTTTTGTTATGAATAGCTAGCAAGGCCTTTTCGTCTTTCCAATTCAGATTGATAGAATAGAGTAGACTTTATTTTATGCAAGTAGTTGTTAATTGTGGAGTGTGGCGTTGTGGTTTGAGCATATCTTCTTTCATCCATACCACTAGCGGGCTTGCTGATGGTAAGTTCGCCTTGTGTGGTCAATCAGTACCTAACTTCGGTCGTGATTTGTGTGTTCATTTGCATCGTTGTGACGGAGTGCACATGTTGAATCACGATTTGAATATCTTACTCATCCTTTGAAGATTGCACCAACTTTGTCAGAGTTGTCCGAAGGGAGACGAAGCAAAGTCTGGTTTGAAGATTGTTTAAGTCGATCCTCGTCCTCCACCCTTTAGGAGTAGATGGTAGCATCTCTAATCCTTATATCCTTTTACATTCAGCACTATCCGGTTAGTTTAAGAACCCGAGCGTCATCGACAAATCTCCTGAAATTTGAGAATCCTTTCTTCTGAATGAGCAACTCAAGTAAGTCCCCTTGAAATAACCAGCATATTCACATCAACCAACTGAGTCTATTCGCACTAAAAGGAACCTTGGAGTTGAACGCATGAACTTTCACGCAATCTTAGCATGCGGAATACTTTGATCAAGAGGGAATAGAGTGACCGTTGGACATTTTATTCTGTGTTGGTGTTGTCCTAAAAAACACGTCAACACATCCCTCGAAGCAAAGCTTTGAAAATATTTCAACAGCATAACATTATCATAATTTCCAAAGATACAAATGAAGGCACACGACATCACTAAATAAGCTTTATTAGTTAAATGAATCAATTTGTAACTTCCAAAAAGAAAACTCTTCAACTTCCTCAAAGGGACGCCCATCTCCACAATACAATTTTAAAATATTAAAAATACTTTAATATCTCCCTCCTTGGTGTCCAACTTAAAGAGCATTCTAAAACATTAATGGAGGTATTAATTTCTTCACTTGGATGTCCACTTGTTGGCCCCCTTTTAAAAACAACTCAAAGTCATTGACTAGGCATGGGGTCCAAAAGCCACAATTGAAAATTGACTAAGCATTGAAACTTAGCTCCAGAAGAAAGAGATAAGCCAATGTCAAAACTGTATTACCTTATTGCTCGAAATAGAAAGATGAACTGGAGAAGACTGAGTTGTTGCTGGAATGATACTGCTATAAATAGACTTACCAAAAATAGCAAATTGCTATAAATAGTAAGTGCATGCAAATTTCATTTAAGCAATAATTGAGCAGTAATCATGACTTACTAAAAATAGTAAGTGCTTGGAAAGGTTGATGGATTCAAATGCCTGTCATACCACCCTGGAGATCTCTGAAAACCCAAAAAAACCCAGAAACCTTTCCTACATGCAAGGTACCAGAGAGAAATGCATGTCATTTTCTTATCATGCATGTTACTTCATCCTAAAGCTCTCCAAAAACCTAGAAAGCTCCACCAAAACTCACTTCCAAACTCCTGCATGCAAGCCTTCAAAAATGCATCTAAAACCTCCTATAAAATAGGAAACCCTAATTTCCACTTTTGACTAGCCTACGGGCCTCCAGAAATAGGCTATTAGTCACTGAAGAGTGTAGGGCTATATTGGGGACATTACAAGATGCCAAAGTATGAGGGAAAAGGTGATTTTAATTGAATATTATATTGCTCCAAAAGGTGGTGTCCTTTTTTGGAGGGAAATGCATTTCAAACTTCCTAGGCTTGAGCCTATTTATATGCCCTCTCTTGCTCTCATTTGGTTATACTATCTTGATATAACGAAGTGCTGCCAAAATGCAGAATGAACTCTTAGGGCTTTGAGGATGAAATCCCTCCAAGCTAACTTTAGTTTCGAGATTGAAAGATATCTCCTAGTTGAACAGTGTTGCGGCTTCATCTTAGGAGTTGTAGTTGAGCTTTCTGTTGTACCCAAACCAAATTTTTTGCTTCATTAAGGCATTTTGCTTAAAATGGTCTAAACCTTGTAAAAATGATGTCAAAACTCAGTTTCTGGGTAGATCAAGTATGGGCATTTGGTTAGTGTGATGTAAGGAAGATATTGGCAAAATTTGAAATTTTTGAAAATTAGGGTTTCTGAACCCTATTTTTAGGTCAAAACCCTAAAAAATAGGAACTTGTCAGAATTGGCTGAAATTAATTTTGATTGGCTTATTTGACATCACGATCATAGTGGTGAAGTCGGTTTCTGTTAACAATCAGTTTAAGCCTAGTGGGTAGTTTTCAAATTTTCAAGAGAAAAGTTAGGACCTCCGAGGTCGTCAATGGCAATTGGCCAGTACCAGGTATCAAAATCTAAGCCTGAAATTCAAAGCAGAACATTCTAGGATGAAAGATGCTGAAAAAGATACTTCTTGATGGAGGGGATTTTCAAACTAGCAAAAAGTGCCAAAAATATTCTAAGTTTGGAAGCTTTTCACTATGTAACGTGGGAGACGCTTGCACAATCAACGTGCAAATCAACTTTACGCGTTTGTACATGTGAAAATAGTGAGATACAGTTATGTACACATGTTAGCAGTGGTAATGCCTCTACATGGTCAACCTCAGCAGCTGATGTGCTGCTCGCAGAGCGCGAAATGGTGGAAAACATGAAATTCAAAGCAAATCTACGCCTCTACAAGCTAGGGGCGCCCTTCATTTTGAAGGTCAAGATTTGGTTGTTTTTGGTTGCAGATACATTCATTCTCTTCGGTTTTCAGTCAGCTTTTCAAGAAGCTATAGAGTGAGTCCGTTCGAGTTGCAGAACTCCGACAAACGAAGGTAGAGGCAGAAGTTATGAGGAGAATACACATCACAGAGGCAGTTAAAGTTTCAGTTTTTGCGACCTTGTAGCCCAAGGACGCCCTTGAATTAGAACCCTCAGATGGATGAATTTGCAGTTCCCATTTCCAGGTAATCTTTGCTGATTCAGCCTAGCTCCGCAGTGCATCTGTTCGCGAGATCATCTGAGAAGTTGAGTGACTATGACAATGGTTCCAGTAAGCACGTAAAATGGAGGAAGTATAGAATGAAAATATCAAATTGCTCCTCTGTTGGCTAGGGGCGCCTTGCCTTTAGGCCAGTCAGATAAGGTTTCTTGCAGCTGTCGTCTTCACGGGAGTTGTGCCGAATCCTCCTAGCTACACAGTGAATCTATCCGTCAGTCGTTAGGATTTGTCAATCACCCGTAATCGAAGAATCAATGCAAAATGGAGACAAGTGGAAAAACGGTTGTATGGGTTTTACACATTGCCTTGAAAAAGGCACCCTTCTTTGGGAGGCATTAAATGCAATTTGTTTGTTCCATTACTCCCATGAATATCTCTTCCAAGTTGTTCCATCTACGCAACAAGCCTATTAGCACGCAGATCGGAGTAATCCAGCTCCTGGTAGCATGGGTGAAAGTCGGGCACTTTGTTGAAATTGACAAAATGCAAAATCATGTTAATTTAAGTTTCTGCTCCTCTGCAAGCTAGGGGTGCCCTTACATCTGGAGGTCTTAATTCAACATTCAGGCCTTGCATATGCAGTCATCGGGTGCGTAATTCTTCCAGCTACGCGATGGATCCAACATCCAGTCGACATGAGTCTTCATTCGCCGACAACGACAGATTGAAGGGTCAGATGGCAAATCAGAAAAATGGCCTAAGTATGGAATTTCTTGTGAAATTACATCTCCTTGGAAAAGGCGCCCTTTATTTTGAGGCACCAGATTCAGTTTTTTGAGGTCACAGCATCCAGCAAGTATTTCATCAGTTTTGATTTGGCTACGCAATGAATCCTTCAACTCAGCTCCAGCATCACCCGGGCACTCAAAAATCAGGGTTGAATAGAGGCTGCTACGACATTTTCAATGAGCTACAAAGTAGGAAGTTAGCAAAAAATCTCAACTTTTGGAGATGGATGCCTAGAAAGTCAAAGTTTGACTTTTTGGATTCAGAAAAATATTCTAAGGCGACCCAAAAGGAGAGTTTTTCAGTTAACTCATTAAAATAATATTAAAATTCAGTTCTCGCATGTCAGCTGTGCAAAGGGTGAATTTCTTCAATATTTCAATATTGGCGCCTATTTTGAGAACTCAACTGAGTTTCGCATGTTGAGTGAAACTGAATATTTTAATATTTTTTGAACTCAAACACATTTTCTATTCGAACGAAAGGAGGTCCAATCAAGTTACTTCTTTCCAAATCAGGGTTTATTCTTGCAGTTGGCGCCATAACCTAAAATTTCTTTATTTATCTCAAGATTGGTGCCATTTCTCTCATAATAGGTTGAAGTGCGAGCGAATTTTCTCTTGTGCAAGCATTCGAAGACGCTACAACAAACATTTTTCAGATTTCCTTGCAGATACAGGTCCAGATTCATCAACAAACTTCATACAGACATAGGCGAATTTCTACAGAAACAGAGAAAACAAACAAACAAAAACTTCTATCTTCTGTCTAAATTTCTTCTATTTCTCGTCTTAGGTATTCTTCACATGTCAAGGAAACGAAATATTTTTTAGAAACAAAGCATCTGGGTTTGTGTATTTCAGCATCAACAACAATACCCATGTCTCAGATTATTTCGTGAAAATTGCCCCGTAGCCTCTATTCTAGAGCTCTATGCTTTTTCTGAGATTTTCTTTTGCAAGCGGGCCTAAAACAGATTTTTCCCAAAATCTATCGATCTGGGTTGCGTTAGGATTCAATTCTCCACAAAACCCATGTTACATATTTTCTCGGGAAAAATTGCCCTCATAGCCCCTCAGATCTCAACTGAAAACCTTTTGCATGCGGGACTAAATCACATTTTTTTGAATTTCTGATGTTGTGGGTCATCTTAGAATTTGATTCTGCACAAAACCCACGTCTCAGAATTTTTCGTGAAAATTGCCCTTCGACAGGGTATTTTAGCCTTATCTAGAGTGATTTTTGGCTTTCTAGAGAAATTTGTCAGAACATAGCCATGTTCACAGTCAACAAGCGAGTTTTTCAGGACGCAGTTCACGTAGACCGAATTCAAGACCAAGTTAGTCTTAATTCATGATTTCATTAGAAAAGCTGACACCGATTTGTATCAAGCGCATTTGGAGGGTTGACAGGCATAGTCACTCAAGCCCACATGGTTTCATGCCTCGTATAGCTGATTGTCTTCCAAGGCCAGTTTAGAGGGTTGATACCATTGGACGTCTGCATGTGCAGCAAGTTCATGTACATTTCTCACAATCGGAGTGTTCGCAGTTAGACTTCGCGGTTTCATCATGCAACACTCTTCCATAGAGAAAAGCGTGAAAAACATGAGAAGCGTCAAGCTGCAGAAGAAACAGTGGCCATCACTTCAATTATAGAGCCGCCAGAGTTACCAGTCAGTGAAATGCCAGTTTAAGTGTGGAAAGATTTCCAGGATTGCTTGAGTTGCTGACGAGTAGTGAATTGACAGTCGAGATATGTGATGACCTCTAGATAGTGATGTAGTCACTAACCTCGTGGAGGGGTTACTTGCTCGAGATCACGGCCAGTGAACTCCAGATCAAGGCGTCCCACTTTTCTAGGATAGACATCAAACACGAGAGTTAAACTTAGCGTTTCTTTTCTGAGTTAACTTGCTGTCACATTTTTGTGTCTCATGCATGTCTATCTTGGAATTATCTATGTTCACTTGGAGTTTCGTTAAGGTTTTTATGTTAACTGATGGTAGTATTCCAGTTGACTTGCTTTCAATAAGGACGTGCATGCTTGCACATTGTCCATTTAGATTAGATGTTTTAGTTAACTGATGGTAGTTTTCCAGTTAACTATATAGTTTTCTTTATTAGGGTTTAGCAATAAAACCTTGCATGCATTGCAAGATTGTAGTTGACTCAAGGTGATTTTAGGGTTGCCTACATCTTTGATGTCTATAAATAAGAGCTTTCAACTCATTTGTAAATAACTTTTGCTTGTGATAGAGAATTGTTGCGCTGTCGGCAACATGCCTATTCTCAAGATTGGTTCACCCTTGTAAATAGAACTCTTGCACGAGAGAGTAATATATGTTGTGCCGCCTTGCCTGTAATATTGCCTATTTTGTATCTATTCACAATTATTTATTATTATGATGAATTGTTATGCCACTTGGGTTTCATGCAATTGTGATGGTAAATGCTTATCTTAGTTAAATGGGGTTGTTGGTTTGATCGTTATTGTATGCGTGTCTCGTCTATGCAATACACTATCCCAATTGCTTACGTTATGTTTCGTGTCCAATAAGCCTATTCAGATTGAGAAAATCGTTGTGCCACCTTTCCTTCACGTTGCTAATCTGTACTCAAAGTTTATTGTTTGATGTGTGTAATAGTAAACCCATTTCAGCCAAGCAGATAGTTGAGCCCACCTTGCCTTCATGTTGTGAAGTTGTACCCGGTTTACCGTATATTCGTTTGTTTTAATATACTTCTTCTCGGATAAGCAAATAGTTGAGCCCACCTTGCCTTCATGTTGTGAATTTGCACCTGAAGTTTATCGTGTAACACATTCCTGCTCCTGTTTCCTCATGCTTTGTTTTCTTGAGGAGATTGGATAGTTTAAAGCTTTTAGTTTAGTTGTAGTTAAAGACCTGCGAAACCAGAGAAAATCCTTAGCTGCAACGTCCTTGGTTTTTTTAACCTTGTGCCTCTTCCAGCTGAGTCAAAAAGATAGGACTTAGAATAGTTTACTTTTAGAACGCATATCAGCAAACTAGGGAGCTTCCCCTCCTAATTTGAAGAGCACTCATTACGCAGTGTGCATAGCTGTCCGTACTAACTTATACTCCAGAGGTGTTAGTTATTATGCCAACACTTTTGATGGTGATGGCTTTCATTATGCTTTCAGTTTTTGTTGGGGTTGATGTTTTCTAGGATATTTTGGTGTGGGTGTGTGTTAGTTTGCAGTTTGAAGACCTTTTTGGAGTGTTTATCAGATTTTTCTTGTTGTTGGTTATTGCCTTGCTGACCTATGTTTTTCCTCATGCTGGACGGAGGAGTGGATACATTTTTGTGGGTATTGTTTTATACTCATCCTCATACTTGGGCGAACCTACTTGCTGATTGTTATACCCAAAATGAAATTTTTGGCATTCTGCTTAAATTGAGCTAAACAATGTAAAAATGCCATCGAAAGTATGTTTTAGGTCAAACCAAACATGAAGTCTTTGTGGGTTTATGTCAAGGAACCTATGGTTAAAATTCTAAAAAAATGAAAATTAGGGTTTTACACCCCTATTTTTATGGAAACCCTAAAAAATAGGACCTTCTCGGAAATGTTTGAAAATAATTCTAATAGGATTAATTGCCTTCACGATCACACCGATCAAGTTAGAATTATCAAAAATTATGTTTTACTCTGGTGGGTCTATTTCTGTTTTTCAGGAAAAAAGTTAGGAGCTCCACAGCCATTAATGGCAAATTGGCCAGTACCAGGTGCTGAAAGCTAAACCTCAAAAGCTTCAACCAAGAAGCTATGGCGAAAAAGGATGAAAAGATGTTGTTTCAACGAAGGAGATTCTCAAAACGGAAAAGGCCAAAATTTGTCTGTCTGGAAGATGGACGTTTTGTCTACCAAGGCAAAACACAGTTACAAGGTGAAAAGGCGCCCCTCTTGAAGAAAGGCGCCCTTGGATCTCAGAGGGAAAATGAAATCATTTGGCATCTTCAACTCAGTCATCCTCTTCACTCTCATGCTGGCTCGACAACGAAACAATCAGCAAAATCATCTGATTCAGGTATCATTGACCAACCGTCAGCAAAGTATGGAAGATCCATCAACGACACAGCTGCCAAATCAAAGAGCTTCAAGGCAAAAGCGCCCCTGCTTGCCAAGGGCGCCGCTCAGTTGCAGGCACCAAATGAATCCATAAGCAGCAGCTCTATACATGATATCTTTCCAGCTTCCTCTTAGCTACGTGACCAATCTAACAACAAGTCCATGAGAAACACCAAACAATCACGAGTTGAGATCAAGTAGAAAAAGCCAAAATTAAAGAACTGGAAAGATAAGCCAGAAACTAGCTAAGGTATGGCTAAAAGTGCCCCTCTTGAGGAAAAGCGCCCTTTCTTGAAGGCATCCAGATTCAGTCAGAATCTTCACTGCCTCCCAAGATGACTTTCTCAGCTATGACCTATCTCGTCAGTGAGACTATCAGCAATAACTTCCGACAAATCAATCATCTGATGGAGGAGGTCAAAGTCGGGCAGTTCACAACATGAAGAAATCCAATCAAAAGCTAAAAGCAGGGGCACCCTTTAGTTTGAAGGACCTAAACTTGCCAGTTTCAACTGAGAAGTCATTCATCCTAAGCAAGACCAAGCTGGCTACTCGATGCATCGTCAAGCAAAGTCATCTGATTCATCTAGCATCGGGAACGTCAGATCAAAGCAAAGAGGGTCTGAAAAGGTCAAAACGAAGAACAGTCAATGAAAATTGACTAAGGCATTGTCAAAAGCGCCCCTCTCAGGGAAAGGCGCCTTCTTTCTGAAGGGCTAAACTCAGTTTTCTGAGTTAAATCCTCTCAGGCATATCTCATCGTGTTGATCCCACCTCAACAACAGAACTGCCAGAGATCAACTGAGTAACCTGAATCAAAGATCAAACAGGAGCACTTCAACTTGCAAAATGAACAAAAGATGATCAACTTTAAGAATGGGCGCCTAAAAGAAGTCAAAGCAGAAATGTTGACTTGAGTTAGCAAATTTGGAGCCAAAAAGAGACTAAACACTCCATAATTTGTGGAAATCATCTTTTGGAACTCCAAATCAGGCCTGAATGATGAGTTATCTTCCATACTTTGTGGATCTTAACCCTAATCACCATATATTCATGCTAGGCGTACCATTCTTCATTATTCTTTTTGCAGGTTGAAGGATAAAACATCAGATAGCTCTCAAGAACACGTTTTCAAGATCTGGCAGAGGTTTTGGACGGATCTTCAATATTTTTGAAGATCATTGGCAGTAAAAGCATTCTTTCCCCAAGATTGCTTCCAGAGACAGATTATTGCAAAGTGGTAGTTTATAACTTCCAATCCATCTTTTGTCTACTTCCTCTATTTTTGTCTATATTTCTTTGCATGTCACAGGAAACGACAGATAATCACAGATCTGGCCAACTGGGTATGATCAACATAGCTTTTTCAACAAAACCCACATGGTAGATTTTTCCAGAAAAAGTAGCCTTGCTGCCCCTATTTTTTAGGGTTTTCGGAAAAAGTCATAATATTGATAAACAGACAAACTGGGTTTGTTTAGCTCTGAAGCACGGACAAAACCCATGTGTTAGATTTTTTCGTGAAAAAACACTTTCTGGTGCCCCTGCTGCCTCTGCCACCAAAGGGCTTTTGCATGTCAAAGAAAAACTCATTTTTTCGAATTTCTGACGATCTGGGTTTGTTTAGACAATGATTCTCAACAAAACCCATGTCTCATAATTTTTCGTAAAAACTACCCCCGGCAAGGCTATTTTTAGCAGTTCCAGAAAAGTTGTCAGAACAGGGTCAAGTGCCCAGTCAATCTGTAAGGTTTTTAGAATGCAATACTCTCAGGTACAATACAAGACCAAAATAGTCTTATACCATGATTACCTGAAAACGACTGACACAGACTTATGGTAGAAAAATCCAGAGGTCAGTTCTGAAGACTTGGAGGGCATGAACCAAATCATGTTGCAAAACATTGAAGAATCTGGTTTATCAGCAGCAGCTTACGACGGGTGAAGAAATGCTTAGACGCCACATAGTCATCTTGAAGAGCATTAATTGCCTAGAAGCCGAAGAGGTCAACAACTGGATAGAGACTTTGTTGGCCAGTGGTGAAGAGGTGTAAAGCACCAAGGAAGGACGTCCTACCCTCCAAATAGCATTAATGATGACTGAAGTCAACTTGATGACCCTTTCCAAGCTGACTCCAGATCTCCACAGATCATGCATGTCAGATCCCACTAATCTAGGATGTCTAATTGACTCCCACAATTTGTGGATCTCAGATCTCCTTAAAAGGTGGATGTCTATTTGGAGACATATTTGTAATTGTAAGTTCACTTTTAGTTAGGTGTCAGTCAACTGAGGTAGACTCCTAGTTTGACTTTTGTTTAGTTTCAGTTAACTGAAGTAGATTTCCAGTTAACTGTTTGCTCACCTACTTTTAGACATAGAAATAAATTTTGCTGATTGGCAAGAACTGTTTGTTAACTCAAGGAGATTTTAGGGTTGCCTACTCCTTTGAGTTTCTATAAATAAGAGCCTTAGGTTCTTTATTTGTTTAACCTTTATTTGCTAGCAAAATTGTTGCGCCATTGTTGCCAGAGTTAGCTTGTTTATATCTGTTCACTCTTGGATGAGAGTTTCGTTGGTTGATCGCAATTGTGCATGATTTCGTGCCTTTGCTGTCCCAACCTTTGTAATTCTTTGGAGAAGCTTGAAGAAATAAATAAGATGGCGCATGCTTGCTTGATCTAAATAATTGAGTCCATTCAAAGTCTTGTTTTTAAATAGTGCATTGTTTCAATCTGCTCCTTGGACAGGTGTCGTCGCCTCCTTGGATATTTTGTCATCGATCATTATCGTTTGATGTTGTTTAATGTTTTGTCTTGCAGCCTACACTTTGGACAGGTGTCGTCACCTCCTTGGGAATCCTGCTAGACAGGCCATCGTTCCTTGTTGTTTCCAGTGAGTTGTTTCCAAGCCTACACCTCGGATAGGGGTTCCTCCTCCTTGGCAAGTCTCAGATCCAGTTTACCGTAATGAGTGTTTACTTGTATGGAGCCCTATCTTGGTATATATCCGAAGGTTCAGAGCCTCGGCCATATTCCATTGAGACGGAGGATTCAAGTGATCCAACCATCCATTTCGCTCCTACGCCCTCATGCTCTGTTTATCTTGGGGAGGTAGGATAGTTTAGAAGCTTAGTTAGTTGTAGTTAAGATCTGCGGAAACCAGAGAAAAGGCTTAGCTACAGCGCATTGGTTTATGCACCCTTGTGTCCTACCGCTGAGTAGAAAAGATAGGAATCTTAGTACACCCCTTTTTTACAGTAGAAAATCAGCAAAGAGAGATCTTCCTCTCTATAATCCGAAGAGCATGTACTAACACACTTGCAATAGCTGTTCGTTTCCAATAAGCACTCCAGAGGTGCTAATTGAAACGCCAACAGTTTTCTGGCGCCCACCGTGGGGCAACGAGGCATAAAACTTCAAGAAAAGCTTACGCTTTTATGACACGAAATGGGCATCTGGCGTCCTTGGGCATCAGTTGAACAACCTGATCTTGCTCCAGCAACTCTCCAACCAGATCTTACATTCATCGAAGGAGAGCAGACAGACATCATCAGTAGCTTGCGTACTTTCATCTTTGAAAAGAATACATCACCAACTCAGTGGAGAGCCGCAGCTATTACTCTGGACGAGGAAGAAAGAAAGGCTGATCTTGCAGTTGAGAGACCAGTGTTACCACCACCCGCGTGGCAGTAAGCATCCTGGCTCACCAAGTATACGTACGGAGGAGAAGTAATCCCCGTTTTCAAGAAGACATCGGAGAAGCATCCGATATTGAGCAAGTCTTTGAAGAGGTTCCTGAACACTTTCTAGAAGAACACCGGCAAGAACCTCCAGCTGAAGCAATGGCAGACAACCGTCTCCATGATGACAATGCCCATAACAACGGCATTGGCAACAACGGCAATGGTCGTTACAATGGTCATAACAATGGCCGTAACAACGGCATTGGCAACAACGGCAATGGTCGTAACAATGGTCATAACAATGGCCGTAACAACGGCAATGACGACAATGATGGCAATGGCAATGGCAACGGTAACGGCAACGGCAACTACAACAACGGATATAACCTATTCGGCAATGGCCGTAATGCAAGACCCGTGAGACGCCAAGCACCTTTGCCATGGGGTAACAACATTGGCCCCTTGGCCTTACAAGGCAATCATGACCTTGCAAAGGGATCGTGAAAGCACTTCCTAGGATTTTTCTGCGACGGGGCTAAACACCCCGACGAGCATCTATTAGCGTTCACAGCAGCTTGTTCCGTTTTGTCCGTACCACATGAAGATATCGCCGTTCGACTCTTTGTTGAAACTCTTGAAGCAAATGCTTCCGATTGGTTCCATCACTTACCAACTGGAGCAATCAGAAATTGGGAGGACATGAGCGACAAATTCTTGGGAAGATTCAAACCCGCTGAAGATAGCCACCAGTTATTTGCGCGGCTATCTCACTCTAAGATGGAGCCTACAGAACCGATGAGAAAGTTCGTAGCAAGGTTTAATCACCTAACTACACGTCTTTCTCACACACTCAACCCATCAGAAGAGATCCTGATGAGCAGCTTCGTCAACGCCCTACCCTTAGAGATAGCCTTTTTCATCAAAGGAAGTCACGAAGATGACATACAAACTACACAAGAAAAAGCTATCGAGATCGAGGATCACATGATGACCACGGGAAAGATGAAGGGAGATGCTATCAGACTGCTGGTCCAAGCATCAGCAGATCCATTGCTACAGAAGGTAGCAAATGAGGTGACTATTCTGAAAAGACAGTCACCCAATCAAGGGCAGCAAGCACTGCCCACACTACCATAGTACCAGCCTCAGCAGCAGTACCAGCCAAAGAGGAATAATTTCCAACCTTTCAACAACAACAACAACTACAAGCCTCGAAATCAAGGACCTCCTCAAAGAGGAGCAGAAGCCGAGAAATCTATTATGTTTTGTTGTTTCCATGATACAGACGAACATACCGGATCCACATGTCCTGAGAATCAAAGACTAGATCAGATCATGGGATATGTCGGAGATCGAGCACCTAGCTCAAATTCAGTACCTTCAAATGCGAATGTTGTATTACCACAAACGGACAACTTCGATGGTGACTCCGCAACGGGATACTTTCATAGCGAACCCGAAAATCAAGAAGAAGAAGATTACCGTCAGTACTCTCTTGCTGTCAACCACGAGAACATGTCGATGCCTGTGTTCACTCGCACTCAACATTTCAAAGCACAAAAAGAAGACAGACGGAAGTCAAATGAAAAGGGAAAAAAAGCTTCCACTTCTAATCCCAAGTCTACACAAGAGAACATCACACCAAACCCTCAAGATCCGTCTTCGATGAACTTTGACATTGTGACGTCTATGATGAAGACGAAGGTACAAATTTCACAGCTGGAATATCTCCAGGATCATCCCGATCAAATGGATCGGATTCTCAAAGTTGTACAAAAGTAGGCTGTCATCCAGCCTACGTTGCTAGCATCTTTCGTACTAGCGGAAGAAAAGCCCAAACCCTTCTACATATCTTTGTATATGGGAGGTTATAAGCTCAACAACTGCATCATCGACTCTGGAGCATCGGACAACGTCATGCCTTTGCAAATCATGAACTCATTGGGACTATCATGCACCGAAAATCACAAGTGTTACTGACTTGAATCAAAACCGGTGCCGTTAGTCGGCCAACTGAAAGACGCACAAGTAAGACTAGCATCCTGTCCAGAGAAGAAGATCATGATGACCATCCTCATAGTTGACATTCCAATCAGTTATGGGATGTTATTAAGCCGAAGCTTTTGCAAAGATCTTGGAGGCGAGATTCAAATGGATTGGTCATATGCGACCATTCCACTAAAGAAATGTAGCTTCAAGTTGGAACCAGAGGCTAAGTCAAAATTCACGGTGGTGAAATCTTCGGACCCCCAAGCACAAGTGCTACATCAAAGTACGGGTCCTGGTACATATGCCATGCTGACCGAGGTAACCGAAGAAGAAAAGAGGGTTGCATTTGCCACAAATACATCAAATGAAAAATCAAAGATGTGGACAATGCAATTCGATGGAAGTTGCTTGACAGCAGGCTCAGGAGCGGGAGTTGTCATTACCTCTCTTGAAGGAGTTTTATATCCATTTGCTTATCGCTTGCAGTTCGATAACACGAACAACACTGCAGAATATGAAGCGCTTATACTAGGCCTCAAGAATGCAAGGGATATGAGTATAAAATACCTTAAAGCTGAAGGTGACGCAGAGCTGATCATACAACAGGTCAGAGATCGCTATCAAGTCAGAAAAGGCCGCCTTCAGGCTTACCGACAAAGGGTGTGGAATGCTATTGATTGGTTCGAAGCATTCAACATCAAGTACATTCCACGTGAGAAAAATAGCAGAGCAGATGCCCTTGCGGTATCCACTGCACTCTTCATGCCTCATTCTGATTTTCGTCAGAATGCCTTCGCTATTGAGCTCGTGTACAGGTCATCTGTCCCCGACAATTGTGAAAATTGGCAGGTTTTTGATGATGATGATGACATCAAGAAGTTCCTCTGCATGGGGGACAATTACAAAGAACTATTCTTTGAAGGAAGTACCTCTCCTTTCAAAGAATCCATAGCAGAAGATTCTGAAGCAACGAAATCCGGCATCATCCAACTAAGAGGTAACAACATCCCCAAGGGCCTAGTATCCTTGGAGGATATATTTGACAAGCATGATAGACGCGTGCAAGATCAAAGAGATTCAGCCAGCAAAACATCCGCTGAGTATAGTCAAATCAACATCGACATCGAAGATAAGCCTCGGCTTGTCAACTTGGGAAAGGGTTGCACTGCGGAGGAAAGCAACAGCTTTATCTCCTTATTCAGACAGTACAAGGATGTCTTTGCATGGACTTATAAAGATTTGAAAGTCTTCACGCCAAAGGAATTGTCTCATACAATTCCACTCAAGTCAGATATCAAGCCTTTTAGGCAAAAGCAGAGGCACTACAACCCGTGCGTTCAAGACACAATCTACGCGGAGGTACAGAAGATGGTGGACGCCAAGATCATATTTCCAATCCATCATTCTACCTGGGTGTCCAATATTGTTCTTGTGCGCAAAAAGAACGGAGAAATCCGGATTTGTGTCGAGTTCAGGAACCTGAACCAATCGTCGTTAAAGGATAATTATCCTTTACCTATCATGGAGCATAGCTTGCAGACGGTTACCGGATCGGAGATGTTATCATTACTTGATGGCTTTTTCGGGTACAATCAAATTGTGGTGGCTAACGAGGATCAAATCAAGACAGCGTTCACCACCCCGTGGGGAACGTTCGCCTATGAGAGGATGCCCTTTGGCCTCATCAACGCCGGTGCCACCTTTCAGCGAGCCATGGACTTGGCATTTGGAGATCTAAAGAACAAAGTGATAGTCGTCTACCTTGACGACCTTACTGCTTTCTCACGAAAGCAGCAAGATCATTTTCAACACTTAGTGAAAGTGTTCGAGAGATGTAGGTATCACCACATATCCTTGAATCCAAAGAAGTCCATCTTTGCGATGACGGAAGGCAAACTATTAGGCCATATCGTCTCCAAAGAGGGAACTCGAATCGATCCAGATCGAGTGGATTCTATCAAAAACCTATCTCTCCCAACCAATACTACTTAGGTACACTCTTTCTTTGGAAAGGTAAACTTCATACGAAGATTTGTACCTGACTTCTCAGAGCTGACCAAGGATATATCAGCGATGATGAAGAAGACGACCGCCTTCAAATGGACTGAGAAAGGAAAAGAGGCGTTCGTCAAGATTAAAGAAGCCATCAGTAAGGCACCAGTGCTGGTTCGACCCGATTTCAGTAAGGAATTCATTCTTTACTGTTACGTGTCGGAGTACACTCTTTCTGCCATACTAACCTAGAAGTTGAATGAGGAGTCGGAATCGCCAATTGCTTTCATGAGCAGTAGTTTCAAAGACAGCGAATCCCGCTACTCCCAGATTGAAAAGAACGCCTATGCTGTCGTGAGAGCTGTGAAAGATTTTAGATTCTACATCTTAAATGCTCGCACAACAGTCTATGTCACTGATCCTGCAGTCAAGAGTATCCTAACTCAGCAAGAGATGGGAACTAAAAGAGGCAACTGGATCGCCAAGGTCCAGGAATATGAATTAGATATCAAGCCGACCAAACTCGTCCGCGGGAGAGGTCTATGTCAGCTCATGGCAGAAGATGGTGATCTAAAGCATCAGGCAGCTGATGGTGAAATAGGAACAAAAACTGAAGAAGACCTTCCAATGGTCTTACTGGTTGATTCTGCGGAGGAGTGGTACTTAGAACTATGGTACTACGCAACCTATGGAGAATGTCCAAACCACTTGGACAAGCAGCAGAAAAGAACCCTGAGGTTAAAAGCACAAAACTATGTGCTGCGAGGCAACGTTCTATACAAGCGTGGACTTGATGGAACATTCTTGCTTTGCATCAGTAGAGACCAACAATGGCGGTTGTTGGAAACATTTCACAACGAAGCATGCGGTGGCCACTTTTCATCAAGGGTCACAACATTCAAAATTCTGCGGCCACAGTTCTTCTGGCCAACTCTGTTCTGCGACGCATATGAATGGGTGCGACAATGTCAATAGTGCCAACATTTTGTTGGCAAAATCAAGCTAGCGGCCATTCCACTGAGGCCAGTAATAATAGATGCGCCATTCCAGCAGTGGGGTATCGACTTCGTAGGTCCAATAAACCCACATTCCAATAAGGGACATGTCTATGTCCTTACGGCAACGGATTATTTTACCAAATGGGTTGAAGCAATTCCTATGAAGAATGCTACTTCCGAAGTTGTGTGCACATTCCTCAAAGAAAACATCATCACATGCTTCGGAGTACCAAGGAAGATAGTGACTGACAATGCTACAAGCTTCTCATCAGAGGAGTTAGTAGAATTTTGTTTCGACTACGACATCACACTGTCCCATTCTTCAGATTACTATCCACAAGGCAACGGGCAGGCCGAGTCATCCAATAAGAACATAGTCACGATCGTGCACAAGATGATTGAAACCAATCAACGGGCTTGGCACATTAAGTTATACGACGCTCTTTGGGGTGATAGGATCACACCCAAGAGAGCTATCGACACTTCCCCCTTTATTATCATATACGACACTGAAGCGATGCTACCCATCACCTTGGAGTTGTCAGCTTTGCAGCTGGCATCTGCAATAGAAGATGAAGAGTTCAAGGATCCAATCCAAAAGCGCATTCTGTGTCTGACACAATTGCAAGAAGAGAGGGTGGAAGTTGTTGGTAAAATCACTCATCACCAAGAAAGAGTGAAGAAGATCTTCGACAAGAAGGCTCGGCAACGAGACTTTGAGATTGGAAATAGAGTCCTGCTGTGGGACAAGAGACACGAACCAAAAGGAATGCACGGAAAATTCGACTCCCTTTGGTTGGGCCCGTTCCTGATACATGATGTTGCAGGAGAGAATTCTTACATTCTCTCACATTCGGACGGAAGGCTCTTTCCACTACCCTACAGCGGGCAGTACTTGAAACATTTCATCCCTTCGGGGATGGGGTGAGTATATTGTAGATAATTTTTCGCTTTATCGTTATGTTGTTATGTTTTTCCCCGTTCCGTGAAGTATTGTCATGTTTTAGGTGATTTCTTAGGAAGTCTTGTTTTGGGTGAATAAATAGGTGAGCCCCCAATAATGAAGGTGAACTTCAAGTTCTTGTGTGAAATAGGAAATGAGTCCTGACCCCATTACCCAACTAATAAAAGTACTGGTCTACGAAACTTGAGATTCTCGGTTCTCCTATGTCGTAGGTATCCGACATGGTCACCAGACGGAGCCTATGTTATACCCAAAATGAAATTTTTGGCATTCTGCTTAAATTGAGCTAAACAATGTAAAAATGCCATCGAAAGTATGTTTTAGGTCAAACCAAACATGAAGTTTTTGTGGGTTTATGTCAAGGAACCTATGGTTAAAATTCTAAAAAAATGAAAATTAGGGTTTTACACCCCTATTTTTATGGAAACCCTAAAAAATAGGACCTTCCCGGAAATGATTGAAAATAATTCTGATAGGATTAATTGCCTTCACGATCACACCGATCAAGTTAGAATTATCAAAAATTATGTTTTACTCTAGTGGGTCTATTTCTGTTTTTTAGGAAAAAAGTTAGGAGCTCCGCAGCCATTAATGGCAGATTGGCCAGTACCAGGTGCTGAAAGCTAAACCTCAAAAGCTTCAACCAAGAAGCTATGGCAAAAAAGGATGAAAAGATGTTTCAACGAAGGAGATTCTCAAAACAGAAAAGGCCAAAATTTGTCTGTCTGGAAGATGGACGTTTTGTCTACCAAGGCAAAACACAGTCTATAAGGTGAAAAGGCGCCCTTGGATCTTAGAGGGCAAATGAAATCATTTGGCATCTTCAACTCAGTCATCCTCTTCACTCTCATGCTGGCTCGACAACAAAACAATCAGCAAAATCATCTGATTCAGGTATCATTGACCAACCGTCAGCAAAGTATGGAAGATCCATGAACAACACAGATGCCAAATCAAAGAGCTTCAAGGCCAGGCAGGGGCGCCCCTCAGTTGCAGGCACCCAATGAATCCATAAGCAATAGCTCTATACATGATATCTTTCCAGCTTCCTCCCAGCTACGTGATCAATCTAACAGCAAGTCCATGAGACAGAACAAACGATCACAAGTTGAGATCAAGCAGAAAAAGCCAAAATTAAAGAACTGGAAAGATAAGCCAGAAAATGGCTAAAAGCGCCCCTCTTGAGGAAAGGCGCCTTTTCTTGAAGGCATCCAGATTCAATCAAAATCTTCACTGCCTCCCAAGATGACCTTCTCAGCTATGACCTATCTCGTCAGTGAGACTATCAGCAATAACTTTCGACAAATCAATCATCTGATGGAGGAGGTCAAAGTCGGGTAGTTCACAGCATGAAGAAATCCAATCAAAAGCTAAAAGCGCCCCTGCTGGCCAGGGGCGCCCTTTAGTTTGAAGGACCTAAACCTGCCAGCTTCAACTGAGAAGTCAGTCATCCTAAGCAAGACCAAGCTGACTACCCGATGCATCGTCAAGCAAAGTCATCTAATTCATCTAGCATCGGGAACATCAGATCAAAGCAAAGAGGGTCTGAAAAGGTCAAAACCAAGAACAGTCAATGAAAATTGACTAAGGCATTGTCAAAAGTGCCCCTCTCAAGGAAAGGCGCCCTTCTTTCTGAAGGCCTAAACTCAGTTTTTTGAGTTAAATCCTCTTAGGCATATCTCATCGTGTTGATCCCACCTCAACAACAGAACTGCCAGAGATCAACTGAGTAACCTGAATCAAAGATCAAACGGGAGCACTTCAGCTTGCAAAATGAACAAAAGATGATCAACTTCAAGAATGGACGCCTAAAAGAATTCAAAGCAGAAATGTTGACTTGAGTTAGCAAGTTTGGAGCCAAAAAGAGACCAAACACTCCACAATCAGTGGAAATCATCTTTTGGAACTCCAAATCAGGCCTAAATAATGAGTTATCTTCCATACTTTGTGGATCTTAACCCTAATCACCATATATTCATGCTAGGCGTACCATTCTTCATTATTCTTTTTGCAGGTTGAAGGATAAAACATCAGATAGCTCTCAAGAACACGTTTTCAAGATCTGGCAGAGGGTTTGGAGGGATCTTTAATATTTTTGAAGATCATTGGCAGTAAAAGCATTCTTTCCCCAAGATTGCTTCCAGAGACAGATTATTGCAAAGTGGCAGTTTATAACTTCCAATCCATCTTCTATCTACTTCCTCTATTTCTATCTATATTTCTATGCATGTCACAGGAAACGACAGATAATCACAGATCTGGCCAACTGGGTATGATCAGCAGAACTTTTTCAATAAAACCCACATGGTAGATTTTTCCAGAAAAAGTAGCCCTGCTGCCCCTATTTTTTAGGGTTTGCGGAAAAAGTCATAATATTGATAAACAGACAAACTGGGTTTGTTTAGCTCTGAAGCACGAACAAAATCCATGTGTTAGATTTTTTCGAGAAAAAACACTTTCTGGTGCCCCTGCTGCCTTTGCCACCAAAGGGCTTTTGCATGTCAAAGAAAAACTCAGTTTTTCGAATTTCTGACGATCTGGGTTTGTTTAGAGAATTATTCTCAACAAAACCCATGTCTCATAATTTTTCGTAAAAACTACCCCCGACAAAGCTATTTTTAGCAGTTCCAGAAAAGTTGTCAGAACAAGGTCAAGTGCCCAGTCAATCTTTAAGGTTTTCAGAATGCAATACTCTCGGGTACAATACAAGACCAAAACAGTCTTATGGTAGAAAAATCCAGAGGTCAGTTCTGAAGACTTGGAGGGCATGAACCAAATCACGTTGCAAAACATTGAAGAATCCGGTTTATTCCAAGCTGCGTCTATTCCGATCACCTTACAGAGCATTGAGCTTGTAACTGCTTGCACAAAGCATTACAACCCGACTACAAGAGAGATCCTGTCAGTAGACGGGAGGGTGATTTGCAGCTTGAAGCCGGTGGACATAGAGACTTGTTTTGCAATTCCACCATGCCCTACCAAGAAGGTCATATTAGTGACAGAATGCGAAAAGGCGTTCGAGGCTTCGAAGGATGAGTGTTCGCTTATAATGGCTAAACATTGGTTGAAAACAAAGAGGACCAGCTTGCCCAGATTGGTTGGGAGAGGAGAATTCAAAGATGAGTACGGAGTGTTAATCACCCTACTCAGCAGAGTCACTGGACAGGAAGAGGGAAAATTCTTTCAGCCGTGGATGTTCTACATTATTGGCAAAATAATCAGCAAGAAAGAACATTACGACTGGACCTCTCTGATCAGTGACACTCCAACAATTTACCGGGTTTCTAGAAGAGCACGGTTTCCACATGTGTTCCTACCTAGTCTACTTGATAGCCTTCCAAGGCGATTTCAGAACACTAAACACTGTGGGAACCTTGGGTGTGCAAAAGGTCCAAGAATACTTTCCTCGCCTTGAGTTCACTCTAGCTGAAAGAAACCATCATCAGTTGATTACATACGGCAAACACTTGAGACGTCAAGTGGATGAGTTTGTCGTGAAAGGACGATATGTATTAGCAGAAGCATATCAGCTGAGAGACAGGGCACATGGACTTCGATCAGAAATCCAGCAGTCAAATGTAAAGGCAGCTCAAGAGAGGCCGAGAGAGGAAGCGACAGTTGCTGATCTACAACATGCATATCAATTAGTTACAACCACTGAGAACAAACACCATCTCTTTCATTGGAAAGAACAGGTGGCATGCAAGGTGAGAGCCTACGATGCCAATTCAGTGGAGCTGATTGACTATAGACGCTTTGTCGCCAATATTATCAACTTCGCTAGAACATTGGTAATATCCTTCCCTGAGTTAGAATATCAGCGAGAAGGAGGAGAATATGTCGAGCTTGAAACGGTACAGACACAGTTCCAAGATGTCATCCGATCTTCATTCCTTGAAGATCCCAATGGTTGCAAGTTAGCCAAAATTGCAGCCATGTCTATCCAGTTAGATGAAGCAGCTGCCCAATGCATAAACTATTAGCAGCAGCTTACGACGGGTGAAGAAATTCTTAGACGCCACATAGTCATCTTGAAGAGCATTAATTGCCCAGAAGCCGAAGAGGTCAACGACTGGATAGAGACTTTGTTGACCAGTGGTGAAGAGGTGTAAAGCACCAAGGAAGGACGTCCTACCCTCCAAATAGCATTAATGATGATTGAAGTCAACTTGATGCCCCTTTCCAAGTTGACTCCAGATCTCCACAGATCATGCATGTCAGATCCCACTAATCTAGGATGTCTGATTTGTTGGTGTTTAAAATCGCACCTCTGGAATGCGTTCTGGAAACGAACAGCTATGTGCAGTAAACTGCTCTTCGAATTAGGAGGGGAAGCTCCCTCTTTTGCTGAGTTGCATAGAGAAAAGTAATCTAAGCTTAATTACGCCTATCTTTTTGGTTCAGCTGCGAGAACACAAGGTTATAGAACACTAGATGTTGCGGCTGAGGTTTTCCCTTTAATGAAACTAGACAGCTACAACTTAACCTACGCTTAAAACGTTTCCACCCTCTCAAGTAAACGCAGAGCAAGAGAGTTTGGAAATGGACGAGTTTGATTTTTGACAAATATACTTAAATAAACTATTCTTCAACACATGTTTTATGGCAAGCTGAAAAAGAGATTATAAAAGTATTACGGAAATACGAGACTTTTATTTCAAGGCAGACAACGCACGCTCAAGATTTTATTTACTCATACTTCTAGCACAAAACAAATAGACGGAAACTTGAGATATTTATATCAAGGTAGACAAAGCACGCTCAAGATTTTATTTACTCAAGTTTCTGGAACAAGGATTACAATTTCGGGACAGCAAGTTGTAGCAACACGCTTGCAACATGCGATCAACCTAACTATAATCAACACAACACATGCACTAAACAAGTATTTGCAGCTAACGAGGCATGCAAACTTGCTCTTTACACAAAGTGAACAATACTGAATAACAAAGAGAAGGTACTATGACACTTATGTCTTGTTATCACAAGCACGGTTAAACTAAAATGAGCAAACACTACTCTTATTTATAATTAAGCAGAGGAGTAGGAAACCCTAAAATCTCTTTGCTTTTACAACTACTGCTTGCCAACATGCAAGCTTTATTTCTAAATCTAAAAAAGATTAAAACATCTAAACCCTAGAAAGCTTTTCAAAAAGGAAAGTGCCAACTCGTGACAATTTGTTACAATATTTTCTTTCTATCCTCAAAGAATGGAAAAGATTTGAGACAAGAATAGAAAGAAAGCGTGGAAGATGCTTCTAGAAGAAAGCAGATTTAAAGCTCGATGACATCCGCTAAAAAGCGGGCAATTTCATCTGAAGTAGGAGTGTTGATGCTATAATAGCAAAATGCCGCTTTTTCCAAGATTTCTTCGCCATCTGTAATTGATTTCAAGAAATCTTCACTTTCATTGGCCGCTTTCTCGAACCTTGCTGACATCATGGAAATCATCATCATTCTCCCAACACTGCCATGCAAAATGCTCTGAAACTCAGCTTGGACTACGTCAAGCCCGATGTAGGAACCATCCTCAAGGCAATACTGACAAGGAATTGCTGCAACTACTTCTCTGACGAACCTAAGAGCATCAACAACTCTTTGTTTATACACTGCAAACTCCTCAGATATTCTGATATATGTGTTCACCTTGAAAAGATGACTTTCTTTCCACTCCAGGATTTGTCTTTTATGTTCTCTCGCCATTGTAGAACCACAAGCCATCTCTAAATCTGCAATTATGATTTCGTGCATAGGCTTGAACTCGGCTATCAGCTGTTCAAAATCCTGGACACCTTGACGTAAATCATGAGCCTTGTATCTTAACTGGAAGACTTGTGTCAGGACCTCTTTTCCTCTGTTGATGATCTCTTCAACCCACTCATTAGTTTGTTTACCACTAATTGCCTTAATTGTTGCTGATCAGCTGGTGTTTCTAAGACTTGAGGCAGCAAATGAGTTGTTTGTGAGGTGCCTTGGATAAGATTTGATATACATAATCGGAGTTGACGATTTTCAGCCTTGAGGGCTGCCTTGTCTTCTCCATCCTTTTGCACTCTTTCTTGAATGTTTTCTGTTACCATCTTAAACAAACTTATATCAGCATGTCGAGTACTTTTACCAAGGTTTGCTTTGACCATGATAAAATCGTCAACATCCACCTCATCTTTGATTTTGTCTTCAAGAGGCGTAGTTGTCTCCATGACCATTTCACCCTCGAGATTCCTCTCAAAATGCATTTGTTTCTTGGCCTTCTTCTTGGGTGCTTCCTGGTATATGCTAAGGTCATCAACATTCACCTGATACGAAGGCCTTCTTCTTGTCATTCCCAAGGAGCTCTCAAGCCAAGATGTAGTATTTCTATTAACATCCAAGGGAGGAGTAATTGTAACATTGGCCTCTATCTCCTCGTCTTCCAAATCAATGTGAATTGGCAAAGACCTAGGAGATGGTAGTGTTTCTTGTATCAAAGGTTCATCATGTTGCACTTCTTCTTGAAGTATGGGCTCTGGTGGAGGAACTTCTGTTTCAGCTATAGGCTGCTCCTGTATAACAATCCCTGTATAGTCTAACCTCCTTTTAGCACTCTTTGCTGATCTATTGCCCTTTGTGACCTCTTGAGACTGAACTTTTTCTTTGTTCTCTGGTTGCACTCTTGAAGAAGAGGGAAGAGATGAATGTTTCTTTGGCGGCTCTGCTACTGGAATAGACTCCCTTTTCTTTAGAATCAAGAAAGTCTTACTGTACTCCACCACTTGTCTTGTCCTTTCTTCCACTATGATGCATTCTTTATGAGCCCAGTTGACCTATGGAAGAGGTTGCTGCTCAACCTTATTTCTAGTGTAGGCTGGAAGAATTACATCCCCATCATCATCTGACAGCCCTTCAATATCTTCTGATAAGCAATCTTTCATCTGATGAAGGGTTAACCTACTATGACTTCGCCTTTGCACCTCATACTCATCCCTGCAATTAGCCCAAAAGTCTTCAAGTGCGGGTGTATGAGCATGGTTTTGACCAAGTCTAGATGCATAGAAGCCATGGGGATCATATAATCGTCTCTCGCTGAAAGGCTTGATACCAAACTTATCTAATTCGTTACCCATTAGTTTAGCTTTTGCGGATGATCTACATGTGTAAATGCCTAAAGCGAAAGGAAAGCTGAAGGCTGGTTTCTTTTTGTTACGCAGATGGGTGTGAACATTTGAAATCTACCTGAAGAATTCCATGCATACTACCTCATCTGATGGATACCTCGGTAACATAAGTGGAGCTCCTGAATAACCGTACACCCTTAGGTAAGTGAAAGTGGCGAACTGAATAAACCAATCTGCCCATTCTGATATTGCAGCCCTGGCAATAGATGAGATGCGAACATGTAGCTCGTTGTCCAGGTCCCGCACTGTATAAATCAAGAATGCTTCATTCACCCTTTTGTAATGACGTGATGCAGCAGTGACTTTCAGCTGAGTATAGTAGTTGTAGACATGTTGAACGTTCAAAGAACCCTCCGTGTTTAACCCTCTGAATTTACCTTGATAGGCAACCAAATAGACTAGGTAGGAGACCATGTGAAATGCATGTCTATGAAAATACTCAGTTATCTGATGATGTAAGCAATCACTGATCAATGTAGGCCAGTCATAGAACTCTGTTTTTTTCATTATATGAGGTATCACATAGAACATCCAAGGCTGAAACCTTGTTGCATCTGCTTGACCTGTGACTCGATTGAGTAGGGTTATTATGATGGCGAATTCCTCTTTGAACTGTCCTCTTCCGAAATCCTTTGGCAATGTAGAATGTTTCTCTTTCAGCCACCTATGTGCAATCTTCTTGTTGTATTTATCTTGATGTTCTTCCCATATGCTTTCGCATTCTTCCACGTTGATAGTGACGCTTCCAAGCCATGGTGGAATGGAGAAGCATTTCTCAATCATATCTGGTTTTAGGCTGCAAATGATTCTCCCATCAACTGACTGTATCTCCCTTGTAGCTGGATTGTAATGCTTGATGCAAGCAATTATGAACTCTAAGCTCTGTACTGAGAAAGGTATGGATGCTGCTGCAAGAAGGCCTGAATGGGCGAGATGCTTGATGGTGGTATTGCCTGCATCTTCTAAAGGACGTATATTGAACACTGGCTTGATGTGATGCAAGTCTGTCTCGGCTGTTTCAATGAAATCGTGGTAAAGAATTGATTTGGTCTTGAACTCTGCAGGAGTGTATTCCATTCTGAAAGACTTGAAGATTGACAGTAAACATGCCTAGGTTCAGACAAATTTTGGCAAACTTTCTAAATTTAGCTTGCTGATTTTTCTTCCTCCAACGGACGAAGTTTTGAGATTTATTCTGAGATATGTGTTTTGTCTAGAATTTCGTTACAAGCCAACCCAGATCATCCGTTTTTGAAAATATGAAGTGGAGACTGAAAAAGCAACAAACCCTAATTTTCTCCAAAAAAGCAGAAAAAAGCTGACATCTGGGTAATGTTCTTGAGCATAATCTGAATGGACCCAGTAGATTAGATTTTGAAAACCCTGGCTTCTGATTGAAAAAGCAACAACTTTTAGTTTCTCTGAAAAAGCTGAGGTATGGGTTTTGTCTAGAAGAAGGTTTAGCAGAGACCTAGAAGACTAGAAATGGATGAATATGAAGTTTTCCCTGACATGCAAAATAGAAGCAATTGCTGCAATTTAGAGAGAAATCTTCAACAATTTGTCTAGAAGATAGAACAAAAATGGATCAGCTTGCTGAAATTTGATAATATAGGCCTTCTCCTTCTTAAATTTGATGTTCTTGATGAGAAAATATGAAAGAGGAGGTCTTCTTTGATTGCTGATCTGAAAATATATGAGAAACCAGCAAGTTAGGGTTCTTGAATCTTGAAAAACATAGGTTTGAAGCTGCTTCTCTGTTTCTCTTTGAAGGCACCTGCAAGAAAATATAAAAAATAATACATAGATGTGTCTTTAAATAAGTTTTTGTTTTGAAAACAGCCTCTCAAACCCTAATCTTGAAGAAACCCTAAACCTAATTCATGCCTTGAGGAAAGGCGTATTTCTCTTCAGCTCTGTCTCCCGGCCTCTAGATTTGTCTGATGGACGAACTGATTCTTCCATCGCGGAGCTTGATCATATCTAACAACTTTGTTCTGGAGACGTCATATGCTAAAAGCTTCATTTACCCCTTCGAAATGTCAAGTGCCTATCCTTGATAAGGGCGCCCATTTCTTCCAGTGTTAGCCATTTTCATGATCTTCAATTTTTATGCTTGTCTTCTGACCTTCAGATGATTTTACTATTCCGGGTATTGTACTTGTCAGATTGACTGGCTATTGAGTTCACTGGATAGCTGAGATGAATCCGGAAGGGGTCTTCTAGATCACTCTTTTCCGGAAACTGACTTCTGGTGGCCTTAAACCCTAGGCGCCCTTCTCCTTCAGGGGCGCCCATAGCTTCCAGTGTTGGTTTTTATTTTTGAATTTTCACTGTTGCTTTCCACTTTCTGCCATTTCTCACACTTTTTCTCCTTTGTTTGCCTGGCGATATCTGATGACCGCTGACTCTGATGGACGAGCTGACGGATTCGTTGGAGAGCTGGATCCAGTCTGAGGAAGTCATGCTGGAGAAGTCTTCAACAAATTTGACCATCTGCTAACTCAAAAGTTTGGGCGCCCTTCTTGAGGTATGCCGCCCAGCTTCTCCAGAGTTAGATTTTCTTCTGTGTTATTCGTCTTCAATCTTCAAAATATCTCTTTCCGTGATTCCTGTTCGTCTTGAATTTGCCAGTGACTGGATGATCTGACGAGCATACTGACTGATTCGGAGCGGAGCTAGGATGAATCTGAGCAACATTGTTTTGGATAAGGAAACCCTAATTTTGGCTTTTGGCCTCTTGAAAAGCTGGGCGCCTTTCTCCTTCAGGGGCGCCCATTGCTGGCAGTGTTAGAAAATTTTATCAATTTTTCAACTTATACCTCGTAACACGTGTTTCCATTACCTTTGGTTGTGAAGATGAAAATTTTTCTAAGGCATGTAAACATGGGCGCCTCTTCTTGATAGGGGCGCCTGGAATCTCCAGACTCAGATAAAATTTGATATTTTTCATTTTTCAACTTCCACAGTTTGTTCCTCGTTTCTCGTGCACATTGTTCGTCAATAGTCTTTGTTTGATGCTCGAACTCTTGATTCTGACACCTGGCAGCTGGCTGACTTCCATGAATGACCTTGGATCTTCGAAGTAGCTTCTGAAAAAGCAGAATAGACCCAGTAGAGTAAAACTGACCTTTTTGTGATTCTGACTGCATCAGTCTGATGAGGAAGTATTTTAAGCCAATCAAAATCAGTCATAACCCTAACGGCCAAACTTTCTATTTTTAGAAAATTTTACAAGTATCCATTTCGTAAGAAACCCAGAAAAACCCAGAAAAAGTTTTTATTTTTAGAAATCTACTAAAAATAGAAATTTTCCTAAAATTTAGGGATGAAAAACTAAAGTCTGGGTATTGTAGGTTTGATCTTTTTAGACCGACCCAGATTGTCAGCTTTCGAAAATGTCAAGCTTATGACCCCCATGCAAGACATGCAGACCGCCATTTTGACCTTTTTTGACAGATTTAACAGTATCTTGACTCAATTCTTCAAAATGCTTAAGTGTAGAGAAAATTTTAATTTGGGGTACAACATAATTGACTCCCACGATTTGTGGATCTCAAATCTCCTTAAAAGGTGGTGTTGTGACCTTTTTCACACATCACCCCATCCAAGATGGGGACCCCCTAATTTTTGCTCCATTCTGGTCTTTTGGCTTTGGTTAGTGCGTCTCTCTCTCTATCTCTGGTCCTTCCGGAGATGTCCTGTCGTTTGACCCAAGTTGAAGTATTGGTTAAGTCTGTGTAATTAGGGTTTTCATCCTTCAGGCTTATTAAAGGTCAAACTGAGTTGTAAAATTGAAATCCAAGCTTAGTACAGTAGTCAGAAGGCTTTCTGCAAAGTCCCACTGAATTTTTATCAAATTCTGACAACTTACTATTTATAGTAAGTACTCAATCAGGGACTATTTTATCGAAATTTTGGAATTCTGTCAGTTCCACCACATTCAGGTAACATCAAACTGCTTGCACGTAAATTTTGAGCCAGATCAAATAACTTGCTATTTTTAGCAGTTCAGGCTTCAGGAGCCATTTTCACGGGTCAAACGTATGATTCCTCATTGCATGTCCGGAGATTACTTCTGGGTTCCTCGAAACCTTCGCAACGATATAACATGCAAACCGAGATGATCACTTTTAGAGTTCAGCCTTCGGAGGCTATTTTTAGGGTTTGCATGCAGAGTTCTTCAACGCATGTCCGGATATTCCTTCTGGGTTTTTCGAGAGCTTCGCAACAATGTGACATGCAAGCGGAGAAGATCAAGTTTCGAGGACTTACTATTTTTAGCCAGCGCATGTATGCAGACCAGTTTTCTGGGTTTTTCTGGGTTTCTTGAGATCCCACAGGCAATATGACATGCAAAATCATCCGGCAGTGGATGAGTCACTTTTCAGGCAGTTTCTATTTTTAGCAGGTACACTCTGGCAGCCGCCTAACACTCCAGTTCAGCAAGCAGAACGACATGCAGAAGGAACGAAGTCAAACGGAGACCGTTCGGGATACATGCAAGTCAAATTAAGGTTTCCACTTTTATAGGGGGTGAAATCCAGAAATTGTCAAAACGAAGCACCTCACCAACATCAGCACACTTCAAGGTACCTGTTGGCAAAATTTGAGCAAAATCGGAGAACTTACAATTTTTAGTAAGTCAGGGCACGGCTATAAATAGTAGGTCTGCACCCGAGGTTGGCATCAGAGCGACACTCAAGTTCTCAGGGTCAGGCGTTGCAAGTTTCAGGTCAAACAAAGCTACTGAAGTCAAAAAATCAAGAACTTACTATAAATAGTAGGTCAGGGCAGAGGACTGGCAAAACAGGTTCACAGGGCAAAGAAGATCAGATGGTGAAATTTTCAGGCAAAACGGAGCTACTGAAGTCAGAAAGTCAAGAACTTACTATAAATAGCAGGTCAGGGCAGAGGACTGACAAAACAGGTTCACAAGGCGAAGAAGATCAGATGGTGAAATTTTCAGGCAAAACGGAATTGAGGAAGTCAAGGAAATCAAAGACTTACTAAAAATAGAATGTGAGATCGAGGGCAGACAAAGGCATGAAAAATTTACTAAGTGTGAGAAAATGAGAGCATACCCTCTCAAATGCGCCCTCACCTTAAGAGATTAATGAAAGCCTTGAAAATTTCCTAAGGCAACAAAATGGAAGCATGCTATGTTAAATGCGCCCACCTTCAAGAGGATGAAACTTAGAAAATATTCTAAGGCAAGTAAAGTAAAGCTCACCCCTTCATTTGCGCCCTCACTTAGAAACTCTACATGTTAAATGCGCCCAAGGAGGATGTTGCCTAGTGAAAAAGCGGCTAAGGCATGAAAAGAAACCCACCCCTCTCATTTGCGCCCTCACATGGAAGTAGACACGTGCAAATGCGCCCATGTTGGGAGAGGCCTAGCAATACGCCTAAGGTATTGAAATGAAAGTAGAGGGGTGGAAATGCGCCCTCAAATGGAAGCTCACCCCCTCATTTGCGCCCAAGGTTATAGAAGACTTTGAAATTTCCTAAGGCAACAAAAATGGAAGCATGCTAGTGAAAATGCGCCCAAGGTTATTGGAGGCTAAAAAACGCCTCAGGCAAAAGTAGAAGTTGAGGGTATGAAATGCGCCCACTTCATGAAATTGAAATTTGCCTAGCTGGAATGTGCCTAAGTCAAAATAAAATTGGAAGTTGACATGCCTATTTGCGCCCTCAAGGTAAAAGGAAGGTGATGATTGATAAAACGCCTAAGGCATTGAAATGGAAGTAGGGACATTGAAATGCGCCCATGTTGGAGGATGCCTAGCAATACGTCTAAGGCATGGAAAATAAAAATGTGAGCATGAGATCTTAAATACGCCCTCAAGTAGAAGTAGACCCCATCAAATGCGCCCTTGTGCTAGGAGTAGTTGGGCCGAAAATTGTCTAAGTCACAAAATGAAAGTAGAAGGTGTTAAATGCGCCCACCTTAAGGAAGACCCTTGAAATTTTCTAAGGCACATAAAATGGGAGCTTGACCCTCTAAATGCGCCCATGAAGAAGATGAGTTAGAAGGAATTTTAAGTATGAGAAATATAAAAATGGACCCTTCAAAATGCGTCCGAGGGAGAAAGGTCAGAAATTTTCCTAAGTAAAACAAAAACTCCCTAGGCCAAATGCGCCCAAGTTGAGCAAAATGATGAAAAGAGGTGAATGCGCCCAAAGAATGAAAGGACTTAATTTTATTTCTAAGTGGGTGAAGGTGAAGAGGTTGAAATAAAATGCCAAGGGGTTAAGTACGCCAAAAGTATGAAGAGGTTCAAAATATTTTCTAAGTGAGATAGATATTTCACTGGAGAAAAGACGCCTTGATATGAATAAAGAAAATTTTCGAGAGACATTTAAATGAAATGGACACAGTGACGAAGTTTTATTTCCAAGGCGGAAGCAACTGATATATTTTTCCATGGGTCAAGTAAAGATTAAATGAACCTGTTCAAAAGGCACCCATGGGTTGGGAAGTTAAAAAATTAATTTCCTAAGGGAAATTTTAATATTTTCAGAGGAAATTCGTCTTGCCTAGATTATTTTCCTAACGGAAGTTAAATCTCAGAGGATGAGTTATTTCGAACAGGCAAGTGATTTTAAATCACCCGGAGTTGAATATTTTAAAGAGAAAATTTAAAATGTCTAAGGCAAATTTTATGAAATCGAGGATTTAAATGACAGACATTTTAAAAAATTGGAAATGAATTTACAACTCCCACCAATTTTTCAAATCAAATTTATTTAAACACTGCGAGATTTTAAAGTAGGATTTTAAACCAAATCAAGTGATTTTTTCTCGCAAGTTGTTTAAATCACCAATAGTTAACTGGCAGACCAAGGGGAAAAATTCGAATTTTTACAAGGAAGGAATCATTATTAATGGCAACTGCCATAATGACTGGCTGACGACTAGCCCACTACTGCGCTTGAATTAGAAGATTCCGAACAAAGAGAGTGGAGAATTGATGAGGGTGCTAAAAATAGCCCCAGCCTTACTTGGCAGGATTCTTCAAGAAGAATTATTTAAACAGTCTCTTCTCTCATTTCTCCTCACATTTTTCGAAGTTGAAGTTGCTGAAGAAGTTCTTGGGAGATTGAAATATTTTCGAAGTTGTTGAGGAGAGAAATTCCTTGAGAGTTTATTTTATTTCGGAATGTTGAGTTGCTGAAAGTGCGAAGTGCTGGAGAAATTTTTATCTGCCGAGACTCTTTCTTTCGAAAGCTGAAAGTGTGTTCCTGCAATTTCGAAGTTGAAGGTTGAAGTTGTTTTCCAGAGTTACTGGAAGATTTATTTGTTGAAGTTGCTGCAGAGTGTTGAGTTGCAGAAATTTATTATGTGCTGAAGATCTTATTCTCGGAGTGCTGAGGAAGTTTTTTTGGAGCTGCAAAAGAGTTGCTGCAGATTTTATTTATTCGAGCTGCTGAAAGTTAGTTGCTGTTGAAGTTGAGAAGAAGTCGAAAGTTGCTGAGGTTGACGGAAGTTGAGGCAAAAGATTTAATTTATGTTGTGTTGAGAAAGTAGCCACATTGCTGAACGTTAGTAGTTGGCTGTGATTTTCTTCGCCAATCGGAAGTGCAGTCGTTGAAAGCTTCTTTATAAGCTCAAAGTTTTTATACAGTCTAAGGTTTGGAGTTAGATAATTATGCTGAAGAATTTTATTTTCGAAAGCTAACTCCACGTCCGCAGCCGTCTCGGAGGGTATTTTATTAAAAATCTGCAAACTAACTTGTTATTATTATATCTTTTTCTTGGAGATGGTTGGAGCAAAGGATGTTGCAGGAACGAGCAGAGCTGCAAACACTGAAACGGCCAAGGCTAGCTCATCCCGACAGGCAATGATCAAAAGGCTCGCCAAGTTATTTCTTCCAAAATCGGCAATTGTCACCAAGCTGGCAGGGTTAAGTGACACCAACCTCGGGTCATTTAATCTAAATGCACTCAAGTCTAGGATGTACGGACTGGGAGGCCATCAACCATCAGTCACGGCACATAACATCATGAAGAGTGGTATCTATGCAGCTGCTGGTTTTCCACCAGCAATTCAGTGCTCGGAGCTAATTATGGAGTGTGCGAACCACTACAAGCCGGAGCGTAGAACCATTGTCTCGCCGGATGGCAAATTGCTTGCCAACTTCACGCCAGATGCCATCGGAGAGGCATTTGGGATTCCTACTGCCCAAAAGATGCTCTACAGATCAAAGGAGAGGGCGGATAAAATGTACTCCACCTCCTTCGAGAGGGTTGCTGCGGTCATCAACAGAGTTTGGATGCAAAAGCCAAAGCCACCTCGCACTAGACTCCCAAAGCAGATAATTGCCGAAGATGTGAAACAAGAATACTGCAACTTGATGATGATGCCGAGCCAAATAAATGGGAGTGCACAAGCCTACTTCTTCGAGCCTTGGATGTTCTACTTCATCGAGATCATCTTGGAGGGAAAGGAATGTGTTGACTGGGCAAGAATGATCAGTGATAACATAGATGAACAATTCAGGAGCCTGAGGGGGACGAAAACCTTTTACATGAGCTCGTATGTGATATATATGCTGGCGAGAATGACCAAGTATTGAGGGATTACATACAAGGAGCCGATAGGCTGTGCACCTGATCAGTTCAAAATCCATGAGGCCTGCACACAGTTGCATCTAGCTAACCCTGCCAGTTACAAACGGGCTAATGATGCATTCACAATGCACATCACGAGGACCCTTCAACGGAGAACGCAGCAAAGAGTATCCAAAGAGGCACAAGCATTGATCGAGGAATACGGATATTGGCTCATCCAATTTCCGAAATTCACTTACATTAGGCTGCAGGGGTTCACTTCGTATCCATACCGGCTACCGAGGTACCCCACCGATCACATTATAATGCTGGAAATATCTAGGCAGTTGATCGCCTATGATAAGATTCAAAAAAAGAAGAAGGGTGGACTTGACTTTCCTATTGCCATGGGAAATTCCACTGAGGTGTGTCCCTCCTTGCAGGCAGCTCGAGAGGCAGAGGATGAGCTGCAATTCTATCATCTATCGTATCACACAGGCAGACAGGATTTCGATCCTTACAGAAACATCCGAATGATACAGAACGTTGAGTACCGACACAAGGCCCACATTGAAGACTTTTGGGCAAATGCTGTTGATGAGGTTGAGATAAGGAAAAGGATGTTTTCCAAGCTTCCCCTCAAATTGATCAGGGAATGTGAGATCATTCTAGTTCCCGACCAGGTGGAAGAGGATGTCAACGTTATGCAACCCGACTATGGTTCAGTCAGGGATACTCCGGTCCCACCACCTGATTGGTCCGAGCCAGAAATCATGGACTTGGACACGCTCTCTATTCGGTGTTGACTTTCACAAGAGCTTGGGTCGATAGACATGTATGCAGACTTAAGAGCAGATCGATCGCCCTTACTTATAGCTTGATGGGTGACCCAAGGCCGCTATCGGTGAGAAGGGGAAAGCAGGTTGCTCAAACACCGGAAGCACAAGTAGAAGTACCAACCCAGCTGATACCGTCGAGGATGGAACAAGCATCACCTATGCACTCACAAACTCGGTCTTCGAGTTTGAGAGTGATTTCATTATTTGCTGATCAGAGGGCAGGATTGGGTGAAGAGCAGGAGCTTGAGGAGGTGGATCAACCCAACATCCGAGAATCAGATAGTATAAGCGTCAGTGTATCCAGGGCTGGCCAACAAGAGGAAGAAGATGAAACAGTGGCTGACACTCGTTTCCAACGGATGTTGGACATGACATTGGAGGAAGAGGAAAACACAGAACAAGGAACCCAAGGGTCCGGAGATACGCAGCTCGTGGAAGATGATGAGCCCGAGCAGAGCAGTGCAAGAAGAGAGGAAGTGCACGAGGTGGAGTTAACAGAAGAGCAGCCCCTCGTCATTTGCAATCCGCAGCAGACGGTGCCGGGTTGGCTTTCAGACAGAATGAGAAGAGAACCCGAGGATGATACGGATCCAGCCATCGAGATGGAGGAGTTCCTTAGGAGGATCAGTGCGCCACCAGAAAAGAAAAAGGCCAGGAAGTTTTCAAAGATCTCGACTGATGAGTCAGGCTCTCGCACGCTTCAGGTGGCTGTTCCGAGGGAGGAGTATGATCGAGCCGAGGAGAGGCCCGAGAACTATGTGATCACCACCGTGGAGTTGGGTCGTCCTACGGGAGCCCAAATTGTCGAGGAGTTCGATAACTCCTATCAGGCGCTGAAGGATCAGTTGCTCCGCACGGAAGGGAAGTATAAGAAATTGAAGAAGGAGCACAAAACCTTGATAGGATATGTGCAGAGTCTAGCACGTCCAGGTGAACCGGCAAACCCAACAGTAGAACGCCCACCAGAGCTTCCGAGGGAGTCAGTTGTCGGCTTAGAGGATTTAAAGAAGATGGAAACGGAAGCGGACAAGTGGGTTAGCCATGTTCGTACTGAGACAAGGAAATTCATGGAGGACCTCGCCAATGCTTATCGGTAGGCCTCAAGTATTTTGGCACGGATTGACATGGTGGATCAGGCCTGGGGCGATACACGCATCTATCAGACGAAGATTGTACTTCGTTTGGGGGCTTTGATGCATATACCTCTAGAAACCCTGGTAGATGGAGGTGTAATTCAGAGGGGTGACAGGTATGATTTCACTGGTTGGTACTCCTCGGTGGTCATAGGCCGTGGATTTCACGATGCAGCAATGTCAGATTCAGCCAGAGTGAGGGAAGCAATGGGTAACATCTTGGAAGGAGTCCTTAATACATTAGAAGCCATATTTGCTAGAAAGTTGGCCGCAGAGGAAATAACTGCTGATGGCTTGAAGGATAAACTGGCTCCATTCTTCTCAATTGCAAGGTCGCTTGTCCTGGATGACTTTGAGAATGTCTCCACTTTCTCTAGTATTATTCAGCATACCCAGGATGCCTTAGCGGCATGGAAGAAGTCTTACATCCGACACGGACAGACGGTAGCAGTCTTGGAGTTCCAGCTCAACCATATTCCACCGATTTCTGCCCAGGAGGTCGAAGCGGTATTGGCCCAGTTGATCGAGTTTGCTATCCGGGAGAAGGCCAATGGGAACGCTCTCATGGATGAGGATCTTCTTGATGATGGTAGTGGGCATTAATTGCTCATTATGATTCCTGTAGGGGAGTGGAGAATATTCTGTGCATTCATTGCCCACTCCTCTCTGTGGCGGTTTTTAGGGCAGAAACCCTAATCAGGGCATAGGTGGCTCGATCTGAGCCCTTCATTGCAATTCAATCTGAGCCGTCCGTTGAAATGGGCTAGCTATAAAAGGGGCATCCCCCCTCATTTGTAATCTATCAGAATTAGAATTAGACTTCGGATCAGAGCTAGAGAGTATTGGAGATAGAAGTTAGAGAGTTTAGCTTAGAAGTTAGCTTAGATTGAGGAGGGAAAAAAACTTTGCTTTGAAAGTTTTGTAAACGGTTGTTGTGAACACTTTTCATAATACAAGGAGTTTCATTGCTTGGTGATTTCTTCTTTGTTATGAGTAGCTAGCGAGGCCATTTCATCTTTACAATTCAAGGTAGATAGAGTAAAATAGATGTTCATTTCATGCCAGTAGTTGTTAGCTGTGGAATGTGGTGTTTAATTTGAGCAAGTCTTCTCTCGTCCATACGACTAGCGGACTTGCTGACGGCTAGTTCGCCTTGCGTGGTCAACTGGAGTAATAGCGCTTAACTTCGATTGTGGCTCATATGTCCATATGCATCGTTGTGATGGTATGAACATGTTGTGTCATGGTTTGAATATTTCTCTCATCCTTTGAAGATTGCACCAACTTTGTGGAAGTTGTTCGAAGGGAGGCAAAGTGGAGTTTGGTTTGAAGATTGTCCGAATTGATCTTCACATTCCACCCTTTAGAAGTAGATTGTAGACTTCCTATCCTTATCCCCTTTAATTCAGTATTTCCCGATCCACCTAGACATCAGAGCAATATCGTCAAAATCATTCATTTGCTTCACTATGATTGAACAACTATGTAAGTCCCCTGGAAATAACCAGCATATACACATCAACCAATTGAGTCTATTCGCGATAAAAGGAACCTTGGAGTTGAACGCATGAACTTTCACGCAATCTTGCCATGCGGAATACTTTGATCAAGAGAGAATAGAATGACCGTTGGGCATTTTTATTCTGTGTTGATTTCGTCATAAAAAGCACGTCAACAGGTGGATGTCTATTTGGAGACATATTTGTAATTGTAAGTTCACTTTTAGTTAGGTGTCAGTCAACTGAGGTAGACTCCCAGTTTGACTTTTGTTTAGTTTCAGTTAATTGAAGTAGATTTCCAGTTAACTGTTTGCTCACCTACTTTTAGACATAGAAATAAATCTTGCTAATTGGCAAGAACTGTTTGTTAATTCAAGGAGATTTTAGGGTTGCCTACTCCTTTGAGTTTCTATAAATAAGAGCCTTAGGTTCTTTATTTGTTTAACCTTTATTTGCTAGGGAAATTGTTGCGCCATTGTTGCCAGAGTTAGCTTGTTTATATCTGTTCACTCTTGGATGAGAGTTTCGTTGGTTGATCGCAATTGTGCATGATTTCGTGCCTTTGCTGTCCCAACCTTTGTAATTCTTTGGAGAAGCTTGAAGAAATAAATCAGATGGCGCATGCTTGCTTGATCTAAATAATTGAGTCCATTCAAAGTCTTGTTTTTAAATAGTGCATTGTTTCAATCTGCTCCTTGGACAGGTGTCGTCGCCTCCTTGGATATTTTGTCATCGATCATTATCGTTTGATGTTGTTTAATGTTTTGTCTTGCAGCCTACACTTTGGACAGGTGTCGTCACCTCCTCGGGAATCTTGCTAGACAGGCCATCGTTCCTTGTTGTTTCCAGTGAGTTGTTTCCAAGCCTACACCTCGGATAGGGGTTCCTCCTCCATGGCAAGTCTCAGATCCAGTTTACCGTAATGAGTGTTTACTTGTATCGAGCCCTATCTTGGTATATATCCAAAGGTTCAGAGCCTCGGCCATATTCCATTGAGACAGAGGATTCAAGTGATCCAACCATGCATTTCGCTCCTACGCCCTCATGCTCTGTTTATCTTGGGGAGGTAGGATAGTTTAGAAGCTTAGTTAGTTGTAGTTAAGATCTGCGGAAACCAGAGAAAAGGCTTAGCTACGGCGCATTGGTTTATGCACCCTTGTGTCCTACCGTTGAGTAAAAAAGATAGGAATCTTAGTACACCCCTTTTTTACAGTAGAAAATCAGCAAAGAGAGATCTTCCTCTCTATAATCCGAAGAGCATGTACTAACACACTTGCAATAGCTGTCCGTTTCCAATAAGCACTCTAGAGGTGCTAATTGAAACGCCAACACTGATTTTGGTGATTTTAGAAGGTGTTTGGGATTTTTAGGAAGAGGTCGACCTTCCTAGGAGGCCATACCATTTACTGATGGTACCTTGGGTTTCATGCCAGTGTGTTACTGCCTTGTTTGAGGGGTTTTGCTGCTTGGTTTTGGATGCTAACTAAGAGGGTTCATTTGCAAAAGATTTGAGTTCATTCCGATGAGTTTTGAGGGAGATATGTGTGATGTTCCCAACATACATGAGTAATCAAAGATAAGTGTATGATCTAATACACTTACATTTTATTATAGATAAAAGATCTGCATATATATATATATATATATATGCATATATAGACATATATTTAGACAAACCTAATTCTTATATATTATACTAACCAACCTCTAATACAGCCGATTAGACACAAGATTAAGACAAATACAAGGTAAATTAAAGAAATGAAGGGATGTGGTTAATGAAGGATGAAATGCATCTCAAGAAAAAGACGCTTGAAGGGACACGTCTATTGGCCACCTTTATCTAGCTTCAACCGATGAAGAGGAGGATCATAGGAGAAAATCAGGAATCAAGAGGGAAGCAAGGAAAATATGAAGCAAATAATAATAGGCGCAACACCAGAAGTAATCCATAAATCACATAGCAACAGGGGCCGACAACACTTCATCAAGGAAGTGATGCGATCGGCCCAGACAAAAAGGAATAAATCGATGAAGTTCAACCATATATCATTTAAATAGTAGGAACGATATCAAGAATAATATTCGGATCTTGCCACCACTATAGTTGCAGTCTACAAACAACGATCATTGAAGTTTTGATAGAAAGACTTCATTCATTAATTTCAATATAAATCTTCATAGTCGAGTCTACTAATTGGAACACTATTTTTTGAAGTATATGATTGAGATTCGTTGATTATTCAGAAATTGGTGGATTTTAAGTAAAGTTATCTTGATTAAATAAGGAACGTCTCAGACATGAACTGAGATTGATACTAATTACAAGTTCTTGACATAATTGTTGGAATTTCTATACATCTGTCTACCAATGTAAGTAAGGTCTATCACAGTGGTATCAGAGCATAATCCTGCCAACCTGTAGGGGAGAAGTGAATGTGAACCTACGAAAGGAAAGGAACTATGGATGATAAATTGGCTGAAGAACTTAAAGAATTCATGGAGCAAACAAACAAAAAGTTTGAGAGAACTAATCAGCTAATTCTACAAGCTCTTCAAAGCATAAATAGTCATCACACTCAAGAAAGAACCAATCGAAGGAAAGAAATACAATCAAACCACTCCGAGAATGACCATTGAACCCAAAGTTCCTCAGTAAGGCCAACCATGCCTCCTTTCCTTCCAAGCAAAAATGTCATGGAAGAAATAGAAGAGAAAAATTCATATAGTGCAGAAGATATCGCACTTATGTACGCTGAGTTAGACCTAGCAGTTTAGAAACTTGTGCCCTTCAAGGAATATTATGAAGGCAAAACTCAAGCCAACTCAAGCAAAAGAAAGAATCAGACCAGCAAAGACCTTAGATCTCGGGTTAATAAGATGACATTGCCTTTTTTTCACGGCTCCGGGAAGACCACCGCACAATCATGGGTTCAAAAGCTTGATACGTATCTTTCCCTCAGCCCCATGACTGAAGAAGATGCCATCAAATTTGTTGTCCTACACCTACCAGTGATAGCTCACAATTGGTGGCACCATGGACTCATCACACAAGGACACCGAAATATAACCACCTATAGTGAGTTCACTCAAAAACTCATTAATAGATTCGACCAAAGGCATCCTGAGTGGTATTTCAAGGAACTCACCCAACTTAGGCAACAAGGAACGGTGGAGGAATATGCAAATGGCTTCCAAAGGATAGCTGTCATGGTCCCCGACATATCTGAAAGAAGACTCACCTATCTATTCATTGAAGGACTCAAGGAACCAATCAAGAACATAGTAAACTTGTTGGAGCCCCAAACCATGGGGGAGGCAATTCAAAGGGCCATAAAATTAGAATCCTGTTCTCCAAAGGAAAAAGCTAAGAATCCTTCGCTCAAGTCACAACCCAAACAAGACCAACAAAGGAGAGATGATAGAAGAAGAGCTTGCCACTTTTGCAATGAACCTTGGGTCGTAGGCCACCAATGCCTTGACAAGGAAGCAAACAAACAAAGGAGAGAATTAATGAATCAAGGCTTATGTTTCAGATGCAAGGAGCCTTGGGGACAGAACCACAAATGCAAGAAGGGACAAATACACAAGATAGAAGAAGCATGGGATGAAGAATCAAGGGAAGCCCCCACCAAAAGGGCAAAATGGGAACCGGATGAACAAGGGACTTTGGCAGTCATCTCTCAAGCAAGTGAGCATAGACCCTTTCGAATCAAAGGTACACTAAAGGGGCAAAAAATTATTGCCTTGGTGGATAGTGGGGCCTCCCAAAATTTTATCAGCAAAAGTTTAGTGACAAAGCTAAGATTAGAGGCTCGAAACTTCAATGGTTTCAAGGTAGCACTTGCAAATGGAGCCACAAATCAATGCTCAAAGATCTTCCCTCAACTAGAGATCACCTTGGATGGACATACCATATGAGGGGATTTTTATTTGGTGAACCTACACAATGATGTGATTCTAGGGATGCCTTGGATAAATTCCCTAGGGCGCTATACCATGGATAATCCAAACTTAGAAATCTGCTTCAAGCACAATGGGCAAGAAGTTACACTTAGAGGACTGCCCAATGGATCTCCCAAAGTGGTATCATGTAAAAGGATGGAGAGGATTGTAAGCCACAACCAAGGGGAATGGATAGCACAATGCATGGTGTTAGATAAGTCACCCTCTCATGAGCAACTTATTCACGTCGACATCCAACCTATTTTAAGGAGACACAAGAAGATTTTTGGAGATATTCCCCCCGATCTACCTCCAAAAAGGGATTTGAGCACCCCATAGAATTGGAGGAGCAAAAGTGGTGATAACCACCCCATATAGGCATCCTCAAAAGTTCAAAGAAGAGATTGAGAAAACAATTAAAGAGTTGCTGGAAATGGGACACATTCAACCAAGTAATAGTCCCTTCGCATCATCTGTCATATTAGTCAAGAAGAAAGACGACACTATTCGAATGTGCATAGACTATAGGGCCTTAAATCAAAAATCTATCAAGAACCGGTATCCAATCCCAAGGATAGATGAACTATTGGATGAACTTCATGGAGCAATATACTTCTCCAAAATTGATTTACACTGGGGATATCATCAAATCCGAATGAAGAAGGAAGATGTACCAAAAACAACATTTCGATGCCATTATGGGCATTTTGAGTTCCTAGTCTTGGCCTTCGGTCTCACCAACGCTCTAGCTACCTTCCAATCATGCATGGACCACATTTTCCGCCAACAACTGAGGAATTTCTTACTAATCTTCTTTGATGATATTTTGATCTATAGCAAAACATGGGAAGAGCATCTACACCATATTGAAGAAGTTTAAAGTATTTTGGAATCAGAATCTCTTTATACAAAGATGTCAAAATGTGAATTTGGACTAGAAAAGATACTCTATTTGGGACACAAGATCAATGTAGAAGGAGTAAGCATGGATGAGGAGAAGGTTAAGGCCATCAAAGAATGGCCCAAACCAAGGACCTTGACTCAACTTAGAGGCTGTGGGATTATGCAACTAGTATAGGCGTTTTGTAAAGGGCTTCTCCAAATTAGTCGCTCCCCTCACAGACATGACAAAGAAAGGGGCCTTTATGTGGAATGACCAAGCCCGACAAGCCTTTGAGCAACTCAAGGAAACCATGAGCACTTGCCCTATCCTTGCCATTCCTGATTTCATGCTACCATTTGAGCTACAATGTGATGCCTTCGAAGAAGGAATCGGCGTGGTTCTCATGCAAAGGAAACATCCTATAGCCTTCGAAAGCCGCAAGCTGACGGAGACTGAGAAGCACTACTCCATATATGACAAAGTGATGTTGGCTATTATGCACACCCTAGCCAAATTTAGACAATACCTAGTATGTGGAAAATTCATCATTAGAATAGACCATAATAGTCTAAGATTCTTCTTGCATCAAAAGGATCTTAATGATCGCCAACAAAAGTGGCTGAGCCGAGTTCAAGCTTACGATTTCGACATAGAATATATTAAAGGAACCAACAATGAAGTGGCAAATGCATTATCCAAGTGTCCCCACCTCAACATCATCACAAGCATTTCAAAGGACTGGAAAAATGATATTATTACCGAATATGCCAAAGATGCACAAGCCTCAGAAATCTTAGAAGGAAGGATGCCAAATGAAGAATACAAGATATGGGATGACCTCATCTTATATAAGGGAAGGATATTTCTTGTCCCCCACTCAAAGATAAAGAATAAAATTATTAAGGAATTCCATGATAGCCCTTTGGCAAGCCACCAAGGATACTACAAAACATATAAAAAAATTAGGGAGAAGTATTCATGGAAGGGATTAAAAGGTGATGTGCTCAAACATGTATAAGAATGTGTGACTTGTCAACAGAATAAGGTGGACCAAAGTCATTCGGAAGGTCTACTACAACCACTACCCATTCTCGACCAGAAATGGAAAAGTATCTCGATGGATTTCATAACCGGATTGCCCAAGGTACATGGAAAAGATAGTATTTATGCGATAGTGGGCATGCTTACTAAGTATGCCCACTTCTTCACAATTTCATTAGAGTACAAGGCATCTCAGGTAGTAGAATTATTCTTTAAGGAAGTCTTTCGTCTTCATGGGATACCCAAAACAATCGTCAGTGACAGGGATAGTAAATTTCTTAGCCAATTTTGGCAAGAAATTTTTCAGATAGCAGGGACAAATCTAACCCCAAGTACAAGTTACCACCCGCAAACAGATGGGCAAACAGAGATAGTTAACAAGTGGATAGAGGGTTACTTAAGGAATTATGTAACAGGTCAACGGACCGCATGGATAAAATGGCTACACTTGGGCGAGTATTGTTATAATACCACCCACCATATGTCAATAGGAATGAGCCCTTTCAAAGATCTATATGGATATGAAGCCCTTTCCTTTGGACATTTGGTCACCCAAGAAAGCAAGGTACAAAGTGCATAGGACTTCATACAGAAAAACATTGATCTCGTGAAGACCCTTAAGGAAAATTTGCAGCAAGCCTAAAACCAACAAATTTTTCATGTTGATCGACATCGCATAGAAAGGACATTTGAAGCTGGAGATCTAGTCTTTCTACGGCTACAGCCATACAAGCAAACATCAATAAAGAAGAGTGGGGCTGAAAAGCTAAAACCACGTTTCTATGATCCTTACAGAGTTATAAGAAGAGTAGGCAAGGTCGCTTATTAGATAGAGTTACTAGAGCACAACAAGATCCACAATGTCTTCCATGTATCTCGACTTAAAAAGGTCCTTGGGCAATAGGTCCTTCCTTGCACTAAGCTACCTCCATTAGATGAGGAAGGGCAACTCACTTTAGAACCAAAATTCATCATAGACACCAAAGAAAGGAAATTAAGGAGTAGGATCACTACCAAGTTTCTAATCAAATGGAAGGGACTTCCTAAAGATGATGCTACATGGGAAAGAGAAGAAACCATTAAGGCATTTAGAATAAAACTCCAGAAGGGCAAAACATGATGGCCCTTGACTAGAACAAGAAAAAATGAGCTCTCGGATGTAACATCTTCAAAATAAGTTAATAAGACATTCTTCGTGCACAAGGACATGTCTTGAGAATATTATGCAATATTACATCATAATACATGTAAAAGCTAAGGATGGATATGCCAAGGTATTTGGTATCCCTAAGGCCTGAAAGTGGAGAGCTCGCTTCTAGGATTATAGGGTTGGATACACTTGAGAAATCAAGTATCCAAAGGGCTTGGAAGAGATATTACAATCTTTTCTAGGATTCTAAGGCTGAATACACTTAAAACTAAGGTATCCAGAGGGCCTGAAAGAGATGTTACAATCTTTTTCAAGATTACAAGGCTGGATACACTTAAGAATAAGGTATCTAGAGGGCCTAGGAAGAGGTGTTACAACCTTTCCCCAGGATTCTAAGGCTTGATATCCTTAAATAAGGTATCCAGAGGGCCTAGGAAGAGATATTCTAAATCTTTTCCCAGGAGGGCTAGATACACTCCATAGTGAGGTATCCAAAGGGTCTGGGAAGAGGGGTTACAACCCTTTTCCTAGGATTTCAAGGCTAGATACCCTTAAATAAGGTATCCAGAGGGCCTGGGAAGAGATGTTCCAAATCTTTTCCCAAGAGGATTGGGTACACTCCATAGTTACAAGACTCGGACTCGCCTCGGACTCGGCAAGCCGATTTTTGACTCGGACTCGGACTCGGAGCCCAGACTCGCCCAAGACTCGGCAAAGACTCGGCAAATAGAAAAACCCAAGAAATTTAGAGATTTTTAAGGATTTAAAGCTTGTTTCATGCACCCTTTAGTAAATAAACCTCAAATACACAATAACATCATGAAATAGAAACTACTATGATCCTATACACAAACATCTATCGATCACATAAGTATAAATGCAAATTTTAGCTGAAGGAAATAACACATTTAGATATATAAAATTATAAATATTGTCAAATGTATACAAAACTCATGGAATATGAAATCCATGGCATCAAAACAAATATCAAAACTAAAAATATAAGTCTATGGCTCAGAAGAGCTTGGATTACTCATCCCAACATCACGACAAGTCATGCGCTAGTGTCTAAGATAGGTCCTAGATGATGATGTAGCCATGATATTTGCTTGCATCTCAATGATTGGTATGTATATTCAAGTGAGGAATTTATTATTAAAATTTTATTGTAGCCTTCAAGATTGCATGTTTTGTTGTCTAATGTATGGAACAAGATAATCCTTGATTATGGCTTTGACTGTGAAAGATACAAAGATTTGCAACAGGGGATATGTATTTTGTAGGTTTTATGATCATGATTCATCATTGGCCTATAACATGCTTAGACCTATAGTTTGATGAGGGTTTGGGGGAAACACCCCAATGGGGTCGAGGGGCACAAGGGGTCTAGGGGCAGCCAACCGTCAACAGGCGGGCTCTGAGGGTCAGGCAACGCTCTGGGGTCCGGGGCAGCCAATCGGGTCGAGGGCAAGCAGGTCCCGGGCAGCTGGCGCTCCTGTCATGTACAGGGCGGGGTCGAGGGGCGGAGCCCCCACCACCAAGCCCAAATGAAGACCTTCGAAACCACACAAACCTCCATGGCGCACACCATTTAATTAAAAAAAATTTAAATGAAAGATTGAATTTTTTAAAAAAAAATTTAATTAAAATGCCCAAGTCTGAGGCACGAGACTTGGTGAGTCTGCCGAGTCTGCCGAGTCCGGCGAGTCTCGGCGAGTACTCGGCAGCCGAGTCTCTGGGACTCGTTTAGGGTCACCCGCCTCGGGACTCGCGAGTACTCGCCGAGTTTGGGTGAGTCTTGTAACACTGGTACACTCCCTAGTGAGGTACTCAGAGGGCCTGGAAAGAGATTAGTTGTAACAAGATGTTACAATCTTTTTCCAGGATGAAAACCACTGTATCGGCAAAGAACATCAAGGGATTAAGGAAGAAAGAGTTAAAGGATTGCTTGAGGATAAGCAATGTCAAGCGGGGGAGACTTGTGATGTTCCCAACATACAGGAGTAATCAAAGATAAGTATATGATCTAATACACTTACATTTTATTATAGATAAAATATCTACATATATATATATAGACATATATTTAGATAAACCTAATTGTTATATATTATACTAACCAACCTTTAATACAGCCGATCAGACACAAGATTAAAACAAATACAAGGTAAATTAAAGAAATGAAGGGACGTGTCTATTGGCCGCCTTTATCTAGCTTCAGCCGATGAAGAGGAGGATCATAGGAGAATATCAGGAGTCAAGAGGGAAGCAAGGAAAATACGAAGCAAAGAATAATAGGCGCAACACCCGAAGTAATCCAGAAATCACGCAGCAATAGGAGCCAACAACACTTCATCAAGGAGGTGACCCGATCAGCCCAGACAAAAAGGAATAAATCGACAAAGTTCAACCATATATCATTTAAATAGCAAGAACGATATCAATAATACTATTCGGATCTTGCCGCCACTACAGTCGCGGTCTACAAACAACGATCATTGAAGTTTTGACAGAAAGACTTCATTCATTAATTTCAATATAAATCTCCATAGTCGAGTCTACTAATTGGAACACTATTTTTTGAAGTATATGATTGAGATTCATTGATTATTCAGAAATTGTTGGATTTTAAGTAAAGTTGTCCTGATTAAATAAGGAACATCTCAGACATGAATTGAGATTGATACTACTTACAAGTTCTTGACATAATTGTTGGAATTTCTATACATCTGTCTACCAATCTAAGTAAGGTCTATCACAATATGACCATTTCTTGAGGGCTGGTTGAGGATTCATGTTCGCTGTTGGGACATATCAGACTGCTGCTACTGTCATATCAGACCTGATATAACCTTGTCCTTTCATGTTTTATGTTGCCTAATCACTCTTATGTTGTAGTGATTTCTTACTGTATCATTGGGCAATCATATTGATTTGTTATTCTCATGATTTCATGTACTAGACATCATATTGTAATGCTGAATTGGTAGTACCAATCAGCTCTTCTCTTTTAGTTATTTTGATACTTACCCCACTGCATAAGTGGTTGCTCTTGCTGAAAAATGGTTGAGCCTTTGCTTTATGTACTTCACACTCTCGCTGAATAAATGGTTGAGTTACTATATTCTTTTCTTGTTACCCACTGAAAAGTGGAAGTGGCTAGCTTTGTTGCCAAGTGCATTACTTACCTTGTTGCCCGCTGAAAAGTGGAAGTGGCTGGCTTGCTGCCAAGAGCATTCCTTGTTTTCTTTCATGCACTTGTTATTTACTACTCACCCCACTGAAGAAGTGGTAGTTTAGAGAAAACTCAATATTGTAAGCCAACCACCATATGCCCTCACCTTGCTCATACTAGGATCTAGGCGATCAAAAAGTGGAAGGTGTTATTTCGGTTAGCATTGTTACTTTCAGTATTTGCAAAGAACCCCTTACACCGTATGCTCTCACCTTGCCCACTCTAGGATCTGGGTGATCAAAAAGTGGAGAGTTGTTATTCAGTTGCCTATCTTTGCTTTCATCTAATGCTAACGGGTGAAAAATTTGTGAAAAATTGGGGTGGTTATTACATTGCCAAAGTTATGTTGTAGAAATTGTCATTCAAGTTCGAAGGTAGATTAAATTGTTTAAGTGTTCGTGTTGTGAGTGAGAAATTGAAACTTGGTTATGCTATCAATATTTCTGTTGGAATGTTTGTCATTGATGTCAAAGGTAGACAAAGAGATTGTCATTGAAATCAAAGATAAATGAGGAGATTATTGAAAGCATTTGAGGAGATTATTGAAAGTGTTGTCATCGAGATTAAGAAGACAGCCATGAACAAGAAGGTGTCACTAATGACAAAGTCACAAGGCCAAGATTATTGGCAAGATTGATGTTGTCGTGGAGATTGTCAAAGGTATTGATAATGAATGTATTTGTTATCATTGATGTTGAGAGGGAAATCAAGATCATACTCAAGACATTGTACGTTGGAATAAAGGAAAAGATTTTATAAGAGACAACCAACTTCATATGCAAATCTTTGACTATTGCTGGCCGACTTTGCAAATGAAATCAGTGTAGTTAACTAATCCTAGCCGACCTACATTGAGATAGCCAACTTTGTCTAGAAGAAATCCATTTTTTTAATCCAAGGCATATACATATAGTAACGTGAGTTTAGGAGCAGCGAATAAATTCAATAATGCAGTGAAGGCAGCAATCTTGTATGAAAGGACAGCTAATCATTAAAAGCATTTTAAAGGAGCGATTAACTTGGTTTAAAGAAGCAATCACTATTTAAAAGAAACCAGAATTAATAAAGGTAGCGACTCAAATAAATAGCGCCCAAGTTTGAGATAATTAAATGACATCAATTACATTTTAAAAAGGTGTGATCAAATATTAATATTGGGGCCGGCCACCATATGCTTCAAAGTCAGATCTGTATTAATCGCCCAAGTTAGTATATTTGTTCTGAGGTGTTTTAAGGAGAAAATAATTAAATGAGAACAACGGTTCAAGAAAGAGCAGCAACTCTTGACAAGTAAAACAATTAAAATATCCTTTGTTCATCAAGTTGCATTGGCTGACTCATAATATAAGGGAGCACTGGAATTAATAATCTTTAACAAGGCCGACCTTTATGAAATTGTCCAAAGTGATTAATATATAAAGGGCTGTGATTTAGTTTGAAGTGCAACAAATCCTTTTGAAGTGGTATATCCCTTGGGAGGGGTGATAAGACTTTGTGAAAAGACACATCTATTCATCAAAGACATAACATTTTGAAACAGTATAAGTGGGAATTGGTGAAATCATTTTTGAAGACAAGCAAGTAATGAATATTTTCTGAGTTTTAAAGCAGATATAGAAAGAGAAAAAGAAGCAGAAATGAAGAGTGTATCAGATTCATACTGAAATATATATGCATCCCATATGTGAAGAGTAAAGGCAGATTTGTAAGAGTTTATGGCAGAATTATAGAGAGGAATAAGTGCAGGTTAAAGAGTAGATTGTAAAGGAAATTTAGAGCAGAATATAAGGTAAAAAATCTGTGTTAAGATATTGGCATAATTGTAATCAGTTTTGTGAAAGGAATTGGTGCATGATTTGAATCAGATTTGTGGACATTGTTGTGACCAGAATTGTGAAAGGAAAGAAGACATTATCAGTGATCAGATTTGAAAGGAAGGTTGATACTTGAGTGTGATCAGATTTGTGAAAGGAGAGAGGTCATTAGTTGAATCAGATTTGACACTAAATGAGATTTGTGATTGGTTATTGTTGACGTGTTTTTTTATGACGACATCAACACAGAATAAAGTTGTCCAACGGTCAATCTATTCTCTCTTGATCAAAGTGTCCCACATGCTAAGATTGCTTGAAAGTTCATGTGTTCGACTCCAAGGTTCCTTTTATTGCGAATAGACTCAGTTGGTTGATGTGTTTTGTTGGATTATTCCAAGGGGACTTACATAGTTGTTCGATGTTGTGAAGCAATTAGGACATGAAAGATTTGACAATATTGTTCTGGTATCTGGACTGACCCGGAAAATGCTGAATTTAAAGGGAGTAAGGATAGGAAATCTACAATCTACTTCTAAAGGGTGGAATGTGAAGATCAATTCGGACAATCTCCAAACCAAACTCCGCTTTGCCTCCCTTCGGACAACTTCCACAAAGTTGGTGCAATCTTCAAAGGATGAGAGAAATATTCAAACCATGACACAACATGTTCATACCATCACAACGATGCATATGGACATATGAGCCACAATCGAAGTTAAGCGCTACTACTCCAGTTGACCACGCAAGGCGAACCAGCCGTCAACAAGTCCGCTAGTGGTATGGACGAGATAAGACTTGCTCAAATTAAACACCACATTCCACAGCTAACAACTACTTGCATGAAACAAATCTACTTTACTTTACTCTATTTGAATTGGAAAGACGAAAAGATCTCGTCAACTGCCCACAACACAAAATGAAGTCACCAATCAATGAAATCTTTATATCATGAGAGTCTTACACAACAATCTTTTGCAAAAACTTTCAAAGGGAAAGTCTTTCTTTCCTTTCCAACTAAGCTAACCCCTAGCTCTACTTTAACTTCTATCACTTTCTATCTCTGTCTAGCTCTGATCTATCTCTGATTCTAATTCTAATAGATTACAAATGAGGGGGGATGCCCCTTTTATAGCTAGCCCATTTCAACGGACGGCTCAGATTGAATTACAATGAAGGGCTCAGATTGAGCCACCTATGCCCTGATTAGGGTTTCTGCCCTAAAAACCGCCACAGAGAGGAGTGGGCAATGAATGCACAGAATATTCTCCACTCCCCTGCAGGAATCATAATGAGCAATTAATGCCCACTACCATCATCAAGAAGATCCTCATCAAGCAGCGCGTTCCCACTGGCCTTCTCCCGGATAGCAAACTCGATCAACCGGGCCAATACCGCTTCAACCTCCTGGGCAGAAATCGGTGGAATGTGGTTGAGCTCCAACTCCAAGACCGCTACCGTCTGACCGTGTCGGATGTAAGACTTCTTCCATGCTGCCAAGGCGTCCTGGGTATGCTGAATAATACTAGAGAAAGTGGAGACATTCTCAAAGTCATCCAGGACAAGCTACCTCGCAGCTGAGAAGAATGGAGCCAGTTTATCTTTCAAGCCATCAGCAGTTATTTCCTCTGGGGCCAACTTTCAAGCAAATATGGCTTCTAATGTATTAAGGACTCCTTCCAAGATGTTACCCATTGCTTTCTTCACTCTGGCTGAATCTGACCTTGCTGCATCGTGAAATCCACGGCCTGTGACCACCGAGGAGTACCAGCTGGTGAAATCATACCTGTCACCATCCTGAATCACACCTCCATCCACCAAAGTTTGCAGAGGTATATGCATCAAAGCCCCCAAACGAAGTACAGTCTTCGTTTGATAGATGCGGGTATCGCCCCAAGCCTGATCCACCATGTCAATCCGTGCCGAAATACTTGACGCCTGCCGATAAGCATTGGCGAGGTCCTCCATGAATTTCCCTATCTCAGTACGAACATGGCTAACCCACTTGTCTGCTTCCGTTTCCATCCTCTTCAAATCCTCTAAGCCAACAACTGATTCCCTCGGAAGCTCTGGTGGACGTTCTACCGTTGGGTTTGCCGATTCACCTGGACGTGCTAGACTCTGGACATATCCTATCAAGGTTTTGTGCTCCTTCAATTTTTTATACTTCCCTTTCGTGCGGAGCAACTGATCCTTCAGCGCCTGATAGGAGTTATCGAACTCCTCGACAATTTGGGCTCCCGTAGGATAACCCAACTCTACGGTGGTGATCACATAATTTTCGGGCCTCTCCTCGGACCGATCATACTCCTCCCTCGGAACAGCCACCTGAAGCGTGCGAGAGCCTGACTCATCAGTCGAGATCTTTGAAAACTTCCTGGCCTTTTTCTTTTCTGGTGGCGCGCTGATCCTCGTAAGGAACTCCTCCATCTCGATGGCTGGATCTGTATCATCCTCGGGTTCTCTTCTCATTCTGTCTGAAAGCCAATCCGGCACCGTGTGCTGCAGATTGCAAATGACGAGGGGCTGCTCTTCTGTTGCCTCCACCTCGTGTACCTCTTCTCTTCTTGCACTGCTCTGCTCGGGCTCATCATCTTCCACGAGCTGCGTATCTCCTGACCCCTGGGTCCCCTGTTCTGTGTTTTCCTCTTCCTCCAATGTCATCTCCAACATCTGTTGGAAATGAGTGTCAGCCACTGTTTCATCTTCTTCTTCTTGTTGGCCAGCCCTGGATACACTGACGCTTATACTATCTGATTCTCGGATGTTGGGTTGATCCACCTCCTCAAGCTCCCGCTCTTCACCCAATCCTGCCCTCTGATCAGCAAACAATGAAATCACTCTCAAACTCGAAGACCGAGTTTGTGAGTGCATAGGTGATGCTTGTTCCATCCTCAATGGTATCGGTTGGGTTGGTACTTCTACTTGTGCTTCCGGTGTTTGAGCAACCTGTTTTCCCCTTTTCACCGATAACGGCCTTGGGTCACCCATCAAGCTATAAGTAAGGGCGATCGATCTGCTCTTAAGTCTGCATACATGTCTATCGACCCAAGCCCTTGTGAAAGTCAACACCGGAATCGAGAGCGTGTCCAAGTCCATGATTTCTGGCTCGGACCAATCAGGTGGTGGGACAGGAGTATCCCTAACTGAACCATAGTCGGGTTGCATAACGTTGACATCCTCTTCCACCTGGTCGGGAACTAGAATGATCTCACATTCCCTGATCAATTTGAGGGGAAGCCTGGAAAACATCCTTTTCCTTATCTCAACCTCATCAACAACATTTGCCCAAAAGTCTTCAATGTGGGCCTTGTGTCGGTACTCGACGTTCTGTATCATTCGGATGTTTCTGTACGGATCAAAATCCTGTCTGCCTGTGTGATACGATAGATGATAGAATTGCAGCTCATCCTCTGCCTCTCGAGCTGCCTGCAAGGAGGGACACACCTCAGTGGAATTTCCCATGGCAATAGGAAAGTCAAGTCCACCCTTCTTCTTCTTTTTCTGAATCTTATCATAGGCGATCAACTGCCTAGATATTTCCAGCATTATAATGTGATCGGTGGGGTACCTCGATAGCCGGGATGGATACGAAGTGAACCCCTGCAGCCTAATGTAAGTGAATTTCGGAAATTGGATGAGCCAATATCCGTATTCCTCGATCAATACTTGTGCCTCTTTGGATACTCTTTGCTGCGTTCTCCGCTGAAGGGTCCTCGTGATGTGCATTGTGAAGGCATCATTAGCCCGTTTGTAACTGGCAAGGTTAGCCAGATGCAACTGTGTGCAGGCCTCATGGATTTTGAACTGATCAGGTGCACAGCCTATTGGCTCCTTGTATGTAATTCCTCGATATTTGGTCATTCTTGCCAGCATATATATCACATACGAGCTCATGTAAAAGGTTTTCGTCTCCCTCAAGCTCCTGAACTGCTCATCAATGTTATCACTGATCATTCTTGCCCAGTCAACACATTCCTTTCCCTCCAATATGATCTCGATGAAGTTGAACATCCATGGCTCGAAGAAGTAGGCTTGTGCACTCCCAGTTATTCGGCTCAGCATCATCATCAAGTCGCAGTATTCTTGTTTTACAGCTTCGGCAATTATCTGCTTTGGGAGTCTAGTGCGAGGTGGCTTTGGCTTTTGCATCCAAACTCTGTTGATGACCGCAGCAACCCTCTCGAAGGAGGTGGAGTACATTTTATCCGCCCTCTCCTTTGATCTGTACAGCATCTTTTCGGCAGTAGGAATCCCAAATGCCTCTCCGATGGCATCTGGCGTGAAGTTGGCAAGCAATTTTCCATCCGGCGAGACAATGGTTCTACGCTCCGGCTTGTAGTGGTTTGCACACTCCATAATTAGCTCCGGGCACTGAATTGCTGGTGGAAAACCAGCGGCTGCATAGATACCACTCTTCATGATGTTATGTGCCGTGACTGATGGTTGATGGCCTCCCAGTCCGTACATCCTAGACTTGAGTGCATTTAGATTAAATGACCCGAGGTTGGTGTCACTTAACCCTACCAGCTTGGAGGCAATTGCCGATCTTGGAAGAACTGACTTGGCGAGCCTTTTGATCATTGCCTGCCGAGATGAGCTAGCCTTGGCCGTTTCAGCGTTTGCAGCTCTGCCTGCGGCTCTGCTTGTTCCAGCAACATCCTTTGCTCCAGCCATCTGCAAAATAAAATAGAATAATAATAAGTTAGCTTGCAAATTTATAATAAAATAAAATGGCCTCCGAGACGGCTGCGGATGTGGAGCTAGCTTTTGAAAATAAAATTCTTCAGCATAATTATGTAACTCCAAACCTCAAACTGTATAAAAGCTCCGAACTTATAAAGGAGCTTTCAACCACTGCACTTCTGACTAGCGAAGAAAATCACAGCCAACTACTAACTTTCAGCAATGTGGTTATTTCCTCAGCACAAAATAAATTAAATCTTTCTCCTCAAATTCTGCCAACCTCAGCAACTTTCGGCTTCTTCTCAACTTCAACAACAACTAACCCTCAGCAGCTCGAATAAAGCAACTCTTTTGAAACTCCAAAAAAAACTTCCTCAGCACTCCGAGAATAAGATCCTCAGCACATAATAAATTTTTGCAACTCAACACTCCGCAGCAACTCCAACAAATAAATCTTCCAGCAACTCCTGAAATCTGCAACAACTTCAAACTTCAACTTCGAGATTGCAGCAACACACTCTCAGCTTTTCGAAAGAAAGAGTCTTGGTAGATAAAAAATTCTCCAGCACTTCACCCTTTCAGCAACTCAATACTCCGAAATAAAATAAACTCTGAAAGAATTTCTCTCCTCAACAACTTCAAAAATATTTCAATCTCTCAAGAACTTTTTCAGCAACTTCAACTTCGAAAAATGTGAGGAGAAATGAGAGAAGAGACTGTTTAAATAATTCTTCTCGAAGAATCCTGCCAAGTAAGGCTGGGGCTATTTTTAGCACCTTCATCAATTCTCCACTCTCTTCGTTCGGAATCTTCTAATTCAAGCGTAGTAGTGGGCTAGTCGTTAGCAAGTCATTATGGCAGTTGCCATTAATAATGATTCCTTCCTTGTAAAAATTCGATTTTTTTCTCTTGGCCTGCCAATTAACTCCTGGTGATTTAAACAACTTGCGAGAAAAAATCACTTGATTCGGTTTGAAAATCCTACTTTAAAATCTCGCAGTCTTTAAATAAATTTAATCTGAAAAAATTCGTGGGAGTTGTAAATTCATTTCCAATTTTTTAAAATGTCTGTCATTTAAATCCTCGATTTCATAAAATTTGCCTTAGATATTTTAAATTTTCTCTTTGAAATATTTAACTCTAGATGATTTAAAATCACTTGCCTACTCGAAATAACTCATCCTCTGAGATTTAACTTCCGTGAGGAAAATAATCTAGGCAAAACGAATTTCTTCTGAAAATATTAAAATTTCCCTTAGGAAATTAATTTTTAGACTCTGTTAACTCATGGGTGCCTTTTGAACGGGTTCATTTAATTTTTTGCTTAGAAAAATATTTCATCAAGTTGTCAACCCCGTTTAGATGCCTCTGGAAAATTTTCATATTCACCCACTCTTTCAATTTTTCAAATTCTCACGCCCTAGGAATTTCTCCACTTCATACACTTAGTAGAAAATTTAAATTTTCATCCCCCATAGGCGTATACTTCTCCTTGGCATTTTATTTCAACCTCTTCACTTTCACTCGCTTAGAAATAAAATTAAGTCCTTTCATTCCTTGGGCACCTTCACCTCTTTTCATCATTTTGCTCAACTCAGGCGCATTTGGCCTAGGGAGTTTTTGTTTTACTTAGGAAAATTTCCGACCTTTCTCCCTCGGACGCATTTTGAAGGGTCCACTTTTATATTTCTCGTACTTAAAATCCCTTCTAACTCATCTTCTTCATGGGCGCATTTAGAGTGGCAAGCTTTCATTTTATCATGGGCGCATTTTCACTAGCATGTTTCCATTTTGTTGCCTTAGAATATTTTCCAACACTTTCAATATTCTTCCAAGGTGAGGGCGCATTTGATGTGGTCCACTTCTACTTGAGGGCGCATTCTCACCTCATGCTCACATTGTTTTACTTTCCACGCCTTAGATTTTTCCAGGCATCCTCCAACATGGGCGCATTTGACATAGCTTACTTCCAATTTCACGCCTTAGCACTTTTGAGGGTCTTCACTTTACCCTGGGCGCAAATGAGGGGGTGAGCTTCCATTTGAGGGCGCATTTCCACATCTTATACTTTCATTTCCATGCCTTAGCCGCTTTTCCACACACTTGAGGGTGCATTTTAACTCTTCCAACTTACCTTGAGGACGCATTTTGCCAAGGCTACTCCCGTTTTTGCCTTACAATATTTTTCACTTTTTCTCCTTTTTGAGGGCGCAAATACATAGGCAAGCTTTCGTTTTTTTTTTTTTACCATGGGCGCATATTGGGTGTCATGCTTTTGTTTCAATGCCTTAGCACTTTTCAGAGTCTCCTCTTGAAGGTGGGCGCATTTTGACCCTTGTGCTTTTGTTTTATGCCTTAGGCTTTTTTTAGGCTCCAATAACCTTGGGCACATATGAGGGAGGAGCTTGGGCGCATTTTACACCTTATACTTTCATTTCCATGCCTTAGCCGCTTTTTCACTAGGCAACATCCTCCTTGGGCGCATTTTGATGGAGGAGCTTCAAGATGAGGGCTTATTTGAGGTAGCCTACTTTCATTTTTGTGACTTAGAACCTTTTCCAGCATTTTCAATATCCTTTCAAGGTGAGGGCGCATTTGAGGTAGGCTACTTTTATTTTTGTGACTTAGAACCTTTTCCAACATTTTCAATATCCTTTCAAGGTGAGGGCGCATTTGAGGTAGGCTACTTTTATTTTTGTGACTTAGAACCTTTTCCAGCATTTTCAATATCCTTTCAAGGTGAGGGCGCATTTGAGGTAGGCTACTTTTATTTTCGTGCCTTAGAACCTTTTCCAGCATTTTCAATATCCTTTCAAGGTGAGGGCGCATTTGAGGTAGGCTACTTTTATTTTCGTGCCTTAGGCATTTTTCACATGCAAGCTTTGACTTGAGGGCGCATTTCATGCGGTGAGCTTTCGTTTTTGCCTTAGACAATTTTCACACACTTAGAATTTTGCTTGAGGGCGCATTTTCCAGGGGCAACTTCCATTTGAACACTTAGAAACTTTTTCATACCTCTGCCTGCCTTCATCTTCACCGTCTATTTTGGGTAAGTCAGGCTATTTTTAGAAAGTCCCTTGATTTTCGACCCATATAGCTCCGTTTTGCCTGAAAATTTCGCCATACAACCCTCTTTGCCTTGTGAACCCGTTTCGCCAGTCCCACATGTCAGCCTGCTATTTACAGCCACCTGCTATTTATAGTAAGTTCTTGACTTTTTGACTTTGGTAGCTCCGTTTGGCACGAAAATTTCACCATCTGATCTTGAGAACTTGAGTGTCGCTCTGATGCCAACCTCAGGTGCAGACCTGCTATTTATAGCCATGCCCTGACTTACTAAAAATAGTAAGTCCTCCGATTCTGCTCAAATTTTGCCAGCAAGTGCCTTGAAGTATGCTGACATGGGTGGGGTACTCCGTTTTGACTATTTTTGGATTTCACCCCCTATAAAAGTGGAAACCCTAATTTGACTTGCATGTATCCCGAACGGTCTCCGTTTGTCCTTGTTCCTTCTGCATGTTGTTCTACTTGCTGAACTGGAGTGTTAGGCGGTTGCCAGAATGCACCTGCTAAAAATAGAAACTGCCTGAAAAGTGACTCATCCACTGTCGGATGGTTTTGCATGTTATATTGCCTGTGGGGTCTCAAGAAACCCAGAAAAACCCAGAAAACTGGTCTGCATGCATGTACTGGCTAAAAATAGTAAGTCCTTGAAACTTGATCTTCCCCGCTCGCATGTCACATTGTTGCAAAGCTCTCGAAAAACCCATAAAGAAAAACCCGACATGCGTTGAAAAACACTGCATGCAAACCCTAAAAATAGCCTCTGAAGGCTAAACTCTTAAAGTGATCATCTTGGTTTGCATGTTACATCACTGCGAAGGTTTCGAGAAACCCAAAAGTAATCTCTGGACATGCAATGAAGAATCATATGTTTGACCCCTGAAAATGGCTCCCAAAGCCCGAGCTGCTAAAAATAGCAAATTGTCCGATCTGGCTCAAAATTTATGTGCAAGCAGCTTGATGTTACCTGAATGTGGTGGAACTGACAGAATTCCAAAATCTCGGTAAAATAGCCCCAAACTAAATACTTACTAAAAATAGCAAGTTGTCGGAATATAGTGAAAATTTAGGGGGACTCTGTTGGAAGCCTTCTGACTGCCGTGCCAAGCCTTGATTTCAATTTTATAACTCAGTTTGACCTTTAGTAAGCCTGAAGGATGAAAACCCTAATTACGCAGACTTGACCAATACTTCAACGTGGGTCAAACGACAGGACATCCCCGGAAGGACCAGAGATAGAGAGAGAGACGCACTAACCAAAGCCCAAAAACTAGAATGGAGCAAAAATTAGGGGGTCCCCATTTGGGATGGGGTGATGTGTGAAAAAGGTCACAACAGTTATCAGATTTACAAGGAAGGAAGTTTGGATCAGATTTGTGGGGGTTGAAGCCTCCAATAGGTTGAAGCCTATCAAATTAAGGTTGGAGCTTTTTGCTGGGTTGGAGCTCAGTTTCTGTGTGGGGGTTGGAGCCTCTTGCCGAGTTGGAGCTCAGTTTGTGTGTGGGGGTTGGAGCCTCTTGCCGCGTTGGAGCTCAGTTGGTATTGAGATTTAAAACTTTGATAGTAGGTTGGAGCCTACAAGAAGAAGAAGATTAAACTATAACATATATGCAGTATTGTGCCGTGGTTTTCTCCTGTAAGGGTTTCCACATAAATCGTGTGTTCTTATTGTGTTTCTAATTGCTAGATATTATTTGAATGGTTTTAATTGTGATTGGTTAAGTTTTGAAAAGTAAAGAATTGTTGGATACTAATACCCTCACCCCCCCACACCCTTCTCAGTTTCACCGTGTGCTGAACACTTTCCATTCAAATTTATAAAACTCCATGTTGTAATCATCCAAAAAAGTCAATTAATAAGGAAGATCCATGTTAACTTTGTATAACTACAGTGTTTATGGTTACGGAGCAGCTTTGAATGTCTAAGTAACAACTAATTCTCTTCATCTTTCTTATATAGATCATTGTTATTCCATGTGTTATGTTCTCTTTCCCAAATCAAATTGCTGATACAATTCCAAAGGATCGTTGTTTTAATTCTTGGATAGTATTCTTGTTTGCATTTTAGGTATCATAAATTGAAAGTATCCATTAGTGAGATAGGAGTTCATCAAAGTTTGTGCTAACCTTTGAGATAAAAGTAGATAGGTCAAGTTTGCTTATTTATTTTATCTTTCTGCAAAACCCCAAAGAACAAATTGTATAGTGTTGATATTAACAGGCTTGTTTTCATTTTAGATTTTAAAGTAGATTAAATTAGGGAGCTTCCCTTGCAAATTTGAAGAGAGGTGTTCCTCGTCCGTTGTTTTGTGTTTTGTCACAAAAGTGACAAATTAAAACACCAACATTTTTTTTGCGCCCACCATAGGACATGAGTTGCTAAGGTTTTCAAATCTCATGTTCATGACTCTCTCCTTCAAGCTTTGGTTTTGTAGTCAACTTGAATTTTATTGAACAAAATCAAGAAGATATTCCGCACATCTTAAAGTATTTTGTATTTGATCAAAAGAAGAGTCCTTCACATTGGAGAGTTATTGCTGCCATCTTAGATGAAGAAGAACAAAAAGTTGATCTTTAGCAAAAGACCCATCTTACCTCCTACATGGAACTGATCAATCCTTTCTTTAAGAGTTTACATAAGAAGGAAAGCAGATCCTATCAAGATTGCCTTCCCAACTTTTCAACAAACATCAAGTAGAAGATCTTATCACTTCCATTCTGGCTGAAAAAAGTATACACCAGATTATGATAAGAGATAGGGATTCTTGAGCCAATCTTTCAGACACCTCCTCAAGGACATTCAAGTGAAGATTTGTCTTTATCAACAATTGGGGAACTCATAGATGTTTTTGTAGGAAATTCAAATGAAAAAAATCTAGGTAGACATAAGGAACCATTTCAAGCAATGGCTGATGATGTTCACAATAATGAAGATTTGCCTCCATTTTTATTGCCATGGGGAGCCATCATTGGTTCTTTAGCACTTGCAATTTGCCATGATTTTCCACCAATCTCAAGAAAGAATTTTCCAAAATTTCATGGTGATAGCATGCAACATCTTGATAAGCATATCTTAGTATTTACTTTGGTTGCAGCATATTGGGGTTTCTCATGAATATGACGCAATCAAAATTTTTGGCGAAAGTTTGGTTGGAGAAGCAACAGATTGGTTCCATTACCTCACTCTAGGTTGCATCACTAACTAGGAGATTATGCATGCTAAATTCCTTAAGCTTCAAACTAGCAAAAGATGGTCATGTTGTTTTTTCTCAATTCTTAAATGCAAAGAAAGATCACAATGAACCTATGAGGGAGTTTGTACAACAATTCAACCAACTTGTTAGATGAATCAATACTTCATTAAGGCCCCCACAAATTCTCCCGAGCTGCTTCATCAAAGCTCTTTCTTCAAAATTGCTTTCTTTCTCAAAACTAGTGAAGTAGATAAGCCAGAAGTAGTGAAAACATGAGCAATTGAACTCGAAGATGACATGATCTCTACATGAGAAATTAAGAAAGATATCATCAGGCCCAAGGTTCCAAGTTTCGTTCAGCTTTTGTTACATAAAATGACTAATATCAACAACATGAAGAGTTAGTTTGTCATGTCTCCTTTTCCGAACTAAGGAAATAATTAATAATTTAATTTATGTTGCCCAAAAAGTAACTTTAATATTATTAAAGGGCATGTATTTTATTATTAAATTATAAAGTGCATTGAAGTGATATTATAAAGTGATGTCAAAAGTGTCACTAAGACAAGGGGACAAATTGAAATATTAAAATTAAAAGAAAAAGAAATTCTAGAGACTTTTTTTGGAGGGCTAAAAATCACAAACAAGTTATTAGAAAAGGAGTTGGGCTTGTGGAAAAGCATCCATTGTTTGTTTGCCAAAAACCCTCTTTCGAAGACTGAGCATTTGGTGTTCATGTTTTGGCTAGAGGACAAAAACCCTTTTGGTTTGCAGATTGGATTTGGGACAAAATCTTACAATTCAATAGAGGCAATTCCATCCAAGGATTGAATATGTGCAAAAAGATCTTTTCAAGAAATTATTGAAGATTTCTGGAGTTGTGCCGAAAAAAAAAAGATTTCCAAGTTTCAATCATTTTGTGGTTTTCCAGCGAGTTCAAGATTTTATATCAGACAAATACTTTCCAAAATATTACATTTTAAATTGTTATTCCAATGGTGAATTTTTCCGACCTGGTTGTACTAGTCATTAATTATATCAACATTATTGAGGTGATTTTATTGGCCATACTTTGGTTGGCACCATTCTTTCCACATTGCTTAATTTCTGATTTTTTATAAAAAATTTGAGATGTGTTTGAATTAATGATTTTATTTTTAAGAAGTAAATAGTACGAAAATCATATTGCTTGTAGAAATTGCAACTTTTCAGAAATATCAATGGTTTGTCATGTTGCTAACCGCCATACAATTTTGGCATTGCATGGACAATGAAAGGGAATTTAAAATCATACAAAGTTTTAGGAACGAGATTTGATTTTTTTGTGGGACTTGTTGTACATCAGTCGCTATTTTTGGATAATACTCTTGTTTACATTTTAAGTGTTATAAATTGAGCGCATTTATTGGTGAGATAGGAGCTCTTCAAAGTCTTATGCTCTAACCTTTGAGATTAAAAAGAAACAGGTCAAATTTTCTTATTTATTTTATTTTTATGCAAAACCCCAAAGAACAAATTATCCAGTGTATATATTATCTAGGTTGTTTTCATTTTTAAATTTTAGAATAGATTAAATCAGGGAGCTTCCCTTACAAATTTGAAGAGAGGTTTTCCTCATCTAATGTTATGTTTTTTTTCATGAAGGTGACATTAAAACACCATCAAAATGTGCATAGCTTAAGATGAAGGCTTTCAAAAAGTACATATGAGCTCTGTTCTTAAAAAATGATTCTCAATGGTGCTTTCCTATGATGCAACTTTCACAAACTCCACTTGCAGGATTTATGGAAGTCCTCTAACCATGCTAGAGTTGTTATGTGACACATTGATCTATAGTTAGTGTGGCCCTATCTATGAATGCCAAAGAGAGTTTGTATTATCCACCTTTGCAACCATAGCCATAAAATTTGATGTCTTGCATGACGGATCAGAACTACCAAGCCTATACATCTGATCTAGTTCATCACAATAGCCCAAATGCCATATAGCCATTATCCATGTCTTCAATTACCCACTCATCTAGCCGAAACTCAATTTTCTTGTTGATAATGAGTGATGTGGTAGATAGATAGTGTTAGTGTTTTAATGATCAGATGTAACAACTGAAAGCACTCAGAAAATTGCAACACATAACACAATAAACACAGCAAGATACCCTGGGAAAACCCTCCTCCTGAGGGAGAAAAACCCAACAAATATTTCTCTTATATAATGTAGGAACAAGAGCAGAAATCTGCTTACAACTCAGACCCAGCACTAGGCCGAATTTGATACAATGAATATTAGCACCTCTCCTAGATGCGAATATGTTTCTCCTTGAAATCGGTCTGCTGCTGCAAGATGATGCTCTGCTGCTCAAGTGTGAACTTCTGTAGGAATGTGAATTATGTTGATTGAACTTGATGATCAAATGAACAAGAATGACCTTGTATTTATACAAAATGAGGTGTCTCCTCAAGTTGGTCGGCCACCAAAGAAAATAAATATTTTACAATAAAAATGCCAAGATAGGTCGGCCCAAATAATAAATGAATACATAAACTTAAGGAGGTTCGACCCTCATGAATTAAATCATGCAAGTATAAATTAAATAGCCGATTAGGCTATCATTTAATTTGTGTCTTCTTGGAGTGAGTGCGCTGGAAGAAGCAGCCCGAAGCTGCCTAGTAACATCAACACTCCCTCTCAGCTAGGGATGATACTTTCAGCTGCACAAAACATATCACCTCATAGTGATACAGGAGCTTATCACCTCATCGTGAAAAGAAATTAAGATATCACCGCATCGTGATATCGGATATCACCTCATCGTGATATCAACCATCATGGCTACCTCCATAGATGGTATGTACAAGTGCTCATCACTCAATGTGATGTTGTCACCTCACCGTGACTTTCACCATGGCTCTCCCAGAGGGTGAAACACAAGTACAAAAAGAATCATCACGGACTCCCTCACGTGATGATGTCATGGAGTCACACACATGACATCCACCATGGATCTCTTTAAGGGTGGAACAAGGGCTTTCACCTCAAACTTGTCTTAAAGAGAAGAATGCATTAACAAGGGATTTCACCTCGAACTTCTCCCATAGAGAAGAACTCATTAAAGAGGATCACTGATACTGAGACTCCTTCTCAGTCAAGGCTGCATTCTCCACCATACCAAGCTTTTCTCAAAAGTACACAAACTTGATTCTAGAGAGGGGCTTGGTGAGAATGTCTGTCGTCTACTCATCAGTGCTGATATACCTCAACTGTATAGCTTTCCTCAATACCATATCTCTAATATAATGGTACTTGATCTCAACATGCTTGGTTCTGTCATGAAACACAGGATTGACAGAAAGCTTCACACATCTCTGGTTATCACAGTGAATGATGGTAGACTCTATTGATTGTCCAAACAATCCTGCAAGGAGCTTACGAAGCCACACTGCTTCACGAGCTGCCACACAAGCTGCAATGTACTCTGCCTCAGTTGTACTCAATGCCACTGAAGACTGCTTCCTGCTGCACCAAGATATCATAGCAAAACCCAAATTGAAGCAACAACCAGAGGTACTCTTCCAATCTGTGACACACCCTGCCCAATTAGAATCAATAAAACCATGCAACTCCAAGTCAACACCTGTAGAATATCTCAACCCATATCCAACTGTGCCATGCAAGTATCTCAAGATAGGTTTAGCTGCAACAAGATGTATCTGCCTTGGTTCACACATAAACTAACTAAGTGCACTTACTACATAGCAGATATCCGGTCTAGTGTTAACTAGATACATTAATGAACCAATCAACTGCCTATACATCGTAGAATCCACCAGTTCTGAACTAGTTGCAACCTCCTTCAACTTATGTAGATTTGTCTGCATAGGTGTAGACATAGGCTTGCAATCAATCATACCCATAGTTGTCACGAGACTGGTACTGGTACTGGCACGAGAGACTGGTACCAATATCGGTACGCCTTTTTTTTTAAAATAGGAGACGAGGGTACTTGGAGACGCCACTTTTTTTAATATAAATAAAAAATAAAAAATTAATAATTTATAGAAAATTTGAAAATAAATTTAGTAATTTATAGAAAATCTAAAAATATGATGACATTGAACTTTCAAAACAATAATTTAATCACTCTTAGACGCGTCAAATACATTATTCTTTAATTTTTAAAGTTTCAAATGTTTAAACTTTAAAGTTTTTTTAGGTATTTTAGCGGGAGACATTTTTTGCAGTAGGAGACGACAAGGTACTCAGGAAACTTCAGCAGAAGACTCTAGCCTCCTGGAGACGTCTCCGGAGACGGTACCGGTCTCTGAGACGTGTCTCTGTCTCCGAGACACGTCTTTGAGGGGGGGAGACACGTCTCCCGACAACTATGATCATACCAAACCTCTTTAGAATGTCAATAGTATACTTGCCTTGACTTAGAATCATCTCATCTGGCTTTTGCCAAACTTCTAAGCCAAGAAAGTAATGCATGAGACCAAGATTCTTACATTTTAGAATTAGGTGTTCTTCTCCAGTGATAATCAAATCATCAACATACAAAACCAGAATCAAAGCTTCACCATTTATTACTTTGAAGTAGAGGTTGGAATCTGCATCGTTCTTTGAAAAACCCAGACTTAACAGATAATGATCAATCCTTTCGTACCAAGCACGAGGAGCCTGCTTAAGACCATACAAGGCCTTCTTCAACTTGCAAACATGAGACTCCTTCCCATGTACCTCAAATCCATCGGGTTGCTCAATGTAAACCTCTTCTTCTATTACACCATTTAGAAAGGTTGTCTTTACATCCATTTGGTGAATCTTCCATCCTCTAGATACAGCAATAGCAATAATGGTTTTGACAGAAGTATATCGAGCCACAGGAGCAAAGGTTTCTTCATAGTCAACTCCCTCTTTTTGTGAGAACCCTCTAGCCACGAATCTTGCCTTGTACTTCTCAATGCTCCCATCAACTGCATGCTTGATCTTGAAGAGCCATTTACAAGACACCACAGATTTGCCTTCGGGTCTAGGAACTATGTCCCAAACATCGTTCTTAAGTATGGACTGATACTCCTCAGTCATAGCATCTTTCCATACTTGTTGACTAGAAGCTTCCTCAACACTGGAAGGCTCTGACTCAATAATTTGACTCATCAAGGCTACATAACTAGAGAACTTATTAGGTCTCTTACTTTCTCTAAAAGTTCCTCTTGGGGCTGCAAAACTTTCTACCTCCTGCATTGTCCTTCAAGCCCAAAGAGGGCTTTTTCTTCCAATCACAATATTTGTAGGTCCATTAGTAGACTCCAATGGCTCAGCTGGATCATCATCTTCATTAGGTTCTGGAACCTCTTTTTGATTCTCAGGAACATGTTCAATTTCCATATTTTGAGGAGGTTCTTCTTCATTGATCTCCATAGGAGTGCCCTTGGATCTTTTGAATGCAACGTCTTCCTCAAATGTGACATCTCTACTGATCTCAATAGACTTCTGACCTGGAATGTAGATTTTGTAGGCTTTTGATGTCTCATTGTAGCCCACCAGAATTCCCTTCTTCCCAGAAGGTTCCAACTTTGTTCTCTTTTCCTTTGGAATATGAACATACACTAGACAACCAAAGATCCTCAGATGACTGACTTCTGGCTTCACCCCTGAGAATGCTTCTTCAGGAGTTTTATCCTCCAAGATCCTGTGGGGACTCCTGTTCTGAACATAGACGGTTGTCCTAGATGCCTTAGCCCAAAGTGAGATTTGCAGGTCTGGATCATGAATCATAGCTTTAACTGCTTCCACAATAGACTTGTTCTTCCTTTCAGCAATACCGTTCAGTTGAGGATTGTAAGGAACACTGAACTCCCTCTTAATCCCCGCTTCAATGCAGAAATCACGAAAGGTACTAGAGGTGTATTCACCTCCATTGTCAAATCTCAAAACCTTGATCTTTTTCCCAGACAGGTTTTCCACATGTGCTTTGAATTCTCTGAATCTTTCTAATACCTCCTCAGATTCTTTAGATCTCAAGAAATAAATCCAAGTCTTTCTAGAGTAATCATCAATAAAAATAATATAATACAAGAAACCACTAGAAGATGCGATAGACATTGGACCACATAAATCAGAATGAATGAGATCAAGAATACATTTAGATCTACTCTCACTAGTATGAAATGTACCTTTTGTATTCTTACCTAGGGCGCAGCCTTTGCATGTACCTTCATGTTTCTGGTTGAATTTTGGAAGGCCGGTGACCATCTTCTCCATGATAGGTAACGCTCAAAAGTGAATGTGAGCCAATCTTCGATGCCAAAGATTACACATGCTAGAAGAATCATGCACAAGAGCCTGAAGGGGACAAGTGCATAGCCTGTAGAGACACTCCTGTCTAACTCCAATTACTCGACCAGACTTGATGTTGGAGTTCTTTGCCCATATAAGAACTTTGCCTTCTAAAAATACAACTTGATAATGCTTGTCTTCTAATGCTGAAATGGAGACAAGATTTCTCTTTATGCCTAGAACGAATAGTACATCATTCAACTCCAATGAAATGCCGGAATCCAAGTGAAGAGAGGAGTTCCCAACTCCTTTCACAAAATACCTGGCATCGTCTCCAATAATGACTTGTTCGCTAGAATCATTCTCCACCAAATTTGATAGATTCTCCCTAAATCCGGTGATGTGGCGAGAGGCACCGCTATCAATCAACCAAGTGTTGGTGTCGGTGGTTACATTGCTTGACAAGGCTGAATAGAACAGATAATCACATGAGTCCTTCTACGGAGCGACTTCTTCAACATTTGCAATGGCAATCTGTTGCTTAGGTCTATGAGGACATTCCTTTGCAAAGTGGCCATATTTGTCACAACGAAAACATTGAACTTTGGATAAGTCTCACTTCTTCTTGAAGGCTGGAGTACCATCATTTCCATTATCTCGATTCCTCTTAAAGAATCCTTTCTTCCAAACTTTTCCTTTCTTCGATGAATGAGAGGCGAGAACATGTAGATCTTCATTCATTGAACTTTGACCAACACCTCTAGCTGCTAGTCTCGACTCCTCTTGAATGCAATCGACCCTCAACTGATCAAACTTGGGAAGTTTAGATCTTGCACTGATTCCTTGAATATACGACTCCCATGATAGTGGAAGACCATTGAGGGCAAGCATGGTCAAGTCTTTGTCATCAATTATGTGACCAATTGTAGAGAGCTGGTCTCTCAGTTTTGAAATCCTCATGAAATAAGCAATCACTGTTTCTCCTTTCGCCATCTTCACATGGTGAAGTTGTTGCTTCAGTGCAAGTGCCCGACTGGTGTTGTTGATTTTGTACATCTCTTCCAATGTTTTGAACATTTCCCTCGCCGTCTTCAACTTGGAGACAATCGGAACAACATTATCTTTAACGGAATCAACCAACACTTTCTTTGCCCTAGTATCTTTCTTCCTCCACTGCAACTTCTCTTCTTACTCCTCAAGTTCGGGGACTTTGGCTTCCACAAACTCAGCCAAATCATTCTCTTCCAAGGTGAGCATGTAATGTTCCCCTTTTGACAGTAATCATGTCAGTGGCTCATCAGTCTATTCCAAAATCCTGTAGGCTCGTTGAGGTGAATCAAAGGGTTTCAGTTTTGGAGGTTTTGTGGTCGTTCCTCAATATTTACTATTTATAGTAAATACTATTTTTGGCAGTTAGCAATTGTAAGCTGTTAGTCCATCACGTCATCTGGAGCAGTTACTCAGAACTAAGCCTTGGCCTTTTGAAAATATTATTTTAATGAATTTTTTCATTAAAAGGGAAAATTGTTCTAATTTGCAGTTGACCCCTTGGCCTAAGGTATTAACTTCAAGTTGTGTTAAAGAGGGACTTAAAGGGTGGCGCCTCATGAAGGAATTTAAAAAGGTTTTATTTAATTCTTCCTTGTCTCAAGTGGGACGCACTTTTGTGAAGAATTATATCTTTTTTTGAAAAAGAATGGGTGATGGCTTTTGGCGTACCTTCTTTGGGATTTGAACAGTTTTCGCTCTTTAAAAATGAGGTTTGGCTCCAGCTTTTGGTTATCTCACATTTTGCTAAACTTATGCTGTCGAAATGATTTCTCATTTTGCACTTCGAGGAATGCTGACCTCCTAGTACCTATCTCAATTTTGTGTTTGCAAGATAACACCTAATTGAATTGTTGTTGCTTCTCATCTAGACTAGCAGATAGAGCTTCAAGGTGGAATTTTGGAGTTTTTACCAGTTTTTGCAGTTGTTGTTTGCACACAGCTGAAAGACGAATTCACTCACAGCTGTTGGTATGATTTTTGTTTTGTTCTGGGTATTTGGTCTATCTATCTCTAAGGTCTGGGCGACCATTCTCACCAATTTCCAGAATTTAATTTGAAGTGTGGTTTTTTAAAGAGCAAAATCGCCCCTCAAGGCGGGTCGTACCTTTCTGTTTGCATTAGGATGCGTGTCATAAATAGTTATTGGTGTTTTGAGGCTGTTTCTTCATCTTAGCAGGGGCGTCTAGCTTCTAGTTGATCATTGCCTTTGGTTGCACGCAATTCGGAGGTATTTTGGTTGAGTTATGAATATTTTATGGATTTTTGTAGTTGCTGATTGCCATTTCCAGAATTGCAGATTTCTGAGATAGAAGCAATTCATTTGTTGTTTCCATCTTCTTCCTTCATTTCTTATTATATTCTAACTTGGAAACATTGTATAACGTGGTGCTATGAAAAAACAATGTAATTTGCAACTTTCTTATTTGTACAAACTGTTAACAGTAGTACTGTTTCAGTTTTAGCATTTGCTGCATTATTTAATTAACTTCACATTAAGCACCCCTGGATGGTATACCGCCAGTGTGGATAATCTGTTTTGTAATCTCTTTCATGCCCACTTTCAAGTGGTGAATCCCCACTCTTCAGTGGATGCCTGTCGCAACAGAAGAAGTATTAATTTTGTAATCTTTTCCCCCCATTGTTTGGTGGTAGCATGGAAAGTTCTTTGGCTGGTTATCCGCCTTGTTTCATTTCAATTCAGCAATAGTACTCCACCATATGTTAGCACCTCGCCTATCAAAGGATCTTGAGTGCACATTCTTGGTGTTGAGTTTAATATCTCTCTTTCAAGTGTAATCTCGTACTCATTGATTCAGTAGATCCTAGGGATCCTCTGACCATATGCCCGTCCTGTTGTGACCTTTTTCACACATCACCCCATTCAGATGGGGACCCCCTAATTTTTGCTCCATTCTAGTCGTTTGGCTTTGGTTAGTGCGTCTCTCTCTCTATCTCTGGTCCTTCCGAGGATGTCCTGTCGTTTGACCCAGGTTGAAGTATTGGTTAAGTCTGTGTAATTAGGGTTTTCATCCTTCAGGCTTATTAAAGGTCAAACTGAGTTATAAAATTGAAATCCAAGCTTAGTACAGCAGTCAGAAGGCTTCTAGCAAAGTCTCACTGAATTTTTATCGAATTCTGACAACTTACTATTTATAGTAAGTACTCAATCAGGGACTGTTTCAGCAGGATTTTGGAATTCTGTCAGCTTCGACACATTCAGAACACATCAAACTGCTTGCACGTAAATTTTGAGCCAGATCAAACAACTTGCTATTTTTAGCAGTTCAGGCTTCAGGAGCCATTTTCAAGGGTCAAACGTATGATTCCTCGTTGCATGTCCGGAGATTACTTCTGGGTTTCTCGAAACCTTCGCAACGATATAACATGCAAACCGAGACGATCACTTTCAGAGTTCAGCCTTTGGAGGCTATTTTTAGGGTTTGCATGCAGAGTTCTTCAACGCATGTCCGGATATTCCTTCTGGGTTTTCCAAGAGCTTCGCAACAGTGAGACATGCAATTGGAGAAGATCAAGTTTCGAGGACTTACTATTTTTAGCCAGCGCATGCATGCAGACCAGTTTTCTGGGTTTTTCTAGGTTTCTTGAGATCCCACAGGCATCGTGAAAAAATATTTGGTGCCATTCTCAATGGAGAACCAATGCCTAAACCTAGCACTCTTACAGAATCTTTTCAATTGCTCAGTCGAGAACTACGATCTTTAGCTCTAGAATTGAATCATACTATTCTATCTGAGATAGACTTTCAGATAGATAAGAAGGAAGTTTGATCAAAATGAATCAAAATTTATTTTTTATGAGTGACCAGGATAAACATCAACAACTTCGAATTGGATTAGTTTCTCCCGAGCAGATTCTCGCTTGGTCTGAAAGAATATTACCTAATGGAAAAAGAGTCGGACAAGTGACTAAACCCCTCACTTTAGATTATAGAACTTATGAACCAGCAAGAGATGGATTATTTTGTGAAAGAATATTTGGGCCTAAGAAAAGGGGAGTTTGTGCTTGTGTAAAACCTCGAATAATGGAAAATGATGACATGCAAAATCATCCGGCAGTGGATGAGTCACTTTTCAGACAGTTTCTATTTTTGGCAGGTACACTCTGGCAGCTGCCTAACACTCCAATTCAGCAAGCAGAACGACATGCAGAAGGAACGAAGTCAAACGGAGACCGTTCGGGATACATGCAAGTCAAATTAGGGTTTCCACTTTTATAGGGGGCGCAATCCAGAAATAGTCAAAACAAAATACCCCACCAATGTCAGCATACTTCAAGGCACCTGCTGGCAAAATTTGAGCAAAATCGGAGAACTTACTATTTTTAGTAAGTCAGGGCACGACTATAAATAGCAGGTCTGCACCCGAGGTTGGCATCAGAGTAACACTCAAGTTCTCAGGATCAGGCGTTGCAAGTTTTAGGTCAAACAGAGCTACTGAAGTCAAAAATCAAGAACTTACTATAAATAGCAGGTGGCTATAAATAGCAGGTCAGGGCAGAGGACTGGCAAAACAAGTTCACAAGGTAGAGAGTATCATATGGTGAAATTTTCCCAAGGCATAAAACAAAAGCACAAGGGTCAAAATGCGCCCACCTTCAAGGAGAGACTCTGAAAAGTGCTAAGGCGTGAAATTGAAAGTAGGGACATTGAAATGCGCCCATGTTGGAGGATGCCTAGCAATACGCCTAAGGCATGGAAAATAGAAATGTGAGCTAGAAGGCTAAAATGCGCCCTCAAATGGAAGTAGGCCATGTGAAATGCGCCCAAGTAAGATGAGAAAAACGCCTAAGGCACAAGAATGAAAGTAAGCACATCAAAATGCGCCCTCAAGTGAAAGCTAACCCCTTGAAATGCGTCCAAGGGGGTGATGGAGTTTCAAATTCTCTAAGGCATGAAAATCAAAACCTTGACACCCAATATGCGCCCATGGTGAAAAATGAAAGCTTGCCCATGTATTTGCGCCCTCAAGTCAAAGTGGGCCATGTGAAATGCGCCCAAGTAAGATGAGAAAAACGCCTAAGTGTTAAAAATAAAAGTAACCTCTTCCAAATGCGCCCATCAAACAAAACCTTGACCATGGAAATGCGCCCTTGTGCTAGGAGTCAAGGGAATTTTTCTAAGGCGTACGAAAGCATCAAGGGTGAAATGCACCCAGCTTGTTGTAGAGGTAAGTGAATATTTTTCCAAGGCATAGATTGAAAGCTAGCAACATCAAAGGCGCCCACCATGGAAAAGTTAACCAAAAAAAAAATGCTAAGGCATTGCGAAATGGAAGTGGGCTATGTCAAATGCGCCCAAGCCTAGATCAAGCAAGCAGAGAATTTCAAAGTCCATGGAAAATAAAGTGAAAGCCTCTAGGCTAATTTGCGCCCAAGGGTAAGGTGATCGCTTGAAAATTTTCTAAGTGGCAAAATGTCTAAGGCAAAGTGAAGGCTTAGCATATCAAGTGCGCCCAGCTTGTGGGTGATTTGAAAATCCTCTAAGACATGGAAATTAAAAGGTACTAAGAAGAAATACGCCCAAGAAATGAGAGGGATTTAAATTTTATTCCTAAGGCATGGAGACAAATATTTCACTGAAGGGAAATGCGCCAAGGAAGAAAATGTTAGAAATGTTTTCCTTAGTGAAATAAATATTTCACCAGAGAAATATACGCCTAAGGGGGGCGAGAATTTAAATTTTCTACTAAGTGTGTGAAGTGGAGAAATTCCTAAGGCATGAGAATTTGAAAAAATTGAATAAACGGAAAGAGTGGGTGAATATGAAAATTTTTTAGAGACATTTAAACGGGGTGAACAACTTGATGAAATATTTTTTAAGTGGAAAATTAAATGAACCCGTTCAAAAGGCACCCATGGGTCGGGAAATTTTTAAAATTAATTTCCTAAGGGAAATTTTAATATTTTCAGAAGAAATTCGTTTTGCCTAGATTATTTTCCTAATTGAAGTTAAATCTCAGAGGATGAGTTATTTCGAACAGGCAAGTGATTTTAAATCACCCGGAGTTGAATATTTTAAAGAGAAAATTTAAAATGTCTAAGGCAAATTTTATGAAATTGAGGATTTAAATGACAGACATTTTAAAAATTGGAAATGAATTTACAACTCCCACGAATTTTTCAAATCAAATTTATTTAAACACTGCGAAGATTTTAGAATGGAGTTTTCAATCAAGTCAAGTGATTTTTTCCTCGCGAGTTGTTTAAATCACCAAGAGTTAACTGGCAGACTAGAAGGGGAAAATTCGAAATTTGAAGAAGAGAGAATCTTCATTAATGGCGACTGCCATAATGACCGGCTGACGACTAGCCCACTACTGCACCTGAATTAGAAGATGCCGAACGGAGAGAGTGGAGAATTGATGAAGGTACTAAAAATAGCCCCAGCACTACTCAGCAGGATTCTTCGCGAAGAGTTATTTAAGCAACTTCATTTCTCTCATTTCTTCACACGTTTCGGAGAGCTTGGAATTGCTGAAGTGAAGAATTTTGTGAGAGATCAAAATCTTTTTCAAAGTTGCTGAGAGTGGGGTTGGATTTTATTCTCGAAGAGCTAAGAGGGTGTTGCTGCAATTTTGAGGTTGAAGGTTGAAGTTGTTGCAATTTCCCGAAGTTGCTGGAGGATTTGTTTCGAAGTTGCTGAGTATTGAAGTTGCTGCAAAAGAGTTGCTGCAGATTTTATTTATCCGAGCTGCTGAGAGCTAGTTGCTGCTGGAGTTGAGAAGAAATTGCAGCAATCCCTCTTCATTTCTTCATTCTTCAAGTTGCTGAGGTTGAAAGTTGTTGGGGTTGACAGAGGTTGAGGCGAAAGATTTAATTTATTCTGTGCTGAGAAAATAGCCACATTGCTGAAAGTGGTTAATTTGCTGTAATTTTTCTTCGCCAGTCAGAGTGAGGTTGCTGGAAGCTTCTTTATAAGCTCAGAGCTTTTATACAGTTTGAGGTTTGGAGTTAGATAATTATGCTGAAGAATTTTATTTTCAAAAGCTAACTCCACGTCCGCAGTCGTTTGGAGGCTATTTTATTTTATTAAAAATCTGCAAACTAACTTGTTATTATTCTATCTTATTCTTGCAGATGGCTGGAGCAAAGGATGTTGCAGGAACAAGCAGAGCCGCAGGCAGAGCTGCAAATACTAAAACGGCCAAGGCTAGCTCATCTCGGCAGGCAATGATCAAAAGGCTCGCCAAGTCATTTCTTCCAAAATCGGCAATTGTCTCCAAATTGGCAGGATTAAGTGACACCAACCTTGGGTCACTTAATCTAAATGCACTCAAGTCTAGGATGTACGGACTGGGAGGCCATCAACCGTCAGTCACAGCACATAACATCATGAAGAGTGGTATCTACGCAGCCGCTGGTTTTCCACCAGCAATTCAGTGCCCAGAGCTAATCATGGAGTGTGCAAACTACTACAAGCCAGAGCGTAGAATCATCGTCTCTCCGGATGGCAAATTGCTTGCCAACTTCACGCCAGATGCCATCGGAGAGGCATTTGGGATTCCTACTGTCGAAAAGATGCTATACAGATCAAAGGAGAGGGCGGATAAAATGTACTCCACCTCCTTCAAGAGGGTTGCTGCGGTCATCAACAGAGTCTGGATGCAAAAGCCAAAGCCACCTCGCACTAGACTCCCAAAGCAGATAATTGCCGAAGATGTGAATCAGGAATACTGCGACTTGATGATGATGTTGAGCCAAATAAATGGGAGTGCACAAGCCTACTTCTTCGAGCCTTGGATGTTCTACTTCATCGAGATCATCTTGGAGGGAAAGGAGTGTGTTGGCTGGGCAAGGATGATCAGTGATAACATAGATGAACAGTTCAGGAGCCTGACGGGGACGAAAACCTTTTACATGAGCTCGTATCTGATATATATGCTAGCAAGAATGACCAAGTACCAAGGGATTACATACAAGGAGCCAATAGGCTGTGCACCTGATCAGTTCAAAATCCATGAGGCCTGCACACAGTTGCATCTAACTAACCCTGCTAGTTACAAACGGGCTAATGACGCATTCACAATGCACATCACAAGGACCCTTCAGCGGAGAATGCAGCAAAGAATATCCAAAGAGGCACAAGCATTGATAGAGGAATACGGATATTGGCTCATCCAATTTCCGAAATTCACTTACATCAGGCTGCAGGGGTTCACTTCGTATCCATACCGCCTACCGAGGTACCCCACCGATCACATTATAATGCTGGAAATATCTAGGCAATTGATCGCCTATGATAAGATTCAGAAAAAGAAGAAGAAGAGTGGAATTGACTTTCCTATTGCCATGGGAAATTCCACTGAGGTGTGTCCCTCCTTGCAGGCAGCTCGAGAGGCAGAGGATGAGCTGCAAGTCTATCATCTATCGTATCACACGGGCAGACAGGATTTCGATCCTTACAGAAACATATGAATGATACAGAACGTTGAGTACCGACACAAGGCCCACATTGAAGACTTTTGGGCAAATGCTATTGATGAGGTTGAAATAAGGAAAAGGATGTTTTCTAGGCTTCCCCTCAAATTGATCAGGGAATGTGAGGTCATCCTAGTTCCCGACCAGGTGGAAGAAGATGTCAACGTTATACAGCCTGACTATGGTTCAGTCAGGGATACTTCGGTCCCACCACCTGATTGGTCCGAGCCAGAAATCATGGACTTGGACACGCTTTCGATTCCGGTGTTGACTTTCACAAGAGCTTGGGTCGATAGACATGCATGCAGACTTAAGAGCAGATCGATCGCCCTTACTTATAGCTTGATGGGTGACCCAAGGCCGCTATCGGTGAAAAGGGGAAAACAGGTTGCTCAAACACCGGAAGCACAAGTAGTCGTACCAACCCAACCGATACCGTTGAGGATGGAACAAGCATCACCTATGCACTCACAAACTCAGTCTTCGAGTTTGAGAGTGATTTCATTATTTGCTGATTAGAGGGCAGGATTGGGTGAAGAGCGGGAGCTTGAGGAGGTGGATCAACCCAACATCCGAGAATCGGATAGTATAAGCGTCAGTGTATCCAGGGCTGGCCAACAAGAGGAAGAAGATGAAACAGTGGCTGACACTCGTTTCCAACAGATATTGGACATGACATTGTTGGAAGAGGAAAACACAGAACAGGGAACCCAAGGGTCCGGAGATACACAGCTCGTGGAAGATGATAAGCCCAAGCAGAACAGTGCAAGAAGAGAAGAAGTACACGAGGTGGATTCAACGGAAGAGCAGCCCCTCGTCATTTGCAACCCGCAGCAGACGGTGCCGGATTGGCTTTCAGACAGAATGAGAAGAGAACCCGAGGATGATACGGATCCACCCATCGAGATGGAGGAGTTCCTCAGGAGGATCAGTGCGCCACCAGAAAAGAAAAAGGCCAGGAAGTTTTCAAAGATCTCGACTGATGAGTCAAGCTCTCGCACGCTTCAGGTGGCTGTTCCGAGGGAGGAGTATGATCGAGCCGAGGAGAGGCCCGAGAACTATGTGATCACCACCGTAGAGTTGGGTCGTCCTACGGGAGCCCAAATTATCGAGGAGTTCGATAACTCCTATCAGGTGTTGAAGGATCAGTTGCTCCGCACGGAGGGGAAGTATAAGAAATTGAAGGAGCACAAAACCTTGATAGGATATGTGCAGAGTCTAGCACGTCCAGGTGAACCGGCAAACCCAACAGTAGAACGCCCACTAGAGCTTCCGAGGGAGTCAGTTGTTGGCTTAGATGATTTAAAGAAGATGGAAATGGAAGCGGACAAGTGGGTTAGCCATGTTCGTACTGAGACAAGGAAATTCATGGAGGACCTCGCCAATGCTTATCGGCAGGCCTCAAGTATTTTGGCATGGATTGACATGGTGGATCAGGCCTGGGGCGATACCCGCATCTATCAGACGAAGACTGTACTTTGTTTGGGGGCTTTGATGCATATACCTCTAGAAACCCTGGTAGATGGAGGTGTAATTCAGAGGGGTGACAGGTATGATTTCACTGGTTGGTACTCCTCGGTGGTCACAGGACGTGGATTTCACGATGCAGCAAGGTCAGATTCAGCTAGAGTGAGGAAAGCAATGGGTAACATCTTGGAGGGAGTCCTTAATACATTAGAAGCCATATTTGCTAGAAAGTTGGCCCCAAAGGAAATAACTGCTGATGGCTTGAAAGACAAACTGGCTCCATTCTTCTCAGCTGCAAGGTCGCTTGTCCTGGATGACTTTGAGAATGTCTCCACTTTCTCTAGTATTATTCAGCATACCTGTTGACGTGCCTTTTATGACAGCGCCAGCACAGAATAAAGTTGCCCAACGGTCACTCTATTCTCTCTTGATCAAAGTGTCCCACATGCTAAGATTGCTTGAAAGTTCATGTGTTCGACTCCAAGGTTCCTTTTATCGCGAATAGACTCAGTTGGTTGATGTGTTTTGCTGGTTATTTCAAGGGGACTTACGTAGTTGTTCGACTTTGTGAAGCAATTAAGACATGAATGATTTGGCGATATGGTTCTGGTATCTAGACTGACTCAGAAAATGCAGAATTTAAAGGGGATAGGGATAGAGATTCTACAGATCTACTTCTAAAAGGGTGGAGGACGAAGATCGACTTAAACAATCTTCAAACCAAACTTCGCTTTGTCTTCTTTCGAACAACTCCGACAAAGTTGGTGCAATCTTCAAAGGATGAGAAAATGTTCAAACTATGACACAACACGTTCATACCGTCAACACGACGCATACAAACACATGAACCATAATCGAAGTTAAGTGCTGATACTCCAGTTGACCACGCAAGGCGAACTTACCATCAGCAAGTCCGCTAGTGGTATGGACGAGAAGACTTGCTCAAATCACAACGCCACACTCCACAGCTAACAACTACTTGCATGAAATAAAATCTATTTTACTCTATCTACCTTGAATTGGAAAGACGAAATGGCCTTGCTAGCTACTCATAACAAAGAAGAAATCACCAAGCAATGAAACTCTTTGTATTATGAAAAGTGTTCACAACAACCTTTTACAAAACTTTCAAAGGAAAGTTTTCTTCCCTCCTCAATCTAAAGCTAACTTCTAAGCTAAATGCCTTCTACTCTCTAGCTCTGATCCAATTCCAATTCTAATCTCTATCTCTAATTCTAATAGTTTACAAATGAGGGGGGATGCCCCTTTTATAATAAGTCCAATTCAGTGGACGGTTCAGATCAAATTACAATGAAGGGCTCAGATCGAGCCACCTATGCCCTGATTAGGGTTTCTGCCCTAAAAACCGCCACAGAGAGGAGTGGGCAATGAATGCACAGAATATTCTCCACTCCCCTGCAGGAATCATAATGAGCAATTAATGCTCACTACCATCATCAAGAAGATCCTCATCAAGCAGCGCGTTCCCACTGGCCTTCTCCCGGATAGCAAACTCGATCAACCGGGCCAATACTGCTTCAACCTCCTGTGTAGAGATCGGTGGAATATGGTTGAGCTGGAACTCCAAGACTGCTACCGTCTGTCCGTATCTGGTGTAAGATTTTCTCCATGTCACCAAGGCGTCCTGGGTATGCTAAATTATACTAGAGAACGTGGAGACATTCTCAAAGTCATCCAGGACAAGTGACCTCGCAGCTGAGAAGAATGGAGGCAGTCTACTTTTCAAGCCATCAGCAGTTATCTCCTCTGGGATCAACTTTCTAGCAAATATGGCTTCTAATGTATTGAGGACTCCCCCCAAGATGTTGCCCATTGCCTTCTTCACTTTAGTTGAATCTGCCCTTGCTGTGTCGTGAAATCCACGGCCTTTGACCACCGAGGAGTACCAACTGGTGAAATCGTACCTATCACCTCTCTGAATTACACCTCCATCCACTAAGGTTTCTAGAGGTACATGCATCAAAGCCCCCAAACGAAGTACAGTCTTCGTTTGATAGATGCGAGTATCACCCCAGGCCCGATCTACTATATCCATCCGTGCCAAAATATTTGAGGCCTGTCGATAAGCATCGGCAAGGTCCTCCATGAATTTCCCTGTCTCAGCATGAACACGGCTAACCCACTTGTCCGCCTCCGTTTCCATTTTCTTCAAATCCTCTAAGGTAACAACTGACTCATTCGGAAGCTCCGATGGACGTTCTACTGCCGGGTCTGCTGGTTCACCTGGACGTGCTAGATTCTGCATATATCCTATCAAGGTTTTGTGCTCCTTCTTCAATTTCTTATACTTCCTCCGCAAGGAGTAACCCATCCTTCACGTCGATAGGAGTTATCGAATCCCTCGATAACTTGGGCCTGTGAGACTAATTCCAACTCTACCGTGGTGCGATCACATAATTTTCGTGCCTCCTTGGTCTGACCACAATCTTCCTTTGAATAGCCAATTGCTGGCGCAGAGCCTCGAATTCGCCACGAGATCTTTGAAAACTTTCGGGCCCTTTTCTTCTCTGGTGGCGCGCTGATCCTCCTGAGGAACTCTTCCATCTCAATGGTCGGATCCGTGTCATCCTCGGGTTCTCTCCTCATTCTGTCGGAAAGCCAATCAGGCACTGTCTGCTGTGGATTACAAATGACAAGGGGCTGTTCTTCTGTTGCCTCCATCTCGTGCACTTCCTCTCTTCTTGCACTAGTCTGCTCAGGCTCATCCTCCTCTATAAGCTGGGTATCTCCCGACCCTTGGGTCCCCTGTTCTGTGTTTTCTTCTTCTTCCAAAGCCGTGTCCAACATCTGCTGAAAATGTGTGTCGGCCATTGTTTCCTCTTCCTCCTCCTGGTGGCCGCCCCTGGATAGACTGACACTAGCTGATTCCCGGGCGTTGGGCTGATCTACCTCCTCAAGTCCCTGCTCTTCCTCTAATCCTGCCCTCTGATCGGCAAATAATGAAACCACTCTTAAACTCGAAGATTGAGTTTGTGAGTGCACGGGTGATGCTTGTTCTATCCTCAACGGTATCGGCTGGGTTGGTACTTCCACTTGTGCCCTCGATGTCTGAGCAATTTGTTTCCCTCTTTTTACCGATAACGGCCTTGGGTCACCCATCAAGCTGTAAGTAAGGGCGATCGACTTGCTCTTAAGTCTGCATACATGTCTGTCGACCCAAGTCCTGGTAAAAGTCATCACCGGGATAGAAAGAGTGTCCAAGTCCATGATCTCCGGCTCGGACCAATCAGGTGGTGGGACAGGAGTATCCCTAACTGACCCATAGTCGGGTTGCATGACGTTGACATCCTCCTCCACATGGTCGGGAACTGGAATAATCTCACATTCTCTAATCAACTTGAGAGGAAGTCTGGAAAACATCCTTCTTCTTATTTCAGCCTCATCCACTGCATTTGCCCAAAAGTCCTCCAGATGAGCTCTGTGCCGGTATTCAACGTTCTGTACCATCCGGATGTTCCCGTAAGGATCGAAATCCTGCCTGCCTGTGTGATATGACAAATGATAAGATTGCAGCTCGTCTTCTGCCTCCCGGGCTGCCTGCAAAGAGGGACACACCTCAATGGAATTTCCCATGGTGATAGGGAAATCAAGTCCAATCTTCTTTTCCTTTTCCATCTTTATCGTGAGGGCAAATCAATTGCCCAGATACCTCAAGAACTACTATGTGATCGCTGGGGTATCGCAGAATCCAATACTGACATAATTTAAGTGAACCCCCATAACTTACTAGCATAGAATTTCGGGAATTGGATGAGCCAATACCCATATTCCTCAATCAATGTCTGTGCTTCTTTAGATATTCTCTGTTGCGTCCTTTGCTGAAGCGTCCTCGCAATGTGCATTGTGAATGCATCATTTGCCCGTTTATAGTTGGCAATGTTAGCCAAATGTAGCTGTGTGCAGGCTTCATGGATTTTGAATTGACCCGGGGCGCAGCCGATTGGCTCCTTGTACGAAATCCCTCTGTACTTAGTCATTCTGGCCAACATGTAAATCACATATGAGCTCATGTAGAAAGTCTTCGTCACCTTCAAGCTCCTGAATTGCTCATCGATGTGGCTGCTAATCATCCTAGCCCAATCGACACACTCTTTTCCTTCCAAGATGATCTCGATGAAGTAGAACATCCAAGGCTCGAAAATGTAAGCCTGTGCACTCCCATTCACCCGGCTCAGCATCATTATCAAATCATAGTATTCTTGTTTCACGTCCTCGGCAATTATCTGCTTTGGGAGCTTAGTGCGGGGTGGCCTCGGCTTTTGCATCCAAACTCTGTTAATGACTGCAGTGACTCTTTCGAAAGAGGAAGAGTACATCTTATCTGCCCTCTTGTTTGTTCTGTATAACATCTCCTCAGCAGTTGGAATCCCAAATGCTTCTCCGATGGCATCGGGTGTGAAGTTGGCGAGCAGTTTACCATCCGGAGAGACGATCGTCCTACGTTCTGGCTTGTAGTGATTGGCGCACTCCATAATTAGCTCCGGATACTGAATTGCTGGCGGAAAACTAGCAGCTGCGTAGATTCCACTCTTCATTATATTATGTGCCGTGACGGATGGTTGATGGCCCCCTAGCCCGAACATCCTCGATTTGAGTGCATTCAGATTAAATGAACCAAGGTTGGTGTCATTCAATCCCGCCAACTTTGAAACTATTGCTGACTTTGGGAGAAATGGCTTAGCGAGCCTCTTAATCATTGCCTGTCGGGATGAGCCAGCCTTGCCTGCTTCAGTGTTTGCAGCTCTGCCTGCGGCTCTGCTTGTTCCTGCAACATCCTTTGCGCCAGCCATCTGCAAAATAAAATAGAAGAATAAGCTAGACTGCAGATTTTTAATAAAATAAAACAATTCCCGAGATGGCTGCGAATACGGAGTTAGCTTTGAAAATAAAATTTCTCAGCATAAATTTCTAACTCCAAACCTCGTACTGTATAAAAAATCTCCGAGTTTAGAGACAACTTTCAGCAACTGCACTTCTGACTGGTGAAGAAAAAACGCAGCAAGCTAATAACTTTCAGCAATGTAGCTAATTTCTCCAGCACAAATAGTTCGAACCTTGACTTCACTTTGTCAACTTCAGCAGTTAGATGAATAAAGAGTTGCCAGCAATATGAAATTTCGACTTCCTCAACTTCTCAACGTTTAAACTTCTTCAAGACTTCGACTTTCAGTAGCGTGAAAATAAAGATCCCCAGAGAAAAGAAACCCTCTACAACTTTGCAAATCTGCAGCGACTCCACTTTCAGCTCTTTGAGAATTAAATTCTCCAGCAACTCCGGAAAATAACTTCAACCTTCAACTTCGAAGTTGCAGCAACACACCTTCAGCTCTTTGAAAGAAAGAGTCTCGGCAAATGAAGATTTCTCCAGCACTTCGCACTTTCAGCAACTCAACACTCCGAAATAAAATAAACTCTCACAGAATTTCTCTCCTCAACCACTTGGAAAATATTTCAATCTCTCAAGAACTTCTTCAGCAACTTCAACTTCGAAACAATGTGAGGAGAAATGAAAGAAGAGATTGTTTAAATAACTTTTCCCGGAGAATCCTGCTAAGTAGTGCTGGGGCTATTTTTAGCACCTTCATCAATTTTCCACTATCTTCGTTCAGAATCTTCTAATTCAAGCGCAGTAGTGGGCTAGTCGTCAGCCGGTCATTATGGCAGTCGCCATTAATAATGATTCCTTCTTCTTCAAATTTCGAATTTTCCTTTTAGTCTGTCAGTTAACCTTGGCGATTTAAACAACTCGCGAGAAAAACAATCACTTGAATCCCATTTTAAAATCTCGCAGTGTTTAAATAAATTCCACTCGAAAAATTTCGTGGGAGTTGTAAATATATTTCCAACTTTTAAAATGTCTGTCATTTAAATCCTCGATTTCATAAAATTTGCCTTAGACATTTTAAATTCTCTCATTAAAATGTTCAACTCCGGGCGATTAAAATTTGTTTGCGTGCTCGAAATTATTCGTCCTTTGAGATTTAACTTCTTTCAGGAAAATAATCTAGGCAAAATGAATTCCCTCTGAAAATATTAAAATTTCCCTTAGGAAATTAATTTTCAAACTCTGTTAAGTCATGGGTGCATTTTAAACGGGTTCATTTGATTTTCACTTGACCCATGGAAAATATTCATCGATATCAATTTTCAAGCCTCTGCCTGCCCCTGCTCTTGCATTCTATTTTTAGCAAGTTGTGCTATTTTTAGCAAATCCCTTGATTTTCAACCTCTAAGGCTCCGTTTTGCCTGAAAATTTCATCAGATGATATTCTCTGCCTTGTGAACCTGTTTTGTCAGTCCTCTGCCCTGACCTGCTATTTATAGCCACCTGCTATTTATAGTAAGTTTGACTTTCTGACTTTAGTAGCTCCGTTTTGCCTGAAAGTTGCAACGCTTGATCTTGATAGCTTGAGGGTCACTCTGATGCCAACCTCGGGTGCAGACCTGCTATTTATAGCCGTGCCCTGACTTACTAAAAATAGTAAGTTCTCCGACTTTGCTCAAATTTTGCCAGCAGGTACCTTGAAGTGTGCTGACATGGGTGGGGTACTTTGTTTCGGCTATTTTTGGATTTTACCCCCTATAAAAGTGGAAACCCTAATTTGATTTGCATGTATCCCGAACGGTCTCCGTTTGACTTCGTTCCTTCTGCATGTCGTTCTGCTTGCTGGACTGGAGTGTTGGGCGGCTGCCGGAGTGTACCTGCTAAAAATAGAAACTGTCTGAAAAGTGACTCATCCACTGCCGGATGATTTTGCATGTCATATTGCCCGCGGGATCTCAAAAAACCCAGAAAAACCCAGAAAACTGGTCTGTATGCATGCACTGGCTAAAAATAGTAAGTCCTCAAAACTCGATCTTCTCTGCTTGCAAGCCACACCGTTGCGAAGCTCTCGAAAAACCCATAAAGAAAAACCCGACATGCGTTGAAAAACACTGCATGCGAACCCTAAAAAAATAGCCTCCGAAGGCTGAACTCTGAAAGTGGTTGTCTCGGTTTGCATGTTACATCACTGCGAAGGTTTTGGAAAACCCAGAAGGATTCTCCAGACATGCATCTGAAAAGCTCATGTAGAAACCCTAATTTGACTCTTACAGCCTAAACTGCCAAAAATAGCAAGTCGTCTAATCTGGCTCAAAATTTACGTGTAGGCAGCTTGATGTTACCCGGATGCAGTGGAACTGACAGAATTCCAAAATCTCAATAAAATAGTCCCAAGTTGAATACTTACTAAAAATAGTAAGTTGCCGGAATACAGTGAAAATTTAGGGGGACTCTGCTGGAAGTCTTCTGACTGCTGCACTAAGCTTAGATTTCAATTTTATAACTCAGTTTGACCTTTAATAAGCCTGAAGGATGAAAACCCTAATTACACAGACTTGACCAATACTTTAACCTGGGTCAAACGACGGGACATCCCCGGAAGGACTAGAGACCAGAGAGAGAGCGAACCAAAGCCAAAAGACCAGAATGGAGCAAAAATTAGGGGGTCCCCATCTTGATGGGGTGATGTGTGAAAAAGGTCACAACAATACCCAGGACGCCTTAGCGGCATGGAAGAAGTCTTACATCCAGCACGGACAAACGGTAGCAGTCTTGGAGTTCCAGCTCAACCATATTCCACCGATTTCTGCCCAGGAGGTCGAAGCGGTATTGGCCCAGTTGATCGAGTTTGCTATCTGGGAGAAGGCCAATGGGAACGCTCTCATGGATGAGGATCTTCTTGGTGATGGTAGTGGACATTAATTGCTCATTATGATTCCTGCAGGGGAGTGGAGAATATTCTGTGCATTCATTGCCCACTCCTCTCTGTGGCGGTTTTTATGGTAAAAACCCTAATCAGGGCATAGGTGGCTCGATCTGAGGCCTTCATTGTAATTCAATCTGAGTCGTCCGTTGAAATGGGCTGGCTATAAAAGGGGCATCCCCCCTCATTTGTAATCTATTAGATTAGACATTAGGTCAAGAATTGAATCAGAGCGAGGGTAGAAGGCATATAGCATTTAGCTTAGAAGTTAGCTTAGATTGAGGAGGAAAGGAAGTTTTCCCATTGAGGACTTTGTAAGAAGTTGTTGTGAACACTCTCATAATATAAAGATTTATCATTGTTTGGTGGTTCTATCTTCTATTGTAAGTAGCTAGCAAGGCTTGTTCGTCTTTCCAATTCAAGTGGATAGAGTAGAGTAGACTTTGTTTTATGCAAATAGTTGTTAATTGTGGAGTGTGGCGTTGCGATTTGAGCACATCTTTCATCCATACCACTAGCGGGCTTACTAATGGTAAGTTCGCCTTGTGTGGTCAACTGGATTATTGGCACTTAACTTCAATTGTGGCTCATATGTCCGTATGCATCGTGGTGATGGTATGTACATGTTGTGTCATAATTTGAACACCTTTCTCATCTTTTGAAGATTGCACCAACTTTGTCCGAGTTGTCCGAAAGGAGACAAAGCAAAGTTTGGTTTGAAGATTGTTTAAGTCGATCCTCGTCCTCCACCCTTTAGAAGTAGATTTGTAGAATCCCTATCCCTATCCCTTTAAATTCAGTATTCCCCGGTTAATTTAGGAATCAGAGCAATATTGTCAAATCATTCATGTCCTAGCTGCTTCACAAAGTCGAACAATTATGTAAGTCCCCTTGAATACCCAGCATATTCACATTAGCCAACTGAGTCTATTCGCGTTAAAGGAACCTTGGGGTTGAACGCATGAACTTTCACGCAATCTTAGCATGCGGGATACTTTGATCAAGAGAGAATAGAATGACCATTGGGCATTTTTATTCTGTGTTGATGTCATTATAAAAAGCACGTCAACACGTCCCTCCTCCTTAAGTGGTTTTAGGGCGCATTCTTGGTTAGAGTTCTTTCATGTACATTTTGGGTTATGCTAACCTTAACGGGTGATTGATTCTATTGTAAATGTTCACAAAAAAACAAGAAAAAATTGAGAGAGAATATTTCAGAGCATGATCCTGAACCTCCATGATGTGTAGTTAGAAGCTCCTTCGAGTCTATCCTTGATTTTCAGACCATTCACCATCTTGAAACTTGTTGGCGTTTCAAATCGCACCTTTGGAATGCGCTTTGGAAACAGACAGCTATGTGCAGTAAACTGCTCTTCGAATTAGGAGGGAAAGCTCCCTCTTTTGCTGAGTTGCATAAAGTAAGTAAACTAAAACTAATTTTTGCCTATCTATTTGATTCAGCTGTGAGAACACAAGGTTATAGAACTCTAGATGTTGCAGCTAAGGTTTTCCCTTTAATGAAAATTGACAACTACAACTTAACTTACGCTAAAACGTTTCTAGCCTCTTGAGTAAACGCAGAGCAAGAGAGTCTAGAAATGGACGAGGTTGATTTTCTGACAAAGATACTTGGATAATCTTTCCTCAACATACATCTACTAAATTTCAATGGAAGCTGAAAAAGGAGATCATAAAAGTATTACGGAAATATGAGACTTTATTTTAAGGGCAGCAAAGCAAGCTTCAAGATTTTATTTCCTCACACTTCTAACACAAAACAATAAACGGAAATCTGAGATATTTATATCGAGGGCAGCAAAGCAAGCTTCAAGATTTTATTTACTCAAACTTCTGGAACAAAGATTACAATTTTGAGACAGCAAGTTGTAGCAAAATACTTGCAACATGCGATCAACCTGATTATAATTGACACATAACACATGCACTAAACAAGGATTTGCTATTAAGAAGGCATGCAAACTTGCTCTTTACACAAAGTGAACTGACACTAAACGATAACAAACATGAAAGCATAAGCTCAATGATTTTGTTATCACAAGCACGGTTATACTAAAATGAGCAAACACTGCTCTTATTTATAACTAAGCAGAAGAGTAGGGAACCCTAAAATCTCCTTGTTTTTACAACTATTGCTTGCCAACATGCAAACTTTATTTCTAATTCTAGAAAAGATAAAACATCTAAACCCTAGAAAGCATCTAAAAACGGAAAGTGCCAACTCATTACATCTTGTTACAACTGTTTTCTTTCTATCCTCAAAGAATGGATAAGAATTGAGACAAGAATAGAAAGAAAGGGTGGAAGAAGCTTCTAGAAAAAAACAGATTTAAATCTCGATCACATCTGCTAAAAAGCGGGCAACTTCATTTGTGGTGGGAGTGTTGATACTATTAATAGCAAAATGCCGCTTTTCCAAGATTTTTTCGCCATCTGCAATAGATCTCAAGAAATCTTCACTCTCATGGGCCGCTTTCTCGAATTGTGTTGACATCATGGAAATCATCTTCATTCTTCCAACACTGCCATCGCTGCCATGCAAGATACTCTGAAACTCTGTTTGGACTACGTCAAGCCCAATGTATGAACCATCCTTAAGGCAATACTGACAAGGAATTACTGCAACAAATTCTCTGATGAACCTAAGAGTATCAATAACCCTTTGTTTATACACTGCAAACTCTTCAGATATTCTAACATATGTATTTACCTTGAAAAGGTGACCTTCTTTCCACTCTAGGATCTGTCTTTTGTGTTCTCTTGCCATTGTAGAGCCATAAGCCATCTCTAAATCTGCAATTATGATTTCGTGCATAGGCTTGAACTCAGCTATCAGCTGCTCAAAATCCTAGATACCTTGACGTAAGTCATGAGCTTTGTATCTCAACTGGAAGACCTATGTTAGAATTTCTTTTCCTTTGACGATGAACTCTTCAATCCATTCCTGAGTTTGTTTTCCACAAATAACCAACTGCCTCAACTGCTGCTGATCAGCTGGTGTTTCTAAAACTTGTGGCAGCAACTGTGTTGTTTGTGAGGTGCCTTGAATAAGATTTGATATGTATAACCGGAGTTGACGATTTTCAGCCTTGAGAGCTGCCTTGTCTTCTCCATCCTTTTGCACTCTTTCTTTAATGTTTTCAGTTACCATCTTTAACAAACTCATATCAGCATGTCGGGTACTTTTACCAAGGTTTGCTTTGACAATTATGAAATCAGCAACATCCACCTCATCCCTGATTTTATCTTCAAGAGGCGTAGCTGTCTCCATGACCATTTCACCCTCAAGATTCCTCTCAAAATGCATTTGTTTCTTGGCCTTGATATATACTGAGGTCATCATCGATCACCTGATACGAAGGCCTTCTTCTCGTCCTTCCCAAGGAGCTCTCAAGCCAAGATGTGGTATCTCTACTAACATCCAAGGGAGGAATAATTGTAACATCGGCCTCTATCTCCTCGTCTTCCAAATCAATGTAAATTGGCGAAGACCTAGGAGATGGTAAAGGATTTTGTATCAAAGGCTCATCTTGTACATCTTGAAGTATGGGCTCTGGTGGAGGAACTTTTGTTTCAGCTGTAGGCTGTTCCTGTATAACAATTCATGTGTAGTCCAACCTCCTTTTGGCACTCTTTGCTGATATACTGCCCTTTGTAACCTCCTGAGACTGAACTTTTCCTTTCATCTTCGTTTGAGCTTTTGAAGAAGAAGGAAGAGATGAATGTTTCTTTGGCGGCTCTGCTACCGAAACGGACTCCCTCCTCTTGAGGATTAGAAAAGTCTTATTGTACTCTACCACTTGTCGTGTCCTTTCTTCCACTGTTATGCATTATTTGATGCCCCAGTTGACCTGTGGAAGAGGTTGTTGTTCAAACTGGTTTCTAGTATAGGCTGGGAGAATTACATCCCCGTCATCATTTGATAAACCTTCAATGTCTTCTGATAAACAATCTTCCATTTGGTGAAGGGTGAGCCTGCTATTACTTCTCCTTCGCACCTCGTACTCGTCTTTGCAATTAGCCCAAAAATCTTCAAGTGTGGGCACATGAGCATAGTTCTGACCAAGTCGAGCTGCATAGACACCATGGGGATCATATGATCATCTCTCGTTGAAAGGCTTGAGACCAAGTTTATCTAACTCATCACCCATTATTTTAGCGTTTGCGGATGATCTGCAAGTGTAAATACCTAAGGCAAAAGGAAAGCTGAAGGCTGGTTTCTTTTTGTTGTGCAGGTGAGTGTGAACATTTGATACCTGTCTGAGAAATTCCATACACGACTTCATCTGATAGATACCTTGGTAACATAAGAGGAGCTCCTGAATAATCGTAGACCCTTAGGTAAGTGAACGTGGCAAACTGAATAAACCAATCAGCCCATTCTGACCTTGCTGCCCTGGCAACAGATGAGATGCGAACATGTAGCTCGTTGTCCAGGTCACGCACTGTGTAGATTAAGAATGTTTAATTCACTCTTTTGTAATGATGTGATGCTGCAGTGAACTCAAATTGAGTGTAATAATTGTAGACATGTCGAACATTTAAAGAACCCTCTGTATTTAACCCTCTGAATTTTCCTTGATAGGCAACCAAGTAGACTAGGTAGGAGACTATGTGGAATGCATGTCTATTAAAATATTCAGTTATTTGATGGTGAAGGCAATCACTAATCAATGTAGGCCAATCATAGAACTCCGTTTTCTTCATTATGTGAGGTATCACTTAGAACGTCCAAGGCTGAAACTTTGTTGCATCTGCTTGACCAGTAATCCGGTTGAGTAGAGTGGTTATTATAGCAAATTTGTCTTTGAACTCTCCTCTCCCGACATTCTTTGGCAATGTATTGTATTTATCTTTCAGCCACCTTTGTGCAATCTTCTTGCTGTATTTTTCTTGATGCTCTTCCCATATCCTTTCGCATTTTTCAATGTTGATGGTAACACTTCCAGGCCATGGTGGGATGGAGAAGCATTTCTCAATCATGTCTGGCTTTAAGCTACATATGATTCTTCCATCAACTGACTGGATTTCCCTTGTGGTTGGATTATAATGCTTGATACAAGGAATTATGAATTCTAAGCTTTATACTGAGAAAGGTATGGACGTTGCTGCGAGAAGACCTGAATGGCCAAGATGCTTGATGGTGGTGTTGCCTGCATCTTCCAAAGGACGTAGATTGAATATTGGTTTAATATGGTGTAAGTTAGTCTCGACTGTCTCTATGAAATCATGATACAGTGCTGATTTGGTCTTGAACTCTGTAGGAATGTACTCCATTCTGCAAAACTTAAAGATTGACAGTAAACACGCCTAGGTTTTGACAAGTTTTAGCAAACTTTTTAAATTTAGCTTGCTGATTTTTCTTCCTCAAACGGATGAAATTTTGAAATTTTTTCTGAGATATGGGTTTTGATTAGAATTTCGTTACAAGCCAACCCAGATCGTCCGTTTTTGAAAATTTGAAGTGAAGACTTAAAAAGCAGCAAACTTTAATTTTCTCCAAAGAAAACAGAAAAAGCTAGCATCTGGGTATTGTTCATGAGCATATTTTGGATGAACCTAGTTGATCAGATTTTGCAAACCCTGGCTTCTGACTGAAAAAGCAACCACTTTAAGTTTATCTGAAAAAGTTGTGATATGGGTTTTGTCCAAAAGAAGGTTTAGTATAGACCCAGAAGATTAGAAATGGAAGAATTTGAAGTTTTCTCTGACATGCAAAATAAAAGCAACTGCTGCAACCTTGAGAAAATTCTTCAACAATTTGTCCAGAAGATAGAACAAATATGGACCAGCTTGCTGAAAATTGAAAGTAATGGCCTTCTTCTTCACAAATTTGATGTTCTTGATGAAGAAATATGAAAAAGCAAGCCTTCTTTGAGTGCTGATCTGAAAATCTTATGAAAAACCAGCAAGTTTAGGTTCTTGAATCTTGAAAAATATAGGTTTGAAGTTGTTGCTTTGTTTCTCTTTGAAGACACTTGCAAGAAAATATGAAAAATAATGCATAGAGATGTCCTTAAATAAGTTTTTTGCTTTGAAAACAACTTCTCAAACCCTAATTTGATGAAACCCTAAACTTAGCTGATGCATTGAGCAAGGGCGTTTTTTCTCTCTTGAAAATTTTGAAATTTCTAAAAAATTTATTAAGGCATGAGAAGTTGGGCGCCCTTCTTGAGGTATGGCACCCAGTCTCATCAGACTTAGCCAAATTTCCACCACTTTCACCTTCAGCTCAATTTTCAACCCTGTTTTAGCTCTGTCTCCCGGCTTCCAGATTGATCCGACGAACGAACTGAGCATTTCATTACGAAGCTTGATCGAATATGACGAGATGGTTCTGGAGACGTCATCTGCTAAAAACTTCATTTGACCCTTTGAATTGTCAGGTGCCTATCTCTGATAGGGGCGCCCATTTTCTCCAGTGTTAGCCATTTTCATGATCTTGAATTTTATGCTTGTCTTCTGACCTTCAGATGAATTCATGATTCTGGGCCCTATGTTGATCAGACCGACTGGCTGACGGATTCACTGGATAGCTAAGATGATTCTGGAAGGGGTCTTTTGGATACTTGATCTCCGGAAACTGACTTCTGGTAGTTCTAAACCCTAGGCACCCTTCTCCTTCAGGGGCGCCCATCTCTTCCAGACTTAGTTTTTATTTTGAATTTCCCTGTTGCTTCCAACTTTTGTTGTTTTATACACTTTTCCTCCTCTGTTCGGCTTGCGACATTTGACGGCTGCCAACTCCGACGGACAAGCTGATGGTTGCGTTGGAAAGTTGGATCTAGTCTGACTTAGTTACGTTGGAGGGACCTTTCGCGCAAATTTCATCATTAGATACCTCAAAAGCTTGGGCGCCCTTTTCCTTCAGGGGCGCCCATCTCCTCCAGACAGTTTTTATTTTGTGTTTTTCGTCTTTTGAGTTATGAAAACACCTCTCCAGGACCTCTATTTGATCTGAGATTCTAGTTGACCGATTGATCGAATGTTCGTGTTGATTGATTCGTTGTGGAGCCGAGAAGATTCTGAGCAACGTTGACCTGGAGGCAGAAACCCTAATTCTGGATTTTAACCTCATGATAAGTTGGGCGCCTATTTCCTTCACGAGCGCCCATGGCTGGCAGAGTTAGAAAAATTTATGAGATTTTCAACTCTTTACCTCGTTTGACGTGCCTTCCTTGTGTTTGACTGTCGGAAACAAAAATATTCTAAGGCATTGAAGTATGGGCGCCTCTTCTTGACTGGGGTGCCTAAAGTCTCCAGACTTGGACAAAATTTTTCATTTTTCATTTTTCAAATTGGCTTTGCCTGTTCCTCGTTCTTCATGCGCGTTGTTCGTTGACAGCCTCTGTTTGATGCTTGAATGTTTGATTCTGACACCTGGCAGCTGTCTGACCTCCATTGATGACCTTGGATCTCCGAAAAAGCTTCTGAAAAAGCAAAATAGACCCAGTAGAGTAAAACTAATCTTTTTGTGATTTTGACTGCACCAGCCTGATGAGGAAGTATTTTAAGCCAATCAAAATCAGTCTTAACCTAAAAAGCCAAACTTTCTATTTTTAGAAATTTTATGTTTTTAGAAAATTTTACAAGTTTCCATTTCTTAAGAAACCTAGAAAAACCTAGAAAAAGTTTCTATTTTTAAAAAACTGCTAAAAATAGAAATTTTCCTAAAATTTAGGGATGAAAAACTGAAATCTAGGTATTGTAGGTTTGATCGTTTTGAACCGACCCAGATTGCCTGATTTTGAAACTTCTCAGTTTTTGACCCTCATGCAAGACATGCAAACCCCAGTTTTGACCTTTTCTGATAGATTTAACAATATTTTGACTCATTTCTTTAAAATGCCTAAGTGTAGCGAAAATTTTAATTTGTGGTACAACAAAACTCAAATAGAGATAGACAAAAAAAGATTAAGGAGAGTGCTGCAAAACAAATCTGATCACGATCTTTTTCAAACCCGCTCTGATACCATGTTAGTGTTTTAATGATCAGATGTAACAACTGAAAGCACTCAGAAAATTGCAACACATAAGACAATAAACACAGCAAGATACCCTAGGAAAACCCTCCTCCTGAGGGAGAAAAACCCAACAAATATTTCTCTTATATAATGTAGGAACAAGAGCAGAAATCTGCTTACAACTCAGACCCAGCACTAGGCCGAATTTGATACAATGAATATTAGCACCTCTCCTAGATGCGAATATGTTTCTCCTTGAAATCGATCTTCTGCTGCAAGATGATGCTCTGCTGCTCAAGTGAGAACTTCTGTACGAATGTGAATTATGCTGATTGAACTTGATGATCAAATGAACAAGAATGACCTTGTATTTATACAAAATGAGGTGTCTCCTCAAGTAGGTCGGCCACCAAAGAAAATAAGTATTTTACAATAAAAATGCCAAGATAGGTCGGCCCAAATAATAAATGAATGCATAAACTTAAGGAGTGTCGTCCCTCATGAATTAAAACATGCAAGTATAAATTAAAATAGCCGATTAGGCTATCATTTAATTTGTGTCTTCTTGGAGTGAGTGCACTGGAAGAAGCAGCCCGAAGCTGCCTAGTAACATCAACAGATAGAAGGTTGAGAGCCATATTTGGTAGTTGTGGGACTCCTTTGAAACTCACATTGCTGATGGGAACATTTGTGCTTGACTAGTGGTAGACAACATCCTATAGTTTTGTAGGGAGGCCTAAAACTAGGTGAGAGTCTGCTTACTTCCTCAAATGATGGATTGTTGATCTTTTTGATGAAGAGCTGACACATGAAATTTGCATATTGATAAACATGACAACCTAGACAAAAGCATTTGCTTTATCAACACCTATAGAGGATGTATTTAATTCATTTACTCTAGCACTTAAGTATGATGGATGAAGAGAAATCAAACCTAGCAAAGTTAAACTTTAACAGATATGCCTATTCAAAGTACATGAGGTGAAAATAAGAGGACACACATGCTAGAGACTTTGGACTAGAATTGGTTAAGGATATTTTCAGTGGCTCCAAGCTTGAACTTTATAGATACAAAAAAAAATAATTGTAGTTTAGTCTTATTTATTGTCAAGGATGACAATGTGGAGGAACAAAATTTTTCCAAATCCTTGGAGCAATCACAAGAACATCAAGATCAGTGCAATAACAAGGACCTTATATTTTTAGCAATTGAGGAAGGTAGGATCAATAATTGGAGAGACAATGAATGCTATGACTATTAAAAAACAAACTTTAAGTTGCCAACCCTAGACATATTGGGAAATTACCTTTTAAAATAAAAAATAAACACAATAATACAAATGACATCCTATTTAACAACCTCATGCCAAAATGAAATAAAATTGTGTAGAAATTAAATTTCCATGAAAACTTAATCGAGGCAAGTTAATTAAGAAAAAAAAGTTTTTCTATTGGAGAAAATAATAAGATCAATTGGAGAGTTACCACTTCAACTACTTCAGCCAATCACAACCTATTTTCTATATTAGTAACCTATGTTACCGGATCCTCTTGCAAATTGTCCAGATACGGGGGAACCTTGGTGAATCTGTCCACATTTCTTCTTCTTTTTTTCACTTTTTTGCTTTTAATTTTCCACCTTTTGGCGAAGCTGTGGGATATGGAGCTAGAGAAAATTGACTTAGATGCTTTCACTTTCCAACAGCTTATCTTGAGTTTGAAAAGTGAGTAGACTTTTAGTGCAAATGGTAGTGGCACTTTTTGTGATTCTATAAATGTTCTTACATCATCTAATGTCAACGATGATGTTGATGATTTAGAAAATCCTTATGATGCTGAAAATTGATTGTTGAACTTGAAGTTTGAATAATGGATATTTTATAATATTTATCATTTATGTTTTAATTGACATTAGATTTTATAGTGGTTTTGTTGATTAAATCATGCTATGTGGTATTCTAAACTTAATTCTTGTATTTAGTTTGCATATATATATATATAAATTTTATATGGTTTTTGTATGGATGAACCCAACTCCTTTTTTTTTTTGCCGAATCCATGAACTGGATCCAGGATTCGTACTATAACTGGCAACTTAGTTAATAATAAGAATTTATGGAGACAATGGAGATAAGTTAAAGCAAAATGGAGATGATGTGAATCTTGAGAATTGAAGATGTAAAGACCTTGGCCCAAACTTGATAGGATTATTTACGATTATCTCAGTTTGATAGATGGAAGCATTTTGTGAAACAGTTTGCTTGCTTGCAGACAGTGTCAATTTCAGAGGGCATTCATATATATTGATCTCTTTATGGGAACTAGCCTTCTAATAGCATTGAGATTGCAGAACACAAATTCAAGAGCTCACGTGTATAGATATTTCTGAATATTCAAACTCAAATTTATTATAGATTTGCTCAGATTTGACAATTAATTACAATCTGTATATATTGATTGATATAATCATTCAATAAAGATGGAATCTGGCCTTCACTCCAGTGCATATATTGTCTATAACAGTGATATTGAGAATATGTATGATGCCTCAGTAGTGCAATCGACAAACATTAGGAAGTACCCGCTTGGAAAGGAAGACCTGATGACTTCTGTTGACTCCTATAGCTTCCGCAATGGGTCTCTGAATGAGACAAACATATTTGCTGACTCCTATAGGTGAAAATTAAGGCATTTAAGGGAGCGTATGCATCTTTGCTTGCAGATATTGGTGAAAGTATAGTATTTCAATTTTTGGAGTAAGAAGTGATTATAGAAGAGCCAACAAGTGTGTTTTTATAGTGCAACTTTTGGAGTAAGAAGTGATTATAGAAGAGCCATCAAGCATGTTTTCATTGTGCAATTTTTGGAAGCATGTCACCTCATTCTAGCTTGAAGATCCACATAAAGCACTTAGGTTGGGATACTAAATACAAAGACCTGCAACAACTTCGACTCAAATTTCAATCCATGTAGTGATGAGTGGCCATTTGGTAGAAGTTTGGACAAATCCACTTCTTTCTCATTACACATCTAATGGTGATAATGCAATCAATACTTGAGGACAAAATGGGCAAGTTCAAGCTCAAAGTATAAAAGGTAGTCCAAAAGAGTAGTCATTGCCATTCATTCTTCGTGAATGATGAAAAAGAGGATAGAAAATGATGCATGAAGATTGTGGCCAAAGGTAAGCCACTTACAATTAAGAAAACAAAGCTAATGGAAGAGAAGGAAAAGACCCCTCTTGAATAGATGCAATTACAATTTCCTATGGGGGGGCATTGATGAAACATTTGAGATTTAATCATTACAACCATCTTCAAGTCCAACTGATAGAGACTTGTGTTCATCATGTGGTGTTAATGCTGTTGGTCAACAAGAACATTGTATCTCACATGGAGGGATTTGTGAAAGTGTTTGAATATTATGAGAGGAAGGCATGCAAATCATTCTTCAAGGGGGAAAATATGCTGAGGTGTCTTATGACTGAATATATTCATTGAGTGGTACAACTTCCTATGTCTAGCACAAAGGTGGTCAAAGATAATACCACTTACAAGTACGAGAAGATTAAATGCTTTTTTTGAGCTCTCTTTTCTATTAGCATCTTAATTTGCACCTTTCAATACAACACAAAATAAAATAGATGTGTGGTAGAACCACTCTTCAAATTAGTAGGGGGAGCTCCTTGGATATAAAAACTATCCTAATCTTACAATATGTACTTGTTATTTACAATTTGTACAATGGTTTTTGAGGTAGTTCACAATCATCTTTAATAAAAAGAAATGTGTATTTTTTTGGGTTTACCTAGGGTAAAAGGCTGAAATGCACTTCAATGCAAGGCAAAAGGTTTACGTTTTTTAATTGAAAATAAATCATAGGACTAAAAGCTTGCATTGTTTAGCTAAAAGCAAAGATTAAACAATGTAAGTACACATAAGGATTAAATAGGCTAAAACTCACATGAGATTTGGATTTGCCCTTCTAGTTTAAGTGTTCAATTGGGCTGAATAATTATAACAAATGCTAAAGGATTATCTAAATAGGTGTTCGAAGGGATTTGCATGAATCTTCACAACTCAACATCATTCTCAAATGTAGTGGACTTGTTAGGGGTGAGGCTAGTAATCAGAAATGATGACAAATTGGTGTCATTACTTAAAGTGCATCATTGTCCTATTATGTTAAGATGAGATTCTTTGAGGATGAGCATACCACTAACTCAGCTCTTAGAGATGAAGGTTCCACATGAGTTTATGCCATGTCCCCGAATCAATGAGATTGAAAATAAGTGATATTGAATAAATAAAAGGAAATATATATTTAAATTACAGTTGTAAATCTTTACAACTTAATATTATTATAATTAGAACTACAATCGATTATATTACAATTATAATTATCAAATGATAATATTATCATTGTTAAATATAATAAGTTAGCAAATCGAGTAGATTAAAATTTACATTATTATAAATATTATTATAATCTAAGTAAATATTCTCGGAGTGTACACTAATCAGTTATTATAATGTAATATAAAATAAAATAATTAAAATTATAAATATTGGATACCTTGTTTGACTATAGGCATCGATATATTAGCAAATACGATATTATAAATATTAATATATAGAACAATTTAAATATGATAAACATAGTGAACATTAAAATTGATAAGCCATATGATGATATAATGTTACAAGGCGAACAAACACCTGACGTCCTGACTATCGATTATTAGCAAACCATCGTTTGATGCAGGGAGGTGTATGAGCCAACGACATCCTTAGTCGCTACCACCTTGGATGTTGAGGACACAGAAGGACGAGTCTTCGAACGACCCTGCACTCCATAAGCCTACCGTAATGGTGATACAATTCCCGTCAAGGCTCTGGTCAATATTTTTTGAGATACATGTCTTTGTGCAACGGGAATCAAAGCTATCTATGGCACCACCGAAGGCACAACCCGAAAACAACATGAATGGTGTCGCTATGTAAAAAATAAACAATAACAATAAATCTAGAGTTAGTTACCAAAGCGCGATTGAGGGATGCGATGAAGGGACGTCTCATTCCCGAAAGGCACAACCTCTCCCTGCAAAGGGGATAAATAATAATAAGAAATCGATGAGGGAGGAATACAATAGAAGATTACCACAGCCAGGTAAAGAACAAGAGAAAGGCGTTGGAGCCTGTAGAATCACAGCAACCTAGGTGAGTTGATCTCACTTAGCAATAATATTATAGCACTCCCTTGACAATGCTCAATTGATAATATTGACAGATCGATGGCAAACTGAGATTCTGTAACTCTTCCGGAAATAGATAATGAAATCTCTTTGATGACTGATCCATTACTAGATGATTGCATTCATACTTCAATAGAAAGGCAATTGCATATAAAATATAGACAAGGTATCCTTAGAATCTATTATTGAACTTAGTTGTTTTTTCTGAACTTCTAAATGGCCTTCTTCCTATATGCTATTTAGTGTAAGGCTGGGAAAGACTAACATTAAACAGAAATTTATATAACTCTTATCTAGCTTAGAATTGATTGCACTAAGGGATTATGCTTTGATGTGATTACCAATGTGAAATTTCATGATTTTAATTCTATGGAGTGATATTGTTTTTTCCTTAATATTATATTGATTATAGCCATGCAGTTAATATTAAATAAATGTGAGTATATCTGATTATTTAAAAGATTGTCTTCATGAGTGTTTGCAACTTATTGGGAGGAAGGGTGTGAGGGAAGTGGTGCCTAAAAATCCCACTTAAGTCCGCCCCCAGAACCCAAGGCAGGGATGGGCCCTGGAGGGGTGGAAATTCCACTCATAGTCCACCCAATCCCAAGGCCTGGGTGGGCCATGGAGGGGTGGGGGTTCCACTCATAGTCCACTACAGCCCTGGAGGGGTGGTAGGCCCGGGCCACTTATCCGTTCCCCCGACTATCCCCAATAAGTCAAGTGTCTTCCGAGGTACTGACATGGGTAGAGAAAGCAGGTACCAGTGTTTCCACTAAGCACGCCACTCCGAGTATGGAATGGTCTTAGTTTGGATGTTCAACTCGGAGCCAAAGGGTGGGTTGTCCTGAGGGGATGCTTGTGCCCTTGGGCTTAGATGGATAGCTTCGGGAGGATCTACCCATGCCACTCCTCTTCTGTCTTCATTATTATTTTTTTGATTAAGCTTATATTTTGGATAGCTGGATATTAATGCTAACAGATATGTTATTAATATGATGAACACAGGATTCCAATCTAGGGTTATTGCATTAGGAGAACATTCATTTGGAGAAGAAGAAACCTTAAAAGCAAATTTTTGGGCAAACCAGGTAAGGGACATTACAGTTTAGAACGAGGTAAATATTAATGCACATTGAGACTTAGTCATGTCCTTTTTCCAAGCATAAGTCATTGAGAGACCCTTAGCCTATTTTTTTATTTCCTATAGGCTATTGGGGTGATGGAAGGGAAAGAATTTAATAATTTAAGTTAAGTTGTCTGAAAGAAAACTTTATGTTATATTCATAAAAGACAACTTATGTTTTATTAAAAAGTTAGTTGTAAAAAGGACAATAAAGTGTCACTACGACTAGGGTCCAAAAGTGGTGATTAATTAAAGGACTTTCTAGACACTTTTAAATAATAAGGTTTTGGAGGGAAAAGGGGAAAAAAATATAATATTCAATTATGTTCAATCAAGAGCTTATAGAAGAAAGCATCCAGTTTATGACACCAAAAAATCTATTACCTAAGATCGAACATATATTCATCTTTTTACCTAGAGATAAAAAAAAATTGGAAAATGGATTTGAAGACAAAAACCCTCCTATCTATATGAGTAATTCCAACTAAGGATTACTAGTGGCTAAAAAAAAATGAGCTCCTAGTTTGATTGATGAAGATCTTGTTAGTGCTGAAAGTTGCATCTTCCAAAAGATTTTGGTAAGTAATTCAGTTATATATACTTGTTGTGCAATAGAAAATCCTTTCGCTATACTTGGTGGTGATTAACAGGGCCATACTATAAAAACCCAGCCATGCCCAAAATCAAATGACATCATTAAATTCATAAATATCAATTATATAATAATTGCTCCAAATGACCATTTAAAGTGTTTAAGTCTACAATATTAATATTTAAGTTTTTAGGGTCATCCAAAATAAGGGGTACAAACATAGTTATAAGTTCAAAGTTTTGCCTTTGTCCAAATTACATCGCGACGATAGGCAATTAACACAAAATAAAGTCTAGTGTCTATGGGGGATGTGACATTCTTCCCCCCTTAAGCTAAGTCGTCCCAGGTTAGTTAAAGAGGTGGGGGTATTCTTGTTTGATAATTTCTTCATCTTCCCAAGTGGCTCCACGATCCCCATATTGGTCCCAAAGGACCTTAACCTATTGTATGGTGCAGTTGCGTAGTGTGATAGTGCGCCTGTCCACGATTGCAAGTGGACCTAGATGGATTTCTCCATCCTCGACTACCTGCAGTGCATGCCAATCAATTACATGGGTTGGATCAGGTACATATTTCTTGAGCAAAGACACGTAAAACACATTATGTATGTGAGAGAGAGAGATGGGGGAAGAGCCAGTCGATAAGCCACATGACTAATTTTCTCTATAATGTCAAATGGTCCAATGAATCGAGGGGACAACTTGGCTGCCTTGCTGAATTTTATTGAACTCTTTTGGTGTTTAACACGAAGGAACACTTTATCCCCTATTTCAAATTCTCTTGGAGTTCTTTTTGCATCTGCATAACTCTTTTGGCGATCTAAGGACTCTTTCAATCTTTCCTTGATGACCTTTACCTGTCGGTCATATTCCTGAAGTATCTCAGGTCCTATATGGACTCTATTGTCCAATCCATCCCATCTAATTGGTGTTCTACACTTCCTGCCACTAAGTGCCTCATAAGGCGCCATTCGGATGGAAGCTTGGTAGGTATTATTATAAGCAAATTCCACCAATGGCAGGTATTCTTCCCACTTAGTTGGCTGGTCTATGACGTACATTCGCAACATATCTTCCATAACTTGGTCGAATCTCTCCGTTTGGCCATCTGTTTTTGGGTGGTAGGTTGTACTGAAGTTGAGCTAAGTCCCCAAGGCTATCATTAAGGTAGTCCAAAACTGAGAGGTGAATAATTTATCTCCATCTTAGATGATTACTTCTGGAACCCCATGCAATCTAACAACCTCTTTAAGAAACTTTCTTGCTATGGTTTGGGCATCATCCTTAACATTACCAGATATTAAATGTGTCACCTTGGTCAGCCGATCAACCACCACTAGGATACTATCATGTTTAAGACGAGTTTTCGGCAAACCTACCACGAAGTCCATCAAAATTACTGACCATTTGTGTTGTGGTACCTCATGTGGATATAGCACCCCTGCAGGATGACAATGCTCGACTTTAACTCTCTGGCATTCTAGGCACTTGGCCACAAAATCTGCCACATCCTTTTTCATTCCCAGCCAAAAGTAGACAGGTTTAAGATCCGCATACATCTTGGTCACTCTTGGATTTCCTTGATACAGTGCATTATGGATTTCTTGCAAGATTATTGTTCTCAATCCCCCTTCTTCGGGTACCACAATTCGACCTTGGTATCTAAGGATACCATCTTTTCCCATAGAGTATTCCGTCAAGTTCATTGGCTCCACCATATCTAGTTTCATTTGCTGGCAAAGAGGATCCTTTTCTTACATTTGCTTGAGGGTATCTAATAGGTTGATTTTTACTTGTGTGATAACTGCCAAACTAGCCGTGCGACTCAAGGCATTTGCTACACGATTTTCCTTTCCCTTTACATAAGATATGTCAAAATCATAACTGCTCAAGAACTCCACCCATCTTCTTTGGCGAGCATTAAGGTTAGGTTGGGTGAATAAATACTGGATTCCTCTGTGATCTGTATTTAATTTGAATGGTCTCCCTACTAAGTAATGTCTCCAAATTTTTAAGGCATGAACAATTGCAGCCAATTCCAAATCATGAGTGGGATAATTGAGTTCATGATCCTTTAGCTTGCGGGACTCATAAGCAATTACTCGATCATCCTGCATCAAAATTCCTCCTAGACCCTCCAATGAGGCGTCAGTCCATACTACAAAATCTTTTTCGGGATCAGGTAGTTGCAAAGTAGGAGTTGTGGTTAAGGCTTTCTTTAACTGCTAGAAGGCCATTTCACACTTTTATGACCATTCAAACCTTTTTCCTTTCCGCTGCAAGGAGGTTATGGGGTTGGAAACCTTGGAGAAGTTCTTCACGAACCTTCTATAATACCCTGCCAGTCCCATGAAACTCCTTACCTTCGACACATTTTTAGGCGTGGGCCATTCCACTATGGCTTGAATTTTGGAGGGATCAACGGAAATCCCTTATGAGGATAGGATGTGCCCCAAGTATTGTATTTTGGGTTGGAAGGAGCATTTGCTTAACTTTCCATAAAGCTTATGTTCTCAAAGCCTCTAAAGCACAATTCTCAAGTGTTCCTCATGTTCTATTGGATCCTTAGAGTAAATCAAGATGTCGTCAAGAAAGATCAGCACAAACTTATCCAGAAAGTCATGGAATACATGGTTCATAAGACTCATAAATGCTTAAGGAGCATTGGTTAGGCCAAAAGGTGCCACTAGAAACTCATAATGACCATACCTGGTTCTAAATGTTGTCTTAGGAATATCTTCCTCCCTGATTCGTAACTGACGGTACCCCGATCTTAGGTCAATCTTAGAGAAGACAGTAACTCCCTTCATTTGATCAAAAAGGTCATCTATTCAGGGAAGAGGATATCTATTTTTAATAGTTACCTTTTTGAGCATCTTGTAATCTATGCACAGATGTAGCGTCTCATCTTTCTTTCTGATGAATAACACAGTAGCTCCCCACTGAGACACACTGGGTCGGATCATACCTTTGTCCATAAGTTCCTGCAATTGTGTTTTGAGTTCTTGCAGTTCAATTATGTTCATTCGATAAGGGGCTCTAGAAATGAGCTCTGCTCTTGGAACCAATTCAATGGAGAAGTCAAATTGACGCTTAGGGGGCAGCCCCTGCAATTCTTCAGGAAATACATCTTGGAACTCTTGGAGTATTGGGTGGTCTGTAATACATCGAACATGATCTTCACCACCTTCCTCTGCCTTAATTAGAAGGAGTTTGCATCCCTTCCTCATAGCCCGTTTGGCTTGCATTGCTGAGGTTGTTAAGATTGTTATTGGCCTTGGTACTCCTTGAAGCACCACTAGTTTCCCATGATCATCTCTACACAAAATTTGTTTGTGGTAACAATCAAAAGTGGCCCTATGCTTCCTGAACCAATCCATCCCTAGTATCACATCATATGATCCTAACTAGGTAACCAATAGATTTACTTTGGTCCATTGTAATATCCCTTGCTCAAACTAACCTCAACTTGCTGATTTAAGGCTCAAGGAATATTGTCAAACACTTTGTATGCAAAGTTGTAGCTTGCTGATACGAATTTCAGTTTGTTGTATATGCTCTCGATATCATGTAGAAGTGATGAAAATGCTTTGAAATGAATGTCAAAAGATCTAACAATAAGCTAAGAATGAAATGCACTTGTTTTTACTCATTTCCAATGCAAATACATGAATTCTACAAGAAAAATGTGCACCTACAGCCAATTGACATTTTGTCACTTAATTGGTATGCATACTATTGTTCTAATCAACATGAAGATTACATCAAACATTTGACATATAACTTATATCTCCCTTTATTGAATGACCAATTGAGTACAATGCTGTTATGATAGCCAAGATTCTTGGCTCTACAGTGATAGCTCAATACAATGCCAAAATCTGATCTAGATGACAACCTACAGTAGCAAGACTAGATAACAATGCAAATCAAATCCAAAATCATGAAGAACCTGGTTGTAGCAGTGCCTATGATGATGAAGATGTAGCAATCAGCAACCAAGCCAAAATGAACTCCTCTTAGGCCAAATCAATGCTTTCACCCAGCCGCCCCTATTCTTGCCTAGCAATGTTTTAGATAAATAAATGCAGCAATTAAACTCCACCTCTTGGCACTTGAAATGATTGGTAGGACCAAAGGATCAAAATGCAACAATGCCCAAAACCATATGATGAGTTATGAATAAAAATGCCTTGCCAATGGCGCCCTTGCTGTAGTATATCAGACCACTGTAATTATTTATCAGCAACCTGATAGCTACTCCAAAATACTCCAAAAATGACTGCCAAGCTCTCCCAAGAATGCTCAAATACCCACAAAGAAACAATGCACGAATGAGACCATACAAGCAAAAATCTGAATATGGTATGCAAGATCAACCTCCATTAAAATCTGATATGAATCCTCAATATGCTCAAGTTGAACTTTTGAATGAAGCCCACAACTAGCAATAATTCAATTGATATTTCACAACCTCAAAATTGCTTAACCAATGAGAGTTTTCGTTCCCAATGGCTGGAAATGGCAGAAACCCTAGCTGGCTCCTTCACCAAATAATAACATCAAGCAAATATCAATTCCTGGATATCCAAAAATGAGCCCTTAAGATCCTTTTATACTTTTCATGGGCAGCTAACACACTTTTCTTGCCAATGTGAGATAAAAGATATATTTCCCACTTAATTTTTATTTTAGTGGCTTTATGATATAATATTTTATTTTAAGTCACTTTATTAAATTAATTAAATATAAGGTTACTTTATAATATTTATTTATTTAATAACTTTACAAATAATTAATTTAATACCACTTTTAATTTAATTAAAATAATCAATTAGTCATCCTTATGAAATATCATTATTTTGGACAACTTAATCAATTAATTTAATTAAATTACTCTGCCTCCAAATTGGGGACATTATAGTTCGCGCCTCCTGAAATTGCTTGTCCCTAAGCAATCTCAGCTGCAAAGAAAATTCTTCCCCACCTGGATCCCAAGGGAAGATTTATGTAATGTCCCTGCTATCACCAAACAGTGCCTGTAACACCAACACTAGCACAACCTGTCGAATCAACTCAATCCCAAAACTGTGATGGTGAATCTAATGCAACCCCACTGCTGGAAAACCAATACCTTTCGCTTTCCGTTGTGTCACTCTGATATCCCCTGTCTTCAAAATGCAACAAGTCTCCAAGTCCTGAATCAAGTGATAATCATCATGAGAGAACAACGTAGAAGACCTGCCAAACTCGAAATCACCATCTGAGGTCGGAAACAAGTCATACCAGAGTTGACTAGAACACTCCTTATTCCACCCACCTCTCTGTGCCATCAAAGTCATTGTCAAATCCTATGCATGTGGGTTGAAAGTGAACTGATGAGTGTTGGCGTAAGAACTAACACCTCTGGAGTGTGAGTTTGTACGGACAGCTATGCACACTACGTAATGAGTGCTCTTCAAATTAGGAGGGGAAGCTCCCTCGTTGTGCTGGAATGCATGAAATAGAAAACTAAACTAATGTCCTATCTTTTTGTTCTCAGCTGGTAGAGGCACAAGGTTAAGAAAACCTAGAACGTTGCAGCTAAGTATTTTCTGGTTTCGCAGATCATGTAACTACAACTAAGCTAACTTCTTTAATATCTATCCAATTTCCTCAAGAAACAGAGCATGAGGAAATGGAGCAGGAATGTATTGTACGATAAACTCCAGGTGCGGGCTCACAACATGAAGGCAAGGTAGGCGCAACTATTTGCTAATCCGGGAAGAAGTTTATTAAAACAAACAAATGGACGGTAAACCTGGTACAGTGTCACAACATGAAGGCAAGGTAGGCGCAACTATTTGCTTGGCTGAATGAGTCTACTATAACACACATCATACGATAAGCTTTGAGTACAGTTTCGCAACATGAAGGCAAGGTAGGCGCAACTATTTGCTCTTCTGAATAGGCTTATAATCAACAAAACAAAAGGTAAGCAACTGGGACAGTAGATTGTATAGACGCAACACGCATGCAATAACGATCAAACCAGCAACCCCATTTAACTAAGATCGAATAAACACCATAACAATAACATGAAGGCAAGGTAGGCGCAACAATTTATTATAGCAGCAATTACTCTTTGAACAGATACAATAATAGCAATACTACAGGCAAGGTAGGTGCAGCATGTATGCTATCAAGCAAAAGTTCTAATTTACAAGGGTGAACCAATCTTGAGAATAGGCATGTTGCCGACAACGCAGCAATTCTCTATCACCAGGAAAAGCTAATTACAAATGAGCTGAAAGGTCTTATTTATAGACATCAAGGTGTAGGCAACCCTAAAATCACCTTGAGTCAACTACAGTTTTGCAAGACTTGCAAGATCTTATTCTCTAAACCTAATTGAATGAACCTACACAGTTAACTAGGAAACTACCATCAGTTAACTGAAACATCTAATCTAAATGGACAAGGTGCAACATGCACGTCCTTATTGAAAGCAAGTCAACTGGAATGCTATCATCAGTTAACTGAAAGATCTAATCTAAGCTCCAAGTGTACGTAGATGTTTCCAAGAAAGACATGCATGCAATGTGTAACAACCAGTTAACTCGGAAAGAAGCCTCGAGTTTAACTCTTGTGTCTAATGTCTATCTTGGAAAAGGTGGGACGCCTTGAACTAAAGTTCACTGACCCTGATCTCGAGCAAGTAACCCCTCCACGAGGTTAGTGACTGCATCACCATCTAAAGGTCGTCACATGTCTCAACTGTCAATTCATTGCTTCTTAGCAACTCAAGCAAAACTGAAAATCTTTGTATACTTAAACTGGCCCTTCACTGGCTGGTAACTATGGCGGCTTTGTAACTGAAGTGATGGCCACTGTTTCCTCTGCAGCTTGATGCTTCTCACATTTTTCATGCTTTTCTTTATGGAAGAGTGTTGCATGATGAAACTGCGAACTCTTTGGTTGTGAGAAATACAAATGAACATGCTGCATACACAGAAACCCAACGGTATCAACCCTCTAAACTGGCCTTGGAAGACAATCAGCTATACGAGACATGAAACCATGTGAACTTGAGTGACTACTCTTGTCAACCTTTCCGATGCGCTTGATACAAATCAATGTCAGCTTTTCTGATGAAATCATGAATTAAGACTGACTTGGTCTTGAATTCGTTCTGCGTGAACTACATCTTGAAAAACTCGCCTGTTGACTGTGAACATGGCTATATTCTGACAACTTCTCCAAAAAACCAAAAATCTCTCCTAATGAGGCTAAAAATAGCTTGTCGGAGGGCAATTTTCACAGAAAATTCTGAGACGTGGGTTTTATGTAGAATCAAATTCTAAGATGACCCACAATGTCAGAATTGTGAAAAAATGTGATTTAGGCCCGCATGCAAAAGGTTTTCAGTTGAGATCTGAGGGGCTGTGAGGACATTTTTTCCCGAGAAAATCTGAGATATGGGTTTTGTCCAGAAGATATTTCTAAGACAACCCACAACGTTAGATTCGAAAAATATCGACTTCTACTCCACCATGCAAAGGAATTTCACTTCAGAAAATCAAAGCCTCAAGAACTGATGCTCTAGAACAAATTTTTCTTGAAAATTCTAGCACATGGGTTTTGCTGAGAAAGCAATTTGAATCAACCCAGATGATTTGTTTTGCCAAAAACGCCAATTCTTCAAACATGTGAGAAAATTTTAAGACGAGAAGATGGAAGAAATCTAGAGAAGAAAAAAGATGTTTTTTAATTTTTATTTATTTATTATCTTCTTCTGTCAAAATCGCCACTCTGCCTTGAATTCTGCTGATGAATCTTGACTTGTACCTGCAAAAGAATATTTTTTATGCCTTCACAACTGACCGCTGAAGAAATTCGCCCAACTCTGGAAAGAATTCACCTCTGCTCAAGCTGGATGAATGAAATGATGAATGCCATGCTTGCATAACTAGAGCAAAATCGTACTACAAAAGCAAGACTGCAAGCTCAAACCCTAACTGTGAAGAAGGAATCCGATTGGCCCTTTACCAGTTGAACTGCTGCTGTCTCTGAGTCTTTAGACTAAAAATAATATTTTAATTTCAAAGCATGCAAAGAACTAAAAGTGGCACCAATATTTATCTTTGAAGAAATTCGTCACTTTTTAATGCCTTGCATGCAAAAATATTATTTTTATCATTTTGCCAAAAATAGCATCTTGTTGTGCTCAACACACTTCCCTGATTCTAAAAAGTCAAATTTTGGTCTTTTAGGCTTCCATTTGCAAGAGTTATGAGATTTTTGAGAATCTCCTATTTTGTAGCTGACTGCAAAGTTACAACTGACCCTGTTCAACTCTGATCTCCGGATGATTGAATGATCCTGCGACCGTCCTAAGATATCCACCACGAAGCTTGCATGACAAGGATGAAATGTCTGCTGGGAGCAACAATTGCTAAAATCATCATCTGATACCTTAGAAAATTAGGCGCCTCTGATTAAATTGATGTTTTGACTCCAGACTTAAGTCATTTCTTCGTTCTGCCTTCTGATGCTTCAAACTGCCGTTGGCGGTGAATGATGAACTCCACTGACTAAATAATGGATTCATTGCATGACTAGAAGTATTCTACATCCAATGACTGTATATGAGGGATTTGAAAATTGTATTAAGAACCCCAAAAGAATGAGCGCCCCTATTTTGTGATAGCTCAAACACCATTTTGACAAAAGTGTGATTTTCATCTGAACACCATACTTTGACCCTTGATACCAAGAACTGGAATGTTCCGATATGCGTGCCGTCTGTCTTGCTGTACAGTTTGGTCAACTTGCAAGAGATGTTCTTGGAGACGACGAAGCCAGAAAATTGCTTTTAAGGCCTCTAAAAGAAAATCGCCTTTTTCAAAGAAAATAACATTCTTACACTTAGTCGTTTTTTGAACTGCCTTCAATCAGCTCTTCTTCACAGCATTATCATCTTGACCTCGCACGTACGAGCATTCGCCAAATCCCGGAGGTTGTCGGCTAGACTCGTTGGATAGCTTGAGTAATTGCACACAAGTCTTGTGAAGACTGTAATTGCAAATAACCCCGTCTGGCAGGCCTAAAGGAGAATCGCCCCTAGCCTACAGCTGTGCAGCTTTGTGTAGCTACGCTTCACCATCCTCTGTTTTACGTGCTCGGTAGGACCTCTGTCACAGTTACTCAGAATATCGGATCGTCTTGTGAACGGATACACTGCAAAACTGAACTGAGCTGGAAGAGATCTCAGGAAGACCTCAATTGCAAATTCATCCATCAAACAGGTCTTATTCAGGATCGCCCCTGGGCTACAGGGGAGCGGATTTGCATTCTGAAAAACTTCTTCTGACATGTATCTTGCCTGCAATTTCCACTTCTACCGCTGATAACCGGATTTCTGTACTGGATACGCTTTCGCTTGATAGCTCGTTGAAAAGCCAAACTAATTATGCAAAGACTGAAACCATCAAAACACACATGCATCTAGATCTGGGCCTTCAAAAAGAAAATCGCCCTTGGGCTAGAAGGGAGCGGATTTGCATCTCTAGACTGCCTCCTTGATGAAAACACTCTTCGCAACCTCTGCTTCTGTCTTCGTTTGCCGGAGTTCTGTAACTCGGATGATCTTGCTTCATGGCTAATCGGAAAGCTGACTGAAAACTGAACATAATGAATGTATCCTTTATCCAAAACACTCAAATCTTGACCTTCAAATGGAAGGGCGCCCCTAGGCTACAGGGGAGCGGATTTGTTTTGAATTCATTGATTTTCACCATTTTATGCTTTGCAAACGCTGTATCCATCCCTGCGGTTGACCATGTCGAAGCGTTGTGACTGCTGAGGTGTGTGGATGACTATACTTCATCATTTTCACATGTACGGACACTATAAAGTTGATTTGCACGTTGATTGCGCAAGTGTCTACTACGTTACATAGTGAAAAGTTCCCAGACTTAGAATATTTTAGCACTTTTTGCCAATCTGAAAATCCCCTCCATCAAAAAGCATTATTTCCAACATCTTTTATCGTAGAGCGTTCCTCTTTGAGTTTCAAGCTTAGATATTGATACCTGGTACTGGCCGACTGCCATTGATGACCCCGAAGATCCTAACTTTTCTCCTGAAAAAGTGAAAACTACCCACCAGCCTTAAACTGACTTTTAACTGAAACTGACTTCACCATTGTGATTGTGATGTGAAATAAGCCAATCAAAATTAATTTCAGCCAATTCTGACAAGTTCCTATTTTTTAGGGTTTTGGGCTAAAAATAGATTTCAGAAACCCTAATTTTCAAAATTTTCAAATTTTTCCTGTGTCTTCCTGGCATCACACTGACTAAAAGCCCATACTTTATTTGCCCAAAAACTGAGTTTTGACCCCACTTTTACAAGGTTTAGACCATTTTAAGCAAAATGCCTTAATGAAGCAAAAATTTCGGTTTGGGTACAACAATGAGCACACCTCATGATGCAATCGAGATGAGACTCTCCTGGTTGTGCCAAAGGAAAACCCAAATAGTCATGTGTATTCCATTTACCCATGACACCTGTATTTGCTAATGTGTTTATGTCATCATCACCAACTGTCTTCTCATGTTGATCCAACACAAAAGATTCTGAATCTATATCCTGAGTGTGAACGCTCATGCTGCTCACCTCATCCTGTGCCATGACTGTCATAGATGAATGACTCTCTGTTGTACATGATGTACATCTAGCCAAGCTCAACTCTAAGCAAAGCTCATCCACATGTCTCTCGGAATCCTGTAGTGCCAACTGAGTGCTCACCAAAGAATCCCTAGTATCCACAAGCTCCTGAGAGAGACTATCAATCTCCTCTTCTTTCCTCATCAGGGCATCTAAATAGATCCCAACAAGGTTAAGAAGGTGCTCATGGTCTGAAAGAAGGTGTAAGTAACTTGACTTCATCGCTCCCATACCTTCTTTGATATCCTGTAAGCTGTCATGAGAAGACCCTACTACAAGTCCCCTTTGTTTTCCCTCTAGCTAAACCATCCAAAGGTGATTTTCAATCATCTTATGCATCCTGTCATGATGAGATAAAGCTACCACGATCCCATCCTCATTCACCTTTAGCTAGTTCCTCAAACTGTGTAGACCATGCGGTGTATGTCTAGCTTGAACCTTGCATGAAGAAGCCTCTAATTGTGCCTGATATTCTTTTTCCACAAAGTCTTGTATGCGCTCATTCTAATTTGTAAGTAGGTCAGCACCAATTCCATTTGTCAAATCATCAGTGTCTTGAATGGATGTCCAAATACAAGAGGACTCAGGCTGCTCCATTTCCTCAAAAAAATCAGTAATGACATCATGCCATTGTAAAGTGTCTCCTTCATCATGTGTAGTCAAAACACCAGTGGCTGCACCACTAAGTAAAGGATGAATAGGCTAGGTAGAAGCTACTGTTTTGACAACTTCCTCGCATACTTCTACTTCCCATGTAACTACATATCCATCCAAAACATTATCCTGAGATTCATTGTCATCAAATGTATTTTCTGTTTTGTTTTCTAAGGTCTGATTTGAAATTTCAGACTCATCATGAAATGAATCCATATTACACAATGCACCCTTCGAACCCAATTCTTGAGTCCCTTCATGAGACAACTCAATAGGATCATTTTGCACACATGAAAACACTGCGGTCTCATGCTCATGCAAAGTTTCATCATTGCTGTCATGAAAATCAGAATTTGCCTCTATAGTAGAAGCTTCTTGAGAAACCTCTTGCAATGATGATGTAGATAAATCATTACCCAAAGTTGTCGTAGTATCTTCTTGAATCAAATCAGCATGTCTATCAAATTCATCATATAAATTTATGCATACCAAATCATTCTCATGACAAGTTGTATTAGCCATATGTGAAGATACTCTATCCATTTCATGTGCAAACAATTTCTGGGCTATAGTGTGATATTTCTTCTTTGCAAGCTCGGTTTTATGGCAAAGACTCGGGTGCAAGTCTTTGTAACTCTTGAAGGACCAAATCTCTTTAATATATTGAGGAAGAGTGTTATATTCCTCAAACATGCTAACCACTTCTTTGTTTTGTGGTGTTGTTTGCTGATCCATTCTTGCTAGCAACCGTGACATCATACCTATCATCCCATCAAATTTATTTTCCATTCTACTCAATGAAGCCATGCTTTGCAACTGAACTTCTGAACTGCAGCTGAAACCTACCCAACAGGTTGGCAGGAAACCGCTCTGATACCACTGTAATATCCCTTGCTCAAATTGACCTTAACTTGCTGATTTAAGGCTCAAGGAATATTGTCAAACACTTTGTATGCGAAGTTGTAGCTTGCTGATATGAATTTCAGTTTGCTGTATATCCTCTTGATATCATGTAGAAGTGATGAAAATGCTTTGAAGTTTGAAATGAATGTCAAAAGATCTAACAATAAGCTGAGAATGAAATGCACTTGTTTTTACTCATTTCAAATGCAAATACATGAATTCTACAAGCAAAATATGCACCTACAGCCAATTGACATTTTGTCAAACAATTGGCATGCATACTATTGTTCTAATCAATAGGAAGATTACATCAAGCATTTGACATATAACTTATATCTCCCTTTATTGAATGACCAATTGAGTACAATGCTGTTATGATAGCCAAGATTCTTGGCTCTATAGTGATAGCTCAATACAATGCCAAAATCTGATCTAGATGACAACCTACAGCAGCAAGACTAGATAACAATGCAAATCAACTCCAAAATCATGAAGAACCTGGTTGTAGCAGTGCCTATGATGATGAAGATGTAGCAATCAGCAACCAAGCCAAAATGAACTCCTCTTAGGCGAAATCAATGCTTTCACCCAGTCGCCCCCGTTCTTGCATGGCAATGTTTTAGATAAATAAATGCAGCAATTAAACTCCACCTCTTGGCACTTGAAATGATTGGTAGGACCAAAGGATCAAAATGCAACAATGCCCAGAACCATAGGATGCTTCAATGATGAGTTATGAACAAAAATTCCTTGCCAATGGCGCCCTTGCTGTAGTAAATCAGACCACTGTAATTATTTATCAGCAACCTGATAGCTACTCCAAAATACTCCAAAAATGACTGCCAAACTCTCCCAAGATGAATGCTCAAATACCCACAAAGAAACAATGCACGAATGAGGCCATACAAGCAAAAATCTAAATATGGTATGCAAGATCAACCTCCATTAAAATCTGATATGAATCCTCAATATGCTCAAGTTGAACTTTTGAATGAAGCCCACAACTAGCAATAATTCAATTGATATTTCACAACGTCAAAATTGTTTAACCAATGAGAGTTTTTATTCCCAATGGCTGGAAATGGCAAAAACCCTAGCTGACTCCTTCACCAAATAATAACATCAGGCAAATATCAATTCTTGGATATCCAAAAATGAGCCCTTAAGATCCTTTTATACTTTTCATGGGCAGCTTACACTCTTTTCTTGCCAATTTGGGATAAAAGATATATTTCCCACTTAATTTTTATTTTAGTGGCTTTATGATATAAGATTTTATTTTAAGTCACTTTATTAAATCAATTAAATATAAGGTTACTTTATAATATTTATTTATTTAATAAACTTACAAATATTTAATTTAATACCACTTTTAATTTAATTAAAATAATCAATTAGTCATCCTTATGAAATATCATTATTTTGGACAACTTAATCAATTAATTTAATTTAATTACTCTGCCTCCAAATCAGGGACATTACATCCATATACCTCCTATGCCAAGTTTGGTGTCCCTCAAACAAAAATCTACCCTATGAGTCTTACCAAACCCAAACTCTACCTCCATCTCCTCTCGACTTAGGCTATTAAGGTTAACATTGCAGTTTTTCAACACATTAGGAGATATAAAGCTATGAGTTGCTCCTAAATCAGCCAAGATAGTGATAGGTTGCCCATGAAAAGTACTTGAAAGTTCTATCAAAGAAGTTTGGTTATCGGCCTCCTGCTTGTCCATCGCTGCATAGATCTTGGCAGATGACCTAGTGTTTTGATCTGTCCTATTGGGGCAATCTCTCTTGAAGTGGTTTCCTCCACATACCCAACATCCTTCTTTATTTACCATCTCCTTCCTTCCTTGATCCTTGTAGGAGCTTGTTGGGGTCTCCAACTTTGATGGCTTCTGCCACCTTTCCTCTCTATTCTTAGAGGGTGCTGCCTTGGGTTTCCGATTTTCTCCTTGGCTCCTTTTGAATTTTCCTAGGTTTTGTTCCACTCATAGTCCCTTCTTATATTCCTTGTTATCAATACGGGTGGAGGTGGAGGACTTTTGCCTCCTTTCCTGCTTACTCTTCCACTTTTCTTCGGCAATAGTAGCTACTTCCATTGCCTGGCCCAAATTCTTAGGTCGAGAGAGCTTAGTGTACATCAAGCTTTTGTTCAAACCAAGGATGAACTTGTTCACTCTATCTTCCTCCTCCTTGAGGTAGTGCACATATTGCAACAGGGTCATCAATTTGGCTTTATACTCGCTCACTATCATGGTTCCTTGATGCAATGAGTGAAACTCTGTCATTTTCTGATCACGAAGCCGAGAAGACAAATAGTCCTTGCGAAACTGCCTCTCAATTTTTTCCCATGTTAAATCCTTTAGATCATACCCCTTTATGGCTAAGAGAGGGAAGCTTCTCCTTCCAAGCGATATATTGCCAATCTAGCCTTAGTATTGGTGTCCATATCAATCAGCCCAAAATACTTCATACCAATCAGCCAAGCCTCTGCAGCATCTTGTGATGAGCCCTGTTGGCTCCCAACTCAAACCCCTCTATTTTGTTTATCTTTGTGTCTTTTTAAGTTCTTTTTTTGAGAAGGTTTTTTAGACAGAAGAGAAGGGGCGATAGCATATAAATGCACATAGAATTGAAATACAACAATCTTTTGAGCAATAAATGTAATAGTTATTAATTTGCAGTACATACAATGAGATTGCAAGCAAATTACATACCCGAAAGACTCCAGAATAATTAAATAAGAAATTCCATAGCTTGGCAGGCAAGAATGTTGAAACTGGAGGAAGTCACTGTCGAGGCTCAAGATCTGTTTTCTCCCACACAGAAACTAGAGAAATGCTGCTGCAAATGAAAGAGGCCAACAAAGAAACACAGTAACCACCTCATGAAGAGGCGTTTTTGCCTCTAGGTTCACACGCCTCAAATGGAAGTGCACACCTCCCGAGGAGAAATTACCTCTCTGAAGCTATGGTACGGCTCTATCAGAAGCTGAGAAACTGATGAAGAATGGCGCCCAAAGTAGGAAACCCTTCCCTTATTGTAAATACTAAAATGCTGAATAATAAACTCTGATGAAGCACAACAGAACTTCTGTATGAAGCCCTCACAGATGCACTAATTCGACTGGTCTTTCACAGTCTCAAAAATGCTCAACACTGAAGAGATATCGTTCTCCAATGGAAGAAATTGCTGAAACCCTTGTCTCAGGAAATAGCACAAGAAACATCAATGGCAAAGTCAAATAATCAATAATGAGTTTTATTTGCCAAAATTGTCTTATATCCCCAAAAGGCACGAATTCCAAGAAAGTATTGCTTTCCTCTTTTATAAAATACATTAAAATGTATTTAATGACTTTTCCAATAGTTTAGCAATTAAATAATTGCTCTTTTAAGTTGAGCGCACTTTATTCATAAGTGATATAATTTTAAATCACCTTTTGACATATTTAAGCGATATAAAATTTATAAAGTAATAATAAAGCATTAAGTTAAATAATTAACTTAAACCACCTAAATATCCATAACTCCCTCAAAACTCCATATATCTTCGTGCCGTCAGAAGCTGGCGAACACTGAACCATGGATGCCTATACTGAACCAATACTGGAGTGAAGGAATGGGCAACGACAGTACCCACTAAAACGGCCACTGACCCTCTAACCAGATCCTATCAGCCTACAAGGTTCCAAGAGATAGGCCAACTCCATTGCTCCTGAGAACTGACTAGAGTGGGGACATGACACATCTCCACCTCCCGTCCCATCATATTTTGGTGGCTGCATTTTCTTCAACTCCCGGATTAAGGGGTCCTTCCTTTCATACCCATGCTGATCCATAGATGGTGGTGTTGAATCCCTCTTGTGCTATTTTGTCCTTGATGTCACTTTGTGATTCTCTGGAATCTTGATGATTATCTTCTCAGTTGATCTACTTTGCTAATTGGCACGTTTTCGTCGGTATTTCTTATAGTCAACAATAGTCAAACTGAAATGAGTTTGTCGGCATGTGTTTGGTAAGGCCACAGATGTCTTATCGTGGTACCGCAGACTGTTAAGAGAGTAACCGCGGTAATGCGGTGAAAGCAGTTAGCGGCATGCATAGCAACTACCTCTATACCGCGAGTAGCCAGAAGGGTAACTGCGGTAGTGCGGTGAAGTGGCTAGCGACATGCACAGCAGCTACCGCTATACCATTGGTAGCCAGAGAGGTAACCGCGGTAGTGCGGTGGAAACCGCCAGCGGCAAGCATAACAGCTACCCTACACCGCGAGCTGTCATTAGTTAAACCGCAGTAATGCTGTGGAAACGGTTAGCAGTATGAAAGGAGCTACCGCTATACCGCGGACTATCAGAAGTGAAACCGCGGTAATGCGGTGGAAGATGTTAGCGGTTAGCTTGGAGCTACTGCTGTACCGCGGGTAGTCCGAAGCGAGACCGCGGTTGGACGGTAAATGATGTGGTAACAGTTAGTGTTAGCTACCGATGTACCGCGGGTAGTCCGAAGGGTGGCCACGGTTGTGCGGTAAGGAAAAAGATGTCGATTTATTCCTGTCGGCATGCAAGTCATTGATCTTTCTACGGATTTCAAGTGTCTTATGCGGTTTTGATTTATTAATTTTTTGTCCTCTCGGACTCCAAATGCTATCATATTATGCAAAGGATTTCGTGTGGAAAGTAGGGCAAATCTTTATGCTTCATTGTTTGAGGGTTTGGAACCCTAATCTTGCCGCCTCCATGGAATCTCTCTCTCGGCCGTTTCACTGTGAATTCGACTGTCTTTTTCTGAAACTCTTGGACAGCGAATGGAGAAGCTTGAAAGACCATCACCATGGTTGTTTCTCTTGTTAGGTTCTTGGCATCGGGTGAATACTCGAAATAGCAATGTCGCTTGGGTTGCTCAGCTACTCTACAGTTCTAGTAAATTGCTTATGGAAAATTCGTTTTTGCTCCTCACAGGTATTCATCTATTTTATCTTTACAGAACCGTTACCTTCTCTGATAAGGCTAATAAGGGATAAGTGTTTGCTTCTGCATGGCAGTTGAAGAGTTGGTTTATTATAGATCTTATGTTGTTTTGTTTTTAGCACTGCTTGTCCAGGCTGCTTGAGAGAACAGGTTTCAATCTGCCTTCTATATTTGCACAATGCTTGAGTACTCCTGTTAGGAGATCTTATTCAAAATGATCTTTCCCTCATAATCACGGTAACATCTATCAATGTTGCTCGACTAAAGCATGGTAACTTGATATTCATCTTGAGGTAATTCCTTGAAAGTAAAAAACAAGCAATTGTTGTAACCCTTCGTGGGATGTAATGATGAAAAATGTAAAAAGAGGAAAACTGAGAGATTAGGGCTTTAATTATTTACAAAAAAACCTAAAAAGAAAAAGGGCAGCACTTTCATGTGTGGTGTAAGGGTAATTATTCTATGATACTGAATATTGGAAAACATAGTGTGCAGTCAAATTTGTAGTTTTTGTATGGAAAGATGTTGAAAATCAAACAGTGAGAAAAGAAAGAAAAGATGTATCATTGTAATACAGTTTGATGAGATTGTATTGTGACTGTGATAAGATTTTCCTCAAGCTGCATCGAGATTAGATAATGTATGGAATTCTGAAGAGTCAATTTTGACTCTTGAAAATTCTATGCTTTGTTTGTCAAGAGGCACTTGACAGAAATTAAGTGAAACAGAGAGATCCTCTGTACTATTGTACGTTCTATTGAAATCAAGAAAGGGGTTGGTGCTCCTTGAGATTGGTGTCTCTAAACAGAGGGGTTGGTGCTCCTTGAGTCGGTGCTCAGAAATCAGCCATTGAGGCTTTGTCAAAATAAATTATTGAAATGAAAGCCTAAAAAAGGCAGCAGGTTAAGGAGTGGTTTTTCTACCCCAGGAGGGTTTTCCACTCGGCATATCTTGTGTCTATTTGCGTATCTATGACTTGTTGTGACCTTTTTCACACATCACCCCCTCCCAGATGGGGACCCCCTAATTTTGCTCCATTCTGGTCTTTTGGCTTTTGTTAGTGCGTCTCTCTCTCTCTATCTCTGGTCCTTCCGGGGATGTCTCATCGTTTGACCTGGGTTGAAGTATTGTTCAAGTCTGTGAAATTAGGGTTTTCATTAGTCAGGCTTATTAAAAGTCAAACTGAGTTGTAAAATTGAAATTCGAGCTTAGTGCAGCAGTCAGAAGACTTCTAGCAGGGTCCCACTAAATTTTCACTGTATTCCGGCAACTTACTATTTTTAGTAAGTGTTCGATTTGGGACTATTTTATCGAGATTTTGGAATTCTGTCAGTTCCACCACAATCAGGCAGCTTCAGAATGCCTACGCGCAAAATTTGAATAAATTCTGACAACTGGCTATTTTTAGCAGTTAAGCCTTCAGAGGCTATTTTTAGGGCTTAAACATACAATTCTCCAATGAATGACAGGGGAATTCATCTAGGTTTTTCAAGACCTTCGCAATGATATGACATGCAGATGGATCAGGTCAGTTTTCAAGGACTTACTATTTTTAGCCAGTGCCAAAACTTTGACCAGTTTTCTGGGTTTTTCTGGGTTTTTTGAGATCCCACGGGCACTGTGACATGCAAACTCGCCCGACATCTGGGTGACCACTTCCCAGGCACTTACTATAAATAGCAGTATCATCCCAGCAGCTACCCACCACTCCAACCCAGCAATCAGGTGCAATCAGGCACGATCAAGGACAGCAAGGAACAAATCGGAGCACATGCAGATCAGATTAGGGTTTCCCCTGCCACGTCTAAAAATAAATGAAGCAAAATGCAGAAATGACAGAACGAAGCACGCCACCGGAATCAGCATCCTTCAGGCTACCGGCTGGTAAAATTTGAACACGATCTGAATACTTACTATTTTTAGCAAGTCACCAAATGGCTAAAAATAGCACGTCCTCGTCAGGGAAAAGGTGTGAACGAGCCCCTTGCAGCATCAAGTACAAGTGGAACAAATTTCAAAGCAAACAGATATACGAAATTGATCAATTCTAGGGTTTGCCAAAAATAGCAAATGGCTAAAAATAGCATGTACGGTGCCAAATCAGGTATAAACGAGATGATATAGGTCAACGAAGGCGCAACCACGCCAGTTCCAGTTCAGAACAGGGTGAAAATCAATGAAACCCTAATTTCTCCGAATTTACTAAAAATAGAAAGCCAGAATAGGGTTGGGGCGTTGGAAATTTTACAAACATAACTGACAGGTAAACACCTTCATATGCCCCCAGGAGGAATGAAAGCTTCGAAATTCTCTAAGTGTGAAAATTTCCCTGAGCAAGAATGAAACGCGCCCTTCAAAAGCATGATAAAATTTCCAAGGCAAAGGGATTTTCCTCTTCATACCCCTATATGCGCCTAGAGAAGGTGAAAGGTCACCAAAAATATGAAAAAAATTCGCCAAGGCATCAAAATTTCCTATGACATCCTCAAGGGCACTCAAAAATGGAAGTCTACAAGGCAAAATGCGCCTAAAGGAGCTGAAGAGTCACTCAAAGAGGGCGGAATTCCTTGACCACATAGTAAATGCGCCTAAGATGGAAGTATCATAGGCTATATGCGCCTAGAGAAGCTGAAAGGTCACCAAAAATGTGAAATTCACTAAGGCATAGCATTTTCCTCCTCACAAGCCAATATGCGCCTAAGATAAAGAAGTTTCCTCCTAGCACTAGCAAATGCGCCCAAGGAAGGTCAAGAGTCATGTCCTAGGCGTGGGTTTTCCATCTCACATGAGGAAATGCGCTCAAGGATGAAATAGAAGTTTACCCCCCCCCTCCCCCCCCCCAATATGCGCCTAAAGGAGCTGAAAAGTCACTTGGAAGGCGTGGGTTTTCCTTGACCACAATGAGATACGCCTAAAATGGAAGTTGCTTGGCCTATATGCAACTAAAGGAGGTGAAGAGTCACCCTAGGCGTGAGAGTTCTTCATGGCATTTGCGCCCCAAGTAAAAGGTAAGGATGAAAGGTAAAAAGGTGAAGGTGGAAGCTACACTTGAGGGATGCGCTAGAAGGATATGAAGGGTCACCTTGTGAAACATGCCTAGAAGGGAATAATACTAAGAGGGGCGTAATTTTATTTTATTCTTCTCCTCTTTACTATGTGAATTGCACTTGAAGGTGGGAATTTATTGTATGAAATGCGCCTATGGAGTTGGAATTTGAAAATAAAAAATTGCTAAGCATGAAAATTGCCAAGAAATGTCTAGGCGTGGCATTGCCTAAGGAATCAAATGAAACTCATGACATATTCAAATGCGCCCTCTAGAGATAAAATTTTAATTTTCAAAAAATTCCTAAGGCATTTTCTTAAGGGAAAATAAATAAGGAATACGCCTAGAGGATGATGCCAGTTGCTAGAGGTACAAAAAATCTTCAGAGGAAAATTCTTCAGGGAAAATCAAGATAATTTGCCAAGGCCGAGAAGATCGAAATTGTAGGAGTGAAAGACATCCGGAAGGGGAAAAATAAACATTAGCCTTTTTATTATTTTAAATAATAAAAATTAAACGTACCCCTTCGTCCGGATACACATGAAAACAATGGATTTCAGGAAGATTTTTCTTCTGGGTATTGGACGTTTGCAATTCGGAAGTGATCCGGAGTTACTCCACGCCCCACTCACGTCGTTTCGATGGATATTTTGCCCAGTACCTATTTTTTATAAAATTCCTAAGGCAAATTTAAGAAATTTCTCTAAGGCAAACGAATGAAATGGATGAGAAATTTCGCTAAGAAGTTTGAACTTGATAAATTTTGCCAAAATGCCTTAGCCAAACTTTTCAAAATTGTTCGAAGAAGTAAACGATTTAACATTTTAAGAAATCAAACGCAACGAGGCAGGCCTGTGCAGAGGTGATGAATTCATAATTCTAGAAGTCTGAGATTCTGACGCTTCAGACGACAAGTGTTACGACTGGAAAAGAGAGGGAAAATGAATTCAAAATATTTGCTAAGATTAGCCTCTGCAGGAATTTTCCCAAGCTATAAGTTTTGAAGTTCTCTTCATTTTTCCCTCGCAAGTTGCTGAAGAGCTGAAAGTGAGAAGTTTGAATTTGTGAGAAGAGCTGAAAGTTGCTGAGGATTTCGAACTTTTAGAGAACTGGAGGTTGAAGATTTCGAATCCCTAAAGGACTGGAGTTGTTGAAGTCACAAACTTGCTGGAGAGGTGCGACCTACCTTGTCAGGATTTCAAGTTGCTGAGAAGTGAGTCTCTAAATTGCTGCAATTGTGAGGAAGTTCGAATTTACCAAAGTGAAGTTGTTGAATGCTGAAGTGCGACTTGTGAAGAAAGTTTTAAGTTGCTGAAAGTTGCTAAGTTAGAAGGAAAAGTGCGAACTTGAAGAAGGAGGTTTCAAATTTGTTAAAGTTAAATAGCTGCAGGCAAACATTTCCAAGTATTGGGCATTGTGTTGCTGCAACCCAAAGGAAATTTCTGAGAACATTGAAGTAAACAGGCAATAGTTGAGGTTTGCAATTGAAAACATCAAGAAGTGTTGCAACCTTTTTTTTTTAAATCTGTTGGCACCCTCGGAAGTGATATTTTATTGTTATGAAATCTTGTTTGCTGACTATCTTACCCTTTTTGCAGAATGGCCGAGTCAAGCAAAAGAGCTACAAGAAAGAATGTCCACGCTGAGTCCAGACAGGCAGTAATCAAGAAATTAAGCAAGTCTTTCCTGCCAGAATCAAAATTCACATCAAAGTTGGGCAGGTTGGCAGACACAAACTTGGGCTCGTTTAACCTGGAGGCGTTCAAGAGAAGGATAATGGGGACTGGAGGCCATCGCCCATCAGTGACTTCACATAGCATTGTCAGAAGTGGGTTATATGCAGCTGCAAATTTTCCACCAGCCATCCGGTGCCCGGAGCTCATTATGGAATGCTCTCACCACTATGATTCAAAGAAGAGGACGATCGTTGCGCCAGATGGCAAGGTGCTGGCTAACCTGACACCACAAGCAATCGGAGAGGCATTCGGGATCCCCGCCCACGAGAAAATGATTTACAAAACGAAGGACAGGGCTGATAGAATGTATTCATCTACAACAGACCGGTGTGCTGATGTAATAAACACTAGGTGGATGATCAAGCCCAAACCAACTCGTACGAAGTTGCCCAAACAGATAATTTCCGAAGACTTGAAGCAAGAGTTTGGCGACCTGATTATGATGTTGAGTAGAGTTGGAGGGTGTCCCCAAGCGTTCGTCTTCAAACCTTGGATGTTTTACTTTATCAACTTGGTACTAGAGGGCAAGGATTTCATGGATTGGGCACTGTTAATTAGTGATGGTCTACATGAGCAGCTCTGCAATGTGAGGAGGACTAAAACATTTTATATGGCTCTTACCTCGTCTATATGTTGGCTCGCATGACAAGATACAGGGGGATCTCTTACAAAGAACCAATCGGTTGCGGTTCTCAGCAATTCAAAATATTCGAGGCTTGTCCGCAGTTGCATTTGACAAGCATTACTAATTACAAAAGAGTCAACGATGCCTTTACTATGCACATCACGAGGACCATGCAGCAAAGGACCCATCACAGAATATCAAGGGAGGCGCAAGAAATGATTGAGAAATTTGGATGTTGGTTTATCCAATTCCCAAAATTCACTTACATAAGGCTGCAGGGATTCTCTTCCTACCCATACAAGTTGCCCCGATATCCCACGAACAGGGTAGTGATGCTGGAAGTTTCTAGGCAACTAATTGCCTACGATAAGATCCAAAAGAAGAAGAAGAAGGGCGGACTTGGGTTCCCGATTGCTATGGGAAATTCAGACGAAGTATGCCCATCACTACAGGCAGCAAGGGAGGCAGAGGCAAAGCTCCAGTTCTTTCAGCTTTCTTACCATTCCAGCAGGCACTACTACGATCCTCATAGAAATATCAAGTGGGTATTGACAGAGGAGTTTAGGCACAAGGCACAAATAGAAGACTTTTGGGCAAGTGCAGTGGATGAGGTCGAAGTCAGAAAGAGGATGTTTTCCCGGATACCATTGGCAATGATCAGAGAGTGCGAGATTATTCCTGTACCAGATCAGATTGAGGACATAAACGTTGTACAGGCTGATTACGACACAGTAAGAAACACGCCCTTGCCACTCCTAGGTTGGTCAGAGCCAGAGATCACCGATTTGGATACACTTTGTATCCCAGTCCTGACATTTACACGGAGTTGGATAGAGAGACATGTCAGCCGACTAAAGGGAAGGTCAATTCCCCTTACCTACAATTTGATGGGAGACAACAGATTGCAGACAACTGATCCGAGGAGACGGAGTAATCCAACTCCAGAGCCTAGGGGAAAAGAGCCAGCTCGACCGGAGCCTGTGATAGTTGAGGAATCCTTGCACATGCCGGCTTGAACACATTCTCCAAGCATACAGGAAGTGTCCCTATTTGCTGATCAGAGGGAGAGGTTGCAAGCAGAACAGGCGGAACAGGCAGTACAAATAGAGAGCCAGCCACTTCGTAGGGAGTCCGTGGGCTAGAGCATCAACGTGCCCCAAGAGGATAATCAAGAGGAGAATCGGCAGGAGACCGATGAAGGCACTGCCACGGATACTCAGTTTCAGCATGAGATTGAGGTAGCTCTCGAGGATGATGCTGCTTCCGATCGAGATGCCCAGAGCTCAGGAGACACTGAGCCCATAGATGATGATGAGCCTCGTCGAAACGAGGGCCATGAAGTAGAGGCCGAGGTAGAGCAGCCTTTCATCATAGCAGACGCACAACAGGAGGTGCCAGACTGGCTGAGGGATAGGATGAGGCGTGATCCTGTGGATGAGACTGATCCTGCAGTCGAGATGGAGGAATTGTTGCAAAGAATCAATGCACCTCCCACGAAGAAGAAGGCTAGGAAGTTTTCCAGAATATCCACAGACGAGGATGGATCCCGAACCTTGCATATGGCAATTCCACGGGAGGAATGTGATAGAGACAAGGCCATTCCTGAGAACTATATTGTGACAACCATGGAACTAGGCCGCCCTACTAGGGCACAGGTGATAGAGGAGTGCGATAATTCCTATCGGGCACTCAAGGACAGATTGTCCCATGTTGAGGGCAAGTACAAAAGGTTGAAGGTAGAGCATCGGACACTGATTGGCTACGTGCAGCACTTGTCCCGTCCTTGCGGGCAAGAAAATCCTGCAATCGAGCTCCCAGCTGAGTTTTCCAAGGAGTCAATCAGTGGATTAGAAGATTTAAGGAGAATGGCACAGCAGGCAGACACGTGGGTTGCCAGTGTGCGTACAGAGACAAGAAAGTTTATGGAAGATCTTGCACATGCCTATGGGCAAGCTTCCGATATTATGACTAGAGTGGAGGCAGTTAACCATGCTTGGGGTGAGGCTCGCATCTATCAGACGAGAGTTGTTCTCCGTCTAGGAGCTTTGATGAGCATACCTCAACGCACTTTGGTTGAGGGAGGTGTTATCCAGCAGGGAGATAGATACGACTTCGCCAGATGGTATTCTTCAGTAGTCACAGGCCGGGGATTCTATGATGCATCTCAAGCAGATTCGGTCAGGGTCAGGAAGGCCATGACGAACATCTTGGATGGAGTTCTCAACACATTGGAGGCAATCTTTGCCAGGAGGTTGACTTCTGAAGAGATAACTACAGATGGACTAAAGGACAGATTGGCGCCATTCTTCTCTGAGGTGAAAACCTTCACTCAGGATGATTTCGAGAACATTGCCACGTTCTCTAGCATCATACAGAACACCCAGGATGCCCTTGTTGCCTGGAAGAAATCATGTGCCCGGCATGGGCAAACAGTTGCAGTTTTAGAGTTTCAGTTGGATCACATTCCTCCTATCTCCGATCAGGAAGTTGAGGAAGTATTAGCCAGGTTCACCAGATTTGCAGCCAGCGAGAAGGAGAAAGGAAACGCTCTTCTGGACGACGATCTGCTGCAGGAGGACGATGTGCATTGATTGCAGGTAGTGGACCTGCAGAGGAGTGGAGAATATTTTGCACATTCATTGCCCCACTCCTCTCAGTGGCGGTTTTTAGGGCATAAACCCTAATTAGGGCATGGGTGGCTCAATCCAAGCCCTTTATTGTAATCAGATATGAACCGTCCACTGGACTGGGTTTATTATAAAAGGGGTATCCCCCCTCATTTGTAATTCATTAGAACTAGAATTGAATCAGAGATAGAGTTGAGCTAGAGAATAGAAGGCATATAGCATTTAGCTTAGAAGTTAGCTTAGATTGAGGAGGAAAGGAAGTTTTCCCATTGAGGACTTTGTAAGAAGTTGTTGTGAACACTCTCATAATATAAAGATTTATCATTGTTTGGTGGTTCTATCTTCTATTGTGAGTAGCTAGCAAGGCTTGTTCGTCTTTCCAATTCAAATAGAGTAAACTAGAATAGATTTTGTTTCCATGCAAGTAGTGTTAATTGTGGAATGCAGCATTGGTTTGAACATATCTCCCTATATCCATACCACTAGCGGGCTTGCTGACGGTAAGTCTGCCCTGCGTGGTCAACTGGAATTTCAGCACGTAACTTCAGTTGTGATTCGCGTGTCCACTTGCTTCGTGGTGAAGGGGTGTGCATGTTGAATCTCGATCTGAATATCTACCTATCCTTTGAAGATTGCATCGGCTTTGTCAGAGTTGTCCGAAGAGGAGACGATACAAAGTTTGGTTTGGAGATTGTTAAAGCTAGTTTTGCCTTCCACCCTTAGAAATAGATTGTAGGATTCCTATCCCTTTCCCTTTAATTCAGTATTTTTCGATCGATTCGAACATCAGAGCAATATCGTCAAAATCATTCATTGTTTCACTGTGATTGAACAACTACGTAAGTCCCCTTGAAATAACCAATATATACACATCAACCAACTGAGTCTATTCGCGATAAAAGGAACCTTGGAGTTGAATGCATGAACTTTCACGCAATCTTAGCATGCGGAATACTTTGATCAAGAGAGAATAGAGTGACCGTTGGACAACTTTATTCTGTGCTGGCGTTGTCATAAAAAGCACGTCAACATGACTCATTTGCTTCAGTACTTTATTGCTTTAAAATGCAATGTTACATTACTCATTTCAGTTTATATGATTGCATTCGAATACATGAATGACACTATCATTGATAAATGAGAACATATGTATGGTTCTTTACAGTTTCAGTTTAAATTGTTTAAGAAGTTATAAACACTAATTCACCCTCTCAGTGTATTTTCACTCCAACAGGTGGGCCACGAACTGGTATGCGAGAGTTATTTCCATGGTTGAAATCCAAGGGTACTTCCTCCATTTCCTGTTCTTCGGTGCCCAAACCAGTGTTATGGTTTGTCTCTTGTTCCCTTTGCGTTGATAATTCCTCTATTTGCTGATCTTGAGAAGCTATTTTTGGCTCGAAGAGCATTCAATTCAGCCTGAAGTTCCTTTGGCAACCTTGCTGGTGGAGGGGTTACATTTCTGCTAGCACATAGAATCTCGGCTAGACTAGGGCTTCCTTGCCTCCTAGATGTCCTCCTCATAGTGGGTATGTTCAAGTTTTTCTGGTTAAAATAACAAGGTGTCAATTTTACTCCTTTTTAATAATCAATTGCCATACCATGAATTTGTTTTAGAAAAGATTCATTTCAAACTATTGGGAATGCAACAAGGAAATTTTGATCAACTAGTTAATCATCATTCATACATAGGCAAATTTTTCATATATATCATAGCAAGAGCATAAAACTCATATCGCTTATAGATTCATATTGATATATATATACATTCATATTTCCTTCTTACACACATAATAGCACGATGTTATTTAGTTAATATGTTAACCAGCTTGATTATAGTACATGGTTTTCCATCTTGACTACTTGGTTCTATTCTTCAATAGGATCTTCCTCCTCAGAGGGTTCCTTTGTTTCATTTGCATTTGAGTGTACTCGGTCATATTCTGCTATGACCTCCTTAGTTAGTGTTGGGGCATAACGCCCACATCCAAAGGGGAAATATCTGACAACAGATGGTTTAGTCTTTATTGTTGATTCCTTAACTTGAGAGGGGCCTGCTTTGTCTTTTTCTTGTTTGTCCTTCATTCGCTTAAGAGTGCAGGCCAATGTCTCTGTGTCGGGTATTATCTTGATTTCACTCAGAGGTACAGTCTTCTTAGGTTCCTTGGGTTTAGGTAATGGTTTTGGTTTCCCTTGGGTTTTCTTAGGAGCTCTACGTTGACCTTTTCTTCCGCATCCCATGGCTGTAAAATTCAAGAATATTTTTATTAGACACAGAATATATGGGTGCCAAGGTCCAAAGTTTGAACCTGGGGCTCTGATACCAATGTAAAAACCCAGCCATGCCCAAAATCAAATGACATCATTAAATTCATAAATATCAATTATTTAATAATTGTTCCAAATGACCATTTAAAGTGTTTAAGTCTACAATATTAATATTTAAGTTTTTAGGGTCATCCAAAATAAGGGGTACAAACATAGTTATAAGTTCAAATTTTCGCATTCGTCCAAATGTAATTTGGACGATAGGCAATTAACACAAAATAAAGTCTAGTGTCTATGGGGGATGTGACACATACAAGTTGTGAAGGGGCCATTCAAATCTATCGGTTGGCTATACCTCTCTAAGATTTGGTCATAACCATATTCTATGGTGATTTTCATTATTTGATCAAGCCATTCCATTTGTACACAAGTTGCAGCCTTTGGGAATTAATTACCAGGCTATACATGTTGGTCATACCATTTTTGGGTTGTTTACTATGTTATTATCTGCATTTTGAGTGGCTGTACCTTCATTTTTGGGTGTTACATATGTAAAAAATCTGCTGCTAGAGCTTCTACAGACAACTGCAACCTTGTTGACAGCTATTTCAGATTAAACCAGACCATACTACTTCAATATCAGTCATAAATCAGCCTTTCTGCCTGTTATACCAGCATTCTATCATTTGCCACATTATGAGTTCATTTCATATGGTAGTTTGATCATTTTGGGAAGTTAGTAGTTTCTGCTTATTGCATTGTGAATGGCTTTCAATATATTTCAGAACTTATCAGTTTGGCCATTGCTGAACATGACATTTCTACAAATAGATATTTGTTTGTAATCAGCTGAGGACTCAAGGGAGATTTTCTAAATTTTCAGGTCTAATATTCTCATATCTTGTTATGTAATTTTTTGTGTGGTTCACTACCAAAAAAGACATAAAATTCATAGTTGCTTTCAGTATTGTAACTCTGGCAGGTTATGCCTCCTTGACAATTAATTCTTTAATTTCGTTTCCAGCAATTGCATGCAATGCAGAGCTATGCGTCTTTCCACCAATAAGTTAGCATCCCAATAACTATATAATCTCATTCTTCCCATCTCAAAATCTTGGTGGTCTCAAAACATTACATCTATGTAGGAGGTTAAGCAAGATACATCTTAAACAAAGTTGTGATGAGTAAAGAATAAGGATTAAAAACCAAAGTTCAAGTGCATGGAGTTGAAGGGAAAAGAAGGGGACAAGCAAAAGGATATTGTGTAGGCACGTTCAACTTAGAGGGAGAAGATGAGGAGAAGCTAAAAAATGTGGACATTATCGACATATTTGATGAGAGAGACAAAGACACAAGGGATACATCATACCCTACTCTACATATTCTCTCTCTCTCTCTCTCTCTCTCCAAAATATAGTCTATTATTGTATATATTCACTATAATAGGTTATGGTGATGACAAAGTTGATCATTGTATGTTTTATCTTGGTAAATATATTCTTCTCAAGACACTAAATATGCAGAACAGCATGGGACATTTTTTTCAATCTCATATTAGTATTGTTTAATGGAAATTCATAATTTTGGAGTATTGTGTGGAAAAAGTAATTACAAAGAGCAAAATACACTTTGTAAAATTTGGAAAGGAAATGGATTCCAAGCTCTTGAGGTCTTGAAACTCATCAAGTCTCAAATTTTCATTGTTTTTCACCTGGTTTGTTGTTTCACGTGGAAGTTATTGCAAGGAATAAGAATGAGAAGAATAATGACAATGGAAATTAGAATTTTTATTGATAATGATTATGAAAAGGGAAGAATATAGTACTTGCCATGTTCAAAAGGTTTGATGGGTTAAAGAGAGGAGATTTATGGAAATCCACAAAGGTTTGAAAGGTTAAAAAAATAGTGAACATCTAAAAATGAGCTTCCTTTAAGGTGCTATCTCTCACGTATAGTCAAGTTTGGAAAGGTTTGCTAAGTTTCAAATATTAGTGAACAAATAAAATTAGTTTCGTTTAAGGATTTCTAAATTCATGATGTACTGGAAACATTCAATAAGGTTTTTAAATCAGTAAACATATTAAGATAAAATTCATAAGGATCTCTTTCTTGAAGTTTTTCAAAGTTGGAAAGGTGCCACAAGGTTAAAATATTAGAGAACATATAAAAATAGCTTCCTTTAAGTTGTTATCTCTCATGTATAACAGGTTTGGTAAGATTCAAATTGTATCAAGCATATAAAAACTGCTTGTGTATCAAGTTATAAAACTAAGCTACAAAAAGTTGATGGGTTTAAGAGATGAGAAATTTACAGAACTTCAGAAAGGTTTGATAAGGTTCAAAATTAGTGAAGATTATAAAATAGCTTCCTTTAAGGTGTTATCTCTCATGTATGGACATGTTTGGAGAGGTTTGATATGATGCAAATATTAGGGAACATATAAAAATAGCTCCTTGTTTTTGGTTAATTGGGAGAATCGAGAACCATGAGACTACAGTATGCTGCGGGTTAAATGAAATGTGCCCCTTAATTTTTTCTCAATGTTTTCACAACACAAACCAGCACTACGCCAAATGTTAGCGTTAACTCCCCAAAGATAATCAAACTAAATGTAACCTTCGCCAAGAATGTTCACCAAGATCCTTTGAAAGGTGAGGTGATAGCATATGGTGATGAGATCGTTAGCAGAAATCTGAACTGAAATAAAAAGCTAGAATTGAAACGTAGGCAATAATCCGACCATGAGCAATCCACGCTACCACTTGTTCAGTGGGGGGAAAGATAATTACAATGAAATATAATTCATCTACTTCAGCAGGCATCCACATAACAGTGGGGATTCTTGTAATGTCCCCTTCCAGTTGACATCTCTCAGTGTTTGAGATTAGCCTATTATGTGACCCTCGCAGGCTGATAGGGTGGATAGAGGGTCTGGTTGAAGCTTGGCTTGGCTTCTGTTGGTAGAATCTTTTAGTTGGCTTTCGTTCGGGGTCGTTTGGACACCATTTGCTTGACTTACTATTTTTAGTAAGTGGAGACACTCAGCAGAGCACCTCTGCTATTTTTAGCAGTATGTTTTGGTCATGTGCGGATTCAGTCACTTATCATCTGGTTTCAGACGGTTCGTCATTTGGACCTGTTTTGAGAGAGATATTAATATTTGTTTGCTAAAATAAATATTAATTAATTAAAGGCTATATTATAAAGTTATAATATAATTAAATATTATAACTTAAGTGACTTAAAGGAAGGGGTCGACCTACATGAAGAAGGGGCCACTTTTCAATTATATTTTATAATTAAAAGTGCGTGCAAACTATGGAAATATTAAAAGAAGAATTCGGCTTTTATTTAAATGATGTCTTTTTGAGAAAAGTCGACCCTCTTGAGAATATAAGGGTTTTCCATTGTGAGAGAGAGTATTATGTTATGAAAATCGACTTTGATCAATTATTCTTCCAGAGAACGGAGCCAAGGGTTTCAGTTGTCTTTTGCATTGGAGAACGAGCCATCTTCAGTGTCTGCAGTTCAGAGGCTGTGAAATATCAGCTGATTTATTGCTTATCAGAGAGGTAGCTTCATTCAGAAGTTATTACAAAGCTTATGCAGAGATTACATCTTCAAGGGTTTGAAAAGCAGATTTTAATTTATTGAAATAATCATCATTGCAAAAGAAAAATTAGAATTATTGATCTGTTGCTACAGTGACGTGAATAGTGCCTGCGCTACAGTGACATGAATAGTGCTCGTGCTATAGTGACGTGAATAGTACCCGCACTACAGTGATTTATATTTGGCATCTTCTTGGCTGAGGAAAAGGTTGCATTTCATGTTTTTAATCAGCAAATCAGCAAATCAGGTTTCTTAATTAATGCAATCAGCTTTGCCTTTTAATTTGCATGTTAGGGTTTGAATTTTGTAAACACCGTGAAAGCATAATAAAACTTTTGGCTATCGAATTGAAGATTCATATTTGTCAATTTCCAGCTTATAGAATTTATTATAGATTTTTGAAGCAATTTCTTTCAAAATCGCATTTCTTCTGTTATTGCAAAAAAACACAAAAAAAATCAAAACACTCAAAAACAAGCAAAAACAAGCAGTTTCAGAAACAATGAGAACAGGGGTTTCTACAGTGGTATCAGAGCGGTTTCCTGCCATCCTTGTGGGTTTAAAAACCGTTTCGTTCATGCACCAGAGTGATAGAGAGAAGAGATATTATCAGAGGGAAAACAGAAAAACTTGGCAACCACCACTTATTCCAGCAGGTAAGACGGCTACAGGTTTGATTGGTGTTCAGTCTGGTTCTTTTTCTGGAGCGTCTATACAGGATACAGGCATGGGTGACAGAACAGAAATTCCTCGAGATCCTCGGGAGGAAGATGCAGAGGTTAGACAGACTCTTAGAGATTTGCGGACAGGTCAGCAACAGGTAACTGATGTATTACAGCAGTTGACCATGGTTATACAGAGGATAGGTATGCCAAGGAGACTATCACCACGTCGTGATGAAGACAGGAGTGATGCAGGTTCACAGAGGGTACCCAGGACTGTTTCACGAACAACAAATAGGCCTACTCGACCCACTTTCCTGAGGGGAGAACAGGTTGAGGAGAATGTTGAAGAAGTTGGGAACATATTATATGCTGATGCAGTTATGGCAGCCAACGAGGAGTGGGATATATTGACACCACAAGTGCGCGAGCGCATGCATTTTGATCGATTTGTGAATTCGAGAGTTGAATATTATAGGTCTCGACAGGGGAATAGGCCCCGAAACCAAAATAGAGACTTGAAGCATGCCACTGGCAAGATCAACCTACCCTATTTTGATGGCAGTGGCAAGGTAACAGCAGTCTTGGATTCACAGGCTAGACACTTTCTTGACACTTCGACCTATGTCTGAGGAAGAGGCAATCAAGTTTGCCACGTTACATTTAGAAGGAGCAGCCCATGATTGGTGGTATCAGGGAATGGTGACACTGCAGTACGATCGTATTACCACTTATTAGGAGTTCGTGGACAAATTGGTGGATCGCTTTGATAAAAAGGACCCAGAAGTTTATTTTAGAGATTTGGCCCAGTTTAGGCAGATTGGCAGCCTGGAGAGTTATATTAGTGAATTTCAGAAATTGTCCGTGATGGTTTCCGACATATCAGAGAGGCGTATAGTTGTGCTCTTCGTTGAAGGATTGTTGGAACCCTTGAGAGGTTGGATCAAGGCATTTGATCCGGTTTCGCTACAGGAAGCTATGTGGAAGGCACACAATATGGAACTTGCAGCACCATCCAGCAAATTCAACTCCAAAAATACTTCTTCATTTAGGGACAATAAGGGATTCAATAGAAATAAGGAGAAATCTGATTTTAAGAGTGACTCAAAGGGAAAATCAGCAGCACCCTTGGATTGTGAGACTCTTAATGATTTGCGCAGGAAGAAGCTTTGCTTCTACTACAAGGGTCCCTATGACGCGAACCATGATTGTCCTTTGCGGCCTAAGGGTAAGGCCAATAGAGTTATGTGGGCTTATTATGAGGATTCGGAATCTGAGAATTCCGAACAGCAGAAGAGTTCTAACGAGTCAGAATCAGAGGCTTCAAAGCCTAAGGCAGAGGCAGAGTCAGAGCTCCAAATCCAAGAGGCACGATTGTCGAGTATTCGGCAGGAGGGATCTTTCAGACTTCGTGGAGTCTTGGCTGGTCAAAAAGTTATTACCCTTCTAGATACAGGAGCCACCCACAATTTCATTGATGCTAGATTTGTGGAGAAGCGTGGACTCATAACCGAGGAGTTTGAAGGCATTCGGGTCAAGGTAGCTGATGGTTACACTCTCAGGTGTGATCGTATGATCAAGGATCTCCCTTTGTGCTTGAACAATTATGAATTCAAGGCTGATTACTACGTAGTGAATATGGGAGATATTGATTTAGTCTTGGGCATGAAGTGGCTTCATTCCCTTGAGGAAGTTACACTTCGCCTCAAAGACATGGAGATTCGATTTGAGGTGAATGGGAAGACTCATATACTGAAGGCTATCCGTGACAGTAATGTCAAGACCATTTCCTTCCGACGGATGGAAAGACTCATGCGACATGATATGGTTGAGTGGGCTGCCGAGTGCACTTTGACACCTATACAGGAGGGGCAACATAAGACCGAGTATCATCCTGACATTCAGCGGTTGAGAGTTAAGCATGAGAAGGTTTTCCATGACATTCCACCAAGGAGACCTCCAAACAGGGGTATTGAGCACATCATAGAGCTTGAGGAGGGCGCTAAGCCCGTCATAATTACTCCTTACAGGCATCCAAAGCGGCTTAAAGATGAGATAGAGAAGACTATCAAGGAGTTGCTTGCTATGGGTCACATTCGGCCAAGTAAATCACCGTTTGCTTCTTCAGTTGTCCTGGTGAAGAAGAAAGATGGTACCCTTCGTATGTGCATCAATTACAGAGTCCTGAATAAGAGGACCATCAAAAACAGGTACCCCATACCTCGTATAGATGAGCTTATTGACGAGCTCCATGGTGCTTTTTATTTCACGAAGATAGACTTGAGATCGAGATATCACCAGATTAGAGTCCGTGAGCAGGATGTTGAGAAGACTGCTTTCCGTTGTCATTGTGGACACTTCGAGTTTGTGGTGATGCTGTTTGGGCTAACCAATGCTCCAGCGACATTTCAGTCCACCATGAACAGGGTCTTCCACTCACATCTGAGGAGATATGTACTTGTCTTCTTCGATGATATTTTGATCTACAGCAGGACTTGGCAGGAGCATCTGGCTCATCTGGATACAGTACTCAGCATTTTGGAGAGGGAGTCCTTATACGCCAAGGAGTCCAAGTGTGATTTGGGGATGACTGAGTTGCTCTACTTAGGTCATATCATCAGTGCAGAGGGAGTGCGGATGGATCCTGAGAAGATCCGCGCTATTATAGATTGGCCTACTCCGGCGAACCTTACACAGCTGCGAGGATTTCTTGGCTTGTGTGGTTTTTATCGCAGATTTGTGAATGGTTATTCATGCCATGCAGCACCTATGACGGATTTGTTGAAAAAAGGTGCATTCTGTTGGACTCCTGAGGCACAAGAGTGTTTTGTGAGGTTCAAGGAGCTAATGACTACGTGTCCAGTGTTGGCACTGCCAGATTTTTCGAAGCCTTTTGAGCTTCAGTGCGATGCTTCTGGTGAGGGCATCGAAGTGGTGCTTATGCAGGACAAGCACCCTATTGTTTATGAGAGCCGAAAACTCAGAGGACCAGAGAGGCTCTACAGTATTTATGATAAGGAGATGCTGGCCATAATGCATGCCTTGGCCAAATTTAGGCAGTATCTCGTGGGCAGTAAGTTTTGCATTAAAACTGACCACAACAGTTTGAGGCATTTCCTGGGGCAGCAAGACTTGAATGACCGTCAACAGAAGTGGGTGAGTAAGTTACAGGCATATGACTTTGATATCACCTACATCAAGGGCACCCAGAATGTAGTGGCTGACACTCTCTCATGCCGGCCTTATCTGAGTTCTATGGTACACATTGCAGAGGACTGGAGGCACTTGATTGTGGCAGAGTATGCCAAGGATACTTGGGCATCCAGTATTGTTGAGAGAACTATGATTGACACCGGGTATACACTTGTGAATGACTTGATCATTTACAAGAACAGGATTTTATTGATCCCAGGATCAGAGAGGAAGAACACTATCATGCGAGCCTTTCATGATGTACCTACAGCAGGGCGTCCCGGGTACTTCAAAACGTACAGACAGATTCGGGAGAGATTTACATGGAAGGGTCTTAAGGCGGATGTTCTTCAGTATGTGCGTGAGTGCCCTGTTTGTCAGCAGAACAAGCAGGAGAACACGTATCCGGCAGGATTATTGCAGCCACTTCCGATTCCTGATGGGAAGTGGGAATGCCTATCGATGGATTTTATTACGGGCTTGCCTAAAGCCCAAGGACGAGATTGTATATATGTAGTTGTGGATCGGCTGACGAAGTATGCCCACTTCTTTCCGATCACCACAACCTAGACAGCTACACAGGTAGCAGAGGTCTTCTTCCGTGAGGTTTTCAGATTACATGGGTTGCCTCAAAGCATAGTTAGCGACAGGGATAGTTGGTTCTTGAGTCACTTCTGGCAGGAGGTGTTCAGACTTTGTGGGACCGAGCTTACACCAAGCACCAGTTATCACCCGCAGATTGATGGTCAGACAGAGATAGTGAACAAGTGGGTGGAAGGTTACCTCAGGAATTACATAGCAGGGCAGCAAAAGGCTTGGGTCAAGTGGATTTATTTGTGTGAGTATTGCTACAATACTACGTTTCACATGACCATTCAGATGTCCCCTTTCATGGCGTTGTACGGTTATGAGGCGCCAAGCTTTCTGGATTTGCTACTGAGTGATAGTAGAGTGCCGAGTGCTGGAGATTTGTTGCAGGAGAGTCAGGACACTATGAGGGCTCTCAAGGAAAATATTGCGAAGGCACAGAATCAGCAGAAGCAGTACGCAGATCAGAAGAGGACAGAGAGATCCTTTGAGGTGGGAGACATGGTTTATCTCATGCTGCAGCCCTACCGTTAGTCTACTCTTAGGAAGAGTGGTTCGGAGAAGCTTAAGCCACGGTATTATGGTCCTTTCAGGATTCTGAGGCGTGTTGGAGAGGTGGCTTATGAGCTAGAGCTTCCGACGGATAGTAAGGTCCACAATGTTTTTCATGTGTCACGTCTCAAGAAGGCGTTAGGACATCATGTGGTGTCTTCAGCAGTATTACCTCCCTTAGATGATGAGGGAAAGTTGATCTTAGTACTTGAGTCAATCCTAGAGTACAGAGAGAGACAGCGGCGCAGGAGGACTATCAGGGAATATTTGGTGAAATAGAGAGATTTACCAGTAGAGGATGCTACGTGGGAGAGTGAGGATATTTTGCAGCATCCAGAGTTGAGATTGCTTGAGGACAAGCAATTTCGGGAGGGGCGGACTGTAATGTCCCCTTCCAGTTGACATCTCTCAGTGTTTGAGATTAGCCTATTATGTGACCCTCGTAGGCTGATAGGGTGGATAGAGGGTCTAGTTGAAGCTTGGCTTGGCTTCTGTTGGCAGAATCTTTTAGTTGGCTTTCGTTCGGGGTCGTTCGGACACCATTTGCTTGACTTACTATTTTTAGTAAGTGGAGACACTCAGCAGAGCACCCCTGCTATTTTTAGCAGTATGTTTTAGTCGTGTGCGGATTCAGTCACTTATCATCTGGTTTCAGACGGTTCGTCATTTGGACCTGTTTTGAGAGAGATATTAATATTTGTTTGCTAAAATAAATATTAATTAATTAAAGGCTATATTATAAAGTTATAATATAATTAAATATTATAACTTAAGTGACTTAAAGGAAGGGGTCGACCTACATGAAGAAGGGACCACTTTTCAATTATATTTTATAATTAAAAGTGCATGCAAACTATGGAAATATTAAAAGAAGAATTCGGCTTTTATTTAAATGATGTCTTTTTGAGAAAAGTCGACCCTCTTGAGAATATAAGGGTTTTCCATTGTGAGAGAGAGTATTATGTTATGAAAATCGACTTTGATCAATTATTCTTCCAGAGAACAGAGCCAAGGGTTTCAGTTGTCTTTTGCATTGGAGAACGAGCCATCTTCAGTGTCTGCAGTTCAGAGGCTGTGAAATATCAGCTGATTTATTGCTTATCAGAGAGGTAGCTTCATTCAGAAGTTATTACAGAGCTTATGCAGAGATTACATCTTCAAGGGTTTGAAGAGCAAATTTTAATTTGTTGAAATAATCATCATTGCAGAAGAAAAATCAGAATTATTGATCTGCTGCTACAGTGACGTGAATAGTGCCCGCGCTACAATGACATGAATAGTGCCTGTGCTACAGTGACGTGAATAGTACCCGCGCTACAGTGATTTATATTTGGCATCTTCTTGGCTGAGGAAAAGGTTGCATTTCATGTTTTTAATCAGCAAATTAGGTTTTTTAATTAATGCAATTAGCTTTGCCTTTTAATTTGCATGTTAGGGTTTGAATTTTGTAAACACCGTGAAAGCATAATAAAACTTTTGGCTATCGAATTGAAGATTCATATTTGTCAGTTTCCAGCTTATAGAATTTATTATAGATTTTTGAAGCAATTTCTTTCAAAATCGCATTTCTTCCGTTATTGCAAAAAAACACAAAAAAAATCAAAACACTCAAAAACAAGCAAAAACAAGCAGTTTCAGAAACAGTGAGAACAGGGGTTTCTACAATTCTCCACTTCAACAGTGAGTGAAATATGAGAATTACAATGGTTCATGTCCGTGTTAAGTAACAGACGAAACATTGAATTAATAAAATAAATGATAATGAATCATTTGGGAGGGGAGAGAAGCGATTAATAAATTGATAATAAATAGAAGAATTTGATCTATTTAAACAGGAATCTATTTATGTTTCTATTTTCTGAATATGATACTTATTGGATATATTTATCCATATCCAGCCTTATTCCAATTTTGGCATTCTCAATTTCCAGAAGTTTGGCCCCAATAAGTAAAGGGCCGGAAAAAGCCACTAGTTATGAATCAGGTATAGAACCAATGGGAGATACCTGGATCCAATTTAGAATTCGTTATTACATGTTTGCTTTAGTTTTCGTTGTTTTTGATGTGGAAACAGTCTTTCTTTATCCGTGGGCTATGAGTTTTGATATTTTGGGTCTATTTACATTTATAGAAGCTTTCATTTTCGTGATTATCTTAATTGGATTAGTTTCTATAGTTGTCATAGTTAATGATTGAAGTTTTTGATACAAAATCAATAGGCTAAATTTTTTTGATTTTTACTACTACATTATTGATTTCTACGAATAAATAGGAACAACAAGAGGGAGATATTTCTATAGCTCATAGAGCTAGAGGAAAGAACTCTATTCGTTCCTTTCCATTTATTCAATTCATAAGTAAAAAGGCGATACTATTTGAGTATAATGAAAAATGAACAATTCCTTTGTTTTCCATTTACCTTTTCTTATCTTTTTTTTATATCTGAATTCCTATCTATTTTCCACCGGTAGAACGACCAAAGTAAAATGTCTAGTACATTAATATAAGAATGTTTGGTACATCATAATCGAATTAGATATTAAAGATAAAAGGAAAATAATTCCATCTAGAATTCAGACTTACATATCCATTTTTCGGAAAGAAAAAAATCGTTCGACAGACTATCCAATTAACAAGCAAATATTTAATTATTTGAATCATTTCAAGTGATTGAATTGAAAGGTTCACTTTCAAAATCTACCTCAATTTTCAATATCAGAATAACTGATATATTAATCAGTTAATGGGTTAGGTTCACTTCTCATTTTTATTTATTTTCTTATCTTTTTTTTATATCTGAATTCCTATCTATATTCCACCGGTAGAACAACCAAAGTAAAATGTCTAGTACATTAATATAAGAATGTTTGGTACATCATAATCGAATTAGATATTAAAGATAAAAGGAAAATAATTCCATCTAGAATTCAGACTTACATATCCATTTTTTCGGAAAGAAAAAAATCATTCGACAAAATATCCAATTAACAAGCAAATATTCAATTATTTGAATCATTTCAAGTGATTGAATTGAAAGGTTCACTTTCAAAATCTACCTCAATTTTCAATATCAGAATAACTGATATATTAATCAATTAATGGGTTAGGTTCACTTACTTCTCATTTTTATTTATTTTCTTATCTTTTTTTAATATCTGAATTCCTATCTATGTTCCACTGGTAGAACAACCAAAGTAAAATGTCTAGTACATTAATATAAGAATGTTTGGTACATCATAATCGAATTAGATATTAAAGATAAAAGGAAAATAATTCCATCTAGAATTCAGACTTACATATCCATTTTTTCGGAAAGAAAAAAATCATTCGACAAAATATCCAATTAACAAGCAAATATTCAATTATTTGAATCATTTCAAGTGATTGAATTGAAAGGTTCACTTTCAAAATCTACCTCAATTTTCAATATTAGAATAACTGATATATTAATCAGTTAATGGGTTAGGTTCACTTACTTCTCATTTTTATTTACTGTATTTTAATACAAAATAATTAAGAGAAAAAAGTAAGAATATTCTAGTAATTGAAATTTCAATTAGGTATTAATAATTGAAATTATTATTCTTCAATGAAAATGACGAAAGTGAAGTATATTATGCCTAATCTTATACTATTCCTTGTCTTATTAGTAGCAAGATAAAGAAAAAAAAAGCTCTATTTAATAGAATTCTATCTTAGTTTCTATTGAATAGAAAAAGAAAAAATGTTTGATCATACATCTATTAGATCAATTAATGCCAATTGTCTGATAATAAAAATGTATTGATATGTCTTATATCTATAAGATATAAATCGATATGAATAATATAGATATATTCTATCCTTTTGATCCACTTTCTCTTCCACTATTGGACTATATAATGATATGTGATTATAATATTATATTGTGAAATATTTTCTCCATGAAATAGAATTAGCTTCTTGGATGCCTTGATGGTGAAATGGTAGACACGCGACACTCAAAATGTCGTGCTAAACAGCGTGGAGGTTCAGGGCGTCGTTTGAAATACCAAATATGAACAACTGGACATGCCAGTTTAATGTATCCCATTCGATATCTTCGAATTCGAGGATCAACAAGAAGTTCAATTCCACATCGAGTACAAAAATTATTTTCCTTCTCATTTTCCATTATTCGAGGTTTTACACAAGCACAAACTGCCCTTTTCTTAGGCCCAAATATTCTTTCACAAAATAATCCATCTCTTGCTGGTTCATAAGTTCTATAATCTAAAGTGAGGGGTTTAGTCACTTGTCCGACTCTTTTTCCATTAGGTAATATTCTTTCAGACCAAGCGAGAATCTGCTCGGGAGAAACTAATCCAATTCGGTATTGTGATATTTTGGCACAATACCTTCTGGTTGGGACAATATTTGATCCACTATGTCTAAATAATATTCACATACATAGTTAAGAGATGGTTCGGATCCAACCATTTCAAATAAGGTTTTCCCCTTGACTCTCGAAACTCGAATATCTCCAATAAGAGGTAACACTTCTATTACGGGCATTGGACAGGCTTCTACATATTTATTGATAAGATCTCTTTTAGATGTACGATTTCCAACCAAACCTGCTAATCGGAGTGGATGTGTACGAGCTTTTTCCCTGATAGAAGTAGTAATACGATTAGCTGCAAATAATGCATCAAATCCATTATCTGTGATAATTACACAGTAATCTGCATAGTTCAACGGAGCAGCAAAATATTACAATATATATGCCTTGAAGAGGACTCGAACCTCCACGCTGTTTAGCACGACATTTTGAGTGTCGCGTGTCTACCATTTCACCATCAAGGCATTCAAGAAGCTAATTATATTTCATGGAGAAAATATTTCACAATATAATATTATAATCACATATCGTTCTATAATCCAATAGTGGAAGAGAAAGTGGATCAAAAGGATAGAATATATCTATATTATTCATATCAATTTATATCTTATAGATGTTGTACCCCAAAATTAATTTTTTTGCTACACTTAGGCATTTTGAAGAAATGAGTCAAGATACTGTTAAATTTGTCAAAAAGGTCAAAATTGGGGTTTGCATGTCTTGCATGGGGGTCAAAACCTTGAAATTTTAAAATCTGACAATCTGGGTCGGCTTAGAGCGACAAAATCAACAATACCCAGATTCAGTTTTTCAACCCTAAATTTTAGGAAAATTTCTATTTTTAGCAGTTTTTTAAAAATATAAACTTTTTCTGGGTTTTTCTGTGTCTCTCAAGAAATGGATACTTGCAAAATTTTCTAAAAATAGAAAGTCTGGCTTCTAGGGTTGAGACAGATTGGCTTAAAATACTTCCTCATCAGGCTGGTGCAGTCAAAATCACAAAAATATCAATTTTACCCTACTGGGTCTATTCTACTTTTTCAGAAGTTTTTTCGGAGAACCAAGGTCATCAATGCAAGTTAGTCAGCTGCCAGGTGTCAAAATCGGACGTTCAAGCGTCAAGCAGAAGCTGTCAACGATGAACATGTGCAAAAAAAACGGAGAAAGGAGTGAATATTTTGAAAAAGTTGAAAAATGCAAAAATTTAGCTGTCTGGTGAATCCAAGCGCCTCCAATCAAGAGAGGTGCCCAAACTTTCATGCCTTAGAATATTTTTCCGTTCCGGCAGTCAAAGACAAGAAAGGCACGTCAAATGAGGAAGGATTTTGAAATTTGCAAAAAAGTTTCTAAGTTTGCTAAGCATGGGCGCCCCTGGAGGAGAAGGGCAACCATCTTTTTGGAAGGTCAGATGATGAAGTCAGGATTGGCTCTCCCAGGCAACGTTGTTCAGTTGTTTGCCAGCTTCGCAGTAGATGTCTTCGTTAGCTCATCCGAATCAGCAGTCGATCAGAATCTCAAATCAAACAGAGGTCACGGAGAGTGGTGTTTCAGAGCTCTGAAAACGAAGAACAATGAAAATGGCTAACTCTGGAAGAAATGGGCGCCATACCTCAAGAAGGGCGCCTAGGGTTTAGAGCCATCAGAAATCAGTTTCCGGAGATAAACCATCCAAAAGACCCCTTCCAAAATCATCCTAGCTATCCAGTGGACCTGTTAGCTAGTTAGTCTGATCAGTACAACGCTCGGAAGCACAAATTCATCTGAAGGTCAGAAAACGAGCATGAATTTGAATATCACGAAAATGGCTAACACTGGAGAAAATGGGCGCCCCTGGTAGACAGAGGCACCTAACAATTTGAAGGGTTAAATGAAGTTTTTGACAGATGATGTCTCCAGAATCATGTCGTTAGATTCGATCAGGCTCCGTGATGCAACATTCAACTCATTCGCCGGATCAATCTGGAAGCTGAAAATCAGAGTCAAACCAGGGTTGAAAATTGAACAGAAGTTGAAAACGGTGAAAAGTTGGCTAAGTCTGAAAAAAAGGATGGCATACCTCAAAAAAGGCGCCCAACTTCCAATGCCTTAGTCAAATTTTTGGAAATTTCAAAAATTGAAGTTGAAGACCAAAGTCTAAGTTCATTACACAATCTTGAATTAGGGTTTTGAGGAATTAGGGCAAAAGAAAGTTGTTTTCTCAAGGCAAAGCATATTTAAAGCACTTTTGTGTTTTATTTTTTCATTTTTCTTGCAAGTGTCTTCAAAGAGAAACATAGCAGCAACTTCAAACCCTTATTTTTAAGATTCAAGAGTTTAACTTGCTGGTTTTTCAATAAATTTTCAAGATCAACACTCAAGAAGGCTTGTTTTTTCATATTTTTCATCCAGAACATCAAATCTTTGAAGGAGGCCATTACTTTCAATTTTCAGCTAGCTGGTTTATACTAGTTCGATCTTCTGGATAATTTCTGGAGAATTTTCTCAAGGTTCCAGCAGCTGCTTTTTATCTTGCATGTCAGAGAAAACTTCAAAATTTACAACTTCCAATCTTCTGGGTCTATCTCAAATATTCTTCTGGACAAAACCCATATCACAGCTTTTTCAGTGAAACTTCAAGTGGCTGCTTTTTCAATGAAACTTCAAGGTTTTCAGAATCTAATCAACTGAGTTCATCCAGAATGTGCTCATGAACAATACCCAGATGCCAGCTTTTTCTGCTTTTTTCGGAGAAAATTAGGGTTTGCTGCTTTTTTAGTACTCACTCAAAATTTTCAAAAACGGACGATCTGGGTTTGCTTGTAACGAAATTCTAAACAAAACCCATATCTCAGGAAAATTTCCAAAAAATTCATCCATTTGCTGAAGAAAATCAGCAAGTTATTTTTAGGGTTTGTGTTGAGCTTGTCAAAGCATAGTCAAGTTTACAGTCAATCTTCATGTTTTTCAGCATAGAGTACTCTCCCATCGAATTCAGAGCCAAACAAGTGTTGCATCATAATTATTTGAACGGATGATATTGGGAAATGCTTTTCAGTACCATCATGGACATAAAACGTCATCATCTCAGTTGAAGAACGCGCAGAGGGAGTGGTATGAGCGAAAGGACAAGTGTCACAAAAAGTTGTGCAAAACTCATCCGTGGGAGAATCAAGAGAAGTGTCAGAATGCACAAAAGTTGCAGAGCCGCCAAGTTATCAATTAGTGAGTCATCTTTTGAGGCAACGATGTTTTTTAAGAACATAACTCATAAAGAAGTTGAAGATGTCAAAGATTCTCTAAGTTTGATTGCAAAAAGGGAGAAGGTCTTAGAAAAGTGGAATACAGCTATAGATAGTATCAACGTTCCTGATAGAGAGGCATTTTCCCGCTTTTTGCCAGATATGATCGAGATTTAAAGCAACAATCTTCTAGAAGCTTTCTTTCCATTCTTATCTCATGCTTTCTTTCTATTCTTGTCTCAATTCTTATCCATTCTTTGAAGAAGGAAATCAAATGTAATGAGTTGGCATTTCCTATTTTAGATGCTTTCTTAGGTGTTAGATGTTATCTTCTTTAGGTTTAGAAATAAAGCTTGCATGTTGGCAAGTATTAGTTGTAAAAGCAAGGAGATTTTAGGGTTCCCTACTCCTCTGCTTAGTTATAAATAAGAGCAGTGTTTGCTCATTTTAGTTTAACCATGCTAGTGATAACAAGACACAAGTGCCTTTAGTGCCTTCTCTTTGTTATTCAGTGTTGTTCACTTTGTGTAAAGAGCAAGTTTGCATGCCTCCTTAGCTGCAAATACTTGTATAGTGCATGTGTTGTGTTGATTATAATCAGGTTGATCGCATGTTGCAAGCATGTTGCTACAACTTGTTGTCCCGAAATTGTAATCCTTTGTTCTAGAAGCTTGAGTGAATAAAATCTTGAGCATGTTTTGTCTACCTCGATATAAATATCTCAAATTTCCGTCTATTTGTTTTGTGTTAGAAGTGAGTAAATAAAATCTTGTAGCTTGCTTTGCTGCTCCTGAAATAAAAGTCTCATATTTCTGTAATACTTTTATGATCTCTTTTTCAGATTGCCTTAAAATGTATGTTGAAGAACAGTTTGTTTTAGTATCTTTGTCAGAAATCAAACTTGTCCATTTCTAAACTATCTTGCTCTGCGTTTACTTGAGAGGGTAGAAACGTTTTAAGCGTAGGTTAAGTTGTAGCTGTCTAGTTTCATTAAAGGGAAAACCTCAGCCACAACATCTAGTGTTCTATAACCTTGTGTTCTCTTAGCTGAAACAAAAAGATAGGCGTAATTAACTTTAGATTACTTTCTTTATGCAACTCAGCAAAAGAGGGAGCTTCCCCTCCTAATTCGAAGAGCAGTTTACTGTACATAGCTGTCTGTTTCCAAAACGTATTCTAGAGGTGCGATTTGAAACGCCAACAGTTTTCTAGCGCCCATTGTGGGGCACGAGGCATAGAACTTCAAGAAAGCTTATGCTTTATGACACGAGAATGACCATCTGGCACCCTATTGCGTGATCCAACCAGGAGCAATTGGTGATAACAATAATACTGATAGGAATCTAAGACGATCACCCCCATTACGTTGGGGTAACATCATTGGACCTTTGGCTTTGCAGGAATATCATGAATTACCTAAGGGGTCAAGGAAGAACTTTCCGCGGTTTCACGGTGATGGAACTCAACATCCTGATGATCATATTTCAGCCTTCTCGACAGATTGCGGCGTTTTGCATGTGGCACATGAAGACATTGCAGTACGTCTCTTTGTGGAGACTCTTGTTGGGAATGTTGCTAATTGGTTCGATCACCTGGAGCCGGGGATTATCACAAGCTGGGCAACTATGAGCGAGAAATTTTTGGCGAGATTCAAGCCCACTGAAGATAGTCATTGGTTGTTCGCCCAACTTGCAAATTCAAAGATGGAGCACAACGAGCACATGAGGGAATTTGTAGCGAGATTTAACCGTCTTGTTACACGACTTTCTTTTACACTTAATTCATCACCAGAGATTTTGATGAGTTGCTTCATAAACGCTCTTCCATCAGAGATAGCCTTCTTCCTCAAGACGGAAAGACACACAAAATTGATGGATGCACAAGAACACGCCATTGAGTTGGAGGATAATATGATTACTTCCAGCTTGATGAAAATAGATTCTATCAAATCTCCAGCTCAGCAACCGTACCAGCCAAAGAGAAATGATTTTCAGCCACAGTTGCCAGCACCTCCACCAAGACCAATGATTGAAGCTGCACAAAAAGCGATATTTTGTTCTTTTCATGACACCGATACACATACCGGCTCTACATGTCCTGAAAATATAAGAATGAATCAGATTATGGGATATACTGAAGCTGCACCCAGTTCCAGTTTTGTCCCTACATCAAGTTCGAATGTTGTCTCACCACAAATGGACAACTTCGATGGCGACTCCACAGCAGGGTATTTTGAACCCATTATTGAAGAAAAAGAAGACCTTTGCCACTACTCTCTTGAAGTAAATCACAAAAGACCTTCAACGCCTGCATTCACACGTACTCAACACTTGAAGGTGCAAAAAGAAGAAGAAGAAAGGCTAAGAGCTGAAGAGCAAGCTAAGGAAGCAATTGTGTTGTGACCTTTTCACACATCGCCCCATGCCAGATGGGGACCCCTCTAATTTTGCTCTTTTTTTGGTCTTTTGGCTTTTGTTTTGCGTCTCTCTCTCTCTCTCTCTCTCTGATTTCTCTGTTCTTTTGGGGATGTTTCTGTATTTGACCTAATTTGAAATTTTGGCTAAGTCTGAAGTGAATCTATGAAATTAGGGTTATGTTCTTCAGGCTGGATTGAGATTAAATTGAGTTGGTTAATTGACATCTGAGCTTAACATCGCTATCAGAAGGCTTCCAGCAGGTTCCCACTGAGTTTTCATTGAAATCGGACAACTTACTATTTTTAGTAATTACTCAATCTGGGGTCCTCTCATCAGGATTTTGGAATTCTGACCGCTTCAGCACATCCGGGCAACTTCAGGATGCCTGCACGTGAAATTTGAACAGATTCACACAACTGGCTATTTTTAGCAGTTCAGCCTTCGGAGGCTATTTTCAGGGTTTAAACATATGATTTTCCAATGCATGTCTGGAGAATATTTTTGTGTTTTTCAAGACCTTCGCAGTAACGTAGCATGCAAATCGAGATGGTGACTTTCAGCAGTACAGCCTTCAGAGGCTATTTTTAGGGTTTGCATGTAGAGTTTTTCAACGCATGTCCGGATATTCCTTATGGGTTTTGTGAGAGCTTCGTAGTGGTGTGACATGCAAGCGGAAGGGATAAATTTTCAGGGACTTACTATTTTTAGCCAGTGCCCGCATGTTGACCAATTTTCTGGGTTTTTCTGGTTTGTTTGAGATCCCACGTGCACTGTGACATGCAAACTCATCAGACATCAGATTGACCACTTTCTGGACACTTACTATAAATAGCAGTTTCACTCCAGCAGCTACCAACACTTCAGTTCAGCGAGCAGGACGACAGGCAACAAAAAATCAAATCAAACGAAGATCGTTCGGGGCACATGCAAGTCAGATTAGGGTTTCCAGCTTCGATGCCTAAAAAGTAGGGTAAAAAGCCAGAATTTCGAAAAACGAAGATATCCCATCACGATCAACATCCTTCAGGCAATCTATTGGTAAAATTTGGGTGCAATCCGAGCACTTACTATTTATAGTAAGTCGTCTACAGAGCAGGGCCATAAATAGCAGGTCAGCACGAGGGGCAGGTGTGAACAGGTTCACCAAGCGATGAGAACCACTTGATGAAAATTTCAAGTCAAACGGAGCTGCAGAAGTCAAGCAATTTTGGGGTTTGCTAAAAATAGCAGGAATGCTAAAAATAGCATGTCAGCACGGGCAACAAGTATAAACAAGGTGGCAAGGTCTTAGAAGGCATAATCACGCCAGCTCCAGTTTCAAAACAGGTGAAAAGGCATGGGAAGGCACACTTCTCCAGATTTGCTAATAATAGAAGAGTGCAGAGGTAGCTGAGACATTAAAGATTTTCAAGTTGAAGTCTGGCAGAAGCAAGCATGAAATGCGCCCTTGGCATGGAGGAAGCTTCAAAAATTCTAAGTGTTGGGATTTCCTTCTCCCTACCTCAAATACGCCCAAGCTTGATGAAAATTCCTCCTCCCTACCTCAAATGCGCCCTCAAGGCCACAAGGAAGAAGTTGATAGCAAGAAAATTTCTAAGGCAATGAGATTTCCTTCACCTCATGTGAAATGCGCCCTTGTATGTGGAGAAGGCAAGAAAGAAAATGCGCTAAGGCAAACAAGTTCCTTCATACATGGTGAAATGCGCCCCCATATGGAAGTCTACATGCTAGAATGCGCCCAAGGGAGGTGAAAGGTCATAAAGGGCGTGGAAATTTCCTTCTCCCTATGTCATATGCGCCCAAGTTGATAAAATTTCCTCCAGCCTAGATAAAATGCGCCCAGCAAGAGGGAGGATGTTTGAGAATTTTCTAAGTGTGGAGAAATTCCTCCTCACACCCCTAAATGCGCCCTCATGGAAGGAAGGCTTGAGAAAATATTTTAAGTATTTGAAATTCCTCCACCCTACCTCAAATGCGCCCAAGGCTACAAGGGGGATGAGGAAAAAAATTTCTAAGGCATTAACAAATTCCCCCTCCACATAGGAAATGTGCCCAAGATGAGAGGGCAAGCTAGAGGCATGAAAAATAAATCCAAGTATGGAAAATGGAAGCAGCATGTGTCAAATGCGCCCATGAGGGGGATGAAAGTTGAAAAAGTTTTTAAGTAAAAAAATAAATATTCCTCCTCCATCTCTCAAATGCACCATGTCTTGAACAAGGATGTTTAAAATACTCTAAGGCATGGTGGAGTTTCCTTCCCACTATGCCATTTGCGCCCACAAGGCAAGGGAGGTGTTTAAAATGTCTAAAGCGTGAGTTTCCCCTGACACATATCAAGTGCGCCCATGAGTTCCTTGTCCACATGCCAAATGCGCCCACATGTGGAAGCCAACTAGGCTAAATGCGCCCAAGAGTGGAAGTCTACAAGGTAAAATGCGCCCTCAAGCCCACATGTGGAAGAAGCCTAGATAAAACGCGCCAAGGTAAGGAAGGGAAATGTTAGAAGTTTCTAAGTGTTGGCGGGTTTCCCCACCACACATGAAATGCGCCCAAGGTTGAAGATGGAAGTTGACATGGGAAAATGCGCCCTCACAGTGTGAAATTCCTCCTCCATTAGTAAAATGCGCCCAAGATGAAAGGATGTTAAAAATATTTCCAAGGCATGAGAAATTTTCCTGAGTTAGAATGAAAGTGGACCCTTCAAAATGTGTTCTAAAGAGGTTGGGAAAATTACACAGTGCGCCCAAGGTAAAGTCAAAGAATCTAAAAAGAGGTTTCTAAGGCATTTTCTAAGGTAGAATGAGAAATACGCCTAAGGAGGAGATAACATTAAAATTCCCAGAGGCAAGATGAGATACGCCAGACAGAAGGGAATTTCTTCAGGGAAGCAAGAAAAATACCAAGGCATAAAAAAGTGAAGATTGCAGGTGTGGAATGCGTCCAGAATAAAATGGAATCAACCTTAGCAAATTTTATTATTTTTCAAAAATAATAAAAATTAAATGTCCCCCTTCGTTTGGATACACATGAAAACGATGATTTCTGAGGGGAAATTTCTTCTGGCTATTGGACATTTCCCAGTGGGAGATGATTTGAGGTTCTTCCACACCTTGCTCGTGTTGTTTTGGCAGAGATTTCGACCTGGCACCTGTTTAACAAATTTCCTAAGGCTCTGAGGGATAAATTGTCATGGTAAAATAAAGCTCAAGAGGTCAAGGCGTAGAAGAATTTGAAGATGGGATGAAGCTAGAACATCAAGCATTCATATGTTAAAAAGTTATAAAAGTTTGCTGGAAATGATGAACTCTATCAAGATCCGGAGATCAATCGATCAGAACATGAGAACTAGGTAAGTAGAGTGAGTTTATATTATAATGTTCTGATGCTCTTCTTTTGGTTGTTTTGCAGGAAGAAGATGTTGAAAGAAATGGCTAAGTGTTGGGACAAAGTTGAAAAGGTTCCCAAGGAAAGAGAAATGGTAGTGAAGACTTGGCTAAGGCATTAAGAACGTAATGCAAAAGGGGGCTAAATACGCCCAAGGCAGTGAGCTGAAGAAATATGAAAGTTACAAATGCATCCGGGAATTGAAACGACAGGAGGGATGAATGCGAACGACTAAGCGGACGAACTCTAGAGACAATCTTAGAGACTCTTTTACCCTCCTCCTAGTGCAACAGAATTGGCAGGCAGACAGTGGGAACACGTTTCTGGACGAGAATCTTCTGGAAGAGGATAATGGGCATTAATTGCTCGTAGTGGTTCCTGCAGAGGAGTGGAGAATATTCTATGCATTCATTGCCCCACTCTTCTCTATGGCAGTTTTTAGGAAAAAACCCTAATTAGGGCATATGTGGCTCGATCTGAGCCCTTTATTGTAATTCAATCTGAACTGTCCACTGAAATGGGCTTATTATAAAAGGGGCATCCCCCCTCATTTGTAAATTATTAGAAGTAGATTTTAGATTGAGAGTAGAAGGGATAGAAGTTAGAATAGATAGAGAGATAGCTTAGAAGATAGCTTAGTTTGGAAAGGAGAGAAAACTTTCCCTTTGAAAGTTTTGTAAATGGTTGTTGTGAACACTTTTCATAATATAAAGAGTTTCATTGCTTGGTGATTTCTTCTTTTGTTATGAGTAGCTAGCAAGGCCCTTTCATCTTTCCGATTCAAGTGGATTGAGTAGAGTAGACTTTATTTTATGCAAGTAGTTGTTAATTGTGGAGTGTGGCATTTTGGTTTGAGCATATCTTCTTTCATCCATACCACTAGCGGGCTTGCTGATGGTAAGTTCGCCTTGCGTGGTCAACTGGAGTATTGGCACTTAACTTCGATTGTGGCTCATATGTTCGTATGCATCGTTGTGATGGTATGTACATGTTGTGTCATAATTTGAACACCTTTCCCATCCTTTGAAGATTGCACCAACTTTGTCAGAGTTGTCCGAAGGGAGACAAAGCAAAGTCTAGTTTGAAGATTGTTTAAGTCGATCCTCGTCCTCCACCCTTTAGGAGTAGATGGTAGCATCTCTAATCCTTATATCCTTTTACATTTAGCATTATCCGGTTAGTTTAAGAACCCGAGCTTCATTGACAAATCTCCCGAAATTTGAAAATCCTTTCTTCTAAATGAGCAACTCACATAAGTCCCCTTGGAATACCCAGCATATTCACATCAACCAACTGAGTCTATTCGCGATAAAAGGAACCTTGGAGTTGAACGCATGAACTTTCACGCAATCTTAGCATGCAGAATACTTTGATCAAGAGAGAATAGAGTGATCGTTGGACATTTTATTTTGTGTAGGTGTTGTCATAAAAAACACGTCAACAAGTTGCTCAGGACCCATCCTTAGCAAATTTTGACATTGTAAACTCCATGATGAAGACTAAGGTGCAGTTTTCACAATTGGAGTATCTTCGTGATCATCCTGAGCAGCTGGACAAAATAATACATGTAAAGAAAGAAGCTTCAATTCAGCCTACATTGCTCGAGTCATCTGTTCCAATAAAAGAAAAGCCTAAACCATTTTATATATCTTTGTATATAGGAAGGTTTAAATTAAGCAATTGCATCATTGATTCAGGAGCCTCAGACAACATCATGCCTCTGCAAGTGATGAACGCATTGGGACTCTCATGCATAGAAACTCAAAATGAATGTTATTCACTTGAGTCTAAGTCGATGTCATTGGTTGGACAAATGGAGGACGCTCAAGTGAGGTTGGTAGCTTGCCCAGAGAAAAAGATAAAGATGAATATTCTAGTAGCTGATGTCCCAGCAAGCTATGAGATGCTATTGAGTCGGAGCTTCTGTAGAGATCTTGGTGGAGAAATGTAGTTAGATTGGTCGTCCGCAACCATTCTTGTGAAGGAAGGCTGAATCAAGATAGAACCTGAGCCCAGATCCCAGTTCATAGTGGTGAAAATTCCAACCCCCCCAGCCCAACTATATCAAAGCAATTGCGTGACGCTGTCAGAAATAGGAATTGAAGACCAGAACATTTCTTGTTCTGAAAGGAGACTGACAGAAGATATAAAGTTATGGACAATGCACTTAGATGGGGTTCGTTCAGATGTAGGTTCAGAAGAAAGGAAAATGATCATTCCTCCTAAAGAATTGCAGCAATTGGAATTCACTAAAGCTGAAAAAGAGGCGCTTTTGTTAGGCCTCAAAAATGCCGAAGACATGGGAATTGAACTCCTATGTGTTAAAGGGGATGTGGAGCTGATCGATGAGCCAATCAAAGGATATTTCCAAGTCAGAAAGGATCATTTGCGGCATTATAGAAATCGGGTTTGGAACGCGATAGATTGGTTTGAAGAGTTCAACACCAGAGATTTCCTGAAGATCGACATCAGAGACATCCCGAGGATGGACTACAACAAAGTTGGTGTCTCAGTGGAACCTGCTTCCCTCTTTGCACCATATTTTGACTTTTGTCAAAGATCCTTTGCTTGGGTGTATGAAGATATGAGTCAAGGCACCTCTGCCTGGATATATGAGGATTTGAGAATCTTCATCCCAAAAGATTTGTCTCCTACAATACCAATGAGGAGAGAAGTAAAGCCTTTCAGGCAGAAGTGACAAATTCTGTAAATAATTTTCTTCTTATGCTTTCGTAATGTGTTTCCCCTTTCTGTAATTTTTCCCTTCGTAATGTTGTGTTTCCCTTTCTTGTAACAGTTTCGTCGTGTTTTAGGTGATTTCTAGGAAAGTCCAACTATTAGGTGATGCTAGGAAGTCCATTCACAGGTGACTTTGGAAAAAGTTTTGCAAATAGGTGATTAGGATGTAATGCTGACTCCGCTACCCAATGTACAAGGCACTGGTCTAGGCTGAAAATCCAGAGATTCTACGGTTCTCCTATATCGAAAGTATCCAACATGGTCCCCAAATGGAGCCAATGTTGTACCCCAAAATTATTTTTTTTGCTACACTTAGGCATTTTGAAGAAATGAGTCAAGATACTGTTAAATTTGTTAAAAAGGTCAAAATTGCAGTTTGCATGTCTTGCATGGGGGTCAAAACCTTGAAATTTTCAAAATATGACAATCTGGGTCGGCTTAGAGCGACAAAATCAACAATAGCCAGATTTTAGTTTTTCAACCCTAAATTTTAGGAAAATTTCTATTTTTAGCAGTTTTTTAGAAATATAAACTTTTTCTAGGTTTTTTTGGGTCTCTCAAGAAATGGATACTTGCAAAATTTTCTAAAAATAGAAAGTTTGGCTTCTAGGGTTGAGACTGATTGGCTTAAAATACTTCCTCATCAGGCTGGTGCAGTCAAAATCACAAAAAGATCAGTTTTACCCTACTGGGTCTATTATGCTTTTTCAGAAGTTTTTTCGGAGAACCAAGGTCATCAATGCAAGTTAGTTAACTACCAGGTGTTAGAATCGAACGTTCAAGCGTCAAGCAGACGCTGTCAACAATGAACATGAGCAAAAAAACGGAGAAAGGAGTGAATATTTTGAAAAATGCAAAAATTTGGCTAAGTCTGGTGAATCCAAGTGCCTCCAGTCAAGAGAGGCGCCCAAACTTTCATGCCTTAGAATATTTTTCCGTTTCGGCAGTCAAAGACAAGTAAGGCACGTCAAACGAGGAAGGATTCTGAAATTTGCAGAAAAGTTTCTAAGTCTGCTCAGCATGGGTGCCCCTGGAGGAGAACGGCGCCCATCTTTTTGGAAGGTCGGATGATGAAGTCAGGATTGGCTCTCCTAGGCAACATTGTTCAGTTGTTCGCCAGCTTCGCAGTGGATGTCTTCGTCAGCTCGTCCAAATCAGCAGTCGATCAGAATCTCAGATCAAATAGAGGTCACAGAGAGAGGTATTTCAGAGCTCTAAAAACGAAGAACAATGAAAATGGCTAACTCTGGAAGAAATGGGTGCCATACCTCAAGAAGGGCGCCTAGGGTTTAGAGCCATCAAAAATCAGTTTCCAGAGATAAACAATCCAAAAGACCCCCTCCAAAATCATCCTAGCTATCCAGTGGACCTATCAGCCAGTCAGTCTGAACAGTACAACGCTCGGAATCACGAATTCATCTGAAGTTCAGAAGACAAGCATGAATTTCAATATCACGAAAATGGCTAACACTGGAGAAAATGGGTGCCCCTGGTACATAGAGGCACCTGACAATTTGAAGGGTTAAATGAAGTTTTTGACAGATGATGTCTCCAAAATCATGTTGTCAGATTTGATCAGGCTTCGTGATGCAACATTCAGCTTGTTTGCCGGATCAATTTGGAAGTCGCAAATCAGAGTCAAACCAGGGTTGAAAATTGAACAGAAGTTGAAAACAGTGAAAAGTTGGCTAAGTCTAGAAAAAAGGATGGCATACCTCAAAAAAGGCGCCCAACTTCCAATGCCTTAGTCAAATTTTTGGAAATTTCAAAAATTGAAGTTGAAGACCAAAGTCTAAGTTCATTACACAATCTTGAATTAGGGTTTTGAGGAATTAGGGCAAAAGAAAGTTGTTTTCTCAAGGCAAAGCATATTTAAAGCACTTTTGTGTTTTATTTTTTCATTTTTCTTGCAGGTGTCTTCAAGGAGAAACAGAGCAGCAACTTCAAACCCTTATTTTCAAGATTCAAGAGTTGAACTTGCTGGTTTTTCAATAAATTTTCACGATCAACACTCAAGAAGGCTTGTTTTTTCATATTTTTCATCCAGAACATCAAATCTTTGAGGAAGGAGGCCATTACTTTCAATTTTCAGCAAGCTGGTTTATACTAGTTCGATCTTCTGGATAATTTTTGGAGAATTTTCTCAAGGTTGCAGCAGCTGCTTTTTATCTTGCATGTCAGAGAAAACTTCAAAATTTACAACTTCCAATCTTCTGGGTCTATCTCAAATATTCTTCTGGACAAAACCCATATCACAGCTTTTTCAGTGAAACTTCAAGTGGCTGCTTTTTCAGTGAAACTTCGAGGTTTTCAAAATCTAATCAAGTGGGTTCATCTAGAATGTGCTCATGAACAATACCCAGATGCCAACTTTTTCTGCTTTTTTCGGAGAAAATTAGGGTTTGCTGCTTTTTCCAGTATTCACTCAAAATTTTCAAAAATGGACGATCTGGGTTTGCTTGTAACGAAATTCTAAACAAAACCCATATCTCAGGAAAATTTCCAAAAAATTCATCCGTTTGATGAAGAAAATCAGCAAGTTATTTTTAGGGTTTGTGTTGAGCTTGTCAAAGCATAGTCAAATTTACAGTCAATCTTCATGTTTTTTAGCATAGAGTACTCTCCCATCAAATTCAGAGCCAAACAAGTGTTGCAACATAATTATCTAAACGGATGATGTTGGGAAATGCTTTTCAGTACCATCATGGACATAAAACGTCATCATCTCAGTTGAAGGAGGGAATGGTATGAGCGAAAGGACAAGTGTCACAAAAAGTTGTGCAAAACTCTTCCGTGGGAGAATCAAGAGAAGTGTTAGAATGCACAAAAGTTGCAGAGCCGCCAAGTTATCAATTAGTGAGTCATCTTTTGAGGCAGCAATGTTTTTTAAGAACATAACTCATAAAGAAGCTGAAGATGTCAAAGATTCTCTAAGTTTGATTGCAAAAAGGGAGAAGGTCTTAGAAAAGCGGAATACAACTATAGATAGTATCAACACTCCTGATAGAGAGGCATTTTCCCACTTTTTGCCAGATATGATCGAGATTTAAAGCAACAATCTTCTAGAAGCTTTCTTTCCATTCTTATTTCACGCTTTCTTTCTATTCTTGTCTCAATTCTTATCCATTCTTTGAAGAAGGAAATCAAATGTAATGAGTTGGCGTTTCCTATTTTAGATGCTTTCTTAGGTGTTAGATGTTATCTTCTTTAGGTTTAGAAATAAAGCTTGCATGTTGGCAAGTATTAGTTGTAAAAGCAAGGAGATTTTAGGGTTCCCTACTCCTCTGCTTAGTTATAAATAAGAGCAATGTTTGCTCATTTTAGTTTAACCGTGCTAGTGATAACAAGACACAAGTGCCTTTAGCGCCTTCTCTTTGTTATTCAGCGTTGTTCACTTTGTGTAAAGAGCAAGTTTGCATGCCTCCTTAGTTGCAAATACTTGTTTAGTGCATGTGTTGTGTTGATTATAATCAAGTTGATCGCATGTTGCAATGATGCTGCTACAATTTGTTGTCTCGAAATTGTAATCCTTTGTTCCAAAAGCTTGAGTGAATAAAATCCTAAGCGTGCTTTGTCTACCTCGATATAACTATCTCAAATTTCCGTCTATTTGTTTTGTGTTAGAAGTGTGAGTAAATAAAATCTTGTAGTTTGCTTTGCTGCTCCTGAAATAAAAGTCTCATATTTCCGTAATACTTTTATGATCTCTTTTTCAGCTTGCCTTAAAATGTATGTTGAAGAACAGTCTGTTTAAGTATCTTTGTCAGAAATCAAACTCGTCCATTTCTAAACTCTTGCTCTGCATTTATTTGAGAGGGTAGAAACGTTTTAAGCATAGGTTAAGTTGTAGCTGTCTAGTTTCATTAAAGGGAAAACTTCAGCCGCAACATCTAGTGTTCTATAACCTTGTGTTCTCGCAGCTGAAACAAAAAGATAGGCGTAATTAACTTTAGATTACTTTCTTTATGCAACTCAGTTAAAAAGGGAGCTTCCCCTCCTAATTTGAAAAGCAGTTTACTGCACATAGCTGTCCGTTTCCAGAATGCATTCCAGAGGTGCGATTTGAAACACCAACAATAGATATAAGACATATCAATACATTTTTATTATCAGACAATTGGCATTAATTGATCTAATAGTTTTATGATCAAACATTTTTTCTTTTTCAATTCAATAGAAGACGGTTACGCAAATCAGAATATGTTGGCGGTAAACCATCCAGGGGTTATAGTGTTTTGCATTAAAATCACAAAGTAATTGCAGCAATAATATTGACTGGATTAGTACTACTAATACACAGCCTTACAATGTAAAATATCCGCAAATTACCAAGTGTTACAATAGCAAAATCAAGCTAACACTAAAGGATGATTGCTCAAACCTCTAAACTTATCAACCTCTGGATTTACAAACCAAAATCAGAAGTAATATAAATCTGATATAAGAAACAACAATCTAAAAAAGCATTACCAACAACTATGCTATCACCAAAATGCTTGCCAATTCCTCAAATCTCCTCCAAATGATCTGAAAATGTTTGCAACAGCTTCTAAGGAGCAAGGCGCCCAATATCCATCTCTTAAATAGCAGCAAAACCTTGAATATTAATTGTGCACGCATTCCAAAGCAAGCCCAGCAATGGTACGGCCTCCAAGAGGAGCGAACTTTATTTAAAAATTGGAAACTTCAAATTAAAATCTGCAACTTGGGAAATAGAGTTGGCCTTAGCCAAAAAATGGATGGCATCAATACCCAAAATGAAAATAAAATCCCTCAAAGAGCAGTAAATGAAAATCTACTTCAGTTGTATGAAAACCAACAAGCTCAAATCTGAAAATTATCATCAAATTCACCAACATTGAAGATCAATATGCACTTCTAAATGAAGCACAATCCCAATTGACCATCTAGGGAACCATAGTTTCAGGCCCGAAGAATGGTGTAAAATAGCTAACCTTCCCCTTAGCCGGGTTCTAAAATCAATTCAGCAGCATAACTTTACAATATTTTCCAAAGATGAGAATGAATGAGCAATGCATCAATAAGTAGACTCTTCAGTTGGAAAATGAATCAACTTGAAACTCCCACAAGAAACTCTTCAGCTTCCTCCAAGGGACGCCACCTCTCATGTTGCACTTTATTCAAATTATTAAAACATTAATCATCTCCCTCTACGCGTCCATTTACAAGTTGCACAATAAAACATTTAATATAAATATTAAATGCCCAAATCAACCCCTTTATGTCCCCTTTTTAAAAACAACTTGAAGTCATCAAGCCTAGGCGTGGGGTACAACTTTAGAACATAAAATTGACTAAGTATAGGACTCAATCCAAAGAGATAGCCAAGAGCAACACCCAAACTACAACTGATAAACTGCTAAAATTCGCAAACTGACATTTGCCAAGCTGAACCAAGCTGGTGATGATGCCTCTGCCATAAATGGACTTAGTAAAAATAGCGAATGCCAAAAATAGTAAGTTAACTTCAAATCCATCAGAGAGCCAAACTGCTCAGCCACACTGAACTGCAAGTGATTGAGTTGTTGCTAGAATGATACTGCTAAAAGATAGACTTACCAAAAATAGCAAACTACTATAAATAGTAAGTTTGCAAAACCTCCTCTGAACACCAACTGAGCAGTATCATGACTTACTATAAATAATGTTGGCGTTTCAAATCGCACCTCTGGAATGCATTTTGGAAACGGACAGCTATGTGCAGTAAATTGCTCTTCAAATTAGGAGGGGAAACTCCCTCTTTTGCTGAGTTGCATAAAGAAAGTAAACTACACTAATTTTTGCCTATTTTTTTGATTCAGTTGCGAGAACACAAGGTTATAGAACTCTAGATGTTGCAGCTGAGGTTTTCCTTTAAATGAAACTTGACAACTACAACTTCAACTCAATAACATCCTATAGCTGGCTGGAATATCAGCCACTAGAATATTCATCTTTATCTTTCTCTCTGGGCAAGCTACCAACCTCACTTGAGCATCCTCCAATTGTCCAACCAACGGCACTGACTTAGATTCAAGTGAATAACACTCATCCTGAGTTTTTGTGCATGAGAGTCCCAATGCATTCATCACTTGTAGAGGCATGATGTTGTCTGAGGCTCCTGAATCAATGATACAATTGCTCAATTTGAATCCTCCTATATACAAAGATATATAGAAAGGTTTAGGCTTTTCTTTTACTGGAACAGATGACTCGAGCAATGTAGGTTGCATTGAAGCTTCTTTCTTTACATGTATTATTCTATCCAGCTGCTCAGGATGATCACGAAGATATTCCAACTTTGAGATCTGCACCTTGGTCTTCATCATGGAGTTTACAATGTCAAAATTTGTTAAGGATGGGTTCTGTTGTGACCTTTTCACACATCACCCCATTCAAATGGGGACCCCCCCTAATTTTTGCTCCATTCTGGTCTTTTGGCTTTGGTTTTGCGTCTCTCTCTCTCTCTCTGGTCTTTTTGTCCTTCCGAGGATGTCCTGTCGTTTGACCTAGGTTGAAATTTGGGCTAAGTCTGTTAAATTAAGGTTTTTATCCTTCAGGCTTGTTTGAGGTCAAATGGAATTATCAAAGTGAAATCTGAGCTTAATACTGTGATCACAACACTTCAGGCAGAGTCACACTAAATTTTCACTGAGTTCTGACAACTTACTATTTTTAGTAAGTACTCAATCTAGGACCTTTTTATCAGGATTTTGGAATTCTATTTGTTCCATCACATTCAGGGTACTTTTAGATACTCACACGCAAAATTTGAGCAGAGTTGGACAACTTGCTATTTTTAGCAGTTCAGGCTTCAAGAACCATTTTCAGGGTGCACATGTATGATTTTTCAATGCATGTCTGGAGAATGTTTCTAGGTTTTTCAAGACCTTCGCGATGATATAGCATGCGAGCCAGGGTGATGACTTTCAGTAGTTCAAGCTTCAAGAGCCATTTTCAGAGCGCACATGTATGATTTTTCAGTGCATGTCAGGATATTCCTTATGGGTTTTTTGAGAGCTTCGCAACGATGTGACATGCAAGCAGAGTGGATCATGTTTCAGGAACTTACTATTTTTCGCTAGTGCGTGCATGCAAACCAGTTTTCTGGGTTTTTCTAGGTTTTCTGAGATCCCTCGGGCAATGTGACATGCAAACTCATCTGACAGTGGATTGATCACTTTCTCGGACAATTACTATAAATAGCAGGTTCACTCCGGCAGCTGCCCGACACGTCAGCTCAACAAGCAAAGCAACATGCAGCAGAAATCAAGTCAAATGGAGACCGTCCAAAGCACATGCAAGGTAGTTTAGGGTTTCCTACTTTGGTGCCTAAAAAGTAGGGTAAAAAGCCAGAATTTCGAAAAACGAAGATATCCCATCATGATTAGCATCCTTTTGGCAATCCATTGGTAAAATTTGGGCGCAATCCGAGCACTTACTATTTATAGTAAGTCGTCTCCTGAACAGGGCTATAAATGGCAGGTCAGCATGAGGGGCAGGTATGAACAGGTTCACCAGGCAACGAGGACCACATGGTAAAAATTTTAGGCAAAACGGAGCTGTGGAAGTCAGAAAATCAGGGACTTACTAAAAATAGAAAGTGATAGCAGGCTGAAGAGGTCAAAATTTTATAAGTGAAAAATCAAATTTCACCATCAGAAGGCGCACTCAAGTCAAAATGGAAGCCTGACTGGCAAAATGCGCCCAAGGAGGAATAAGGGGAGCATCAAAATTTTCTAAGGCAAAAACAAAAGGGGGCATATGAAAATGCGCCCAAGGTTGTGAGGCCAAGTCAAAAATTTCCTAAGTGGTGAAAACAAAAGCTTGAGGGGCAAAATGCGCCCATAAGCTAAAGGGGTATCAAAAAAATTTCCTAAGTGTTAAGATGAGAGCTAACCCCCCCTAAATGCGCCCTCACCTTGAAGAAAGTGATAATGGCATTGAAATTGCCTAAGGCATGGAAAGTGAAAGCACTCCCATGAAAATGCACCCTCAAGGTGAAGGAGTTTCAAAACGCCTAAGAGTTGAAAATGAGAGCAACACATGCTAAATGCGCCCTCAAATGGGAGCTCATGCCATCAAATGCGCCCAAGAGATGGCAAAATTGTCTAAGGCGTGGGAATTAAGGCTAGCATATGTGAATGTGCCCAAGGGTGTGTTGGGAGTTTGAAATTCTTCAAAGGCAAAAATGGAAGTACCATGTGTAAAATGCACCCATCCTTAGCAAGGAAAAACGCCTAAGTGTGAAAATCAAAGTAAGCACATAGAAATGCGCCCAAGGAGGAATGAGGCCACCTCAAAATTTCTAAGTGACAAAAATCAAAGTAGGCCATGTGAAATGCGCCCAAGGGGGTAAAGAAAATCCTAAGGAGTGAGAAGTTAAAGCTTGCCTAGCTAAATGTGCCATCAAGTGTTGATGCTTGAAAATAATCTAAGGCATTAAAATGACAGCATGCCTGCCAAAGAGTGCCCTCAAGCAAAAGTTCTAGTGTTTGAAAACAAAATTCCAAGGCAAAAACAAAAGTACAAGGGGCAAAATGCGCCCACCTTGAAGAGGAAAACTATAAAGTTTCTAAAGAGCCCACCATCCTAAATGCGCCCAAGGTTGCTGAAAGAATAAAAATGCCTAAGGCATTGTAAAATGAAAGTGCAAGATGCTAAATGCACCCAAGCAAAGAACATGACTTGAAAATATTTCCTAAGTCGTGGGAAACAAAAGTGGACCCTCTAAAATGCGCCCTCCAGTAAGGATAAAGCATAAGAATCTTCTAAGGCAAAACTAAAGTGCTAGGGTGAAAATGTGCCCTTGAGGAGATTGATGAGATGATGGAAAAAATGCCTAAGGCATGAAATAAGAGTAGACATGCTTATGTGCGCCCAAGTAATAAAAGGATGAAGGCGTGAGAAATTTGCCTAAGTCAAATAAAAGTGGACCCTTCAAAATACGCCCAAGGTGTGAAATGACTTGGATTTATTTCCTAAGTCATAAGAGCAAAAATTAAAGGGATGAAATGTGCCGATGGTGGAGGATGAATTTAAAATTTTCCCAAGGCATGGAATGAGAGCCCAAGGCGATGAAATGTTTCAAAGGGGAAAATGAAACGATTATGGAATATTTTCAAAAGGGGTAAAATAAAATGAAAAAAAATTAAATGAACCCCTTTAAAATGCACCCATGAGTTAACGAAGTTAGGAATTATTTTCCTAAGGGAAAATTTTATTTTTCGAAGGGGAATATTTTCTAAGATGCCTGGATTATTTTTTTGAGGGAAATCAAATTTCAAAAAGGTGGATTGATCTAGCAAGTGATTTTAAATCATCGGGGTTGAATGTTTTAAAGAGAATATTTAAATTGCCTAAGGCAAATGCATGAAGTTAATGATTTAAATGATGGATATTTTTAATGGGTTGGAAATTAATTTAATTTCCCCATGAAATTTTATGAGTTGAATTTGATTAAACTTGCGAGAAATTAAAATGGAATTTTCAAGACAAATCAGAGTGATTTTCTCGCAAGTAATTTAATTAACGTGAGTTAACTAGCAAATTGGAGGGAAAATTTTGAATTTTGCAGAGGAAAGAATCTTCATTAATGGCAAAAGCTATGACGACTGGCTGACAACTCGCCCACTACTTCGCCAAAATTGGAAGATTTCTAAGTGGAAGGAGTGGAGAATTAATGAATGTGCTAAAAATGGCTCCAACACAAATTAGTAAGATTCCCTGTCAAGAATTATTTAAGCAACGGAGTGTCTCATTTCTTCTCACCATTCGAAGTTGAGAAATTGCTGAAGTGAAAAGATTTTTTTTGCGAAGTTGAGAAGTTGTTGAAGTGAGAAGATTTTCTTTGCGAAGTTGAGAAGTTGTTGAAGTGAGAAGAAATCTTTGTGAAGTTGAGAGACTGCTGTGAGAATCGAATTTGTTGAGATTGCTGAAAGTTGAGCTGAATTTATTTTCTAAGTGCTGAGAATCAATTCTTGGAGTTGCTGGAGATATTTATTTTTCGAAGTGTTGAAGGTTGCGTTGCTAAGTGAAGTCTTCAAAATTCTATGCTGCAGAGATTATTATTTTTCTAGCTGCTGAAAGTTAAAGCTGAAAGTCAACAAGCTGAAGTAAAGGGTTCGAAATTTTATGTTGAGGAAATTGTTTTCTAGCTGAAAGCTGCCAGTTGGTGCGAATTTCTTTCAAAGTCCAGAAGTCACGTTAGAGGATTTAAGAGTTTGAGGTTTGGAGTTAGAAAAGTATATGCTGAGAGATATTATTTTCAAAGCTAACTCCATATTGCAGCCATCTCAAGGTTATTTTATTTTTCTAAAAGTCTGAAGTCTAACTTGTGTTATTTTATTTTGCAGATGGCTGAAAGAAGAGGATATGTTGCAGGAACAAGCAGGGTTGCAGGCAGAGCTGCAAATATTGAAGCTGGCAAGGCAAGTGCGTCCCGGCAGGCTGTAATCAAGAAGCTCGCCAAGCCTTTTCTTCCAGAATCCAAATTCACTTCAAAGTTGGCAGGATTAAAAGATACCAACATTGGTTCATTTAATCTGGGTCCACTCAGAGCGAGAATGTACGGGTTGGGAGGTCATCAACCGTCAATCACAACACACCACATAATGAAAAGTGGGATTTATGCAGCTGCTAGTTTTCCACCAGCAATACAGTGTCCGGAGTTGATCATGGAGTGCACAAATTGTTATAAGCCGGAACAAAGGACCATTGTTTCTTCAGATGGTAGGTTGTTCGCCAACTTCACACCCGATGCTATTGGAGAAGCATTTGGGATTCCCACCTCTGAAAAGATGTTGTATAGAACGAAGGATAGTGTAGATAGAATATATTCTTCCTCCTTTGAGAGGTGTGTTGGTGTCATCAATACAATCTGGATGCAGAAAGCCAAACCTCCCCACACCAAGCTCTCGAAGCAAATAATTGTTGAAGATGTGAAATAGGAGTATTGTGATCTCATAATGATGCTCAGCCGGGTGAACGGAAGTCCACAAGCCTACATCTTTGAGCCTTAGATGTTTTACTACAATGAGATCATATTGGAGGGAAAAGAATGTGTTGATTGGGCCAGGATGATAAGCGACAATATAGATGAGCAGTTCAGGAGCCTGAGGAGGACGAAGACCTTTTACATGAGCTCATACGTGATGTACATGTTGGCTCGAATGACCAAGTACCGGGGAATAACGTACAAGGAGCCAATCGGATGTGGCCCTGAACAATTCAAGATCCACGAGGCTTGCCCACAACTACATTTAACCAACATTGCCAACTACAAGCGGGTGAATGATGCATATTGCAAGGACCCTTCAGTAGCGAACGCAACAAAGAATTTCAAAGGAAGCACAGGCATTGATTGAGGATTATGGATATTGGCTCATCCAATTTCCAAAATTTACATACATCAGGTTGTAGGGGTTCACCTCATATCCATACCGGCTGCCGAGGTACCCCACCGACCGAATAATAATGTTAGAAGTATCTAGGCAACTCATTGCTTACGATAAAATTAAGAAGAAGAAGAGGAAGAAGGGACTGGACTTCCCTATTGCCATGGGGAATTCAAGTGAAGTATGTCCTTCCTTGCAGGCAGCTCGAGAGGCTGAAGATGAGTTGCAGTTCTTTCACCTCACATATCATACTGGCAGATAGGATTTCGATCCCTATAACAACATCTGAGTGGTGCAGAACGTAGAATACAGGCACATGGCTCATATCAAAGATTTATGGGGGAATGCGGTTGATGATGGCGAGATAAGGAGGAGGATGTTCACCAGGATACCCCTCAAATTAATTAGAGAATGTGAAGTCATTCCGGTCCCGGATCAAGTGGATGAGGACGTCAACGTCATACAGCCTAACTTTGAGATAGTGAGAAACACATCGGTCGCACCACCAGATTGGTCCAAGCCTGAAATCATGGACCTGGATACACTTTCCATTCCGATGTTGACTTTCACAAGGAGTTGGGTTGAAAGGCACATGAGTCGGCTTAAGAGCAGGTCAGTTGCTCTTACTTATAACTTGATGGGCGATCAAAGGCCACCATCAACAAGAAAAGGCAAGCAGGTTGCCCAAGCTGCGGAAACACGGAGAGAAGTGTCGGCCCAACCAATACCTCAGGGGGTAGAGCAGACGTCACCCACACAATCACAGACTCAGTCTTCAAGTATAATGGAGATTTCATTATTTGCTGATCAAAAGGCAACGTTGAATGAAGAGCGGGGATTTGAAGAAGTATATCAGCCACCGCTCCGCGAGTCAAATAGCCTGAGTGTCAGCACACCCAGAGGTGGGAGCCGACAGGAAGAGGAAGAGGAAACGGCAACTGATACCCATTTCCAGCAGATACTCGACACGACATTCGAGGAAGATACCACGAGGAAAGAGGCCCAAATGTCAGGAGATACTCAGCCCATGGAGACTGATGAGCCCCAGCAGAGTAGTGTTAGAGAAGAGGTGCGCGAGGAGGAAGCGACAAAAGAACAACCCCTCGTCACTTGCAATCCACAGCAAGCAGTGTCGGATTGGCTTACCGGGAGAATGAGGAAGGACCCTGAGGATGATGTAGATCCAATAGTTGAAATGGAAGAGTTCCTTAGAAGGATTAGTGCACCGCCAGAAAAGAAGAGAGCTAGGAAATTTTCGAAGATTTCAACAGATGAATCAGGCTCTCGTACCCTCCAGGTTGTTGTCCCGAGGGAAGAGTATGATCGGGATAAAGAAAGGTCGGAAAATTATGTGATCACCACCATTGAGTTGGGTCACCCTACAAGAGCCCAAATAATCGAAGAGTGCGATAACTCCTATCAAGCACTGAAAGACAAATTGCTCTGTACAGAGGGGAAATATAAGAAATTGAAGAAGGAGCACAAGACGTTGATAGGGTATGTGCAAAATATTGCACGTCCAAGTGAACAGGGGAACCCAACAATTGAACTCCCGTCAGAGCTTCCGAGAGAGTCAGTTATTGGCTTGGAGTATTTGAAGAAAATGGAAATGGAAGCGGATAAATGGGTTGGCCATGTTCGTACTGAAACGGAGAAGTTCATGGAGGACCTTGCTCATGCTTACCCGCAGGCCTCCGATGTTCTAGCGCGCATGGATACAGTTGATCAAGCCTAGAGCGAGACCCAAATTTATCAAATTAAGACTGTTCTTCGTCTGGAGGCTTTGATGCATATGCCTTTGCAAACCCTAGTGGATGGAGGCGTGATACAGGAAGGTGACAGGTATGATTTAACCAACTGGTACTCTTCGGTGGTCACAGGCCGTGGTTTTCACGATGCGGCAAGGGCAGATTCGGCCAGAGTTAGGAAGGCGATGGGTAATATCCTAGATGGGGTCCTCAACACACTTGAGGCTATTTTTGCTAGGAGACTCGCTCCAGAGGAGATAACTGCAGGTGGCTTAAGGGATAAATTGGCTCCTTTCTTCTCAGTTGTGAGATCGTTTGTCCAAGATGATTTTGAGAATATCTCCGCTTTCTCCAGCATAATTCAGAACACCCAGGATGCCTTGGTTGTGTGGAGAAAGTCCTATACTCAGCATGGGCAGATAGTTACAATGCTGGAATTTCAGCTCAACCACATCCCACCGATTTCAGTTCAAGAGGTTGAGGCAGTGTTAGCCCGTTTGATCGAATTTGCAATCAGGGAGAGGGACAACGGAAATACCTTGTTGGATGAGGATCTTCTGGAAGATAGTGACAGGCATTAATTGTTCATTATGGTTCCTGCAGAGGAGTGGAGAATCTATTGTGCATTTATTACCCCACTCCTCTTTGTGGCAGTTTTTAGGGCAAAAACTCTAATTAGGGCATATGTGGCTCAATCTGAGCCCTTCATTGTAATCAAATCTAAGTCGTCCACTGAAATGGGCTTGCTATAAAAGGGGCATCCCCCCTCATCTGTAATATAGTTAGACATTACATCAAAGATAAAGTTGAGTTAGAGAGTAGAGAAGGCATATAGTGAATAGCTTAGAAGTTAGCTTAGTTTGAAAAGGAAAGAAAGTTTTCCCTTTGAAAGTTTTGTAAGAAGTTGTTGTGGAAAACTCTCACAATACAAAGATTTATCATTGCTTGGTGATTATATCTTTTGTTGTGAGTAGCTAGCGAGGCTTTTTTGTCTTTCCAATTCAAGTAGATTAGATTAAAGTGGATTTTATTTCATGCAAGTAGCTGTTAGCTGTGGAATACGTTGTTTGGCCTAATCAAGTTTCATTCATCCATACCACTAGCGAGCTCACTGACGGTGGGTTCGTCCTGTGTGGTCAACTGGAGTATTTTGCACTTAACTTCGATTGTGATCTATATGTCCATATGCATCGTTGTGATGGTATGTGCATGTCGTATCATAGTTTGAATATCCTTCCCATCCTTTGAAGATTGCACCAGTTTTGTAGAAGTTGTCCGACGGGAGGCAAAGTAGAATCTGGTTCGAAGCTTGCTGAAATTGATCCTCGTGTCCCACATTTAGGAGTAGGCGATAGACTAGTCCCCTTGGAATACCCAATAAAATCACATCAAGCCAACTAGGACTATCCCCTTGCATAAGGAACCTTGGAGTTGAACGTATGATCTCTCACGCAATCTTAGCATATGGAATACTTTGATCAAGAGAGGATAGAGTTACCGTTGGAAATTTTATTCTGTGTTGGTGCGGTCATAAAACACCCGTCTACAGGTTCTGAGCAACTGCTTCCTTAGCTTGTTCTTCAACTCTTGGCCTTTCTTCTTCTTCCTTCCACGCTTTCAAGTGCAAAGCACATGTAAGCACAGGTGTTGAAGGTCTTTTATGATTTACTTCAAGAGAGTAGTTGCAAAGGTCTTCTTCTTCTTCAATAATGGGTTCAAAATAACTCGCTGTGGAGTCGCCATCGAAGTTGTCCGTCTGTGGTGAGACAACATTCGAACTTGATGTAGGGACAAAACTAGAACTGGGTGCAGCTTCAGTATATCCCATAATCTGATTCATTCTTATATTTTCAGGACATGTAGAGCCGATATGTGCATCGGTGTCATGAAAAGAACAAAATATCACTTTTTGTGCAGCTTCAATCATTGGTCTTGGTGGAGGTGTCGGCAATCGTGGCTGAAAATCATTTCTCTTTGGCTAGTACGGCTGCTGAGCTGGAGATTTGATAGAATCTATTTTCATCAAGTCGGAAGTAATCATATTATCCTCCAACTCAATGGCGTGTTCTTGCGCATCCATCAATTTTGTGTGTCTTTTTGTCTTGAGGAAGAAGGCTATCTCTGATGGAAAAGCGTTTATGAAGCAGCTCATCAAAAATTTTGGTGATGGATTAAGTGTAGAAGAAAGTCATGTAAGAAGACAATTAAATCTTGCTACAAATCCCCTCATGTGCTCGTTGTGCTCCATCTTCGAATTTGCAAGTTGGGCAAACAACCAATGACTGTCTTCAACAAGCTTGAATCTCGCCAGAAATTTCTCGCTCATAGTTGCCCAGCTTGTGATAATGCCTGGCTCCAGGTGATTGAACCAATCAACAACATTCCCAACAAGAGTCTCCACAAAGAGACGTACTGCAATGTCCTCAAGCCACATGCAAAACGCCGCAAGCCGTTGAGAAGGCTGAAATATGATCATCAGGATGTTGAGTTCCATCGCCGTGAAACCATGGAAAGTGCTTCCTTGACTTCTTAGGTAATTCATGATATTCCTGCAAAGCCAAAGGTCCAATGATGTTACCCCAAGGTAATGGGGGTGATCGTCTTAGATTCCTACCAGTATTATTGTTATCACCCATTGCTCCTGGCTGGATCACTCAATAGGGTGCCAGATGGTCATTCTCGTGTCATAAAGCGTAAGCTTTCTTGAAGTTCTATGCCTCGTGCCCCACGGTGGGCGCCAAAAAACTATTGGCGTTTCAAATCACACCTCTGGAATGCATTTTGGAAATGGACAGCTATGTGTAGTAAACTGCTCTTCGAATTAGGAGGGGAAGCTCCCTCTTTTGCTGAGTTGCATAAAGAAAATAAACTAAACTAATTTTTGCCTATCTTTTTTATTTAGCTGCGAGAACACAAAGTTATAGAACTCTAGATAATGCAGCTGAGGTTTTCCCTTTAATGAAACTTGACAACTACAACTTAACTTACGCTAAAATGTTTCTATCCTCTCAAGTAAAAGCAGAGCAAGAGAGTTTAGAAATGGACGAGATTGATTTTCTGACAAAGATACTTAAATAAACTTTCCTCAACAGACATCTATTGAACTTCAATGCAAGTTGAAAAAGGAGATCATAAAAGTATTACACAATAACAGAAATATGAGACTTTATATCAAGGGCAGCAAAGCAAGCTTCAAGACTTTATTTTCCCACACTTCGAGTACAAAGATTACAATTCTGGGACAACAAGTTGTAGCAAAATACTTGCAACATGCGATCAAAACCATATTACAATTGACACATAACACATGCACTAAACAAGGATTTGCAGCTAAGGAGGCATGCAAACTTTCTCTTTACACAAAGTGAACTGACACTAATCGATAACAAACATGAAGGCATAAGCTCAGCGATTTTGTTATCACAAGCACGGTTCTGAACAACACTAAATAACAAAGAGAAGGCACTAAACGCACTTGTATCTTGTTATCACTAGCATGGCTAAACTAAAATGAGCAAACACTACTCTTATTTATACACAAGCAGAGGAGTAGGGAACCCTAAAATCTCCTTGCTTTTACAACTACTACTTGCCAACATGCAAGCTTTATTTCTAATGCTAGAACAAGATAAAACATCTAACACCTATAAAAACCTAAAAACAAGGAAAGCGCCAACTCATTACAACTTGATATCCTTCTTCTTGAAAGAATGGATAAGAATTGAGACAAGAATAGAAAGAAAGCATGAGATAAAAATGGAAAGAAAGCTTGGAGAAAGCGTCTAGAAGATTGTCGCTTTAAATCTCTCATACCCACCAAAAAGCGAGAAACTGCCTCTCTATCAGGAGTGTTGATACTATCTATAGCCATATTCTGCTTTTCTAAGATCTCCCTTTTTGCAATCAAACTTAGAGAATCTTTGACATCTTCAGCTTCTTTATGAGTTCTATTCTTGAAAAACATCGCTGCCCCAAAAGATGACTCACTAATTGATAACTTGGCGGCTCTGCAACTTTATGCTTCCGACACTTCTCTTGAATCTCCCACAGAAGATTTTTGCGCAACTTTTTGTGACACTTGTCCTTTCGCTCATATCACTCCCTCTGCACGTTCTTCAAATGAGATGATGACGTTTTATGTCCATGATGGTACTGAAAAACACTTCCCAGCATCATCTGTTCAGATAATTATGATACAACACTTGTTTGGCTCTGAATTCGATGGGAGAGTACTTCATGCTAAAAAACTTGAAGATTGACTGTAAACTTGACTATGCTCAGACAAATTTTGCACAACTTTCTATTTTTAGCTTTGCTAATTTTCTTCGCCAAACAGATGAATTGTTTTTGGAATTTTTTTTGAGATATGGGTTTTGTTTAGAATTTCGTTACAAGAAAACCCAGATCGTCCGTTTTTGAAAATTCCGTGTAGACTGAAAAAGCAGCAAACCCTAATTTTTTTCTCCGAAAAAACAGAAAAAGCTAGCATATGGGTATTGTTCATGAGCACATTCTGGATGAACCCAGTTGATCAGATCTTGAAAACCTCAAAGTCTGACTGAAAAAGCAACCACTTTAATTTTCGTTGAAAAAGCTATGATATGGGTTTTGTCCAGAAGAAGGTTTAAGATAGACCCAGAAGATTGGAAGTTGTAAATTTTGAAGTTTTCTCTGACATGCAAAATAAATAGCAGCTGTTGCAACCTTGAGAAAATTATTCAAAAATTATCCAGAAGATAGAACTAGTATAAACCAGCTTGCTGAAAATTGAAAATAATGGCCTCCTTCTTCAAAGATTTGATGTTCTGGATGAAGAAGTATGAAAAAGCAAGCCTTCTTGAGTGCTGATCTGAAAATTTATTGAAAAACCAACAAGTTAAACTCTTGAATCTTGAAAATAAGGGTTTGAAGTTGCTGCTTTGTTTCTCCTTGAAGACCACCTGCAAGAAAATAATGAATAATGAAACACAAAGGTGCCTTAAATAAGCTTTGCCTTGATAAAACAACTTTCTTTTGCCCTAATTCTTCAAATCCGTAATTCAAGTTTGTGCAATGAACTTAGACTTTTGTCTTCATCTTCAATTTTTGAAATTTTCAAAAATTTGACTGAGGCATTGGAAATTGGGTACCCTTCTTGGCTGGAGGCGACTATTTCACTCAGACTTAACCATTTTTTCATCATTTTCAACTTCTCAATTTTCCACCCTAGTTTGATTCTGATTTTCGGCCTCTAGATTGATCTAATGAACGTGCTGAATGTTTCATCACAGAGCCTAATCGAATCTGACAAAGTTTGTTTGGAGGAGACTTCTGATGAAAACTTTGTTTGACCCTTCAAAAAGTCAGGTGCCTCTCTCCTCCAGGGGCGCCCACTTTCTCCAGTGTTAGCCATTTTCATGATCTTCAAATTTATGCTTGTCTTCTGACCTTCAGATAAATTCATGATATTTTGGGCGTTATATTGGTCAGATTGACTGGCTGACGGATTCACTAGATAGCTAAGAAGATTCTGGAGGGGGTCTCCTGGATACCTCATCTTTGAAAACTGACATCTGATGCCTCAAAACCCTAGGCGCCCTTCTCCTTTAGGGGCGCCCATCTCCTCCAGAGATAATTTTTCTTTTGAGTTTTTCACTGTTGCTTTTTGACTTTTGTCGTTTCATTCACTTTTCCTCCTCTGTTTAGCCTGCGACATCTGTTGACTGCCTGCTCCGACGGACGTGTTGATGATTGCGTTGGACAACTTGATCAAGTCTGACGAAGTCACATTGGAGGTGCCTCCTGCAAATTTCATCGTTTGACCTCTTAAAAACTTGGGCGCCCTTTTTCTCCAGGGGCGCCTAGATTTACCAGACTTAGAATATTTTTCATCGTTTTCCGTCTTCAGAGTTTTAACAGCTCTTCTCATGGCTCCTATTTGATCTGGCTTTGCCGACGGCTGAGTGATCGGACGAGCTGATGAAGACATCCACTGCGAAGCTGACGAGAAACTGAACGACGTTGCCTGGGGAAGCCAACCCTAACTTCATTATCTGATCCTTCAAAAAGATGGGTGCCCTTCTTCTCCAAGGGCGCCCAAGTTAAGCAGACTTAGCCAATTTTCACAATTTTCGAAATCTTCCCTCGTTTGACGTGCCTTGTCTCAATTGTCGGAAACAGAAAAATTTCTAAGGCATGGAAGTATGGGCACCCTTCTTGACTAGAGGCACCTAGATTCACCAGAGTTGGCCAAATTTTTGCATTTTTCAACGTTTTCAACTTCTACTCTCCTTTCTCCGTTTTTCGTGCACGTTCATCATTGACAGCTTCCGTTTGACGCTTGAACGTTTGATTCTAGCACCTGGCAGCTGACTGACCTCCATTGATGACCTTGGTTCTCCAGAAAAAGCAGAATAGACCCACTAGGGCAAAACTGATCTTTTCGTGATTTTGACTGCACTAGCTTGATGAGGAAGTATTTTAAGCCAATCAAAATCAGTCTTGACCCTAGAAGCCAAACTTTCTAATTTTAGAAATTTTCTATTTTTAGAAAATTTTACAAGTATCCGTTTCTTGAGAAACCCAGAAAAGTTTCTATTTTTAGAAAACTGCTAAAACTAGAAATTTTCCTAAAATTTAGGGACGAAAAACTGAAATCTGGGTATTGTAGGTTTGATCGTTTTAAACCGACCTAGATTGTCAAATTTTGGAAATTCTAAGTTTTTGACCCTTATGCATGACATGCAAATCCCAATTTTGACCTTTTTGACAGATTTAATCGTATTTCGACTCATTTCTTCAAAATGCCTAAGTGTAACAAATTTTTTAATTTGGGGTACAACAAATAGTAAGTGTTTCCAAATATCATCTGAGCACAAACCGGGCAGCCATCATGACTTACTATAAAGAGTAAGTGCTCGGAAAGGTTGTCAGATGGAGATGCATGTTACACCATTCAACTCCACCAGACATGCAAACCTTCAAAAGTGCTTCAGAACCCCTATAAAATAGGAAACCCTAATTTTACCTCTGACGAGTCACAGGCTTCCAGAAATAGGCTATCAGTCACAGAGAACGTATGGCTAAAATGGGGACATTACATTAAACCTCACTATAACTCTTGGGCAGGTGACTTGGCCCTTGCCTGCAGTCTTTGTCGGGGTTTGAGCACACAACCAATATTCATCTATCCAACAACACTACCAATCAGTCTACACTGGGGACAAAAATATCTCATTTTAAGTTTTTATCTCTCATGCATAAAAGGTTCAATAAGATTCACAATTTGTTGAGCATACAAAATGAGCTTCCTCCAAGGATTTTATGTCAAGGTGTACATAAATAATATGCTTGATAAAACCTACTACTTGTTGGCGTTTCAATTAGCACCTCTGGAGTGCTTATTGGAAACGGACAGCTATTGCAAGTGTGTTAGTACATGCTCTTCGAATTATAGAGAGGAAGATCTCTCTTTGCTGATTTTCTACTGTAAAAAAGGGGTGTACTAAGATTTCCTATCTTTTTTACTCAGCGGCAGGACACAAGGGTGCATAAACCAATGCGCCGTAGCTAAGCTTTTTCTCTGGTTTCCGCAGATCTTAACTACGACTAACTAACTTCTAAACTATCCTACCTCCTCAAGATAAACAGAGCATGAGGGCGTAGGAGCGAAATGGTATGGTTGGATCACTTGAATCCTCCGTTTCAATGGAATATGGCCGAGGCTCTGAACCTTCGGATATATACCAAGATAGGGCTCGATACAAGCAAACACTCGTTACGGTAAACTGGATCTGAGACTTGCCAAGGAGGAGGAACCCCTATCCGAGGTATAGGCTTGGAAGCAGCTCACTGGAAACAACAAGGAACGATGGCCTTTCTAACAGGATTCCCGAGGAGGTGACGACACCTGTCCAAAGTCTAGGCTGCAAGAGAGATCATTAAACAACATCAAACGATAATGATCGATGACAAAATATCCAAGGAGGCGACGACACCTGTCCAAGGAGGAGATTGAAACAATGCACTATTTAAAAACAAGACTTTGAATAACTCAAATAATTAGATCAATCAAGCTTGCACCATCTGATTTATTTCTTCAAGGTTCTTCAAAGAATTACAAAGGTCGGGACAGCAAAGGCACGAAATCATGCACAATTGCGATCAACCAACGAACTCTCATCCAAGAGTGAACAGATATAAACAAGCGAACTCTGGCAACAGTGGCGCAGCAATTTTGCTAGCAAATAAAGGTTAAACAAATAAAGAACCTAAGGCTCTTATTTATAGAAACTCAAAGGAGTAGGCAACCCTAAAATCTCCTTGAGTTAACAAACAGTTCTTGCCAATCAGCAAGATATTATTCTATGTCTAAAAGTAGGTGAGCAAACAGTTAACTGGAAATCTACTTCAGTTAACTGAAACTAAACAAAAGTCAAACTGGAAGTCTACCTCAGTTGACTGACACCTAACTAAAAGTGAACTTATGTTACAAATGTGTCTCCAAATAGACATCCACCTTTTGAGGAGATCTAAGATCCACAAATCGTGGGAGTCAAATAGACATCCTAGATTAGTGGGATCTGACATGCATGATCTGTGGAGATCTGGAGTCAACTTGGAAAGGGGCATCAAGTTGACTTCAGTCATCATTAATGCTACTTGGAGGGTAGGACGTCTTTTCTTGGTGCTTTATACCTCTTCACCACTGGTCAACAAAGTCTCTATCCAGTCATTGACCTCTTCGGCCTCCGGGCAATTAATGCTCTTCAAGATGACTATGTGGCGTCTAAGCATTTCTTCACCCGTCGTAAGCTGCTGATGATAGGTTATGCATTGGGCAGCTGCTTCATCTAACTGGACAGACATGGCTGCAATTTTGGCTAATTTGCAGCCATTGGGATCTTCAAGGAATGAAGATCGGATGACATCCTGGAATCGTGTCTGCACGGTTTCAAGTTCCACATATTCTCCTCCTTCCCGCTGATATTCTAACTCCGGGAAGGATATTACCAACGTTCTTGCGAAGTTGATAATATTGGCGACGAAGCGTCTATAGTCAATCAGCTCCACAGAGTTGGCATCATAGGCTCTCACCTTGTATGCCACCTGTTCTTTCCACTCAAAGAGATGGTGTTTATTTTCTGTGGTCGTAACTGATTCATATGCTTGTTGCAAATCAGCAACTGTCGCCTCCTCTCTCGGCCTCTCTTGAGCTGCCTTTATATCTGACTTCTGGATTTCTGATCGAAGTCCATGTGCTCTGTCTCTCAGCTGATATGCTTCTGTCAACACACACCGCCCTTTGACAACAAACTCATCCACTTGACGTCTCAAGTGTTTACCGTATGTAATCAACTGATGATGGTTTCTTTCAGCTGGGAGATCCAACAGTCCTTGAGGCAAAGCCGAGGAGTTTGGAGTGTCATGTATCAAACTAGAAATGTACAACTTTAGCTGACGGATTTCAGCCTTCAAGGCTGCTTTGTCTTGTCTATCTTTTGTCATCCTTTCTTTGACACTCGCCGAGGCAATTCCAAGAAGGTCTGCCTCCACCTGTCGAGTGGTCTTTCCAAGGTTCACCTTTGAAAGTGTGAAATCCTCAACCCTCACATTATGTATATCTTTGTCTTCAGGTGGGGCAGCAGTCTCTATGATAACCTCGTTCTCTGCATTCTTTTCTACATGCGTCTGCTTCTTCAACTTCTTTACCGGCATGTCTTGTGGGACATGATGGAATTCAGAGAAGTCAAGCTGATAAGAAGGCCTCTCCCTCTTCCTCCCAAGCGAGCTTTCCAGCCAGATAGAATCTCGGCTAGCATCGCTGGGAGGAGGAACATAGGTCCCCTGAATGCTAGAAGAACGAGACTGTGCCGTGGCAATGTCTCGTGGTGGCGAGTCCAAATCAATAGGACTTTGTGACCTCTGTGATGGTGGTGAAGCTGGTGGCTCTGTTTCTATCACTGGCACCGCTTCTGCTGCAACTTCTTCTACAATGGTTTCCATCTCTACAGCGATTATTTCAATCACTGGTTCTTGTGTAGTTGCAGCGGTCTCAACTGTCTCAGGCAAATTGGTGGCTGTCTCCACCTGTACCTCTTGCCGGCTTGTGCTGGCAATTCCTTTTCTCCCCCATGTGCTTCCTGACATCCGCATTCCTTCTGGAGGAAAGCTCATCTTCTTCTGTCTGGGTTTCCTCCTAGACGTGGAAGGTAGTGTAGACTGAACCGCTGGCGGCTCTGATCGGGGAAGTACTACCTTCCTTGTCCTTTTACTGTCCAGGTAGAGTTGACTGTGTCGAACTACTCTACCCGTTCTTTCCTCAATAGACGTACTCTCTTTCGCGTACTAGTCTACTTTGCCGAGTGGTTGTAAATGCACTAAACCCGTGAAGAAGGAAGAAAGAATAACTTCTTCTTCGTCCTCAGATAAGCCCTCAATGTCTTCTGACATGAATTCTGCAATCTGCGAGAGCTTGAATCTGCTATGGTTCCTTCTTCTCACTTCAAACTCATCCTCGCAGTTGACCCAAAAATCTTCCATGAAAGGTTCATGTGATGATCTTTACTCAAGGTGAGCTACGAAGATGCCTCTGGGGTCATAGGATGGCCTCCTGTCGATGAGGTACTTGAGATTAAATCTCACTATTTCTTGGCTTATCAACCTTGCATCGGCTGCAGTCCTGCATCTGTAGAGTCCCATCTGAAAAGGAAAGTTCACTGCAGTCTTTTTCTTTACGCGAAGGTAAGAGTGAACCTCGGCCAATTGCCTCAGGAATTCCATGAACACTACCCTATCTGAGGGGTAACGTGGCATCATGGCGGGGTGGCCATTATAGCCATACACGCGTATGTAGGTGAAAGTGGGGAATTGTATGAACCAATCCGCCCAGTCCACCATTGCTGCCTTAGCTGCTGGTGAAATACGCACATGCATCTCATGGTCCAGCTCGTGCACGGTGTGCATAGTAAAAAGGTCGTTTATCCTTTTGAAATGTCTTTCCGCTAGAGTGAACTCCAAGCGAGGAAAGTATTCTTGTACCTTTTGCACACCCAGGGTTCCCACAGTGTTTAATGTTCTGAAATCGCCTTGGAAGGCTATCAGGTAGACCAGGTATGAACACATGTGGAAACGGTGCTCTTCTAGAAACCCGGTGAATTGTTGGTGGAGTGTGTCACTGATCAGGGAGGCCCAGTCGTAACGTTCTTTTCTGCTGATTATCTTGCCAATAATGTAGAACATCCACGGCTGGAAGGATTTTCCCTCCTCTTGTCCAGTGACTCTGCTGAGTAGGGTGATTAGCACTCCGTACTCGTCTTTGAATTCTCCTCTACCAACCAATCTGGGCAAGCTGGTTCTCTTTGTTTTCAGCCAATGTTCAGCCATTATAAGCGAACACTTGTCCTTCGAAGCCTCGAATGCCTTTTCGCATTCTGTCACTGATATGACCTTCTTGGTAGGGCATGGTGGAATTGCAAAACAAGTCTCTATGTCCACCGGCTTCAAGCTGCAAATCACCCTCCCGTCTACTGACAGGATCTCTCTTGTAGTCGGTTTGTAATGCTTAGTGCAAGCAATTACAAGCTCGATGCTTTGTAAGGTGATTGGAATAGATGCTGCTTGAAACAAACCGGATTCTTCGATGTTCTGCAATGTGATTTGATTCATGCCCTCCAAGTCTTCAGAACTGACCTCTGGATTTTTCTGCCATAAGTCTGTATCAGTCGTTTTCAGGTAATCATGGTATAAGACCGTTTTGGTCTTGTATTGTACCTGAGAGTACTGCATTCTGAAAACCTTGAATATTGACTGGGCACTTGACCCTGTTCTGACACTTTTCTGGAACTGCTAAAAATAGCCTCACCGGGGGTAGTTTTTACGAAAAATTCTGAGACATGGGTTTTGTTAAGAATGATTTTCTAAACAGACCCAGATCGTCAGAAATTCAAAAAATCGAGTTTTTCTTTGACATGCAAGAGTCCTTCAGTGGCAGAGGCAGCAGGGGCACCAGAAAGTGATTTTTCTCGAAAAAATCTAACACATGGGTTTTGTTCGTGCTTCAAAGCCAAACGAACCTAGTTTGTCTATTTTTCAATATTATGACTTTTTCCGAAAACCCTAAAAAATAGGGGCAGCAGGGCTACTTTTTCTGAAAAAATCTACCATGTGGGTTTTGTTGAAAAAGCTGTGCTGATCATACCCAGTTGGTCAGATCTGTGATAATCTGTCGTTTTCTGTGACATGCAAAAGAAATATAGACAGAAGTAGAGGAAGTAGACAGAAGATGGATTGGAAGTTATAAACTGCCACTTTGCAATAATCTATCTTTGGAAGCAATCTTGGGAGAAGAATGCTTTTACTGCCAATGATCTTCAAAAATATTGAAGATCCATTCAAAACCCCTGCCAGATCTTGAAAACTTGTTCTTGGGAGCTACTTGATGTTTTATCCTTCAACCTGCAAAAAAGAATAATGAGGAAAGGGACGCCTAGCATGAATATAAGGCAATTAGGGTTAAGATCCACAAAGTATGGAAGATAACTCATCATTCAGGCCTGATTTGGAGTTCCAAAAGATGATTTCCACTGATTGTGGAGTGTTTTTCTCTTTTTTGGCTCCAAATTTGCTAACTCAAGTCAACATTTCTGTTTGACTTCTTTTAGGCGTCCAACCTTGAGTTTGATCATTTTTGTCTATTTTGCAAGCTGAAGTGCTCCCGTTTGATCTTCGATTCAGGTTACTCAGTTGATCTCAAGCAGTGTCCGACAGTTCTGTTGTCGAGGCGGGATCAGTATGATTAGATATGCCTGGGAGAGATTAACTCAGAAAACTGAGTTTAGGTCTCCAGAAAGAAGGGCGCCTTTTCTTGAAAGGGGCGCTTTTGACAATGCCTTAGTCAATTTTCATTGACTTGTTCTTCGTTTTGACCTTTTCAGACCCTTTTTGCTTTGATCTGACATTCCCGATGTTTGATGAATCAGATGATTCTGCTTGACGATGCGTTGGGTAGCCGGTTCAGTCTTGTTCACGATGCCTGACTTTGTAGTGGAAGCTGGCAAGTTTTGGGCCTTCAAACCAAAGGGCGCCCCTGGTCAGCAGGGGCGCTTTTAGCTTTTGCTTGGTTTCATCTTGGTTGTGGACTGCCAGTCTTTGACCTTCTCCATCAGTCGATTGATTTGTCGGAAGTTCTTGCTGATAGTCTCGCTGACGAGATAGGTCATAGCTGAGAAGGTCATCCTGGGAGGTAGTGAATATTTTGGCTAAATCTGGATACCTTTAGGAAAGGGCGCCTTTCCTTGAGAGGGGCGCTTTTAGCCATGCCTTAGCCATTTTCTGGCTTATCTTTCCAGTTTTTCAAATTTGGCTTTTTCTGCTTGATCTCATCTCGTGATCGTCTGGTTTGTCTTGTGGACTTGCTGTTAGATTGATCACGTAGCTGGTAGGAAGCTGGAAAGATATCATGTATAAAGCTACAGCTCTCAGATTCATCTGGTGTCTGCAACTGAGGGGCGCCCCTGGCCAGCAGGGGCGCTTTTACCTTGAAGCTCTCTGATTTGGCACTTCTATCGTCAATGGATCCTCCATACTTCGCTGACGGTTGGTCAATGATCCCTGAATCAAATGATCTTGCTGATTGTTTCGTTGTCGAGCCAGTATGAAAGTGAAGAGGACGACTGTTTTGACAATGCCAAATGATTTGATTTTCCCTCTGAGGTCCAAGGGCGCTTTTCTTCAAGAGGGGCGCTTTTAGCCACTGTAGACTGTGTTTTGCCTTGGTAGACAAAACGTGCACCTTCCAGACTTAGCCAAATTTTTGCGTTTTCTGTTTTGAGAATCTCGTTCGTTGAACGGCATCATTTTCATCCTTTTCCGCCATGGTTTCTTCGTTGAAGCTTTTGAGGTTTAGCTTTCAGCACCTGGTACTGGCCAATTTGCCATTAATGGCTGCGGAGCTCCTAACTTTGTTCCTGAAAAATAGAAATAGACCCACCAGAGTAAAACATAATTTTTGATAATTCTGACTTGATCAGTGTGATCGTGAAGGCAATTAATCCTATCAGAATTATTTTCAATCATTTCCGGGAAGGTCCTATTTTTTAGGGTTTCCATAAAAATAGGGGTGTAAAACCCTAATTTTCGTTTTTTCAAAATTTTAACCATAGGTTCCTTGACAGAAACCCACAAAGATTTCATATTTGGTTTGACCTAAAACATACTTTCGATGGCATTTTTACGTTGTTTAGCTCAATTTAAGCAGAATGCCAAAAATTTCATTTTGGGTATAACACTACTCAATGAAGATAGATTCAATGGGCTGAAGGAAAAGAAGATCACATTTAAATAGTTGCAGATCTTGCATGGCTGACCAGTGTGATCTGAGGTGAGTGGGAGGCATCTATAGAATAGATGCAATAAGCTTGTGAACTTAGCCTAGGTGGTGGGGCTATAGTGAGAGAGAGATTATCAAAGTAGAGTCCAGTCCAAACACAATTTTATGAGATTGAGCCAAGCACTTCCTCCAAGGATCTTTTATCAAGGTGTACAAGCAACTAATGCCAGCACCAACTTATTTCAGAGTATCCTTGCAAAAAATATATATACTTTCCCATTCTTTTTCCAGTTTTCACACACATTTAGTAGGAGGTTGTTGGTACACTACAATCCAATAAAAACTAGAAACAAATGTGTAAGGACTAAATCATGGAAACTCCTAGCATTGTTAACACAGTTTTAATATAATAATATCTAGTCCTTTAACAACATATGTAATGTGTCCTGTGACTCAAAAACAATTGTGCTGATCCATACATGGGTGACTTAATTAAATGAGGTTAAGTTTATTGATTCTTAATAAAAACCATTGTTACATCATATGTGGATGCTTTAAAAATAAGTTTAGTAATTCTCTGTGTTGTCTCTTTAAAAATAAATTAAGTTTTTTATATTTCAATTTATCTGACATAAGCAAAGCCAAAAGAAGGATAAGAGAAGCCTAATATGCTGTCCACACAAGTATCTCAAATTAATCTCGAAAGCTTAGATTTATCACACATTTTGAACTGCTTAAGGTGGAGGTTTGTGTGTACAATTTCAATTAGAGCTCTCTCCACAAAGAAAGCTTTACATTAAAATTATTTATTGGATCATCTAAATTAGATCTGCACAAAGTGAGATTTTATTTTTTTGAACTCATGTTTTTCTTTGTAGTATCTTGCTTTATGCTAACTTTTATGCATTTTTTTTAAATAACACAGAAAGACATGTTCAAATTCCCGTTTGGTTCAATTTCTTAGACATGAAATATTCTAGTCTTTACCAAACTTATGTGAAGCAAGGTGGAGCCTAGAGAAGAAAATCCTACAACCTCCCCACACTAGTAAATGGGAATTAAATTTCTCCTCGAGCAGTAATATTTCCTGCAAAGTTAATTAACTAACTTCACATTTAGCGGATTCTACCACTGTAAATATTAATTAACTTCCTTCCACACTCTACTTCTCCTATCATAAGAAGAATGCTTCCAGCTATGTTCTTTGTTAGTTCTTTTTAAACCATAAGATAAATTAAGTAGTCTTCATCTTAGCCAGTCCACCTTGACAATAACCCATTCAAATTATTCTGTTAAATACTAAAGCTCTATTATAGTAATGGGACTATGACTAGTTTTCCTTCTATCTATGTTCACATTGTTCATAGACCAATATTCTTTTTCATACTCTTTAGTACCTTTTGAGATCTTTACATTATAATTTATGTGTTAGTTTGCATGTCTCCGCCCCTTGCCATGTGTTAAACTCCAAACCCTACATCCAAATCACATTGTTAGGTACCTCATTCATGCTCTTCAACATTTTTAATTAAATCCATGTCACTCAACATAAAGCAAGTACTTTTGTCAATGTAAGTTTTTTATTTTGTGGCTTCTAATTATTCTAATACACTAATTCTATTATTGTAGGTGTGGTCACGACTTACTGCTGCATCAATAGCATTACTTGGTTTCTCAGCTTTGTTCAGCGATGTTGCATTTTATTGGGTTGTATTAATCATATTCTTGCAAAGAGGCCCTATCTCTCCTCAGGCAGAAGAGATTTCTCAGCCTGATAACAAAGGTGTTTTTGTAGGTATAATAGTTTTAGCTTTAGGGTTGCTTGTATGTTTACCATTTCCTTTTCCGTTTATGTTAGATAATATGCTATAGACATTGAATTGCAGAACATATTTTGTATGATTATCTCCAATCATGAAGCTTCTATTTGTTTACAAATGTACAGTTTTCATTTGATAATTATTACTTGCTAGAGGCATTCTTTGAATAACTTTCTAAACATGTAGGATTGACTCCAATCATGAAGTTTCTATTTGTATATTGATGGACAGATTTCATATGATAAATATTGCTTTTTCAAGACAATCTTTCAATAACTTCGAATACATCACCTCAACTAGTTACTTTTTTGTAATAAAATTATTTCTGAGTGATCTTAATGCATCCAGATCATTTTTCTAGTAGCTAAATAAAAGGCTTATTGTTCTCTGAGAAAATTTCCTCCATGCTGACCAGTGAATGAAGCACTTAAATAATTGGATTTTGTTGATAGTGTGGAGACACAGAATCTATATATAACATAGCGAAGCTGTTTTCCTACATCTATGAGCTATGAATTCCTAGCAAAGATTAAAGATGAGAAACATAGAACAATTTGCAGGGAAATATACAAAGAAAAACTTGCTGCTGGAAGGAGAGAACTCTGACCTTAATTTAGAATTTGCAGAAGAATAGGGAATATGCATGGAAACTAATAGAAGGTTGTTTCACGGTTCACCCACCTTGAACATTGCAATTTGTATGCGATAATATAGATGCTGCATGCACTTAACTACTACTTTAAATCTCCTAAAAATATGAGATAAATTAGATATAATAAACAATAAAAGTAACATCTCAAATCTACTCACATGTACAAGAATGTGTAAACTGACTGACTACGAAGCATCAACTTGATTAAAAACCTTATCTTTATAAAATCTAATAGATGATGGATACAACCAAAGCATCTATTGAATCTTCTACTGTTGCAGTGTATTATGCTTCATTACTGGTCACATTAGGGAACACAACAATGAGATTTGAACCGAAGTGTGGTGTATAGTTCCAATGTTTTCAACACTTTTATTAGAAAGTAGCAATTGCAGTCCAAGTGTGACATATGAAATTCAACATTTTCTACTTTGCACTTATTGACATCACAACTTGTGATGTTTAGCTGACTTTCTAGACAAGAATCTTATCATTTAATTCCACAAATGCCACAAATAGTGACATTTATGGAGGGTCAAAACAAAAACAAAAAACACTAGAGGGCTCATTTGAACTTTTTTCCAAAAGAGAGTGACAGAGAGAAATGAAATGAAAGGTCCACAATGCCATTGACCATTCATCACTCCATTCCAAGAGCACAAGTTCTTTGCCAAAAAATATTTTCATTAGTATAAAGTGACAGCATGTGGGGAGAAACTTATGCTCACATACGCTGCCACTATGACACCAAGACTGTAGAAAAGAAATGTCTTCTTTTTTTCCTGAACTTTGATATTTTTCCTTTCTTTTTATATACACTTTGTAGAAACTATATAATTCCCATAAAATCACCATTACTAAGTGAATAAGAAGTTATAGGTGTAAATGCCATTGCACCCAATGTTATGGTCTTGTGGCACCAAGTCCACAAGTAAGAAAATGCCTCCTACTTTTTGTATTATAACTTATTTCTTTGTTTTCCCCTTACATTTCGTGAAACAAGTCAAAGATTGAAATGAAGAGTGTACATACATAGTAGTAAGGCTCATTTGATAGTGACAAAGTTGCATAATACACAGTCACAACAATACCATATGTGAGTAGATCCCATTTATATTTTAGAAAATTTTCCCTGACCATTATGTTTCCCTACACCTTGTAGAAAACCTCTAGACCTTTTGAATGCTCTTAAAACCCTCATTCTACAATGCCTAACTAACTACAATTGTAAATGTGATTGCACTCTTTTCTATTATCCTATGACACCAATACCACATGATTTGTTTCCCTTAATTTTCCCTACGCCTTGTTAAACCCCCTAAACCCTTACATGTCCTTAGAACCCTCATTATACAATAATAAGTGGTTATACTTGTAATTACATTGCCACCATCCTTCTAGTATATGCCATTATTGATGAAACACACACTAATACTGAGAGGGGCTGAATCAGTATAGATCAAACTTTCCTTTTCTCAAATTGATCAAGCACAACAATATTGCCCCCAAAATTAATTATCCATAGCAATAACATACATGCAAGATCTAGCAATTAAGAACATAGGAAGAACACACAATTTTACATGGAAACCCTTACGCGAGAAAACCACAAAAAAATATTGCTTGTATAAATCTTCTTACAACTTCCGTAGGTACCAACCCACTAGAGACTTCAATCCCCACCATTGAGCACCAACCCAACAAGAGACACCATTATCTCCTAATAAGAGACACCAACCTCTTGATCTCCTCAAATAGGAGGCTCCAACCTCCAAATGAATAGCATGATTTGTTTGTTGTTGGAAATATTGTCATTGATGTCAAAGGTATAAAGACAATGTTTGTCCCTGATGTCATAAGAAGACTATCATCACAATTGCAATAAAAGATGTTGTTGACTTAGAAGGTGTATGAAAGTTTTTGGTTTGATTATCATAAGTGCCTAAGGAAATTGATACTAAAGACAATGATTATATATCATTATTATGTTTAGTTTTTCATATATAATGAACAATTGAAGTATGAGATACTACACAACAAACCAAGTCTTCTAAGTGGCCAATTCTCCATTTGCATATTGCACAACGATCATATAAAGAATGATGTACAATGATTAAACTATAAAAAGCAGGCAAAGACAAAAAATGAATAAAGACGAATTTAAAAAGCAGTGATTGATATTGGAGGAGCAACAATTCATGTATAAGAGCTAATGTCTTTGCAAAGGTGGCAATTTGTTTAAAAAGCAGATAAGACAAATTTTAAGAAAAGGACAAATTTCCATATGAGACGAAAATGAGTAAGACAAATTGTCTTATCTACAATTAAGATATATAAAAAGACATGAACAAAATACAACTCTGGTAGCACTTAATTAATTTAAAAGTAGCGATTCATTTTTTTTAAGGTAGTGATTCACTTTTTAAATAGCAGTCATTCATTAAAGGCAGCGCTTAGCAATAGAAAAAAGAAAGGTTAGTTTAAATGGGCAGTGATTATAATAAGGAAGATGTGTCTCTTCATCAAGTCACTTCCTTGGTGGATTTTAAAAGAAGCAATAAATAAATTAGAATAAAGGTAGCAAGGGTATATTATTAAGAAAGGACACCTCCTTTTGAAAAGATGTATCTATTTTGAAGTCGTGTGTCTCTTCATAGAAATATAGAGATATAAAATAATATGAAGAATGAAAAATAAGGGTATGGGGGTATGGATTGAAAAGTGAGTTGTGTTGAGTGATAAAGAAAAAGTCAATACACAAGCAGAGGTATATGCAGATCCAAAAAAGACATGTGTAGCGCTAAAAGAGGAATATGCAGATTGCAAGGAGATAAAATCATGGAATAATGAAGCATATTGGAGAGAATTTTTTAGAAGACCTGAAGAAAGTTTTGAGAAGAATTTATAGCAGAGTTATGAGCAGTTTGGTGAAGATTTTATGAGGAATGGGTGAGAGAATGGTGACATGAAATCAGAATAGAAGATTATATTTCTTGTGTGGGCATTGAAGTGACAACATACATTGCAAAGAAAGAATTGGAGTGAAGTAAAAAGCAGAATTGAGATTTTTAGTTTATCATAAGAGGTCGGTGCCTCTTGTTAGCTAAGGTTGGTCCCTTGGAAGAGGGATTTGGTGCTCCTTGTAGGTTGGTGCCTACAAAACATATTAAGAGGTTGGTGCCTCTAGTAGGTTGGTGCCTAAAATCATTGTTAACTTATACAAATATAAAGTACATTATTTGTACCGCGGTTTTCTCCCATAAAGGTTTCCACGTAAAATATTGGTGTCAACTTGTTCTTATTGTTATATTCTTGCATAGTTTCTATTGTGATTGATAAAGTTTTAAATTGGTAAAACTTGCATTATATTGATTCACCCCCTTCCCCTCTCCCTCCGCCCCCTCTCAGCATAACTATGTGCTCATCATTTGCAACTTCCTCTTACATCTACCCTTAACAATTGCTCACAAATCTGCAATATAGTCTTCAATATTTCTGCTCATAGAACTGTCATGATCTTGCTTTTATTTTTGTTTTCTTCTCACACAATTTAAGTTAAAAACCTCTCATAAATCTGCTCACATATCTTTCATAAGTCCGCTCACATATCTTTCATAAATCTGCTCAAATATATTTTTGTTTCTACTCTTCATGTGAATAATATTCCTTGAAATTAATAGATTTTAACCCTCTAACCTTCTATTTATACCTTCCAAAATGCCTCTTTACCCAAGGGAGGTGACCTCTCCAAGAGGGGTCGGCCCACTTAGCAAAAATATTTTGTGTTTATTTATTTTGTTTTCCCAAGGATGGGCGCACCATTCTAGGGAGTTGTCCCACTTTGGGAGCCCCACAAATAAAAATAAAATTAATTTATTTTTTAATTAAACATCCCCAAATGGGTTGGCCCTGTGAGAGGATCGCCCCAAATTTTCTGATTTTATTTTGCATTTTAGATTCCTCCAAAGGGGCTAGACATGGGTTGGCCCATGTAGAAAATAAACCATCATTTTTGCAAATTAATTATCTCCTCACCATCAACAGGCCCTTTGACATCAATGACAACATTTTTCCAACAATTATGTCAAAATATGAGCTTTGCAATTTAAGGTATGAATATGCATCAAAGCGTTGAAAAGAAACAATTTTATTCCCCCAAAAAATGGTATAAGCTTATATTTAAGAGAAATGGGGAATATAAATAGTTAAATGAGTAAGAGCTTGGTATGTAGTTTCCCTAAAAAATATTTAAATTCCCTATATTGTAGATATACACAAAATATGGATGCTTATAAATAACTTGGAAATTGTTTGACGAAATTTCCCAAGCATTTAGCTCAAACATTCTGTCGAAATGTCTAAATGAAAGACTAAAAAAAGTTGAGAATTTTGGTATAGATAAACTTAAAATTCATCGTACACATAATTACTAATAATTGTAGTCAATATAAATTCACCTCATGGCATTTATTCCTTGCAAATCGAAAGGACACAAAAATGCCCTACTATACATGTACACAAAATGTTGAGGCCTAAAGAAAGCGTGATAATTATTTGATAAAATATCCAAATGAGTTGGGCAAAGCAAATAGGGTATGGATATTGATTAAAGAATAACTAAATCAGATTTTTTTAATGATAAACATATATGGACATGGTAGAAGCACACAAATTGTTTGATAAAATGCCTTGAAGAAATGTTGTCTCATTGATTATGGATTGCAATGCATGGCTATAGCAAGCATGTCATCGAAGACCTTAATCTAATGAATTCCTATAAAATCATGATAGAAAGGGGGTGTTCATTAGATGTAATTGTGAATACATGATGGACAAATACAAAACATGTGGAAGTATACACAATGCATGTGAATTGTTAGACCTAATAGATCAAATAAATGTGATCTCATTAGCCATCATGGTTGCAATGAGGGCCTTTGACAAGGATTTTGTAAACTCTTTGGACTAATAAAAATCTATAGGCTTTTAGTGTCGTGAATTGCATACCCTTGCAATTTCACTCTTTTATGCCCACTTTGGTATCCATTATCTTAGTGCTTGTGTAGGCTCATTTCAGCCTTTGCATTAGCCATTTTCCTTCTTTTCAATAGTCATCATTTTTGTGTTTCCCTTATGTTCTTGTCTCCTATCCTTTTTTAGCATAAATTATCTAGATACAAGCGCGTAGTGCGAAAGTCTGCACGTAGTGCTAACGTCCCACATTAATTTGTCATTTAAAGGCTCATTTTGAGCATTTCACCCCTTGTCACCTTTCAAGTTAGTGGAAATGGTTCAGAATAATTTGTAACGACTCATCGACCTACCCTCTTCTCATGTTTGAATTGAATCCTTAATTTGGAAATCTCTCTCTCTCTCTCTCTCTCTCTCTCTCTCTCTCTCTCTCTCTCGCTTGGCTCTCATAGCACTAAATATTTTACACAACAAGTTCTCATACAACTTTCTCAAGCTATCTCAGCAATCTTTTTCTAGCTCTCTTGTTCTCTTTGGATTTTTGAAGCCTTGCTAGTAATATTGTTCTTTTTTATCTTGCATCTCTAAGCATTATGGGGATTTATCACATCCCTTATAAAATCAGTTATCTTTTTATCAGATCATTTATCATTTTATCTTGTTATCTATATTGGTTGTTGTGGAGGCGGAAACACCAAAGTAGGGGTTTGACTGAGGCAAGCCCCCAAACATTTTTCTCACCTTGTGCTTGCAAGTTAGGTGGATGCTGGAACTCGAGTTGTGCATTCTAAGAATTGTAGTTCACATATGTGTCAAACAATAGTGCGATGCGAGGACATTCATGCTATGTGTTGTTGTCCTTGGTTGAGACTCTCAGATTTAAATTGTAAGTTCCTTATCATCTGTATTTTCCATTTTTGAAGTTATTATATTTTATTTACATTTTTGTTATCGTATATTTTCAGCAATTCATTTCCCTTTAAGCATTTTAACTAATTATTCTAATTTGAGATAGATCTTCTCTTACAAGCATGTGAAAGTGATTTATCTTTTTGTGTTTCATTATTTTTCCTTGATCCCTTTCTTGAAATTCCTCCTATTTCTGAGGATATTTTGTTTGTAGAGGATGAAATCATTGATTATTTTCTTAATATAACTTTACCATCCTTTCATTACAATGTTCTCCCTATTAGCAATGAAGCATTTGTCAATAAGGATCCTCACCTCATAGCAATGAGATAGATGTTCTCTTACAAGCATGTGAAAGTGATTTATCTTTTTGTGTTTCATTATTTTTCCTTTATCCCTTTCCTGAAATTCCTCCTATTTCTGAGGATATTTTGTTTGTAGAGGATGAAATCATTGATTATTTTCTTAATATAATTTTACCATCCTTTCATTCCAATGTTCTACCTATTAGCGATGAAGCATTTGTCAATAAGGATCCTCACCTCACATCGGGTCCTCCATGGATAAATGTTGAGGACATTTCTTCTAATCTTTCTCTTACATCTCATATTCCTCAACGAGAAAATAATAATGTTAAATCAACATTTTTTAATAGATCTATCCCACCTAGTAAGGGGATGTTGGATAAACCTATTATTGTTCAAAATAATCTTTCACAAAGTCATAATACATTTGTTAATGTAATTGTTGTCCCTGGTGTTCTTGATAAACCTAAGAGACTAGTAATCTATTTTAATGGAGAAAACCCCAAACCAAAGAAAGCAATAATTGTTTGTGGTGATCCTTCAATAGTACACCCTCTGAGTTATTACTTGCATCTTGCTCAATCTATTACTTCTAAAGTGCCTATGGCTAATGAATACACATTGATAGCAAACACATATAACATTAGAAGGAATAAACAAAACATTGGTATTGCAAAATCTCTTCCACCTCAACCTATTTCTTCCATCTACACCACCTCTTCTTCAGCCCTCGATTGAGTATGATCTTATTGAGGAACTTTGTGTTACTCCTACTAAGATCTCTTTATGGGACCTTCATCTTCTCCTATATATCATGCAGTGCTTCTGGAAGCTTTATATAAGATCCTTATGCCATCTTTTGCTAGACCAAATGATGTGAATGCTTTGGTAGAATATATTTTCTTTGGTTCACTGAACATTACATTCTATCCTCATGAACTTCCTTCCATGGAAGTACAATACCAAGTTGATCTGTTAATGATAATTGTTTTTATCAGTGGTATGGGTATTGGGCCCACTCTCATTGATACTAGTTCATCCCTCAATGCTTTTAGCATTGATCTCTTACCTCAACATGGATACTAATTCCCTTGTTGTTGCATCTTTATCTATTCGTGGATAGATGACAATGTTGGTCGGCAAGCTCTAGGTACAAAATACTACCTTTACAACTTGGACACATCACTTTACCTACCTTGGTATATGCAATGCCAGGTTCTTTACCATACAACCTTCTTCTAGGAAGATTGTGGATTTACGCAATGGGTATAGTCTTGTCTACCTTACATCAATTTGTTAAATTTGTTAATAATAATCAACAAGTTACAATCAAGGCCGACCCTAATGCCCTTTACTATTGTCAATTGGTTGAAGCAAATCGGTCTTCGTATTCTACTACTTTTTAAAATATAATTCCTTTTTATCTCATATCAATGTAACATCATCCTCAGATACTTCTTCTAAGGATGATCTTACATGTTCTCCTAATGATAATGCATGTCTTAGTGACGATTGGGGCTCACTTGACTTCACATCATCCTTTGTTGGAGAATATAAAGTCAACCCAAGTCACTTTGACATCCCCCAACTATCATTAACAGTTACTACAAAAGAAGATTTTAACCTGTTTCAATATGGCCAATAGGCTGAATTGGGTCATGTGAATCCTGCTCTCCATCCTCTTCATAACTTTGTATCTTCTTCTACAACAAGCTTCGAGACACCATTGTCAACCTCTATTGATGATGATGTTCTTTCTTCTTCTGAAAATGTATGTTTATGGTGATGATTGAGGCTCCTTAGAGTTCACCCCTCATAGGCTTGGTGAATATAAGGTTGACCCTTCTAACTTTGACATTCCTTCATTTAGCAAGGATTTGCATTCTCCTACTAGAATCAATCCATTTTCTTTTGTAAATTTAGCTAGTACTTCTCAAACATGCACTTATACTTCTCATTTTGCTAATTCTAGGGATGCAAACTCTCCTTATCCCTCTGATTTGGAGACATGTTATGGGCTTGGCTTCAAATTACTTTCTAAGCATGATTGCAAAGGAAATGGTTTTGGGGCACATGGAACAAGGAGTTGAGGTCCCTAAAAAAATGACATTGCACTCTTCTATAGTGGGTTTAGGTTACTGACCTTCTCCTCTATCTACATCCCCTCCATTGTTTGATGTCTTTATGACTTCTTTTGAAAAGTCAAACTTTTCTCGACAAGAGAAAGGGTTGCTTCCTACTCCTCATCCTTTATCTAAGCAAGAGTGTATCTTGTTGAAGCTTCTTAAATCCCACCTGATCACTCTTCCTCCTAAACAAGAAATTTCATAAACATAATCAAATAAATCTATTTTTGTGCATATCATCAACTGCTTGGCCATTCCACCAATGAATTTCAAGCCTTGAGCAATAAAATACAACTTATTGACTCTCTAGTGCCATTACTCTTCCATTTGTTGATGCACATATCTCTAGTTCACATGACAAGTGATATTGAGGTTCACCTCTATCTGGTTCATTCTAAATCATAAACATTTTCCTTATATTGTATTGTTGTTCATTATGTGGTAATCATAGTTATCTTTGTTTGCTCATTGTCATTCATGGTGTTGCAATCTCATGTGCAACCATACTTTTTCTCTATAGTAGAAACACAATAGTCTTTATCATGGTTGTCCTCACCTATATTTTAGGGGGCAAGGACAATTGGTTTTGGAGGTGTGTATCCTTCCTAAGGATTTCCTCTATTCTTTTTTCCCCTTTTCTTTCCTTAAAATATCAAAATACTATACATGTAAATATTTTAAAGAGGGGGTATATCCCTCGCTCACTTGCACATACCTGCATGCACCTTATCTATCTTTGTCCTTTGCAACACTTATTTGTCTTATCCCCTTGAGGCGTTATCTATTTTTATGCTCCATGTAGTGCTGGTAGCATATGAACCACCTATCATAATACAACTTGCTAGATTGTGGGTCTTCATATGTCCTATCTTTTCCATGGCTATCCTACAAAGCAACTTGTAGTAACCATGATCAATCAAAATCATTGTATGAACCACCTAACATAATGCAACTTGCTAGTCTTTGTGCTTTATCCAATTTATCTTTTATATTAATGATCGCCAAGCATAACACAACTTGCTAGATCGTAATCAATTTTTAACATTAACATCTACATGACCCCTAGTGATAGAGCAAGATAGTGTCTGAGTCACATAATCTCTTGTAGATTGATTGCTTCCTTGTCTCTTGTATGCATTCTCTCCTTTAAACAATCAATCACTAAATTCTTCTCTTCATTTAAGAATTATTTTGTGTTGTGTCTATTATTTCAAGGATGACGCATAGTATCAAGACAACCTCCCACATCGAGGTCTCTTTTACTTTGTTGACCCAAAAGTTTACTTTTACTTTTTTGTTATGTGCGTTTATCCTTTGCATGTGTTATCTATGTTTTTATATATGAGTCTCTATGTATGTTTATGATGTTCTAACCTTGTGGTTTTGTAGGCCTTTGTTTTCTAACTTTGTTGTCATGTGCAGATTTTTGTTGTCTAATGTATTTTTTTTGTAGGTTCTCAGCTTGGGGGAATGGTTCCTCAGCTTCAAGATTTTGTGCTTCCTCTATAGTATCCTTTTGCTGTAATTTATTTCTAGTATTTTTCGTTTAACATGCATATTCATGTGTTCATAAGCCTACTAAAGTGGGGGAAAATAGTGTCATAAATTGCATACCCTTGCAATTTCACACTATGTTTTATGCCTACTTTGGTATCCATTCCCTTAGTATGTAGGCTCATTTTAGCCCTTGCATCAACCTTTTTCCCTCTCAAAGTGCTTAGGCCTTCTTTTTAGCAATAACCTTTTTCTATCATTTTTTGTGTTTCCCTTTGTTCTTGTCTCTTATCATTTTTTAGTGTAAATTGTCTAGATACTAGCGCAAACGTTCATGCGTAGTGCTAACATCCCACAACAATTTGTTGTTTAAAGACTCATTTTGAGCATTTAGCCACTTGTCACCTTTTAGGTCAATGGAAACAACTCAAAATGATTCGTAATGACTTGTCAACCTCTTTCTCTTCTCTCTTCTCATTTTTTAATCTAATCTTTCATTTGGCAACCTCTCTCTCTCTCTCTCTCTCTCTCTCTCTCTCTCTCTCTCTCTCTCTCTCAGCTCTTACATCACTAAAGTTTATACAAAACACTCTCATACAACTCAAGCTATCTCACAACAATCTTTCTAGTTATCTTGCTCTTTTTGGCTTTCTCAGGGCTTTCTAGTAACATTGTTCTTTTTTATCTTGTATCTCTAAGCATCTTGGGGATTTATCACATCCCTTATAAAATTATTTTTTTATTAGATAATTAATCATTTTATCTTTTTATCTATCTTGGTTGCTGTGGAGGTGGAGACACCAAATCGAGGGTTTGTGTAATGCCCACATTCTACACACTAAACAACCTAACAAAACTGTAACAACTTTACTAATTTTGCTATATTTATTTATTTTTGTTTACTTAAAAAAAACAAAAACAACACAATTCACTACTTACAACTATGGTCAATTATCACACCAGTTCAAAGCAAAGATAGAAATGATTTACTACTTTTAGCATTAGAGTCTATTTACTTTGGATTGACTTAACGTACCTCTTACATTCTAACGTGTCGAAAATTCCTCGCTCCCAATACCTATATACCTGCAAGGTTACATGACTTGTCTCACATAAGATCAAAGGTAGTTAGCACATGATTACTAAGACAAGCTATATAAATCAATGATAGTTTACAATATCGAGAGAAAGTGACGAGTCACATACATGACTTAGAATAACATTCCTAGGGGCCCAACCTAATGCCTCGGGGGCTCATTGCTTGATGGCCTTGCCTACATATATATTTCCCAAAGGCACCGTTGTTCAACGCTTGAGTTTGAACCAAATCTCATTTGGTTGGTCAACAAGAGAGAATAACCACTATGTTCGGAGGTGTCTTGACTTCAATTTCAGTCATAAATCACTCACACCAATCTATACTATAATAAAATATAACATAAGTTCGGGATAAGAATTACTTCTAAGTACCCATATAGGGTTATTCAAAATTGACTATCACATTGCAAGACTTAATTTATGTTTTGGGAGAATGATATTATCAAGATGATTCTAACTTGACCCAGTAAGATAAGGATACAAGTAAATATTTGTCTTGTTTAACTTTTCAGAAAAAACCAACATAAGACATATCATTTCTACATAGACAAAGCTCATAAACAATGAAATCTTTACTCAAAGAATATTAGAAGACTAATTTAAATACATAAATTTTACAACATAGTTAGACCTCTACTCATAAGATACTTCTCTTTTTGAAACAATTCTTTGTACATAAATGAAGACATTATCATCAATATAGTCCAAAGCTAAATATTTAACAATTTAAACCCATATATCAATCATTGTTTGTATCTCTAGCTTTAGGTTTTTAAACTGATATTACAACATAGTGGTAAACAATTTAATTCAATAAGTGAAAACAATCCTAGTAAATAATATCACTCATACTAATGTTACTCGTTAATATTGTTATTTACTTGCTAAATGGCGGATTTTGTTCATTTATTTATTTACTATCCTATAAGGAAACTTTCGTAGGCTTCATCACAATCCATCAACCCTAATTGAATGTGTGAGCTGCCCCAAATTTAATATTATTTGAAGATTCTAGTGATATGTTGATTAATGTTTCCAAAGTGACTCATTATTAATAATTATAGTAAATTAATCATATTATCATCATTATATCTCTTTTCCACTTAGAATTTTAACTATATAATAGGGATATAAAGTGAGTCAAATTAAATGGCATTCTATTTTATTTATTTATTTTATTAAGGACTCATTTTAACTTATCAATCTAGAAGGAAGTATATAAATTTAAGTTTCACTAAGAGATCCCACATGACCACTCTAAGGTGTTGGATCACTTCGCCACTAGATTGGATTACAACTTAAGACAAATGGGACATCTTCAATAATTGGAATCCTTAAACCATATATATTTGATTCTATATTTGAAACGAAATAATATAGTCTTATTTTAACAAGCATACATAAATTCATTAAATTCCTATGGGAAATTTTCCAAAGATTGAGACTTGGCATCCTTTACTTAAATTGTTTCAATTTTTATTTTTCAAACCATAATACTTGATATCTATAGATCATATTATTGTATTGGTCCCAAGATTTCGTTTAGTATGATATTATAAGAATACCTATTGATATTATCTATTTTTGTTCATTTAGGATTAACATATAACCCAAATTCAAGCTTAATATAGTCCCAATTATATATATTTGGGAATAATATTTTATGAATAGTCTAATGTGTTCATAAAAAATATTATCATATGAACAGTTAAATTTTAAATAAAGTTTATAATAGTATCTCAATTTTTTTAACATAATAAATATAAATCATTCCCTCCAAATAGGACTTAAATTGTGACCTATTACACCTATATTCAAGTGTTTAAGAACTAAGTCATGTTCCAAATTACATACCCATATATTAGATTTCATTGTCTCATGTCCTTTTTACATTGTAATGATTGAGTATATAGACATTGGATCTAACTCTCCTCATCATGTTAGTTCATAAATTCCTTTCCTAATTTCACCATGCATAAATATTCTTATTCAAATTACCACTTGAAATTAAAACCAAGTTAAATTAATGCTTATCAAAACACAATTGAAATCTATACACCTAATTAAATTATGCTAATAAAGAGGGCATGCACAACCTTAAATCTATATTAGAATTAATTCATTGGAACCATAATTGGGTCTAAGCCCTATGTGCTCGTAATCGTAAGCATAGCACGAAAGGTTCAATCACAACCTCGATTAAATTGGCATGTTGAGATGCCACCAAAATTATATGAATATCTAGGAAGCACAATGCATTAGAGAACAACCCTAATTGAAAATAGGATAAGGAATAAGGAAGTAGTTTGACACTACAACTAGGTTGATTATGATTAGTTGAAAATAGTACTTGATTTCCTACTCTTTAAACATATTATTTTGTAGTAACGAAACAAACAAACTAAGGATAGTACTTACCTCATCGATACAAAGCTTGATCCTACCCTTTGATTGCTTCATGTTGACGTCTCACATTATGTTGTACCCCAAATTAAAAAATTTGCTACACTTGGGCATTTTGAAGAAATGAGTCCAAATACTGTTAAATCTGTCAAAAATGTCAAAATTTGGGTTTGTATGTCTTGCATGGGGATCAAAACCTTGAAACTTCCAAAATTTGATAATCTGGGTCAGTTCAGAATGATTAAACCAACAATACCCAGATTTTAGTTTTTCAACCCTAAATTTTAGGAAAATTTCTATTTTTAGTAGTTTTCTAAAAATAGAAAAAAATTATGGGTTTCTTTCGAAATGGATACTTGCAAAATTTTCTAAAAATAGAAATTTTGGCTTCTAGGGTTAAGATTGATTTTGATTGGCTTAAAATACTTCCTCATCAGGCTGGTGCAGTCACAATCACGAAAAGATTAGTTTTGCCCTAGTGGGTCTATTCTGCTTTTTCAGAAGCTTCTTCTGGAGAATCAAGGTTATCAATGGAGGTCAGTCGGCTGCAAGGTGTCAGAATCAGATGTTCAAGCGTCAAACAAAAGTTGTAAACGATGAACGTGCACGAAAAACGGAGAAAGGAGAAAAGAAGCTGAAATTTTTGAAAAATGCAAAAATTTGTCTAAGGCTGGTGAATCCAAGTGCCCCTGCTCAGTTTGGGCGCCCAAACCTTCATGCCTTAGAAATGTTTTTTTCATTCCGACAGTCAAAGACAAGGAAGGCACATTAAACGAGGTAAAAGTTGAAAATTCCATAAAAATGGATGTTTGCCAGCCATGGGTGCCCCTGAAGAAGAGAGGCGCCCAACTTTTCAAGAGATCAAAAGTAAGAATTAGGGTTTCTGCCTCCAAGTCAATGTTACTCGGAATCCTCTCGGGTCCGCAGCAAATCAATCAGCACGATCATCCGATCAACCAGTCGACCAAAATCTCAGATCAAACAGAGGTCACGGAGAGAGGTGTTTCAGAACTCTGAAGACGAAAGACAGTAAAAATGGCTAAGTCTGGAAGAAATGGGCGCCCCTGAAGGAGAAGGGTGCCCAAGCTTTTGAGGTGTTAAATGATGAAATTTGCAGAAGGTACCTCCAACATAACTTCGTCAGACTGGGTTAAGCTATCCAACGCAATCATCAACCCATCCGTCAGAGTTAGTAGTCATCAGATATCGCAAGTTGAACAAAGGAGAAAAAGAGAATGAAATGACAAGCGTCAAAAGCAACAATGAAAAACTCAGAATAAAAACTCTCTGAAGGAGATGGGCGCCCCTGAAGGAGAAGGGCGCCTAGGGTTTAGAGCCTCTAGATGTCAATTTTCAAAGACGAAGTATCCCGGAGACCCCTACCAGAATCTTCTAAGCTATCCAGCGAACCTGACAGTGAGTCAATCTAACAAGTACAATGCTAGATATCATGAATTCATCTGAAGGTCAAAAGACAAGCATAAATTTGAAGATCATGAAAATGGCTTAACACTGGAGAAAGGGGTGCCCCTGGAGGAGAGAGGCACCTGACTTTTTGATGGGCCAAACAAAGTTTTCATCAAAAGTCTCCTCCAAACAAACTTTGTCAGATTCGATCAGGCTTCGTGATGAAACATTCAGCACATTTGTCAAATCAATCTGGAGGCCGGAAATCAGAATCAAACTAGGGTTGAAAATTGAGGAAAAGTTGAAAATGATGAAAAAATGGTTAAGTCTAAGTGAAATAGTCGCCTCCAGCCAAGAAGGGCGCCCAACTTCCAATGCCTTAGTAAAAATTTTGAAATTTTCAAAAATTGAAGATGAAGACAAAAGTCTAAGTTCATTGCACAAACTTGAATAAGGGTTTTGAAGAATTAGGGCAAAAGAAAGTTGTTTTCTCAAGGCAAAGCTTATTTAAAAAACCTTTGTGTTTCATTATTCATTATTTTCTTGTAAGTAGTCTTCAAGGAGAAACAGAGCGGCAACTTCAAAACCCTTATTCTCAAGATTCAAGAGGTTAACTTTTTGGTTTTTCAATAATTTTTCAAATTAGCACTCAAGAAGGCTTGCTTTTTCATATTTTTTCATCCAGAACATCAAATCTTTGAAGGAGGAGGCCATTACTTTCAATTTTCAACGAGCTAGTTTATACTAGTTCGATCTTCTGGATAATTTTTGAAGATTTTTCTCAAGGTTGCAACAGCTGCTTTTTATTTTGCATGTCAGAGAAAATTTCAAAATCTACAATTTCTAATCTTCTGGGTCTATACCAAACCTTCTTCTGGACAAAACCCATATCACAGTTTTTTCAAAGAAATTTCAAGTGGTTGTTTTTCAGTGAAACTTCGAGGTTTTCAAGATCTGATCAACTGGGTTCATCCAAAATGTGCTCATGAACAATACCCATATGCCAACTTTTTCTGCTTTTTCGGAGAAAATTAGGGTTTGCTGCTTTTTCAGTCTACACTCGAAATTTTCAAAAACAGACGATTTGGGTTTTCTTGTAACAAAATTCTAAACAAAACCCATATCTCAGAAAAATTTCCAAAAAAATTCATCCATTTGGCGAAGAAAATCAACAAGCTAAAAATAGAAAGTTGTGCAAAATTTGTCCGAGCATAGTCAAGTTTACAGTCAATCTTCATGTTTCTCAGCATGAAGTACTCTCCCATCGAATTCAGAGCCAAACAAGTGTTGTATCATAATTATCTGAACGGATGATGTTAGGAAGTGCTTTTCAGTACCATCATGGACATAAAACGTCATCATCTCAATTGAAGAACATGCAAAAGGAGTGGTATGAGCAAAAGGACAAGTATTAGGAAAATTTGTACAATACTCTTTCGTGGGAGAATCAAGAGAAGTGTCGAATGCACAAAGTTGCAGAGCTACCAAGTTATCAATGAGTGAGTCAGCTTTTGAGGCAGTGATGATAGAACTCACAAAGAAGCTGAAGATGTCAAAGATTCTCTAAGTTTGATTGCAAAAGGGGAGAAGATCTTAGAAAAGCGGAATATGGCTATAGATAGTATCAACACTCCTGATAAAGAGGCAGTTTCCCGCTTTTTGGCGGATGTGATCGAGATTTAAAGCGGCAATCTTCTAGAAGCTTTCTTCGAGCTTTCTTTCCATTCTTATCTCACGCTTTCTTTCTATTCTTGTCTCGATTCTTATCCATTCTTTGAAGAAGGAAATCAAAATGTAATGAGTTGGCATTTCCTATTTTACATGCTTTCTTAGGTGTTAGATGTTTATCTTCTTTAGGTTTAGAAATAAAGCTTGCATGTTGGCAAGTCTTAGTTGTAAAAGCAAGGAGATTTTATGGTTCCCTACTCCTCTGCTTAGTTATAAATAAGAGCAGTGTTTGCTCATTTTAGTTTAGTCATGCTAGTGATAACAAGACACAAGTTCCTTTAGTGCCTTCTCTTTGTTATTCAGTGTTGTTCAGAATCGTGCTTGTGATAACAGAATCATTGAGCTTATGCCTTCATGTTTGTTATCGTTTAGTGTTAGTTCACTTTGTGTAAAGAGCAAGTTGGCATGCCTCCTTAGTTGCAAATCCTTGTTTAGTGCATATGTTATGTGTCAATTGTAATTTGGTTGATCGCATGTTGCAAGTATTTTGCTACAACTTGTTGTCCCGAAATTGTAATCTTTGTGCCAAAAGTTTGAGTAAATAAAATCCTGGGCGTGCTTTGCTGCCCTTATATAAAAATCTCAAATTTTTGTTTATTGTTTTGTGCTAGAAGTGTGAGGAAATAAAATCTTGAAGCTTGCTTTGCTGCCCTTGAAATAAAGTCTCATATTTCCGTTATTTGTGTAATACTTTTATGATCTCCTTTTTCAGCCTACATTGAAATTTAGTAGATGTATGTTGAGGAAAGTTTATTCAAGTATCTTTGTCAGAAAATCAACCGCGTCCATTTCTAAACTCTCTTGCTTTGCGTTTACTTGAGAGGATAGAAACGTTTTAGCGTAAGTTAAGTTGTAGTTGTCAAGTTTCAGTAAAGGGAAAACCTCAACTACAACATCTAGTGTTCTATAACCTTGTGTTCTCGCAGTTGAACCAAAAAGATAGGAAAAATTAAGTTTATTTTACTTTCTTTATGCAACTCAACAAAATAGGGATCTTCCCCTCCTAATTCAAAGAGTGGTTTACTGCACATAGTTGTCTGTTTCCAAAACGCGTTCTAGAGGTGTGATTTGAAACGCCAACACATTACACTCACATTCTCGAGGAAAACCTCAAAAGTTTGACTATATCATCAACTCTTTATTTCATCCCTTTTAGGAGATCTCAAAATTACTTTCCAAGAATCAAGAAACATTATATGCAAGACAAGGACACATTAGAATTCTCTTGCACACTAGCTACAATTGTTAGTACAACATATCAAGCATAACATAAGCAACATGAACTTACTCATATATCATTTATTTACATATTTTGATAACATTACAAATCATTACCAAGTAGTAAATCATGCATAACCATTCTTATTTGTATAACGTTATGTATGAATTCTATACTTACTAGGTCCATTATCACCATGCAAGTAGCATAATACAAAATACGCCATAAAATATATATGAACTCTATGTCATAAGTACATTTTTACCAAATCATAAAACTCATCTAGATGCATTTATAAGGAATTATCAAATGGCCTTACAATTTGATTGAGGCAAACCCCCAAACAACCCCAAACATTTTTCTCATCTTGTTGTGCTTGTAGGTTAGGTGGATTCTAAAACTCAACTTGTGCATTTTGGGACTTGTTTGCGTTTGTGTTGGACAACAACATGACATGAGGATGTTTGTGCTACACATTGTCATCCTTGGCCGAGACTCTCAAAGTTAAGTTGTAAGTTCCTTATTGTTTATATTTTCCATTTTTGAAGTTATTATATTTTATTCTTTTTTGTTTTCATATATTTTCATTAGTTCATTTCCCTTTAAGCATTTTAAGTAATTAATCTAATTTGAGTGTATGTAGTGAAGTTTACTATAAAATGAACTTAGTCTTCTTTATGTCAAAGTCAAATTTTCTACATTACAAGTTCATATGTGTGTATTTTTAATTAATATGAAGCTAGACTTGAGGCTTACAAATATTTTAGGCTAAATTTCAACAAGCCTTGTTCAAGGATCTGTTTTTTTAACTCTTTCTCATTATACAATTTCATCTTTTAGATACAATATAATGTTAGACATAATTTTAGGCCACATTTGATACAAATATTGTGTGTCAATGATATAATAACACCACATTAATATAATTTGTGAAAATAGCATGCTCATGCCCTTTCCCATTTAGTTTTGTACCCACCTTGATGGGGATGTCTTAACGCTCTAAATTTTTGAAAAGTGGCATACTATTATGCAATTTTGGTGTGGCTCCCAATCCCTATCCATCTTTATTTCATTCACATTTGCATTAATACAAATACATTCACTAACTATGTATTCCTATTTTGCCTCCATTGACATTGATTTCCACACATTTGCTCCCTATCTCAAGTTCAACACCTTATCCTTATAGATTATTTTCGTCTAACATGAGATTGATCTGGGTCAATCTCGAGGAGCATGAGAATGATCCTTGAATCCCAAAACTTAAAATTCAAATTTAAACTTTCATGCCCTTTGCTACTATTTTTTATGATCTAACCTAGCACATGATTCATGCAACTTGTTGTGAGGCCATTGCTATTCAAAGATATACATTGTGCACTTAAACACATGTGAAGAAAGAGAGGATAGTTCAAGCACACTTTAGTTATAAGAGGAATAAAGTGACCAAAATTTCACCATCATAATAGAGGCCATTTGCTTGTCTACAAATGTCGTCTTTGATCTTTTTCATTATCGTCAATGCAGTCCACCAAGGGGTTTGACCTAGAGCAACTAAACCTATTGAGCTAGCAAGCTCCTCGAAGATGTTTGTAGACAACACCTTGATAGATTTAGATACCTTGAAGTACAATGTGAACAAATCTTCTTATGCACTTTCCATCAAATTAATCTCATGTCTAGCTTAAATCAATTTCATATTAGATCAAGTTTGCAATAGTTTAGATTCAATTCATGGGGCTTAAGATTAAATTTGTATCATTTTTTTTGGTAGTTCAAGCTCTAAGACATACATCAAACTAAGGAATTTAATTTTATGATAGTGGAAAATTTATTCAAAACAATCCCTACTTTATATAATATAATATATAGGCTATACGCCTTTTACCAAAAAGAATTATTCAAAACAACAACCACCTTTTTGTTGAAATTGATTATTTTTTATTACTTTCCTAGAAGTTTGGAATGCAATTTCCATTGGTGATCTTTGGAATAGTTTATAAAAAAATATCGAACTTTTGCAAAAGATATCCTTGTATTTGAAAAATATTTTTTATTAACAAAGTTCAATTAGGGTAGTTCATTGTTAGAATATCTACTTAGGATGAAATTTGTAAGAGATCATTTTATTTTTCCATCAATTTAAACTAGTAGATGAAAATGATATGGTTGCTCTAATCATCAATAGTTTGTCACTACCATTTCAAACCTTTGTGGAGTCTCAGCATCTGTTGACAAAGAATCAAAGTCACACCTTTGAACAAAATAATTCATTTTTTTTGCAAAAACTGTAGACAAATCAAATGGTTGGTTCGTTTTTTGAACAATTTGAGTGTGCACTTGTTGCATTTTATAAGTGGAAAAAAAAGAAAACCATGACTCCTATTTAACAATTCAAGCACAGAGTGAAGTGCTATTATTTTCATAAGAGGGATTTGTAGAAAGGAATGTTAGAAATGGCAATGTGATTTGTCCAAGAAGTTGTGGGCTTAGACTATATTGTATTTGAGACTAATCAAGATTCAAAAGAGGAAGAGTATTCTTTTATGGCATATTTTGAGATAATAGCAATGGAACTAATGGTTGGTTATTTGATTCTAGTGCATGTCAATATTTCACTACTTGTATATAGACAAGTATGCCAAGTTTATTGTTGATTCTAATTCTAAAAATTATATTTCTTTGAGTGAGAGTAAAAAAATGCAATATAAGGGATAACCAATATTTTTATTGTTCTTGGGGTTCCATAAATTCATAGGGATACTAGGTTTGTTCATACTATACCATGTTACCACAACACACTCAAGTCCTCATAACTTCCCCCCTCATGTTTGTCCTAGTTTTACTATGATTCCCTAGTTTTTGCATATTTTTGGGTTGTTGGTTAGTTTCATACTCTAGTGTTGTTGTGGCCTAGTTTCAAAAACCTTAGGTTTGCATTTTGTCAATTTAAACATTCTTTGATTAAATCTAGGTGTTTTTATTAATTTAATTCAAACCTATACTCTCAAGTTTTGTACTTGTGTCCTCAAGTCTTGATAAGTTATAAATGTCATCCATGTTTTATTTTACCTGGGTAGAAAATGTGAAATAATTTGGACTTGATCTATTGTTTCAACCAAGTTATTATAAGAGAAAAATAATATAAGAGAGAAAACAGGATAATTTTTCTTTAAAGGCATCTAATGACCATATGGAGCAAAATCTTGGTTTCTAAAATTTGATGTATAATTGCACCAAATGTGGATCATAGGGAATTTTGTGATCTTTTCCTACCCCTTAATAGGGACATAAGAGAGGAGGTCCAAAAATTGTCATACAAATCTTATGAATAGGCTTTGGAAAGCACTTTTAGAATTGACCAAGGTGTCATTGGCAATGTAATGAAGTTTGTTAAGCCAATGAAAGGCTTGTCACTCAAACATGGCCCTGCAAAACAACAACAATAATAATAACCCCTTAGAATCAAATTATTTGAAAAATAATAATCACAATGCTACCAATAATGAGGTTACAAACATCCCACCACCTAAAAACAATAATCACAACTCTAACAACTATGGTGGTGGAAACAATTATACAAATTCAATGAACCATAATGTCAACACTATTGACTGCCCCCATAAAATAACCATCAGCAATGAGGTAGAAAAAATGAGAGATCACACAACAACAATCGATATGATCCCTATCAAAAACATTAAGGGTACAATCTATGTTGGTGTGAATAGGTAATCTACCTAACTAGGTAATTAGTGGGGTCATATTTACATGTTAAGTCCACTTAGGTCCTAAGCATATTTCTAGAAATTTTAGTTGTTTAGATAAGATCTTATCCTATCTTATTTTTTTAACTTCTATTTAATTCCAATGTCCTTGATCATTTAATAATGCCACAAGTCATTTAAAGTTTTGCATTAGGTAGTTCATCACACCTTTTCTATATAAGAAAGGTCATTGTACACTTTTGTAATATACTTCATCATCATATTTGATAGATCTTAATATCAAGAAAGCTCATTTCTTGCATACTCTCTTGTGGAAATTTTTCATTGTTTTTCCAAGTGGTCTTGGGTATAGAGCTAATCTTCACTCCTACATGGTATTAAAGTGTGAGTAGCTCCTACATGGTATCAAAGGCATGGCCATGAAAATCCCTTCTTAGATATAAGGGTAGAGCTATTGTCAGATGAGAGATCTTGGTGGATTTTAGTAAGGTTGAGTATTCTCTTTTCTTGCACCATATGGTGATCTAGAGAATTAGAAAAACTTAAAAGAAATAACATATTTGGGATGTCTATTTTTGTGGCTTTGTATTGTAGGTTCATTTTGGAGCATTTTGGGTAAAAACAAACCCTTCCATTATTCTAAAAGGCCCAAAAACCCACATTTTCATATAAAATACTTCATATTTTGAAAAAAAAAATGGCGATTTTTTAAATTTTTGGGTGAGATCTTAAGTTTGATGACCAAATGACCGTCATAGAGGACTGTGTTAAATTTGACAATTAAACGGTCTTCATATCAATGCTTAGCTTTCTAGCTTTTGTTCACATGGGGTGACCACCTGCCACCCTCGAGCCTTAATTGGGCATTTTTTTAGAATCACCATAACTTTTGACTTGGGTATTGGATTTTTAAAAACAAGATATTATCAAAAATCTAGTTCCAAGAAATTTCCAGTGGTGCAGTTTTTTTTATCAAATTTTATTCTTGGAATATTTTATTGTTGTCTGAAGTCAGATCTCTCATTTAGACCTCTGAGATCATAATTTTTTGTCTGGATCTTCACTTTCATGTTTTTTGCAGCATCAAAAAGGTATTGAGGAGCTCTATCATTATGCACATGCAATTTTTCTAGATTCAACCCCATGTATTGTTTATTCAGATTTTGATATATTTGCATTTTGGTTAATTACTTGGGCATCCTGATTCCTAGAGAGGTTCTATATTTTTGGGAAGGCTTCATTTGTAGTATTCATCATGTTTGGGGATTTCTAAATGTTGTTGAAGGTTAATGTCTTTGTAATTTTGGAGATTTCTCATATTTGATTATGGGGTTTTCATTTCATCCTTCTCTAATCATCTTAAAAAGGGGAAACTATAAACAATGGAGAGATTGCATCATAAAAAATCTTTATTGGCATCATATGTTGCCACATTTGTATGGTCTTGTTCCCCCTCCAGTTACTAATATTAATATTGTTTTTGGAATTGCAAAATGGATAATGTCTTAGGAGTTATTACACTGCATGTTGATGGTGACATTTTGAGTGTCCTCATGCTCTTTGGACTAAAATTTGAGAGAGATATGAGATCTTGATACTCATCCATTTCAAAATGATATTGTTTTAGACTGTCTTGTTCCTCTTCATTTTCAAAAAGGACACCTTACGATTACAATACTATTTGGGAGTTTGATTATTTGGAGTACTTTGAATTTTCAAATGAGGATTACGAGGTTTCTTCATATGCTCCTTATTCTCCTTCAATGATTCCTTGTGTAGTGTCATTGATTGAGGCTCCCATAATTCATGTTCAATAGGACCGTTCATCTTTTGTTGGTGATTCATTGAGAACTTCCAATGATTCACTCCAACATGTATCTCATTGTCTTTCTAATTGGGATTCCTATTTATTAGGCATTGCATCTTTGTTTGTGGATTCTCACATGTCAAATTTGGAACACATTTGAGGGGTTATATCTCCTTCTTGATGAAATTCATTGCACTATTGTTGTCAAACCATCATTTTCTTTGGATATTGTTCAACATCAATTTCCACATAGTCATGTTTTGTCACCTTTTTCATTGATTAGGCATGTACGTAGTTTTATTGTGGCATCATCATCTATCATGGACAAGGTGACACATGATAAATTTTCATAGACATCATGATACATCTTTATGCTTCTTCCTTTCAATTCCTATTTGAAAAGGGAAGCATTCGTACATTTGTACTTGGTTTTATTTCTTCTAAAAGGGAGATAAGTTGTTTGTCAAAATTGGATCATGTTTTTTTCTTCAAGCACTTACCATTTTTGTAAGAAAATATACATTGGAGGGCTACATAGTCTCTCTCTTTCCCTCTTATGGTGGGGCATCTTTGATTGTATATTCATGGTGGATGTAGTCCTTGGGGGTATAATTGAGTCCTCCATTCATCATCCTTGTTTATCTTTTGTCTTTTTTGGAGAGGGGTTTTTTCTCAAGTGGATTTTATATTTTCTTTGTTTATGAGAGATTGCATTTGTACATGAGTACCTTACATGGCCTCATAGTCGAGATTCATCCTTGTATATTTGCATCATGTTCATAATAATGTTCTCCCTAAGTTACACTTAAGGGAGGGTATTGGTGTAAATAGGTAATTTACCTAACTAGTTAATTAGTGGGGTCTTATTTACATGTTAAGTCCACTTAGGTCCTAGGCATATTTCTAGAAGTCTTAGTTGTCTAAATAAGATCTTATATTTTCTTATATTTTTAACTTTTATTTAATTCTAGTGTCCTAGGTCATTTAAAAATGCTATGTGATTTAATGTTTTGCATTAGGAAGATCATCATACCTTGTCAATATAAGAAAGGTCATTATAAACTTTTTTAATAACCCCATCATCATATTTGATGGATCTTAATATCAAGCAAGCTCATTTCTTGGATACTCTCTTATGGAAGGTTTTTATTATTTTTGCAGGTGGTCTTGGGTATAGAGCTAATCTTCATCTCCTACAATCTAGATAAATATTGCTCGTTCCATAAGAATGGGGCATGATACCAAGTCATGCCAAGAGTGCCAAAAAAACCTATCAACTTGTATAGGAGCGAAATTTCACCCCTTACGCAAATTCCCCTTTTACACATCCTCACCTTAGAAAACCAAATCTGAAGGTGAAATTCCACATAAGCCCACTGCCTTCATTCCACTTGGTGTCTATTTTGTGTGCCGATAGAGGAATAACTATCGAAGACGCCCATGTGGCATGCATACATTCGTATGGCGCACTTATGTCCCTAGCAGATTGCCACGTCTGAAGCCTGTAGAGGTGTTACACTTTCTATTGGAAGTCGATTTGTAACGCCCTCTTCGACCAACCGACCCGAATATGGTCATTTTCTTCATTCTCTCCTTCAAATTCACTCTTCCCTCATTAAGTCTAGATCTCCTAAGCTCTAAGTGTTTAGTTCAGCCTCGAAGCATTCAATCCATCACTCTCAAGCAACACTTTACACTCCATAGTAGAAATATCAAAAATTCATCAACTCCGTAGAGCAAGTGTGGAACAAACACCATTGCAATAGAGGCTTGAGTCCTCTCATTTTATCTCCCATTGGCTAGTGAGCTCTTGGTGGAGGTGGTAAGCTTTCTACTCCTCTCCTCTACGATTTGGTGGAGTAGCATAACACTGTTTTGTTGTGATTTTGTGTTGTTTACTTAATTTATTTCTTTATCATACTTTTCTCCATTATCGTTATCTTGGTTGTCTGTGGAGGTGGGAACACCAAAACGGGGGTCTGACTGAGGAAGAACCCTATACAACCCTCCAAAAAATTTCCTCTCTCTTGTGTGCAGGTGGAAGTATTCTTAGAGCTAGCTCGCAAATGAGTACCTTTGTGAGATCATTCTTGCCATCCTCACTCTGGTATATTTACTTTATCACATTCATGCATGTCTTGCTTATTTCATTGTGTTGTTTTGGCCCTTCAGAAGTAGCTAGCTAGGCTGTCAGTCTATTTTCTTGTGTTCAACCTTTTCCCTTCATTCCTCTAGTCATACGAACGCCAGCCCACCTAAGAGATGTCAGCGCGTCGTGTTGTCATCCCGAAGCTGCACTTTCATCCTTGGGCAGAGAGCTCCTTGAGACACAATGGTGACCCTGAAAACCGACTTGCCTAGCCCCATTTCAAGTTTCGAGTCTACAAATTGATCGAAGGATCTTATAGTCCTCATCATTCTCATCTCGCGTTTCCTAACACTCCTTTAAACTGAGGTAAGTTAGGGTAGCCTTTTGCTCTCGACCCTTCGTGACCTGGGGCCTTGACGTGGTTAGTCCCCCTCTCTTACATTTTTGGTGAACCTTATGTGAACCAATGTTTGCTCATTTGTGGGTGTTTAAGCTTTCCCCTTGTACCAATTGATCGTCGTACCCCTGAGTGTTTTGAAGGTTTATGAGCATCACAACCCAATCCATGACCTCTTGGTGTATTGTTAGGAGAAGTGTACAACACCTTTCGATGGAGAAGACAAAGGTCACTTCTAGTTTCTCTACAGGCCTTTTCTTTGGTCTTGCATTTGGCCTTGCTACTCAAGAGTAGGTGTCACGGGGCGAGTTAGGATTCTTCGATGAAACCGATCGCGTCCCTACTCCTCCTGTGTCCCTTACATCATCATCCTTAGACGAGTGTGAAGTTGTCCATATCCTTTCTAACTATGTCGCTAGTCTTAGAAAAGGGTTGGGTGCTTAGGAGAATCACCTGGAGAAAAACTCGAAGTTGGCTAGGGTTGCTAAGCTTATGAGTGAAATAAAGTATATGGTAGGAAAAGACCGAACAAGCTTAGATAACCTGGCTAGTCTCACTAGTCTAACCGAAGCGTGCACCCCTTTGAACCATAGTAACATTATACAAGGTGGACCCTTCGAAGAACATGAGAGATAATTAGGAGTGTCGATGCCTCCCACATCTGTGTACATGATCGACACGGTCCCTTCAATCAGTATCCCTGCTACTTCTGAAAGCTCCAAAACTGTCAAAGTAAACAAAACGCCTCTAGGTTTTCACTTCACCCCTCCTGTCACCTCCAGCAGTGGAGGATTTGGCAGGATGATCAGTGGAGGCTTTGGTGGTGGTGGTAGCTTTGGTGGTGGACATGGCGATAGCGGAAGTGGTTTCAGTGGAGGTCATGGTGGTGGCTTTGGAAGTGGAGGTGGTTGTGACGAAGGTCACATTGGTGGTATTGGCACTGGCGGTGGCACCGACGGTGGTCATGCAGTGGTTTTGGAGGCAACTCCAATGGTGGTTCCATTTGTCCTATATCTTCTAATGACCCGATTCTTAACACTTTTCCTCAGAATATGGGTAAGATGCAAAACCAACTGGCGAATCTCTCCCAAGCTTCTGTCCAGCCTATCTTCCAACCCTTCTTCTGATATAGCCCATTTTCAGTGGAAATCCTAAACACTCCTTTCCCACAAGGGATGGATATTCCTAAAATCGAGAAATATGGTGGCAAAGGGGACCCACAAACGCATGTGTCTACCTTTAATGCATTATGTACAAACTTATTCCATCACAATGCGTTGATGGAAAAACTATTCTCTGTATCTCTCAAAGATACATCACTCGATTCATATTGTTCCTCGCCTGATAATTGCATCTTCATATTTGATCAGCTTGTGATCCAATTTCTACGACAGTTCCAAGCCAACATCGGACCTAAGATGACCTTCTCTGATCTTGTTCGGTGTAAGCAAGGAGATAATGAGAAGATTACTGATTTTATAGCATGATATCAAGCGCTCTTTTCACAAATCCCATACCCATTACCTAATTCTGATGTGCAGAAGGTATTCATAGGGAACTTACAGAGGCCTTGCCAAGAGAAGCTTTCCCTTATGAAATACCCTTCTTTCGCGAATTTGTGTTTAGCCTTACGAGAGTATCAACAGATGGTGGTTCAGTTTGGGGGACATTCCTCGTGCTCCCATCTTGAAGGGAAGTTCATTGTGTTGATCTCTAGAAAAGGAAGAGTTGTTGCGAATGTAATAGCCACTACAGATGACAATAGCCTCAAATGCAACCGAAAGTTCACAAAGTTATCAGAATCTTATTCCTCCATCTTGCAAAATTTGTTGAAGGATAAGATCATAACCTTGCCAAACCCTAAACTCGTTAAGGAACCTTACCCTAGCTAGTATGATGTGAATACCTATTGTCAATACCATTGAGTTAACAAACATGATACTGAACGTTGCATGCACCTACATCATGAGATATTGGATCGTATCGAGGACAGTACTATCTGTCTCGATGGAAGCAAACAAAATACAAACAAATCAGTGGCGAAAGCTAATAGTGAATTGAAGATATACATGAACCCTTTTTTGTCACATTTTGCTAACATGATTATCGATCCCTCTGATTTTGCTACTCAGCTTGAAGCATATGTTAACATGGTTACTGTTACTCCTTCTCCTCGTCTTGCGACCAATTTATCAGATGTAACGTTTAGTTTGTAGGATTTACTGACGAGCAACAAACCTTCTTCGCTTTACATTCTTACTCGCCTCAATGGAAACATTGTGACATGAGTTTTAGTCGACCTTGGGAGTAGAGTGAATGTCATCATGGAAGATACTTTATTGTTGAACTCCCTATAAAGGGAGGAATATGAAAAAATAAATTCTATCATCTATACGCATGATAGCCTTTCTCTCAAACCATATGGATCAATAACTTTGTCCGTCTTGGTTGGACCTAGGAATGTAGACACAATTTTCAATGTTATTCCTAAGTTGGATCTATTCAGGGTGAAGCTAGGTATACCTTAGCTAGCTTCCATGAATTGGATCACCTTTGTTATCCACAAAATTTTAAAGTTCTCTCACAAAGGTGTTGTGCATGTGGTACATGATACTGGCTATCAACCTTTTGTATCTCGTGGGGGATATTCAAGACCTCCTACCACATCCTCCTCTCTCCTCCCCTCTGCTTCCGTCCAAACTAGCTCTGTATCACTTTTAGCTTCCACTACGAGTGAAAATACGTGTGACCCCAAAAAGGTGAAGGTGTTCATCGCTCCTTCGGTGGAGCCACCTTTGTTAACATCTATTCCAAATATCCCACGTTTCCTAAAACCCATAGATATGACTAACACCTCGATTGTATCTACTGCAGTTCTTTCCTCCTCTTCCTCTGCCCTTCTTGCCTCATTTGTGGGGAGTTCGCCTCCCCTGATGAAGCAGAAGGTAGAGAGTGGTCCTTCCAACGACGAAGGACATAGGAGGATCCCACCTTCTTCGAGAGGTAGCCCCACACTAGCTTGTTATGTCCTAGTGATAGAGCCAGTCCCGACTTCTCTTGAGTTCATCACCGCTCCTGAATTGCTCGGTGAGCTTAGCGATGAACCTCAGGCGCAATCTCCTTCGTTCGTCGAGGTTAAACATGACACTCCTATTAAATGCATGTTTAACTCGGTAGATGAAGTTCTAACCTTGTCAGCGATCTTTGTGAGGTCATTGACCTTAGATCCACAAGAGCTGAGTGGAGGAGACTTTGCAGGTCCTTCTTCCTTAGCCCTTGTTGCAGGAGGTTCAGAAGCTCATCCCCTTAACATTCCACCACTAGAGGCTCGTCCACCTTCCCCCTACAATGATCTATAGTGGGAAGCAAATGACCTCTTGGTCGATCAGTGTTAGGGAGAGGCCTCCTCTTTATCTTTATATTAGATGTGTGTGTTGTGATGTGTTTCCCCCGTAATTGTGCTATGTGTGCCTAGATGACCCTCATCACCCCTGTTGGTGCTTGGATACAGGTGTGGTTTTTGTGTTGTAGACCTTCTTTTATTTGTATCAACATTCTTCCATGTTTGTGATTGACTTTCCACAAATTAGGGACGATGCAAAGCGTTGGGGGAATTTAGGCTTCCCTTCCATGTGGACCCAATTTTTTATTTTTATTTTATCTTCTCGTGCATTCTTCACATGGCCTAATATAGTAGGGGGTTGATGAAAGTTCATTTATATACTATTATTATACTTATATATATTTATGAGCAGTTCTGACCCCGAAATATCAAGCTACCCATGTGCCCTTTGTTCATGTTCACTTTCCTTTTTTCTTTTTCCTTTATCTTTCTCTCTTATTTGCTTGAGTTGTACCTCTCATGTGTGACAACGCCACCTCTACATCACTTTGATCTTTAGAAAACGTCTTTGTTGCCAACGAATCTTTTCTCAAGAATCTTCACACGCTTCTTTGTAAGAATTGCATCCTCAACTTGAAACCCTAATGGAACATGTTTCCTTCATCATGGGTTCGTAAAGAAAGAACTTGAGAACCTTCTTCTGAAGTGGGAATAGCTTTGATCTTCTCCTCGCGTGGGGGCATATTCTTCCTTTCGAATTCCTTGATGATGAATCGATCCGAGAAAGAAAACACCAGCTTTCAAACACCGCGTCCCTTGAGTGCACCCCTCTTCCTTTTGAAGGGTTCTCGAGGGACCCCTTTGAAAAAATTTCCAACTTGTTGATGGTCTACGTGACTATCCGTTTACTTGCTTGTGTGGTTGCTTCCTGACATGTTCTATCTACGGGTAAACATGTTGCTTTATGGGTGCACCCGTGAAGCCACTTTTTGACTCTGCAGAGTCCCCTTCCTTTGGTTTCCTCCATGTGACATATCTTGGGGGATACCTCCTTGTAGGCATGTGGGCTTGTAGGGTGCTTCCTTTGACCTTCCTCCATGGAATAGGTCTTGGGGGTCGCTCCCCTACAGGTCTGCAGGTCTGTAGGGAACTTTTCTCAGTTTCTTTCATGTGTGAGATCTTGGAGGATGCCTTCCCTACAGATTTGTGGGTCTGTGGGGTGCTTTTCTCAGTTTCCTACATGTGAGATATCTTGGAGGATACCTTCCTTGCAAGTATGCGGGCCTATGAGGCTCTTACTTCTTGGGGGTCTCCTCCTGGCAGGTCTGCGGGCCTGTAAGACACTTTCTTTCTTCAACTTCATAGTTTTGCATGGCTATGAAGTCTTTTTCTTACCCTGCACTCTCGGATTCACCAAATCGTTGTCTGCTTCCTTGACGGTTCAGGTATACATTTCTAACCATACTACTTCTCTGATCTACATTACCGAAGCACTCATCAATATTTATGCTCGCTAAAGTCAAGGCCAAATGTATAGGACTGAATTTGCACCCCTTACACAAATTCCCCTTTTACACATCCTCATCTTAGAAAACCAAATCCAAAGGCGAAATTCCACATAAGCCCACTTCCTTCGTTCCACTTGGCATTTGTTTTGTGTGTTGGCAAATGAATAACTATTGATGATGCTCGCACAGTGTGCAGACGTCTGTGTGGTGCGCTTACATCCCTAGTAGATTCTTGTGTCTGAAGCTTGCAGAGGTGTTACACTTTCCATTGGAGGTTCATTTTTAACACCCTCTTCAACCAACCAACCCAAATATGGCCATTTTCTTCATTCTCTCCTTCAAATTCACTCTTCCCTCTTTCATTCTGGATCTCCTAAGCTCTAAGCATTCAGTTTAGCCTCTACGCATTCAATCCATCACTCTCAAGTAACACTTTGCACTCCATAGCAGCAATATCAAAACTCCATCAACTCCGTAGAGAAAGTGTGGAACAAACACCATTGCAGCAAAGGCTTGAGTCCTCTCATTTTATCCCCCATTGGCTAGTGAGCTCTTGGTGCAAGTGGTAAGCTTTCTACTCCTCTCCTCTACGATTTGATTGAGTAGCATAACACTGTTTTGTGCTCTTTACTTCATTTCCTGCTTTATCATACTTTTCTCCATTACCATTATCTTGGCTTTCTATGGAGGTGGGAACACCAAAATGGGGGTCTGACTGAGGCAGACCCCTATATATCCCCCAACAATTTTCCTCTCACTTGTGTCTAAGTGGAAGTATTCTTGGAGCTATCTCACGAACGAGTACCTTTTTGAGATCATTCTTTCTATCCTCACTCTGGTATATTTACTTTATCACATTTGTGTAGGTCTTGTTTATTTCATAGTGTTGTTTTGGCCCTTCAAAAGTAGCTAACTAGGCTGCCAGTCTGTTTTCATGTGTTCAACCTTGTTCCTTTAGTCCTTTGTTTGTACGGACACCAACACACCTGAGAGATGCTATCCCATCGCGTTGTCATCCCAGAGTCGCGCTTTCATCCTCGGTCAAAGAGCTCCCTGAGACACAATGTTGAGCCTGAAAACCGACTCGCCTAGCCCCATTTCAAGTTTCGGGTCTGCAGAGTGATCGCAGGACCTTATAGTCCTCATTATTCTTGTCTTGCATTTCCTAAAACTCCTTTAAATTGAGGTAAGTTAGGGCAGCCTTCTACTCTCGACCCTTTGTGACCTAGGGCCTTGACGTGGTTGGTCCCCCTCTCTTACACAACCATATTACCAAAGTCAATTTTTTCTCTTGACATTGTCATGACCTTGTACTTGCAGGTCCAAGGCTAAGGATTGGGTTACCGTGCATTTTTTGAGCTTAAATCCAAATGAAAAGCATGGTTTGTGAGTTTCCAACATTTTGGAATGAGTGCCTACTTTAAAATGGGTATGCATTCTAAAAAATGAATAGGTACCTATTTTAAAGCTAAAAAATGGCAGTTCCCCTAAAAGTGAACCCAACTTCTTACACTTATCGTCATCTTGGTCAAGTCCATATTGTTAAGGGAGATCACAAAAATTTTAGTGTTTATCAAGTTGAAAAAGTTAAGAAGATGTCATGTCCCCGAAATAACAAAACCATAAAGAGGAAGTGTTAAAATACAAATCAATTAATAAATAGCAATATTAATATTAAATATAAAATAAATATGTATCATATGAATATAAAAATATATAAATATGAAATAACAAATATAATAATAATATATAGGCAAATTATTGTTATTACATTCTAGTATTAAATAACTTAGTATCAAAAATAATAATAAATAAATATTATAATCATTACACATCAAAGATTGTAATACATTAGAATAAAATAATAATAAGATATTAGCAAATTGTTTTATTATTATACTTTAATGTTAAAATATGTTCAATAAAATATCAAAATAAAATAATAAAATAAATAGAAATCTGAAATATCATAATTATAGTAATAATATATTATTTTAAAAATAGATATTATTGTGATAATAAAGGCAGCAATTAAATCTAACAAAGGGATGTATTTTATGAAAAGTCACCTCTTTCACCAAACAATACATTCCCCCTATGAGTCACCTACCTTGAATGGTATAAATAGAAGGAAGGAAAATAAGGAAGAGGGAGAAAACATGGAGAAATAGGATTTGCAATTTAGAACAGCAGCAACAATTATTGTTACGCATTGGAATATAAAGCCATTTAATATATATATTATTTAATAGGCATGCAAGTATATATACATAGATATAGATAAATTTTATAATGAATAATATGCAATGAATAAAATATATATATGAATAAGGAAAGAATAATTAGATAAATATATATATATGAATACTAATGGATATAAGTAAAAGAATAATTATATATATGTATATAAAGTATATATATATATGTGTGTGTGTGTGTGTGTGTGTGTGTGTGTGTGTGTATAAATACATATACATGATTATGCAATAATGATACTTATAAGTAATGATGACTCTTTAATATAAACATAAGTAGATTATGTATATTTATGAATTGTCCTCATCCTATGATCAATTTAGTACAAGGTTGAAGGAAGCGAGTAAGGAAACATGGAGAGATATAGCAACTCAGGTGATGTACTCACTTAGCAATAATATTTAGCATATTTTGAATATAAGAAATAGATATTTCTACTTTGATTATTGGTGTAATGCTTTCTTTAGTATTATCATGATGATAATGATGCTGATATTAACTTAAAGAATTAGTAATAAATGCAAATGTATTTGATTGCTAAAAGATTGTCTTCTCTGTGTTTGTAAGCCTATTAGGGTGGAAGGGCCTGAGACAGGTGGTGCCTAAAAACCCCACTTAACAATCCGCTATGGCCATGGAGGGGTGGGGGTCCCACTTAACAATCCGCTACGACCATGGAGGGGTGGGGGTCCCACTTAACAATCCATTGTGGCCATGGAGGGGTGGTAGGCCTGGAACCCCTTATAAGCTCCGCTGGCTTCCCCCAGTAGGTTGAGTGTCTTTCGAGGTGATGGCACAGGTAGAGAAAACAAGTACAAGTGTTTCCTCTAAGCATGCCACTCCGAGACATTCATATCGCTCGAGGCCAAGGGGTGGGTTGTCCTGATAGGATGGTTGTGCTCTTGGGCTTAGATGGATAGCTTTGGTCGACTCTACCCATGCCACTCCTCATATGTCTTTATTATTGTTTTGTGATTATATTTATATTTGGATATCTAGATATTAATGTTAACAGATATATGTACATGTGGAAAAATTAAATGCAGACTTCAATCCAAGATTACTTAGTCAAAGAGAAAATTCATTTGAAAAAGAAGAAACCCTAAACCCAATCAACAAGTGAATTCTAGGGCAAAGTCGGGTAAGGGACATTACAGAAGAAAGTTGAGTCAAATCAAATCCATGACTCTATAGGACAAGTGGAGCTAGTAGAAGACAACTCAAGGTTAATAATTATGAACCTTATCCTAAATCTGAGCATACATCTAAAACCAAAGGAATGAGACCGATCAAAATGGTAGTCACTACAAGTTCCTTTGATGTCACTACTTATAAAAATATGCTAAAGAAGGATCAATGTGTTAGGATCTTATTCGAGGCCAATCTTACAAGAAAATTTATAATTTGCAAGTGACAAAGGAAAGTAAGTTAACCTCTCAAACCAGGCCATTAGACATACACCTTACTTCATGGAATCGGGCCTCACATACCTTTGATTTTATCGAGAACTCACCCTAGCAAACCTTGTGCAAGCCAAACATAGTGAGTCTTTCAATTGTTTGGTCCTTTTAGTGTACCGGTAAGTGATTAACCTTGGGTAGTTACTAACACCATCTTCCAAAAATAAAATAATAAGCCATGTATGATCTCCTCTCACACCTTGTATGATCATAAGGATCAAAAGTGGTTAACACCTTGAGATCAATAGGCCATACTATTTACAACTAGATCAAAATATATTCATAGGGCTAAAAAATTAAACACTCCTTAAATAGCTAGGGTGTTCTTGTGTCTTCATTATTATATTTTGTATGATAAACCTATGCAACAAAATGAGTTAAATATAAATCAATCAAAAAGAGAAATTATTACCCCTTTGTTTCAACCAATCCAACCATATCTTTGACTTTGATGATCATGATATCCTTGTTGATGAAGATGAATATCATGAGGATGGTAGTCTTGTGGACCAAGATGAATATAAAAATTAACCCATTGATGACATTATCTCGTGCAATATTTTCATAGGCCATAAGTACCCACTCGTGAACAATTTAAAACATTTATTGAAAGACAACCTTAGCACAAGTTATCCCATGAAACCAATCAAAAAATCTACTAGTCATCTCCATGGAAAGTTAAACATCCCATTAGATTATATCTTGTGGTAGGAAAGATTATTTTTTTAGGTACCTTATAGACATTGGATCTGAGCTTACCCCAAACTATGACTTTGAACATTTAAGTAGGGTAAAGTTTCGACATAAAGGACCATGCATGGCTAGTCACTTTCCATCAATCTCCTCATCCATCCATATTTATTATAATCCTAAACCATCAAATCCTCCATCTATCCCTATTAATCCTAATCTTAATCCATCAAAACATCCCTCACCCTTTTTTAATCTTAGTTCATCTACCCATCCATATATCCCTATAGTGTACCATCCATTAAATCCTCCATCCACCCATATCATTCCTAATCCTAAACCATAAAATCCTCCATCTATCCCTATTAATCCTAATCCTAATCCATCAAAACAACCCTCGCCCTCTTTTAATCTTAGTCCATCTACCCATCCATATTTCCCTATAGTCCATCATCCATTAAACCCTCCATCCATCCATATCATTCCTAATCTTAAATCATGAATTCCACCATATATCCACATTAATCCTATTCCATCCAACCATTCATCAAGTTTCATTAGTCCTAATGCATCAATCCATGAAGCTCCTAATCCTAATGAACCATGTGTTAACCATCACCAAAGAGAAACCATTCTAGCACAAGGGGGTCATTCATGCTAAATTCGAAACTAAAATCAAGATGTGTTTGACCAACACCATACCTCAAATGAGAAATTAGCATCCTTATCTCCTTACATAATTCTTGCATCATACAAACAATAAAAAGCTTTAGAAAAAATATGAGCAATCTAATCAACCTAACATGGCCACACATTATTTCATCCAAGGGCTACTAGAAAGGAACCAAAACCATGAAGTTGACTTGTTTCACACATCTTGCAAGCATGATCATGTCAATATCATAAAAAATACCCCTATCATTTTTGTTCCTACAAATCAACCCATTTAGGAAGTTAAGAGAAGGTGATCCACCCCTTTCATGCTACCCTTAAAATATAAGATCAGTAAGCCTCATAAAATCAAAAACATCACCTATTGATGCTTGAATTTGAATAAATATGTCGACGAGCCAACCGATCAATGAGATTTCAATCATAAGGGAAATGCATCCATGTTATAAAATGAACATCAAGATTCTTGTCCAACACATGATCAAATTTGTCCACAACCAACTCAAGATCAAAATACCCACATTGACCCCATTGATCCTAACCAAGCACAAAAATCCCATCAACCCCCACCAACTCCATCCACAACCGATATCCCATCCATTGGTCCAAATACCTTTGTTCAGTTGGGTTTTCTCACAAATAAGAAATTTGAAAACCTTAATAGTTCCCAACTATCTAATGATGGATTCACATCTTACTTCCAAGCTATAAAATGTCCTATCACAAATTGAATGTGTAAAATCATAAAATATTAAGGTAAATGGTTAGGAATCATTGAAACCATCCATGTTTATGCAAACCAATGATTTGATATACCAATCTCTTTAGTAAAATAATAAGGATGTTACTCCCATGAGCATTAGGGTAACTTCTCATAACATCAAAACATGCCATTGATCCTTTCATCAACCTTTTCCTTCCTATCACCAACCTTAACCATCCACCTCCTGAATCCATCACCCTAGACAAATGAAATTATAGACCATGCAACCTACTCCATAATGATAAATATATCACCACCTTCACGAGACTTCAAAACAATATTACCCTATGGGATTATAAAATGAGTATTCAAATAGACTTGGATGCATCAACATATCCCAAGGAACCCATCCAAATGCATAAAACCCTTGCTCCCCAAAAATAGAAATCCAAAGCATTTCAAAGGCTAAACACCCAAAAACCTACATAGATCAAACAATCCCATATGCCTAAGGTCACCCTCCCAAATCCAAAAATCTAAAAATCTCAAACTCCAAGTTCATATGGATCCCAAAATCTAATGCTCAAAATCCAAGGATCCTAAAGAAAACATCCATACATCAAAAGACACCAACCAATGGTTTGTAATCTCAAAGGACCAAACATTTAAATCCACTTCGACTCCAAAATTAGGAAACAAAAAATGTAGGCAATCCCAATATCCAAGAAGAATATAAAGAAGAAAAACATAAAATCAATTTGGGTCCCAAAGTATTAATATTGATACTCACTCATGAATCTAAAATCCCACCATCCAAGAGCATAAAAATCCATAGTCCCCTAAACCTATAAATTTTAGAATTCAAAAACACAAGAGCCACCATCGCATCCAACTAAAGCACCAATCTCTTAACCTAGCATGAGGTGTGAAATCATTGGTCCTAATCCCCCTTGATCCCATGAAATTTACACAGACATCCATCATCCCATCTTCACATCCACTATTTTTACCTATCCCAATCCATTATCCAACACACCTCCATCATTACATTGCTTTTGTCCATACCTTTGCATAAACATGCATCCTTCATTCAACCTATGTCCCACTCCATTATCCTTGGAAGCATCTTGGGAGAATCCAAACTAGAAATCACTAAAGATCACAACAATATCTATCAAGTGCAACACTAGCAACATGTACAATGGGATATTTCAACTTACCATAGAAGCAAACACTTTAATTCAAAATGTAAACAATCAAAAATTACAAAAATCAAATAGTCAAAAAATCAAAATAGTAAAGAGAAAAAGGTATCCAACAATGAAAACCATTCATATGGTTCCTTGGGAAAGTAGCATGACAAAAACCTATTTGTGGGCATAATGTGTAAATTTTTTACCTATGTATACCTTGCACTTGGTAGCAAGACTATTCCACACACTCATCCCCTTTATCCTTCATAATCATTAACTAGTCATCCATATCGTATTGTTATACCATCCTACCCATTTCATCCACATCCACATACCACCATACCTATCGCCATCCCCACTTTTGACCTTAATAAGGAAGTGGAATAGGTCTTGAAACTTTTCTTGGAAATTCCAAAACGTATCTATGTGATCATAAATGAGCAACAACTAAGTGTGATGTATCATTCATTTTTTATCAAGTCCTTGGAAACCACATCATGCATCCCCTCCCCATCCCAAATCTCCTCTCCCATCCATTATCACTGTCCATTATCCCATCCTTACACCTGTTCCACACCTTCAACCTTAGTGCTAGAGTGGTTCCTCTCCTTAAATGATCCAAACATCTCCCAATCCCAAACAACAAATTCAATTTTGAAATCAAGCTACAATCCCAAATCTCAATACTTAAACCATAAAGATTGTGACCCCATACCTAGTATTCTATCCCATTTCATGTGGCCAATCTAATAAAGACAAAGCTTCCTATTATCCAAACACCACACTAGTACCAACATAGAATAATCCCGCCAACTCTAGGCAAGTAGCTTAACACATATTCAAAAGCACCCATAAGGTTTGTCCTTCATCTAGATGAAATCCAAATCTTGTCTAGTCTCAAATCTTTTCATTTAGGATAACCATTCCCAATCCTTGTGTTATTCTTGGATGTATCATTCTCACACCAATAACACTATCATAACCATCAAATCAACCTTCTCATTGTGATGACAAAGACATTAGATCAAGATACTCCTCTCTAGTTCCTCCAACTTGGAATGGATGGTAGAGCATAGGTGGGAATCTATAATTGTTGGCTTTCAAATTGATTAGGTGCATAATTGTATTTGGACTTTTTTTTATCTATTCATGCTTTCTTTCTTTCTTATGTATGTTTCATTTGTTTCTTGAATTTATGTGTTGACTCTTTGGGAACCTCATAGCCAACATTATCATGGTCTTCCATAACATGGTGCATCAAATCATATGCCTACTTGGACACCATTATCTCACACAATTGACCATCACCTTGGTCCTTATACCTTAGTACATAATCTTAAGTATTACAAAAAACATCAATTACTTAACATATTCTAGCATACACCTACACCGATTCTCCATACATACGCCATCATTTATATCATTCTTCTCATCCTCATCCTCATCTTCATCCTCATCCTATCCCTTTCCATCATTATTTCTCCATCTCAACCTTCACACATCTAATTATATCTTCATTTTTCCTTCTCTCTTCCGAACCCCGTGTCTCTATTCATCATATCTTTGGACCTATCAACCAACCTTCTCTCTCAAGGGGGCATCCCTAACCTATATCCTAACCCTCATCCTTCCAAATGATTATGGCTTGTTACTAGAAATTCTCTCACTAAGAATTTATACCTATATTCTTTAAAAATATATTGCTCCTTTTAGTCGTAACTCTATCTCTAAGAGAGAAAAAATGTAGGCATCTAAATGCATACTTGAATTCTAGAATCATCACACAAATCCACCTCACTTATATGCTTTTAACACTAACATTTTCAACTTTGGAAAATTACTTAAACAACTAAACCACACTTTCATAGCTTTGGTCCCCAAATCTGAGGACCCTTTGTCCATGGTTGATTTCCATCCTATTAGTCTTTGCAATACTATTTATGAGATTTTCTCTAAAATCTTGGTGAACCAGTTGAAACCCCTTTTGGAGAAAATGATTGGTCCCAATCAGAAAGGTTTTGTTCTTGGCCGACATATTCTAGATGCTACTCTATCCACCCATGAAACTTTGTACTCTATGGATAGGTGTAACAACCCTAGCATGGCTTTTAAGCTCGACATTTCTAAAGATTATGATAAAGTCCTATGGAACTTTCTCCCTAAATTTCTTGTTAAGTTTGGCTTCAACCAAAAATTAATCAATTTAATCATGGAATGTGTCTCCACAGTGAAGTTTTTTGTCTTAGTCAATGGAGTATCCCGAGGGTTCTTTGAGGCTGGGAGGGGAATCAGACAAGGAGACCCCCTATCCCCTTATTTATTCATTATGGTGGCTGAAGTGTTGAGCAAGAATGTGGCGCGCATGTTGTCAGAGGGCTCCATCAAGGGTGTCAAACCAGCCTCCACCCTTAATCTTGTTACTATCCAACAATTTGTGGATGACACTATAATTTTTGGAAAAGCTTCGATGATTGAAGCTAGGAAGTAGAAAGGTTGCCTCAATCTTTATACAGCTTTTTCTAGTCAATGCATCAATTACAATAAAAGTATGATCTATTTCTTTCACTGCACTCCTGGTTTGGAGGATCGTGTGACCGCAGTGTTAGGTTGTGTGAGTGTCTCTCTTCCTTCAATCTATCTTGGCCTTCCCCTTAATGTTAAGGAAGTTACTCCCAACTTTTGGAATTATTTCCTTGAAAGAATCCAGAGAAAGCTTGTTGGATGGAAAGGTTCTCTTTTGAGTCATGCGAGCAAGTTGCAGCTTCTCACTATTGCTCTACAAGGAATTCTTGTTTATTTTATGTCAATGTTCAAAATTCCCTATAACATTGCTAAGAAGTTTGAGAAGATTCAAAGATTCTTTCTATGGTCTGGTACTAAAGATAAAAATAAGATGTCGTTGGTTAGCTGGGAGAAAGTTGGCCTTCCCAAACTCTAGGGGGGGGCTGGGCATTGGGAAATTCCTTGCTTCCAAAAAGGCTCTACTTTCTAAGGTTGGATGGGCCCAGTTAAGAGATAAAAAGGACTAGTGCAAAATTATGAAAGCCAAATACTTGGCCAATCGTCCCCTAATCAGGTGTATTGAGAATGATCATCCTGGTGGGTCTCTAGCCTGGAATAATATATGTTAAATGAAGAAGCTTCTACTATCTGGTCTAAGATGGAAACTTGGTAAAGGAAATAAGATTCGCTTCTAGGAAGATTCTTGGCTCTTAGACTCCACCTTGGCCTTCTCGGAGTTCTAAAATCTTATGGAACCTGCTTCTCGATTCTTTGGTAGGAATGTGTGTGATAACATGCATGGTTTATAGGGTTTTAGGTGATGGAAATATATTAGCACATGTGGCCCTCTTTCTCCTAACTTGCTTGGTCTGGCTTCTTATTTACAGGTCTTACTCTCTCAGCAAAAAATTCCTCTGTCGGTTGTTGAAGATGATTTCTTTTGGGCCTTGGATTGTAAGGGAGAATTGACTGTCAAGATGGCTTACCATTTGCTATCGAACAAAGGCCTACAAAGTAAGTTATGGAAGAAGGTCTGGAACTATCACTTGATTCCCAAAATAAAAAATTTCTGGTGGACGACCTACCAAAAAAGGATCCTAACCCAAGATAATCTAAGAAATAGGGGATTCCAAATCCCAAACAGGTGCTTGTTGTGCAAAGACAACAAAGAAACTATGGATCATATGTTTTTGCACTGTCTATTTTTTTTTGGTGTTTGGGATCTTGTTTTTCAAAAGTTGGAGACACACTAGACCTTGAATAAAGATTTGATTTCCTTTTTTGAGGGGTGGAATGGTCCCTTCCGACACCCCCTTCCTTTGGAAATTTGGAGAAAAATTCCCCCAATTATCTGCCGGTGCATCTGGAAGGAAAGGAGCAACAGAGTGTTCCATGACATTGAGAAGAGTCTGAAGGATGTGTTCAATTGCAAGACGAGACTTATCTCTAAAAGTATCTCCTTGCTCAAATGGAAACCACCAGATACTGCCCCAACTAATTGGGAGATCAAGATGGCTAAAGATTGGAATTTAGTGCTTGGCATTGATGCCTATGACAACTCCAAATCTCTTTCTAGGAAAAACACTGGTTGGAAACCCTTGATCGAGGGTCGGCTTAAACTAAATTTTGACAAAGTAGCTAAGGGGAACCTTGGTCTGGCTAGTATAGGTGGTGTTATAAGAGACATTCAGGGCAACTTGGTTGTGGGGTATGCTAGTGGTATTGGTGTTCACTCTTCTATGGTGGTTGAGTCTCGGATGCTACTCAAGAGCGTTGAGATTGTTGTCACTCTGGGCATTAAGTATTTGGAGATTGAAGGGGATTCTAAAACGGTGATAGACTCTATCAACTTGGGCCACCTGCTTGGTTGGGACTTAAGGAATATTCTACTAGATATTAATACTTTAATCTATAAGTTGGAAAGGCATCACCTGGCTCATATTTTTTGGGAAGGTAACCAAGTGGTTGACGGCTTCACCAACTTGGGTTCCACTTGATAGATCAAAAAATGTTGGAGAAAGATAGATGTTCTATCGATGTCTATTCAAAGTTTAATCCTCTTGGAGTAGAGGAATTACTCTATTAATCATGATTAATATGTCTTTCATTTTCAGGTACAGGTGGCATTCCTTGATGGATCATTGGTTGGTTCGATCTTTGGTGATTATGGTGGCTAGGCTCAAGTGGGTGGCCTCAGGGGTTTATTATCTTTTAATTATCTTTGATGGGCCCTTAACCTTTATAGGTTGCCTTGTTAATGGTACAACACATCCTTTCAAATCCCTGAGAGTTCATGTAAAAGGATGCTATCTGCCATATTGATTAATAATTTCAAATTAAGGCACCTTTTGATTCGCCTTCAGATTTTAATAGATGTACTTGAACTTTTCAAATCTACCCACACATTCATTTGGCCTTGGGAAATGTGCAATTTATTTAAGTTCATTTTCTCTTGGGATTTAAATCCGGGCCCCATTATTATTTTTAATTATTTTAACCCTGGGTTTTTTTTTGTGATGATTATGGCCCAGCATGGCAGTTGTCATCAAGATTGACCGTCGGTGCGTGTAAACATCACTTAGCCTTTATTAAGCCTTTTCATCGTGATTGGCATTGTAAATCTTTTTGCAACGGTATTCTCTCCAGGGAGCATTCCATTTTCAAGTAGTGTTATTTTGGCTACTATATGTTGTGGGTCACGATGGGTGGAGATAGAGTTAGGATTGAGCTAGACAATTGCGAGGAGTTTCGCCAAGACCCTTTGGCTTGGCATATATGTTTGGAAGGTGGGCTAGTGTCGCTTATGGATAATCTTGTGGGTCATGATGAGATGTTGTCAACCTGGTTTACTAGCTCTTGGAAGGATCAACAGGTCACCATGGGTGGCATTACTTTTGACATTGATGAAGAGGTGATTGGTAAGGCTACTGGCATTTCCTGTGAAGGAATGAAGTATAAAAAACACACTAAAATGTAGGACTTGGTGAGTCTCAATGCGTTCTTCAAGGGAAATGACAAATCGGTGAATAAGCAGTCAGGTTTCGACTGTGAAGCATTGCCTAAGCCTTGGGATAAAGTCTGCCTCACCATCAAGAAATATGTAACTCTCAAGGGGAGTTTCAAGGTATTTTATTTCTACCACTTACCTCTGCTAAATCATCTTAGGCATAAGATTCTGCTTAGCTACCCTTTCTGTTTGCTATGTTCTCTAGAAAGTTACATCAAGGAATCCTAGGAATTGTCACTCTTAACCTTGATTCTTCGCCCCCTTTACCTCTACACCAAGGCCTAATCCACAGGCTCTACCAATTCCATTCAGATTTGGTCCCTCCCAAACCTATATCAATTGTGCGTATTGAAGAATTGGAACCCCTAGAAAATAACCCTACTAACCCTTTCACTATTGTTTTAGAGGGCTCGAAGAGGAAATCCCCCATCCCTAAGGATGATCCTGGTATTGAAACCTTAGCCACTCCTCCCCCAAAGAAAAAGAAAAAGGAGGTCGAGTTGGCCTAGTCGAGTGTTGTAGCTGGCTTTGTGAGCTAAAACACACGAAGGTCAACAAGCCTACAACTAAAAAGAAAGGGAAAAATGTGTGAGCTTTTGAGGGTTCTTCTGGTCTTTGAGGAAGGTAAATGTGTCAAGGAAAAATATTCTAAAGGTGATACGGTGGTGGGTGCTAGCTTTGATATAGGGATGAAACAAACGGGTGTGAGAAGGTCCCATAGGTTGGCGAAATGTAAGAAGGAGACCCTTGTTGATGACATATCCAACGACTTGGCTCATACTAGCGATAGTATTGAAGGAACTAAAGCTACTTATAAGTGGAAAGATAAAGGACCCATAGAAGACCCTAATCACTTCTTTGATCTGAACCAAATCTTTGAAATGACTCTACCAAGTTCTCAGATTCTAGGGTTGGTGTTGATGTGGAGATCCAGAGCAAGAAAGACAAGGTGGATGAGCTTGGTGTGCTGCAGGAGCAGGTTGCTAAGCTGAAATGTAAAGTCAGCTGTCTGGCTTGGTTCAATATCAAGATGATTCACAATTTGGCTCTCATGCTCTCAGATGTGGTCAAAGAGTAAATGGATAAGAACACCATAGATGAAGGCCCCAACTGGATTGGGGGATATGTGTTAAACCTCCTGGTCAATAAATGGGAGGGTATAGACAATTAATGGTTGGGTATGTGATGTGTTGTCTCTCTATTGTTTTTTGGTTGTGTCTGTGTCTCTCATATGTTGTTACTATAAACTTTTTTGATGTTTAATGGTCTTGCTCCTTTTTGGCCCTTTGGCTCGTTGTGTAAAGGGTACAACACTATGTAAATGCTACTTATTTTATCAAAAACACTAACATTTTCAATCATTGCTCTAATATTAATTAAATAAGTCCTAACTATCCAATTAACAAATCTAACATTTCCTCCAACATTAATTGGATAAATTATCTTTATTGATGTAAAAAACATTACACAATCAAATCCAAAAATCAGCTCAACAATATTCATGGATTGTGGAAGCCTGATATCATAAATTGCCTTTATTTTTTAAATTAATTTATTTCATTTATCCTTTTCTTCTAATGGTCTCATCTTAATTGAATAAATCATATTTATTTAATTAAGTTAATTATTTTAAATAATTTTTAGCACCAAAGGATGTAGCAGACTCACTTAACTATGGGGAAATCCTCAAAAGCATCCCAAAACTAATATCTCAGAAAGATAATGAAATGCTTACTACTCCCTTCACAAGAGAAGAAGGTAGTTGTCTTTCAAATGCACCTCGACAAAGAACTAGGACCAGAAAACTTTCCAACCCTTTTCTACCAAAATTGTTGGCACTTCCTAGAAAAGGAGGTCTGGGAAATTGTGGAAGAATTCAGACAAAAGAAGAAATCCATTAAAGAAATTAACAATAGAGTTTTGGTGTTAATACCAAAGAAATAGGTATGCCCTAGCCTTAGGGACTACCATACAATTTCACTTTGTAACACAATTTACAAAGTAATATCAAAAGCCTTAGCTAATAGATTAAAGAGGCTTCTCAAAAAAATCATCTCATCCAACCAAAGTGGATTTACTCCAAGGAATGACATTATTGATAACATCATTCTAGAAAATGAAGACCTGCATATAGTCAACAAAGACAAGGTACAAAGTATGATGACAAAACTAGATGTGAGCAAAGCTTACGATAGAGTGAGATAGAGATTCTTAATCAAAATCACGGAACAATTTGGTTTTTGCAAGGATTGGCTCCAAATGATATTCTATTTCCTTTCATCAATAAGATACTCAGTCTTAGTAAATAGTATGGGGTGATCCCACAATAGTGGTTTATACTTTTTGGGACATCCCGATTTTTGCTAATATCACATATTTTTAGAAAATGTAATGATTTAAGCCTTGAAAAGTTGCATTTAAAGGATTACAATTGAAGAGGGTTTGATCAAACCACCTTAGATCAAACCCCCTTGGATAGAACCCCACTAGTTTTAAACTATACCTATAACATAGTCTTTTTTACACCTATCAAAATGCTAATAAAAAACCACTTTTGATTTACTTTTTGGGGGATCAAATGAATTCATTTTTTTTTTATGTATTCCTTAGTATAAGCTTCCCAAAAAGCATAATTTTAAATATATTTAATTTGAATATTATATTTATTTTTTATTTTTTGTGAATGTAGGTTTTTCACTAAAAATCAAGCTCTTTATTTTGCACATGTGGAAAAATAGCAGATTATCAAAATAAAATCTAAATAATATCTATGCACTTGATATTGATGTCTTTGATCCAACAAAAATAAAATAAAATTGAATTTTGATACATACAAAAAATAGTTATGTGTTAGCAAGTAAACGTATGTCTAAATTGTAATTAGTTTGACTTCAAAACTTAATTAAGAAAAAATATTCAATAAAACACTATGAAACCAATTGTATGCACTAGATATCATAGTTACAAATCTAGATTCGAAAAAAAAAGAATTTTATCCTTCATAATTTTATCCTTCATAGAAAAAAAGTTGTGTTAGCAAGTATACACCACTCTTTAAAAATGGTGTTTACTGTTAAAAACTAGTTTTCGAAGGAGATGGAAATAAATGCAATTTTATTCCAATTTTTTGTTTTTAAAATATATTTAGAATCTACAGACAATATTTCACAAATCACTATTTTGCATCATCTTCAATTTTCTCATGGTTTAGCAGCTATAGGTGCCCGCAAGTGAAGATTTAGTTAAAAAAATTCAGTTCAATGTCAAGTCTAGCCAAAAAATGTAAAACACTATTGTGGGATCACCCTATGCCTTGTGGATTCTTTGAGAGCATGAATGGTTTAAGGCAAGGGGATCCAATCTCCCCCTTCCTCTTTGTAATAATAACAAAATCATTCAAAAAAAATATAGACAAATATCGAAATTAGGGGAATTGGAAATGTCTACAGATTGCTCCAAATATAGAAGCAACCACCCATCAAAAATTTATGGATAGTGTTATATGAACAAGCCACAATTAGAGAGTCAAAAATAATTGAAGAGTGTATGTAAGAATATATTAATGCTTCAGGGTAGCAAATAAATAAGGATAAATAAATAAAATTACTTCTTCAACACAAAAAAATCATTGCAAAGAAGAATGACAAGTATACTAGGCTACACAATAGATGTAATTCCATGCAAATATCTGAGAGTGTCTATTTTCAAAGGAATGATAAGAACAAAATTATGGGAGTAGATAAAAGAGAAGTGTAGAGAGAAATCTTTATGTTGGAGAGGTAAATGACTCACACTAGCGAGACAAATAACTATGATCAAAGTTGTTTTATTTGCAATATCAATCTATTCAATGTCAAGTATGCAACTAACAACAAAAGTTGCAACAAGCTTGGAAAACATCCTAAAACACTTCTTATGGGAAGGATCAAATGAGTAGCAAAAAATACCTTTGATCCATTGGGATAATGTTTGCAAATCTCAGGTTGATGGGGGAGCATGAATAAGAAACCTAAAAGCTCATAACTTGGCACTAGGTGCCAAACTAATATGGAAAATGTATCAAAATCCCACACTACTATGGTATAGAATAATGCAACGAAAGTACCTAGAAAACGTGGACCCAAAGACAATTCTAATAGTTGCAAACCCCCAAGGTGGTTTACATGTCTGGAACTTCATGCTGAAGTGCAAACACATAATAACAAACCATCTAACATGACAAATAAATGATGGCAAGAAAGTGGATTTTTGGCAAGAGTCATGGGGAGGGTATAAGCCACTGATAGACTATCCAGAGTTAAAGGATCATATACCATCTCTTAGTGGCAAGCTTGGAAAATATTTCAAGGATTTTATAAAAATGGATGAGAAAGAAATATGTAGATGGATGGACTTCCAATCTCTTCTAGAATGGAAGAAACGGTTAAAGATCAACTTACATAAATCATGAAAGAAAGGCAAGTATGTCTAAATAACCAAAATGATAGAATAATTTGGTGTGGGGCGTAATTAGGGAGATACTATGTAAAGCTTGGTTATCAAATCCAAATGGTAGAAGGTGACAAAACATGACCACAAAAACTTTGTTGGGGTCGAAAGGATACTAGCGAAGGTAGTTGCTTTCACATGGACGAATCTACATGGAAGGATACTAATAGGTGATAGACTACAGTCAATTAGAATGGAAAGACCCAATGTGTGTGTCATGTGTAAAGAAAGTGATGAAAAAATAGATCACCTACTATTAAATTGTCCCTATGTGGGGCAATGTTGGGATTAACTTTTAAAAAGTCTAAATTGGGCCACACCGAGAAACAACAAATTATGGGTTTTCCTTGAGTTGGCCAAAATTCAAGTAGGAAGCATGTTGGGGGTGGATATGGTTGATTGCACCATCAATAACGATATGGAACATATGGAAAGATAGGAACAAACATATATTTCATGAAAAGTGAAAGACAACAAGCGATCACCTAACATTAGACATAAAAAGAAATATCTTAGAATTGATGAATTCAAATATAAAATTTTAAAGGAAAGCAAAATTAATAGTTTGGGATGGTGAGCTAATGAAGAATTGGAACTTGTTAAAGGTCCCCCCTTTCTTTCATTTTGCACCAAATTCTAAGATGAAAAGATCAAAGGAAAAGTGGAATCCACCACCAAAGGGAAGGTTGAAGCTTAATATTGATGGGGTCTCAAGAGGAAACCCCAGAGAATCATAGATTAGCTTCATAATAAGAAATGACAAGGTCCAAATAGTATAAACTCTATTAGTAAAAATCCCAATGACAACAAATAACACAACGAAAATTGAAGGGATTCTAAGAGGCCTACAATTATGCAAAGAAAATTGCATGAAAAACATAGAAGTGGAAAGTGATTCAAATGTCATCATAAGTGGGCAGATTGGTGACTGAAATCTCCAATCAAAAGCATTCAAAATAAAAGAGTTAATGTGAGATGTATAGGTCTAATCAATCTTCCACATCTATAGAGAAGCTAATAAAGCAACATATTTTCTAGCAAATCAAGGAATAGACCAACCTGAGGGGATCAAGACAGGTTGTCAAGCAAAACAATGGTAGGGTCTTGACACAATAATCTCAGCAGAAATATATGAGCTCGAAGAAAATCAATTCTAAAGATGTCAAGTAAGTACAGTAAGGTAAGTGTTCTTAAACTAAATCCTACATTAGATAATGTTAATCTATAAATTGAAAAGTAAAAAGGAACACTGGCTAAACAAAACTAGAACCTAACTAACAATTAAAAATAACACTAAAAAGTAGAGATCCGAGAATGTCATAAGAATAAAACCCCTTATCAATAGTGGTTATTAAGGTTTTGGCAAGAAATAATAGATAGCTGAAAACAATCAATTCAAACCTATAACATAGTTAGTGTGGGGATAAAACACTAAATGCATTCATCATGTAAAACAATGGGGTAATTAACACCTACCATAAGACATCAACCTTCTAAGGTAGAAAATAGATTAATACAATACAACTCTAGCCCTCTAAACTCGGTCTATTGGATGATATTGGAATTAAACATTCACTTTAAATTTACCATTCCATTAGGCCGACTTCACAATTTTTTGCAAATATTAACAAATCCTATACTTTTTTTGAAACCAAAACATATCTTACTTTTAATATTTTCAACATACATATGCTACATGGATAGTAAACATTTTCATTACAAATAGAAACTAGGAGTGTCACTAAACCAAAATTATTTGAAACACATAATATGATTCTTATCAGTAAAGGCAATAAGGGGGTTTCTGATCGAAAATGAAAATCTGAATGTGAACATTATCATACATCCACCCTTAAGCTAAAATGTGTTCACCCTCAACCCTCTAATTCATTAAGCAACTAACGATACATTTAAACCCTCATTTGTATAATCTGAAATTTAACATCTAATAAATAGTCAAAAACTGCATATCATGGGAAATGGTACTGGAAATAAAATCACACATCTTTCCATTTAGAGAGAACATACAAGTATCCAAGAAATATAGACAATATTAATATTAATATTAATTTTCAAAGCCAGAGTTCAACTTTAAATATATACTTAAGATAAAGCCTTTGCACATTAAGGTTCTTGAGCATCTATGTGACAACCATATGTCTTAGGCAATATGCATTTCTAAACCCTAGAGCAAAATGAAACTATTCAACAATATCCATACTGGATTATACACATTCTATGGTGACTACATTTCCCTGTCAAAAATTAGGGCTTTTTGGAAATAACTCAAAACCCAAAATGAAAGCCTAAATTTTACCTGGGAGTAGATTCACATCTTTGGGCACTCATCCTTCGACTCACATTCATAGGCATGCGGCCTCCAAAACATCCTCAAACCCTCCTAACAAGTGGGGACTGATCATGGTCTTAGTGAGCATGGAAACCTCATCCTTTGGAACACGTAGGTCCAGCAAAGAAGCCACAAAACAAGCTGAAATATCCATATTAACGTGATAGCATTCTTCAGACTTTAGAAATCTATCTCCCAACACAAGTTTCACTACTTCCATTGTAATGAATCCATTCTCATTCAATACTAGCTTAAGGCAGTGATCTATAATGTGGCCCAAGAAAGATAGTTGACTCCTATCGCTGGTCAATAGTATAGGCATCTCCATGCATAAATTGTATTACAATCTCTTCATAATACGACAAAGGCAAAACCCTAAAATAACTTCAAGGATGTCACAATGAATACTTGGTAAAATCAATGAAAGCTCATGCACGAATTGCAAGGTTGGATGATATTAATGACATCAAAAGGGGATGGATTTCTCACACATGAAATGAAAGATTTTAATAACGTCCACGAGGCCACAACAGCCTATGGGACCCAGGAACAGCACAAGACTACCATCAAAAAGGGGAGACCTTAAACAGTTTGAGTTCTTCGCTCGAGGTCAACCCTACGATGGTGAATTTTGATGAGGGAGGAAAAATGAAAGGAAGTATCGAAGGGTTATGATGAGGGAGGAAAAATGACACGTATAACACCAATTGCCAATATCCTTCATGACAGAGTAAGCCCACAACAAGCTAAAACACACACGTAACAATAAGGAATAATTAATTAACAAGAAAGGGGCTAATCAATAATTAAAATAATAGCAATCCTTGGTTCAAGTGACATCAATAAGGTCACTTGTGAAGAAATTAAAATCATAAACTTTCGCACATGGGAGTTACCCCCCATTTTTGTGTAACACTTACTAATAAAAATAAAAAAAGTTAATTATTTCCCCAATACTATCCCATTAATTAAATAAAATATAAATATTTATTATATCTCTCTAAAATTTCCCTAATCATTAGTTGAATAAATAAATCATATTTAGTCAACTAATTAATCATTTACACATTCCTCCACCAATTTAATAAAAATAATTAAAATTCAACCTTGCACATGACATCGAGTACATAAGATTCCAAAAAGAACCTTCATCAATATTTGATCATATATTCACCCTTCACTTCAACATCTTTTCCCTAATCATGTGCTCCAATCACATGATGCCACTTGTCATCTTCTCATTCTTCTCTACATGAGAATACACCCCAACTCTCCATCTCATGAGATCTAATCTCATACATCCATCTAACCTATCCAAATCTATAAATTGAACTATCCCTAAGTCATTTCAAAAGGAAGAAAATTGGATGCATCATGGTTATGATATATAATTGGGCACCCACAATCTACTTAAACCATCAACTATCACTTGGAGCCATTAAGGTCATCAAAACTTTTTATGGTAAGAGGTTTCATGATTTTTGTCATTATTTGTATTCTTTTTGCTATAATATGAGATGCATATTTGATATAAGGTAGGATTCATAGTTGATACTTGTTTCCTATTGTTTTACCTTATATTTTAGTGTTCACAATCACCATCAAGTATAGGTTTTCATTGTTGTGTATGGTTGACCTAATGGATTTAAAAGGAATCTAGATGAAACTTCCCACAATATATGGGTAGGATATTGCTAAATAGTAGAGTTATAACCATTTTAGATAGATACAACACACATGCAGAGACATGCAACAAGTAGAAATAGAGGTAGCATAATGTATACACTAGGATAACCCTTTTAGGAAAAGCTAACACAAAAGGAGCCTCAATGTATATTACATAATAAACTTGTGGTTACAATACACAATTAGATTATGTGTCACTCCTCTATCACACCAACTCTATATACGGATATTCTAGTAGCATAGTCAAGCCCAAAAAAGAAACCATGGATGGTTTCACAAAACCATGTGAGGAATAGCATGGGTTGAATGTTGTTCCTAAATCCAATTCAAGATTATAATGCCCAAGTAAACATGCTAAAATAAAATGTAATTTCCATGTCATAATCATGTCATAACTACCCACCAAAATTGGGCTCTCCACTTTGGGTTCATTGTCTCTTTGCAATAATGCTCTATGATACATCATTATTACACATACATTGGTCAAAAGACTTCATGAATTTCCTATTCAACCATGTAACTCCCTCTTACATACTCTTATATGTATCATCGAATCTCTTACATCTTACAATATCAATTTTTCTCTTAGACATCTTACATGACATTAGATGTTCTTACATAACACCATAATACAACTAACACATTGCATGGAGTGCCACCTTAAGTGGGATTCTATTTTCTATGTGGACAAATAAATAATGCAAAATAATTAATAAATTTAGGATTTGTGAGATATATGACACCCAAGCCTCATAGGATTGTTTGACAGAGCATGTTACTTCTCCAAGATAGATATGAAGAGTATTTATCATCAAATTAGGGTCAAGGAAGAAGATGAAAGAAAGAATGCATTCAAAATAAAGGAAGCCTTGTAATACCACAAGCATGTTCTTGTGACTAATGAGCGAGGTTCTCAAGACATTTCTTAGAAAGTTTGTATTTGGGTGATCCCACAATACTGGTTTACAATTTTTGGGCAAACTGAACAATGAACTGATTTTTTTTAACTAAATCTTCACTTTCAGGCTCCTATAGCGGCTAAACCATGAGGAATTTGAAGATGATGCAAACTAGTGATTTGTGAAATTTTTTCTATAGATTATAAATATATTTTTTTCAAAAAAATTGGAATCAGATTGTACTCCTTTTTCCATCTCCTTCGAAAACTAGCTTTTTTTTTAAACAACATTTTTAAGGAGTGACGCTCATCGTATACAACATAATTTTTTTTGTATAAAGGAAAAAATTCTATTTTTTTTTTAATTTAGATTTGTAAGTACAATATCTAGCACTTTAATTTGGTTTCATAGTGTTTTATTAAATATTTTTTCCTTAATCAAGTTTCGAAGTCAAACCAATTACAATAAAAACTTAGGTGGACTGTATACAACATAACTTTTTCTGTATGTATCAAAATTCAATTTTGTTTTTTTTAATGAATCAAGGAAATCAATACCCAGCCTGAACATATTTTTTAAATTTTATTTTGATAATATGCTATTTTTCCACATGTGTAGAACACAGAGCTTGATTTTCAGTGAAAAACCTATGTTTAATAAAACTAAAAAAACACATATATAATAAAACCAAAAAATATTAAAATTATATTCGTTGGATAGTTCGTTACAAGGAATACCATGATCATTTAAAATGAATTCATTTGATCCCCCAAAAGGTAAATCAAAAGTGATTTTTAATCAGCATTTTGATAGGTGTAAAGGAGACTCTGTTGTAGCTATGGTTTAAAACTATCGGGGTTCTATCCAGGGGGGTTTTGATCTAAGGTGGTTTAATCAAACCCTCTTCGATTGAAATCTTTAAAATGGAACTTTTTAAGGCTTAAATCATTATATTTTCTAAAAATACGTGATTTAAGCAAAAATCAAAATCTCCCAAAAATTGTAAACCAGCTTTGTGGGATCACCCATTTGTTCATCTTGACAAGGGAGGAGCATCTTGAGCACCTTGAGTAGGTGTTGGCCCAACTGAGGAGAGAATACATGTGCACAAATTTGACAAAATAAAACTTCATGGAGTTGGCATACATGTGATTTGTGATATATCTCAAGGTGGATTGTATATGGATCCAAAAAGGGTATACATAATTGTAGAGTGGACCAAACTAAGAAATGAAATGCATTCAAAAAATTTCAATGGGTTGGAAAGCTTCTATCACAAGTTCATTAGAAATTATAGTGGAATCTGTGCACCCTTGGCACACTACATGCATGAATGTGGGTTATAGTGGATGATTATTGCTTCTATTAATTTTGTGTCCTTGAAGAAAAAATTATCAATGAACCCATTCTCACACTCCTGGAATTCAGAAAGGTCTTCAAATTCTAATATAATGCTAGTGGGATGAATGTTATATTGAGTCAAAAGCATAAACCAATCACATATTATTTAAAATTGAATGAGACAAGACAACACTATATTGTATATGACTATTAATTATATGCCATCATGCAATCTTATGGAAGTGGAAGCATTACTTGTTACTACAGGAGTATTTGTTGAAGTGAATCAACAGTTAGGAAAAGCTCAACAGGAGGCACATGAGGAAAAACCAACAAGGTTGAAATATCATGCAAGTAACACTAAGAAAGTTTTAGATTCCTTAAGCAAGAGGTAGGTGTTATTTTCTGAAATGATTGTTAAACTAAGGGGCATGGAAGTGATGAATAAATTGTATAGCATAGATCTAATTTTACATATGTGTGGTGCACATGCTAGAGTCTTAGGTTGGAGATAGAGGCCCATATGAGGAATGTTTTGCTCAATAAGGGTACCTATTCAAGAGGCAATAATTGTGCATTAGTAGAGTCCAATGAGGGAGAACCTAATTAGATAAATACATAGAGGTGGACTTAAAAGGACACTTTTTCATAGACAAGACACAATCCATGCTAAAGGATAGGTATCACTAGCCAAGTTTATGTAAAGATGTGTGTAGATTCATGGATAGGTGTAAGATATACCAAGTAGGAAAGGGAACAATGTAGAATACTAGGTTATACCAGTCATTGTGCATAGTCAATAGATCATGGGAGCAACTAACCATATATTTTGTCCTTCAATTGTCACACATTTAGAGGGGCAATGAATATTTTTGTTGTGGTGGATAACTTTTTTTTTAAATGACATATTTAGTTCATTATCAAAAATCAAACGATGCATCTAGGATATCAAATTTATTCTCCAAGAAGATAGTTTGACTGCATGGGTTGTCACATAACATCACATCAAATCATGAGATGTAGTTCCTTAGTCATTTCTAGTACACCGTGTTGAATAAAATAGTCTTGCAACTCAATTATAGGTATGCATGTCATCCATAGAATAATGGATCGATGGAGATTTTTAATAGAAGCCTTGGAAATCTACCCAATTTTTTTGTAGGAGAGAATCCTATGTCATGGGACTCTTTATAATGGTGCAAGAATAGTGCATACAATAAATTTTGGTGAATATATCATCAAGGAGGATGACATTTCAACTATTGTATGGTAAATTCCAGTAAGTTGTCACAAATCTATTGGGAGTGGAAGCAAAAAGAATGCACATGAGCATAAAATCTAAGGACTTCACATAACATATCAAGGAGATTCATGTGTAAGTGAAGAAGTAATTTGAAGAAAGCAACAAAAGTTACAATTTTTGCATAAATGAGTTCCAAAGGGAGAAGGATTACTTATGGGGAAATTTAGTCATGGTGTATTTGAGAAAGGAGTGAATCCCTTGAGGAATTTATATTAAGTTGAAGCTTGAGAAGATTGGTCCATGCTACATTTTACACAAATTTTCTAGGCTCACTTATGATATTGAGTTATCATAAGGGTTAGATATCTTTTCTATATTCAATTATCTCATATTACAACCATGTACTTGAAGGTTCGAACAAGAAACTAGTAGAAGTGCTTAATCAGAGAAAGGATATACTAGAAAATCAATGAGGAAATCTCTCAAATATTGATATGATTAGGTCAAAAGACTCGATAGAGTGAATAAATTAAATTTTTATTTTATATAAAGGAAAGTTATCTAAGGATGACTCATGGATTCCTAAAGTTGAATTAAGCTAAATTGGGTGGTTGATTTGATTGTCTACATGGTCCATATTAAGAGCACCATATTCAAAATATTTTTACCTAGGGTTTCTAATGTAAGATCATTTTTAGGTGAGTGAAATCTTGTGTCACCCAAAAATATATTTTTATCTTCTTACAAACAAGATTATCTTGTGTATGTTATGTTTCTCATTTTCTAGCTCAACCACATACATTATGTTGTTTTGGGTGATTTGTGGTGTCCCAAATGTTTTATTTCTTAATAGAAAATACATGTGCATCTCTATCATGCACAAGTCACCTACCATTGTTTATTCACATAACATGTGCATAACAAGTCACCATGCATACTTCACAATGATCAATGAATGTCAAAATGGTACTAGGTTCATCATTCTATCTGAATACTTCTATTTGACAACACCATTAGATATTCAGATATTGTGCTAGTTTTAGAGAGCTAGAAGAATGTCAATTTCAATTTATTAAAGAATAGCTAGATTTTTGTTTGTCTGATGACACCCTACTAGTCCAACTACCTTTCTGAATTCATTTTTGTTTCAAAACCCAATATCTTCCTTTATGGTAGTGTAAGTGGTAAGCACTATATAATGAGAACCTCTATTCATTTCATGGGTTCAAATTTATTGTTTGAATTATTATTGGTTTTTGGGAAAAGCTTAGAGCTTGATTGTAAATTTAGAGAGTCTCTACACACATATTAGATTGGGTAGCATATCACAATTAAGTTTCACATGCTAGTGGCCATTGTATTCTTTTCATTCTTTCATATAATTTAATTTGGTTTTCCATTGTTTCTTCCTAGCTTTTATTTTTTATGTTCCTATTCAATGATTGTTCATCCAACTGTCGAATTTTCATTGCACTATTTATGATCGTGTGATACAAGAGATCTACACAAAGCCCTATAATTTCAAGTTTTCTTTCTTCTCTTATATGATGAGCCACCTAGGATAAAAGTGATTAATATTTTATGAAGAAATATAATGCCTTTAGATGGGTGTGATGATTAATACCATTAATGTGTAATATTGTGCACCTTTTTATTGTCATGTAACATGCCTTTATATCATAAACCCCCTCTTAATTAGCTCATTTTCAAATTTTATACTTATGAAATATTTTTTTCAATAAGAATGAATATAAAGAAATTGATTTTTTTAAAGTAGGATAATGTGGAATGAACTAATTATCTCATGTGGCTTGGTTGAATTTTTTTGCACAATTCATTTTAATGTGTTTTTTAAATTTTTGGAGCTATTGCACAAGACACACATCTAGGTATGTTAGTTTCATTTAATTTTACAAGCTAACTTCTTTGATATGCAAGCCAACACTTTTTTTGTGCATTTTAATTCCTTGACATGCAAGTAAATAACATTTTTTATGCTTTAGCTTGAATTTTGGGATGAAGAAATCTTCAAATGGATTGGCAATTATTTTGGGAACTTCTTCATTGTTGATGGAGTTACAAAGGCCAAATCCAAGTTAGTTTTTTCTCACTTCCATGTTAATGTTGACATTAACAAAACTCTTCCTAACTTTATTACTCTCCAATCAAAGTTAGGAAGTTGGTCTCAACCCATTCAATATGAGAATGCTACTGTGTTTTGTCAAAACTAATTGAGATATGGCCATCTTCTTACTTATTGCAAAGCTCCCAAAAGGCATCTCTCTAAATCTAAAGACCCCATTGCCCCACTTTTGGATTAAGGGCGGACTACCCCTTTATTGAGGACCTCCTTAACATTTTGAAGCCCCCTGCTAAACAAACCCCTCAAAATGCCTTGGAGTTGGAAGTTTCCCCCACCTTGCATACTACAGCAATTTCTCAACCCTTTGTGCCTCATATTCTTGAGGAAGGAGAGATCCCCAACCCCATTCTTACTTTTGGTAACCAAGATACCCATACCCAAAGCATCTTTTTGAATGTTGAGATTCCCATTGCCAACTCCCTACCCCCTCCTATGGCACCTTTTGCTAAGCTTCTCATTTAACAATCTTGCTAATTTGTTGTTCTTCAACTGCTTAAAGGACTTGTACTCTCCCTGAGGGCTAGCTTGAGTGCCTCTCAAATTATTATGGTTGGTCAACACCAAAAGAGAAAACCATGAATAAGAAAATTGATGTGGGATTGGATTCAAAAGTGGGTAGGTCCTCCCAGCGCCAAGCAAGACAAAAGGAAATAACAAGGGAGATTGCTTGTAGAAGGCAGAAGGCCTTGGATTCAACCACTAAAAATTGTAAATGAAGTTCCTATATTAGAATATGAGAGGCCTAAATAGCCCTCAAAAACACCACTCTCTCAAGACCTCTATCCTTGAGAATAATATTGATTTCCTCTTGATCCAAGAAGTTAAAATGAATCAAGATACTTTCCATTCTATGGCAAACCATATTTGGCCTAGGGGCAATTTTTTTATAAGTAAAGTGCAAGGAGCCTTTGGTGGGATTGTGACTATGTGGGACCCGTTGGTGGCTTTTGGTTCCCTACTATTGCTCTTTGTTAGTAGTTCGGTTGTTAAATTCTCCAACTCTTCTTTCTCTTGGGTTCTTATCAATCTTTATGCCCCAAATTTTCATAATTCTCGTAAGGTTGTTTGGGAGGACATTGCTCAGTAGATGATGGCTAATAGAAATTTTTTTTGCTTGATAGCTAGAAATTTTAGTACCCCCTTTTTCGTTCTAAGAAAATTAGAGGATTAACCGACTACACTGACAGCATGGAAGGTCTGGAAAACTTCATCAAAATAATAGGCCTTATGGACATTGAATTATAGGGGAAACTTTTTACCTGGACAAATCTCAAGAAAGGAAATAATCTTATTCAGGTCAAACTTGACTAGTTTTTGGTATCTTCTAATTGGGATATGGGGTGCAACTCAAACCTGGTGGCTTTGCCTCAAACTGTCTCGGATCATAATCCTCTACTCTCCTAGGTCGATAGAATGTGTAGGGGATCTTTCCCTTTTTGTTATGAAATTATGTGGACTACCCACCCTGACTTTAGAAATTGTATCCTTAATTGGTGGAACACCCCCTTCTAGGGTACGACAATGTACAAAGTGTCCCAAAAGTTTAACCTGATAAAAGATAAGGTGAGAAGATGGAACAAATTAAGTTTTGGGAATGTTCTAGTGAAAAAAAGGGAGCTGACTACAAAACTCATTGATATCCAAACTCAAATAGAAAATGGATGCTTCTTTGAGGATTCTCATCTTACTAAAGAATCCCTATGGATGGATTGGAAAGAAATCATAAAAAGAGAAGAAATTATGTGGAAACATAAATCAAGGATACAATGGTTGAAGGAGGGAGACATGAACTCAACTTTCTTCCACAATTCTGCAATAATACACATGAAAAGGAACTCCATCTCATCCCTCAAGAATGAGTAAGGTGAAAACGTTATAGATGATATCCAAATTGAGAAAATAGCCTTTGACTACTTCTACTGGGTCTACTCTGACCGATCCCCTCACTATGACCTTGGGCAGGAAGAACAACTATTAAACTACCTACCAACTACATTGCTTGCTGAAGATAATGCCTACCTCATGGCTCCAATATGTGATGAAGAAGTTAGGCATGCTACCTTCTCTATGGGGTCCTATAAGGCCTCGGTTTTGGATGAATTCCTATTGGCATTCTTCCAAGAATTTTGCGACATTGTTGGTCTTGATATCAATAGGGTGGCTAAAGATTTCTTCGGTGCTAGTAAAATACTTTAAAAACTTAATAACTCTTATAGTGCTCTTATCTTGAAAGTTTAGGATCCAATTGGTCTTGTTGATTTCAGACCTCTCAACTTATGCAATATAGATTATAAGATATTTTCTAAATTATTTGTGAATAGGATTAAACTCTTGTTGGGAAAATTGATCAATGCGAACCAAAAAAGCTTTGTCCCTAGGTTCCAAATTCTTGATGTTGCTATTTCAACTCATGAGATATTGCATTTGATGTAAAGGAGCCTTCTCCCAAGTATGACTCTCAAACTTGACATATCAAAATCGTATGATAGAGTGGATTGGGACTTCATGTTTAAAGTATTAAAAAAATTAGGATTCCATGAGAGCTTAATAATAATCATAAGGGAATGTGTAACTACTGTCAAGTACTTGGTCATGTTAAATATAATTTCAAGAGGCTTCTTTGGGGCTGAGTTGTCTTGGTGGCAGAGGTTTTGGGAAGGAACATTATAAAGCTCATTGATAATGGTAGCCTTAGAGGAGTTAGAGTTGCTTCAACTCTCCCTCCTTTAGCCCTACAACAGTTTGTGGATGATTCCATCCTCTTTGGTGCCTCCTCAATGGTCAAGGATAGGTGTTAAAAAAGTGTCTTTCTAACTATGCCAAGGCCTTTGGCCAATGTATCAATATGATCAATTAAGATCTAATTATTCAAAAACCACTACATTTTTAAGGAGGAAAATTCAAGACATATTAGGCTATCAAAGCATTGATCTCCCTAGAATTTATTTGGGGCTCCCCCTCACTATTAAAGAATTTTCCCTCACCTTCTAGAATTCTATTCAGAAAACATGCAATAAAAACTTGAAAGCGAGAGAGGTAAACTATTTAGCAATGTTGGTAAGTTACAACTTATTGCTACCTCTCTTCAGGGAATTCTGATATATCTCCTATCTCTCTTTAAAATAATGGCATATATTGCTGACAAGTTTGAAAAAATTTAGAGGAATTTCTGGTGGTCGAGCATAGAGGAAAGAAAAAGATTGGATTTAGTGAGTTGGGATAAAGTCTGCCTCCCAAAAAACTAAGAAGGTTTGGGTATTAGGAAAATCCCTGACCTAAATAAAGCTTTGATGTATAAAATTGGTTGGGACCTAATCCTAAACAACAAATATTGGTGTACTATTATGAGTGTGAAGTACCTCAATCATTCAAGGTTTCATGGTGTGCTTTCTAAACCTAGTTTCCTAGGGGGCTCCCAGATTTGGAACAATATCCTCAAAACTCATAGTCTGATCTCTTTGGGCCTTAAGTGGAAGTTTGGGAATGGTCATCTTATCCATTTCTGGGATGAATTTTGGTTGTGTGACCAACCCCTTAGTGCCCACCCTACTTTTAAAGACCTTCAAATTCTTGCTAAAGGCTCCTTTGGCCCTTTAGTCTCTAACTACATATTGCATGAAAATTCTTGAAAAATTCTTTACACATGTTGCCAAGGCCAACACCATCTCCTTCAAAGTGCTTTCCTAGTTCAAAATGATCTTTTCAAGGTCAAGTTCCCTATCTTTCGTAGATTGGATAATTTATTTAAGGCCAAAAGTCCTAAGGGAGACTTCTCTATCAATTTAGCTTACAATCTATTGTTAAAAGGTGACAACTATAGTGTTGTCTAGGGGAAGTCTGGAACAAACATCGCCTTCCTAAAATCATTTTTATGGTGGATTACCATGCACAATAGAATCTTAAAATAGGACAACCTCACTAAGTGTGGCTTCCAATTACCAAATAGATGTATCTTCTGCAGCATGGACGAGGAAGCAGTCCTCCACATTCTCATACACTGCTCCTTTTCTCAAAAAATTTGGGGATTTGTTTTGTTGAAGTTTCAAATTTGTTGGGCCATGAATAAAGAACTTCTATCCCTCATGGAGGAATGAACTTTCCCCTTCCATAATTCCCTCATTAAAGATTTATGGAAGCAAATACCTCCTCACCTTTACTAGAGTCTCTGGAAGGAAAGAAACAATCATATTTTCAGAGACATGAAAAAAATCTCAGAAGAGGTCTTTTTTACTTTCTCTAAGCTACTTCTAGGTAATATCTTGATCTGCCACTTGTCTTTCCAAGATTCCTCTCTCCCTTTCGAATCTAAAATTGTTGCACAATGGGACTTACCTTAATCCTTCTACAATGTTGACATCGCAAAGAAAATGGCCAAGTTGAATACTAAATGGTTACCAGTCCAGGTCGGATGGTGTAAACTTAATTTTGATTGTCTTGCTAGTGGTAACCTTGGTATGGCTAGTGGGGGTGGAATGTTGAGAGCCCCTCAAGGGAAGTTGCAATGGGTTATGCTAGAGGCCTCAATGTTAGCACTAATTACTGGGCAGAGGGCATGGCTATTTTATGGGGCGTCAAGATTTCTCTAGCTATTGGTACCAGGAACCTTCTCATTGAAGGGGACTCAAAATTATCATTGATGTGGTTAAAGGCTCGATTCACCCTAGCTAGGTGTTGGAATATATCATAAAGGACCTCCAAAAACTCCTACTGGGGTTTGGAAAGTTTGAGATTAAACATATCTATAGGGAAGGCAACAAGGTTGTTGAAACTATGGCAAGATTGGGGATGGACCAAGTTTCCTTAAGGTGTTGGCGAAGTTTTTCCTATCTCCTTGAATATGTCAAAAAACTCCTTACCTCAGAGTGGCATTACCCAACCTCTAATAATGATAGTTAATGGTGTTTTTGGTTGGAATGATTGGAGCCCTATCCTCGTGCTCATTTTTTTGGTGATGGGATACGCTTGGGAGCGGGTCATTTCAAATTTGTATCTATTTTTATTTATTTATAGGACTATTTTTTTCTCTACTATTGCAAACTAATTTGGATGTTGACTTAGACTTGGGTTCTTGGGTTGATTTCTAGATGGGATTGGCATGTGGTGTGGTGGGCCATTCTACTATTATGGCTTCCCCACATTTTGCCTAATTCTGTGGAGTCTAATCAGAATGTGTTGGTTTGTTACAACTAGGCGCAGCGTTGTAATAATGACCAATGTACTTCCTAGATTTTGATTGGACTCTTAAGATCACACTTTGTCCTTCCTGTAATGCTATGAGTTTAACTATTAATGCAATTGGGATAGATTTCACAAGGTTAATCCCTCTCCTTTTAATTATATATTGTTGCCTATTTGAGACACATTCGACTTATAATTCAAAGGGTGTTCGTAATAATCATTATTACTTTAGCATGGATCTCAAATTTTTAACTTCTCATGTGTGATTTTTTTCCTTCACTCGATTCTCTAGTTTTGTTTTAAGTTTTCAACATGGTTTGCAAAGTTTCTACAACTTTTGTTGTTCAGTTGGTTTACCATGGGTGGTGATAGGGTGTTCCTTGAACCAAGCTCTTGCGAGGAGTTCTCGGTGGATGTTATTGTTTGGCACATTTGTTGTGTACCAAGGGGAGAGTTTCACTAGTGATGATGAGGAGGAGGATTCTGATTTGAAGGGATCTGAGAACACCAGTGACAAATTTTCCTTGAACATGGTTAGTGTTGGCACCACCCCTTTGGACTTGCCTGGTGAGACACATAATTGCCCCAATGTGCTTCTATCGCTACAAAGCTTGTTGGAATTAAAGGGAAGGTTTTGGAGCTGGAGAAAAAGATGGTGAGCCTCTCCAAGTTCATCCCCAAAGTGATGCATAGATCAACAACCACTCTTTACATGTTGCAAGATAAGGAGTTGAAGAAATTTGGTGACAAGGATGAGAGTCAAAAGGAACTCTACAAGTTCCTTACTGAAGATTGGGACCAAATCTTTGGCTAGGCCTACAATTTCTTTTATTTTTATTTGGCACTTATGACTACTTGTTGTTCATTGCTTAATACTTTTTGTAATGTTTTGTAAAAGAATTGTTAGTGTGTTGTTTATGGTCTTTTGACCTAGTTTTCAACCTCTAGGCTCTCTATTTTTGGGCCGGCACCCTTGTTTTTTCTGCTTTTAATATCAAAAACATTTGTTATGTAGGAGTCCAACATCCTTGTTGCACAAGAGAAAAATGTTGTGCAAGATGAATACTTTTACCAAGTAGTTTTTTCCACAATATCTACATGATCTCCATAATAGTAATGCTCCAAAATGGTCACATTGTATTAAAATTAAGTTGTATTAGTTGCATAACAATCCAAAAGGTTTTTGGGGGGTTATTTTGGTAGCTACTAGTAAGAAAAACCACCTGAATTGAATTTTGATAAAGGATGAGTATGTTATAACAAGTTGCCATTATGTTATTTAAGTTGCTTGTCTCTTAATAACAGTAGAAATGTTTTTTTTTAATTTATAATGAAATTCCATAGCTATTTATGTAATGTCATACCTAAGAAGATGAAAGGAAACCATACTAAATTTTAATTTTTTATCTCTACAAGTGCTCAAGAGTTCATTCATTTAGAAAGACTTATTTATATTATTATCAAACTAGTTGTTTAAACAACGAGTTTGTGTTCTACACATTGGTTTGATTGGGAAAGGGCTCACTTGAGAGGATTGGAATTTTTCTTGTGTTTATTTTATTTTTGTGTATGTTATTTACTTATTATTTTAGGTTTGGATTCAAGAGTTAATAATAAGATAATTATGATTATCATTTAGTTTCTAGTGTGTTACAATTTAGTGTTTTACAATAATTTTCTTCTAGTGTGCAAGTAAATTTAATGTGTTATTTTCTCTTATTAGTTTATTCTATATATATGATCCCTAAATTATATTAGATCCATAGTTCATATAGAATAATCAGATTGAATAAGGAAATTACAATCTTGTGTATAATTTACAAACACCTTGTCAAAAACCAAATGTTGTTGGTCAAAATAATAAGAGTATACTCAACACCTCATTTAGGTATAATTTTACAAATGTATGAATAAGGAAAATATTTTTATAAAGATTGTAAATCTCTAATGTAAAAAATGTAATAGGGGTCCCTAGTTCTCTAGAGAGTCTATGAAGTTAGAGAGTGTAGCAAAGTTGTAGTATGAAGTGATTTTTGCTTTCCTGATTAAAGAATGGATTATCTATATATGTAATATAATTATCCTCTTTTCATATGTACTTATTCATAAATTTGTATATGCTATATTTTGAATGCTTCCAAATGATTCTCTTGCACACATCTATGGTGGAAAATATATGAAAAACTGTGTATTCTTTATTATTCTCCTAAAGATCACATTGATTGTGTTAAAAGGTTATACAAGTTATGATTGTTATATAGTTGGTTCATTGCTTTATCCAATTCAAACAAGTAGATGTCAAGCATTATGAAAGTAAGCATTTACGTCCTCTCTTTCTCTTTATCCTTTTTGTATTTTGTTCTTTTTGACAAATAATTAGATTAGGATCAAAATTAATGTTTTTCTTTACAATGTCATTTTGAGCTTCTTTCCAAATCATGTTATTGTATTTAATTCATGAATAATCACACACTAAAACTCTTTGTATTCCTAAATTTTAACTCATTGAATGGAAACACATTCACAATTCTTGAGCTTGTTAACAAGAACTTTGACTAGTAAATCAAACCTTGGAGGAAATTCAATCTTTTCAAGAGGAACAAAACAATCCACAATTTGGTGTGTCAAAACATAAATCGATAGTTTCAAATATGAAAAAAATATTTTTTATTAGTTGACTATTAAAAAATTCTAACATTATTGGGATTGTTGGTGGAAAATGTGTGTTATGACAAATGTTAAGAAAGATAGAATGATTTCCCTTGGCATTCGAAAAGGTGGTTTGCATATTCTATCTAATCATGTTGTAGATAATTCAAATGCATTAGTATGGAGAATAGTAGTACTATTTTATCAAACTAAGTAGAAATAATATGATTCACAAATTTTCATCTATACAAGAGAAATAAAATATATGTGTGGGGTGTTTAGTTTGTAAGCAGATAAAAATGTATTTCCTACTAAGGAGGCGTGACTTGCAATGGGAGTTTTGCATCTTGTTCATTTAGATCTATCTATTTCATCATATAAATCATTAAGATTCCCAATGTGAGATCATTTATGTTGTTGATTGGTGATTTCTCAAAGAAAATCTAGTATGATTTATGAAGAAAACATGTAATTACTTTGGAAATTTTATCATGTTCAAAGCATTGACTAAAAATTTAAAATATATATCAATCAAGACCCTTAGTTCACTATAGGTAATGGAAATAATTTCACTTCCAAGTAGTTTTAACACTACTATGAGAAGAAATGGATTCAAAGAGGGTTTACAACGTTATGCACCCATCATTAGAATTGTGTGGTTGAGAAGAGAATAAAAACTATCATGGAAATAACCTAATACATGATACACAATAGATGTGTGCCATATAGGTATTGAGAAGAAAAAAATGAATACAATGATATATGTCTTGAATAGTTGTTCATGGAAAGCTTTGTTGTATGTGATGCATGAAGAGTCTTGGTCTATGTTCAAGATAAACGTAACACATTTTCTTTGTTTTCTATTTAGTTGTATGTTTTGGTTCTTTATAGGGAAAGGAGTAACATAGATTTTAAGAGCTTTAGAAATTTATTTGTTTGGTATAGTAAATTATCTAAGGTATATAAAATCATTGATATTTCCACTAAAAATTCATAGTTAGATAATATGTTCATGTGAAAGAAACATAACCCTTCTTTGTTTGTACCCCTAACCAATAGGTTTTTAGTATTTAGTATAGAATAATTGGTGTAGTTCCTTTGAAAAATGAACTCTCTAATTCTTGTAATCCATCATAATCGCTAGTGTGTTAGCTTGTTGTTGATATATTCATATACAAATGATATATTAGACGTAGAATTGAGTTAACCTCAACTCTAGATATGGTTTCTTTTCCACAAGAGTCTTTAGTAACATAACAATACAGATCCAAGTGTTATTCTTTAAATCTTAAATGTCTGAGAGATGAACTTCCTCAATTAGATGAGAAATTTTAGTGAATGATGAAACTAAAAGTTGGTTCAAATGAACATGTTCATTTTTATCCTTTTGACATTTTAATGTTCTTTGGCCATCATGGCAGTAAAGGAATAAGATAAAACTAATTGAAAACCTATTGGATGTAGGTTGAATATGGTTCCTTAATAAACATCACGCCTAGGAGATGGTTGAATTACCTCAATGAAAAAATCCCCTTGGATGCAAATGAGTATATAAGATCAAATTTAAACCTTATGGTATTTTGGATAAGTACAAGTATTGATTTGCTGAAAAATACCATTCACATTAAGGGAGAATAGGCTATGATGCAATTTTTACTCCTATGGAAAATATGGTTATATTTTGATTACTTCTCTCGATAATCACCCAATTTTATTAGAATAGATAGATGCAAAGAATTATTTCTTGAACAGGGATTTGGATGATGAGATCTATATGTTTCATTAGAAGATATTTTAGGTACCTTATAGTGATCATCTATTTACTCAATTTCTTAAGTTTCTATATGTGCTTAAGTAGGCTTGAAGATCATAGTATATAAAAAATAATAAACATTTTCAATATTTTAGATTCAAAAAATGCCTCTTTGATATATGAATATTTATGTCAAAAGTGACAGTGATAAAATTATATTCTTGTAATTTATGTTGATTATCTTTCCATTATAAATAGCAAGACTAGTGCATTGTAGTATGTGAAAATCAATATATACTATTTTTCAATAGGACTACTCTAGGGTTCATGAATTTTTTTTATGTTGAGTTCAAGTAACATGAGAATTTCATTTTCATGGTTTATATAATCTATACAAGGAATCTTTTGGAATTATTCAGTATTGTAATGTCTCAACTACACTTATGGAGTTCAAGTTGAAATTGTCATCCTACAATGATTTGTAATTAGTTGGTGAGTCACTCTATAAAAAATTGATGGGTAGTTTGATATACCTTACATCTGCACAACCAAATATTTTTTGTTAGTTATCTCTATCATTTTTTAGTGCAATCATCATTAGTAGGAAACAAAACAATTATTACAACATGTCAAAGGAACTCTTCAGATTGGTAATCTTTATAGAATCTAAGTGGCCTAATTTAATTGATCCTCAAAGATCAACTACTAGCTATATATTATCCTTTAGTTTAGGAGTTGTTTCATGGTATAGTAGCTCTATCATAATGTAGCTTTATATTTATATTAAAGAAAAATAAAAATAATAGTTGGTTTCAATTGTGAAGCAATATGGCTAAATCATTTTTGAGTGATCTACAACTTCCTTAGATTAGACTCTATCCTTTTTTTATTAAAAAAAGGAGTATTTAAGTTAGAAAAGAACACAACATGATTGCATCACTTGCATATTGGTTATTATGTCACTACAATTAGAAATTGGTTCTCATTGATGATATTTCTCTCCACCATTTCACTTCTCAAGAATGGGGGTATTAGATGCTAGACGACGCTTCGTACACTAGCCTTTATTGACTATGTTAATGATGCTATAATGCCACATAAGTTATTTCTAAAACTAACTTACATTAAAGTCACAACCACCATGTAACTTTCTCATTCAATAATAAACATGCACTCATCAAAGTGTGTATCATCCAATTCCCACAAAATCAATGCATTCATTTTTATAACACATCTTAAAGTGTATATGCATTAATTTGAATACTTTTTAAATACATTATTTTTTATTATGTTGAATAATAGGTAACATAATGTATTTATCTTTAAAATGGAGTAAAATGGTGGATATGTTAGGTGAGATGAGTAGACCTAGGAATGAAGGACATATGCCAAAAAGCACAAAAAAGGGGTTTCCATCTAATCACAAACCGACCTTTTCCTATTTCATTAGGAAGAAGGATAGTGCCACAAGAGATTAGAATTGACCTACAACCTTTAAGGTGATTCAAATCCAAGTTTTGGGACACTATGTGATCTCTCCTTCCTGATGATAAAAAAGTGTAAAATATGATTGAAATGCACTTTGGGGAGATAAACTTAAAATACTAAATGAGCTCAATTGTGTAATGTAAGACTTGAAATGTGGATTTAAAGCATAATAATAACAAAAAGTACAATTTTTAGAAAGATTTGAGGGTTGTAGGATGATATCTATCAACCCAAAAAATCTTGTCTCAAAAATTGTAGCAAGACGCATTCGCCTAAACTAGACACCCCAATTTCTATCTAAAAGGCACTTTTGGGAGATGAATAAAAGTGCATTAATGATCTAATAACTAAGGTCTACCACTTTGAAGGAAAAGTATTATGATAATACTATAAAAAATAACCACTAATTAGTAGATCTGAACAAGTTAAGAAGGTCTATACCTAGCTTCAAAAGTGACAGTAAGGCGTCTTGTTCTAGCAAATGTGTCCTTGTATCTTTTTCTGAAAATTCTTTTTGTAGTCCTCTTATGTTGGATCTAAGGCTCTAATTTCTATAGGTTGTATTGTCAGAAGGCCCAAAACAAATTTTGTAGATGATTTTTTGTATCTTGACAACCTTGGTATTATCTTTGACAACTTTTCACTTTTCATCCAATTTCACTCCTCCTTCACATATAAATCTGCAAACACACAAAGAGGAGAAAAATGTTTTTTTTTGGTGTATAAAGGTTGTTGGAAGTATGGATGTGATTGGTGGTGTTTTCATTAATGTTATCATTAATGTCAACACAGTTCAGGTTGATTGCATATGGTAATTGTATAGTTGAGATACTGTAGAAGTGCTTGGAGTATAAGGAGCTATACTCATGAAGATGTAGTCGTGTTTCTGTCAAGTGCTTCTGAGAAAATTTAAATAATAATAAAGGTAGTGTTGAGTGTGTGTTATGAATGTGCTCTGGTAATGTGCTCTTCATTCTTCTATGTGGATCTATAGTTGTGTTCATAAGCTTCAATGGATAATATATCTCGAGTTTTAGCTTTTGGTTTGATGGAGAGTGAAAGATATGTTCACCAGTGTGTGAACTGGTATGACAGAACTATATACCTATGGACTAGGAGAAATGTTTTGGCTCTGCAGTCTTCTATATTTTAGTTTCAGATCTTGTGGATCTAGGAGATGATTCATTTCGATGGTTTCTATTTTCTGACAAACATGCTTATGATTTGGAACTCCGGACGGCCTGTTCCAGAGCTCATGTGTGTTTCCAATTGGTTCGGCTGGACTACTGAAGAGTATTTTGTGAATGAAGATTGTTGCAGTTGCTACAGATGTACCTGAAGGTTTCTTAAAAATGATAAAATATCTAGTGAAGCGTGTTGAGTGATCCATGTGCGATCATCTCATTGGAGATGCACGTACTTCAAAGATCATTGGTGTTTTCATTAGGTTTGGTTGACCTAGTGTCTATACGTTACATCAAGTTTTTGCATCAATTTAAGGAAGCATGTGATCAATCCAAGATGTTTTTTGGGTCCTAAATTAAATTTGTAATTGGTCCTCTCTCATTCTTATCCACCACGAGAATGTGGAGTAGCTGACTTAATTTGAAATTATAATTTGAAGAATGTTTAGCCGACCTTGGAGAATGTTTCTAGGGTTGAAGATGGTATAAAAGAAAATCAAGATGTTGTGAATTAAAGGAGAATCAAGCAAGCAAGTGTAGTGTGTGAAAAGTAAACACTAACTCATTTGACCCCAATTTCCGATGAAACCTTCTAACGAAACCTATATAATCAAATGTATCGTCGGGCACTTGTGCGAATTTCTATTTTTTTTTTAACTTTTACCCCGACGTTCATCGGAATTTCGACAAGCCGTTGTTTTGTGTACATTTCAATGAAGATCTTTCACCAAAATTGGGGTGGTCCTGCAAAGTTAAATTATGGTGGGCATAAGTTGAAATGAGCTCGACTATTTATTACGATAGTGTTTTGCTCGACGGTTTTCTTGGGGAAAATCAAAAGAAACTCAAGAAGATATCGCCAGGTTGAGGGAAGTCATTGTCTTTTTCCAGAATTCATTTGTGAAGTCAGATTTGTACTTCCAGGTTTGAAAATCATATTTGAAAGCAACATCTCATCAGATTTCATTTATAGTCTTGCGCATTTTTAGAATTTCATTTCCAGATTTTAGACCTGGCTTCACAAATTCTTTATAAGGGAATTGTTTGTAACTGATGGAAAATTCTTGATGGATTTGGAGAAAGATTATATTTGCAAGATTTCAATTTTAACCCTAATGATCAATTTGCAATAGATTTGGGAGCCATAGTTAGATAATATCAAAGGTGTTGGTTGTTTTTTTACTGTAACCAAGTTTATCTTCTAGACACATAGCATATAAAATCTCAAATAATACTGCCTTACAATACCATCAATCTATATTCTAACCCAATACTACTTATCAAATCCTTATATGAACATAGTCACCTATAACCTCACTCAAGCATTTTAATTAATTCCTTGAATTAAAGCCAAAATAAGAATCACACACCATAACAGTGAGATGAACAGAATAACCCTTGATCATTTTATTCAAGATAATAATATATTCATACAATGGAGATACATGACCTTGAAATGAGTAATTTTCATTCAGATGCTAGTACTGTCTTGAAAATTAAGTACCCATGAAACTAAAACCTACAACAGAATGACACCAAATGGTGCAGGAGCACACCTAGGCTAACCTCCATGTTTGTTATTTTGGCTTGTACTTGACTCTAGCCAAGTCAGGATGTTAGTTTGTTTTCAGACCTTAGAAGGTCATTGCTTTTGTGGGCTAGGTGAGTTAGTCATCAGGACTAAGGTCACACAAATAGTCAGTGTTAGTAATTTAAGTTTTCTTAATGTTAGTTGTCTATGGGAGATTAGAGTATTAAAGATGTTCTAAACACTTAGTGGTTGTTGTAAAGATGCCTTAAGGCCATTAAATGAGTTGGTTCCTCAGAATCTAGAGGGAATAGTGGTCCTAAGAAATAGGATCAAGGCATAGAGAAAGATGCCAAATGTTGTAAAGAAGTTAGCATGGGCATGCGACTCGGTTACCTTTGGATTCCCTTGAGAATAGGAAGTGGGAGATCGGCCAACAGGCCCTAGAATCATGGGGATGGAATCTATTATGACCCAAGACTCGAATCTCATGACATGATGTAATTGGTAATTAGTTTTTGAAAGTAAAATAGAGAGCTCTGCAACAGTGTTTTCAAGAACAACCCAAATTTTTGTGATAACAGAGATGCTTAATGGATTGAGAGACTGAGTTTAGTATTTGTTTAGTGTTCTATAGGATTATCTTAGTCTTTTTCATTTGATAAGCAAGTTGTTTAGAGTAGGATATTTGGTGTTAGGCAAATTGTTTTGGTTTTAAGTTCTTACTAGTCCAGTCTTGACCAGTCGGTGCTTTCATGGCTCCCCCATGAAATCTAGCCTTGGGAAACACCCAAGGACAGGTGGAAATGTTAGGGGAGTCATTAGTGTATATAGATTTAGGATTAGGAAGCATGAAAGAGTGGAGAGCTCTTTTTATCACTAGTCTCTAAGCGAGCAGACAGAGCCCGGTTAGAGGTCTAGGAATGTCTTTGAAGATTTCTTGCAGGGTAAAGAGGTACTGTACGAAACAGGTACAGGTTCAAGTAGGGTTTCATCATAGCTCATCATACTAGGTGGACTGAGGTCATGTCAATCATTTAGTTTATGGTTTGAGCAGGTTCCAAGCAAGATTACAGTCAGTCCTAGAAATTAGGCCTTTTAGCCCTATTGTCCTAAGTTGTAGGAAACTAGTGTACGGAAGTTGTCAGGCCCTAAGCCCCATTGAACCTTTTAAAATTTCCAAATGAGTATCCAAATCTGCCTTTAGTTTTGTAGGGTCTTTGGAAAAATTTAGCAAGAATTGACAAAATAGGACTGGTAAAGGCTACAAGGAATAGGCATGTTTAAGGTCTCAAATGGTGAAACCTTGAACCCGATAAGGATAGGGTTGAAGAACCTTCTAAAATGGTTCAAATATGCAAGGTTATGAATGTTTTCAATAGGATGGGCACCCCTGCAATGAAGAATGACGTTTGTGAGAAGTTAGCACTTAGAACTTTCTAAGTGAGGAAGAGAAATTGAACTTTTCAAATGGTGTTAGTCCTCCAAGGTGAAGCACAAAGGATAGAACTTTTAGAGAAGAGTTAGAATTGGACTTAGTTAATCATCTAAGCCAATCAGGACCTAGAGGAGACTAGGTTCCTAGAAGAGACAAGCTGGGTCTCTTAGTTGCAGTGCAAGCAAGCCTTGGAACACTCACATCACCAAACCTAAGAATAGTATCTTCACTATAATATCAGGCTCTTTACAAATTCGCTATGCAACTTCAGTTAGACTTTACCTAAAGATATCTAACTTGCTAATCGGCCATATTTTTAGTCCTGAAATCCTTCTTATAGGGAAAATGAAGGAGCAACAAGCATCAGACCAGAAATACACCTGTCACTAGTCACTTGGACCGCCTTATGACATTTCAAAAATTGGTTACAACAGTTGAGTCTCTGGAGAATCTTCTTGTTCATCCCATCCACTGGAGAATAACTGTTGCATTTGCCAAACTTTGAAAACTTGCACCAAAACTACCACTAAGACATAGCCAAAATTTGTTATAACCATAACCGCTGAGCTGTTAACTGCCGGTTGTAGACTCTGTCCTATTCTTGTTCAGTGAAGTACTTTTCTACCCATCCTTGATATTCCTCATCCGTTGGCCAATTAAAATTTACCTTTGCACTATAAGTTGTATACTTTACTGCTACTTGATTCGCCTCCCTTTCAAAAGATTCCAAAAATATGCTAGTGTTAATGATTTCATCTACCCTGTCCTGCCATTGCTGTAGTGATCTAACATTTCCTTGGGAATCTACAATATCTGGTAAAGATGTGTCACTCCAGTCATCAAAACTCTTTACCAACTCTTTAATCCTCTTGCTCAAATCATCAGGTAAGGCCTGAAAACCTTGCAGTGACTTCACAAAGTCTTGAGTAGGCCTTAATTGTTGAGGCCTATTAGCTACATTTTGAGAATTTCATTTCCAGATTTTGTTGTGCAAGTTAAATATTCTGATTTTAGGAGTATAATAGTTGGAAATCATTGTAAAATCAGAATTTAATAATTTCTGGAATTAGCATTTGAAAGTGTTTTTTGGGGTCATTAACTTCAGACTATCTTCTCTTTTGTAGGGGTGGTTGCATGCCGATTTTTTTTGGTGTAAAATATCATAATTATTATATTTTGTTACCTGTGTACAATTAAAAATTATTGGAGTGCGTGTGAGTTTGATATTTTTTGAAGATCTAAATATTCAAGCTTGGTAAAGAAAAATCATGTCAGATAATATTAGTCCAAAACAAAATGAAGAGACAGTTGCTAGATTGTGGGCTATATTAAAAAGAAAGGGTGATGGGAAATGTTATTTTCCTTGCAAGGGCTTAAAGACGAGAAGACTTTTAATCACAATAGCTGAGAAACATTGTAGGCAGCATGGTCACGTTGAAGGGGGGCATGATTATCGTCCATTGGTAAGTTGTTCACTATATGTGTTTATATTGATTGAATTTGTAAATGTTTATATTGTTTTAACATTTGATATATATATAAAAAATCACTTGATCATGATCATGGTTTATTTGTGTCTGTCATTATTATAAAGGTGGGGTGCCCTAAGGCACACGATATGAATTATCACGGCCCAGAGAATGTGGTTTTGCAAGCGGAGGAACATGGAGCTATGAATATCGAAGATGAAGTTAATGATCCTATGGAAGAAGATGATCATGCACCAGAAAACACAATTGAAGATGATGGTACAAATACATTGATCCATGACACATGTAGTGGCACATCTGATCATGTTGATCGAGATGACTTTGATGATGTTCATGATTTACCTGTACTTGAGAAGGCATACGAGCTGCTTTATGAAAGCTATCAAACAACTCTTCTCTCTGCTGTATTGTTGCTAGTGAACTTGAAGGTTATGAATGGTTTATCCAACATAGCAATCTCACGAATGTTAAGGTATGTCATATATGTTATTTTTTTTCATCTATTTTAATTGTTGTTAGTTCATCACTAGTAAATAAAGGATGAAGTATGTACCTTTAATATTCTTTATATTAAGAAGTTATTTTTTGTTGTAGATTGATTGGTGAATTTTTGTTACCACCATCAAATATTTTACCTCGCTCATACCGAGATTTATCTGGCATTATGAAAAATATTGGAATGAAGTATCAAGAAATAGATGCATGTCCCAATGATCATATTATATATCATAAACAACATGAATTTGCAACAGAATGCCTAGAATGTCATATCAGTAGATATCGAACAGGTCAACTAACAAAAAAGGTGCCTCGCAAGTTTCTTCGTTATATTCCCATTATTCCACATATGCAACAATTATTTAGGTGTGAAAGCTTAACGCAATTTATGGATTACCATGCGCGTAATAGAAGTGGAGATGAGATTCTTTGAATGCCTGTGGATGGTTCTGCATTTCGGTACATGGAGGAAAAATAGCCACACTTTAAAGAAGAACCTCATAATCTCAGGCTTTCATTGGTAGCGGACGATGTCAATCCATTTGGAGAGCTGAGATCTATTTACTCGGTGTGGCCTGTTTTTGTTATCAACAATAACATTCCTCCATGGATGTCAATAAAGAGAGAGCACATAATGTTGGCAATGATTGTTCCAGGTATTTGTTTACATCAATTTTCTTTAACGTAGTAGCATCTCATTTGTCTTATTTGTTGCATAATGACTTATATGTTTTTTCATTTAATAGTCATGTACATGAATTTATATATATTGCAGTAAAATGGTTATAATAATTATGTAATGTTTATGTTCATTCAACTAGGTAAGTACCAAGTTAAAGATATGAATGTATATATTGAGCCTCTTATCGACGAGTTACTAAAGTTATGGAATGGTGTCACTATGTATGATGTATCTAGACCAATAGGACAAAGACAATTTCAATTCCATGCAATGCTTGTATGGACAATTCATGATGCCCCAGGGCTAACACATTTTTCTGGTATGTTATAACGTTCGACTGCATGACTTTAACGATATTTAATTTTATGAATTAGATATTATACATGTTTTTTAAATAATCTATTCATTATATATAATTATAAAAATTGACATATTTAATCCAATTATATATGATTTGCAGGTCTTCAAACAAATGGAAAATTTGCATGTCCAATTTGTGGTCCAAAGATGAAATCTCGTCGTTCAACAAGTTTAGGAAAGCAAGTGTTTTGAGTATAGGCACTTCCTCCACAGAAATCATAAGTATCGAACTACTAAAAAACATCTTTTCAATGGGAAAGAAGAGACTACATCAAAACCACAAAGAATGACACCTCGCCTATGGAAGTTGGAATATAATAGAATTAATTGTCAAAGTTATACATCGGATCAAATTGCTTATCTATCATTTATGATATGTTTTGAATTTATATTTTTATTTTGTGATCATGTTGTAATTGACAATGATTGTCATTGTTAATTTGTTTAACTTATATGCTTCATGAAGGTCGTCAAGGCATTAATGGTCAGCTTCCACAGGGACTGAAAAGTTATCCCAGATAATTTAGTAGGTTGCCCTACTATAAGCAGCTACAAATTGTGCATTTGTTTGATACAATGCATATCGGAAAGAATATGACAGAAACGTTATGGAAAATATTGGATGGAAGGCATGACAAAGAAAAAATTGTCAAAATTTGTAGTGACATTCAAGAAGCCAGTCATGCAATGAAAAATGTCATTCAATTAAATAGCGATGGAGACCAAATTAATATAAGTGCCCTTCCTTGGTTATTAACAGAGCAGCAAAGCAATGCTATAAAACAAGTCATATGAAAAATTCGATTTCCCATAGGATTTGCTGCCAACATAAACAATATCATAACAAAGAAAGGTGAATTTGGGTCAGGGATGAAAACGCATGATTGGCATACCTTCATTAAGGTAATTATTCTGGTATATTATATATATATTTGTATACTGCATGTACTTTTCAGTGTATTATGTTTACTACTTTTGGAAAAATATTAATGAAAAGATCATTTTATAATTGTTGCAATACGTACTACCTCTATCTCTCCCAGACAACTTCGACAACAATGTCAAGCAAATTATATATGATCTTGGAAAATACATGAGATAAGTAGCGATATTTGTTCAATTCGTTGTATATTTTTGTTAAATCTCATTAATATATTTGTGCCTTGAATCACTTGTAAATGGTTGTCATCTAGAGCAATCCATAAAGAAGATATAAATTATTGGAAGAGAAGAATTCCTCGTCTAATGTGTGAAATGCAAAAGTGTCTACCTTCGACATTTTTCAATGCACAAGAACACTACCTCATACACCAAGTTGAGGAGATTGAATTGTGTGGACCTGTACACACAAGGTCAATGTGGATGGTTGAGAGGCACTTGAAATTTTTGAAGGCTTTGGTTAGACAGAGAGCACATCCCGAGGGTTCTATGGTGGAGGGATACATGGTATACCAGACCATGGTGTACATTACTGAATATCTTCCTAAGTTTGCAGCAAAGATCCATGTAGATCGCATTTGGGATCCCAACTCCATTAACAAATTTGAAGGGGAGTACTTGATGGGGAAAGGTGGATTGAGGAAAGTGTCAGGTAATTATAAGATGGTCATGGAGATTGGTGTAAGTGTTCCAAGGCTTTCTTGCACAACTAGCTAAGAAGACCTTTCCTTGTCTTCTTCTGGGAACCTAATATTTTCTAGGTCCATGTTAGGCTTAGATGATTAACTAAGTCCTAATCCAACTCCTCTCCAAGAGTCTCACACCTTGTGCTTCACCTTGAAGGAGTAACACCACTTTGTTATGTGCAAACTCTCTCCTACACTTAGAAGACTCTAAGTGCCAACATCACACAAATATTGAATTGATTGTAGGGGTGCCAAACACATTGGAAACATGCCATGTACTTCCAACTGGATCCATCTTGGAGGACCTCCAAACTCCTTTCCTATCGGTTTCAAGAATTGGTCTTGAGGAGGCCTATTTCTTGTAGCCCTTGACAGAGACCTTTACTTCGTTCCTACCCAAACTTTTCAAACAACTTAAAAAACCAATTCCATATTCAAATACCCTTTTGAATTTTCTGAAGGATCCAAAAGATTCTATACTCCTAAGTCCTTCGTACACTGGTTTCCTATTATTTAGGTTAAATAGGGCTATTAGGCCTAGTTTGTAGGACCCCACTGGTTTTCTTGCTCAAACCTCAGTCAAATGGATTGATAGAACCTCAATCCTTCTAGTATGTTAGGATATGTCTATACCCTACCTAGAACTATACTTGTTCTGTATTGTACCTCAATCCCCTGCCTAAATTCTTCAATTCATTACTGTCAAACCTCTAACCGGGCACTCTACGCTCGCCTAGGACTTGACATTAAACACAGTTGTTCCACTCTCCATGACTCCTAACTCTACATATGTATAGACCAATGGCTCCCCTAACACATCCATCTACCCTCAGGAAAATCCCGTGACTAGATTTCATGGGGGAGCCATAAAAACACAAGCTGGTCAAGACAGGACCAGTAAAACCCTTAAACCTTAACCTATCTATTCAGGACACTAAAACAGCTTAAATCAACTTACTTGCAGAATGAAAAAAGTTTAATACTATCCCATGAACACGACTCTAACACTAAATCAAAACATCCAATTCACTTAGTATCACTATCACTCAATAACACTCGGAGTTCACATAAAAACAGAAATTGCAGAGCTATCTTCTATTCCAAAAACTTGATTACAATCTCCCTCTTTCTTGAATTCGAGTCTGCTTCATATTAGATGCCATTCACCATGTTTGTAGGGTATGTTCGTCGATCCCCCACTCCTATCCTTTAGGGGATCCCATGTAACCGAGTTGCATGCAACATTTGCCATAATGGCAACTGTTGTCATGACAATTTTGTAACAACATTTGGCAACTCTATCATTATGCCACCTTCCTAACTCTTAGGACCTCTATCTCCTATATTTCGAATAACCAACACCATTAAAGGCCTCATGGCATCTTTCAAACATCGTTCATGTGTTTAGAACACATTTAAGACTCAAATCCCAACTTAAGCTACTAAGGCTAAGCAATGTAAAAACTATTAACAATGACTAACTTTGGTGACCTTAGTCCTAATGACTAACTCACCTAGCCACAACAATGACCTTCTAAGGTCCAAAACAAACATACAATTACTCTGACTTGGCTAATGTCAGATACAAGCTCAAAATATCCTAACTATGGAGGTTAGCCTAGGTGTGCTCCTGCACCAGAGATTAATTAGAATACATTTTACATTTGGTTTTTATGTATATTGTACTTATAAATTAAGGTCGTATACCATGGTAATTAATTAATTATACGTCGTTTGTGAATTTAATTTTTTTTTGATACAGTTGGTTGAGAGTGGGATGCACTACATTTGTACATCGCAAACAATCTTGATTGGATGATGGTATGGATTGAATGATGTCAACAATCTGGTCGCGCATTAACATGGGAAGGTGTGGCTTCATTGGTTAAAGAAGCTCATCGTAATGGAGATTCCAATGTTACACCAAGGGAAATTGATTTAGCATATGGTTTAAGAGATAAACAAGTATGTATAAATATATTAATCACCCATATTATTTAATTATTTTCAATAATATTCATGTATATATATGTTGAGATTTTTTTTTTGCATACATTCAGCCAAGAATAAATATGTTTATCAACTGACGATATTGCAATAAGTTTTGCATGTTTGACATATTGCAGGTGAAACACCACAAGGCTATGTGGTGCAATGGTCGTAAATTTCGAATCAAAAAGTTGGATGACACGAAGAAAACTTGTGATTCTGGGATAACTGCAGTCTTCCAGGTGACTAATGTTTCATCTAGAAGCGACATACATCCAGAAGTCTCATAAAATCAATACTATGGGATTTTGGATGATATACTTGAGTGTGACTTTAAGTCCTTCAAATTAGTTTTGTTCGTCGTCCTATGGTACAGGCTACGATTGAATGAAAATGATCCCGAGAGAACTGTTATTGAACATGATAATGGATTTACCATGGTTAATACAAGGTATTTTGAGCGAGTTGGAAATGAGCCCTATGTTCTTCCAAGCCAATGTGAGCAGGTATTTTACTCAGAGGTTCCAGGTAAAGCGGGTTGGTCATATGTTGTTAGACATGATCCAAGAGGAAGGCGGTAAAGTATAATGTGGTGGAAGAAGAAGATACTGAAGAAATAGAAGATGATGTAGATGATGATCAGGATCAACAGTTAGTTGATGATGTGCCTGACGAAGATGTCGAAGAGGAGGAACTAGATCATGATGATGTAGGAGTTAGTGTTCATGAAGGTGATATCCGTGTGGATGATGACATTATCGAAACTTATATCAATGACAATGATGATGATATGACCAATCCTTACAATGTTGAATCTGCATCGGATGATACAGACAAAGAGTTGGATGAACAAGAAGATCAATGACATTAATTTGTATTATCTATTTGATATTAATTTCTTGAAATAATTATATTTGAATTATGTGGTTACATAATTAATTTATGATGTTTTTAATTTTAATTATATTTGAATTATATTAGAATATGTTCAATTAGCAGATGTAAAAAATAAAATGGATAAACCAAAAGATGAAAGTGTGAGACCACTGCCTTGTTGGGTGTATGGAGTCTAATGAAGATCTATAAAAGTGTAATCTATGATGACAATAATTCAAAGTGTTTGGCACACATATGTAGTTTATAACTTGTATATATGTGCAAGTAAATGACTGACAAACTCTACTTGAGATAGAATGACAATCCTAGTTATGTGATTCTTCTTATTGATACAATTAATACTCTTTAGTTACTGTGATTGACTAGGAGGGTTTAATCTTTACTTGAAAGAACCAAATAATCACATCACACAAATACAACAAATGTGTATCGGTAAACTGAATATATATATATGCTTGATATATCAATTTAAACAACATAAAAGCATCAATAGTATCAACTACTTCGAGCATGAGATGATTACAACGATATTTCACCACATAAGATAGTCATTTAATTTGCAATTTGGCAGCAAGCTCTAAGCTAAGACAAACAGACACAGAACCTTACAAACACATACGATTTAGGCCAGTGCCATATACTATTGGGGAGTCGAATTAATTCACAAATATTTAGATTTCCATAATAGGTTCAAACACATAACATATAAGATCTCTGACAATATTGCATTACAACAATGTTAATTTCTATCCTAACTCAATACTTCTTATCAAATCCCTTTACAAACATATCCATCTATGACTCCATCCAAGCATTTTAATTTACTCTTTGAATTAAAGCAAAAATGAAAATCATACACACCATGATAACAGTGAGATGAATGCCATAACCCTTGATTATACTATTCAAAATTGTGATATGTCTATACAAAGGAGAGCCATGAGCTCTAAATATATCATTATAACTGAAATGCTAGTACTGTCATGAAACATCAAACCTTCATGCTGTTGGAACTGTCAAATTTTGACAAATTCATTATTTCTTCATGATTATTAGTCTCCGAAAAAAGATTCATAATGCAGACAAAAATATCCTCACATAGCATATTTTAACAAAATCCGATTTAAAATTGTACCATAACGCCCCATAAATTTCATCTGACATTAAAATATTTACATATGAAAATATCGGCATAAGTTGATGCAAGTCTCATCGATGATAATATACATATCCTAAATGTATCGGCAAGACATAGCAAGGGTCACACCGATCAAGTTATACACAGAGAAAATGCGGGTTTCTATATCTTATCGGCAAGACAAAAAGTATCGGCGAGACGATGTAAGGTCACATTGAGCTAAATTACCTTTTGCCGATTGGAGTAACGTAAAGTCTATCGGAGAGACTTTGGTCATCGGAGAGAGATTTTAAAACACTGCCCATAGTGTTATTAGTCTTGCTGATAAAGCAAGGGGAGGACTCACTCGGTGAGACAAACAATGCCGGGGAGAACTCGGAAAGTCTTACCGACCCCTCGGGTTACACCAACAGAACTAAGCATACGAAGATAAAGGGTGTCGAGAAGACAATGCGCATGGTCTTGCCGAAGAAAAAGCATATCGGTGAGACATGTCATCGCGGGGAGATCTAAGAGACATCATGGCGAGTATCGTTTTGTCAAAAAAAAAAGTACTTGGTCATGGCGACATAAGTCAATAAAGTGAGCATCTCGGTGAGATGAAAAGCTTTTGGAGTAAGGTGAAGAATTGTTGCCCCGATTCATTTAGTCTGGGCGATAGTTTTTTTGGTGAATGTCATGGTGATAAAAAATAAGAAAGAAAGAAACTATCGGGGAGACCTGTGATGTCGGGGAAACTGCAAGACGTCTTAGCGGATGGGTGAACGTTGAACAGGCGGATCGACTAGAGGTTTGAAATGTCTTATCGATGTTATTGTATCGGCGAGACATCAAACGGGTCATACCGATAAAGTATACACTAGGAGAATGCGGGTTTGTATTACTTATCGGCAAGACAAAAGGTATCGGCATGACGGTGTAAGGCCATATCGAGCTAAGTTACCTTTTGCCAATTGGAGAAAAGTAAAGTCTATCGGAGAGACTTTGGTCGTCGGAGAGAGATTTGAAAACACTGGCCGAAGCGCTATTGGTCTTGCCGATAAAGCAAAAGGAGGACTCAATCGGTAAGACAAACGATGCCGGGAAGAGTTAATAAAGGTCTTATCGACCCCTCGGGTTACACCGACAGAATTGAGCATGCGGAGATAAAGGGTATCGATAAGACGATGCTCGTTGTCTTGCCGAAGAAGAGGCGTATCGGTGAGACATGTCACCGCGGGGAGATCTAAGAGACATCACAGCGAGTATTATTTTGTTGCTAGAACAAATTGCTTGGTCTCGGTGACATACTCGATAAAGTGAACATCTCGGTGAGAGAAAGTACTTTCGGAGTAAGGCAAAGAACCATTGGCCCGATTCATTAAGTCTGAGCAATAGTTGTTTCGATGAAAGTCATGGCGATATAAAAGCAAAAGGAAAGAAACTATTGGGGAAACTAAAAGACATCTTGGCGGGTGGGTGATCGTTGAACCCTGATGTGACAGCGAGAATTTCAAAAAAAAAACTTGCAGCATTCATGTCTCGATCGGTAAAAGACATTAATGGCGCCACGAAGCGTAGGAGATTTTGCATATCAGGGTATGATCAATTGAAATCATTATCTCACAGAATTCAAAGTGAAGGAGAGCAAGGGAACCAGCAAAGCAATTAAGGCATTCACCTAGCTTGAGTTTGGAAGAAGTTACAGTAAGTTTCTCGTCCTCTTAGAATTCGTAAAAAATTGAATTATGGAAGGCACTGGTTCAGGAAAACTAAAGGAAGAAAACCCGGGGAGGGAAGCCAATCAAAAGCAAAAAAGCAAAAGACTGAGTTACAACCAGAAGGTACTAAAAAGAAGCTAAACCAAGACCTCATAGACCAGTTACTTGGTTCTAGACCTAAAGCTAGGCGTTCTGCATAGCTCAAAGCATAAGTTGACAAATTGGATGACAAATGCAAATTTATAGGTGATGTTTGGACTCCAATTAGAGGCTATGAGTTATTCAATTTCCATTACCATAGGAGAAATCGCTTTGAGCCAGTATGCAATCCATGGAGGCTCAATTTAGGGAAATTAGTGTGCCCTAATGTTTCTATTAACATCGAACTAGTAAAATTGTTGGCCGGACACTATGATTCAAAAAAGAAAGCTATATGTGATTTGTCAGGGAATCCATTGATACATGTATCTGAGAATGCAATTGCTAAGGTTTTCAAAATGGAGGGAATATGCAGTGACAAAGTAGTGAGTGAAGAGCTCGATAGTGAGTTCAGAAGGATGGACACCATTTATAAAGGGTGGAGGTTACCTTTGCATAGAATTAGGTGTCATGGAAAACCTACTCCAATGGAAGACAGTGAGGGGCCACCCTTTCATGTAGACCTCTTCGAACCTTACCTAAAATATACTTACTACTCAGTGGGACAGGTATTAGGGATGGAGGTACCTGAGCATATGGTGGTTGTGCCCATGGTGATTTCTACAGACATTCAATACCACAATTCCAGATCATTTGACTATGCTGCACATGTTTTTAAGGAGCTGGATGCAGGTTTGATGGCGATAAAGAGTGGTGCTTCTGTTCTCCATCTCAGAAATTACTCACTGCTGATGCACTTAGTGTTGTATTTTGGACAAGAGTTAGGTTTATGGCCCCAGGAGCTGAGGATTTCACAATCTGACAAGGAAGGTAGGCCATTTCCTATTCAATTATGGACTACTATTTGGGACAACAGGTTTACCAATTCAAATTTCTTGCATTTTGAAGAATTCTTTGTGAAACCCTTATATAGATTTTTTAGCCATCCTTGTGATTATTCTTTATCTGAACAAGTAAAAAGGTTTCTTAGGCTTAGAGATTACAATGGACCAATTAACCACAACTGAGGGGATTGGTATTGCTTAGAGAATGCCACAATGATTAGGGTTTATGGCTTTGAGGATACACCTTTCATTCTGCCCAGAACTGTCCTGGATAGAATTTCATACCTTGAAATTGTTAGGCAAATGGATTACTCCAGTGTTATGAACTTAAGTTCATATGGGAAACATGCTTTTATGCCCAGTACATTGTGTTTTAGTGATTTCACTGTATTAGCCAAGGAAGGTTATGATCTGATTCTGGAAAAATTATTGCACTACAACATGAGCAGAGCACCAGTGAGAAAGAACTTTGATCCATAAGGGTATATCCACTCTGCCAGACAAAAAGTAAATCTCGGAGGGTACCATCATGTGCCCTTTAAATCTGATGACATAATCAGAAACCTGGAGGCAGAGGAAACTGAAATTATGATTGAAAAACATAATCAAGAGTTGGTGGATGCTGAGTTGTTATCCTCCATTAAGGGGATTTCAGAAATAGACAGGCCATAAAGCTCATCTGGGAAAGTTTCAAGAATGAAGACTCAAGAGTATGCCTATGTTGCCAGAGAAACAGATATTGAGGAAACCATGGATGTAGATACAAGACATGAATACTATAGGTCTTTCATATCAGATGATGAATTTATAAAGACCTCGGAGTTTAAGACATTTTTATATAAGCAAAAATGGAAAGAGATAAGGGGACAGGTTGACAATGTCACTCCAGGGAATGAGGATCAACTGTTAAAAAGCTTAAAGGATGAAGTGGACAAAGAGATGATTGACATGACCCCTAAAAAGGGGAGGGAGCTGCTTGAAAAGGCAGGTGTTATGATTTTTCCAGGTTTGGATATGAATTCTACATTATTTTTTGATAGTTTCTTAAAAGATAACAATGCTACCCACAAACTCAGTATAGAGAAGGTGGCGGAGGTATACACAGGATCAAGATACAATCCTGATGATGAAACATTGATGATTTGGGCCTTGTATCCTCCTCACAAGAAATCAATTGTTATTGATACTGAAAAGGCATTCGAACATGTCATGACCCTAAAGGCTGGGGAGGTTGATCCTATAGCGACTGCTAATATTGGGATAAATATAGCCAAGTTGAATAAAGCCCAAATCCAAGCATTGATAAGGGAAAGGGAGATGTACAAAACCAATAATGAGAGGATGTTGAGAGAGAATGAATGCTTGAAAGACTTGGTAGGTGGTGTAACAGAACCAACAGGGATGCTCACTCAAGGTGAGAGTTCACAAAAAAAAGACCATTGGGAAGGGTCAACTGCATACTCTCAAGGGAGAATGGATGCATTTTCTGAAATAATAAAAAAAAGGAATGTTGTTTTAACCACTTGGTTAAATAAACTTTGGGGAACACATTCATAGTACGTAGATGCAATAAAGGAACACAGGAGAGTGGATAGCAGAATTCAGGAAAGAATTGAGGAATTGGAGGAGGACACTACTAGTAATGAAGAGATTGAAAAATATGCCAATTGTATTATGGATAGGCACAGGGATTTCTATGTGGAGTTATAAGGGGATATGCAGGAATTGACAGAGGCTGCTGAAGATAGATTCACCAAGTTATGTGATGATGAAGGGAAAATGAAGGAAGCGACTACATGGAAAAGTGAGTGTGAAACAATGCTCCAAGGGATGTTGGAGACAACCACTGTGAAAGATGTGATATTGGATGCAGCATGTGAGCAAAATGAGCAAATGATAATGATGGAGATTGTGATCTGCGATGCATTGGGAGATGTCGACACTCATGAGCACCAGGATTATATGGAGCATATGTCTGCAGTCCATTTGTGGCTCAAGACAAATTAGTTAATAGTGGATTTGTTAAACCTTTTATGCTTTAAACCTTTTTGAAAAGGCACGTCCTTTTGCAAACTGATGTATAAGTATCCGTTGTTGGATAAATTTAAGGGGTAGAAGATAGAATTAGAATAGGATAGACTGTTGTAAGCATTAAATTTTCAGAAATGATGACATTCAAGGAGACTATGTTGCATGTATGAACTTTGAAGGAGATAATGAAAAACTATTGATTTAGTGGCTTCATTCTAGTATCAATTGTTTGTTGGATTCTTGCAATTATTTGATTGTCTCCAATCTGATGTTTCTTGGTTGTTTAAATTGAAGTATCAAGTATATATTCTATTTATCAGTACACATTTGTTGTTTTTGTGTGATTTGGTTTATTGGATTCTTTAAAGAAGAATTAAAATTCCTTTCAATAAATTACAGTAATCTGGGAATGCCATTTGGATCATTAAGAAGAATCAGATTATTAGATTTGATATTCTGCCTCAACTAGGGTTTATCATTTACACTCTTGCATGTTTATACCAGTTGTAAACTCATAGTTATATGCTAAACAATTAGAGGACCTGCTAGATAGAAACCATTCATTAAAGGCTTTCATTTGACTCCGTTTTACCCAATAAGGCACTGGTCTCCCTTATTTACATTACATTAGTTTTATTCATTTCATTTAACATCTCTTAATTGAACATATTAATTCATACCTTGATATTGCATATACAATTTATACCAAAGTAGGATCATATCTTTCCACTGTTAAATTGCCATTTGTGGATAGTTAGATCAAGTAGGAAACATAAATTGAACATATTAATTTAGTATAAGAGTCAACCAATCATAAGGAAAACATAATATGAAGATGAATTTTCTCAAATCTTGTGGTTGTAGATGCCCTTTTGAAATCTATGCAAAATGTGGGAGGATAGACAAAGCTCATGAACTATTTGACACAATGCCTCGAATAATTGTAATCTCATGGAATACACTCTAATTAGAAAAGTCTCATCACTGCCCTCATAACAATCTATCAATTTGTTTTAGTGTCTATTGTGTTATACCCAATTTGGGACATGGGGTATAACAAAATAGACACTAAAATAAATTGAGAGATTATAATTCTTTGAGACATTTTGTCAAATATTTCACAAGATTTTTCTATCCTTCCACATTCTGTATAAATTTTAAAAGGGCATCTACAACCACAACATTTGAAAAAAATCATCTTCATATTATGCTTTGATGGATGTCTATACCCTATTCCAAATCTCCCATATTAAGGAAACCAATAAGGATTTTGGTGAAGGTTGTGTTGGTGTTTAAAATACAATCCATGTAGAGGTTGCAGATATCTAAGAGGTAGCCAACCCCTATCAAGGACAACTACAACCACTAATGGCCAACTAACGAGAGTCAGTAAAGAACTGACTTCTCCTACACTTTTGGCTCTGTAGGACCAAGGTGGGTAAACCTAAACGTGTTCACATGAATGTCTCATGATTGGTAAGAACACTTCCTGTGTACATATTACAATTCCTACACACTCAAAGGGATAGTGATCATCTCAAGGTTTTGGCAGACCAGAGAATGACTACCAGTACCAAAGAGCAATGGAATTGACCCACTTATTTGTTACAATACTTCCCTGAGGAGGACAAGGTTGTATTCAAGTGTTTTGTGTTCAGTATTTGGATATCCTTGCTTAGAACCTATAGTCTTGAACTAATAAAATGACACAAACATTATCCAGTGCTTCATCCATAGGGCAACAGAGTCATACAGAACAAAATCCTGATACAATGAAACCATCTCATATAGCATTACTATCATGAGATATTTTAGCATATTAAGATAGTACTTCTTCAAGCATCCTGAGTATATACAACCATGAACATGTAACTTATTTTTCAAGCATTTGATTAACTCTTTGAGTTAAAGCAAGAAAATGAATCACATTTTCAATTAACTATTGAAACTGAACAGATGAATCTTTGATAAAGCTATTATATCACACTAATCCGTATATAAACCTAACCCTAGGATGACTTCCTGAAACAAAATTTTCATAAAACTTTAACAATAAAGAGGACTGTATAACTTCCAAGCATCGGATTGTGAATTCTCCTTTATAGAATAGGAGAGCAACAAGCATTAGGCTACATTGTGACACCAAATTGAATTTCAGCACCAAATGAAATTCAAATTTACATTCCTTGTCATAATGATACCGTGCATGAACAAAGGAATCAAAACGGTTATGAAATAACCAGTCGAAAAAAAAAAATTTGTGCAAAGCACGTGCACGTCCATATCCACATCCACATCTACTTGATAGAACAAGAAGAGAAGAGAAGACACGTCCAACGGACCCACTGCCAGTAATCATGAAGAAGCAACACGGCCCCGGTACAAGCAACCACTCCGAGTTCGAGCCTGCGATAGTGATGGCACCACCTCCTCTTTACCGACCTTGCGAGCACATTCCCGAACAACTAGACCTGGTGCTAATGCAGACACTGGCTCAATTGCCAGAACCTTCTCATCCACTCCCATAAGATCGGCCAGGGAAGCCCAATAGTACCGATAATCAGAATCAGTCTCAGATTCATCAGAATCTGAGATGATTATTGGGGATGAACAATGTACTAGCCTCTTCCCAGTGTTCCTAATAATAGCCTTGTGAGACATGGGAGAATCAGATTTCTTCATGACTGGTGAAGCCAGCCTCGCACTCCTTCGCTTAACTGATTTACTCATGATAGAAACAAAGCGCAGCCACAAACAGAAGAAAAACCTTACTGCACTTCACAAGAGAATGCAATGTTGATTACATACAATTCAGTTAGCATTTATAGAGCAAGCCAATATGCAGGGTATAATTACTTGAAGGCGATTCAAGCACTTGCATAGTTAATGATCCAGATAACTATGAATACCCTCAGCAAGATGGCACTATTTGCATGCAGGAGGAAATCAGGTGGAGATCCTCGGGAGAAAAGAAACCTGTATCATTAATGACACGAGCAACAGCCAAGTAATACATGCCACATGGGAAACTCACACACTTCTTCCCTATAAATGAACCGCCAATTCGGGAGGCACTTTAACAATAAGAGGGTGGAGATCAAGTCAATGGATGTTGACAATCCACGTCGACGCCTTCAAAAAACATATCCAATCAAAAACCCACAGAAGAATAGACCCAGACCGCACAATGGGTCCCATATAATCCCACTGGCATGAAAAGAAAAGCCACGTGCCACTCCCTCGTGAACCTCGCAACACTCTCCCGGATATTTACTTTGCCCATGTGAGGTGTGTGAGAGATCATGATTACCCCATTATTGATGGCTATTACCAGTGAAAAGATGGCCCCCTGTCATATCGAACACCTCAGGAAGAAAACCCATTCATCCATTCACGCCACATGGCCATATCTCATGAACCTCGCACTACTTTGATGACGCTAGCAGACAAACTTGCGAGGTCTGTGAGAAGCAGTCAAGATCGAATTCTGTGATCAGACGGCTCATCAGCCCTCAGATGGAACATTTAAGTGGGGCCTGCATTGAAATTTCTGGCGGTGTAATACCTAGGCCATTACGCCAAAAAGACCGACAAATCAGGTGAAATAGGGCCGGTTAAGCACGACCTGAGAGGGATGAAACCTCACTTAAGTGACCGGTCCACCGTGGCAACAGGTCACCGTTAAAACATAACAAGAGGGTTTTGACCGATCCATACTGAAGGTTACCCTGAGTAATTTAGAAACCCTCTAACCCTAGCTTCAATTTATTGAAGTTCCATCAGGTTGTGTAATTTTTCTTTGCATCTACCAATTGCATTTGTTTGAAAGTTTCTAAAACCTTTTCAACAAATCCATTATGTGTATATTCTAAAATCATTATAGTCCTTATAGTCCTTCTAGTCCACATCACTTTGTTTTTTGAAGAAACTATTACCATATATGTCTTATTTATGTTCTAAATTGGATACATGTTTATAAGTTTGATATTACAATTAATAATATTAATTTTGGCAAGACATTAAAAGATTTTGTTGATTTTAAAAATATATGCATCCCAATGTAAAAATGCCAACAATGGAAGCAATGATTGTAACACATAATTTTTGATGTAGTATCCAATTCAAAGGATGATGTTACAATTTAGGGTTATGATTGGGTATTTAATTAGGGTTAGGATTTAGTGTTCGGGTTAGTGTTAGGTTTAGAGTTAGGGTTAGGGTTAGGAAAATAATGTTAGGATTAGGGTTAGATTAGGGTTTATGTTTTATGGTTAGGGTTAGATTTAGAGTTTTGGTTATGGTTGGGATTAGATATGAAATTAGGGTTAGGGTTTAGTATTACAATTAGGGATTATAGTATTAGGGTTATATCTAGAATGAATTTTTAGGGTTATTGTAATTATGATTAAGGGTTGCTTTTATATTTGGCTTAGAGTTGGGGTTAGGATTAAGGCCAGGGATAGGGCTAGGGTTAAGTTTAGGGATAGGTTTAGGGTTATTAGAGTGAATGCAACTAGTTAATAAAATAAATAATATTTAGGGTTAGGTAATTAGGGTTAGGGTTGGGGTTAGAGTTTTGGTTGTGGTTAGGGTTATAAAGATAGTATAAAGGTGAGGGTTAGGGTCAAGGTTAAGGTTTCGAGAGAAAGGGTTAGGTTATGATTTGGATTACCCTAAACTCTAACCATAACCATAAACCTAGTCCCAAACCTAACCCTAAAGAAAACACATAACCTAACCCTAATTTTAGTGTTTGAGGCTAGGCTCAAACACTATATAACCTAACACATAACCTAGCACTAGAAAAAATTCTTCTCCCAAACAATCTCCTCTACTTCTATTCATGCCTACTAGAGTTGCAACATTCAACATTGGTGCTTCAACCATTCATTCAAAGCTAAGAATTTGAAAGCAGTGTTCATTTGTAATATAATTAATCATTTAACAATATTATAATTATTATTAATCTAATACAATATTAATATTATTAATAATATACCAATAATATTAATAATCTAATATAATTACTATTAATCTATATATAGATTATATATAATCTTAATATATCAAATATATCATTATAATTCATATAATGTAGTATAATATTGTTTAATAATATATTAATATTATAACATTACTATTAATCAAAGTGCTTTAATATTTATGTCGAGTTTTAGTACATTATATGACAGGTTACTAAAGTGGCTCCGAGATGCACATGCTCAAAATCGGCGGTGATGTTATAATCTTGATGAAAAGTTGCTTGACGGTTATGTTCAGTGCTGGTGACTTCTCAAACACAAGAAGATGTGATTTTGGCCCTATTAGGAGAAGATTTAAAAGTTGATTCTAGAGCTGAGAAAAATTATCATATTAAATTATGAAGCCCCTTTCTTTGGCAAGGAGATTCCATGTGTGTTCAAAAATTCTTGTTGCACACATTTCCATTACTCATGTTGCTAAGAACCTTGCAAATCCTCATATTTGAAGATTGAAAAAATCCAAAGGTATATTTTATGGCCTCCCATTAACCAAGGAAAATGGTTTCACAAAGTATCCTAGGAGTTTTATTATTTCCCTCATGACTATAATAGGCTTGGCTTACTTTATATTCACTACTCTAAATGGTGCCATAATAGGCTTTGCTTGCTTTATATTCACTACTCTAAATGGCGCCATAATTTTTTAAAATTTAATTAACATACTCTAAAACCTAACTAAAGCAGGTTGTAGCTCATCAAATTGGACAAGTGAAAGGTCAATACCAGCGTTGAGGAAGACTTTGGAGGAGTGAAAACAAGGTCAATACCAGCGCCGAGGACCAGGTTGAGGGCACTCAGGGAAAATCGACGACCAAGGGACAATGAGTACTGTAAGTTTGGCACCCCCATTCTCTTTAACCTGCAATTTTCATGCCTAGTTTCCAAAGATCTTCTCACACATTGGCCCCCCCATTCTCGTAAAATGGTATAAGATAAGACAAAAAAATAAAATAGCTTTGTCTTTCACATTTTTATAGTGATTACTAGAGGCACATAGACCAATTCTTCATAATAGATGAATTTGATCATACTTTTCCAATGATGCAACAGTTCAACTTTGGGGTGTATCATTTAGGCAACAGTTCAACTTTAGGGTTCATCATTTAGGCAATGAGGAATCCCTACTCTTTCCATATGCTCTTTCCTTTCTATTTCTTCAAATGTATAGTTTATGTCTTATATTGTATTGAAATAGTTATTCCCACAACTTGTGTGGGACACCATACATTTGTAATTATCAATAAAAGACATTTGTGAAAATTTTGTGTAATCTTTCTCTTGTATACATTTGCATAATGAACTGCAATTCATTTGATAATACTTTTGTGTATATGAATGGAACTTAGTAGAATTGAATGTGTACCTTTATCTTTATTTTTCCAAAAACTATCCCAACTTTACTTGATTGAGTTAGAAGCTAAATTAGGTAAAAAATTTGGTGACATCTTCTATATGTTTGCCTGCTAAACATCCTCACCAGTTGCCTAAACTTATCCATTGGGAATGGTGTTGACTCTTGGAACTTGACAAGACTTGAGAAATAGTCTTGCATAATGTTGTAACTCATCCAAAATAGTGCATAATGTTGGCATTTTTTACAACCCAAGTAGAACCTGTAGAAGCTTCTATGAGCTTGCCATACTCAATTTTAAAAGTCTTGAAGGCACTGTGCCAGCTTAACGAGAAAAATGCAACAAAACTATTATCTCTCCTACACTTCGGACTCTGTAAGATCCAGGAGGGTATCCCTAAAATATATTGTCATTCATGATGAGAATTATTTGCTCATACGTGGATAAACAACAGATAAATTTCAGTCTAAGTTTAAATAAGATAATCCTTCAAGAAATTGGCTATTTCTCAAGAGAATTCAGCTCTTATTTAACAAGGAATTGAAATAACACCTAAGTGTGTTTTTATGAAATATTCGAGTGAAATTGCATGAAGCTATAACAAAAAATACAAGAACAATAAGCAGTCAGAGTACCAGTGCCATATCCTAAAGCACGGAGTCAAACTAGAAACTGAACTACAGGGTAACTTTCATCTAGAGCATCTATGATCTATATGTAAGGAATTACCATCCATTCATTAATACATGAATCTATTACTCTTTAGCAAATCCTATGTGCTAATTTGCATGAACTTATTGAACAACTGAAGCATTTAACAGGTCCATTGAACCAGAGCTATAGTCGAACATAATCCACAGGAAATGACAAATGAAATTTAATGAACATCATCTTTGATAGACTTTTCATTAAAAATTCATGCAAATTATTACAATAGGAGAGAAAATAGACTCAAAACAATCACAAGATTTGCATAAGTATGCTCCAAAACCCCATGATTTACTAAGTTCCCAAACAGACTCAAAGCTTCAAAAAACTGGACATATTCTTTTCTCTCTCTCTACTTGATTCTTCTCTTACGTATCTTAAGTAATTTCAACAGACCTTTTCCTCGGCCCAGAATTCCCTTTTATAAAAACAAGGGAGCAAACAAGCTTTAGGCCGGAGGATACACATGTCCATTTTTTACTGGACCGCTAATTCCTAATCAGTTATCTTTACATCATTTGCTTGGTAAGAGAAGAAAAGCTTAAAACAAAATGATGATTAATTTGTTACGGAGGAAAGGAAAGCATGGTTCCAAGTATTGATTCCCTGACACCAAAGCATCTTTTAACCGCTCCATGTGCTAATTTTATTTGCGCAGTTTGTACCTGAATCTGGCAAGAGAATGCATTTCAAAATATAATACCGTAGGCCAAACCTGTATTTTACATGACCAAATTGCAGCTCTCATCCCCATTATTTATAATTCAAGTTCATCAATAAACATCTTTTTCCATGACTCAAAATCTTCCTCTGACGGCCAATTGAAAGCCACTTCCCGGTCCACCATTTTTTGATAAGGTACATACTTTATCATTAATGACGTGGCTGTCTTGTCAAAATTCTCTAGGAAACTAATGACAAGTGATAACTTCTCTAAAGTGTTCTCCAACATGCGAATATCAGCATTTTTGCATCTCATGAGTTTGGGCGGTCATTATATTATTCATTTGCTCCTTCCACGCCTGCAAAGGCTTGAAACTATCTTGACTATGAAAAATATGAGGTAGTGGAGACAAATATTTTTCATCTAAATATCCTTTAGTGCTTTGATTTTGGACTCCATAGGAGCAGCAGACCCCTGAAATTTTTGCTCAGCAATAGTCTTAACAAATTGATATGTTGTCATGACTGTAGGATACTTATTCCCATGCTGCTTTGCTCCAACTGCCATAAATTTCAATTTTTCCATTCTAGGGCCCCATCTATTTAGCAAAGGGATAACCAATTCTCTGTCCCTTGGAAACAATTCAAGTGCTTGCAGCATCAAGGCATAATTCGCATGAACACCATTCAGCTTACTCTGGACCCGTTTATGTAGATGCCTTAACATAGTATCAACAATTTCTGAATTATTCCTTCCTGTTACATCCCGGATTTGATTTACCATCTCCTTATATTCTTCAATTTGCTGGAGTAACTTTTCCCTAGAAGGATCTTCGCTCGAGGTACTGGCCTTCTCAACCGCAATAGGCACTTGTCCCATATTATACGGGACCATAGCCCAAGATTGAACCTGTGCAGGAGGTTGGGGTTGATCAATTGGTGGGTTAGCAATAATTTGGCTAGAGCTAACCTGCTTTTGGGATCTCAAGATTTCCATTTGTTGCCTTAATAAGGCCATTTTTGTTTCCAATTTCGCCACCCTTTTCCAACTCTTATTATACTTAATAATAATGTCATTATACTAGTTCCTTAGAGTATCTCAGTTTTTAGTTAAATCCTCCACGATTGCCCTAGTAAATTTGGCAACATTCATAACCATGTCAACAGCCTCCAAGGCAGGGGTATCAACAACTCTCTTCACAATCAAATGACCACTAAAATCGGATGTTTCAGCGACAATAGGTTTTTGAGACCCTGTAGATAGTGACCATATTGCCAGAGAATCCCACTCTTCACTGAAAGCTGATCCTTTAAGTGCTAATGTCGCCTCCTCCTCTGTTGCAAGAAGCGGTTTATTTTCCCTTCTTACTGTATCAAATACTACAGCATCAGCAATATCCTATTCAAGGAGTAGCAATATCCCACACTTTTGAACCAATGTTCTGCCCTGTTTTGGTGTGATTTCCTTAAACCTCTCCTTCAATTGTACTCTGACCTTTGACTGAATTACTTGCTCTGGAAGCTCTAGGTGCAAACTTCTCTCATGTGCTACCTGCTCAATATAAGATGAGAGATGAGCTCTCCATACAAAATCTTCAAAAGCATGGGTATGGATAAAAGAGTCATCCATCATGAATTCTTTGCAGGCTTCCATTCTCAAATCATCACTATTTGTAATTCCTTTAATCTCATCCTTCCCCAATCTTAGGGTGATGGCTCCTGAGCTCGTTGCAATGTCAGTCGGATCTAGTGGCATTTCTGGATTTATTTCATCCGGAGTTACAATAATATCCTCCTCATCATTACCTTTCTGGCCAACATCCCCCATACTATCAGTTCTAGACCTCTTTGGGGATGATGTGCTAATTTGTTCTAAACTCTTTGAAGGCGAATCCAGATCAATAATACCAGATACTGATTTCCTTAGGACGGATGATGCACCACTCATCATAACTTCCTCTGTCTTATTTCTCTTCCTTCTTGAAAACACTTTTATTTTCCCTTGAGGCTGGTAGGTAGGCCTTTCTTTGAGTCTTATCTCAGGGTGTTGCTCAGTAACATTTGACTTTCCCTTTCTTTCTACAATCCTTTCCTCCTTCAAGACTCCTACTATGCTCTCGAAATTATCAAGAACATAGATTGCCCTGCTGAGCTCATCTTTAGCATCAGGTACAGGATCAAAATCAGGTATTTTCTCCTGTTTACTTCTTACCATTTTTGAATAGGCAATGTACATTGCCTTTCTCTCATCCTGTAAGTCCTCATCAAAAATATTCTTAATGATATCTTCAGGATAGTAGAAATTGTGAACAAAAGTTCCAGTCCGATGTCTAGCCTTCATTTGGGAGATAAAACCCTCATGATCATAATTCCTAGGGCGTACAGTATTCAATCTATATGGCTTGAGTAACAAATGTAAAGTTCTCCACCCTCCCTTTATCATAATAAAATCTGAAAAAGTTTTATATTCAGGGAAAAAGGTTCCTTTCTTGTGTTCAGTAGGCAAATGGAAATCTTAAGATGCTCCCAATTGCCTCATAATCTCTACAAAACCAAGTCTAAGAGGAACTTCTTTAGGTAGGACAGACGGGATGGCATTGGTGCCAAAGACCCTAAAGATTGTAGTATTGTGATTGGGGATAATATCACCCCAATTGTGGGTTAGATTCAGCTCAGGCCTCCTCTCCATAGGTCTTAAAAAGTCATGAATTTCTTTTGGAATCCTGGGTGGATCAACAACTAAAGCCTTCCTTAACTTAGATCCAAAAATATTATGAAAGGTGACATAATCAAACTTATGATCATTTTTGTCTAAGACCCTAGTCCAATATTGGACAGGCATTTCAATATCTCCTTCCATCTTCCTCAACTCCATATCTTTTTCAAATACCTTCTGACCCCTATATAAAAACATATGAATCAACAGTGAAAACCATCTAAATTTTACCCAATTCTTTCCCAGCTTCAAAGCTACTAAGCCAGAATCTATGTTCTCTACAAGGTAAGTGGCAAAGTCATATACCACATTATAACCAGGGTTTTGGAGGTTGACAGCCATATAAATTATCTCTATAGGCACATTCTTCTTCAGTTCAATCCCCAAAACTTGACATAGTGCACAGATGGTCTTCTTGAAATGAGGGGCGAAGTAGTCTACCGGGAAAGGTTCACGCTCATTCTTGCCAATAACAACCTTTTTTTGATTCTTCCCTCTTCCCAACACAGCCAAATGGGGTATCAAAAGGGATGTCCTTATCAAACCCTTAGTGTTTATGTATTCTTCCTTGAAGACCTCCAATTTGATGGGAATCATATCTTGGCTCCATTCATGTAAGCCAAAAATCTCTGCAATTTCCTCTCTAATTACTTTAATCATAGGCTTACCAAGATGTGTTCTGACAATTCGAGTCATAGGATCGTACCTTGCAGCAATATCTTTTAATAAGTCTACATCTTCATAGACATTCAGTACCACCAGCTTACCCAAGTCCAGTCTCCATGGATTACACAAAGGAACAGGAAAATTTCTATTTCCAAACCAATTGGAAAAGAGTTGCCAACCAGTGTACGACAATTCGGCATCATGGATTGTACACTGTTTGTCCATTAAACCTTCATGAATCATGGGTCCATAGAACAATATCCTTCCTTCTTGCTTCTTGCTCGTAGAAGGTTTCAACAAATCAATAATATCTTGTGAGTAACCCCTAGGCATAGCCTCAGGACCAACAGTTCGTGCCTTGGATGCCATATATTTTAAATAGAAGGGGATTTGAACTAGGGTTTTCTTAAAGAAAAACAAACAATTACACCCTATTCTTGACTGTCGTTACAGAAAACTTTTTTATATGCACACAAATCACTAGCAATGACCTATATAAGCTCTAATAGCCAATTCGCTTAACAATTCACCAGGAATCGAAAAGGACACAATCGCCAATTATTCAATAGGCAACGCTAATATATTCTGAAATTACAAAAGAAGGCGTTCATATCACTTACTATTTATTTTGCAGAGCGTCAACTGTCGCGATAATGGAGAACTGAGATAATAGCCGCTTTTCTAAACACCGAGGAATTCTTATAAACCATAATGCAACACTGAAATAGCAATCCACTGGTTATTTAGCATTTAATTACGTAGGCCGAGTCGAACTTGACCATTACTATTCGCTCGCGCGAGATAGAATGGCTATAGTACAGCACCAGTTTGTTTGAAAACATGTCGTTGATCAAAGATACAGTTGGCCAGATGGATGGTCCAGATTTGGTCAACAACAGTTTGAAAATGACACATCCTCCTTCCAGTCAACAAGCGAGCAAGAATATTGCCCATTAGGTACCACATCAGCATGGAACGGGTCCCACCTCATTCGTTAATCGATAACACCAACGCCCACACGTCAACACATCGCGTACCTCGCAGCATTATTGAAATTGAAGTGTTAATTGCGCGAGGTCAGCGAGGGACGGCCCAGATGCATCGGATAGTACATAGCTGTCAACATCATCACCCGTCCATCAGTCAGCACTCAAAAACTGGCCCCACCAAGTTACACAATAGGCAGTAGCATCTCGCAAGCCTCGCAGCATTTTCTGTGATGCAAGCACAAACCTTGCGAGGTGTGCGATGAACGGTCAAGATCGCAGTTCCTGCATCCGTCGGCTAATACAAATTTGCACACATGAAATAGTTACTTTAAAGAAAGGGGACCACTAGGCAAATGGGAAAATAACCCACAGGGTCAAAAAATAATTCAAAGGCTACGTTGTAAAGGTTAATAGGCCGAAAACCGAAAGGATAGGTAAAAGGGGTTGGTGAAGTGACGGGAAAAAGGGATAAAACACGACTTAAGTGATTGAGTATTGCTGATAGCAAGTCAACGGCTAGAAAGAAAAAACCCCCAAATACTAGACCAGTAGAAAAATAACGAAGATAAAACCACCCCAAAGGGAAGGAAAATAAAAGCTCCACCACATAACACCTACCAACCTTATTCAACCTACCAAATGACTCAAAACAAACTAACTGTGCAAACAAAACTTATTCACTTAAAAAAAAACTATCCTAACCTAGACTAACTGAGGAAAGGAATACCTAAATAAAACCATTAACTGGTTCATGAAAGTAGCTACCCTTTCTTTGCAACTTGTAATGCTCCATATGTTTGTGAGCATCAAAGAGGAAATGAAGAAATGATAGATGTTTAACCAACTATTGCAATGCCTCATAAATGGAGAAAACAAATCCACTTACCATTCATGTTATCTTAAAATGGATAGGATAGTAGGATAGAGTCCTCATGCTTGGGTGCAATAATGACTTGTGATGCATTGCTAGTTTCCATCCTAGTTAGATGCCTGATAGGACATCCCCTTGAAAGCTTTAGATTGGTTTTTCCTTTTTCCTCTTTTGGTGTGATCATATCCTTCATCTTACTCTTATGGTGCTCTTGTGGTACAAGAAATTGATTTGGAACTTCATGGTTTTCTTCTTCTTTCAAAGAACCCAATAAGGTTGATATAATATTATCATGACTGCATTCTTCAAACCTTTCTACCTTTTTTATGGTTGTCCTGTTTCATGGCTAAGTTTAGACAAGAGAGAAGGAAAAATAGCTTGCTTTTATTGATTGAAAGGTAAAAATACAGCTGAGTACAAGTCCGTGAAAATGAGTTACAATGCTATCTTTTTCTTGAAAGCTCCAAAAATGAGCTACAATACTTGCTGAAAGAAGAAAGAACTAACTCCAAACTATCATTTGAAGTTACTTTATGCTTGCAAAGACGCTGCACAAAGATGTTAAGTAGATTTGATTTGTGATGGACACATTTGAATGGTAGTAACAATAACTTGCAATCTATCAAGACTTGATTACCTTATAACCTGTCAATTTCTAGTGATGAAATGATAAATTAATCATAATGTCACCTTCGGATCACATCACCATGAAAGAACTTCATCCAACATCCTTATGAGTGCAGGCACCACAAAATAGGTATTTGTCAGATTTGTCTTCCTCAAGTGAGGGAAATTCAGGAAGAGAAGAGGAAAGCGAGACATGTAGTAGGTCTAAAAGAGAGATCAACTAGAGGTCAAAAGATTAGAAGAAAATTCCGTAAACGCATAGAATTTTTTCTTACTGAAGGGGGGTCATGTTCTTATGATGATGAGAGCATAGGCGACATCGAGGTGCCCTTGAGGTACAAACATCTACGGAAACAATGGGTACCCAAGGAACTTCCTCCAATAAACACTGATCTTTGTGTCAACGAGAGGATATATCGCATAGCACCATCGTCATTACATGGTTTGGGCCTATTTTGCATGGACGGCATAAAATTCTGTTACGACAAAGTTACTGAGTTGATGAAGTATGTTGGACCCTATTACAATTACAAAGATTGGATGCAGCTGGTTTGATATACACGAAGTATGCATAGGTATGCACTATCAGCAAATTATATACAACTAAAAGATAAGGATCAAAATAAAGGAGTGGCTAGGTACATTGACGGGAGGCCAAAAGCATCAGGGAATATTGTAGGGTTTATAAATAGTACATGACTTGGGTCAACAAATAAGCAACCCAATTGTATATTCGACGCACGAGAGGGAAACCGTGTATTCGTATGTGCGATAAAATCAATAACTGCAGGGGAAGAGTTGCTAATCGATTACAATTTGAATCGCTTAGATACAAACACAATTCTTATGGGGGTGGTATGTACTATATATATACCATTTTACCCAACCTCCAATTAATGACTCCAATATACCATTTTATTATTATGTTTTTTTTCGTAAGTCTATTGGTTTCATTTCAGTAATGTTTTTTATATTTAATTTTTGTCACAGCGGGACATTGATCATACGAGGAAGGCTCTGGCCCAGAGCACAGATCGCGATCCATCTTCAGGCGCTTCTATCCGACAAGTTTAAGTCATTGTAATTATACAAATTAGATACGAGCAAAATGTTTTATTATTATGTTTTTTTCATGAGTTTATTGGATTAATTTTGATAATGTTTTTACTATTCTTGTTACAGTTGGCTGATCGGGGAAAGGCACTAGCAGTACAGGAGAACATCCATATGGAGGTGCAGTCACTATTATGCAATGATGACATTGCATTTTCCACAAACCCTGTGGATATGATGAGGAAGGCCCAAAAAAAATGCAATCAAGAAATCCTTCAGTTGGTATTCATAGTGCCTCAAACAAATGAGATAAGAGAAAGGGTTAAAATATTGTCTGAGAGAGCACAAAACTTGGAAGTAAGCTGTCATGAGATCTTTAATTATAACATAAGTTCATTCATGGTTTTATATTTTGTACTCTTTTATGTCATGAACTAAAATATGTGTTGTTTTTACAGGATTATTTGCGTCCTCATGATCATGCTGCTAGCCGTGATCAAGGTACTGCAAGTGTTTCCCAGGAAGTAGGGGACGGTACAAGTGTCAATCCTGATCTTCTTGCACATACAACACATCATCCGACCCCATCATCTGTACCTATATTGTCGTTTGAAATGTCGGAAACACATACCATGCAGGCATTCGGTAGTCCACCCTCTGGCAGCGAACACATGCCACTACATGTGTCAGTACCTGTGGATGCAGAGGCCACTACGACTGGTGATGTTTTAGCGGCATTTCCTGGATCTTCTCGTATTACTAGTACGGGAACATTGTCGGTCACATTTGTCGTGATCGAGGATTTCCTTCCCATAAAGATAGAGAAGGTCCCAGGTACTTTAAAATGTTTTTATTATTATTATTATTATTTTAAGTAAGTGCTAACAGTGGGGATAGCGCCCTATTATATTGATTTACAAAATGGCAATATTCGCCTACATTGTAATTGCAGGAAATGATGTTTTTTATAAACATCTAAGTGATATTTCATTGGAGCTCTTCGGGCCCACCATACGTACACGGTGGAATGCCCAAAATCAAGATTTAAAAGATGAGCTCATTAACTGTTTAGTTGTGTTGTTCGGTGATAAAACATTCAACCGAACCAAGGTCCTTAAGAAAGTTGGTACCTATCTAAAGTATGTGAGGAACCAATATAGGTCACATTTAGAGAAGAACAAAAAGTACAAGCGTCCCCCCATGATTCCGGAAAGGGAGTGGAAGGACTTGGTGTCGGATGGAAAGGAGAAGGCTGAAAAGAAGAAAGGAAAGATACTACCGGGCCAAGGAAGGTATGTAATACTATCAACAATTTAATTATATACTGATTAATCTTTCTTTTTACATAATCTAACGTATTTCGAATTTTTCATAGGCTGCCCGACACATCGAAGGCAACAAAGGCAAGAGTAGAAAAACACGGGCAACACAAACTTGGCTCTGGTGGTTATATGAAAGTAGCCGCACGATTTGTAAGTATCAATAAATGAAATATTGCATCCAAATAATAAATTGCAAACAATTTTGGTTTTATCACATCATAGAAGCAAAATTCATGATCGCCTGCAAAAATATAGGGCTTTGATTTCAAAAGAGTGCCCACACAAGAGGACCTAAAGATTGCCTTCGACCAAGGCTATGGAGCCCTGACTGAATAGCTAAGAGTCTCGACTGAGCAAACACAATCTTCCACTGCATCCAACATGCAGGTAAATAAACTCAATAAAGTTTATTTCAAATTGAATACTTGTGCAATCTGTTCAATATTAATTTCCACCATAATAATGTGCCTATTTGTTTTACACAAATAAGCAATGATAATCTTGCACATGACATTGGAATGCAGCCTGGTGAGGGTGGAGCGCAACCTGTTGATGAAGGCCATAGTGTGCATCCCGGTACTAGATGTATTCATGTGCTATACAAAACGTAGTATGGATTAATACAATTAAACATCTTTAATTGCATTTAGTGTATTAATGAATGTAACCTTTTGTGTTTCAACTTTAGAGCATGTAGAGCGTGATCAACATGTTGAGCATGATCAGGCTAGACAAGATCAGGAACATGATGTGGCTCCATCAGGTAAGCAGGACCACTCTAATGTTCTTTTAAACATTTTTAATTGCAATTGGTGTATTAATTAATGTGATCTTTCGTGTTTCAACTCCAGATCAGGATTTAGAGGGTGTTCAACATGTTGAGCATGAGGCTATAAGACAATATTAGGAACATGATGTGGCCCAATCAGGTAAAGAGCACCACTTTGATGTTCTTTTAATTAATGAAATACGTGTAACAATAATAATAAAACATATCAATTTAACATTTCTTTGCTATTGCAGCAGACCCCCCCTTGCAGCCGTGTCCACACGGTTGTGAGTACACGACTAGGCGTACATTAAGATCATGAGCAGAGCTCGAAACAACTCAATGGGGGACAAATGATTTTGAAAACAATACTCCACTTCAGCTTTTTTTAGCTGCAAAAAAGAAACAAAAAAAAAAGTGATTGTAATCATATTATGACAGCCATATTTTTGATAATATGTAAAAACTGAAAAAATGAAATATGTTAATGAATGAATCTGAATATGTTAATGAAAAAATGTTATATGTTAATGAATGAATGTTATATGTTATTAATGGATGAATTAATGATTAATGTTATATGATCGGGTATGGGGAATTGAGAGTGATGTGAGGGGGGGGAGAGGGGAGGGCCAAATGAGCTTCCACCTTCACATGGTTGGCCCTGTTAAGTAGAGATTATTAAACTACTCTCAAAACAAAGAGAAGCTCAAAAAGGTAAGTAATGCACTTTTCAATATAAGAAATGCATCGTTTGAAGCATCAAACCAATCTACAAAGATGAAAGAAAGTGCTAACTTTTCACTATGAACATTATGTTGTGTGTGGATTTGGTTTCAAAGCTCTGTTGATGGAGATGGCTTGTATGACAGCCAAGAAAATAGTTATCATTATTGCTGCTACAAACAGGCCTCATATCGCTGTAATAGTCTTGATCTTTCAACGAATAGGTTTAAAAAAAAAAAGGCACTTTCTCGTCGAATTTACGATGAACCAAAAAAATGTCTGACGAATTTGCAATGTATTCGACGAAGTTTTGCCGTAATGACTTGCCTATTTCGTTGCTCGTTCGATGAACTTTTGTTGCTATTTCAATCTAAACTATGTCACCAAGACTCCTACCGATGTAATCTTATCGGCGTCATATAGCTGCTCGGGTAGACCTTCAGAACTTACTCCGATGATATATGTCTTGCCGATATGCTTCCCTCGATGAGACAATATGTGTATCTCACCGATGAAAAGTTATCGCTGAGACAAAAAACCAGTCCTCTCGATATATCTTCTCAGGCAATTTTGATCGCTGTAATAGTCTTCATCTTTCACCGATATGCCTACATTTCAACGAATAGGTTTTTTTTTAAAAAGTGCACTTTCTCGTCGATTTTACGACGAACCTCAGAAAGCGTCCGACGAATTTGCAATGTATCCGACAAAGTTTCGTCGTAATGACTTGCCTATTTCATCGCTCGTTCGACGAACTTCTGCCTCTATTTCAATGTAAATTATGTCGCCAAGACTCATGCCAAAGTAAGTTTATCGGTGTCATATAGTTGCTCGGGTAGACATTCAGAACTTACTCCGATGATATATGTCTTGCCGATATGGTTCCCTCGGTGAGACAATATGTCTATCTCGCCGATGAAAAGTTATCGCTGAGACAAAAAACCAGTCCTCTCGATATATCTTCTCAAGCAATTTTGATCGCTGTAATAGTCTTGATCTTTCAACGAATAAGTTTTTTTTTTAAAAGTGCACTTTCTCATCGAATATAAGATGAACTGCAAAAAATTTCGATGAATTTGCAATCTATCTGATGAAGTTTCGCCGTAATGACTTTCCTATTTTGTCGCTCGTTTGATGAACTTCTGTCGCTATTTCAATCTAAATTATGTCTCCAAGACTCCTGCCGATGTAATCTTATCGGCGTCATATAGTTGCTCGGGTAGACCTTCAGAACTTACTTCGATAATATATGTCTTGCCGATATGCTTCCCTTGTGCTTTGTCGATGAGACAAGATGTGTATCTCGACAATGAAAAGTTATCGCTAAGACAAAAATTTAGTCCTCCTGAAATATCTTCTCAGAAAATTTTGATCGCTATAACAATATTGATCTCTCAACGATATTGCCAATACGTCGAATTTGTGTCGTAATGGCGACAGACTTACATTGTTAATCCAATGGTTTGGCGAAGGTATGCATCCCGTCATCCGGGCACTGTTCATCGCGCGATCGACGAAGTTGGCGTCACGGTTCCGACGAGCATGTGTTGTGAGGTCGACGTTTTGCAGTCCGTCGGGATGTAGACGAAATTTGAGCAACGATGCTGACTTTTGTTAATCATCGACCGACCGACAATGTTTCGTCGAGATTCCGACGAAAGGCCGTCGGAAATTGGGGTCAAATCCTGTAGTGAAAGTGTGCAAGGGCGAATTGAGGCAGTAGTACTTTGATGTGTCAGATTCCTGAAAGCAGTGAGCTAATGGTGTCTACAATCTTTTGATCAAGTTGTGAATGTGTGGAACCTTTGTGGTGGATCTTTATTTACCTTTTCTCTTTTTGTAGGTAGTGAGCCTCCTTCTGGACAGTGAGTCCTTTGTTGGTAGTGAGCCCTCTAGCAGTGAGCCTTTGTATCTGGTATTGCATTATTTCTATATTATGAGCTAATCCTCATTGTCATTTTTCCCTCATTGGGTTTTCCATGTAAATTTGGTGTCTCTGGTGTTTACTTTATGTTATTTGCATTTCATGTTTACAATTAATAACATAATGGGTTAAAGTGAATTGTTTAAGGTTAAAAGTAAAGTGATTTGATACAACTAATTCACCCCCCTCTCATTTGTCTTGTGCACTTCAACAATTGTTATTAGAGCACTGGTTCCTCAGAGAAAAGCTTAACCACTTGAGGTAGATCAAATGGCTCACAAGTTGTAGATCCCTATTTTTGATGGAGTTGATTACAGTGACTAGAAAGAACAGATGAGAGGTTATTTGGTTTCTCTTGGTTTCAAGACCTGGAAAGCTGTGGAGACAAAGTAAGTTACACCATCTACTAGTCCTTCCTTTGCTAATGAGATTGTGGCTTATGAAGAGAATAAAATTCAAGGTATGCTACCTTCAGTGCTCTATCTAAAACTAAAAGGACAAAATTTATTTCTTTAGGCACTGCTTATGATGTATGGGAAAAATTGAAAGACATTTATGAAGGAAATGATAAAGTAAATTTGTCAAGGAAACTAATTGCTAAGAAAAACTTTGAGAACCTGAGAATGGAAGAGGGTGAAGATATTGTAAGCTATTATCAAAGAGTTGAACTTATAGCAAATGAGATCAAGAATCAAGGTGGTACCATGTCAGATGAAGATATAATTGAGATGATCTTGATGACCCTACCGAAGAATTACAGTTACAAAGTCTCTGCTATTGAAGAATCATATGATCCAAAGATATTTAATAAGGAGTGCCTATTTGGTGTCTTGACTGCATTCAAAATGAGAAAATTTGCAAGAGATAAGGAGAAGACTGAAACAACCTTTAAAGCAATGAAGATAGGAAATGACTCTGTTGGGTGAAAATTATGTAATCCTCTTTTCAATAGATTACACAACCTTGATTTCAACCATAGTTGTGTGAGATGTAATCTCTCCTCTCAGAAATGGGAGGCGCCCTTCTTACTGCTTATAGAAGCTAAGTAAAACTAATTAAATATTCACAAAATGTACACTAGAATTACGAGATGGGGGGTGTGCATCACATTCATACTTCTCTCTTTTTTTAGAGAAGATGTTCTACAATGCTTCACAATTGATAGTTCTTATTCAATACAACTTTAAACTAAAAAATACTAGTAATCCCAATATCTCTATCTTGTCAAAGCAAACCGTAGAGATACCAGTATGATAATAAAAAACAATAAAATGAGAAATAAAATCTCACGAAGGAACAAAGTCGTTCCGTAGATTTTCACTGATGGATCCTTGAGATACGTAAAGTTTGTCATATTAGAAACACAAAGTCTTCTTAGATACAACAATTCCATGATCATCATGAACAAAAAGAATCCTTCATGGTTCCTTGCTTTGGGTTCGAAAGTCTTCGTATTTCTTCTTTGTCTCCAGTACAAATGCCTCATCTGGACCAACAGTATAATCCACAATGGTGTCAAATTTGGTAATCAATCTTCTAGAAAATGAGTGAAGCTTTTTGCTTCTATCAAGATGCATCTTTAGAGTATCCAAAGAAAGTTGCAAGTCACAAATTGTGTGCATGGAGGTCTTTGAAAATTTGACATCCTCTTCTTTCTCCATGATGGCCTCCTTGTAGATCCTAGAAAGTTCACTGGTCGGGAGGAAGATATGATCTTCATCAAGGAGCTTACCCAACAAATCCTTAATTTCTTCTTCTAAGATAGCACGATGTCCTTCGACATCTTCTTATAATTGGTGAAGATCTTCAATAAGAGACCGGATCACCTATATTTGGTGCTTGAAAGATTCTCTTAGTTTCACGTATTTCTGCTTGTCGGGAATTACCCCAACTTTCACCAACTTACTCAGCTTTACCTCTTTCATTTATGACCAAAATGAAAGGTGTTTATCCATTTTTTGTTTCTCTTGGGAAAGTATGTTCTCTTCTTTATCAAGCTCTAGTTTTAGCGTGGCTATTTGATTAGCCTTCTCATTTGCAGCAATTATAATCTGGGAACCATGTTGTATCATTTAATCAATGAAATCATATAGTTCTTTACCTTTGGAGGCAAAATTTTATGTTATTCAGTACTGTTGGTTCCTCAATACTTATCATGGCCATAGATTGTGTACTCCCTGAAGAGCATGCTAATTTTCTCAAAACAACTTCATAGTGCTTGACCTTCTCTTTGTACACATTTCGGGCCTGCTCCATCTTGTCAAGCATTCCTACCAATACATCTAGGACTACCTAAGCATCTACCTTGGCACTTTTGTTTGTTACCTTGCCAAGTTGGATTCTTGTTACAGTGTAGTCCTCGATTGCAACATCACCTTCTTCCCGTGGTGGTAGGCCAATCTCTACAAGCTTTTGACCACATTTTTTAATATGAAGCCTTGAATGTACTCTGGCCTTTTTCTTCCCCTTGGCTTTTCGAGGGGCTATCTCTTCAGGAGACATCATTTTTTTCTTTTGCTTTGATACTTGAGATACTAGCCAAGGGAGAAGAGAGGAAGTGTATACTTCTTGACTGGCTGCCAATTCCTATGTCGTAGTCACTCCTGTAGAAATGAATGGTATGGTGACAATTGGGGTAGTGTCTGTCATGATTTCTCATGTAGATTGTACACCAAGTTGATCTTGTAGAGATTCATTCATGAACCTGTTGAATTTAGATTTGGAAGTGATGTCATAAGATGAAGATGAAAAAGTGGGAATAGATGATGGAGAGCTCAATAAAACATCAACAACTTGAATATTCAAAACTATGGGGGTAGTATCAAACACTATTGATGTTGCATTTATGGTTGATGTAGGAAGGGGTGAAGTAGGAAGAGGGGGTGGAGGAGTGTTAGGATTAGGAGGTGTGTAAGGAATATTTGAAGTAATGGGTGATGAAATTTGGGGAAGGTCTTCAACAATATTCTCATGTGGAGAAAGGGTTTGTTCTTTGTCATGGCTGAATTCCTCTTTATCACATTCTTGTTCACCCTCATCTTTTTCAGTATCTTGATCTTTTGGAGAATCCTCTTCTTCCTTAGAATCTTCTTCATCAAAATCCTCTTCTTATGAATCCTCTTCAGAAACTGATTCCTCTCTTTCATTTCCTTCACCTTCGGACTCTTGTTCTTCATAAATAGGTCATTTCCCCTTTGAGTGAGTAGATTCAGATTTTGTGGCCTCTTCTTCTACAACTTTTTGTGTATCCCTTTTTCCAATAATTAACTTGATTTTTGAACCTTTGCAAGAAGAAGAGGGAGTGGCCACATGCTTTTCTTTTGTGTAAAGTTCCTTTTGTCAGCTGGATTCCACTCTAGGTACCTCTCCTTTTGATTCCATCCTGAAAGCTTTCATTTGGAAACCATGCTTGTGCAACCATTCCACTTTGTTGGATAATATGGGGGTGAGCCTTTCCTTGATGGATACACTTTCCTTTTCAGACCATTGGATGGGAGGCAAAGGTCTCTTAGAGATTTCATTTTCATCATAGGCAACAGTCATGATGTTGCCAGGATCATTGAAATCCTTTGGTAGGTCAGCAACACTAAGATCCCTGATCTACTCTATGGTTAACCTACAATAATCCATCTTGCAAATCTCCTCTTCATCTTTGCATTTCGTCCATATGTCTTCAAAATGATAGACATGTTGGTGACCCGCCTTGAGTTTCCTTTTCAAATCATGATAGTCAAAGTCATGTCTATTCCTGTAAGTCTTGATAGTCATTACTTGCATTTTTGCATAGACTGATTTAGCCTTTTGTACACTTTTAATAGTGTACCTTCAAATAGTCAATGGAAACTTGAACCCTGGCTTATGAATTCTCATTCGTTCCTTGTGAACTAAAATAAGTTGTCTGCATAGTTCCATTAGAATCCATTTATCTGAGGGATACCTAGGTAACATGTAGGGACACCCAGTATAGCAACCTGCTCTTAGGTAAGTAAAGGTTGGGAATTACAAAAAGATACAACCAACTTTGTTAACAGCTTTGTAAGCCTCATCTGACACTCTTTTATTTTCAAGAGTTGGATCAAAAGTAAACAATAGTGGTGCAAAGAAGGCATTTGTAACTCTTCTGAAATGATGAAAGCTTTATCTTAGATTCAATTGATAATAATAATCATATACAAGTACAAAGTGTTTGTTTCATTTTGTAGAAAAACCTGGGAATATAACTACATTTTCGTACACAAATAAGAAGTCATATAGAATTTCAATGTGGTCGGTACATTGATCAACTACTCATGAATTTCATCACTGATTTGAGTCCCCCAATCTATATGAGTTTTCTTTCTCCTAATTATGTGGATGTATTCATACATCCAATCTTGAAAATGGCATGATTGAGGCAAGCCCTTCACCCTACTCAAAAGAGTAATCATATCTCTGACATCCTCTTTGAAGTCACTTCAAGGAAGCCCTTTAGGCCATCTAGAAATTGAGTGCCTAGGAGTTTTCAACCATTAAGATTTAATCAACGTTTTAGCTTTATTATAATATTTATCGAAAATATCCTATGATTTTTAAATTGAGATCGGTGCATATTGTTCCATATGTGGGAGTTTGAAAATAATGTCGAAGAATTCAGGATCAAATCTCATCATGACTTGACCCGTGGAATCTCTCACACTTTTGTCTTCTCAGATGTAGTGAGAGGCAACTTGGAGCATGAACTCTATGTTGTGAGCAGCAATCAGAAATGTTGACACTAGATGCAACTTACTATGAACAATGGATCTCAAGTTATCTTCTAATGGCATTTTCTGAATTCTCTTTACAAAATCTTGTAGGTCCTGATGACCAATCTCGATGTCTTTAATTTCATCCACCTTTGAGATCACCACAGTTGGCAGAAAGACACCTTGATACTTGTATTTCATCTTGCCTTATTTCTTGGAAGACAACGGGGATTCTTCAGCTGTCATTTAGAGATGTCAAGACTGGAGAATTATCACCTTCGAGGGTCACCCGATGAGAACTTGATATGAACTGCAAGGATAGTGGATCAATAGGAGCTAGGAGAAAATTGCAATGTTGGAAAGCATGAAGTGAGCAAGGAAATTTGGAGCAACTACATTTTGGCTATGAGGCACGAAAAATGAGGTCTATGTGGCAAAACAAAGTTCAAAGTGAGAAACGAGGTATTTTTGGGTGTTAGAAAGAAAAAGCAGTTTTTTGGTGTAGGAGCGTTGAAAATCAGCGCTCCCGCACCATGGGGAAAAGAGTGTTGGTGTCAGAGTGCTGAAAATAAGCGCTCTAACACCAAAGTGTTGAATACCAAGTTTGGTGTCGGAGCAATGATTTTCAACACCCTGACACCAACAGTGATGGAGTAAGTTTAGTGCTTGGGCAGTGAATTTCACCACTCGAGCACTTGACAATATAGGTAGGTTGTTCAGTGTGATGGTAGAAAATTTCACTGCCATGTCATTAAACTGACTTGGGAGATCTGGTGTTTGAGTGGTGAAAATAATTGCTCGAGCACCAAAGAATGACTAGTCTTTTGAACATGTGTGGATTCAAAATTTCACCGCTCTTGGTGATACACTTGAAGGTCAAAAGAAGCAGAGTGACAAAGGAAACTCAATGTGGAGATGAAATAACCTATGGTGATTGCAACACAAACAAAACCCTAACAAAAATACCAAGAGCCGAAATGAATGGAAACTTGACAGAAGATTTAGAAGGTAAATAACAAGATTTAATAACCCCAAACGATAAGAAAAACATCTAAGCAACTGTGAAAAGGAAACAAAGATAATAAGAACAAAGAAAATATGGGAAAGTAAGAAACAACAAACCTAGAAAAAAGAGCAACGAAAACCCTAATGTGATGCTTGAAAAATATCCTCAAAAGGAAGGAGGAGGAAGGAGAACGAGCGAAATGAAGTTTAGATTAACCTAAAGACTTAAAAGTGTTTAATAAGGGAAAAAACCAACTCAATTCGTTTGCATTAATTACGCTAGGAAGACTTAAGTTAAGACATAAAAAGGTGCAAAAGCGGTGAAAATCACCGCTCAAGCACCATAGAATGCAAAATGAACGACAAGTGCAGTAGCGGTGATTTTTACCGCTTTTGCACCTTAGAAGAGACCTTAGGTGTAGGAGTGCTAAAAATCAGTGCTCCTGTACCTAAATCTAAAACCTTTAAAGTGAAGGGTGGTGTAGGGGCGTTGAAAATCAATGCTCCTGCACCACCAAAAAAATGACTAACTCCCAGCAAAAGAGAATTAACAAAAATACTCATTTCGGAGATTTTCAAAAGATAATAATTGATAAATGTTCAAATGGACAATTCGATCATAAGGACTACGCGTCGAGGGTGATTGAAGAATCACCTCATTTGGTGAGCTTGAAACACATGAACCTATGAAACAGATAAGTTTCGTAGGGGGGTTATCCGTGAATGGGGCGCTACTAGATTCTCTAATGACAGACTCAGATGATGACGATTCAGAAGAGTTGGAAGCAAACTTCACAAGGAAATTGAAGAAAGGTACTGGTAAATACAAAGGTATGTTACCCTTTAAGTGTTTCAGTTGTGGAAATATCGGTCATTATGCATCAAGATATCCTAATAGAGCTACACACAAGAAGAACAAGGATAATAATAATAATCACATACAAAATGGATAGGAAGTTCAAGAAATTGTATTATGTCAAAGAAGATGCAGGAATTTTTTATGATGAATCTATTTTTGAGGAAGATAAGGATGAATGTTTATTTCTAGCCCTGGAAAAGCAAAGTTTTATCTACTAACCATGGAAGATGTGCAAAGGAATCTGGTCTAGAGAGCAAGAAGGATGAGATGGAAGGCACTTTGGTGACTGCTTTTCATGCTAGACAGGATGAATATTTTTGGGTAATTGACTGTGGGTGTTCAAATCATATGACTGGAGATAAGAGTAAGTTCACTAAACTTGAGAAATATGATGGAGGAATAGTTATGTTTGGAGATGATTTTTGTGCTAAGATTGTTGGTAAAGGAATAATTAGTATTGATGGAAAACATAGTACTGATGATGTCTATTATGTAAAGGGTTTAAGGCATAATATTTTAAGTGTTGGATAAATGTGTAGCAAAGAATTCAAGCTTGTGTTTTAGGATAACACCTATGAGATTAGAAAAGGATTTAGAATTGTGGTAGAAATAGGAATAAGAACTCATAGAAACATCTATCAGCTTAAGAGTTGTGATGGTCAGTGTTTTGTTTCATAGATTAATGAAAGTTGTCTTTGGCACCGGAGGATGGGACATGTGAATTTTGACAAAGTGACCAAGATCGGTTCTAGGGAAGTTGTTAGAGATCTTCCTAGAATCACAAAGCCCTCAAATTCAATTTGCAAAAGCTGTCAGTTAGGAAAACAAATAAGAAGCAGCTTTAAAGGCAAGGAACAATCATCTACCAGAATGCTGGAATTAATTCATACAGACCTTTGTGGCCTACAAGAACAAGAAGTCTTAATGGTGACAGGTATTTTATGCTCCTGATTGATGAATACTCTAGGATGACTTGGGTTAATTTTCTTAGAGAGAAAGCTCGGGCTCTTGATAGATTCAAGGTATTCAAGGCAAGAGTAGAGAATGAGGAAAACCTGAAAAATAAAATGTTTAAGGTCTGATAGAGGTGGAGACTTTACTTTTGGTGAGTTTAATACATTATGTGAAGAACATGGCATAAAGAGACATTATTTTGCACCTAGAACCCCTCAATAGAATGGAGTTGTGGAAAGAAAGAACTAGACTATTCAAGAGGCTGCCAGAACTATGATGAAAGAAGAAAATGTTCCTGATGTGTATTGGAGAGAAGCAATCCACACTGTTGTTTACATTCTTAATAGAGTTCAGATCAAAGGTAACAACACTAAGACTCCTTATGAGTTATGGACTGGTAAGACTCCTATTGTTAAATACTTTAAAGTGTTTGGAAGCAGATGTTACATTAAAAGAAATGATGAAAATATTGGGAAGTTTTATGCTAGATGTGATGAAGGAATCTTTCTTGGATATTCAAATAATAGAAAGGAATAAAGATGCTTTAATAGAAGACTGGGGAAAATAGTTGAACGTGCTAATGTAAAATTTAATGAAGCTATGTATAGACCAGTAGAAATAAGTGAAGTTGAACCTCATGATCCTATCTATGAAGAAGAAAAGGAAGAGAAAGAACAAAGTGATGAAGAGGAGATTCCAGAACCTACATCTAAGACTCCTAAATATGTACAGAGAAATCATCTGGAGAAACATATAATTGGAGACATGAGTGAAGGTGTAAAGACAAGAAGCAAAGTGGTTGAGGTAAACTTGTGTTTACTTTCTAAGATAGAAACTAAGACTGCGAGTGAAGCATGTAATTATGAAAGCTAGGTTAAAGCAATGAAAGATGAATTATAGTAGATAGAGAAGAATGAAACATGGGAACTAGTCCCTAGATTTGCAAACAAGAATGTAATTGGTTCAAAGTGGGTATTCAAAAATAAGTTGGATGAAGATGGTGAAGTGGTAAGGAATAAATCAAGACTTGTATGTAAATGATATTCACAGGTTGAAGGAATAAATTTTGAAGAAACTTTTGTACTAGTAGGAAGAATGGAGGCCATTCAGATGTTCTTGGAATTTTTAGCTCATAAAGACTTCAAAGTGTATCATATGGATGTTAAGTCTACATTTTTTAATGGAGAATTGGAAGAAGAAGTATATATGGAGCAACCAGAAGGTTTTCAGCTGTCAAACAAATCAGACATGGTTTACAAGTTAAAGAAAGCACTATATGGACTTAAACAGGCTCCCAAAGCTTGGTATGAAAGGTTGGATAGATACTTGACACAACAAGGATTCAACAAAGGGTCCACAGAAAATAATCTTTACTTCAAAGTTGAGAAAAAAAATATTGATAGTTGTGGCATATGTTGATGACATTATATTTGGTGGAAATGAAGGGATGTGTAAGAAATTTGTAGAAGAGATGCAAAAAGAATTTGAAATGTCCATGATTGGTGAGTTGAATTTCTTCCTTGGACATAAAGTAAATCAAACTAGCAAAGGGATATTCATTTCAAAATCTAAGTATGTTAACGAATTATTGAAATAGTTTGGAATGGATGACTCCAAACCAGTTTGTATCCCTATGATAATCGGATGTAAGCTAAGTAAGGATGATGAATCTAATAAAGTTGATCAGAGCATGTACAAATCCTTGATTGGTAGACTGATGTATCTTACTGCTACTAGACCAGACATCATGCATGTAGTATGTTTAGTTGCAATATTTCAAGCAAAAACTAAGGAAGCACATGTTACAGCTATGAAGAGGATATTCAAATATCTTAAGGGAACTCAAGATTTTGGGCTATGGTATTCGAAGGATAATGATTTCACGTTAAATGCTTACACTGATGTAGATTGGGTTGGTTGTGTAGATGACCAGAAGAGTACAAGTGGTGGTACATTCTTCCTTAGAGGAATATTAGTCTCATGGTTGAGTAAGAAACATGATTCAGTTTCTTTATCCACTACAGAAGAAGAATATATTATAGCAGCATCTTGCTATACATAGGTACTATGGATGAAGCAAACCTTGAAGGACATAGGTGTGATGTGTGATGAGCCTATCTCTATATTTTATGACAATAAAAGTTCTATAAACATTTTGAAGAAACCAGTGATGCATTCTAGGACAAAGCATATATCTATCAGGTATCACTTCTTGAGGGAGAAGTGTTACAAAATGAAGTTAGACTTGAATATGTACCTACCAAGGAACAAATTGCTGACATATTCACTAAGGCCCTTCCGAAGGATACTTTTGAGTATCTTGGGGGAAGTTAGGGGTTACTACCCCTCCTTCCTCAAACTAAGTGCACATGGTGGTGCATCAATCCAACAGATTCACATGCTCTTTTGATCTAGATTGATTATTGAGGTCTACTCCTCAGGGGGAGTAGAGAAGTGCATTGTTGCAATATGTGATGTGGGTGCACTCCTAAGGGGGAGTGAAAAAATATTTATATGGCAAGAGTTTTCATGCAAAATTTCCTTTGCCATTGATGTCAAAGGGGGGGAGAAATTCATGTGAAAATATTATGCTTGTGCAGGTTGTCACTTCTGAAAGAAAAGAATGGGAAGAAGAAGCAGGAGATTGTGTATGTTGTCTTTGTTGGTTTTTCACATCATGTGTTGCCATCAATGACAAAAGGGGAGATTGTTGCAAGTATGGATGTGATTGGTGGTGTTGTCATTAATGTTGTCATTGATGTCAATAAAGTTTAGGTTGATTTCAAATGGTACTTGTACAGTTGAGATACTATAGAATTTCTTATACAAGGATTTATACTCATGAAGTTGTAGTTGTGTTTCTACCAAGTTCTTTTGAGAAAATTTAAAGAATAATAAAGGCAGTGTTGAGTTTGTGTTCTGAATGTGCTCTGATATTGTGCTCTTCATTTCTTTTGTGTTGATCTTATGCCTATGCAGATCTACAGTTGTGTTCATAAGCTTCAATGGATAATATATATATCGATTTTTAGCTTCTGGTTCGATGGAGAGTGAAAGATATGTTCACTAATGTGTGAACTGGTCTGACAGAACTATCTACCTGTGGACTAGGAGAAATGTTTTGGCTCTGCAGTCTTCTGGATTTTGGTTTCAGAACTTGTGGATCTAGGAGATGATTCATTTTGATATTTTTTGTGTTCTAACAAATGTGCTTATGATTTGGTGCTCCAGAAGACCTGCTCCATAGCTCCTATGTGTTGCTAGTTGGTATGGTTGTTCTAGTGAAGAGTATTTTGTGAATGAAGGTTGTTGCAGTTGCTACAAATGTACTCAAAGGTTTCTTAGAAATGGTAAAATATTTGGAGAAGTGTGTTGAGTGATCCATGTGCGATCATCTTGTTGGAGATGTGCGTACTTCAAAGATCATTGGTGTTTTCATCGGGTTTGGATGACCTAGTGTCTACACATTGCATAAAGTTTTTGCATCGATTTAAGGAAGCGTGTGATCAATCCAAGATTTTGTTTGGGTCCTAAATTAAATGTATAATTGGTCCTCTCTCATTATTATCCACCATGGGAATGTGGAGTAGCCGACCTAATTTGAAATTATAATTTGAATAATGTTTAGCCAACCTTGGAGAATGTTTCTAGGGTTGAAGATGGTATAAAATCAAATCAAGATGTTGTGAATTGAAGGACAATCAAGCAAGAAAGTGTAGTGTGCAAACAAGTGTGAAAAGTAGAGTGTACAAGAGCGAATTGAGGCAGCAATACTTTGATGTGTTAGATTCCTGAAAGCAGTGAGCTAATGGTGTCTACAATCTTCTGATCAAGCTATGAGTGTGTGGAAAATTTGTGGTGGATCTTTATTTACCTTTTCTCTTTTTATAGGTAGTGATCCTCCTTTTGGACAGTGAGTCCTTTGTATCTGTTATTTCATTATTACTATATTGTGAGCTAATCCTTACTGTGGTTTTTCCCTCATTAGTTTTTCCACGTAAATCTGGTGTCTTTGGTGTTTACTTTATGTTATTTGTATTTCATGTTTACACTTAATAACAGACTGGGTTAAAGTGGAATTTTTTAAGGTTAAAAGTAAAGTGATTTGATACAACTGATTCACCCCCCCCCCCCTCTCAGTTGTCTTGTGCACTTCAACAAAGGTTTTCCTTGGTGAAACCCTAGTTTGGTAATTAAAACTTGATAATGAAATGAAAACATAAATGGAAGTAATGATGAATGAACACTAGCTTGTTGCAACTCACCAAACCCTTTAATGGTTTCCCTTGGAGGATTGAAGTCTAACAAATCACTCCAAAGATTATATCTTGCATGAGATGGCTTGATTTGACACTTGATTTGATGCTTGAAAACTTGAAACTTACATCACAATGTTAGCTCCAAAAACATACATGAATGCAAATAACTTTGACATGATGATCTTGATCTTGATTGCTTCAATAATTGACTGAAAATCCTTCTCTTGAATGCTCTTGATAATAATATTTTCTCTTTTGAAAGATTCCTCTTGCTTGTTAGATTTCTTAGGATTTGAATTTGATAAAATAACCTTATATTTATAGGTAATTCTTTAATTTCCCGATAATTAAACATCAAAGGCTAACAATCACAATTTGAATTTGAATCATAAAAATACCACCAAAAACATATTAAAAAATGGGGTCCTAAACTTAAGGAGGACCCATTCACCCTTGAGAGAATGAGTCCTAGGCCCTAAACCTAGGACACACATTTTCTAATATGTTTAATTTGATGTTTACAATTGTTTAATGTAGGTTCTCCTTGTAGAAAACAAAATTAATTAGGATTTTAAATGCAAAATTGGGTCAATTAGAGACTTAATTAAGTCCAATTAATTAAGGCCCGATACAAACATAGTGTGAAAATGTAAGGGTGTACATTTTTTGACACTAAATTTAGCCCCCACTTTAGTGAGTGTATGAACTTGCGCTCACACTAAAGTAGACAAATGTTGATGAGATGGGATGGAAAAGATAAAGGAGGTTGCACAAGCCCCTAGGATCAAGATCCCATGACAAACCAACATAAGCACAAAGGGACACATGCTTGCAACAACAACACAAGATGCAAAATCATGCAATGTCAAAATTAATGTGAAAAGAAAGAAAAGAAAAGATGCACTAGTTTCAATTGTGTTGTTGTCCATACAAAAATGTTCACAAGTGAAACCCATTGTTCACTATGTAAACAAAATATACTCATGAGGGCTAGTGAAACCCGGTGTCCACTAGGTGAGCTCCAAAAGGGTGGTTGATGAGAAATTCATGCCATGTCTACATGCTCCCATACATCAACTATTACAAAATTTATGCCTCCTGATAACTTTGATAAGGTTCCACAAGGCTAGCAAGCTGACACTCATGAAAAACAAAAAGGCTCCATAGCAATCAATTTGTGTTATGCTTGGTGGCCATGACAAAGTTTTAAATACATTATAATAGGATATTCAAAAGGGTTTTTCTTAATTAATGAAAGGTATCACCTTAGGGAACATCGCGCTTAATGTCACCGAGAGATGACTAATCGAGGATAAAAGATTCACAACTTAGGGAATGTGAGCCATAGCATTACTACTAAGAGGAATATCATATGCTAAGAAAGTTCATGCTCTTGAAGGATATCAAACCCAATGTCACCACCAAGAAGACACATCACATGAAGTAAGAAGAGCACACTTTGAAGCAAACAATGAGTGGGAATGCGTATGCCCCCACTTTAAAGAAATCACTAAACACCATGCTATGAGAAATTACTTTAAAGTAGAAAAATGATAAATGCTAATACATGAGATCTTTATTCGAAAATCCCAATGTAAAACATATGTTTCCAAGGTAGAGCTACGTCATGAAAAGGTGGTTTCGCCCCATATGCAATCCTAAGATAACATATAAGGGATTCACAGATTTGGGGTCAACATATGTCTTTGCTACAGTGGTATAATCAAGCTCAGAATCACCATCATTCCCAAAATGACTCATGGAACAATGAGAACAAAGAAAGAATGACACATAGAGAGAGAAAACAAAGAAAATATTTTGGGTCAACATGGTAGATACCTAAATATCTCAATACCTTGCATCATCCCCAAAAGGAAAACACTAGACAAAAGAAAAGATAAAAGTTTACGACATATGGAAGAATGAAGATACACATAGAAGAATGTCATGACAGGTTTGCTTCCTTTGTATCCTTGCACCAACAGAGTGACAAAGGTCATCCAAAGTAGGCTCACAAAAATATAAATGCATGCCAAGCATTACTATATGAGGGATCACATTACACACATGCAATCACAAAGAACATGGAAAGAAAAAAAAGAAAATACTAGTATGGCACATGTGAATCAACCTATATTAGGTCATCTACATCCCAATCTTGTTCATCATATGTGGAAGGTGGACAACAAGCCAAAGGGAGAACTGTAATAGGAACATCACTAGGTTCAACATGTGTTGAGTCACTCTTGTTAGGAGGATCATCATGTTTTTTATCATCTAAGCTCATGGAAGAGGAAAATAATAAATTTAACTCATTATGCACTTCCTCATCAATCTTAGCAATCTCATCATCATCATCCAAGTTAATCATAACATGAGGCCTAATGATAACGTCCATTGAAGTTTCATGTTGTTGTTGCGAAGGTGGAGAATCATCATGCTTTGTCTCAATTGGTATTTGATCTTGATTTTATATTTTGTTTTTTTCTTCTAACTGATGAGAAATAACATGACATCTACACCTATGCTCTGTAGCATTTCTATTTCTTCTTGCACGATTTTCAAGTTGTGATTATGTAGGAGTGGATTTATCAACCATTGGTTTATTTTCTTCCTACAAGGGATGAATAGAAGGAACCATGGAAGGTTGTTCACCCACTTTCTCTTTAGCTTTGTAAATTTGTTTAATATTAGGAGGAAAAATAGGATTTATATGATTATCTCTTGGTATTTTATAGGAAATAGGTGAAGGATTTCTCATGGGTTGGTCTTGGTTACCTAGAAGGGATTTTGGTTCAATCATGGTTTCATCAATGATAGGAGGCTCAATCATGGGTTGAGGCATGTTGCTAAGGGATCATTCTGCTATGTGCTTTTCCTTGAACTTTTAATAAAATTTGACAAAGAAGTCCTCACGAGGCTTAATAGGTTCCATGGGTTCAATCCAAAAGAAATCCAATGAGAAATTCCCATAGGAAGACACAAGATTAAAGCCACTATGATGCATAATAAAGATGTCACTACCACAATGAAATTTTAAGCATTTATGCACTACCAATGGGACGACATCCATGGAGCATAGCCATGGATAACCAAGATTCACACAGAATTGGCTCAATGATGGAAAGATGGAGAATGAGACATTCAATTTTTTTGGTCTAACTTTAAGGGGGGAGTGATTGAACCTATCGTAGGGCAAGCAAAACCATTATGTGTTTTGATCCATTCTTTTGATTGCTCATAAGAATCTTGATAAAGTTCTTGCACAAACAAGAATTCCTTGATGATCACATTCTCTACACACATGAGATCATTTAATATCCCATTAGTAGGCTTGTTATTGATTCTTCCAATGATGTAAAGAGGACCATTGGGCATGTGCTTGATTATGTCATGTTGTGAGAAATAAATGTTCATATACAAGTTGGTTTGGCCCTTATGAGGTTGAACATCGCTGAAGGTGACTAGATTATCATATCCATTGTAATTCATGTTATAATCATTCATGTTATTATCATTCATGTCAATACTCATCACTTCATTCTTGACATCATCAAATTTTACAAAAGAGATGTTATGATTTTGCATGGGATTAGTCAAAATTTTCAAATTTTGGTTAGGTGGCGCAATAGACTTATTTCCTTGATCATTAACACCACCAATTTGGATGTGATTAGAATCAATGAGGTCTTGCACAATATGTTTAAGATGCTTACAATGTTTTGTATCATGTCCATTTTATTGGTGATAATGGCAAAAGGCATTGGCATTGTAGTTTAGATGTAAAGGCTTAGTGGTATCAATGGCTCTAATGGGAGGTAAGGTAATTAGGTTCTTACCCAAAAGTTGCAACATCATGGAATGGAGGGTATTGGGTAACAAGGTAAATTGTCTATTACACTCTCTGAATTGATATAGATTTGTTGTTTTTATGGAAGCCACTTGAGACTCAACATGTTGAATTTTTTGGGGTGGATTTATCTATAAAAATCTCCTATTTTGTTTCTTGAATGGTTGGAAATTGTTATGGGGCATGAATTCAGATTTCTCGGGATGGTTAGAAGGAGTTTTTGCTTCATGATGACTAACTGAATTTTGATAGTCACGAAGAGTTGTGCACAAATGTGTAAAGGAGCAAAATTTCATCATCCCAAGCTTGTCTTGAATTTTGTTTTGCAACTTTTCAATGAACATTATTTGAAGGTGAGCATCGAGAATCTTAATGATGATTTGTGAATAAAGTAATTGGTATTGTGCTATAAAATCAAGAATCTTTTCATGATCAAATGTGTAAAGGAGAAAAATTTCATCATCCTAAGCTTGTCTTGAATTTTGTTTTTCAGCTTTTCAATGAACATTATTTGAAGGTGAGCATCGAGAATCTTAATGTCGATTTGTGAATAAAGTAATTGGTAATTGCTTGAGGGACATTAGCAACCATTTTTTCAACATCAATCACATTGGTTGTGGGTAAGGTGGTCATGGGAAATGTGGTATCAAATCTATGGTCCATAATGGGTTGACTAGTATCAACTCTATGAGTGAAAGAGTTGGAAAACTCAAGATCCATGGCGAATGTAGTAGTGTGGGATAGCATGAGTCTCGAACTATGTCTCACTAAAGTATTGATAATAGGACACTAGGCTGTGAAGCTCATACAAGTTTCACCAAACCTAAGTGCACCCAAAATGGAGAAAGGGCACTATGCAAATCTAGTAGATCAACCAAAAGTATGAATAAAAATGCAAGTATGTAAAAAAAATATTTTGCAATTTTTAGATTTAAAACAAGATAATTTATTGATTATGCTATGCAAAAACCTGAAAATGGTGTCTTTTAAATGCCAATTTTGATTTCAAACAATGCACTTAATTTGATCAATTGGACTTAATACAAGAAAGTGCATTTTTTTTTGTTTTCTGAAACTAAAATTTAGATATAACAACCAAATAGAATGAAGCAAATAGATACAAAATAATGCCCAAAAATTTGAAACAACACCTATATAAGGATAGGTTCGCCCAAGGGAAAATGAGTCTTTGATCAGGATTTTGAAAAATTTAAGTTTGTGTTTCTAGTTTAATGTTTGAACTTTTTTGTTTCAAGTTGCAGAAAGCAACTTTTGGGACAAAATTTTCCAGTTTTAGGTGTCTTAATGCAAGTGAAAATAATGATAAAAAGTGAGCAAAATGAAAAATTTTGAAATGTAATTTTGGACTAAAATTGAATCTAAATGACTGAAAGATACTCAACAATGCAAGATCTATGCAAAATGAATGCAATTTTTTTTTTTTATATAAATGATGCAAACATGTACAATTAAACCCTAAATGTAATGCAAAGCACACTAATGAAAGATACAGTAATACAAACCTAGATCTAGGGTTTTGAATGTCTCCAAATCAAAATTTAAGATGTACACAGTCAAGTTCACCAAAATGAAATGGAGGAAAATGGTGGATATGTTAGGTGAGATGGGTAGACCTAGAAATGAGGGACGTATGCCAAAAAGCACAAAAAAGGGGTGTCCATCTAATCATAAACCCACCTTTTCCTATTTCATTAGGAAGAAGGATAGTGCTACAAGGGATTAAATTGACTTACAACTTTTAATGTGAGTCAAATCCAAGTTTTGGGGCACTATGTGATCTCTCCTTATGACAAAAGTGTAAAATATGATTGAAATGCACTTTGGGGGGATAAACTAAATATACTAAATGAGCTCAATTATGCAATGTAAGACTTGAAATGTGGATTTAAAGAATAATACTAACAAAAAATATAATTTTTAGGAAGATTTGAGGGTCGCAGGATGATATCTATCAACCCAAATAATCTTGTCCCGAAAAAATGTAGCAGGACGCATTCACCTAAACTAGACACCCCAATTTCTGACTAAGGGCACTTTTTGGAGATAAATAAAAGTGCATTAATTATCTAATAACTAATATCTACCACTTGGAATGAAAATTATTATGATAATACTATTAGGAACAATCATTAATTAGCAGATCCAAACAAGCTAAGAAGGTTTATACCCTGCTCCAAAAGTGACAGTAAGGCATCATATTCTTGTGAATGTGTCTTTGTATCTTTTTCTAAAAAGTATTTTTGCAATCCTGATGTTGGATCTAAGGCTTTTATTTCTCTAGGTTTTATTGTCGGAAGGCCAAAAAAATCTATGTAGATGAGTTTTTGGATCTTGACAACCTTGGTGACAACTTCAACAACTTTACACTTTTGATCCAATTTCACTTCTCCTTCACCTATAAATTTGCAAACACACAAAGATGATATTTTCTTTTGTTTTTTGGTGTATAAAGGTTTACCTTGGTCAAACCCTAGTTTGGTAATTAAACCTTGATAATTAAATGAAAGCATAAATGGAAGTAATGATGAATGAACACTAGCTTGTTGCAACTCACCAAACCTTTTAATGGCTGCCCTTGGAGGATTGAAGTCTAACACATCACTCCAAATATTATATCTTGCATGAGATGGCTTGATTGGATGCTTAATTTGACACTTGATTTGATGCTTGAAAACTTAAAACCTACATCACAATGTTAGCTCCAAAAACATGCATGAATGCAAATAACTTTGACATGATCTTGATCTTGATTGCTATAATAATTGACTAAAAAATATGCTCTTGACAATAATAATTTCTCTTGTGAAAGTTTTCTCTTGCTTGTTAGATTTCTTAGGATATGAATTTGATAAAATAACCTTGTATTTATAAGTAATTCTATAATTTCCCAACAATTAAACATCAAAGGCCAACAATTGCAATTTGAATTTGAATCATAAAAAATATCGTAAAAACATATTTAAAAAATGGGATCCTAAACTTAAGGAGGACCCATTCACCCTTGGGTGAATGGGTCCTAGGCCCTAAACCTAGGACACACATTTTCCAAGATGTGTAATTTAATGTTTGCAATTGTTTAGTGTAGGTTCTCCTTTTATAAAATGAAATTATTTAGGATTTTGAATACATAATTGGGTCAATTAGAGGCTTAGTTAACTCCAATTAATTAAGGGGATGCAAACATACTGTGAAAATGTAAGGTGTACATTTTTTGACACTATAGCTCCATAGCTTTTATTTTACATATTCATTTCCTCTTTTTCTCTTTGAGTTTTTTCCTTCTTTCTTCATTTCTTGGAGGTAAATCTTGTGGTTTATGAGGATCATTGTAATGAGGAGAAAATAAATGTTTCAATTGCATATTCAATATTTCCCACTATTATCATCATTGATGTATTGTACCAATAAAAATGATATTTAATATTCATTCCTAAATCATTCTATACTGATGTATACTTGCCAACCTAACACAAAATTAACAACACATTCTTATGAATATAGAGGAATAATTTGTGATATGAAATAGTAGCATTCTTATGTTCATTTTATAAGGTTTTTAAGGAAACAACATTACAAAATGTGATCATATTATAAAAATTTAGTAAATGTGCATAAATTGACCTTCGATGATTTCAAGATTTTAGTTGAAATTGTTAGTTGTTGAACAAACAAGTATATTGAGAGGGGGCGAATCAATATATAATTAAATTTTAACTTTAATCAATGTACCAATGAACATCAAAACATCATTAATAAAATCAGAAGCACCAATGAACATAATCACACAAGACAACATCATATTTACATGGAAACCGAAAAGGGAAAAAACATGATGAGAAGAGTTTCTTGTATCTACTATCCAAATCAAACCTCACAAGAAAACATTCAGATATCACAATTAATTTGCAAGCACCAACCTACTAGAGACACCAATCCACAAGACAATTTATAGGCACCAACCTAAAGGAGACACCAATCTCACAAATTAAGCACCAACTCAAAGAACAAGAGGCACCAACCTCACATGAACTATGGCACCTACCACAAAATACGATAAATAATATTATAGTGACACTTATAGATAGATATTTTTCATAAACCTTTCCGAGTGAATTTGCAATTCTCCTTTGTCAATTTGATAGCCTCACATTCACACTCTGCTCTGCTTCACATAAACATGAACTTTATTTTGAAAGATTGAACAAATATCAAACACATGTACAAACACAATTTTGTATTATCACTCACCACTTCACAATTCAAAAATAATTTTCTTAAATATCAATTTGGGGTGTAGGATAGTATTGCTATATTGGCCCAAACCAAAAAATAGATTCATTGGTGAAGGATAATTCTACCTATGACAAATATTTCATATCGCTACCTTGTCGACCTATGTAGAGAATGAATTTGAACCACAAAATAGCTATAGAAATGTTTGGATTTGAGTTGTTGATCTTTAATCTTCATGAGAAAAATGAGTGGTGTAAATCCAAATCAAGATGCCTCAGACAAAAGAATATTTTTCATCTAATAGGAGTGTAGATACTACGTTGAAAATTATTTTAGAATGAATTATCATGGACATGTGTCACTATTTCGTAGACTCGCAACAACAATTGAAAAGTCTTGGACATGTGTCAACATTTTGTGCTTCAACATGACCTTCTCTCTCTTCACACAAACTCATGAAAGACTACCACATGTTACCATTTTGTTCTTTTGCATGACCAAAACTCTTCCTTCTCTCTCTTCTCATAGACTCACAGAAGACCACCACACATCATCATTTTGTGCTTCTATACGACCCTCTCTCTTCCTTATCTTTATTTGTGTGGACTTGTGGAATACTACCACATGTCACCATTATGTGTTTCCGCATGACTAAAAGTGGGACCCACCTTTAATCTTATGGATAAGAGGACATTTGACACCTGTCCCTATCGATGTTATCCAAACTTCCCTAAAGTATTAACATTATACGTAGGAAAAAATATTTCAAATCAGAATAAGCGATAAGTGGGCTTGGTAAACCAACGACACCAGAGGGCTTAAGATGTAACTTAACTAACCAAAAACCACCTAGGGAAATTCAACAATGAATTAGAACATAAAGTGCACACCCATAAAAAATACTTAGGGTTTAGAATAATTAGGGCTAAAACCCTAGAAAAGAATGAAACCCTAACTTTGATGCAGTTCAAAGAAGACCAACTTGCCATAAATCCATACAGAAACTCTCCCCCTTTAACATCAATGACAAAGGATTATGAAAATATCATAGTAAACCCCATTTGTTTAGTAGTACTAGCAAGAACAACTATCTGCAACACTCCCCCTAAGGTAAATACTCTAGGGGTAGAGTAAATAATTACTTCACTTGAAATTGAGCTTCATCTAATTTTTCACTAAAAGGAAGGAGGAGTTATCACTCCTAGATTCTATCTAAGATACTCAAATATCTCCTTGGGAAGAGGTTTTGTAAAGATATCTACAATATGATCTTGAGTAACCACATATTCTAATTTTAATTCCTGATCTACAACCTTTTCTCTCAAAAATGATGTTTGATTGAAATGTGCTTTGTACTTGAATACATCACTGGATTTTTTGAAATGTGAATTGTACTTGTATTATCATAGAGAATAGAAACATGTTAATTATTCTCAACTTTTATATCTTTCAATGTCTATTTCATCCAAAGGAATTGAGTACAACATGGTGATGCAACAATGTATTATGCTTCTACTATAGATAGAGATACCACATCTTATTTCTTGCTTAGCCATCACACAAGACTATCTCCAAGAAAGAATTCTCCACCACTAGTACTCTCTCTATCATCGACACTTCCTGCCCAATCAACATCTCTGTATGCAACAAGAGTAAAATCATCACCTCTGGGATACCACAAACATGTCAATAGTATTTTTCAAGTATCTAAAAATTCTCTTTACTACCTTTACATGTGTTTCTTTAGGTTCTCCCTGAAATATTTCTACTATGCACACTGCTTGCATATTGCCAAGTCTGGATGCAGTCAAATACAACAAGCTTCCAATAATTGAACTATACAAAGCCTAATCTAGTTCAGGTGATCAGCATCCTTGCTTATCTTGCATCCTGTCACCATTAGTGTGATCATTGGCTTGTAGTTTTCCATCTCAAGAACTTATTCAACATATCCTTGGTATACTTGGTTTGTGATATGAAAATGCCATTATATGACTGAGCGATTTGCAAACCAAGAAAAAATAACAATTCACCAAGCATAGACATCTTAAATTCCTTTTGCATCTCTTCTACAAAATCCTTGCACATATTGTCATTACTACCATAAAAAATAATAATCAACATAAACAACAACTATCAATTGATGTGTGTTGCAAGTATGAGCAGTTGGTGTTGACATTGATGTCAACAAGCTTGTATTGTCAATGGTTTCAACTGTTTGAGAAGAATATTGTTGCACGAGAATGTGTAGTTGTTGGTATTGTCTATGTTGTTGCATTAATGATGCTTTGAATAGTTGCATTATGTTGTCATTAGTAAGCTACTCGTGTCAACCTTTAGTGTTGTTTTGATAATTTTTTGTTTATGGATGTAAGCGTGAGTTACTAGATTGTAGTTGGTTCTAGAAGTACTGAAGATGATGAGGATGTGTTTCAAGAGCTTGGTTTCCAAGTGCTTTTCAAAAAAATTGATAAAAAGACGAAATAGTGATTTGCAATATGTTATGGGTTAAAGAGTAGTGTTCTGGTGTTGCTCTACAGTTCTTCTAGGTTGAAGATCTACCTATGCATTTTTAATATGTTAATTAAAGGTGTTCAGAGGTGCTATATCCAAATTTTGGTGTGCTAGATCATTGAGCAGAGGAAGTTGTCTTCGCCAGTGTGTGAAGTGTGTATTGTAGAGGTTCCTGGGAGAAATGTTTTTTCTCCACGTTTCTCCATAATTTGGTTTCAAGTCTTGAGGATTTGAAGGCATGCTAATAGTGTTGGTATCTTTCTTCACTTGAATTTTTTTGAGGTTTGGTGCCTCAAAAGTTGGTTTCTTGAGTTACAGTGTATGGTAGAGTTGTTTGAGTGTACTAGGCGTGTGCATTCTTTAGATGAAAGTTATTGCAAAGTAGTTTATTGGATTTTAGGATGTTTGTGGAATATTATAGATTGTGTTCAGGTGACATTTGTTGTTCATGACTTGTTGTTGGATAAAAGAAAGCATGTACTTAAAATTTTAATGGTGCTTACATGGGTAATAGTCGGCATAGGTGTTTACACTACTTGTAAAATTTGTGGAAGCGTAGCATGGTGTGTATGAGTGGATTTAGGTCCTAGCTATGGTGTGTTGTGGCCCACCTTCATTCCTTTTCACCACACAATTTTTTTGGTGCCAACCTAATTTGAATTTGCACAGTTGAGGTGCATAGCTGAACTTGGAGAATGTTTTCAAGGTTGAAGATGATATAAATATGAATTGAGTTGTTGAGGTATGTGAGGATAGATGAGTATGATGTGAGTTATGTGAATTGTAGAGTGTTAGAGTGAAAATTTGAGAAGTGCAATGTGAGATTTCATGTGTTAGATTATTGGATGCAATGAGTAGAAGGTGTCTACAATTCTTCAAAGAGATTGCGAAGGTGTTGGTGATGTTGTGGGGGATTTTTCTATTGCTTTAAGATGAATTTCTCATTGTAACACTCTTCTCTATCTTATTTTCTATTCTGGCAGTGGGCCTTTCTTTCTTTGGGCAGTGAGCCCTCTAGAAGTGAGCCCAATTTTATTTAGTGTTGATATTACTTTATATTGTGAGCTAATCCTCATCGCAATTTTTCCCATCTCGGGTTTTCCATGTAAATCTGGTGTTCTCTTATGTATTTAATTGGTTTGATTCATTTTCCATTATTTGTTTTTGATGCTAAATCATTATAATAAATTAAGGGTTAATTGAATGAATGTGGATCTAAATGTTTTTGAGGGTTTTGAAGTTTAAAGGTATAATTGATTCACTCCCCTCTCATTTGTCTTGTGCATTCAACAATTGGTATCAAATCAAGGTTCCTTGGAAGAAAACATAACCACTTGAGGTAGATCTAGGATGGCGCACAAGAAAGAGATTCTTATGTTTGATGGAATAGACTGCATTCTGGAAGATAAGGATGGAAGGTTTTTTTGGTTTATCTAGGATTTGATGTCTAAAAATCGGTTAAAGATGGATATACTATGCCTGCAAATGGTATGAGAACTAAAGATGAGTTCAAGACCTATGAAAGAAATGGTAACAAAAAGTATTCTCGCTTAAGTGGTCTTACTAATTTTGAATTAGTGAAAATGATGAATCTAAAAGCTGCTAGAGATATTTGGGTAAAGTTAGAAATAATTTATGAAGGAGATGATAAGGTCAAAGAAGTTGAGATATAAAATTTGAAGATCATGTTTGAGAACTTACAAATGTTTGAAGATGAAAATTTAACAAGCTATATGTAGAGGGTAGATGAAGTTGTTAGCTCCATTAGAGATCTTGGTGGAGAACTCAAAGAACTAGAAGTGGTAAAGAAAATTCTCAGAACTCTTCCTAAATCTTATAGTCATAAATTTTTTTCTATTGAGGAACTTGCAAATCTAAATCAATATACCAGAGATCAGTTGTATGGTTCATTAATTACTTTTGATATGAGAGAATTTTTTACAAGCAATGGTGCGAAAAATGAGGCTTCTTTAAGGCTGGTAAATCAGAGGAGATTAAGGAATCGGGTCAGGAGGATCTTGATGATGTAGAATCCAACTTTGTAAGGAGAATGAAGAAGTGTACTTGGTAAGTACAATGGTAAGTTTCCTTTCAAATGTTTCACTTTTGAAAGGATAGGTCATTATGCTTCAAGATGTCCAAATAAAGCTTTGAATAACAAAAATAAGGAGAGCAAAGGTAAGATGATTAAGAAAAGTTATTATGTTAGGGAAGATGCAAGTATTTCTGATGATGAATATGATTATGGAGATGATGATGATAGTGAATGCTTGTTCATGGTTTTAAAATATGAATTTTTTTCTGCTAACTCTAAGAGATGTGTGAAGGAAAGTCCTCCAGAGACAAAGGATAAAACTGAAGGTACTTTGGTATTTTCTTTTCATGCTAGACAGAAGAAGAACAGTTGGATCATTGATAGTGGATGCTCTAATCATATGATCATTGAAAAGAGTAAGTTTTTTAAAGTAGAAAAATATGGAGGAGGATGTGTTAGATTTGGTGATGATACATCTACTAAGATATGTGGAAAAGGTGCTATTAGTTTTGATGGAAAGCATAATATTGATGATGTTTACTATGTTAAGGGTTTGGAACATAATCTATTGAGTGTTGGACAAATGTGTAGCAAATGATACAATCTTATGTTTTAGAATGATGGATGTGAGATAAAAAAAGGATCTGGAACTATGGTTGTTGCTAGAAGAAGGATAGATGGAAAAGTTTATTAACTTAAGGATACTCATGGTCATTGCTTTATGAATCAGATTAATGAAAGTTGGTTATGGCATAGGAGAATGTGTCACATCAATTTTGATAGCCTATTAAGAATCAGTTTAGTTCAAGCTATGAGAGATCTGCCAAAGATTACAAATCCTATCAATGATGTATATAAGGAGTGTCAAATTGGAAAGCAAGCGAGAATAAGATTCAAAGTCAAAGAAAAATATATTACTAGACTATTGGAATTAGTGCATATAGATCTTTGTGGTCCTACAAGAGTAAGAATTCTTCAAGGTCAAAGGTATTTCATGTTATTGATTGATGATTATTCTATAATAACATGGGTTACTTTTCTAAAAGAAAAATCAAAAGATCTAGATAAGTTTAAAGCATTTAAAGTTATGGTTGAGAATGAAATGGATATGAAAATCAAATTTTAGAGAACTGATAAAGGTAGAGAGTTTACCTCCAATGAGTTTAACATCTTTTGTGAGAATCATGGCATAAAGAGGCACTTGTCTTCCCCAAGGACTCCTCAAAAAAATGGAGTGGTTGAAAGAAAGAATAGGACTATTCAAGAAGCTACAAGGATAATGATGAAAGAAGAAAATCTATTAGAAGTCTACTGGAGAGAAACATCATACTACTATGTATATACTTAATAGAGTTCAAGAAAAAGAAGACAACACAAAGACTCCTTATGAGCTATGGTATGGAAGGATTCTTACTGTCAAGTACTTCAAAGTGTTTGGAAGCAAATGTTATGTAAAAAGAGATGAAGAAAACCTAGGAAAATTTGATGCAAGGTCTAATGAAGGTATCTTCCTTGGATATTCTACTAGAAGCAAAGCCTATTGATGTTACAACAAGAGATTGAGAAAGATTGTTGAGAGTGAAAGTGTCAAGGTTGATAAAGACTTACAAAAGAATCCATTTGTGATAGATGGATATGAATCAAATGAGTCTTCTTGCAAAGAAGAAGAAAAATATAAAGAAAAAGAAGTACAGATTGAAGAGGAAGAAGCTTTGGAAAAGGCTCCTAAAATTCTTAATTATGTGCAAAAGAATCATTTTGAAGAACAAACCATTGGAGATAAGAGCAAAGTTATATAAACAAGAATAAAATTTGGTGAAGAATAGGTAAATCTATGTTTACTTTCTGAATTTGAACTTAAAATAGTGATTGAGGCATACAAAGATGAGAATTGGATCAAGGCTATGGAAGAATTGTTGCAGATTGAGAAGAATCAGACTTGGGAACTTGTCCCAAGACTAACAAAGAAAAATGTGATTGGAACTAAGTGGGTATTCAAAAACAAACTAAATGAGAATGGATAAGTGGTAAGGGAAAAGGAAAGGATTGTGTGTAAGGGCTAATCACAAGTTGAAGGAATAGATTTTGAGGAGACATTTTTTCGGTGGCAAGAATGGAAGCTATCAATATGTTTTTGGATTTTGTAGCACATAAGAATTTAAAATTTTATCAAATGAATGTGAAGTCTACTTTTTTGAATGGAGAATTGGAAGAAGAGGTATACATAGAACAACCAGAAGTATTTCAATTATTAGACAAATCAGATATGGTTTGTAGATTGAAGAAGGCATTGTATGGATTGAAGCAAGCTCCTAGAGCCTAGTATGCAAGGTTGAATAGGTACTTGATATAACAAGGATTCAATAAAGGTACCATAGATAACAATCTTTACTTTAAAGTTGAAAAATATCAAATCTTGATTGTGGTTGTATATGTTGATGACATATTTATGGTATTCAAGTGGAAAGAGATAAATTAAACAAATATGGTTGTCCTTTGTTGGGATGTACTATCAAACCAAAATTGGGTCTATCTGCCAAGAATTATGGTAGAGCGGTTTATGAATGTCTCCGTGGTGGACTTGATTTTACCAAGGATGATGAAAACGTGAATTCCCAACCATTTATGCGCTGGAGAGATCGTTTCTGCTTTTGTGCAGAAGCAATTTATAAAGCTCAGGTTGAGACGGGTGAGATTAAGGGACATTACCTGAATGCTACTGCAGGTACGTGTGAATAAATGATGAAAAGAGCGGTATTCGCCAGAGAATTGGGAGTTCCTATCATCATGCATGACTATCTGACTGGAGGTTTTATGGCAAATACTTCGTTGGCTCATTATTGCCGAGATAATGGCCTACTTCTTCACATTCACCGCGCAATGCATGCAGTTATTGACAGACAAAGAAATCATGGTATGCACTTCCGTGTACTGGCTAAAGCACTATGTATGTTTGGTGGAGATCATATTCACGCTGGTACTGTAGTAGATAAACTTGAAGGAGAATGAGAAGTCACTTTGGGTTTTGTTGATCTATTACGTGATGATTTTATTGAAAAAGACCGAAGTGGTGGTATTTATTTCACTCAAGATTGGGTCTCTATGCCGGGTGTTCTGCCTGTAGCTTCAGGAGGTATTCACGTTTGGCATATGCCTGCTCTGACCGAGATCTTTGGGGATGATTCCGTATTACAATTTGGTGGAGGGACTTTGGGGCACCCTTGGGGAAATGCACCTGGTGCAGTGGCTAATCAAGTCGCTTTAGAAGCTTGTGTACAAGCTTGTAATGAAGGACGTGATCTTGCGCGTGAAGGTAATGAAGTGATCCGCGAAGCTACTAAATGGAGTCCTGAACTAGCTGCCGCTTGTGAAGTATGGAAAGAAATCAAATTTGAATTTGAAAATAAGGGAAATTCCTTGATTTGAAATAAAAATCAATAATTTGAATGCGTGTTGATGCATCAGTTTATTATACGAATAGCATGGCATTCATATAATGCATACGAATGATGCAGTGATGCTTTTCTAGCAGTCTAATTCAAATCGAAGACTGAAGGTTGCTCAGTTGTCCATATGTCTAGCAATGCAATGGATTCCATATGAGAAACATAGCATCAAATTGATGCTATGTTTCTCTAGCAAATTGAAAAGACAATGGAGTTCGATTATATATGATTAGAGGCAATGAAGCTATGTGTAAAATTTTTACAAAAGAAATGTAGAAAGAATTTGAAATGTCTATGTTTGGGGAAATGAATTTATTCCTTGGATTATAAATAAATCAGAAAGATGTTAGAAACCCTAGATCAGACATGCAAACCTAAACACCTTCCACAGAAGAGAAAACATAAAAAAGCAGAGCTTTGCATGCGAATGTGCAAAATGATAATATTCAGGAATTCAATATTACAATGAGATGATTTGCTTTATAAAAGCAAAGTATGCAACCCTAATGTTGACCTAAAAATAGCTCAACTAAATAAAGCTTACTTATTAATTAAGTAAACTAATTATTACCTAAGCAAAACCTAAGTAAAGTTATGCAAGTGTAATTAAATATTAATTACACTAACACCCCCCCATAAGTGCAACTTAGGGAGATTAAATAAGCATGCACCTAAAACTAAGATGAATGCAAGAAAGCATGAATGGGTCCCGGCAACAAGGCCTGATCAGGTACCCATGTACAAATGCAATAATGAGGTAGAGAAGGAAAACCCAGTGGGACAACCCCCCCTACAATGAGATAACTGTTGCAAAGAAGCACTAGAAGAACACTGTAGAGTAACACTGGAACCACAATCTGGCAAGCAAGGAAAGATACTTCTGTCTACAAGAAACCATATCAGAATCATAATAATGTGACAGCAGACCCGATGCCACGGAACACTCGAACACTCCAAACTGGAACAACCCTGGAATCCATAAAGCAACAGTAGATGATATGATGATGACAGAATCTGGAAGCCGTGAATCTCGATGCCGATGTCAAAACTGAGACTGAAACTCTTCCATGGGAAAAGTACCATACAGACTCTAGAACATTAACCACAAATTTAGTGGCCCTCAAACTGAGATAGATCCGATGTGGATCATTAACCATAGGCTCTTTGCCCTTCGAACCAACTTCGCCAAAATCGACAAAACGAAAGGCGATCTTAGGGTTTTTTGCCGCTGCGAATGCAATGGTGACCTCTATTTGGGCTCAAAATGCTCCAAAAAAATGGCTACCTCCAGAGCTTCCAAAAAATCAGCAAACATGAAACCCTCACAGATCTGGTAAATCATGACCAAAATCTGCAAAATGAAAGCCAAACTTGACTTTTTCCAGCGCTCTGAATCCAATGGTGAAGCCCGATCTGATCCAAAATGCCGCATTGATGAACTCAAGGCATAAAATCCTCGAGGAACCCCGAACGAACTCTGCAATGAATTTCTCCAGATTTTGAGAAGGGGCTGCATGTCAAGGCTCTGATACCATGTTAGAAACCCTAGATCAGACATGCAAACCTAAACACCTTCCACGGAAGAGAAAACATAAAAAAGCAGAGATTTGCATGCAAATGTGCAAAATGATAATATTCAGGAATTCAATATTACAATGAGATGATTTTCTTTATAAAAGCAAAGTATGCAAGCCTAATGTTGACCTAAAAATAGCTCAACTAAATAAAGCTTACTTATTAATTAAGTAAACTAATTATTACCTAAGCAAAACCTAAGTAAATTTATGCAAGTGTAATTAAATATTAATTACACTAACAAAAGATAAAGGTATTTTCATTTCACAATCAAATTATATCAAGGAAATTTTGAAAAAGTTTGGAATGGAATATTCTAAATCGATATGTACCCCTATGGTTACTAGTTGCAAGCTTAGTAAGAATGAGGAATCTCCTAAGGCTAATTAGAGAAAGTATAGATCAATGATTGGAGTACTACTATATCTAAGTATGACTAGACCGGATATAATGCATGCATTTTGTCTTGTGGCTGGATTTCAAGAAGATCCTTGAGAGTTACATGTTGTAGCAGTGAAGAGGATATTCAGATACTTGAAGGGCACTCTAGATCATGGCTTGTGGTATCCAAAGGATAATGATTTCACTCTGAGTGCTCACACAAGATCGATATTGGATTGGTTTTTTGGATGAAAATTAAAGTACAAGTGGTGGTGCATTCTATCTTGGATGAAAATTGATGTTATGACTAAGCAAGAAATAAAATTCAGTATTTTTTCTACTATAGAGGTAGAGTACATTGCAACATCTTGTTGCACACAAGTGTTGTGGATGAGGCAAACATTGAAGGATATTAGGGTGGTTTATGATGAACCAATTTCTATCCTCTATGATAATACAAGTGTTATCAATATTTCAAAGAATCCAATAATGCATTCAAGGACAAAACATATCTCAATATGGTATCAATTTTTGAGAGAGAAGGACAAATGAAAATGAATTAAAGCTTGTGTATGTACCTACAAAGAATCGGGTTGCTAATATATTCACTAAGGCTCTTCCTAAGGATAATTTTGAGTATCTCCAGGAGAAGTTGGGGGTCATTGCCCCTCCTTCTTTGAACTAGATGCACAAGGAGATGCATCAATCCAATGGATTTCAAGATTCATTCTTTGGTCTAGACCGATGTTGGAAGCTACCTCTTAGGGGAGTAGGTAGTGACATTTTTGGTTTTTATAGTTAGAAAGAGTGAGTGTTGTCATTATGCAGTGGTTGTTAATTAGTGTAGTACATTGTGTGCTCCTAAGGGGAGTATACTGAATAGTGAAGGAAATTCAATTGTAGAGTAGTTGTGAGAAGGTTGATTGATGTCAAAGGAGAAACATAAGAAATTCAAATCTTTTGTCCTTTTCCATTGATGTCAAAGGGAGAGAGAATAATGTGAAAAATTAAGGGGGAGAATGAAGCATGTGAAAAAGATAAGTTGAAAGGGGAGAGTGAGTAATGAGAAAAGAGAAAAGGAAATAGGTATGGAGCAGAGCTATTGTGTTTGTTGTTGATGGTTTTTCACATAATGTGTTTCCATCAATGACAAAGGGTGATATTATTGCAAGTATGAGTAGTTGGTGTTGTCATTGATGTCAACAAGCTTGTGTTGTCATTGGTGTCAACTGTATGAGAAGAAGATTGTTGCAAGAGTATGTGTAGTTGTTGGTATTGTCTATGTTGTTGCATTAATGATGCTTTGATTAGTTGCATTATGATTTCATTAGTAAGCTACTAGTATCAACCGATAGTGTTGCTTTGATAAGTTTTCATTTATGGATTTAAGGTCGAGTTGCTAGATTGCAGTTGGTTTTAGAAGCACTGAAGATGATGACGATGTGTTTCTGGTGCTTGGTTTCCAGGTTCTTTTGAGAAAATTTGATAAAAAGAGGAAACAATGAGTTGTAGTGTGTTCTAGGTTGAAGAGTAGTGTTCTGGTGTTGCTTCATAGTTCTTCTAGGTTGAAGATCTACCTATGCATTTGGATATGTTTATTAGAGGTGTTGTATTTGGAATTTGGTGTGCTAGATCATTGAGTAGATGAAGTTGTGTTCACCAGTGTGTGAATTGTGCATTGCAAAGGTATCTAGGAGAAATGTTTTGCTCAACATTTCTATGCAATTTAGTTTTAGGTCATGCAAATCAGAAGGAATGTTGATCGTGTTGGTATCTTTCCTTAGTTAAAGTTGTTCAAGGTCTGGTGCCTCAAAAGTTGGTTTCTTGAGTTACAATATATGGTAGAGTTGTTTGAGTATACTAGGTGTGTACACTCTTCAAATGAAAGTTTTTGCAAAGGAGTTTGTTAGATTTCGGGATGTTTGTGGAATATTCTAGATTGTGTTCAAGTGACATTTGTTTTCTATGAGTTTTCATTGGATCAAAGGAAGCGTGTACTTAAAATTTTAATGGTGTTTACACAGGTAACGACTGACCTTGTGTGTTTACACTAATTGCAGAATTTGTGGAAGTGTAGTGTGGCATGTATGAGTGTATTTAGGTCCTATCTAAGGTGTGTTGTGGTCCACCTTCATTCCTTTCCACCGTGGGAATGTTTTGGTGTTGACCTAATTTGAATTTGCATAGTTGAGGTGTATAACCAACCTTAGAGAATGTTTTCAAGGTTGAAGATGATATAAATATGAGTTGAGTTGTTGAGGGATGTGAGGATAAATGAGTATGATGCAAGTGATGTGAATTGAAGAGTGTTAGAGTGTGAATTTGAGTAGTGTAGTGTGATATTTCATGTGTTATATTATTGGATGCAATGAGCAGAAGGTGTCTACAATTCTGTAGAGATATTGTGAAGGTGTTGGTGATGCTATGGTGTATTTTTCTATTTATTTGAGATGGATTTCTCATTGTAACACTCTTCTCTATCTTCTTTTCTATTTTGGCAGTGAGCCTTTCTTTCTTTGGGCAATGAGCCCTCTGGTAGTGAGCCCTATTGTATTCAATGTTAATATTATTTTATATTGTGAGCTAATACTCACCGTGGTTTTTCCCATCTTGGGTTTTTCATGTAAATATGACATTCTCTTGTGTATGGTGTTGATTTGATTCAGTTTCTGTTATTTTCTTTTCATGATAAATCATTATAACAGATTAAGGGTTAATTGAATGAATGTGGATATGCATTTTTGTGAGGGTTTTCAAGTTTTAAGATACAACTAATTCACCCCCCATCTTAGTTCTCAGGTGCATTAAAAAATACTCACCTTCTTTTTTGATGTAAGGATTGTTATCTGCAATCCCTCTTTTGAATCCTTGTTACAGGTACTTGTCCAGTCTAGAATGCCAAGCCCTAGGGGCTTGTTTGAGTCCATACAAGGCCTTTTTATATTTGTATTGACATAATCCTCATTCTCAGATAACTAAAATCATTTATATTTCTCAATATACACTTCCTTTTTAAGATTACCATTTAGAAATGCTGACTTGACATCCATTTGATATACCTTGAAATTCTTATATCCTAAGTATGCCAAGAACATCCTAATTGCTTCCAATATATTCATAGGAGAAAATTTTTCTTCAAAATCAATACCTTCTACCTGACCATATCATTTTCAAACTAATGTTGCCTTATTTCTCAATACCTTCCCATGATCATTCAATTTGTTTCTAAATACCCACTTAGTGTCAATTACATTCTTGTTCTTAGGTCTTGGAACAAGTTCCCAAGTATCATTATTTTCAATCTGATTTGATTCTTCTTCCATTGCAGTAATCCAATTCTCATCTTTTCTAGCAACTATACAATTCTTAGGCTCTATTTCAAATAATAGACATAATCTTATCTACTCATTCATCCTTTCTAGCCTTCTCCTAGTCATAACTCCATTCTTGTTTCCTATAATTTGATTTTCAAAATGATTTTTCTAAACATACCTAGTTGGAGCTTTTGTATTTTTAGACTCTTCTTTTGTATTTTCATCTTCTTCATATGTATTTATTGATTGCTCAAAGTGTTGATTCCTTTTAATTGATGATAAATGATGTAGATCCTCATCAATTTTTATATTTATACTCTCATCAATTCCAAGCATTCCTTTTTGTAGCATTTATATTTTTTTCTCCTTGATGAATAGCTAATAAAGATACCTTCATCTGATATAGACTCAAATTTTCCAAATTTTCTTCATCCCTTTTGATGTAGCATTCACTTCCAAATATTTTGAAATGCTTGACAAATGCAGGTCTGCCATACCATAGCTCATATGGTGTCTTGCAATTTTCAACTCTCATTAGTTCTATATTTTAAGGATACATACAATAGTATGAACTGATTCTCTCTAGTATACATCAAAAAACTTGGCTTTATTCGTCATTGTTCTAGCCATCTCCTGGACTATTCTATTCTTTCCTTTTGCTACTCCATTTTGTTGAGTTCTAGCAGAAAAATATTATCTTTTAATTTTATGTTCTTCACATTATTCTTCAAACTTATTAGAGGTAAGTTCACCACCTCTATTAGACCTTAGAAATTTGATATTTGATCCCATTTCATTTTCAAAAATAGCCTTAAAGATTTTAAATTTACTAAAGGCTTCATATTTTTCTCTCAAGAAAGACAACTAAGTCATTCTAGTAAAATCATCAATGAATAACACAAAATACCTTTCTCCATGCACGGCTTGTGTTTTTGTTGGTCCACATAGTTTTGTATGAATCAACTCTAATGGTTCTTTAGTAGAGTGCTCATTTTCCTTAAATCTTACTCTTGTTTGTTTCCCTATTTAACACTCTTTGCAGAAGGTGCTTGTAGACTTAGTAATTTTTGGCATATCTCTCACAGCATACTTGGAACAGATCTTCACAAGGTTATCAAAGCTAATATGCCCCATTATTTTATGTCATAACCAAGTTTCATCTGATTATCCTAAAAGACAACTTCTTCCTTTGAATTCAGTAAGATTATATAAATTACCTTCATACCTACTTGCTTCAACAACAAGTTTTCCATTTTTCCTAATTTTACATCCTTGAGCATGGAATGTGACATTGTAGCCTTTATCACACATCTAACTTACAATCAAAAGATTATATTTTAGTCCTTCAACATATAGAACATCATCTGTCCTAGATCTTTTCCATAGATCATTGTAGTAGTATTATCAACAAATTTAATTGAACCACCATTCCACTTCTTCAAGTTGATGAATTTGATTTTATCTCTACTCATGTGACTAGAGCATCCACTATCAATCACCCATGGATTTTCTTGAGCATGAAATGGAGTTTGAACAATCAATGATTTCTCAGTCTTTTGATTTTTATTCTTTAATTTCCATTTCTTTTTAGGTTCTTCCTTTTGACTTCAGAAACATCCACATTATCTTTCTTTTCCTATCTAGGAGGTTTTTGGAAGGCACTTCTACCAAACTTCTCCTTGTGCTCAAAATGGTTACACTTGTAACATATGATATTGAAATCAACTAAAGATACAAAATAATTATTGCTCACAAAGTTATTTCTTCTTATATAGGAAACTTTCTATAGTCTATTGCCTTATGACCAAAATGATTGCACATAAAACAATAACCAAGGAGTAATTTGACATGGTTGTGAAGGATTGCCTTGTAGGAGTTGGACCTCTAAATATTCTCTTCTAATTGTTGACTTTGGTAAATCTATTTTCATCCTTATCTTCAGTCTCCTTCTATTGATCAACCTTTGAGCTACCAAAGGTATTCACATTAGATTTCTTTGTAATTGTATTCTAAACTTCACCAAATCCAAGACCAACCTTGATGAAAGGTGACCTTTGGAAGCTTAGGATCTCATCTAGAATTTTAGTGCTCTTTTCATACTTAAAGTTTTTGGCCAATTGAAACTTAGCTTTTTTAGAATCCTTCCTCAAGGATACAATTTTTTCCTCAATCCTTTCACAATCCATCTCTTTTTCTTTTAATTTTTTCTAAAAACATATTTTATCCTTTTTGCCTCCTCCATCTAAATTTTTAGATCAATAATAATCTTTTCAAATTCAAGTTTCCCCTTGAGTCTCTAATTTCTCTCCTTTCTATTTTTAGATCAATCAATGCATAAACGAGTTCTCCTTGTAGATCTATTTCACACTCTTCTTCATTAGGATCAGGTATGTATTCACCATCTCCTTTATGATTATCTTCATCTTCCAAAAATTCCATTGCAATGAATAGAATTTATTCTCTTTCTTCTTCAGAAGCACATTAATCACTTTCCTTAGATGAGTTATTTTCCTCTTTTAAATATAGGTTCTTCTTGTGCTTATATGAAAGCTTTTTTATTTTTGTATTGATTACCATTTTAATTATCTCCAAAAGGATACTTAGATGAAAAGTGACCTACTTTACCTTAATTGATATATTTAAAGGTAACTTACCTTTATACTTAACAAAGCCTTTCTCCAACTTCCTCACAAAGTTAGCCTCCTCATCTTTAGAATCATTGCATGGATCAAATTCTTCATTCTTCTCTTTCTTGGATGTTTTGAAATCAAATTCTCTTTGATGTTTCTTTATTTTTATTCCTCATTTCATAGGCAATGAGAGATCCAAAAAGATCATCCATAGAAAAGTTATTCAAATCTCTAGATTCTTCAATATTAGAAACTTGTGTATCATACCTTAGGGAGAGAGATCTGAGTAACTTCTTGACAATTATTGGTTCTTTCAATTCATCTAGTCCTCTAATAGCACTAACAATTTCATCCACTCAAAGTATAAAATCAACAATATTCTCCTGTTATTTCATCTTTATATTTTCAAACATGGTTCTGTGAGTTTGTAGCTTGGCTTACATGACCTTATCATCACCTTCATAGATGCAATGAATGTTTTTCCAAATTTCCTTAGAAGACTTGTAGTGCATTAATTTGACAAATTCAAAATTTGTTAGTCCACTCAAACAACATTCTTATCTTTATAATTATACTCACATGATTTCTTATCAGCTTGAGCTATTGGAGGAGTTGTAGGAGTAGTATAACCATCCACAATAGATTTACAAACATCAAACCCTAATGAGGTTAGGTATGCTTCCATCCTTATATTCCAGAAGGCATATTGTTTTCCATCAAATAGTGGTTCCTTGTTTGAGTGTGATCCATCACGACCTCCCATGTGTTCAAATTCAAGATCTACCTTCAACTATTAAGCTACACCAAGGAACTTAGCTTTGATACCAATTGTTGAACACACAAGTATACTGAGAGGGGGGTGAATCACTATCATAAAAAAAATTAAATTTAATCAATTCATCAATGAACATCAAAGAATCATTAATGAAATTAGAATCAACAATGAACACAGTCACACAAGACCATTAGATTTACATGGAAACCCAAAAGGGAAAAGCTACAATGAGAAGAGCTTCTTGAATCTACTACCCAAATCCAGCCTCATAAGAAACACACATGTATTACAATTGATTTGTAGGTACCAACCTACTAGAGACACCAATCCCCAAAAAAAAATTTAGAAACCAACCTAAAGGAGACACCAATCTCACAAAATTAGCACCAACTCAAAAAACAGGAGGCACCAACCTCACATGAACTGTGGCACCTATCATAGAATACGATAAAGATTATTATAGTGTCACTTATAGATAGATCTCTATCGTAAATTTGCAATTTTTCTTTGTCAATTTGATAGCCTCACATTCACACTGCTCTGCTTCACATAAACATCCTCTTCTATGAAATATAGAACATGAATTGCACAGGCATATCTTAGATACATGTACAAACATAGTTCTATACTCACTCGCCAGTTCATAATTTCAAAATAATTTGGTTAAATACTAATCTGGGGTGTAGGATAGTATTTCTATGTTGGCCCAAACGAAAAATTAGATCCATTGGTGAAGGAGAATTTGGCCTATGAAAAATATTTCATATCGCTACCTTGTCGACCTGTGTAGAGAAAAAATTTGAACCAGGAACTAGTCGTAGACATGTTTGAATTTGATTCGTCGATCTTTAATATTCATAGGAAAAATGAATGGTGTAAGTTCAAATCAAGATGCCTCTAACAAAAAATATTTTGCATCCTATAGGAGTGCAAATGCTACATTGAAATGTCTTTCGGTATTACATCATCATGGACACACATCACCATTTTGTAGACACAACAATCGTTGAAAAGTATTGGACATGTGTAAACTTGTAGAAGATCATCATGTGTCACCATTCCACGCTTCTGCACAACCAAAACTCTTCCTTCTCTCTTCTCGCAGACTCACTGAAGATCGTCACACATCACCATTTTGTGCTTCTGTAGGACCCTCTCTCTTTGCACAGACTCGCAAAAGACAACCACACATTACCATTTTGTTCTTCTACGTGAATAGAAGTGGGACTTGCCTTTACTTTTATGAATAAGAAAATATCGACACCTATCCCTAGCGATGTCATCCAATCTTCCTTAAAGTATTAACATTATATAAGAAGAAATATCTCAAACCAAAATAAGCAGTAAGAGGGTTCAATAAACCAGTGATGTCAAAGGGATTAAGATGTAACTTAACCAATCAAAAACCACCTAGGGAAAGTCAATGATGAGTTGGAACATAAAGTGCATGCCCGTACAAAATACTTAAGGTTTAGAAGAATTAGGGCTAAAACCCTAGAAGAGCATGAAACCCTAACTCTGATGCAGTCTAGAGAAGACCAAATTTCCATAACTCCATACAAAGACTCTGTTAGGCCATGAACAAACACGAATAACTTATAATGCATAACTTTGATATCATTGACAACAATTTTTCCAATGATTTACAACAAGTGTGTGAGAGAGAGAGAAAGTTTGTTGCTTGAATGTGAAAATGATAATTTTCTTTATGTTGTGAATTATTATGAAAAATTATGATTATGATCTTGCAATTGTTATATGAGGTTGAACCTTTAAAATGAGATCAAGACTAAATCCCAATGACTACCATATCTAAATGTAGGGTCACTATATGTGGTTTCATATAATTGAAGGCTAGTCTTGAAATGTATGTTGTAGCTTGTATAAAACATTTGTACTGGGATAAAAAGATGATTTAATCTAAATTCAAGTAAACTATGTTTTAAATTAATCTCAATAAAATGATTAAGAAGGGGATTCATTTATATATTTCATGGGTATATGATGTTGAGTTTTCCTCTAAAGCAATAGATACATTTTTCTTGTAATATTAAAATAAATTATTAAGTTGTAAATTATAATAAGAAAAGGGTTATAAGAATTGATAAATTAAAAAATATAATTAGTTGATGCAATAAAATGATCCTAAATATTATTCTCACTTGCATTTAATTTCATCTATCTATACTAAGTAGAATATACATTATGATTTTCTTATGAAAATGCTAAGATTAAAGGAATCATAGATGTTGAATATGCTTACTTTAGTACTCTAAGAGAGTAGGTATGTGAAAATAAATTAAATCTTTTCAACTACAAGGAAATAAACACAAAATCAATATACCATAACATAATGACTTGCATGGAGAAAACCCTTTTAGGAGAAAAACCCCACACTCCAAAGAAAATCAATGTATTATTTATTAATGAAAGGTCACCATACGCTTGCAAAGTTTAAGTATTTATAAGAGTTTCCCCTTGATAAGAGATCTAGACTAATCATGGAAACATAACAATACCTACAAAACTTCATTATCTAAATCTTTATTTCAAGCACCCAATAAATAGTAGAAGCAATACATAAATAATCAAATAGTAATTAAGAAACATGAGTTAAAACCACCCAAAAATGTGGCACTTCAATCCATAGTTAAAATCCAATATACAAATTTCAAGATGAGTCCATCTAGTGTATGCCTTCCACCTACCACAAGTTCATAATCCACTCACCAACTCTAGTGTTCCATTTTGGATTCATTATCTTCATTCAAAGACATGTTATGGAATTTAATAACATGTGCCATAATTTGATCAAGAACTATAACCCCTTCTTATAGCTCTTTTATGGGTCATACGTATTTTACATTTTCAATGTAGGAGGCCCAACTTCTAAAGACCATAACTTTTGATTTGAGAGACCAATTGTGCATATTTTTTAAATTATAGATATCAAAGAAATAAACGTCCCATTTTTTGGTTAAATTAATGTTGAGAAACCTAGGAACATTTTTGAGGTCTAAAACAACCTTTGTAGCTAAGAAAATGAGTTTTTTCTATTTTATAGTTTAAAATATATAGTTTTTTATATTCTTAACATTAGGAGAAAGATAATTGGAGAGATGAACCCTCTTCCACCCATTTATGCCACTATTTCAAAATTTCCTTTCCCATCAGTTATCCCTTCTACACCTTCGGTCATGACGAAAGTCGTTTGGCTTCACATGGTGCTCTTTTGGCCGGTGACAGTCATGCCCCTCTAGTGTGGGTTCCCTGTACCCCATCTACCAACCTTGACTTTTTTTGGCTAGTGACAATCATGCCCCTCTAGTGTGGGATTCCTTTACTCCCAACCCTGGTTCTTTTCCACCTAGGGTTAAAAATTCTTGTTGCAAGCATGAGTAGTTGGTGTTTTCATTGATGTCAATAGGCTTATGCCTGTGTTGTCATTGATGACTAATGATGGTTGAGAAGTTATGATGATGCTTTGATTAGTTCTATTATGTTGTCATTAGTAAGTGCTACTAGTGTCAACCTCTAGTGTTGCTTAAATAAGCTTCTATTTATCGATGTTGTTTGGTCAAGTTGTTGTGTTGTAGTTGGTTTAATGGTGATGAGGAAGTGTTGAAGATGATGAGAATGTGTCTCTGGTGCTTGTTTTCAAAGTGCTTTTGAAAAAAAATGAATAAAAGAAGAAACGATGTGTTGCAAAGGTGTTTTGGTGTACAGAGCAGTGTTCTGGTTTTTGCTCCGCATTTCTTTTGTATTGAAGATCTTCTTTTTTGGTTCAGATATGTTTATTAGAGGTGTTCATAGGAATTATATCTAAAATTTCTTGGTTTGGATAGTTGTGCAGAAGAAGTTGTGTTCACCAGTGTGTGAACTGTGTTGCAGTGTTGTCTGGGAGAAATGGTTTTGCTTTGCATTTCTCTACAATTTGGTTTATGGTCTTGCGGTTCTGGAAGTGTGTTGATAAGGTTCATATTTATCTTTAAATGAATTTTTTTGTGGTTTGGTGCTCCACAAGGTGGTTTCTTGAGTTACAGTGTATGGTTCAGGTTGTTTGAGTGTATTGGGTGTGTACATTCTTTAGGTGAAAGTTATTGTGAAGGAATTCATTGGATTTTAGGGTGTTTATGGGATATTCTAGATTGTGTTCAAGTGTTTTGTGTGGTTCGTGACTCATCTTTGGATTTGAGGAAGTGTGTACTTAATGTTAGTAGTGTTAACAAAAGTTCGGTCGACCTTGGGTGTTTACACTAATTGTGGATTTTCTTCGATGATTGTGGAAGTGTGGCATGGTTTATATGTATGATTTGGATCCAAGTTAAGATGTGGTGTGGTCCAATTCCATTCCTTTTCACTGTGGGAAAGCTTAGTGCCAACCTAATGTGAATTTTCATGGTTGAGGTGCATAACCAACCATGGAGAATATTTTCAAGGTTGAAGAAGGTATAAATAAGAGTTATGTTGATGAGGGATAAGTGTGTAGAGTGTGATGCAAATTGCAGAGTTGTGAAGTGTGAATTTGTGAAGTGCAATGTGAACTTTAATGAGTTAGACTATTGGAAGCAGTGAGCAGAAGGTGTACAATATTTAGAGAGGCTACGAATGTGTTGGTGATGTTGTGGTGGACTTTTCTATTGCATTGAGATGATTTTGTCATTGCAACATCCTTCTTTCTTTTATTATGTAATTTGGAATTGTTCCCTTCTTTCTTTTGGGCAGTGAGCCCTCTAAAAATGAGCCTTTTATATTCAGTGTTGCAATTAATTTATATAGTGAGATAATCCTCACTGCGGTTTTTCCCTTCTTGAGTTTTCCATGTAAATCTAGTGTTCTATTTTGCATGGTGTTGTTGTGTTTCAATTTTTGTTATTTTATTTCATGCTAAATCATTCAAACAAATTGAAGGTTAATTATATTGATGTGGATTTGGATATTTATGAGGTTTTTAATATTTTAATGTACAACTGATTCACCCCCCTCTTAGTTGTCTTGTGCATTCAATGATTGGTATTAGAGAAAGGTTCCTTGGAAGAAAGCTTAACCGCTTGAGGTGGATCTAGGATGGCACACAAGAGGGATGCTCCTTTGTTTGATGGATCAAACTATGGCTTCTAGAAGACAAGGATGGAAAGTTTCTTGGTATCTCTTGGATTTGGAGTTTGGAAGTCCACTGAGATAGGATATACTATGCCTACTAATGGTCTGAGTATTAATGATGAGATCAAGGCCTATGAGAACAATGGTAAAGTAAGGTATGCTCTTTTAAGTGGCCTTTCTAACATTGAACTTGTGAAAGTTATGAACTTGAAATCTACTAAAGATATCTGAAAAATTTTGGAAAGTATTTATGAAGGAGATGATAAGGTCAAGCAAAACTAAGATGCAAAATCTAAAGATCACCTTTGAGAACCTACAAATGTCTAAAGATGAAAAAATTACAAGATACATGCAAAAGGTGGATGAAGTTGCCAATTTCATCAAAGGTCTTGGTGGAAAACTTGAAGAAGAAGTAGTAAAGAAGGTATTGAGAACTCTTCCTAAATCTTATAGTCACAAAGTTTATGCTATTGAGGAAGTTCAAGATTTAAAAAAATATTCTAGAGATCAATTATATGGTGCATTATCTACTTTCGAAATGAGATAATTTGGTCCAAGTAAAGCAAAAGTTGAGACTACTTTTAAGGTTGGAAAATCAGAAAAGATTGAGGAATCATATCAAGAAGATCTTGATGATGTAGAAGCAAATTTTGTGAGGAGAATAAAAAAGGGTACTGGTAAATACAAAGGTAAGTTACCTTTCAAATGTTTCAATTGTGGAAAGATAGGTCATTATGCTTCAATATGTCCAAACAAAGTTTTGAATGGCAAGAACAAGGAAAATAAAGGTAAAACAATTAAGAAAGATTATTGTGTTAGAAAAGATTCCAGTATATCTGATGATGAATCTGACTATGGGGATGACGAGGATAGTGAATGATTGTTCATGGCTATGAAATGGCTATGAAAGTTGAATCTAATTCTACTAACTCTGAGAGATGTATGAAGGAAAGTGCTTTAAAAGCATGTCATAATACTATGGTGACTGTTTTTCATGCTAGAGAGGAGAAGAACAATTGAATCATTGATAGTGGATGCTCAAATCATATGACTGGTGACAAAAGTAAGTTTGTTAGACTTGAAAAATACGAACAAGGCTTAGTTAAGTTTGGTAATGATAAATCTACTAAGATGTGTGGAAAAGGTTCTATCAGTTTTGATGGAAAGCATAATACACATGATATTCTTTATGTTAAGGGTTTGAGACATAACCTCTTGAGTGTTGGACAAATGTGTAGCAAAGGATATAATCTTATGTTTTAGGATGAAGGATGTGAGATCAGAAAAGGCTTTGGAACTGTGGTTGTTGCTAGAAGAAGGGAAGATGGAAATGTTTATCAGCTTAAAGGTGTCGATGATCATTGGTTTATGACTCAGATTAATGAAAGTTGGATATGGCATAGAAGGATGTTTCACATTAATCTTGATAGCCTAGTGAGGATCAATTTAGTTCAAGCTATGAGAGATCTACCAAAGATTACAAAAACCATCAATGTTTTTTGCAAGGAATGTCAAATTGGGAAGCAAGAAGAAGTTTCAAAGTCAAAGAACAATATTCTACCATACTATTGGAGCTAGTGCATATAGACCTTTATGGTCCTACCAAAGTAAGAATTCTTCAAGGTGACAGGTATTTCATGATATTGATTGATGATTATTCTAGAATAACATTGGTTACCTATCTCAAAGAAAAATCAGAAGCTCTAGATAAGTTTAAAGCATTCAAAGTTAGCGTTAATAATAAAATGGATATGAAAATCAAGTGTTTGAGTTCTAACAGAGGCGGAGAATTCACCTTCAATGGGTTTATTAGTTTTTGTAAGAATCATGGAATAAAGAGGTATTTATCTGCCACTAGAACTCCTCAGTAGAATGGAGTTGTTGAAAGGAAGAATAGGATTGTTTAGGAAGCTGTAAGAACAATAATGAAAGAGGCAAACTTACTATAAGTGTACTGGAGAGAAGCAATTTATACTTTTATTTACATTCTTAATAGAGTTCAAGCAAGAGAAAATAGTGCAAAGACTCCCTATGAGTTGTTGTATGGAAGAATTCCTACTACCATATATAAATTTACTGAGAGATATCCTTCTCAAAGTGCCTATTCAATTTTTATGTGAAAAATTGATTAAAAAATAGATGCCTCTAGAAGGATATCTCTCGACGTATTTTATATATATTATTATATATATATATATATATATATATATATATATATGCTAGTGTTATTTGTCCTAAAGAGAACCAACTAATATTGATTCTTGAAAAGAAAATCTTAATATTTTAGACTATTGAAACTATTTTTAATTATTATTATTTTTATTTTTTACATTCAAATCATCTTATATTCTCTTTTTTTTTAAAACATTTATTATCTTTTTTCTAATATTAAATTTTTTGTTTCTATATAATGATTTTCTTCAATCAAAGAGGCTAATGTAGGAAATGGTTACTTGCATAGGAATAAGAAAATATTCCATCTTGATACATTGCAAACATTTAATTAGCCGATAGGCTATTTACGTGGGGAGAGCCCATCGAGATCTCCAGTAGTCTGACATTGGCGGGAACCCCACGATTTTCCAAGAAAGAGGTAATAGTTGGAGGCAGTTGGACATGCATTCACACAACTTGAGCAAAGGTAAACATCACTGCCCAAGTGCCTGAAAAGACCGTTGGGAAAAGTAGCTCTTAGATTCCAAACTTTCGATGATGAATCAACGGCTTAGATTCGACAAATACAATCAAACATCGATGTGGCTTTGGACTAGCCGTACATAAATAAAATATAAAAGAAACACGAGGGGGTGTTGATTTGATTTTTTACTGGAAAATATATTTTTTTTAAAATCGAGGGCAAGACTAGATGATCGAAGCTAAGTATTTGTATTTTGAAAGATAGAACTGTTAGATTCTTGTTATTTTTAAATTAGGATCATGTGAACATTTTTTTCAGCAACCTTTCCGATCATATCTATCATCCAATAAATAAATATAAATATAAATAATTTATATAATAAATAAAATAATTTATATAATAATTTATGTAATAAATAAAAATAATAATAATTTATATAATAAATAAAATAAAAAAGATTCTTTAAATAAAATAAATAAATAATATAATAAATTTTTAATAAAATTAAAATTTGTTATGTGTTATAAAATCCAAACAATAAACAAATAAAAAAATTAAAAATTAAAGTTGTATAGGAAGTGTTGTTTTTGGAATGAATTGGAGAGGAGGGTAAAGAAGTAGAGAGGGAAGGATAGAGAAAGAGAGAGAGAGGAGGGAAAAGAAGTAGATAGGGAAGGATAGAGAAAGAGAGCGAGAGAGAGGAGGGAAAATAAGTAGAGAGGGAAGGATATATATATATATATATATATATATATATATAGAGAGAGAGAGAGAGAGAGAGAGGGTAAATGGATAGAGGGAGGTAGAGAGGGATAAGTGAGATAGAGATAGGGAGGCAGAGAGAGGTGGGATACAAAGAAGTAGAGAAGGAAAGAGTGAGAGAGAGAGGGAGGGAGAGAGGAAGAGGTAGAGAGGGATAGAGGGATAGAGGAGATATAGAGAATTAGAGGGGGGAGGAGAGAGAGGTAGAGAGGAATAAGTGAGAGAGGGAAGGAGAGAGTGAGAGAAATAGGTGGGATGGAGGGAGGGACAGGTAGAGAGGGATATGTGATATAGAGAGAAATAGAGAGGGAAGGAGAGAGCAAGAGGGAGAGAGAAGGGGGAGGGGGGATGGGGGGAGAGGTAGAGAGGGATAGGTGAGATAGAGAAAGAGAGAGGAGGGCAAAGAAGTAGAGAAGGAAGGATAGAGAAAGAGAGAGAGAGAGAGAGAGGAGGGTAAAAGGACGGAGGGAGGTAGAGAGGGATAAGTGAGATAGAGATAGGGAGGGAGAGAGAGGTGGGATAGAAAGAAGTAGAGAAGGAAAGAGAGAGCTAGAGAGAGTGAGAGAGAGGGAGGGAGGAAGGGAGGGAGAGAGGGAAAGGTATAGAGGGATAGGGGAGTTATAGAGAATTAGAGGGGGAAGGAGAGAGAGGTAGAGAGGAATAAGGGAGGGAGAGAAGTAGAGAGGGAAGGAGAGAGTGAGAGGGAAATAGGTGGGATGGAGGGAGGGATAGGTAGAGAGGGATATGTGATATAGAGAGAAATAGAGAGGGAAAGAGAGAGCAAGAGGGAGAGAGAAGGGGGGAGGGAGGGAGGAAGAGGTGGAGAGGGATAGGTGAGATAGATCATTGCTTTCTTCACGTCGTCCACTACTTTTCACGATTGTAAATAATGTGGGCTCATCCTATCGACGTAAATATTGCACCTTATTGAGGTGCAAGTGCTAGTGTTATTTGTCCTCGAAGAGGAATAGGGGCGCATAACAAAAAAAAAGCCACGTAGTAAGGAGAGGGACTGCGTAGAATGAAATATAGAGGGGAGTGCACAAGATAAATAGGGTGTGGGAAAGCTGCTGCAGAAACAAGAAGAGATTACCGCAAGGAAATCGGTAAGGAAAATATACAATTACTGTTCAGCTTGAGTTAGTGAACAGGGCAGAGTGTGGGTTAGGTCGACCAAGATAGGAGCTGGTCACTTTGAGATGTTACGGTCATGAAGGTGCATATTGTTGCAAAGGACAAATAATTCTATGAGATGTTACAGTCATGAAGGGGCGTTCTGCTACAAACAAGGTCGATTTGTACAGTGGAAAGGATAGTCAATTTGCCTAATATTGTAATTCTACTGGCTCGACTGGCCACACGTGTATAAAAATAAAGAAAAACACACGAAATCAATTATTTGATCATAAAATCTTGAAAGTTGCAAATGGATATCAAACATACCTGATATCGAAAATTTGCAGACTGAAAGTTGCTTTTGCAAATTGAAGACTTGTTACTCACTACAGAAGATAGCACACAAATTAGTAACAGTTAAAATGCAAGACAAAATATTCAACAAAATGTAGATTGCACAAAATCAATACAAAAACATGCCTGTTGACAATCTGATAATTGAAAATTGTACCGATGAAATACCTGAGAACATAATTTATTTATATTCCATCACCAAGCCAACCCACTCGTCCACTACCCTACCGAAATCAGTCTTTCATGTAGAATGTAACGCCTCTGTATTAGCCACCTTTGCAACCGAGGGTTTTAAGTTTTAAATGTTAACAGCAACGTGGAAAAAGCCTTACGTTTTCTATAATTGGGTTTTTGTTGGCATGGACTTGAGGCGGCGAACCTGCAATAATGCATCTGTTCTGGTAACGGTTCTGCAAGCAAATTTAAATGCAATATTCTCACACTTTATATAACAGTTCAGCTAGAAGATATCTATTCTGAGGAAATGCTCGTAATAGTTTTGATAGGCATGCATCCGTCAAATTTTTTTTAAAGCAAAAAATGTTAACACAGATTTAACTTCCACTAAATCACATTATTCATGTTTTTAAAATTTCATTAATACTTCAAATAATGAAATGTATAGTTAAGAGTCAAATTCTTGCCAACTACACATCACCTTTTGCTAAACAGGAATATTAAGTGTGTTTGGTCATGTGGCAATGGGACAAGTTTTTCCATGCCCTACTTACTACCACGTTACCCCCTCTACTAACACTTTTTAAAGGTTTTAAATTTATAATCCATGGTTAATAACGGACACATTATTTCAAGTCGAGCTTTTTAGAGTTTATGTCTAACATAAATTTAAATATTTCGTCCCTTTCTTTCATATGTTAATATGGCAGTCAAAATATAGGTTGAGCATTAGTTGGAGTAACCTTTTAATGTCTTACAATGTGGGTTTTGGATTACAAATGTTTTCCCTTTTAGATTGACTCCCTTTTTTAATCTTAGGTAGTAGTTTAAAATTCATATTCTATCTGTAATATAAGGACATGTTTGATTCTTTTAATACTCTCATTACAAATGTAGCTTTAAGCGCCTTAGGTGATAGGTTAATATTTACACTTTATTGTCCATGAAAGTGAGGCACTTTATTGTCCATGAAAGTGAGGCACTTGTCATTAGGTCGACCCTTATGATAATAGGCTAGGAACTTTGTTTAAAAATCTTGATTTCATATGTTCTAATCATGAATAAAAAAAAAATTTATCTCATTGATTCATAGGTGTAGACCAAAAGCTTGATTTCATATCAGTGTTCCATGGGGATGCGTCCCCCCCCAAAAACCCTGCATTTCCTAGAGGGGGATGTCTCGGAGACTTGGGGACTTGGGGGGGGCGTCCCCCCACCAGCGCCACCATCCCACCACCAGTGTCGTTGTCTCCAAGACACCACTAGGACTTTGAGGATGCTAGGGTGTCCTCAAGACGAGTAGGGGACTCCTAGTTGTCTACAAGATGTATAATTCTTATACTTATACATCCTTTTATAACTATTTTTTTAAGTACTATATGTATTTCAGCACCCAACCACCCCCCCACTGTCATCCCCCTGTCGTCCCCCCGTCGCACCCAAACTTAGACCCTTCGTTCCCGCATCCCCGAAACGTGTCCCCTGTCGTCCTCGTCCCCGAAACCCCGTGGAACATTGTTTCATATGTTCTAATCATGAATTAAAAAAAAATTATCTCATTGATTCATAGGTGTACATCAAAAGTATTTAAACAAATTAAAATAAATAAATAAAGTATTTAAAACTTTTAAAGATTATCAAATAGTTGTTCTTAGCTTTTTAATAGCATATATAGTATGTTTATTTGTTTAGAATTCTTTTACATGTGTTTTGATTTTTTTGAAACTTTATCAAAACCTTCATCGATTCATGTTATATCTCTCACTGAAGTACATCATTTTCACCCCATTCTTGTTTGGTAGAAATCCAATAACATAGTGAACAGTAATGAATGTATAGTTAATCACTAAGGCCTATATAGAGGTCAATATCTTGTGGAGGTTAAATATTCTCATTGTCCAACTAAGGATTAACCCACATCGTCTTCGATGTGAAACAAGGAGATGGAAAAGGCCAAAATAATTCTAGGAAGATAGGGATTGTATCATGTGCACGACAAGGGTTATAAAAACTGAAAAGCACTTTATTTTAGACCACAAAGCGTACACATGACATCATAGTTAGCTACAAAAGTAAATTTAACAGTGACTTCTTTTCAAGATTTATGTAATGAAGACATGGTTGAGAGAATAGGAGAGCTCATTCTTAAAATAGTGGGGTCTGCTATCCCACAAGCTATATTTGGCCTCATGGACATTAGAATTCTTCTATTCTTCTATTCCATTATATTCTTAATAAAAAAATTCATGTTTAGTACTTCATGCCTTTGTGGAAACCCAATAGTCAAGTGGGCATTATCAATGTGGAATATCATGTCCTGTAAATATACTTCTTTGTTTAATACTTCACATCTACTCCTTCGTGCCTTGTGGAAATATGATGGTCATGTGAACCTTAATAATTGCTTGTCTTATTTATATGAAAAAAATGGTTGTTTGAATTACAATAATCAAATGAACATGATAATGTATAATGATGTGAAGTATAGTTGCACTTCATTTTTTAAAATATTTTCTCTTATAGTTATATTTTACTTTTTTTTTGTGGGGAAATCACATTCAATTGAAGTGATCATTTTTCTCTATGAAAATACAATGCTCAAGTGAACCTTGTGGGATTTCATAATTGAACAAAACATGAATGAATATTAAGTGCAGTTGCACTTCGATTTTCCACAACTCCCTTTATAAAACATTTTACATTGAAATGCACTGTGAGAAATTATGAACTTGCAAGAAATTTCAACTAAATTGGACCTTGCAAGAAAATTATGGTCAATTGGAATAAAATGAAGGTGTCACTCCATGTTATTTTTATGTTGCAAGAAAATGAATGTAAAATTCAATTCCAAGTGAGGTTCACCTAGACCTAGATTTCCTATAATCTTTCACCTGAGACTTTTGAGTGAAGCTTTTATGAAAATATATGTGATTTCATGTTTGGAGGAACTTTAAAAGATGTGTGAACTTGATTTTTAAAAGAATGACACATTTGAGTACAAACTTCCAACTTGAAAGCAATATGACCAAACCCTTTGAGACATCAAATTGATCCTTATTGAAGAACAACAAGATAATTAGATCTTTAAATTTCAAGCCACACTTATGTCACAAAACACACAATGCTCATTTTATGAGAAAGTATGGATGACCAGATGAATAACACCAACAAAACTATCTAACAGATAACTATGCTAATAAGAATCTCTTGACTCAAAGTTGATTTGATACTAACCTTATGCAACAGTAAGCACTTATGGAAGATTGGAAGCAAACCATTTACCTATGGGAAGCTAAGCACACACCTAAAAGAGATAGGGGTCCTCATTTTTTCAAAAGGAAAATGGGGCATGTTATATAAGACACATCAAGAAGCTCCAAAATAATTTAAATAAGACCCTAGGTAATTTACTCCTCTAAAAAATTGGACTCAATCAATTATTAAATATAAGAGAAATTGTATAACATAAGTTTTAACATTTTTGTAATGACTAGTAAACTAGGATTTATGGTAATTCTAGGTCTAGAGAAGCTTAAGGGCTAAAAAAATAACCAAATAGACTCAAAATTCTTCTAGAGTTTGAACACACCAAACTATCTAATCTGATATAAAGGGCTCAAGGAGTCCAAGATAAAGTAAAAATAAATAAACCCATGAATTAAAAAAGCGGGCCTAAATGGACTTCTAAAAAATTAAAAATGAACCTAACACTATTTTGGATCCAATAAAGTCTAGAGGACAAACATTTAAAAATATATAGGAGAAAAGGTTTATAAAATAGATTTAAACACATTTGAGAAACAACTTAGATAAAAACTTGAATTCAAGATTTAAACCAAACCATGAGAGGATAACTAGGTTTAAAAATCAAGGAAACAAGTAATCAATCAATTAGAGGTGAATGAGTTAGGTGTTTGATTAAGCACATGTGCATATAAATAAAGCATCTAGAACTATCCAAATGGCAAAGAGTCGTTGAATCCATGAAATCAAACACCAGGAGATTGGTTCAACCACCCTTATAAGTGTTCAAAGGGGGACCCTTGGCTTGAAATGACTTGGGGCATGTTTTATTCACAACATCAAGAAGGTCAACACATGTCGAAGATTTGGGGAAAGGATTTTCTCACTGGGTGAGTCCCTAATGTGTTTGGGGACCAAATGCCTCCTTATTAAGGAGGAATTATATATAAATTAAATCAGAGAAGTTGTACCAATAGGCTCATGATGTCACTTTCAATTAAGAAAATATTTGGAAGCCACAAAGAACATGAGTTCAAGGAATTTGGTTGTCAAGAGGACTATATCTTTGTCAAAGAAGTTTCATGTGTGATATGGAGCAACCCAGAAATGACTTCAAAAGGAAGCACAAATCTTCAAAATAAGCAAAAATAATAATTTGACTAAATTTTTTGGTTTGTGCAGTGGCAATTTCATCATCTACCTTAGTAATTTTTTCAATAATAAGGCAAACACATTTTTTCCACCTATCAAAAGCAACAAAATTATCACAGTTGAGGCAAAGCAGGGAATATGAAGGCTTTTTGGCATTTCACCTTGCTTTTTTTAATGTTTGATCTTATTTTTTCAACATTGGAAGGTTTTAGAGAAGGCATATGCATCTTTCCAAGGTTGTTAGATATTGATAATGAATTGTTCTATGTTTTATCCTTCATATTTTCTTCTTTATATTGTTATCAACATTGGAACAAAGTTTTTGTGGTAGAAGGCATATTGCAAGTGTTTTGGACCTTGCTATAATATTTTTGGAGTTTATATTCTCATTAGTGGTTATTGTTATCACTTATACTAGAAAGAATTAGTGGCATGATAAACTTATACTCTTTTAGATTTTTCTTCCCTTTTGAGGATTTCTCCAATTATCTTGTGTTTCAATTATGTGTGTACTTCTTATACTCTTGGTTAATTTTCCTTTTCATGTTTAGGCTATTTAGTATCCTTTTTGTTGTGGAGAAATAGTGTATTGAGGCTTCTTGCAAGATTTGTGGTATAGTGTCTATTGATGGTGAAAAACCATGAGGAATATCCTCTCTTTTACAAATAAAAGAATAAATTAAATTTATATACGTATTTATCATATTAATTAAATTCATAAAGAAATTACTAAATCTTATCATAACCACCTCTTCAAGAATGGATTCCATGAAGGGTATCAAGAATAGGAGCTTTTAAACATGACAATATTGGGATTTTCCAAGTCCTAGACATCTAAAATTAACCTTCATCCATGCGTATTAATATGGAGAGACCCTTTATTTTTAATATTATTACATTGAAACCTTATTTACATATTTTAGATTCATTATATATAATATTATTTGAACAAGGTAGGCTCTTGGAACTAGTGAAATAGTTCCCTCATGTCTCAAGCAACGCAATCTTGAACTCTTTGTGTGTCCATGCAAAGTCAATATTAAGGTCCAAAAATATTTGAAAACTATAATACCTTTAAGATATGGTTCCAACAATCTCTACATGGACAATCCATATAATATTTTTCTATTAAGGTTCATATTTGTCATTGTTTAACCAACATATTTTAAACTTTTCTTACTTGAAAACACATTTTTAAGTGACATAAATCTAAGTTCCCTTCATGTCCATCTTAGGAAAATAAGGAAACTTTTGATACTTGTCAAAGCTCTATTCAATACATTTAACATAGAACTATTTTTATAAAGTGGTCTTCACTCAATCCAACATATTCTATTGGTGATTCATCCTTTATTTAGAGCTCTACACCAACACATGCAATAGGTGAAAGAAAATATTATCCACTCATCTTCCAACATAATAATATGATGCCTACTTTTATCATCCTTTGATCCATGACCAATTAGTTAGCCATCCTCATTAGTGAGACTCTCAATCCCATTATTTGATTGTGCATTATCTTTTGAGTCAAATAAAGCTACATTTTAACTAATTCCCTACGAACTCAAACCAATCTTTATCTTTTATTATCCAAAATAATATTAATCTCTACATACATCTTTTCAATCCACACTTGTTTTAGAAAAGCATCATACACTAATTTCAAAAATGAAATGATGATAAATTCATTCCTAAAACTACACCCTTTTATCAATGTGCATTGCACAATCACATCCCCAAGGATTGTATCTCAAATCAATTCACTTTTACTAGCTTAAAGGATTGAGAAAAAAATAGTATCTTTCTCCATGTGTGATTTGGAAGAATAATTACTCCTAAACTAAAATCAACAACTAAATTTGTTAACATATATGGCCCAAGATACCCATGTGCATGAAAATGAAATCAATTTCTCTAACAATCAAGGTTATTAAAGTTCAAATACTTATCTTCACCAAATTTTTGAACATATTTTTCACCTTGACAAAGTTGGTGTTTCCCTCAACAATTGTTTTCATCATCACATACAAAACATCCAATGCACAATATAATTATATGTTAGAAAGTTAGTTTCATTGACAATACCATCTATACCACACGTAACACTAATAGTAGTATATTTTTTGTTTAGTTTAGTGAATCTTTTATGACATCACCCCATTAACTATGCACTATATTATCAAAAACTCGCTAGGATCTCTCAAGTTCAATACATCAAACATAACATTGCTAATATTGGTAATTGTCAATTACCTCAAATATTCCAAAACTTCTAAATCTCCCAAGTTCTCCCATCATTTTTTCTTACAACCAAATAAATTCACACCATAAAAAATATTAAATTCACATCACAATATTGCACATACTACACATGACCTTAGTTCCTCCAAATTAACTAAGATAAGCTAAACCAATAGAACACATATTTAGGTTTACCATGTGCCCTTGGTTCCCATTGGCACTTCACTTGCACACTTAAAACATAGATATTAGTTCATTACATACAATTACCATAGTCAATACAACAAAAAAATCACATATATCAACTATACATTTCTAATCAAATATTCTAATGCATTCACATTTCATATAAAACTAATTATACATTTTTTATCTATCATCCCATTGATTGCCATTGAAACATTTCATTTTCCAATGAAAAACATTTTCTAGAATATGAAAACATGAATTGGAATATGCATATGGAGTGTAACCATTGAAGCATATTCATCACATAATTCAAATGATCATCGCAATCACATTTGACAATATTGAAATTCACTAAGAACATAATTTACAAGCATGGTATTAGAATTATTCATCAACTTGTAACATATGTTAATGCATCATTAAAGATCAACACATCGCTTCAACTACTCAAGTGAATATTATAAAAGTAAAATAACCTAATTTAATCAACCAATTATAAAATATCATCCTAAAATGTTCCAGATTAATATGCATAAGAAACTTATCAACAATCCATATACATTGGAAAAATAGAACATCAAAAATTATCATTGTCAATCATAACATGAAATGCCCATCAATTTGAAACTCAACTACTAGTCTATCCTAATTCCATCCTTCATGTAGACAAGATCAACACTTTTACAAATATTTTCATGCTACCTAGCCTTTTGAGGCAAGGTATGAACATGTGGGAGAGGGGTGACCTTACACTCTCGCCCTAATATCGGGATTCCTCCTAGAATTCCTTCAAAGGTGAAGTAAATACCCTATTGTTTAACTAAGGAAGTATGGTTCTCAATCCTAGAAAAGAATTTTTTATAATCTAGGAACTCAACACAAGAATAAGATTCAATGGTTTCTTCTTCTAAAAGAAATAAATAAAAATCACTATATATTATATCACTTCGCATATTAACTACTAAGACAAGAGTGGCACAAAGGTCCCATAGGGATAAGATAGTAAAAAACACATACTAAATTTTCAAAGATTATGAGGTCATTATATGTAATTTATCAAAACTTTTCTATTTATTTTTAGTTATCATGCATACTATCAAAAAAAATTGGAGCATTATGACTAAGAACTAACCCCATGCAACAAGTCAACAAGCACAATTTCTCACCTAAAACCATAGCGAGACTTAACTTCTCTAAAAATTAGCTTACAAATACCCACTTAATCTTAAAAGTCTCAAGCATAAATCTTAAGATAGTTTCCCATATCACAAGAACAAGTCAACAAGCACAATTTCTCTCCTAAAACCATAGCGAGACTTAACTTCTCTAAAACTTAGCTTACAAATACCCACTTAATCTTACAAGTCTCAAGCGTAAATCTTAAGATAGTTTCCCATATCACAAGATGATACTCAAATAAGGAATTTATTAGAGGGTTTTAGCACATCAAAAACATATGAGGAACTCTAGGATCATGAAGATACATAACTAGCGATTGAGCCAACCTTTAGTCATAAATATCAACACTTAGGTTCTTGCAATACTAAATATTTTGCATCTCCTTAAGGGATATACTACTCCTTTCAAAAACCATAGAACAAAAATGGGGTAGACCTATAAGACTTTAAGGCAAGGTAGAAGTAATCCTCCTCTATCTATATGTTTAAAATTCACAAGTCCCTAAAGAGTTTTTTAAACCATCTTCCCCACCCCAAACAACCTACTAGGGTTCCCTTTCACGATAAAAAAATGAATATAAATAAAACTTCACATGTACTAATGGTGGTAATAAAGAATAGGCCTCAAAAAACATAAATCTCAAACGATAATGGGTTATGTAATCTCATGTGAATTAACTATATTCATTACATCATATGGTTAGTAAATGCATTGGATAACTAATTTATCTTCATCTACTGGACAATGAAATCCATAGTCCAATATTCATCATCAGTTTAGATGCTACCTACATTAAGAACATAAGGATTAACTTGTATACCATAGATTAACATGTTTGAAGATTTATTACCAAGTAGACTATTTAATTATAGGGAAAATATTCACTAGGCATGCAATCTATATGAGTCATTTTTTGCCACCAACGATGACATTCAAGATTCCATCAAAATAAAGGATGTATTATTTTATTTTTATTTGAAAATGCTTCACATCATGTTCCTTAGTGATTTCTAACCTAAATTCCTTACCTTCAATGGAATCTAGAGCACTCATATTAATTTTAGTCACAAGAGTAAGATAACTCAATATTGATTGTATTGAATTCAACAATTGTGGTTCATCAAACTTAGTGTTAACTATATAGTTCATCCATATATGTGTGTGTGTGCACATGCGCGCTCACCCTTCATTATAGATTCATCTTAGTTTCTTATGAAATAATTTGCAATAGTATATATCCCAAGAGATATATGGTGCATATTGTACCATGGTAATAATACACACATAGTATTGACCACGAGTATTATAAACAATGTTAATTATTATATTATACTAAATGTTGAAAATAAAATTTTAGCATTTAGAAAACCTCTAAATGAGAACATGTAGACTTGAGATCCCAAGATTATTATCAATATAAATGGAAAACTATAACCCTACTAAATAATTAAAGAGCTTTTGTCTCTTTGAGGGAAACCCGATTTTAATTCATTATTCCAAGATAAAGGAATAGACTCATGTTGTCATGGGACTTACATGATTTCATATATTTGATAGAGATTTACTAAAACCTCAAATTAAATGTCCAATTAAATTTATTATGATCTCTATGTATGCTAGATGATCTATTTAATTCCACATAGATACTAAGCTTATTGTAAAAGTATTTGAAGAATACTATTTTAAAATATTTGTCTATACAACAATCATATTAATGAATTTAGCATTAAGGATAAGAAATAAATCCCTTAAAACATATTAAAATTTTATGGAGACATTGGAATCAATGAGACATTATGCACACACGAATATATAGAGATGATTTACTATATAAGAATGTAAATGAAAACTTAGTTTAAGTTATAGAATTGATACCCTAAACTATATTTAATAAAGGAATCATAATATTTCTACATCATAACAATTGCAAAATTCATACATGCACTTATCATACTACTATAGCTTGATTATTCGAGCATGTTGCTAGGAATTTTTTGATAAAATACCTAACATTGTCCTTAGGTCTAATCAATAATCAAAAACTTGCATTAGTGTTAGCTTGTTAATAAGATTAAATATCTCACAAGATCTCAACAATGGGTCATCTCAATGCCCAACATTATTAAGTACAAGCAATCGCATTAAAAATTTAAATAACTCATCCTCAAAGTCATACAATTGAAAGTATCATTAAGCTCAATCACAACTTGATCATATATCATTTATTTATAATATCTTTTGTCATCACTTTGTCACAACTAGGAAGTGAGCTACACATAACTATACTCGTTCACACCATGAAAAGTATGAATTAGGTACTGGGTAGCCTTACAAAGCCTCAATAGAAATTGGCACCTTCTTCAACATGTATTAGTCCTTTGTTTACTTCAAGTTAAAGAAGCAATCCTTTAACAAATATATGTTGCATATATATCTCACAAAACTATTTTATTGGATAGCCCATGATTGTAAACCCTTAGTGCAACATATAACTCATTACCCCTTCTCTATCTTAGTATTGTCCTATGCATAAGATCTTTTGAGAGAAGTAATGATTATGCATCATATTAAATCTTCTTCATAAATGGAGGCATTGTCCTAACATGAGCATTAATTATGTCCTCGTCATCAAGACTCTTTGCTTTGCCACATGCATGATTGTAAGTTATCAATGCAACTATCTCCATATTTGTATTTAATTTAACCTAAATCTTTCAACGAGCTACCTTTTTTGCATCCATATATAAGAAAGTCTTCAAGATAACTCCTTAAGATGTCTACTCTAAGCTCAATTTAAAAAGAAACCCTCACTTAGTGTTACAAGTTTTAACAATCTTGTTATTGCCTCGTAACTCGAACTCCTTCAAAAAGGTTGTTCAAAATTTCACCCAATCCCTCAACTTTGTTTAAGCCACAAATGCACCATACCAATTACATCTAGTAAATTGTGATCCAAAAGGTGACAAGTATTCAAATGGTGGAATATGTCCTCGCCACCATCCCATGTAGATTTTGGCAATTTTTTTATCTTGAAATGTTGGATCACCATAATTAGAGGAAACCTAGGCAATTTTGAAGGTCTCAATGGTATCGTTGCTCTTTATCCAACTAGTGTAACACAAATTCCCCCATAATGTTCCAACAAAAAAAGTGTAGCTTCAAACTTGATGGCAACAACTCAAGCCTTATTACCTTCATTTGAGATTTTTTCACACCTTTGTTATCTCATCTATCATTTCCATTCCTCCCTTTGCTCAAGATTTTCCTCTACATTCTCAATAGTTTCCTCATTATTTGTCTATTTTATATTGTCAACTACCTTTCATTATTGATGGTCATTTCGTGGTCTACAATCTTCTCATTGTTCAAGGTTGACAATCTTCTTCTCATTGTCAATCATGGCATGCACCACTATTCTCAATTATCATCCTAGCAACCACAAAATCTTCTCCTGAACTTCTTAATTTGAATATTATTAAGATTAAGTATCCATTCCCCATATTTTTTGACATCTTCCTCCACTAAAAACCCCTCTTCTATGCTCACAAAAATTTCATGAGAAATTTTTTGTTAACTCCTCCAAATAATCAAAATCACACACTTGTGAATTTCAAACACAACTCATAAATCTACTCAACAAAGTTTTATCTATCTTTTCTTCCTATTAATATGTGTTTACACCTTTGCACCATCAAAGAACATGATGTCACTTAGAACTAGCTTTCTTCTATTTCACTTAAGCATATGTAATGATGAGCCAAATTTGATGAAAAGCTAGCAAAACCTCTACATACTCATTGCAAAAATATGCATATTAAGCTTTTGTAACAATGAGCCAAATATAATGATCAATTAGAGGAATCTCAACATATTTATTGCAAACATTGTTTAGTATATTTGCAATAAACATGGGTACCTCAAAATATATGCCTACAAAGCCATTCACAACTAGGAAAAATACTCGACTAAGTTGCTAACACATTTTCCTTATAAGAAGTATGCTCTTACAACCCATTAACTTAATTATTTTCACTATTTTTAGCCAATAGGCTTTTATTGTGGACTTGTCTATCCACAAGCCATCGAGATACTTGTCTCATGCACGGCATACCATTTGACAACCACATAAACCCCTCTCTCATGCCGGAAACAACTTCGTGTTAAATAATTTGCATGAGGTTGGTTGCATTGGTGGAGTGAGTAAATGCAAATCAATCTACTCTAGATTGATCTTGTATACAACAGATCATTCCTACAGTAAATAAGTGATTTGCTTTGATCTCTTTTCAAATATTTTCTTTTCTTTTAATGCAATACTTACCAACTACTATCGCCACATGTAATGTCTTCGCCGCCTACAATGTGTATAAATACATCAAGTATATTGAAATAAGCAAATGAAACATGTTGTGGTTCCAACTAGGAGAAGTGAAGCAAAGCAAGGATAATGGGTGGAGAGCATAGGAATTTTGTGTCGTGAGTGATGCGAAAAATGAGCAAAGGAGACGAGGAGTTGTAGCTACGAAAGGCCAGAAGTCTAGAGGTGTTTATCTTGGGCCACTCCTTAATCTTTGTCCCGATCCAATCCATAACATAGTCCTTGACATTGAATTCCTTGCTCATGCTCTCCTAGCTCCACCACCAATCCTTCTTCTTGCACGCCTTGGGACTGCCACTGTCAACACTCGCCTTATCAAAACAACCCTCGAAAAGGCTCGTGACATGTCCCCGAAATTTAACACTTAAATCACTAAACATTGAAATACAAATACATACTAACAATTTTATTGTAATTATAATTATCAAGATAATATTATAATTACACAATTATCATAATAGAACAATCAATCTTATTAATTGTAATAACAAAGTATTGTCACAAGAAAATAAAATAAAATAATTGAAATTAAATAATAATATTATATGAGCAAATTACTATTATGCCTTAATATTAAAATATTAAGCAATATTAGAAGACAGCACTAAATAAGTGAAATACTTGACAAACTTACCATTAATACCAAAAAAAAAATAATAATAATAAAATTAAAATCAAATAAATAAACCCAAGTAAATATCGATCAATGTTACATAGTTAATTCTTAAAGGATTATCGAATCCTCCTCACAAAGCTTATGCAAACTAAACGGTGGCCAAGAGGCATCGATTAATTTAAGGTGGCAGCGATCTGCCAAGAGTCACGTCTCAGGAGAGAACTTGCGCACTGAAGGAGGATGTCGTTCAAGAGAAGGGACGCGCCTGAAGGGTATCATGGGAAGACAAATTTATATCGAGCCCATCTTTTCATCAGGGACCATGGGAAGGAGGAATCATAGGATATTCGCCACTCAGCCCCAACAGTGGAAAGTCGTCCAAAAGGCCAAGCGACAGGATAAAGCCATCGATCAAGACAAATCTCAGAGGAAGAAAAATCGCTCCAGCTACAGGTAAGACGTCTTTGGTAAAAGAAAATAAATCTGGGCTATATCAGAATGAAACTATAAATCTATCAAATATATTATGAAAAATCAAGATATATCAAATGTGGAAATCTTCTATAAAAATTAAGTTAATATGCAAAATATTGGATGTTATTTTCCTATACGCAATAATATTGCTTGCAGCAATTATTGTGTCTCAATGAGCGATTATAGCTTTACCTTGAAGAATAGACTCAGGCCAAACAATTCCCTTTTGCTAGCACTCGACAAGGATAGGGAGTTTGTGGGGGGAAAGGCTGGTAAATCAATCCATTGGGGGCAATCCCAAGACGAGTGGAACACCTTGAGGGAGTCCCATTTGAGATCGTTCACGTGCCCTTTGCACAGTCAATCTACCATCCAAAGAGGTTAGGAAAGAGGAAACAAGGCGAAAATTTATTCTGATCAAGAGTAGTAAGTCATATCAGATTATGTTAGTTATGCACTAATAGATAATAATGCATTTCATTTATCTTATTCCATCAATCTTTCTTTGCTCTTTATCAAACAATCTTTAAAAATCAAAATTTTAATCTGTGCATTTTATGTCTCTAATATGGGGACATTACAACTCGCCTTGTCCTCTTCCTCCCTTGAGAAATCCACGCTCTTGTAGTCCGCGAGTGGATCTTTACCCTTAATAACCTCTATCATACTCACACTGTTATTCTTCTCCAAACTGACCATCTCAGATGGCATTCCCTCATCCAAAATCAAAGCAAGGGGAAAAACTTGAAGTTCCTGATGATTCTGTAATTGAGAACAAGGTATTATATTTGTTTAAAGTACATCCTACATATGTTACTGCTCCTACATATACAAAAAGTTTTCTCTTCACGATTTTGAGTGTAAATTTTGCCATGCAAATTCAATTATTGACTTACTTCATAATTAATTGCCAAATTTCATAAACTAAGTGTTCTAGATGATTTATTTTGTTTAATATATGATATTGTTCTATGCAGGTGGTCAAGAGTGGAGGATATCTAAACTAGTTTGTGATTCCCAAATGCATCAATTTTGATATTTTGGGTTTCTTGTTGAAGACTACTAGAGTTGAGCATATTTTTGGCATCCTCATGTTTTATCTTCTTCTGCACTTTAGAGGTTCTATGTTTAATTAGTAACTAGCTTTATTCTATGTAAAATTTGAGCAGATCTTTTAGGCATGCAAGCTTAACCCGAAGAACTAAAATGGTATGAATAAATGTTCTCCCAATTGGAATAAAACAACCAATTGAAAAGGTTGTCACTTGTTTAACAGAATACATAGACTCCTTGTTGCGACAAAGCTATTTTTTTGGAAATATATTGGTTTCCTTCTCTTAATTTTAAGTGTAAAATTTCAAAGTTTCCTTCTTATTGACTCAGAATAATAGCTTTTGAAAAGTGATGAGTAGAAACTATATCATTTTTAATAGCTTGTGAAAGTGAGAGTAGAAACCAAACAAAATTAATAGCTTGTGATTGGAGACCATACCATATCTTGCTTGTGTTGTATGGCAATGGCATTTGTCTTTTCAGTATAGCAGTGAGAAGAAAGCCCAAAGTCCAGATCTTTTTATTTTTATTTTTATTTTATATAATTTAGTGGGGCCTCTTTTGTGGCCCCCACCCATGCAAAAAGTTAGTATTACATCCAAGAGCACAATGCCATCAAATGATCACATAAACACAACAAAAACTATGAGAACATGCTAGTACTCAAACCAAACTAGACTAATGCTACCACTAAAATGCCTGGATTGAAAATGCATATTCTAACCAAATTTATCAAAGGACAAACAGATACTTACAACAAGTATCAAGCAAAACTGAGCTATTAAACTACTTCACTTCTCACTACTAGTTGGTCCCTTTGTGACCACTTCCACCACCTCCTCCACTTTAGCTCCCTCTAGCCGCTTGTGGTTGTGGGATACATGAACCCCTGCCAACACGTTACTTACATCAAAATAGTAAACCCTTAGAATAGTTTCTCATTTCACTGCTTCATACTTACCTTGCAAAAAACGAATAGGCTTCATCTTCCACTTGGTTCACCTTGTGTTTAGAAACAAGCACCTCATATCTTTTGCATCTTCCATATCCACAAAATTCTTTTGGAAGGAGCGTCTTAAGCAATCAAGGGTCTTGTACTGTAGACCCTTAGGTGAGGTAGAGTTGCTCAACAAAAAAATCAAATTCTCTTTCATCATAGGATTGGTTGCAAACATCTTTGACGATTGCAGTTTAATCAAAGTGTCAATATTCAACTTTGTGTCATCTTCTACTATAATTACACTTTCCTCCTTAACGGGTTGCTTTTCATTCAATTGTTCCCTTCTTTTCATGTGCCCAGCATCCGACTTGGCCTACCCTTGCACATCCAAATCCTCTGCCATGACATCAACATCGCTCTTAAATCTGACAAGGCCAAAATCTGTAATCCTGGTAGAAAAGCTCCTATCCAACATAATATTATTGGGCAACACTAATTTCAAGCCTACCCCTAACTTTGATTCTAACACTAACACTAATTTTAACCCCAATTCCAACACTAACACTAATTCTAATCTTAAAACTAACTCTAATTTTAGCTCAAATTTTCTTAACTCTGATGATATCAAATGAGATGTTTTTAAAGTAAAAGTATTACTTTTGTTTCAATTTTGATGATTTCATGGTTTACCATAGCTAACTATTATGTAATATTAAAATATGTTTAAATATTACCTTTAATTTCCTATCAGCATATCCCTTGAACCTCTTAAAGGTGCAAGTGCTAGTTTTAATTTTATTTTCCTACAACATGAACACAACACTCTAGCACAATGGCCACGATGCACATCAAATGATATTAAAGAAATAATAGTGTTGATGGACTAATGATCACAACAAAATGTAGACTATAAATCATATATGCTTTACAATACAAAAGTAGCATCATGTAATGATCACAATACATGATAAATGAACACACGATATATTAAGAATAGCCTATTACATAATTTATGGTTTGAACCATTCATAAATTCTAACCAAACATGTACTCATATAATGACCTATCAGTGGATTGCGGTGAAGATTCTTGAAGTACTAAGCACAACTCAATTTAACCCCACAATCATTTATTTCCTCTTTTATTATAATTATACTGGAAGGAATTTTCTTATTTAGAAGATAAATTGACCTTTTTAGCATAAGCTTCTATTGTTAAAATATGCCCTATAATTATATTGGGTGTTGTTTCAAAATAAATCCCAAAATTGATTGTTTAATGGCAATTTTTATATTATTAATAAAATGTGTAGGCTCTAGGCATAGATACTCTACCCTACATTGGACTCCAATGCAGCCATCCATATAGGCTGTCCATTAAGTTCACTCTAGCTTGTGTGTAACTACTTGAATTAACTCTCAATAAAACTCAAATGTAGACCTCCCTTGTCGAGTGCCCAATTTGTCATCATCTAGTTCAGTTAGGCTTGTGATTAATAACTTGAATCAGCCATCAATGAAACTATGTAAAAAGCATTAACATGCAAGATTAGGAAACATTACCTAAGACATATTTGTAAGCATAATTTAATGTTTCTATTAACTTGAAAGATTGCTCAGAGTTGCTTACATTTTAATACATTTAATTTGATACATCTTACCATAATAGGAGAAATATCAAATAAGTCTCCAAGACATTTGAAGGAGGGTTTTGACAACTGCAAAAGCCAACAATGGCTCTGAAAAGACATTTAAAAAATTTACACTTCTGTTCCCCATCTTTTTATCTGCGATATGATGGCCATAATACTCAATGAAATTACATACCTAAAAATAATTAAAATTAAATCAGTCAAAGTTTATATTTGGGCAAAACAGATTGCTCTAGACGACATTAATCTGCAAGTGTTGTGAGTTACATCATGGATCTAACATTCAGACCATGATTGATATGGCGAAAATTAATGAAAACTTTATAAAGAATGTGTGCTGCCAAAATGAAGGGACACGGTGTTAAAACCATAACATCCAAAAAAACATTATAAACTAGTACGAAATTAATGTAGTTTACGAGATGCAACAAAGAAAATAGATTTGAACTACAAATTAGATTTATGTGCTCATGTCTGTATGGTCAAATATGGAGCAAGAACGAACTCCTCGAGAGAATTTCACATTTATGTAAAAGTTATGTTAATATGTGTGAATTCAATTCATCAAGGTCCACTCAAGCCAACTCTAATATGCTTCTTTCCATCATTTTGTTGCATTATCTTCAATCAAGAATTTATTGTAATGTTACACGTAACTCTTTGCAACCAAGAGGTGAAAGTTTCCTTACTTTCAGATAGAAAAGCATTCATTGTAAAGAGGCTTGGAGGTTATATAAAACTTCTAGTTAGTAAAAATTTATTGTATTTGATTTAAGTCCCCTGGTTTGAGACCCAACCTGGTGTAGTAAATGAAATTCTCTATGTAGGGTATGCCTCGTTTTCATTTGCAAAGTAAATCTTTTCTCTAGAGATGAAATCTCAGATTTTGATAATATACTTTATTTTATATTAATGACATAATAATCTCCCCCGACCCCTCCAAGACGGATAAAACTTGCTTGGGAAGGAACCAACTTCGAGGTGCAGCATTCATAAAGCATTGTGATGCTCTAATAAGATACTAAATAACCCCAAGAAACTACTCCTAGATGAGTGAAAGGTAGAGGGCTTAATAGTATGGGCTCTACAATAAAGCAGTTAAGGTGGTTAGAGAGGAGATTTACCTCTAGGGAACATATAGATAGTTTTCCATGGGTTAGGGAATCATGAGAGTCTTTAATGCCTTACAAGTCATGGGGAAAACCATTAACTGCCCACGTTCAAACTCCTTACCATGCATTGTTGGCTTTTATCAAAAGTTACATGCTATTCTAAAAAGAAATTTTCTAAATGATAGCACATATAAGAAGAACAGGCAAGCATCGGTTCCTTACACAGATAACTAAACCAAAATGATTTAAACTATAGCCTAAAAGACCCTTCCTAAGCGAATGTCTGTAACTACATTTACATATGTTCTGGTTTCCTCATTGGCTGAAGCTTCTGTTTTCCCCAAGACATCTTCCAAAGATATACGGCTGTTACTCCAAACAGCATCTGCCCATTTTCTCATCTTCTGTGCTTCTCCAACCCTGCTGCGCTGTTGTGACAAGAGTTGTGCATAGCCACCTACACATTACACACAACATCAAGACTTATTTGCAAACGAAAATTCCTCAAAAATACAATTCCAATCTCATGTTGTTCACCTCTCACAAGTGCAACAACATCTCTTAGGTCAATCTCCGTGGCTGTAACTGCATTCAACCCAAATATTGCATGTATTAATTCCATGTTCTTTTTATTCTACAGATGCCCCACATTGGTCGTTTTCTCTCCCCATGTAATGCCAGTGGCAGAGAATACATACCCTGCTGTTCAAGAGGTGGAGCCTTCAGCATTTCTAATGCTCGTCTATAAAGACCCTGGCAGAGATCCATAAATGGACATAAGAAAACCAGCTTTACCTTAGACCAAAATGATTATAGAATTGAATCAAGAATATTCTTACCTCTTGAATAAAAAAATAGTTTGCACCTTCCGATTGTCCTTTACGACCAAACATGTCCGCTATGCAGGATAAAACAATCCCAACCTTATAATTATGACCCCCTGAAGTGATGTAAGATTATCTGTCATCTATTAAAACAGGGGAAGGTTTGTGAAATATCTAGATATACATGTCGCCAAATACACAAACTTATTCAACATGAATGCTTATATATATTCTATTAACTTGATCAAACAGGAACTATACAGCTACCATGGTTGTTCAAAAAACTACTAGAGTGGAAAGGCAAACCATAATACTCCTCTGCTTTCTTCAAAACCTGTGTCAATCTCTGTTCAGCCTCATTGAAATTCCTGAAATAACACCAAATACAAACTTCTAAGGAGATCAGTTTTCTAGCATGAATGATAACATGCGAGTCTTTGACATCAGTTATGGGAGTGTAAAATAAATAATAATTTCTACAATTTGGCTTATTGTTAAGCAACAATTTTATCGAGATTTATAAATACAACAAATTATATAAAACATTAACAGATTGAAGATTGTCTAAGAAGCTCTCCCTTCAAATGCTTCTAGTTTGAGCCAACCCTATACCATGATGAAGCTTAACATGACTAAATGGTTTCCACGGTATGTCTTTGCAAGCCTATCAATACTTGGTATTGGTAAGAGTCAAAGCTGAAGTATTGTTAAATGAAAAAGTTGAACATCCATACATATAAACATTGGGCAAAACAACTTGCAAATGATGAATCCCCAATTCCATGGATAATATCAATAGTTCCCAAAGAGTTCAAATATTCTACTGAAAAATGGGCATGTCCCAATATTGAATATGGAACAGGTATGCACTAGTTCATGGAGTGAGATTTGAAAATAAATGAAAGACAGAAATACATCAAAGTAGGATAATAGAGGTATCTATCGTTATGGGCACCCTCCCAATCTCTAATTTCAATTTTAGTTTCCTCCCTTGGTCTTGGATACACACAAAGAGGAGCTGAAAGGAGCTGAAGGAAGTGATATGACCATCATCAAACCTCCTATAGGCCTACAACTCATATGCTCAGTACCACGTGCATCTATTGTCATCCCCACATTAGTAATTTCTCTTCTTTGTGGCCCAATGCATTCATCATTCCCAGGCTACAAACCCGTAATCAGGTTCACTTAGAGAGCAATCCAACTTCATCCTTACCCTGGTTATGACTCTCAACCTAAGTATAAACATTATCATAAAGTGTCAAATAACAAGTTCACATATATAAGACCAAACTCCTAGTCACATAATATGCACCAAGAAGAATGCATCTTGTGCATGCACTATACTCAGAAATATATCAAAAGCATAGCATCATAAGAAGGCATAGCTACAAATTATAGAATATTGAAAACTTTGTATAGGATTGAATTATTGGTTAACAAAGCCAATTGCTCCCTCCTCGAGGCTTTCCCAGGTCAATTATCAGCATTATAAAATATACTTCAGTTCTTTTGGGAGTTTGTGGGGTCCAAAAGCATTTGTGCCTTCATCATGTGATGCAATTTTGTATTGGATGTATCTATGAAGTTTTGTATTGGTTATGACCTATGATGTTTGTATATGATAAGCAACTTTGTTTTTAAATATACTTCACTCTCTTTAATTAATTCTTTTTTGCCTATCTTGATTTCTCTCATTTATTGTGTTCTTGATATCTACTCTTGACCTCACTAGCTATTTAGAGAGGAGACTCTACAATCCAACACATCTTTTTTGTCCTCATCCTAATGATGGATCACAAAGCATGATCCAAAACGTTGATGCAAAAAATACCCACAATTATTTCAAAAGCATACTTAATCATTTGCATGGATTGTGGAGACATCATGTCTTCTGCAATCTAAAACAAGTCCCTCGCTTATCAAAAGAACTTTCCTTACGCTAAAATGAAGTTTGCTAAAAAATATATATGTGCTTGTTAAATTGGATGTCTACTTGGCATCTTAAACTGAATTATACAGCCCCTTATCAGTATTATACATAGCAATGTTCCACGAAGTTTCTGACGGGGGCACGTGGGGACGGGTTTTGGGAATGGGGCAACATGGGGCCTAAGTTTGGGGATGGCAGGGGGAGGGCGGCGGCGGGGCAGCAAGGGGCGGCGCTGATATATATAGAGTACTTGAAACAATAGTTATAAAAAGATGTATAAGAATTGCAATGTTGAATTTACAAATGAAACTTTAGCAAATTACTAATTAAAATTTAAAATACTTAAATACTATAATACTATTAATACCATAGTAACCGGGAGATGCGTCTCCGATACTGTACCGGTCTCCAGAAATGCCTCATTCCAGCTAGGAAAATTTTCGGCCATCTCCCGCTGTCTCCCACGAAGTCTCCAGCCGGTCAAAGGGTCAAACATGGAAAACAACGCACAAGTATCTCAAAAACATGATTTTTTTGAAGTCTCAGGCCTCATTGTTTAATTGCACAATTGGAGAAGAGAGCGACTGGGCTTTAGTAAGTCGTATTTTTTATTTTTTTTATTTTATTTGCTTGTTTTTAATTTTTTTCATTTTTTCCTAGTTCAAAGTTCAAACATAACCTCATACACCCGACGCTCGTGCATGGTGAACACCAGTAATCTGTCATGTCCCCAAAATTGGACACTTAGGTAACAAAGAAACATATTTAAGATATTAATGATTTGACACCATTATAATTACAATTGTCAAAGACAATATTGTAATTATAATTATTATATTATTAATATCATAATCCCCAAAATCTGTAACATAGAGATATCAAACATTGAAAGCAAGATGAATACAATACTTATTAAATATATCAACTATTGAATATTTTTATAATTATAATTATCAAAAGATAATAATATAATTATGAATATTAAATATAATAAAATAAATATTACCATTATAAACACTATAATATATTAATGTAAATATAGTATTGGTCGTATGAATTATGCTCCGATTTTAATCGGACTTTGAGTTTGAAACTACCGATGGTCTATGGCATTTAACATTATTACCGGTGTGGTTCATTGAAGCACATACGTAGTTGGTTGCCTAAATTGATCTCTCCCTCTGAGCATTATCCTTATCGCCAATATTAGGAATATTGGAAGAACTTCTGATATATATATTGGCGGAGTAGATAGAAAATGAGATCATTAGTCATCGACGGGACTTGGAGACTGTATATATATTCACCAATACTAATCGATAGCTTTGTAAGAGTTGACGACCAGGACAAGGGACAAAGGTGTCATTCATCAATGGTCATATGTTAGGAGATAAATATTCTCGGACTCCTCTGAAGATCACTGTCAATACCAAGCACCCCTATTCAATACCAACTTGGATTCCTTCGTAACCTCTCAGACAATGGCCGAAGCATGTGAACGAGTCGTGGATGCTATTCCTAGCAACTAATTATCTATCGAGCTTAATCATTATCGCCATGAGAAAAATTACACCGTGAGATCTAACTCCTGGAGGGGACTCATGTATATTGTCTAGGCTTAATTACTGGAAGGCGTCGATACTAATTCGAGCCATCTCGCAAGCAAATGGATTATTACCACCTATGCAAGCGGCGAGGTCTCAATGAGGCAAAAATCAATATTATCTCTATTAACTGGGTATTTGACCCACAATCTGAATTATACGAGGCAATGTCTAGTACTTAGAAAGAAGCTTAACGTATAGTCACAAAGCAACGATTATGCTCAATAAATTATGATTAATCATATGGACATGACCCTTGGAGCGGTCAACTCTATCCAAGTGATGCGTTCATCAGGAAGAACTGTGCCCTTTGGGCAAGACGGGTTATAAAAGGGAGAGTGCTTTGGGTCACAGTGAGCACATGTTAGAGCCTCCAAAGAAGTTGAAGGCTCTCTTCAAGGGATTACCATAATTTGCATAAAATTACCTAAGCCATTGAGACATAAAGGATTTTATAGGCATACACCTCCTTCATAGGAAACTAGAGACCAACCTCCAAGTCAGTTCAGGAACATTACAACAAGAAGGCCAATGAGGAATCAGGAAACAGGAAGAGAACTCAACAAAACAGGTGAAGTAATTCACTTGGCACTAATATTTAGAAATCCAAGTCAGCACTAGAAAATCATACTATGATGTACTCACTTAGCAATAATATTTAGCATATTTTGAATATAAGAAATTGATATTGCTAATTTGATTATTGATATAATGCTTTCTTTAATCTTATCATAATGAGAATTATTCTAGGAAATGATGAACTTAAAGAACCATTGATAAATAAAGATATCTTTGATTATAGGCATGAAATAAATCTTGGATGAATGCAAATATACCTGATTGTGTAAAGATTGTCTTCTTTGTGCTTGTAACCCTATCAAGAAGGGTGAACCATGGTTTAAGTAGATTGTCTAAAAACCCCACTTTCATGCCCCTTAGGCCTAGACAAGGGATTGGGCCTTGCAGCCCCTTAGGCCCTTGACTCGGGATTGGGCTATAGAAGGTTGGGGGTCCCACCTAGGCTACAGCCCCTTAGGCCCTAGACAAGGGATTGGGCCTTACAGCCCCTTAGGCCCTTGACTAGGGATTGGGCGAATAGGAGGTGGTAGACCTTAGGCTACTTAAGAATTCCCTGATTCCTCTCCCCCTGATAGGATGAGTGTCTTCAAGGTGTTGCCATGAATGGAGTATGTAGGTACTAAGCCACTAGGCAAGAAGGATTGGGATGGACAACCTCTTGAGATTTATTTGAAGGCTTCAGGGCGGATCCACCCATGGCACTCCTCTTGCTTGTTAAATTGTATTTATGATTATGCTTGTTAAATTGCATTTATGATTATGCTTATATTTTGGATATCTAGATATTAATGCTAACAAATATATGTGTGTGTGGAAATGTTGTTAATATGGTGAATGCAGATTTCAAATCAAGATCATTTAATTAAAAAGAACAATCATGTGGAAAGAAGGAACCTTAAACCCAATCAACAAATGAATTCTAGGGCAAACCAAGTAAGGGACATTACAGTGGTATCAGAGCATAATCCTGCCATCCTGTGAAAACTATAGTTAATATACCAAAGAAGAAAGTCTAGGAAAAAAAAAAAAAAAACCACCACAAACAAAACCATGGACAAGTTGATACATTTAATAAGTATTGTATTCATCTTGCTTTCAATGTTTGATATCTCTATGTTACAGATTTTGGGGATTACGATATTAATAATATAATAATTATAATTACAATATTGTCTTTGACAATTGTAATTATAATGGTGTCAAATCGTTAATATCTTAAATATGTTTCTTTGTTACCTAAGTGTCCAATTTCGAGGACATGACATAATCTCATTTTTTATATTATAATGCAAGCCCTATTTTTTAGATTGTTTTATTTAGCATCACCAATAATCTCCACAAGAGCATCGCCCCTGGTGATGCTAAATAAAACTTTAAACAATCTGGAATGAGTGAAGAATTTCACAGTTGCACTATAATAAATTATAAAATTAATAATGTGCAATATACCAATAGCCAAGGCCCAATAGTATACATTATAAATTTATACTGCCCTTGTGGAGATTACAAGTGATGCTAAAATTAAATAAACCAATATGAAAAATAGGCTTGCACTATAATAATGTGGCATGTGCAATACCCTGTTGTCTTCATCTGCTAACTATCAAGCAAATTTCTCCAACTTTGCATTGATTCACTAATTCATTTTTCTGTTGAGTGTGTTGTGTGCATTGTGCAATCAATAATCATGATTCATTTTCATAATTTCCTCAAAGACATGTTTTCCTATATTTCCTTTTTCATAACTTTAGCTACAGCCATTTCAAATTTTCATGTTTTTTTCTGTTTCCTTTTTCATAACTTTAGCTACAGCCATTTCTAATCATAATGTATTTTTCTTTTTTTTTTTTTGTAGAATTTGAATCATTGAATCAAGAATGTCGAGTGTGGGAAACAAACAAAGCTTGTATCCGTTGTGGAAGAATGTTGATTGTGTTAAGGAGCCGAAGGGTTTAAGTGGAACAACCACGATCTCATATAAATTATGCCCAATGTCATGGCAAGGTACTTACATGAGGGTGAGGGCTCATTTCTTTCACATACCTAGAAAAGGTGTTGATCTTTGTATAAATGAGGTGGAACGATATGAGGCTGTGAGGGATCAAGAAAGGGCTGATGGTAAAGTTTCTAATATGAGCTCTCACGCTTCAACAACAAGGGCAACTGCTGCAAATCAAAATTAGAATAGAGAGGCAGAGGTGGATGTGTCTTCAATAGATGTAGCAACAGAAAGTTCTCACAAGAGGCCACGCATTGGTAGCTCAAACCCCATTGGCAAATTATTTGATGTGCAAGGTCGAGAAACGGTTGATGTAGCAATTACACGCTTCTTTTATGCCAATGGAATACCGTTTAATGTTGCTCGATCACCTTTCTATATAGAGATGGTCCAAGCAATCAGCAATGCACCAGCTAGATATAAACCACCTATGTATGAAAAGCTTCGCACTACTCTAATTGATAAAAAAAAGATTCGATTAGAGCAACAAACTGCACCATTGAAAAGAGTGTGGGGGCTTCAAAAGGATGCAGCATTGTGATGGATGGGTGGACGGATACTAGAAACCGTCCACTACTTAATATCATGGTAACATGCAGCGAAGGGCCTTATTTTTTGAAGGCATTAGATTGTTCAGGGCAAGAAAAAAAATGCAGAGTTTCTTTTTAACCAACTATGTGAGGGCATTGAGGAGGTAGGGGCATCACATGTAGTCCAAATTGTTACAGATGCTTCCCTTGTTTGTAAAGCAGCAAGCATGTTGGTGCAAAAGAAATACAAGCATATATTTTGGACACCATGTTGTGTGTATTCGTTGAATAATGCACTCAAAGATATTGGCATGTTTGAGTGGGCTTCAGCTCTCATAGAAAAGGGCAGAAAAATTCAAATGTTAATATGTAACCATCACCAAACACAAGCTATTTATCGAAAATTTGTCAAGATGGAGCTTCTCAAACTAGCTGAGACAAGGTTTGCTTCTTATTTTATTCTTCTTCACCGTCATTGTGAAGTGAAAGGTGCTTTGTGTTCCACAGTTGTTAGTGATGCACGGGCAGCTTGGAGGCAATCCACATCAAATGATGCAATTGAGGTGAGAGGTATGATCCTTGATGACCGTTTTTGGGCTGATGTTAAATTTGTGAGGTGATCAAATTTGCAGATTCAAACAAGGCATGTTTGGGGGAAATTTATGAAGAAATAGATTCCATGTGTGAAAGAATTAAGAAAATAACAGATGCAAAAGATCCTTCACTATATCCTTTGATAGAAGAAAAGTTACATGGAAGATGGAACAAACTTAACACATCTCTTCATTGTGTTGTCTATGCCTTAAATCCTAAATGGCATAATATACAAGAGACCAATAAGAGGGCTCCATATGAGGATAGAGAGGTAATGAAGGGGTTTTGGGCTGCAATAAAAAAGATATATGGACGAGGTGAGGAAGCATCAGTTATGAGGAGTCAATGGAATAAGTTTTCACATGGGCATGGTGACTTTTCTTCTGTGGAAGTTTTATGTGATATGCGAGCAAAGAAAGACCCTATAGAGTGGTGGTAGAACCATGGAGGTGAAACACCTAAATTGCAATCATTTGCAATAAGATTACTCTCACAAGTAGGTAGCTCTTCATCTTGTGAGAGAAATTGGAGTACTTGTGGTTTTATTCATTCACTAAAGAGGAACCGATTGGGGTCAAAGAAAGCAAAGAACCTAGTGTACATTCATAGCTCACTTCACCTTCTCTCTCGTGTAGATCATGTCTACAAGGAGGGTCCTTCAGCAAAATGGGACCAAATTTCACCTAATGAAGATGTTGCAGCCATAGTGGATGAAGTGTACCGATTTACCCCCAATTCAACTACCAACAGAGGAACCTGAGTTAGAGAGTGATGAGTATTTGGAGAGCATCATAGCTGAGGACCTTGACATGGATGATGTGGTGTAGATGATATGAGATATCAGATAGATTTCTGATTTTTGTTTTTTGTTTGCATATCAGCCAATCAAACTATCAATATTTCTTAATTTCAATATGTAATCGAATATGTAATGTCAAATGTGAACTATGATTATGAAATTTGAAGTATGAACTCTTTGACTCTTTGACACAATGTGACAATGACATTTGGATTTCAATTTTGTGTATTTAAAGTTAATGTTCATTCTTAAACTTTACTACTGCTATTGTTTTGAAAGTTCAATGTCATATTTTCAGATTTTTTGTATATTATTAATTTTTATATTAAAAAAATAAATGGCATCTCCAAGTACCCCCGTCTCCTATTTTCAAAAAAAATTCGTACCGGTACCGATACCAATCTGCCGTACCAATACTGTTAGTGTTTCTTAGATCAGATTAGATAATCAATTGTACAAAAGAAATGCAACACATAAGACAATGAACACAACAAGATACCCTGGGAAAACCCTCCTCTTGAGGGAGAAAAACCCAGCAAATATATCTCTTATATATATGATAATAAGTGACAGAATTCTGCTTACAACACAGCCCAACAATGGCTAATGAATTTGCACTTTTCCTTAATACTTAGATGCAAATAAATCTGCTCTTCCTTGAACTCTGTCTGCTGCTATATTAATGATGATCTGCTGTTCAAGTATGAACTTCTTCTAGGAATGCGAATCTTGATTTCTATTCTTCCTCTTCATGCGAATTTCTGCTCTTGAATATAATGGCGAACTTTCCTTGTATGATGCGAATTTGATCTGCTGATAATAGGTGCGAACTGCTTATTGGATTCGATGATGAACAATGACAAGAAGACCTTGTATTTATGCAAGAGAGGCGCCTCTTCAAGTTAGGTCGGACCCCTTTAAGGAAAACATAAATAATAAATACAATTTAGGGTCGGCCATAGTAAGTGTGAATCCTTTAAGGGTCGGCCCTTTGACATTAGAAAATATTCATTTAATATATATTTCTCTTGGGAAGTGCAGACCGACACTGTAATAAACATCAACACTCCCTCTCAGCTAGGGATGAACTTCCATCTGCACAAGACACATTATATTAGAATGAAAACAAAATAAAATATCACCTCAACGTGATATTAACCATTATGGCTACTCCCATAGATGGTAAAAAAAAAAAACTCATCACAGATTCTCTCACGTGATGTTGTCATGGAGTCACACACATGACATCCACCATAGCTTCTCCCAGAGGGTGGAAACAAGGGCTTTCACCTCAACTCTCTCTCATTAGAGAATTGCATTATCAAGGGCTTTCACCTCAACTCTCTCTCATCAGAGAATTGCATTATCAAGGACTTTCACCTCAACTCTCTCTCAGCAGAGAATTGTATTAACAAGGGCTTGCACCTCAACTCTTTCTCAGCAAAGAGTTGCATTCTCAACAAGGATCACTGATTACTGAGACTCTTTCTCAGTCACGGCTGCATTCTCCACCATACCAAGTTTCTCTCGGAAGTATACAAACTTAATCCTGGCGAGAGGCTTGGTGAGAATGTCTGCCGTTTGCTCTTCAGTGCTGATATACCTCAACTGTATAGCTTTCCTTTGCACCATATCTCTAATATAGTGGTACTTGATCTCAACATGTTTTGTTCTGTCATGAAACACAGGATTGACAGAAAGCTTCACACAGCTTTGATTATCACAGTGTATGATAGTAGGCTCCATTGATTGTCCAAACAATCCTGCAAGAGCTTACGAAGCCACACTGCCTCACGAGCTGCCACACACTGCAATATACTCTGCTTTGTACTCAAGGCCACTGAAGACTGTTTCCTGCTACACCAGGAGATCATAGCAATCCCCAAACTGAAGCAACAACCAGAAGTACTCTTCCGATCTGAGACACATCCTGCCCAATCAGAATTAGTAAAACCATGCAACTCCAAATCCACGTTTGAAGAATATCTCAACCCATATCCGATTGTGCCACATAAATATCTCAGGATATGTTTAGCTGCTACAAGATGTATTTGCTTTGGTTCACACATAAACTGGCTAAGTGCACTCACTGCATAGCAAATATCAGGTCTAGTGTTAACTAGATACATCAATGAACCAATCAACTGTCTATACATCGTAGAATCCACTGGTTCTGAACTAGCTGCAGCTTCTTTCAACTTATCTAAATTAGTCTCCATGGGTGTAGACATAGGTTTGCAGTCAATCATACCAAACCTTTTGAGAATGTCAACAGTGTACTTCCCTTGACTTAGAATCATCTCATCTGGCTTTTGCCAAACTTCTAAGCCAAGAAAGTAATGCATGAGACCTAGATTCTTCATCTCAAATTCTGAAGCTAATTCCTTCTTGCATTTTAGAATTAGATGTTCTTCACCAGTAATGATCAAGTCATCAACATATAAAACCAAAATTAATGCTTCACCATTTACTACTTTGAAGTAGAGGTTAGAATCTGCATCATTCTTTGAGAAACCCAGACTTGAAAGATACTGATCAATTCTTTCATACCATGCACGAGGAGCTTGTTTAAGACCATACAAGGCCTTCTTCAGCTTGCAGACATGAGACTCTTTCCCATGCACCTCAAAACCTTCTGGTTGCTCAATGTACACCTCTTCTTCTATTATGCCATTCAGAAAAGCTATCTTTACATCCATTTGGTGAATCTTCCATCCTCTAGATGCAGCAATAGCAATGATGGTTCTAACAGACGTGTAACGAGCCACAGGAGCAAAGGTTTCTTCATAGTCAACTACCTCTTTTTGTGAGAACCCTCTAGCCACAAATCTAGCCTTGTGTTTCTCAATGCTCCCATCAGTTGCATGCTTGATCTTGAAGAGCCACTTAGAAGACACCACAGATTTGTCTTTGGGTCTAGGAACTATATCCCAAACATCGTTCTTAAGTATAGACTGATACTCCTCAATCATGGCATCTTTCCATACTTGTTGACTAGAAGCTTCTTCAACATTTGAAGGCTCTAACTCAATAATCTGACTCATCAAGGCAACATAACTAGAGAACTTGTGAGGTCTCTTGCTTTCTCTGAAGGCTCCTCTTGGAGCTGCAAACCTTTCTGCTTCCTGCATTGTCCTGCGAGCCCAAAGAGGTCTTTTCTTTCCAATCACAATGTCTAGAGGCCCATCAGTAGGATCCAAAGGCTCAGCTGGATCAATATCTTCTTTAGGTTCTGTATCCTCCTTCAGATTCTCTGGAATATGGTCAACTTCCATATCTTGAGGAGGTTCTTCTTCATCGACCTCCATAGGAGTGCCTTTGGACCTTCTATAAGCAACATCTTCCTCAAATGTGACGTCTCTACTGATCTCAATAGACTTCTGTCCTGGAATGTAAATCCTGTAAGCTTTTGATGTCTCACTGTAGCCTACAAGAATTCCTTTCTTCCCAGAAGGTTCTAGCTTTGTTCTCTTTTCCTTTGGAATATGAACATAGACTGGACAGCCAAAGATCCTCAAATGACTAACTTCAGGCTTCACGCCTGAGAATGCTTCTTCAGGAGTTTTATTCTCTAAGATCCTGTGGGGACTCCTGTTTTGAACATAGACGGCTGTTCTTGATGCTTCAGCCCAAAGAGAGATTTGTAAGTCTTGATCATGGATCATAGCTTTCACTGCTTCCACAATAGACCTATTCTTCCTTTCAGCAATACCATTTTGTTGTGGATTATAGGGAACACTGAACTCCCTCTTAATCCCTGCTTCAATACAAAAGTCTCGAAATGCCAGAAGTGTATTCTCCACCATTATCAGATCTCAATACTTTGATCCTCTTCCCAGACAGATTTTCAATCTGTGCTTTGAATTCTCTGAATCTTTCTAATACTTCTTCTGATTCTTTAGATCTCAAGAAATAGATCCAAGTCTTTCTAGAGTAATCATCAATGAAAATAATATAATACAAGAAACCACTAGATGATGCAATAGACATTGGACCACACAAATCAGAATGAATGAGATCAAGAATACATTTAGATCTACTTTCACTGGAATGAAACGTACCTTTTGTGTTCTTGCCTAGGGCACATCCCTTGCATGTACCTTCATGTTCTTGATCGAATTTCGGAAGACCGGTGACCATCTTCTCCATGATAGGTAGAGCACGAAAGTGAATGTGAGCCAATCTTCGATGCCAAAGATCACACATGCTGGTACTGTTATGCACAAGTGCTTGAAGAGGACGAGTGCACAGCGTGTAGAGACATTCATGTCTAACTCCAATCACTTGAGCAGTTTTGAAGCTGGAGTTCTTTGCCCATATAAGAACTTTCCCTTTAGAGAAGGCAACTTGATAACCCTTGTCTTCTAATGCTGAAATTGAAACAAGGTTCCTCTTTATCCCTGGTACGAACAGTACATCATTCAACTCCAAAGAAATTCCAGAATCCAAGTGAAGAGTGGAGTTTCCAATCCCTTTTACAGAATATCTAGCATCATCTCCAATAACAACTTGATCACTGGAGTTGCTTTCCATTAAGTTTGAAAGGTGACTTCTGAATCCGGTGATGTGCCTAGAAGCACCACTGTCAATCAACCAAGTATTAGAGTCAGTAGAAACATTGCTAGACAAGGCTGAATAAAATAGATAATCACTGGAGTCCTTTTGTAGAGCAACTTCTTCAACATCTGCAGTGGCAACTTGAAGCTTAGGTCGTTGGGGGCAAACCCTCGCAAAGTGACCATACTTATCACAACGAAAACATTGAATCTTGGACATGTCTCGTTTCCTTTTGAAGGTAGGAGCATCATCATTTCCATCTTCTCGATTCCTTTTGAAGAAACCTCTCTTAAAGCCTTTTCCTTTGTTTGATGAATGAGAGGTAAGAACTTGTAATTCTTCATTCTTTGAGCTTTGACCAATCCCCCTTGCTGTTAGTCTTGACTCTTCTTGAATGCAATCAATCCTCAATCGATCAAACTTGGGAAGTTCGGATCTTGCACTGATTCCTTGGATGAACGCCTCCCATGAAAGCGGAAGACCATTGAGAGCAAGCATAGTCAGTTCTTTATCATCAATCATGTGACCAATAGTGGAGAGCTGATCTTTTATCTCTGAAATCCTCATGAAGTATGTAATAACAGATTCTCCTTTCGCCATTTTCACATGATGAAGTTGTTGCTTCAGAGCAAGGGCTCGACTGGTGTTGTTGATTTCGTACATCTCTTCCAAGGTTGTAAACATCTCTCTTGCTGTATCCAACTTGAAGATAATTGGTACAATATGATCCTTGACGGAATCAACCAATGCTTTCTTTGCCCTAGTGTCTTTCTTCCTCCATTGCAGCTTCTCTTCTTCCCCCTCAGGTTCGGGAACTTTTGTTTTCACAAACTCAGCCAAATCATTCTCTTCCAAAGTTAGCATGAACCTGAACCTCCATGATATGTAGTTTGAGATCCCTTCGAGTCTATCCTCGATTTTCAGACCGTTCACCATCTTGAGAAATTTAGAAGATAGACTGAAAAGGAATAAAGTGAGTGTTGCGAACTAAATCTGATCACGATCTTTTTCACACCCGCTCTGATACCATGTTAGTGTTTCTTAGATCAGATTAGATAATCAATTGTACAAAAGAAATGCAACACATAAGACAATGAACACAACAAGATACCCTGGGAAAACCCTCCTCTTGAGGGAGAAAAACCCAGCAAATATATCTCTTATATATATGATAATAAGTGACAGAATTCTGCTTACAACACAGCCCAACAATGGCTAATGAATTTGCACTTTTCCTTAATACTTAGATGCAAATAAATCTGCTCTTCCTTGAACTCTGTCTGCTGCTATATTAATGATGATCTGATGTTCAAGTATGAACTTCTTCTAGGAATGCGAATCTTGATTTCTGTTCTTCCTCTTCATGAGAATTTCTGCTCTTGAATATAATGGCGAACTTTCCTTGTATGATGCGAATTTGATCTGCTGATAATAGGTGCGAACTGCTTATTGGATTCGATGATGAACAATGACAAGAAGACCTTGTATTTATGCAAGAGAGGCGCCTCTTCAAGTTAGGTCGGCCCCCTTTAAGGAAAACATAAATAATAAATACAATTTAGGGTCGGCCATAGTAAGTGCGAATCCTTTAAGGGTCGGCCCTTTGACATTAGAAAATATTCATTTAATATATATTTCTCTTGGGAAGTGCAGACCGACGTTGTAATAAACATCAACAAATACCAGTACCAATCTCGCAGCAACTATGATTAATACTACTTAACAAAACCACCATAAAAATAAAAAACATTAAAGTGTCAATTAGTCAAACTTGAATGTCATGATATATAATATATATTATATATTAATATTAACTGCATTGCTACATTTCTCCTTGCAGGTAAGCATCAGGGAAGATTGTCCAATTGGATGATCATGACGATATTATAGATGAAGACTTGTAGGCAACTTGGAAACTTGGACTTGGAGAGTACATGGCAAATCAAATGAATTCAATGGAATTTTGGGGGCAATGCCCCTAATGGGGTCGAGGGGCAGCGCCCCTCATGGGGGTTTGGGGCCAACGCCCCCAGCGGAGTCGAGAGGCAGTGCCCCTCGCAAGTTTCAAGGCGCACTCCCTATTGCAATACAAGGTAGGATCAAGAGGCGAAGTCCTCGCCACCGAGCCCAAATTAAGACCTCCAAAACCACACAAACCTTTATGGCGTACATCATTTTGCATTCACAATTAGACCCAAATCAAGACCTTCAAAACCACACAAACCTTCATGGCGGACATCATTTTAGGGTTAGGGGGCGAATTAGACTTTTTAAAGTTAAAAATAGTCAAAAAAAAATGGTGAAAGCACCCAAAGACGCCTCGGGTCCGACACGAACCAGTAACATAGATATTTTTTTTCACCTCTTCCAACATGCCGGCCATGGGAGATGCCTAGGTGTCCCCAAGACATTTAGGGGACTCTAGACGTCTCGGCGACGTCCCAATGGTGGTGGCGGAGCAACAAGGGGGATGTTGTCCCCATCCCAAAAACGTGGGGATTTAGGGGGGCGCGTCCCCATAGAACACTAATACATAGGAGAAATGACAAGAACACAAGCTAGCATTTAACTCTTCTTTCCAAATGCCAACATTTGGACCATAATTGAGAATTCAACTTTATAAGAGTTTTAAACAAGGTTGCATATTGGATACAAAGAAAAACCTTCAACTAGCTTGCACACAACACAAATAATTGGTTGAAATTGTACCTAACTTTCATTAAAGAATGAAGGAAAGATTACAATATCCATCTATGTTGTGTGTTGCCTAATTTTTTTAATTCCTTTTTATATAAAAGTGTATGAGAATGTTAAAAGAGAGAAGATTTCAAAAATAGAAGTGTCTTTCTCAAGTAAGATTACACTCCTCCTAGAGATATAATCAATCTACTTGGGTAAAGGTAATAATTGCAATGGAGATGAGAGGTAGTCAGTTAAGAGAATGACTAATGATTGAGAGTTGATTAGAGTTCTTATCTAATCCTAAAATTAAAATCTAAAATATGTAGATGTATTGATGCCAAATATGTCCAGAATTAATAGTGCAATCTACACTCGGGAGTTTTATTAAACGACCAAAATTTAGCAGCCAAACAACACAAAAATTCTGGATAACAATATCCACAATCACAACAGGCCTCAAAGTCTTTTATTTATATGCAGTGTTCAACAAGAGTACAAAATTGCATCTTCAAAACAATACAATCTTCTTCTATACAATACTGCTTCTCCGGAATGCACTAACTTCCTCTTCAACAGAATGTAACGATTTCCTTTTGTACACAGGTATGAAGAAGTTAAAGAGTCATCAGTTACAAAACTGAATCGTCAACAATCTCCATCTACAAAGTGATATGTTTCAACTCCTACGCAAGGTGCTTCATTGATGGTTTTGGCTATTTCTGTAAGTCTTCAAACTCATACTTCACCAAATAGGCACTTTCAATACCTGTAAACTTCATTATCAACAAATCCACACCTTTGTGAACCTTCAATTTCTTCATCAGCAATTTGACTCTTCTTTGAACTATGAAACTCTTTGTCTATATTATGTTTGATGAATCGAAAATATGTCAAGCTTTTGAACTTTGTCTTCTCAGTACCTTTTTGACAAATCGGCAATTAGGTGAATCTTCAAACTCAAACATTTCTTTACAAAGTCTTTTGGCAATTTGATTTCTATTTGAACTCCTTTGATGGCATTGTTTCGATGAAGTGGTGCTTTCCAAATCTGCTCCAAACTTCAATTTGAAACTGAAATGTTTTTGTTTGACGTAGGACCGCACATGAACCTAGATGCTCCTACATCAAACACGTTGAGTAAGAGAAATGTTCCATGAGTGTGCAGCTCATGAACATATATGCAAGTTTGGAATCGGAATTCCATGCTTAACCAAATCTGAAGCATTCACTCAAGAAGCCTCATCAACTGCTCTGTTCTTCCAACACACCAGATATTCCCAATATTATTTCTCCTTATTCTTTTGACCACATGGGAATCAATCACTTTGACTACTTCAAGTTTCTTCTCAAGCAATTCAAGTATCCATTCTTGTGCATCCTGCAAATCTAAATATATATCTCCTTGTGAACTCGTTTCCCCTTCGTAATACTTATACAAATCAGTAACATTGAATATGGCAGATATATCTATACCTTTTGGAAGTTCATTTCATATGCATTGGATGAAAACTTTCTCAACACTCTACATGGACCTATCTTTTTCCACTTTAACTTATTATATGTTCCCTAAGAGAACCTTTCTTTCTTCAAATGAGCCAAAACCAAATACCCTAAACCAGTCGCCCAAATATATCAAAGGTGTGGAAGGTTTTATTGATTGATATCTGTTGAAGAAAATATTATTATTTATGACAAAATACCTATAAACTCCATGTCGGACGCATTGTAAGGGAATTGTGAGGGCATTATATGAATCACAACATCATCTTTGGAGATTTTGAGAGTTAAAGCTGCTAGTCACGCCAATTTTCAAAGACAAACGTCATTTTCTGTAATGCCAATATTTGCAGATGGAGTCGCAACTAATCCTGAGACCATATATTGGTGTTTGTGGATGGTTACCACCTGGTGGAAGATAAGTGAAGCTCTGTAACCATTTAAGGAGGGTGAATAGGTCTAAAAAGAGACAATAGGGGCATCACATGAACAGTAGTTTGTTTTATATGTTCAACGACTTTGTGAAGGGAAACACAATATACATTGGAAAGCAATAAGTATTCCAAAACATCTAGCGCTAGAAGATTCAAAGCAACCTGCATTTATTTATTTATGAGCATCTAAAGTATTCTACAGGTGCAGCAAATCAAAGGTTAGAAATTCACTACCTCATCCCTAAATATGTAGACAAATTTTGAATATTTAATTGTATTATTTTGAGTCCTACCTGTGGTTATCTAATTGTGATGTTTGGAAAAAGAAAAAATATGTTTTATATTATTATATATTGGCTATTGTGACAAACATTTGATGAAATGAGCATCCAAGAAACAAGTTTGAATATGCAGTGAGAAACCATAGTATTAGACAATTGGCATTCTATCAAAAGTTTATAGAATACAAAGGGAAAAATTAGCCCGACATTTTACACATTGCTACAACACTTCTCATCACATGTCCACAGGTACGACTCCATTCAAAGCTTTGTATGTGTATGATGCTTTATCTTTTGTGGATATGATCATTAGAAACAACAGAGTGCCAAGGGAAAAGGACTTAGTTCAATAGACAAGATATTTTGAAAGAACTTAAAAAAATATCTCCATCAAGCACAAAATCAACAAAAGATGTATACAAATTGCCACCATTTGGATAGAACTTTTGAGGTGGCAAATATGTTTTTTTTTAGCCTTATAAGCAATCTTTCCTGAAAAGGAGTGACACTCAAACCATGTTTCTATGGGCCTTACAAGGTATTGAGAAAGATTGGAGAGGTTGCTTATAAGTTAGAGTTGTCAAAGTCTAGCAAAATCCATAATGTGTTTCATGTTTCATGCCTTAGGAGGGCTCTTGGACAACATATCACTCCTTCAATTGAGCTGCCTCCTCCTGATGATGAGGATAAGTTGATTTTCGTGTTTGAAGCTATCTTGGATGTGCAAGAGAAAATGTTGAGAAATAGTAGCATAACATAGTACTTGGTGATTTGAAAGAATCTTCCACTAAAGGATGCCACTTGGAAGGGTGTGAAGATACTTGATCGCCCAAATTTACAATTGCTTGAGGGCAAGCAATTTCGAGGAGGGTAAACTTTCATGTCCCCTTTTCAAAATTAGAGACATAGAAAAGACATCTAGCCTATCCTTATTTCCCATAGACTAAAGGATCATGCAAGGGAAATACTTAGCAATATAATTTTAACTTGGATCTAGTAACATAATATTATTTATTATTAAAATAAAAAATGTTTTAAACACTAATATTAAAACAAAAAGTATTTTTAATACTAACAATAAAATTATTTTTAAATACTTAAAGAAATTGGACTCATGAGCCCATTTTGGAGCACTACATATGGGATGCACTTGGATTCATTTCATCATCATATCTTGTCATCATTTTGTAAATCAAAATTTTCAGGATTTTGAGCATTGTGTTTAATTTTTAAACCGAGGACAAAAACCCTTGGCTGATTGAAGATCTTGAAAGACGAAACCCCTCTTAGATTTTCACTTTCGGATTTGAGGACAAAAACCCTCATCTCCAACAAAGGCAATTCCAACTAGAAATTGCATGTGAGCTGATTTTGGTGATTTTCAAATTTGGAGTGATAGATATTTGCAAGCAAATCATTGATATCACTAGCTTTCAAAATTTTCAAAGTTTGTTGCTACTATTTCATAATCGTTAATTGTTGTCATTATGCCAATTTGAAGCACCAACATCACAAGGAAGGTTTCACACTATTTGGTGACTGTACCTCATCTGTGCAACATTATTCGATATCATTGCAGCCAATTTACATCACTATTAGCTGAGTGCCATCATACTTAAAGGTTCATACAAAATTTGGAGCCAATTAGAGAGCCACCATACATCAATAATTGCATACTTGGGGGCTGATCAACATTCATAGTGAGTGTGCCGGCTTGGGAGGGTAGATCCAACACCATTCATTGCTGATCAGACTTTTCCAGCCCTTGATGTTGCCATACAATCTTTCTACAGCCATATCAGCAATCATACAGGTCATTTTTTGGTGTTTCAACAACCATACAAGTCTGAGTTTCATCATCATTGCCTAGGTCTACTAGTCATACATCTGTACAACCTCTTGTGAGTCAAAAATAAATTGTAATTTTAAATTATGTTTCTAGTTTGCATATAAATCACTGTAATTTCTAGCTGTTGCAAATCACATCAAATCGGTTTTCAAAGGATTACAAATTGATGTCTGATTCAGGTCTAAGTGTATTTGATACCCTAGGGTTTCATAATTGCTGATTATTTGTAATTGAGAGTTCATTATATACATTTCCAATCAATTGCTGATATGAACATTATTTTCAAGTTTAAAATGTTGTTTCCGTTTCATTTTGGTGCCAAAATGTAAAGTCCCCATCTTAGGCTATATTGATTTGTGAATAATTAGCCAATTTCCAAGTTTCGTCGAAGGCTGATTGGTGTGCTAGGGAGAACTCCAAACTTCTTGGAGTGCTCAAGATTGGCTAAACAGTGACTTTGGTTCTTGGCAATGAGCTCAGTTGGCCTTGGTGAGCCTTGTGACACTTCCAGAATTGATTTCCAACCTTTGGGAACTCTCCAAACTTCTTGGAGCAGGCTATTTTTAGTAAGTCACCCAATTGCTTCAGTTCATCGTCCTATAACTCCATTATCATTGTCGTATGATCAAAATTGCATAATTATGTCATTTGGATACTTTCCGCAACTTGGGTAAGCTATTGAGTTATTATTAAATTAGTTCACTTAAGTTGTCTAATGTTGGAAATATTAAAAAAACAACTTAATGTAATAGCTCGTTGAAAAGGTATTAAGATGTGTTTTAAGTTGGACACCTAGGCTTGTGGGACTTTGCACTTGAAAAATAATATTAATTCTCTTAAATGGTCTTTGTGAGGGAAAACAAATTATTATATTTTAAAATTGTTTATTTCCCTCCAAAAAAGTTATAAAAGGAGGCTGAGGGCTCATTTGGGAGTTTAGACTTGTGAATGCTATTGTTATGCTGTTGATATGAACCTGAGTTCTTCCAAAGCTTCTTGAGGATGAAAACCCCCCTAGCTAGCTAAGCGGTTTCATACAGAGATCACCATTGTGCTTCAAATTGAAGTTTCAATTTGAGGTGTTGCAAAGATGGAGAATTTTGTAGTGTTTTGATGTTGCAGGTTTTGATTTGGTTGTGTTGAAATTGTTGAAGATCCTTTGGGTGATTTGAGGAGAATTTCCATGCTAGGCTGTACCATCCTCCCATGACAAGCCGTACAAACTTGTGGTGTAGGTATAAGGGGTTTTTTGATATAATTTATTGTTGTTTGTGTTATTTTTATGATCAGATATGATAAACAGATTTTAATTCAAAAAATCACTCACAAACACAGCAAATACCCTGGGAAAACCCTCCAACCTGAGGGAGAAAAACCCAGCCAATGTATCTCATATATTTATTCAATATGGACAGAAATCAGCTTACAGCTCAGGCACAACACAATGCCTAATCGATACAATGAACAGCACCTCTCCTAGATGCAAACAATACAAAATAATATGTTTCTTCTTGAATCGATCTACTGCTACAATTGATGAAGATCTGCTGCTCAGATCGAATTCTTCTCCTTTAATGAATGCTTGACTTGATGATCAAATACAAATGAAGAGCATCATATATATAGGCAACCAAATAGAATTGCACCCCTTCACCAAGAGAGGTCGGCCTCCTATAAAAGACGTCTTTGGAGAAAGGCGCGATTTTCTAGATGAGGTCGGCTTACACAAATAAATAATAATTATTTATTATGTTTTTAATATTTTATCTTTTGATCATGAAGGCGCCTCTTCAATTAATATTCATTATATAAATTTAAATAGCCTTGAGGCTATATTTAAATTTATTCTTTAAATTGTATCTGGAAGTATAATCCTGCGGCTGCTTTATCATCAACAGTTTGGGGTCACCTTGTTTCATCATTGCAGGGCCATACAATTTTAATGAATGTACCTGGATTTTTATGTGGAATGTACCATTCAATGGACTACCTATGAGGATGGCATGAGGGATTCCTAGCCCAAGCATTGTTCTTTTTAGCATATTTCTTTGCTGATGGGAGCCACTTTGTTGTTTGGAGGATATTTACCAAAGTTTTGGGTTGAACTTTGACATTAGCATGATCCAAAGGGGATCGTACAGCCTATTGTACCTGTTGTACTTCTTGTTTCAGTGTTATAACAAACCTGCAAATGTCTGAATATAGTTCCAGATTGATGAATACTCCTTCCAAGATGTTATGGGTGAAGTTGAATGTGTTTGGAGTTGATGTTTACAGCCTATGTTCAACATTGGCAATCTGGGTGTGAGTTGGTTGTGATTTTTGAGTGATTATCCTGTTGTCTAAACCTGTTGCGGCGTGTTTCCAGTGCAATATCAGACTTGTACCAGCATAATATCCATCATCCATCAAGGTATATTACTGTTGTTTCAAGCTAGGTGGGTTTGTTCATGATCTTGTGTGTTATTTGGGGTGTTACAGCAATTATGTTTTACATCAGCACCTATTATCAGCAGCTAATCCTCTTATTTTGGTGTTTACGTTGCATACAACCTAACCTTGTAATGCTTCGGATGCTCATACCACCAAAAGCTAATACTCCTAACCTTGTAATGCTTCGGATGCTCATACCACCAAAAGCTAATATTCCTATGCATTTTATATTGTAAACATTGGATGGTAGTACTGCCAGTGGGTTTAAACTTTCTTTTTGCTGATGTACTTACCCCACTAAATAAGTGATTATTTTTGTAATAATCCTTCCCATTGAACAAGTGGAAATTCCCCTTTGATTCCCACTAAATAAGTGAAGGTTTTGTATTCACTCGCCACTAAAAGGTGGAAGAATTTGTTTCCATTTACAATATGTTATATGCACTCCACTAAATAAGTGGTATTGGCTGACTTGCTGCCTAGTGCTTTACTTTCAGATGTTGCAATTTAGTTTGATATGTAGATCCTTTCACCGTATGCTGTCACCTTGCCCATCACAGGAACTAGGTGATCAAAGAGTGAAGAGGAAAATGCATTGTAATCTCATTTCATGTAATGTCCCCTTTTTGGGATAACCCTAAATCTGCCCTAATTTATCAATTCCAAGTGATTACCTTGGTTTAGGGGATGTTTATAAAACGGGTAGGTCCCTGCAAAATAGAGTTAGAGAATATTTACAAGACAATATTAATTAGCATGTATGTGAGTTAAAGAGATCGTGGTTAGGGATACAACTACCTGTTTAAACCTACAAATATGTTAGTAGACATTTATAAATAAAGACATCATTTTATGAGTACATTTAGTCTTCTTTGGTTTTCCCTAATTCATTCTTCCTTGAGTATGATAGTCTGATAGGGTGCCCAAGAAACCCTAGGCCCAAGAGCAGTATGCCCCTCTTGGCCCCATGTGGCCCTTGCCATCCATATGGGGTGGTGTGCCTAGTGTTCTACCGTCGTTCCCTTGTACTAGAACCATCATTGCTCAATCATATTGAGAGGTTGAGGGTGCAACTATAGTAGGGTGTCCTGGATAGTCATTCCCTCTAAGCCCAAGAGTAGTACACCCCTCTTGGCCCATGTGGCCCTTGCCATCCATATGGGTGGTGTACTTAGAGGGTGACCCACACGCTATTTTCCCTCCTCGTAGGCCCTTAACTCCCCTAAACCAAAGTAATCACCTGGAATTGATAAATTAGGGCAGATTTAGGGTTATCCCAAAAAGGGGACATTACAAGTGGTATCAGAGCATGTTCCTGCCAACCTATGTATAAACCAACTCTAATTAGAATTAACTATTCAAGCCTTCTTAAGTAGGCCACTAATGCATCTCCATATGTGTGTACCCATGTGTATACTTGGTGACCTTGGGATGGTGGACGGACCCGTGGTGTAGTATGGGATGCACCGAATCCCCTTCTCAGTTGTCAGACTTATACTTGGCCTTGTGGGGTTGAGGACGGACCCGCAATGTAGTATGGGATGCATCGAATCCTCCTCCAATTTGCCCAATGGTGCAAAAGACCAGAGGAAAGAATAGGACCCACGGTGTAGTGCGCAATGCACCGATATTCTTTCTATCTAAGATGCATTATGGACATGGGTATGTCAGCCATTGTGATGTGCTAGTTAGCCATTGGGTATGTGATGAATGTTAGAGCTAGTCACTATGTATTTGTGGTGTATGGTGGAACTCGTCATTATGTTTATGATTACTTTATGCTTTAAAACTATGAAAATGTTAAAAATATCGTCTATCAAGTTGCTTGAGCTGGTTGCCTACTAGCTTGAGTTGGTTGCTTACTTGCTTGAGCTACTTGTTTGCTTGCTTGAGCTACTTGTTTGCCTCCTTGAGCTACTTTCCTATGTGGTTGAGCTACTTGCCTATGTGCATGAGCTACTTGCCTGTGTGCTTGAGCTACTTGTTTGCCTGCTTGAGCTACTTGCATGTGTGGTTGAGCTACTTGCCTATGTGCTTGAGCTAGTTGTGTATTGTCCCCTTTTCAGTGATGACCTTGTTATGGACTGATAGCCTATTTCCAGAAATCTGTAGGCTACTCAGATGAGCAAAATAGGATTTCCAGTGTTTCCTACTCTGATGTAATCTTACTATTTTTAGCATTGGCTATTTTTAGTAAGTATTTTTGGCAGTATCTTCATCAGCAGTGTTGTTCAGGTCATTATCCAAATCATGGTAATCTCTCAATTTCCAGTTTGGAGTTGGTTTTCTCTTTGGACTAAGTTTCATACTTAGTTAAAATTGTGTTTTGAAGTTGTACCCCACGCCTAGCTTAATGACTTCAAGTTGTTTTTAAGTTGGGGCCATAAAGTTGATACATTTAATATTTTATTAAATGTTTATTTCTCATCAAAGTGGGACGACTTGAAGAGGTGAATAAAGAGTTTAAAATTATATTTTAAAATGGTGCCTTTTTGAGATGGGTGTTCGTTTTGGGAAGATGAAGAGTTTTCTTTTGGGAGTTACAAATGATTCATCTCCTTTTGGTGAAGCTTATTTATTGATGGCTTGCTCTTTCATTCTTATCTTGAAAATTTGAAAGTAAAGTTATGCTGCTGGTTTGAAATCCAGAACTTGGCTAAGGGGAAGCTTAGCATTTTGCAATCCATCCTTCGGGCCTGAAACTATGACTTCCTAGGTGGATCATTGAGACTGTACTTCACATTGGAGTGCAGATGGAGCTTATTTTTGACATTATTTAACAGGTTGTTGTTGTATAACCTGTTATTGAGTTGCTGATTGGTTCATGGCTGAAGCGAATTTCTGATCATTGCTTCGCCACTAATTTTTCTATCATTCTGGGTATTGGCCCATGTTGTTCAACTGTGGAGGGCGCCCCTTTCTGGAAAATTTCAGATTTTATCACTGAATATTGAATTTTTAAGAGGTCGACCCTCTTGGGAGGCCGTACCATCTCTTGATGCTTGCATTGGAAAACGTGCCACCTATTGTTGTTGTTTTTGGCTCGTTTCCTTCTTGAGGATTGGACGCCTATCTCCTAGTTGTCATTTGGCTGTGGTTTGGAAGCATTCCGAGTTGATTCGGAAAAGATACGTCCATTTTGGTGAATTCACAACTTGCTGGTCTGATTTTCTCTACCTTCTGTTTCTAATCAGATTAGTTAGTTTTTATTATCATGCTGATTTGAGCTTCAATTCTTCATCTATTCATGTTGTAAGAGTTAGAGGAAGTGATACTCTAACCATTGCTTGTTTTGAAAGCTTATCTTTGATATATTGCAGCTGTTTGTTATTTGTTTGTAAGTTGATTAGTAGTACTAACAGCAGTTGTTTACTTTGCTGCAATTTTAGTTTATTGTATTCCCCCCACGAAAATAAATGGTTGTGAGGATTGTATACCCCCCACAGTTTAAGTGGAAGTGAAGTTACATGGCTGGCTTGCCGCCTTAAATAATTGTAATAATCTCATGGTTCACCCACTGAATAAGTGGAGTATTCCCACCGCTTGTGGATGCCTGCATCAGCAGAAGAAGTGTTATTTCAGTTTTATATTTAGCACTCCACCATATGTTAGCACCTCGCCTGCTAAAGGATCTTGTGTGCACATTCTTGGTGTTGAGTTTAGCTCTCCTTTTCAATTGTAATCAAGTCAATTATTGAGTTATTAGATCCTAGGGATCCTCTGACCATATGCCCACCCCTCCTCCTAAAGTGGTTTTAGGGCGCATTATTGGTTAGAGTTTAATTCAGCATCGTTTTGTTTTGGAGCTAATCTTAACGGGTGCATGATTGCATTGTATGTGAACTGAAAAATCGAAAAAAAAATTAAGGGGAACATTTTAGGTTGCTTGCTTGCTTGAGCTACTTGTTTGCTTGGTTGAGGTACTTGCTTGTGTGTTTGAGCTACTTGCTTGTGTGCTTGAGTTGGGTGCTTGCTTGCTTGAGCTACTCATTTGCTTGGTTGAGCTACTTGGTTGTTTGCTTTAATTTTGTATTTATGTGCTTTCAAGTTATAAAGTGTATATTATGACTTGCGTGTACTCATGCGTATACGTGTATCCATGCAACTTACATGTATTTATATGTATACTTCATGTATTTTGTGTATTGGCATATGTGCTTCATGCTTCCTAGGTACACTTTATGTATTACGTGCATTCAAGTGTATACTTTGTGGCTTATGTGTATTCAAGTGTATTCAAGTGTATACCTTGTGACTTATGTTTTCAAGTGTATCCAAGTGTGGCTTATATGTATTCAAGTGCATTCAAGTGTATACTTGGCTACTTATATGTATTCAAGTGTATGCTTTGTGACTTATGTGTATTCAAGTGCATTTAAGTGCATACCTTGCAGCACACATATATTCATAAGAATACTTGTGACTTACATGTATAACTTGCATCCACGAGTGAGCTTTGTGACTTGCATATATTCAAATGCATACTTTTTGGCTTGTGAATATTCAAGTGTATATAATTCATGACTTGTGTCTCTATGTGCATATTTCATTCATGTGAATACTACTTTGTGACTTACGTGTATCCATGGCTTATGTGTATGCTTCATGTTGTAAGTGTATGCCAAGTGTGACTACTCCATGTGAGTTTATGATTACTTGTGCCTAAAAATTATAACAATTGTTAAAAACTTTGTCAAAATGATTCTTGGATTGAGGAGTTGTGACTATTGAAGTAAAAAGGTGTGGCTCCCTCAAAATTGTAATACAAAAGAGAGCATTTCAATAGAAGAATCCAATTAAGAATAAAACCCTAGTTAACCTTGCAAGAGACTTAAATTAAGGACATGATTCCTAAGGTGAAAAGATGCTTGGAATTGTGATTGCTTGAGGACAAGCAATCTTGGGCGGGGAGGACTGTCATGTCCCCGAGATTTTGACACTAGGATAAAGCATCAAAATACAAATAAATAAAATAAATAACCCAAATACATATTACAAATATAAATATAAATATTAGCAATTTAATATCACTATAATTATAATCATCATAAGATAATCTTATAATTATCGAATATAACATTATTATTAAATTATAAATACTAACAATTTAATTATTATTATGATTATAAATTAATATGAAAATAATATGATAAAATGCCAAAGAAATAAGCAGCAGCGATTTCATTAAGAAACGGAAATAAGACAATCAGGATATGACAAAAGTCATATAAGACAAAAAAATACATAAGACAAAATACAGCGATTTCTCAAAGAAAGTAGTTATTGTTTTAAAATGGAGTGATTAATATATGAAACAACAATTCACTATGTGGAACGGTTAAATTATGAAAGGCAGCGCTTAGAGAAAAGAGACACAACTATTCACAAAAGCCACAGTTTGAAGGGATGCGATCTTCCACCATATCGTGGGGTATTTAAATAAATACCCTTAAACCTTTAGAGGCATCGATGGGGGATGGCATGAATAAAAAAGAGAGTACCTATTCATATTCCAACGGATGGAGGAATGAAGTCAGGAGTATAGAATATATTCTGAGAAAGGGGAGGGATAAGACATCTAAAAATACACTTTCTGAATATAGCATTCAAACATTAATAATAATCAGCATTCAGATCTGTATTCAATAGCAGCAGAATAACTAATATGATATACTCAGATTGGGAGGGAAAAGAGTAAGAAATCAGACTGTCTGTGAACAGCAGGTAACTTAATTGTTGGAAGAAAAGGAAAGAAGACAAGACTAAGAGAATAAATAAAATCAAGAAGATACAAGCAGATCGATGGATTGGAAGAGGGGAATGAAGGTGAATAAGTAAAATAAAGGAATAAATCGGGTACTGCAAGTAAATGTTGTTGCTGCAGAACATTATGGGAGAATAAGAAGGTTACAGCAGATCAAAGGTAAGTATCTTCATTTAAAAGAATAATTAAAGTTTATATAAGTAGGGAAAATAATATAATTTGACAGAGGACCATATTCCCTCAAAATCTGATCACAAGAAGGGAGCAGCAAACTGTGTTAAGTTTGTCAATCTTGTTCAATAAAACTGATGGATCTGTTCATTGATTTAATATGTAAATTTGTGTGTCTACACTATGGATAATATTCATATGGTCTGACTGTAAATAACTAGTCAAGATAGGGGAGTTAAGGGCCTACGAGGAGGGGAAACAGCATCTAGGTCACCCTATAAGTACACCACCAATATGGATGGCAAGGGCCACATGGACCAAGAGGGGTGTACTGCTCTTGGGCTTAGAGGGAATGACTATCCAAGACACCCTACTGTAGTTTCACCCTCAACCTCTCAATATGATTGAGCAATGATGGTTTTGGTACAAGGGAACGGCGGTAGAACACTAGGCACACCACCCGATATGGATGGCAAGGGCCACATGGGGCCAAGAGGGGCGTACTGCTCTTGGGCCTAGGGTTTCTTGGGCACCCTATCAGACTATCATACTCAAGGAAGAATGAATTAGGGAAAACCAAAGAAGACTCAATGTACTCATAAAATGATGTCTTTATTTATAAATGTCTACTAACATATTTGTAAGTTTAAACAAGTAGTTGTATCCCTAACCACAATCTCTTTGATTTCCTCACATACATGCTAATTAATATTGTCTTGTAAATATTCTCTAACTCTGTTTTGCAGGGACCTACCCATTCTATAAACATCCCCTAAACCAAGGTAATCACTTGGAATTGATAAATTAGGGCAGATTTAGGGTTATCCCAAAAAGGGGACATTACATTTCAGTTGAAGTAGTTTTCAAAAAAAAAATTGGGTTGGTCATTACACAAAAATTAGAAAAATACAAAAAAATTGAAATTCGCAAAAAATCTAATGGGGGATATTACAAATATCACCATATTAGGGTTAGAGATGAAGACATGCACAAGAAAAATCTCAAGTGTCACTTTGGACACTACGGGTTTCTAGTCATGCCTTTTGGCTTAACCAATGCATCTACCACCTTTCAGTCTCATATGAATCAAGTATTCAACAAGTTGTTTAAGAAGTTTGTGTTGGTATTCTTTGATGATGTCCTCATCTACACCAAGACTTGGGAGGACCATTTGTGGCACATAAATGATGTACTTGGTATCCTACAGGCACGAGCTTTATTTTCTAAGGAGTCCAAGTGAGAGTTTGAGATGACAAAGATCTTGTGTCTAAGGCATGTCATCAGTGCTCAAGGTGTTTAGGTAGTGTTGACGAGTGTTTTATGACCACACCGACACAGAATAAAGTTTCCAACGGTCACTCTATCCTCTCTTGATCAAAATATCCTGCATGTTGAGATTACGAAAGATCATGCATTCAACTCCAAGGTTTCTTCATGCAATGGACGTAGACTTAGTTGGTTTGATGTGATTTGTTGGTATTTCAAGGGGACTTACGCAATTGCTCACTCGGGAGAAAAGGATTTTCAAGATTCGGAAGATTTATCAATAAAGCTCGAGTTTCCTAAACTAAACAGAAAATGTTGAATTTAAATGGTTGCAAGGATTAAGAAAAGCTCTCATCTACTCTAGGCGCAGGACGTGGCAATCAAATCTTACAAACTTCAACTAGGCTTTGCTTTGCCTCACCTTGGACAGCTTCCACAAAACTAGTGCAATCTTCAAAGGGGTGAACTAGAGATATTCAGATTACAAATCAACAGGAAGACACCATCACGACAATGCATAACAACATGTGAATTATAACCGAAGTTAGGTCCAAACTATTCCAGTTGACCACACAAGGCGAACCCACCATCAGTGAGCTTGCTAGTGGTATGGATTAGTGAAGCTTTGTTCAAATTAACCACCACATTCCACAATTATATACTTGCATGAAATAAAATCTACTTTATTCTAAGTTCTACTTTAAGATTCTATGTGAATTAGAAGGACGAAGAAATCTTGCTAGCTGCCCACAACAAAAGATGAAATCACAAGCAATGACAACTCTCTTTATTATGGTAGTGTTCACAACAATCTCTTACAAAGTATTCAATTGAAAAAAATTCTTCTTCTTCCTATCAATCTATGCTATGCTATCTATGCTCTGCTCTCCTTCTTCTATGCTATCAACCCCTATATGCACAAATGAGGGCGGATGCCCCTTTTATAGTTGGCCCAGTCTCAAGGACGGCTCAGATTCAATTACAATGAACGGCTCAAATTGAGCCACATAAGCCCTATTCAAGACTTCACCTAAAAACAGCCACAAAGTGGAGGAGTGGGGTAATAAATGAGCCCATAATGCCCACTCTCTCCCTATACCACTATGAGCATTTAATGCCCACTATCATCCAAAAGGTCATCATCCAGAAAGGCGTTCCCACTCTCCTTCTCTTTGATGTAAACTTGGACTCTGGCAGAAATGTCTTGCTTAACTTTTTAATCACCGCCTGCCTGGATATGTTGGCCTTGTTTGATTCAGCATTTGCAGCCCTGCCTGCAGTTTTGTTGGCCTTCGAAGTTGCTCCCCTGTCAGCTTCAACCATCCTGCAAAACAAAAGATATGCATTAAATTTCAGACTTAGAAAATAAATGACCTCAGGATAGCCAAAATGCGGAGCAAACTTCGAAAATAAGGAGCCTCGGCATTAAAAATTCGAACTTCAAACCTCAACACTTTTCCAGCAATATGAATAATCCTTCCGGCACTTAGAAAATTTCACCCTAGCAACTAGCTTGCTGATTAAACTTTCTCACTTTAGTAGCCTCACGTCAATATTATTCTTCTTAAAAGTAGAGCCACAACTTCGCACTTGCAAACGGTGAGAAGAAATGAAAACTTTGTGGCTTAAATAATTGTGCCAAAGACTATTGCTAATTCATGAGGGAGTTTATTTTGGCAAATTCATTAAATCTCCACTCCCACTACTTGGTAATTTCCAATTTTGGAGAGGTGATGGGCGAGTTGTCATCAAAGCGGACCCCATTCGTCATAAAATTTTCCCTTGTTGAAGATTCTTTCCCATGGAAAATTCGAATTTTCCCCCTCTTAACTCCTTGTAACTCTTAGTCATTTCAAACAACTCGTGGGGAATTATTTAATCCTTTAAATATTTCCAACTTTGAAAATCTTACCTCTTGACGTTGAAAAAATAATCCCACGCCTTAGAATATTTCATGCTATCACATTTTTCCTCAGGTGCATATTGCCCTCCTTAGTCTAAGCGTACTTGACCCATGTCATTTCATGATTTATGCCTTCAAAAATATTTACTTACCTCATTCATTCTAGGGCGCATTTCACTCTTCTTACTTTGGGCGCATTTAAGAGGGGCCTTGGACAATTTCCATGCCTTAGAAAACTCAATGTTGTCCATTCTTCATATTACTTCTTAGGGCGCATTTGGGAGGGGTTGTTTCAACTTTCAATGCCTTAGAAATTTCTATCTGTCTCATCTTCCTCCTTGGGCGAGTTGTCATCAAAGCGGACCCCATTCGTCATAAAATTTTCCCTTGTTGAAGATTCTTTCCCATGCAAAATTCGAATTTTCCCCCTCTTAACTCCTTGTAACTCTTAGTCATTTCAAACAACTTGTGGGGAATTATTTAATCCTTTAAATATTTCCAGCTTTGAAAATCTTACCTCTTGACGTTGAAAAAATAATCCCACACCTTAGAATATTTCATGCTATCTCATTTTTCCTCAGGTGCATATTGCCCTCCTTAGTCTAAGCGTACTTGACCCATGTCATTTCATGATTTATGCCTTCAAAAATATTTGCTTACCTCATTCATTCTAGGGCACATTTCACTCTTCTTACTTTGGGCACATTTAAGAGGGGCCTTGGACAATTTCCATGCCTTAGAAAACTCAACGTTGTCCATTCTTCATATTACTTCTTAGGGTGCATTTAGGAGGGGTTGTTTCAACTTTCAATGCCTTAGAAATTTCTATCTGTCTCATCTTCCTCCTTGGGCGCATTCCACCCTCTTGCCTTATGTTTCATGCCTTAGAGAATTTTCTCTATCATTTCCCTTTGTCCTAGAAACTTTTTCATTTAACTTCTTCATCTTTACCTTGTCGCATGCCTTAGACAATTTTCAAACACTTATCCATCTCTTGAGCACACTTGACCTCCTTGCATCTTGCTTCAATGCCTTAGAAAATATTCCACACCCCTTCTTCATCTTGGGCACATTAGGGAGGTCCTACTTTGAATTTTGTGCTTTAGAAAAATTTTGATCTCATGCCTTCTCTTTGGCGCATTTGGGAGGGGGTTGTTTCAACTTAAATGCCTTAGAAAACTTTCCACTTAGGCACTCTAGGGCGCATTTGAGGGGTTGTTGTTTCATTTTCATTGCCTTAGAAAAAAAAAAAATCATCTCCCCTTGGAGCGCATTTCACCACCTTGCTTTGGGTGCAATTAAGAGGGGCCTTGGAGAATTTCCATGCCTTAGAAAACTCAACGTTGTCCATTCTTCATATTACTTCTTAGGGCGCATTTGGGAGGGGTTGTTTCAACTTTCAATGCCTTAGAAATTTCTATCTGTCTCATCTTCCTCCTTGGGTGCATTTCACCCTCTTGCCTTACGTTTCATGCCTTGGGTGCATTTACATATGTCTTGGAACACCTTTGAAGTCCTAGTGCTTGGGGCACATTTGATCCCTTGAGCTAAGGCGCATTTGAGTGTGGTTCATTCAATTTCCCCATACTTAGAACATTTTTCAATCATCAAACTTCCTTATGGGCGCATTTGAGAGGTTGAGCTTAGGGAGCATTTGAGAGGGAGAGCTCATCAAGTTCACGCCTTAGAAATTTCTCCATCTCCACTCACTCTTCCTTGGGCGCATTTTTTGCCTAGTGTTGAGAGGTTTCCAACACTTAGAGAAATTTTCATGTCCTCCTTGTGCCATGGGCGAATATGAGACAGGAGCTTAAAATTTTCATAACTTAGCCAAATTTCTAGCTTATTTGTCCTCCTTAGGGTGCATATCCACCTATGGGGAAGAAACTTTGACACTTAGAACATTTTAAACACTTAGTCAATTTTGTTTTGCTCGCCCTCGCTTTCCATTTTTAGCAAACTTCGAAGTTCTCGTGATTTTCATGAATTTTCAACTTCCTCAATACTTGATATTGCTTCAACGTGGTCCTCATGGCTTGATTGACCTGTTGACACTTGCCTTTTGCACTTACCTGCTATTTTTAGCCATGTTCTGGAAGTGACTTACTAAAAATAGTAAGTATGTGGAATGCGCTCAAATTTTACCAATAGATTCCTTGAAGCATTCCGATCGTAGTGGGATAGATCGGTTTTCAGTTTTTCTCGAGTTTTGCCCTTCATTTTAGGCATAAAAGTAGGAAACCCTAATTTCATTGCATGTGCTTCTATTGACCTTCGTTCGACACCATTTCTGTTGCATACTACTCTGTTATGTGTTGTACCCAAACCAATTTTTTTGCTTCATTAAGGCATTTTTCTTAAAATGGTCTAAACCTTGTAAAAATGGGGTCAAAACTCAATTTTTGGGCAAATCAAGTATGGCTTTTGGTCAGTGTGATGTTAGGAAGATACTAGCAAATTTTGAAAATTTTGAAAATATGGTTTTCGGACCCTGTTTTTAGGTCAAAAAACCCTAAAAATAGAAACTCGTCAGAATTGGCTGATTTTGCATCAAGATCATAGTGGTGAAGTCAGTTTCAATTAAAATTCAGTTTAAGCCTGGTGGGTAGTTTTCACTATTTCAGGAGAAAAGTTAGCACCTTTGAGGTCGTCAATGGCAGTTGGCCAGTACCAAGTATCAAAATCTAAGCCTGAAACTCAAAGCAAAATGTTCTATGATGAAAGATGCTGAAAAAGATGCTTCTCGACGGAGGGGATTTTCAAATGGCAAAAAGTGCTAAAAATATTCCAAGTCTGGGAACACTTTCACTATGTAACGTGGGAGACACTTGCACAATCAACGTGCAAATCAATTTTACAGTGTTCGTACATGTGAAAATGGTGAAATATAGTCATACACACGCATCAACAACCGTAATGCTTCTACGTGGACATCTCAAGCAGCCGATATGGTGATCGCAGAGCACGAAAGGAAGGAAATTACCAAGTCAAGAGCAAATCTACGTCCCTGTAGCTCAGGGGCTCCCTTCCTTTTGAAGACTTAGATCTTGTTGCATGTGCTTGCAAATAGGTTCAATCTCTTCAGAATTAGCCCAGCTTTCCGACGAGCTATCAAGCGAAGACATCCGAAGTGCATAACTCCGACAATCGAGGTCAAAAGTTGAGGGTACGAGGAGGATGCGTGTTACAAAGGCTGTCAAGTTTACAGTTTATGCACCCTTGTAGCCCAGGGGCTCCCTTTAATTTGGCCCCCCAAATGAATGAATTTGCAGATGTCGTCTTCCTGAGATCTTTTCTAATCCAATTGAGCTTTGCAACGCATCAGTTCGTGAGGTGATCCGACGTTCTGAGTGATTGTGATAGAGGTTCTACCGAACACATAAATTAGAGGGTGGAGAAATGTAGAAATACACACCTGTACCTCTGTAGGCTAGGGGCGCCCAGCCTTTAGGCCCACCAAATGGGGTTTTCAACATTCATAGTCTTCACGAGACTTGTGCGCAATTACTCCAGCTATCCAACGAGTCCAGCCGTCAGCCTTCGGTATTTGGCAAACGCTCGTACGTGTGAGGTCAGTGTAGAATGTTGAAAAGTGAAAGTAACCAGAAAAATGGCTGAGTATGGAAAATACACATCTCCTTGAAAAAGCCGCCCTTCTTGTTGAGGTTTTAGAAGCAGTTTTCTTGCTTCGTCACCTCCAGAGACATCTCTTGTAAGTTGATCTAGCTACCGGTGTCAAGGGTCAAAGTATGGCGTCCAGATGAAAGTTACACTTTTGTCAAAATGGTGTTTGCACCTTCACAGGCTAGCAGCGCCCTTGCATTTGGGGGTCCTAATCCAGCATTTAGGCCTTGCACATGCAATCATCGGGTGCTTAATTCTTCCAGCTACGCAATGGATCCAGCATCCAGTTGACAAAAGTCCTCGTTCACCGACAGTGGCAGATTGAAGCGTCAGATGGCAAATTAGGAAAATGGCTAAGTATGGAATTTCTTATGAAATTACATATCTCCTTGAAAAAAGGTGCCCTTCTTTTTGAGGCACCAGAATCAGTTTTCTGAGGTCACAGCTTCCAGCAAGCATTTCATCAATTTTGATTTGGCTACATGATGAATCATTCAGCTCAGTTTCAACATCACCCGGGCACCCAGAAATCAATGTTCAACAGAGGCTTTCGTGACATTTTCAATGAGCTACAAAGTAGGAAGTTAGCAAAAAATTTCAACTTTTGCAAATGGATGCCTAAAAAGTCAAACTTTGACTTTTTGGAATTAGGAAAATATTCTAAGGCAACCCAGAAAGAGAGATTTCAATTAACTCTTTAAAATAATATTAAATTCAGTTTTCGCATGTCAGCTGTGCAAAGGGCGTATTTCTTCATTATTTTTAATATTGGCACTTATTTTGAGACTCACTGCAATTTGCATGTTGAGTTGAACTAAATATTTTATTATTTTTATATTTTAGAGATTCCAAGTCAGTTTGTGTTGCTCGAAGTGGGGTCCAATCAAATGACTTCATTTGAAATCAGGGTTTTCTACTTGCAGTCGACGCCATAAACCTTAAATTCTTTGTTACTTGCATTTAGGCGTTCATTTCTCTCACAGCAGGTTGAGTGCAAATGAGTTTTCTCTTGTGCGAGCATCATTTGAAGGCACCACGAGAATTATTTTTCAGAATTCCTTGCAGATATAGGTTCAGAATAATCAACAACCTTCAGACAAACATAGGCGAATTTCTACAGAAGCAAAGAACACAAACAAACAAAAACTTCTATCTTTTGTCTTAAATTCTTCTATTCTCGTCTTAGGTATTCTTCGCATGTCCAAGAATTCGGCGACTTTTGATAGTTTTAATCATCTAGGTTGGTTGTGCATGGCTTTCTCTACAAAACCCATGTGTTAGAATTTTTCAGGAAAAGTTTCCTCGAAGCTTTGCTTTTCTCAACTGAAATTCATTTGCGTGGTGGAGTTAAAGACAATATTTTTCAAAACGGAGGATTTGGGTTAACTTGAAATCATCTTTTGCACAAAACCCATGTTCCAAATTTTTCCAAAAAAATCTGCCCCCGCAACCCCTGTTGCCCCCAGTTGTTTTTTTTTCAGAAAAGCCTTTGCATGTCAAGCTAAACGATACTTTTTCACATTTTTGACATTGTAAGTTGTCTTAGAAACATTTTCCGAACAAAACCCACGTCTCAAAAAATTTCATGAAAATTGTTCTCCGACAGGCTATTTTTAGCTTCATCAGGTGACATTTTAGCTTCCGGAGAAAATTGTCAGAACATAGTCGAGTTTACAGTCAACAGGCGAGTTTTTCAGAATGCAGTTCACACAGACTGAAATCAAGACCAAGTCAGTCTTAATTCATGATTTCATCAAAAAAGCTGACACCAATTTGTATCAAACGCATCTGGAAGGTTGGCAGGCATAGTCACTCAAGTCCACATGGTTTCATGCCTCGTATAGCTGATTGTCTTCCAAGGCTAGTTTAGAGGGTTGATACCGTTGGGATTCTGCGTGTGCAGCAAGTTCATTTGCATTTCTCACAACCAAAGAGTTCGCAGTCAAACTTTGTTGTTTCATCATGCAACACTCTTCCTTAGAGAAAAGCATGAAAAACGTGAGAAGCATTAAGCTATAGAAGAAACAGTGGCCATCACTTCGGTTATAGAGCCACCAGAGTTACCAGTCAGCGAAGTGCCAGTTTAAGTTTGCAGAGATTTTCAAGTTTGCTTGAGTGGCTAACAAGCAGTGAATTGACAGTTGTGACATGTGACGACCTTTAGATGGTGATGCAGTCAACAACCTCATGGAGGGGTTAATTGCTCGAGATCAAGGCCAGTGAACTTCAGTTCAAGACGTCCCACCTTTTCCAAGATAGACATTAGACACAGGAGTTAAACTCGATGATTCTTTCCGAATTAACTCGTTGTTCCACATTGCACGCTATGTCTTTCTTGGAAACATCTTTGTATAATTGGAGTTATTAGTTAGTTTTCATTTCAATAAGGACGTGCATGCTTGCACATTGTCCATTTAGATTAGATGTACTGGTTAACTGATGGTAGCTTTCCAGTTAACTGTATAGTTTCCTTTATTAGGGTTTAGCAATAAAATCTTGCATGCATTGCAAGACTGTAGTTGACTCAAGGTGATTTTAGGGTTGCCTACACCTTTGATGTCTATAAATAAGAGCTTTCAGCTCATTTGTAAATTAACTTTTGCTTGTGATAGAGAATTGTTGCGCTGTCGACAACATGTCTATTCTCGAGATTGGTTCACACTTGTAAATAGAACTTTTGCTTGATAGCATACATGTTGTGCCCACCTTGCCTGTAGTATTGCTATTATTGTATCTGTTCAAGAACTTTTGCAGGAGATAATAATATATGCTGAGCCCACCTTGCCTGTAATATTGTTGATTTTGTACCTGTTCACAAGTTTTTATTATGATGATGAATTGTTATGCCACTCGGGTTTCATGTTATTATCATGATGAATGCTCACCTTAGTTAAATATAGTGGCTAGTTTGATCGTGGATTGTATGTGTGTTTCGTCTATGCAATTTACTGTCCTAGTTGGCTATCCTTTATGTTTTGTTTCTAATAAGCCTATTCGGATGAGCAAATAGTTGAGCCCTGAAATATTCCGAGCCAATTTTTTTGTTTTTTCAATTAACAGATTTCAAACAATGCACCCGTTAAGGTTAGAAGATAAACCAAAACGTGCAGAAAGCAACTCTAACCAGAATGTACACCAGGATCCCGATGTGGGCAAGGTGTGAGCATTGGTCAGAGGATCTGAATTAAACTGCTTATGCAAAAAGCAACTCTAACCAAGGATGGCGCCGATGATGGCGAGCATATGGTCAGAGGATCTTCTTCTCTAAATACAGAAAGGAACTCAACGTCAAGTATGTGCTACCCAATCCAATGCGGAGTGAGGGGCGACCATATGACGGAGTGATTACAGAATTCAATGCTTGGAATAAATGCTGAAACTAGAAGTACTCGACACCCAGAATGTGCTTGCTGACCCAAGATGGGAAAGTAGCTACCATAGGGCGGAGGTTTATCTATTACAAGCTTCAAATGAAATTGAGCATTACTAACAGAATTGAACAAGTTTAAGAATCACTGCCAGTACTACTGTCAGTTTACAGAGTGAAGATTATATGCCTGTCAAGAAATTAGAACTAGAAATATTCACCATTACAAACAATAATAATTCTGTTTTCATTGTTTTCCACAAATCTGTATTTTGCACGTAAAACCAGCAGCCTATGAAAGTATTCAAATGCTCACAACTCCCGAGTGACTTGCTCAAATGACACGATTTCTGAAGCACAATACTCCCAGCAAGATGGTGCTCAAGCTAAGACCAGGAAACAGACTCTAAATGCATCTAATGAATTAATGCACAAATCCCAATGCAAGAAAAGGTACGGCCCAGCTGAGAAAATCGATTTTTTTTTAAAAATTGTAGACTCAACTAAAAATTCTATAACTTGGAGAATAGATTCGCCCTTTTCAAACAATTGGATTGAGACAATACCCAGAACCAGTATTTTTGTATTTTTTGAAATATGAATAAAAACATGAAATCTGCTGTCTAAAACAATGAAATATGCTGAGACCACTAAATGCCAAAACAAATCTACGAATGCAGCAAGCTAAATACGAAGCACAAACTAAATGCAACTCCCAAATTGATTGAATCACCACTAGATGTTGTCTTGCAAACACGAAGCGATGCCCAAGCTAGGAGGCCTTCATTCCTCGAAGCAGTTCCAGAGCCAATCCGGCAGCATAACAATATATTAGACCAAAGATGCCGAAATGATGCACCAAGACTCCCTTTTACAATTCTTCCGTTGACTTCACAAAACCCTAAAATGAGCTTTTAGGTCAAAACCCAATCCCCTCAAAGATGGGCATACTTTTCCTTCAAGGCTTTAGTTTGACATTTTAATTAAATATCATTCTTGAAATATGCGCCCCTCATACCCTTGCTTTGACTTAGGGAATAATCAAATCATCTCTTAATGAGGGCGCCACCCTCAAGGGCCCACTTTTAAAAACAACTTTAAGTCATTAATTCTAAGCCAAGGGTCAACGTTAAATTATAATAATTAAAACGTGACTTTTTAATTTAAATGACTTAACTTATTTCTCCGACAGTGCCCTGAAGCCAATACTGAAGAAGTCAACTGATCATTCTGAAGCCGGAAGTCAACCAACCCGAGCTCATCTGGAAAACTGCCAAAAATAGAATTTACTAAAAATAGTAAATTCCAAAAAGTGCTCTGAATGCCGAGATGATCATATCACTGCGAAGCCCTCTGAAAACCCAGAAGGAATCCGCCATTTAATCCACCATCTCAGAGCAATGATCTCCTCAAAATTAGGAAACCCTAATTTTAACTTCCGACTAGCCTTCGGGTTCCCAAAGAAAGGCTAACGGTCACAGGAAAAGTTAGGCTTGAAAAGGGGACATTACAAGCCCACCTTGCCTTCACATTGTGAATCTGTACCTAAAGCTTATCGTATGATGTGTGTGATAATAAACCTATTCAGCCAAGCAAATAGTTGAGCCCACCTTGCCTTCATGTCGTGAATCTATACCCAGTTTATCGTATATTTGTCGTTTCCAATAAACTTCTTCCCAGCCAAGCAAATGGTTGAGCCCACCTTGCCTTCACGTTGTGAGACTATACCTGAAGTTTATCGTATAGAACATTTCTGCTCCATTTCCTCATGCTCTGTTTTCTTGAGGAAACTGGATAGATTTAAAGTAGTTAGTTTAGTTGTAGTTAATGATCTACGAAACTAGAAAATCCTTAGCTGCAATGTTCTTGGTTTTCTTAACCTTGTGCCTCTTCCAACTGAGAACAAAAAGATAGGACTTAGGTTACTTTTCTTTTCCACGCATTCCAGCACTACGAGGGAGCTTCCCCTCCTAATTTGAAGAGCACTCATTACGCAATGTGCATAGCTATCCGTACCAACTTGCACTCCAGAGGTGTTAGTTTTTATGCCAACATTCTGGAAACTGAAGTTTTGGAGCTGCTCCGGTGACACCATACCTGCTAAAAATGGACCTGCTAAAAATAGAACTACTAAAAATAGTAAGTTCTCGGAATTCATTCAAATTTTGCATGCAAGCCCTTTGAAAGGGTTTAAACTCAGTGATGTGATCAAAATTTCCAAAACCCTAAGGAAAGGTCCTAAATTGAGGCACCTGCTAAAAATAGTAAGTTATCAGAATTTAGTGAAATTTTAATGTGAACCTGCCTGAAGCCTCCTAATCGCAATGCTAAGCTAAGATTTCAATTCACCTACTCAACTTGACCACAAACTAAGCCTGAGGAATGAAAACCCTAATATGATAAGACGCACCCCAGACTTAGCCAAAATTCCAACTTGGGCCCAAAGACGGGTACATCCCCGGAAAAACATAAGGAATTGGGAGAGATAGCTACAAAACAACCCAAAACCAAAGCCAAAAGACTAGAATGGAGCAAAAATTAGGGGGCACCCATTTTGAATGTGGTGATGTGTGAAAAGGTCACAACAGGTAGACCAAGAGAAGTTACAAGTTGTAGAGTAGGAAATTGTATACCTTTACAATTTCACACTATGTTTCGGTCCCTTAGTTTATTGGAGTTAATTAAGCTTCTAATTTGCCAAATTACGCATTCCAAAGCCTTATTTTTACTGTTTTCCAAAAGGATTGGAGAACCAACATTTAATTAATGCATTTAATAATTAAACCACCATGGATCATGAGTGTCCTAGACTTATAGGCTAGGACCTATTCACCCATGAGTGAATGGGTCCCCTTTAAGTCCTAGGACCCATTTTTAAATATGTTTTTGGCAGTATTTTAATTATTCAAATTCAATTTGTAATTGTCAGCTTTTGGAATTTAATTTTAGGGAAATTAGATAAACACCTATAAATACAGTCTTTTTATCATTTGAAATCTAAGGAGCATTATAAGTTGCATAATCAAGAAATCGTGTAAGCAAATATTATTGTCAAGAGCATTCAAGAGCAGATTTATCAGTCATTTATTGCAGCAATTCAAGATCCTAACATCATGTTCAAGTCTATGTGTGTTCACGTCATCTTGTGAAGGCTAATATGCATTGTTGATCCTACAGCATCCAAGCATTTCAAGTATCCAAATCCATCAAACAAAGCAAGATCAAGTTCTTTGGAGTGATGTGTTTGTCTTCAGTCCTCTAAGGGAAGCCATTGAAGGGTGGTGAGTTGTAGCAAGCATTGTTCATTCATCATTTCTTTTTCCTTTGTCATTATATTCCTATCAAGGTTTAATTACCAAACTTGGGGTTTGACCAAGGCAAACCCCCATACAAAACAAAACAATTTTTCCTCTTTGTGTATGTGCAAATTACAAGTTGAGGATTGAAAAGATCTCGAAGAGCAAGTTTGCATTGTTGCATAAGTTATCATCATTGTTGTCAAGCCACGAAAACTAAGTTGCAAACTTTATTTCCGACTTTCCGATAGTGGACCTATGTCAAACCGAAGCCAAGATCTAGCATCAAAGGACTATGAAAAGTTATTTTGGAGCCCTCGATTGAGACCCATTTGCCCAAGGCTGAATGAGTCCCCTTGCACTCCTCAAAACAAGTTTCTGGTAACAGCTACATGTGTTCAAACCCTTCTCAAATCTACCTACAAAGTTTTGTAACAATCTCCGTATTTTCTGAAACCTGCATTTTAAGTATTAGGTCTTATTATTCATTTAGTTTGAGCATTGCAAATCATTTCAATTTGGTTTCGGATCTGTTCTATTGTCCTAAGGGCTGAGATCCAGGTTTGGTTGACTCACTATTGAGGTTGAAAGTCAATCATTACACCTTGCGATCTCTTTCCTAATGAAATTTATGGCGAAGGCACCTATTAAGGATCCCTAAGGTTTTATGAAACACAATAATCATAAAACCCCTTTTAAAGGTTCCCCCTTTTCCATTATTTCACAAGCAATCATAGATTTGCCTCTCCCAAAGACATCAACATAGCTAAGACAAACATTTGGCCTCTACAACTCTTACAAAAGACTTGTTAAGATTTTTTCACAACTAACAACACCCTTAATAGATTTGACAAAAAAAGGAGTCTTCACAGGACTAGTGCAACACAAAAAGCTTTAGATAAGCTCAAAGAGGTAATGAGTTCATGCCTTGTGCTAGTTGTTACTAATTTCTAAATTTCCTTTGTGCTAGAATGTGATGCTTCAAGAGAAGGGATTGGAGCAGTGTTGATGTAGAATAAGCATCCAATAGCATTTGAGAGTCAAAAACCCAAAGAATCAGAAAGAAGGCTCTCAATTTACAATAAAGAAATGTTAGCCATCATGAATGCTTTAACTAGGTTTAGGCAATACCTAGTTTTTGGCAGATTTGTGGTGAAGAAATACCACAACAATTTGAAGCATTTCCTCAACCAAAAGGATCTAAATGAGAGACAACAAAAATGGGTGAGCAAGTTTCAAGCCTATAACTTCAACATAGAATATGTTAAGGGAAAGAAAAATGCCGTAGCTGATGCTTTGTCTAGAAATCAATTTTATGCTCTATGTCTAACATTTATGCTCATTGGAAAGCTGATATTATAGCAGAATATACCAAGAATGTTTTTTCTACTAACATCTAGAAAGGAAGTTGCAAGATAACATTTTTAAGATAGCAAATGAACTCATCCTCTACAAGGATAGACTTTATCTTTTCCCCAACTCAAAGATGAAAAACAAAGTCTCGAGGACAGTCCATGATACACCAAAGGCAGGTCACCCTGAATACTTCAAGACATATAAGCAGATTGGGTAAAGGTTTTCATGGAAAGGACTTAGGGAAGCTGTCCTAGCATATCAAAGACTGCATTGCCTATCAATAGAACAAGACAGAGCAAACATTTCCAGCTAGTTTATTGCAGCCCCTACCCATTCCAAATCAAGAGTGGGGGAGCATTTCGATGGACTTCAGCATAAGACTTCCAAAGGTGCTAGGTAAGGACTGTATTTTTGTTGTGGTATATAGACTCACAAAATATGCTCACTTCTTTTCCATATCTTTTGAGTACAAGGCATCTCAAGTAGCTGATTTATTTGTTAGATAAGTGTTTAGACTACGTGGTTTGCCTAAAAATATAGTGAAAGATTGCAAGTTCATTAATCTATTCTGGCAAGAGCTTTTTCATTTGATACGGACCGAGCTTAAACCCAGCTTTAGTTACCACCCTCAAAATGATGGATAGACACATATTGTAAACAAGTGGATTGAGGGTTACTTAAGAAATTATGTAGCAGGACAGCAAGAAACATGGATAAAGACAACTAACATAGAATCACCCAATGCACTTAATCACTAGCACAAGTTTCAAACAAATTGCCCGACAACACACAACCATGAAATAAATCTCCTAATCATCAAGCACCACAAAGTCATTCATCAAATGAAAGAAAAATACAAGGGGCAAAAACACCAAATAAATCACACACTACAAACCAAATCACTCACCACAATGAAAGGAAAAATGCAGAGATGGAAAATGTGCAACACTGAAAAAGAAACAAATGCTAATAATTATTTCATGATATTTCTTCACCTAAACCCCAACATGATTTTCAAAAAAGAATTTGAGTGTCGTTAATTTTATAAATTATATATGCCAAATGCAGCAACTTAGCTTATGTTGTGTATGGACTGTTGTGGTCAACAATCGTACCTACCATGTTCCTTTGTGTATGCACTATTCCGTTGATACATTTACAAATATTTATCCACAAGTCACCCTTGGGTATGTTGGAGACTCTGCATTTGCATATATGACTATTGATAACATTCCTATTCTATGCAATGTTACTTTCTGTTAATAAACATATAAATGTTGCATTGCATACATGACTATTTAGTATTGATAACATATTACCAAACACTAGACTTCAAGAAAACTAATTAGGCATGCAAAGTAGGCACAACTAACATAAATGACAGATCTGGCTGAGTAGCTAGCAGGAAAGCAACCCAACAAACAGCTTCAACTTGTGCTATAACACATAAACTGAATGCAAAAGATTCTAATATAAGGAAAGTCCACCAGGCCAGAGTGATTGGTGAATAAAAGAGCATTCACTGAATTGGGCTCAATCCCCAGCAGGTTCACCCCAGAAGCCCCGTGGAAGTAAGGTAGGCTGGCCTGGAACATTGCCCAGAACAGAATTGGAGCCTGTGAAGTCTCCATGTACCCCTAGAAAATAAAATATTCTAATACAAGGAAAACAATATTCAAAAGCCATTTTTATTTCTCAAAAAGAAAACGTACCCAGCATGTATAGCAAGCTGTCCTAAGCCACAGGCAGCTCCCAACTGGACATCTTCCGAGACCATTGCAGCAGCAACTGGAACATGCATATTGAGACTGTCTTTAGTCCCCGAGTATTCTAGTGCCAACTCATAGAGTTCTTTTGCCAGTCGAAGATCTCCGCTCACATGAACAAATTCTGCGTATGATAATGCAACTGCACCTAAAAAGCAAAACTGCTATAAGGTAAATTCTTCATGTTATGCATTGTTTCAATAGGTTGCAAGTAAACTTTAGTGTACAGATTTTATCACACCTAATACCAATTACCATGTCCTTGGTATTAAAGAACAAGATCTTTATGAACTCAAACATAATTACCCAATCCATTTTTGTTCTTTCTTATAATATCTGCTTCGCATTCTATAAAGTATGATCCAGCTGCCACAAATACAAAACCATCACTGAACATCATGACTAACTATAATGCATGTGAAATGATAAAGAAAAAGAAAAGTTTAAACCAAGGAAAGCATAAAGCATCTCAAACCATCAACTCTACTACTACAAATATTTCACAAACAAGAAAATTTACTTAAGAGATAACCTGAATGAACATGTCCATGGGTGAGTTCAACTAATCCCTTGATAGCTTGTGTCCTCATCTTGAGTGCTTGCAATGTTTCCTCGTCCATTTTAACCTCTGCACCCTCTAGTAAATGCAAACACTTATCACCAAATTGAGATGCTGTAATGTCCTGAAACAAAAGAGCATATATAAATTTATATTAACAGTATTAATAGAAGCCAGTTTAAGACTACCTACTAACCAACAGAATGATATTCAGCTGCCCTTTGAATCTGAAAATTGCTGAAAAGGAGAATTCTTCCACATTGACTTAATGGAATTTGAAGGTTTTAACTCTCATCTGCATGTGTTGCCTTATAGATCTGAGCACTTGTTTTTAAATGAGTACTTGTGGCGCTACATAGGGGCAATAAATAGGAAATATTTGGCCAATTGAAGTTTGTGAACCACAATATAGTTTTACTAGGAAAACGTTTATTGTTTTGGACCATGGGAAATTCAATTGTCAGTATGACTCGGTCCTACAAACAACCACAAGGTACTTGAGCCATGTGAAACCATTTTAGAGTTAAATAGAGCCAACGGTTAAATTCAAGAACTCAAGAAAAAACATAGTTACCATTGCCTCCATCCATAATGGTTTTCATAGTGAGATATCCTTTCCCTTCTTTGTATAGCTAAAATCCTAGTAGACATGAAATGTCCCATGCATGAAGGGCTAAACCTCGGCGAATGTCCTAACCCATTGTGCTAGCAAGTGTGTACCTGACAACCAGATGGTGGGACTCCACGGCCACTTGTCCACTGTACTCGTGGCTTCTATGCCTTCACCTCTGAGGTTGGTGGGGAGCAAACCTTGCCCTTAACACCCTGGGTAGCGGCCCTCACTACTAGGCCGGTTTTTTGGTGTAGTGGTTGGGCCTTTGTGGTATCAGAGCCAAGGTCTCAAGGTCAAGCTCTGCAAAACATGGTGGGTTGTAATGTCCCATGCATGAAGAGCTAAACCCCGGCAGATGTCCTAACCCGTTATGTTGGCAGGTGTGTACCTGATAACCAGATGGTGGGACTCCATGACCACTTGTCCACTGTGCTCACGGCTTCTATGCCCTCACCTCACCCTTAACACCCTGGATAGCTGCCCTCACTACTAGGCCAGTCTTTTGGTGTAGTGGTTGGGCCTTTGTGGTATCATAAAGTTATAAATAAATTTAAAGTTAATATTAGCAAAGATAAAATTAAACCAAAGTTACCACTTATTTACATCTCTATATAGCCTCAATGTTATCACTTTAAGTTTAAAACTTTAAAGTAAGTTAAAATTACAGGTTTGGTGTTATCGCTCACATAATCAATATTCATCCCCTTCTAGAACTGAACCATTTGTAGCTTGTTGTAATTGTGGTGATGAAAATGTGGATCACAAATATCAACAATGCAAAACTTGCACTCTCACAATCACGCAATGAAGTTCAAGATCTTGGCTCAAAATATAGAATTTAGATAACAAGCAAAGTCATCATAGCTAAGATCTTGATTTTGCTCCATTGTTGGTTGCTCTTCAAAGTAACAAACTATGAAACATCAATAATGATATGATGCAACAATAAAGATAAATGATACCTATGCTTGACAAATGACAATGATAAAATACTTAATAATGCTTGAAAAAGCTTGAATGATATTGCCCTTGAAATTGCTTGAATGCTTATAGTGATTTTAATAACAAGAGTGCTAGGAGGATCTTGATCATAAAATTGCTAGAGAGATCTTGACAATAAAAGTGCTAGGGGATTTGAATGAAATGAAAACTTCTTATTTATATGCTTCACTTGACATTTGATCAATGGAGATTGAATTGCAAGATCAATGTATAAGAAAATTCAAGATAGGGTAAGACCCAAATTTTGAATTTTGAAGAAGGAAATTAAATAAATAAAATTTATTTAATGCAAATTGTTAAGGATCGATCGTATTCAACAAGTCTAAATATCTTCCTTTAGGGATTCAATCTACAAGAGTAAACATTTATCGATTTCAATATCTGTTCTTGTGGATTGGATCTGCCATAAATATAATTTAGGGAGATGCGTCCCATGAGTAATGTGCCCCTTCGTCTAACTAAGTTAACCGATCATTAATCTGTTTAGTTTACTTAGCAAATATGAAGGTTCATTTATATTTATCTTTGTATAACTAAATGTTATCCAATCTGGAACTCAATCTGCAATTAATATCCTCTACATGCAGATCAAAACCATACTTGATGTTTAGCGATTTCGATATAAATGATGATGATGAATAAATTCAATCATCATTTATATCTGACCGAAGCTATTTTATTCAACACAAATGATAGCTTGGAGAAATAAATAAATATTAATTTATTTATTTTAGAAGAAAATATTTAATTTAATTTAATTCTTTTTAATTTATTTAAAAGAGGAGGGTTAGCTAATTTATTTAAAAGAGGAGTGTTAGCTAATTAAATAATTTTTTAATTGAATATTATTTAATTATAGAGGACCAAAGATAATTTTCATTTTCATTTTCATTACTATTGGAGGGAAAATGATAAGAGGTGAATTAATAAAATAATAAAAAATTATTCAATTAATATAGATATGATAAAAAGATTTAAGATAATTAAATAATTAAATTATGGATGAAAAGAGGAAAATGTTAGCTTAATTAAATAATTAACAATTATTTAAAATTGGGCGAGAAAGGGAGCGGGTCTGGTTTTTTGAATTCTTCTAAGGGGGAAGTTGATGGCGATGCAGATTCAGATGATGAGGATGAGTTTCTTGGTGTCCTACATGTGGGTTCCTTCTTACTGGACGATTGGGGGAGGCTTCGTTGCCCTATCTTTTGCTCTATTGGTTTTCTTGCCTCTGTAGTGTCGTGTGAGTTTTTGCGGGTCCTTTTTGCCCCTATCTGGTGCTTGTTTCAGGGAGGGGTTGTCTCTACTTTTGTGTGCTTGGGAAGAGTCTGTTTGCTTGTGGGGTCGGTTGTAGTCTTCTGCCAACACTGGTCGATTGAAGCTTGTTGCAGTATTTTCCCCTTTCTTGTCCTGCTCTATCTTTGACAAGGTTGGCCCTTGCTTGAGCCCTCTTGGTGGCTTTCCTTTTGTTGGGTGTGTTCCTTATTTCTCCGCATGGTCCATGCCATGTTTGTGCTTGTTGTTTGTTTCACCTCCTATTCGCAAGTTTGGCTAAAGGCTCTTGGTAAGCTGTTGGACTCCTATGTCGTCCTTTTATGGCTTGTTTGTGGGGGGTCTTGGCCCTGGTCTTTGCATCCCCTGTTGGTTCTATGGCCTGTATGTTGCCTTCGGGTCTGTGGTTCCTTTGCCAAGGCTCGATTTTGGTGCTAGGATTCTCTTTTTTTGTTAGAACCTTTGCATTGCTTTCCTCCTTCATCTGGTGGTTGTGCCCCTGTTCAATGTTGCAACCCCTCTTTCGTGTTCCCCAAATTGATGGGGACATTGGTAAAGTGGTGGTGTGTGGTTTTTGGGTGGTCAGCTCACCATTGTTGGCTTTGGGTATTTCGCTCTGCTCTCTTCATAATGTTGTTATCCCGTTGGTGCTTGGGTACTGTCGGTGGTGCATGTTGTGACCTTTTCACACATCACCCCATTCCAGATGGGGACCCCCTAATTTTTGCTCCATTCTAGTCTTTTGGCTTTGTTTTTGTGTCTCTCTCTCTCTGATCTTTCTGTCCCTCCAGGGATGTCCCATCATTTGACCTAATTGGAAATTTTGGCTGTCTGTGAAATTAGGGTTTTCATTCTGCAGGCTTGTTTGAGGTCAAATTGAGTTAGCAAATTGAAATATGAGCTTGGCATTGCTATCACGATGCTTCCAACGGGTTCCCACTGAATTTTCACTAAGTTCTGACAGCTTACTATTTTTAGTAAGTGCTTAATTTGAGGTCTTTCCCTATAGATTTTGGAATTCTGACTGCTTCACCACATCCAGGTAACTTCAAGGTGCCTGCGCGTAAAATTTGAATAGATTCTGACAACTTGCTATTTTTAGCAGTTCCGGCTTCAAGACCCATTTTCAAGGTTTACACATATGATTCTTCAAATGCATGTCTGGGGAATATTTATGGGTTTTTCAAAACCTCCGCGATGATACAACATGCAAGCTGAGACGATAACTTTCAGCAGTTCATCCTTCAAAGGCTATTTTTAGGGTTTGCATGCAAAGCTTTTCAGTGCATGTCTAGATATTCCTTATGGGTTTTTCGAGAGCTTCGCAACGACATGACATGCAAACAGGATAGACCATTTTTCAGGGACTTACTATTTTTAGCCAACGTCAGCATGTTGACCAGTTTTTTGGGTTTTTTTGGGTTTTGTGAGATCCCACGGGCAATTTGACATGCAAACTCATCCGGCAGTGGATTGGTCACTTTTTCAGACAGTTACTATAAATAGCAAGTTCACCCCAACAGCTACCTAACACTTTAGTTTAGCAGGCAAAGCGGCGTACAGCAAAAATCAAGTCAAACGGAGATCGTTCAGGGCACATGCAAGTCAGATTAGGGTTTCCAACTTCAATGCCTAAAAAGAGGGGTAAAAAGCCAAAATTTTGAAAAACAAAGGTATCCCATCACGATCAGTATCTTTCGAGCAATCCACTAGTAAAATTTGGGCACAATCGAGGCACTTACTATTTATAGTAAGTCACCTCCAGAACAGGGCTATAAATAGCAGGTCAACACGAGAGGCAGGTGTGAACAGGTTCGCCAAGCGATGAGGACCACGTGGTGAAAAATTCAAGTCAAACGGAGCTGCAAAAGTCGAGCAATTTTAGGGTTTGCTAAAAATAGCAGGAGGGCTAAAAATAGCAGATGATCTCGGGCAACAGGTATAAACAGGGTAGCAGGGCCACAGGAAGCATATTACGCCAACTCCAGATTCAGAATAGATAAAAAGCCACAGAAAGTCATACATCTCCAAAATTTACTAAAAATAGAGTGGCAAGAGGAAGTTGAAGGCGTTGAGATTTCTAAGTCCCCGAATGGAAACTAGCAGGAGGAAGTATGAAATGCGCCCAAGCATGAAGACTGGCATCAAAAAATTTGAAGTATGAAAATTCCTCCTCATACCCTCAAATGCGCCTAAGAGTGGAGGATGCTTGATGAAAATGTTTCTAAGTACAAAAAATTCCTCCACCCTACCTCAAATGCGCCCAAGCTGAGGAGACATGGCAAGAAAATTTCTAAGGCAATGAAATTTCCTCCTCCCTAGGTGAAATGTGCCCAAGGCTACAAGAGAGGTGAAAGAAAAATCTCAAGGCGTTGAAAATTCCTCCTCACACCCCTAAATGCGCCCTCATGGAAAGAAGACTTGAGAAAATATTCTAAGTATTGAAAATTCCTCCACCCTACCTCAAATGCGCCCAAGGCTGCAAGGGGAATGAAAGAAAATTTTCTAAGGCAAAAGGTTCCTCCTCCCTAGGAGAAATGCGCCCCCAAGGTTACAAGGTTGGCATACAAATTTCAAGGCATGAGAATTCTTCCTCATACCCTCAAATGCGCCCAAGGTGTGAGCATGCATAGGGATGAAAATAATACTAAGTGTGAAATTCCTCCTCCACCTAGGAAGTGTGCCCAAGATGAAAGGATGTTAAGAATATTTCTAAGGCATCAAGTGGAAGCTTGCATGTGGAAATGCGCCCAAGTTGTGAGGAGGCCCAAAAAAAAAACTTTCTAAGTGTAGGAAATGGAAGCTTGACCCCTCATATGCGCCCAAGATGAGAAGGCAAGCTAGAGGCGTGAGAAATACTTTAAGTCGTGGGAACATGAAGCTTGACATGTAGGATGCGCCCAAGGTAATAAAGGGTTGAAGAATATTTCCTAAGGCAGAGGAAACACATTGCATAAGGGTCAAAATACGCCCTAAGGCAAGGTGGCTGAATATTTCTAAGGCATTAAAGCAAGAGGATGTTTGATGAAATTTCTAAAGTATGAAGGCTCAAGCCTTCATATGCGCCCAAGGTGTAAAGCTTAGTGAAGGTGTTCAAAATTTACCTAAGGCATTAAAAGTAATGCTAGAAGGAGTAAAATGCGCCCAGCAACCAAATGAAGGTGGAGAAATTTCCAAAGCCTTCCTAAATGCGCCCTTGAATGGAAGTGACGCATGTGAAGTGTGCCCAAGGTAAGTTGATTAAATATAAAAATGTCTAAGGCATTACAAGGTGAAGCTGGAAATTATGCCTAAGGAGAAGATGAAGGATAAATATTCTGAGGCATGGGAATTTCCCTCACCACACATGAAATGCGCCCAAGATTGAAAGTGGAAGCACATAAGGTGGAATGCGCCCAAGGAAAATTGTTAAGGCATGGAAATGCCTAGGGAGCTAAAGTGGAAGTTGATACATGAAAATGTGCCCCTCATGGGTAAAGTCAAAGAATTTAAATTCCTCTAAGGCATTTTCAAGGGTGAAATTAGAAAATACGCCTAGAGGAGGTAATGATAAAATTTCCCGAGGCAAGAGGAAATGTGCCCGCAAGCAGGAAGAGAATTTCTTCAGGAAAACAGGAAAATGCCAAGGCATGAAAAATGAAGGCTACAGGTGTGAACTGCGCCCAGAATTAAAATGGAATAAACCTTAGCAATTTTTATTTAATTAAACCTACCCCTTCATCTGGATGCACATGAATATTATGATTTCTGGGGAGAAATTTTTTCTGGGTATTGGACATTTCCAACTGGGAGATGATTTTAAAATTTTCCACACCTCGCTCAAGATTTTTCAGCAGAGATTTTAGCCTGGCACCTGTTGATGAATTTCCTAGGCGAAAAATAAATTTTCTAAGGCAGAGAAATGTTTTTACAAAAGAATGCCTCGGCTGGTGGTGTCAAAGTGAGTGCCTAGATTACAGTAGATGAAATTTATAAAGCAGATAAAATTGTCTAACGAAAGGGAAAATAAAACAACAAGGGGTCAAATACACTCACAAGGAAGAGATGAAATTTGTCTAAGGCATGGAGGAATTTGAAGATGAAGTGAAATTCAAACATCAAGCTCCTAAGGGAAGGTAGACAAGACAGGTGAATGAAATTGATAAAACATCAAGATGGCATGCGCCCTAGCACGCAGTTATTGAAAATTTATGAAAGTTTGCTGGAAATGATGAACTCTATCAAGATCCGGAGGTCAAGCAGACCTTGGAAATCAGAACATGAAAATTGGGTAAGTAGAGTGAACTTATATTATAAATGTTCTGACGCTCTTCTTTTTGTTTTGCAGGATGAACACCGGAGCAAGAGCATGAGGACTTGGGGTGATGAAGCTAGACAACGTTATGACCTTGGAAGGAGAAAAGTTGCACATTTCAAACTCCTCCATGATGTCTCATTTGCAAGAAGAAGATTTTGAAAGAATGATGACTTAAGGTGATGGAACAAGTACTCCGGGATAGCATTGCAACTTTGGAGGAGGAAGAAGCTACATGTGAAAATTTGTCTAAGGCATTAAGAACGTGATGCAAAAGAGGCTAAATACGCCCAAGGCAGTGGGCTAGAGAGATATGAAAGTTACAAGGAAGAAATGCGTCTAGGAATTAAAACAACAGGAAGGTTGAACACGAACAACTGAGCAGTCGAACTCTGGATCCTATCAATTTTTATTATACGTGGAGATGTTCTTAGAGACTCTTTTACCCTCCTCTTAGTGCAACAGAATTGGCAAGCAGAACAGAGAAGGTCTTGCTAGACAAGAATCTTCTGATGATAGTGGGCATTAATTGCTCATAGTGGTTTCTGCAGAGGAGTGGAGAATCTTCTGTGCATTCATTGCCCCACTCTTCTCTGTAGCGGTTTTTAAGGCAAAAACCCTAATTAGAGCACATGTGGCTCGATCTGAGCCGTTCTTTGTAATTGAATCTAAGTCGTCCGCTGGACTGGGCCAACTATAAAAGGGGCATCCCCCCTCATTTGTAACATATTAGAATTAGATTAAGAGTTAAGTCAGAGCTAGAGAGTAGAGAGCATATAGTAAATAGTTAGAAGTTAACTTAGTTTGAAAAGGAAAGAAAAGCTTTCCCTTTGAAAGTTTTTGTAAAAGGTTGTTGTGGAGGACTCTCATAATACAAAGAATTTCATTGATTGGCGATTTTATCTTTCGTTGTGAGCAGTTGGCAACGCTTTTCGTCTTTCCAATTCAAGTAGATAGAGTAAAGTAAGTTTCGTTTTATGCAAGTAGTTGGTAATCGTGGAATGCAGTGTTTGACTTTAGCAAGTCTTCTTTCATCCATACCACTAGCGGGCTTGCCGATGGTGAGTTCGCCCTGCGTGGTCAACTGGAGCATTGGCGCTTAACTTCAATTGTGATTCGTATGTCCACTTGCATCGTTGTGATGGTGTGTGCATGCTGAGTCATAATTTAAACATCTTACTCATCCTTGAAGATTGCACCGATTTTGTGGAAGTTGTCTGAAGGGAGGCGAAGCAAAGTCTGGTTCGAAGCCTGTTAAAGTTGATCCTTGTATTCCACCTTTAGGAGTAGAAGTTAGAATCCCTACCCTTATCCCTTTTAAATTCAGCATTTCCCGGTTAGTCTAGAAATCAGATCGTCATCGTCAAATCAATCATATCTCACATCTGCTTCAAGAGTTGAACAATTACGTAAGTCCATTTGGAATACTCAGCATATTCACATCAAACCAACTGAGGCTATTCGCTACATAAGGAACCTTGGAGTTGAACGCATGATCTTTCACGCAATCTTAGCATGCGGAATACTTTGATCAAGAGAGGATAGGGTGACCGTTGGACACTTTATTCTGTGTTGGTGCGGTCATAAAACACCCATCAACAGTGCCCTGTTTTAGTTATCATCTTTGGTGTGTTTTCTTCCTCTCTCAATGAGGGGATAGTGGGCTCTTTTAGTCAATTTCTTCGGTGGTTGAGGAGACTCGGCCATTTGAAGGGAGTTGGTTTTGTTTTAAGGGTTTCGAGTTCCTCATTGTTCTTGTTCAAGGGAGGTTATGTTGCCATAATCTCAGTTGTGAAGTTTTTGCGGGGTGACCATGTGGTCTTGTTCCTCCGGATGTTGGTGAAGCTATTTCTAATGAATGTTGGAGTTGAGTTGTTAAGGTTTTTTCTCAAGGCTCAAAAGTGGTGGTGTTTGAGGTTGATGGTTGTCTCTTTTTTATGGTTCTTATTTCTTTGCAAGCCAAAGGAGGTTGTGACTTCCCTTTCTATCGGAATCCCTTCCTTTTTCCAAGTTCTACAGTTGGTGTCTTCTATGGAGGTGAAGATTGCTCCTTTTGAGGTGGAGCCCTCTCCTTTTGAGGTGGAATTGGTTGTTGTAGTCCTAAAGGGAAGTTGTCTCCTTTACTGCTCGTTTCTATTGAGGTGGAATTGGTGTGTGCAGGAGAGTGATGGATTTGGTAGTAAGGGTTCTTATTTCTTCCTCTCCTTTAGAGGGGAGCCCTCTTCTATTGAGGAGGAGATTGGGTTGGCTTCTCTCAAGGGATGGAGCTGCAAGGAGGCGGATGGTTATCAATGTTTCTTGCCTATTACTCCCTTATTGAGATAGGGAGTAGAGTTGGGTTGTTAGTTTTGAATGAGAGATCTTGTTGCCCTCTTTGTTCTGGCTCAATGATGCTGACATTGAGCGGTTGGATTGTTGCGGTCCAACGATATTTTTGCCCACCCTTAGGGTGGATGCTATTAAAAGTTGTTGTGTTTACAATTCGATGGGTGGCATGTCGGCCTGTTTTGAAGGTGGATTGGGTTGTGGACCCATTTATACCTGCTTGTGTTGGTCGATGTTTTTCCACCCTTAGGGTGGTTGTTGTTGTTGGCTGTTTTGCAGCATTGTGAGTGGTCTTTTGGCCTGTTTTGTTGGCATTGTTGCCTATTCCACCTTACTGTTTTGTTAGCAACGTGAGTTGTTTCTTCTTGTTGTTTCATCTTGTAGTTCTTTGTCTTGTTGTGCTTATTGCTAAATATTTCTTGCTGTAAAAGGGATCAGGGCCCTTTCAAAATCCCTGCTTAATCAAAAAGAATTATTTAATTAATATACATAGAAGAAATGATAAGGATAATAATGAAATGATAAGATGAAAATGCATTAGTCATTTTTAGATGTCTACAGTAACCGTTGAGCTTGGTCAATAAGTCAAAATCATCCCCATATACGCCCTATCTTAGTATTTTCTTGTAATACATACACAACATGCATTTCAAATTTTATGCACCTACAAGCTTCAGATACTAAGGAAAACAAAAATTAAAATCAACAAGGAAAATAGAAAACAAACAAGGAAAATGGAAAACAAAATCAATCAAAGAGCCTACCTCTGCTCATGGCTAGATTTATACAAAATATTAAAGTTCTTTTACATTTTAGGGTTTTTCTTTGATGTTTTAGGGTTGACATTTTTTATTTTTAAAAATTTTAACAGGCTTGGATACAGAACAGTCAACTAGGTTGTCGAATCCAAACATATCTAACACGGATTTGCTCACATTTTGGGTGTGGGCAAGCACAGTACCCAAGCCATATCTAGGCCATTTTTGTACCAGGTATGCCAGTATGCGTACTAGGGGAAGGGGAGGTGGTGTATCTGGCAACCTTGTTTACCAATTCATCAAATAGTCATACCTCCAAATAAATTCTTAAAACAATTTAATCCATGTTGAAAATGGTAGCTTCGGTCAGATATAGAAATGATGATCATATGTGTGTATATATATTAATTGTATAAATATTTATATCATCATTTATATACATATCGAAATTCATTTCCAGATTGGATATTATTTGTGCAAGATAAACTCGGATCAAACTTAGTAAACATTTATGTTTATTAAGTAAACTAACCCCGATTAGTGATCAGGTGGTTAGTTGGACAAAAAGGCACAGACTCATGGGACGTGTCTCCCCATTTGATATTTAATATAGATCCAACCTACAATTGAAAATATTGAAATCAATAAATATTTTGCTCTTGTAAATTGAATACCATCAAGGAAAATTTAGACTGTTTTGATCATGTTCATATCTGATCAATAACGTTAACATGGTATCAGAGCAGGTCTCAGAAAAGGTCTGATTAGTTATGTCCAAGAAATTCCTCCATCGATTGAGCATGCCTTGAAGCAAAATTGCGTATTTCCTGTCTGGTGGAGTGAGTAGTTTATATTGCAAAAGACTCTGAATATATCTGAAGGGTTCGATGTGTCAAGAAGGCTTGATAATAATCTTCTACAACTTTTGAAGTAATCGAAGCTTTTTTATGGCTTATTCAATTACCACAATAAATAAAAAATTATCGTCAATGGTAGTCTCATTGACAGTGCAGAAGTAGATGATGAGTCGGATTGTTAAGGCAACGACTTTTAATATTTTCCTGCCTGCGCACACTCTAGACTGGGAGTCACATCGTGATTGCCGCGAGATCTATCCAGTGGTTGTATTGTTGATGTTATAGCAGCTTCAGGCTGCACTTCCTTTGCACAAATACCAAGAAGAAGAACATGAATTAAATAAGTAGCCTTCGGCTATTTAATTCATGGCTACACATTTATTAATGACAAAGGGCCGACCCTAATATGATTCGCATTTATTAATTGTTGCATGGGCCGACCCTAATTGTATTTATCCTTATTTATGTTTTTCCTAAGAGGGCCGACCTAACTTGAAGAGGCGCCTCTCTTGTATTTATACAAGGTCTTATTTGTCATTTGATAATTTTTTTATTCAAGCAAGTTCGCAGTTAAGAGCAGAGCAGAATTCGCACTTTCATAGCAATAGATTTGATTCAAGGAAGATATCATATTCATTGCATATATTGCACTTAGAAGAGAAGTGCGATTTCTTTATATCAAGTATTGGCCATTGTTGGGCCTAAGTTGTAAGCAGATTTCTGCTATTGTTCTACATTATATAAGAGGTTCATTTGCTGGGTTTTTCTCCCTCAAGAGGAGGGTTTTCCCAGGGTATCTTGTTGTGTTCATTGTCTTATATGTTGCAATATTATTAAGTGCTTCCATTGCTTAATCTGATCTAAGAAACACTAACATGTATGAGTAGAAGATCTTACGGCACCTAAGTCTCGAGAGATTAGAGCGTCATCTCACCTCCAATTGGTTTTCGCATTGCTGAAAGTTAATCGCATATTTAATTGGAAGCATAGGCGCATCGATTCTCAAGAATTCTGTTCGGACCATCCATTCGCAGAGAAAGATTTTGTTCATATCAATGCTGCCAAAATCTTTGTTGGGGCTATCTAGCAACGCCACCTTGGGTGGAGCTTGGATGATATCGCTTATGGGCAAGTAAGTCGAAGGTCAAAAGGAGATCGTGAATGTCCACTGGTGCTGAAGTCAACAGAGATAGTTGAATGAGTATGGCAGATTTCACTTGAAATCATTGATTCTTCTTTAACCGTCACTTATCACTCCTTGAGCAGCATGGAAAATGAATTGGGCTACCTTGTGCTCTAGGCTTTGTATTATGAAAAGAGTCGATACTTGGGGGTATGAAAAGTGATGTATGAATATACTGAAGAATCGATTCTCAAATGTTAGAAGGCAGAGACTGAAGCATTCGTGGCTCCTCATTAGAAATTGGCGCAGCTATTCTAAGTAGTGTGGATATATTCGAAGGAATCTATTTACATTGGCTTTGTTGGTTCATTAGAAATTGCTACTGCAAGTGAAGACTGGTGTCTAACTATCGTTGTAGATTTGTCTTGCTATCATCTCCAACAACAACGATTAGTATTTCTAGGTGTGAAGATTTATCTATTTCTCTGAAGGCTTGATGAGGGAAGGAAGTGTCGCTTCTCTTCAATAATCTCTGTGGATGTGCATCATCAGTGATGCCATTATTTAGTGATCAATCTATTGGTTGATTGTCGGAGGCTTGAATAAAGCTCTAGTTGATGCCGCAGATATTTGATGAAATTCTTCATCGAGAATGTTTCACTCACGTCAGAGTCCCATCAATGCTCATTTCTAGATCGATGGGCTTCATTAGAATTAAATCTCGGAATGACAACTCAGTCGAAGTTAGAGTTCAAAACGCGTAACTGACGCATTCTATCTGGCTTAAAATTCATTGAGTGACTCCCGATTTTTGACTCAAGGCCGCGTAGCCTCTGGCTCTCGCCTCTCATGAATTATCATATCATTCTGACGACACCTTCAGAGAAACGCGAATGTGGTTACCTGAAGTTGCATCAGAATATTGGCAGGTCTAAAGCTCAGAAGGATTGAAATTAGGGCATACGCGAATTTGTGTTCAATGTCTGGTATCTATCAGATGCTAGCAAGTATATATATGAGCCCGCCATATTAAAAACTTCCTAGCACATGCAAAAAAAAAATTGGTTGAGAAGCTTCATGTTTTGGAAACAATGTGGCCACTTGCAAATTGTGTCTGAGGCCGACGTGCTTCAGATTGGAGCCTGGCGTGGGACTCGATTACTCGAATCACTGATATGCCCTTCAATGAGAAAAGGCAATGACTTTAAGTGCTCTCTATTTGAGCATGATGATGGGAAGCTGATTATTCTAGAAAGCTTTGGGATTCTAGAAGGAAAGAAGCAGGTTCATTGCCTCTAATAAAGCTTTCAAGGTTTAATGAGCCCCTGTTGTGAGTGAAGGATGAGCTTGCCCTCTCAAATGCTTCATGTGGCAGAGGAATCTCATGCTTTCTGACTGCGAAAGCATTGCGCGGAAATGACAAGTGCAAACATGCACAACACTTAAGGAGATTCTGTTATCTCCTGTTTTCAAGAGATAAGTATTGTTTTGTTGTTGTTTATATTCTTATGTGAAACTCAATCTATTGAGTTGTGCAGATTTGATAAAGTTTACAAGTGATGATCTTATCTCTAGGTGTTGCTAGTAAGCGTGCTGCATCCGTTTCATAATCCGGTGGATTACTGCTGAAAACAGAGTGCATCATAAATTTGAACGGTCAAAGACCATGTTCAAATTTAACCCTGCAAAGGGCCTATCTTCAAGCATTGAAAATGGCGGACTGATCTGAGCGCAAGAACAGCGTTCTATACTGTGTCCAATAATTACATCCATCAAAATATTTAAAGAGATAAGTATTATTTGAAATCACCTTTCTAGGCTGAATTTCTATTATATCATTATTTGGATCATGTGTGATTAGTAAAGAGAGATCGTGGTTTCTCTTGAATTGTGTTCACTAACATAAGATCCTTGAAGATTCAAATTATTCGTTGCAAGTTAGTGCTATAACTTGAGATAGTAAACTTTGTATGATATTTCTTTGGATAGTTATAAACTATTAGTAATCTCTCTCTAAAATGCTTCTAGGACAGATCTAGGAGCAAGAAGGTGATGAGAGATTGCTTAGTGATGAAAAGCTTGAGGCATCTTGAGAGGAAGTCATGCCGATCAAAGAATTGATCAAACATGAAGTCACAACTTGCAGCCATGGGACTGAGTTGGTGGCTAAAGGGAGTTCACTTCCATAAGTCTTCTTTGAAATTTTTGAAGCAGGGATCAAGAGGGAGTTTTGTAACTCTTTGAGAAGTAGTGAAGATTACTGTATTGCAAGGCTAGGTGCCGAATCCTTAGAGGAACCTTTCAGCTGCTAAGATCAGAATTGCTCAAGACAGTCATTTGAATTTGACATTGGTAGCTCCGCAAACCTATTCAGAATAGAGTGATATGGGATGAGGTCGAAGAGGACAGCCCTGAATCTCTACAGAGGTGTGCATTGGAAACCATTTCTCTAAAGCTAGTTTTGCAGAAAATCTTGGACGATGAGGTCAGGAGGTTAATGCAAGTGCCTGAAAATTCAAAGGGAGCCTACTGAACCTAAAGAAGATGATCGAAAGAGTACATCTGGATGTTGGTTCAGGTTGAGATCTACGATGATATCCTGGTGTAGCAGGAAACAATCTTTTGTGGCACTAAGTACAAACAGAAGCCGAATATATTGCAGCCTCTATGGGAGCAAGAGAAGCAGTATGGCTCCGGAAATTGCTTGTGGGATTATTTGGTGAGCCCCTGAATCCTACTATTATCAGAATTGTATTAAGCTTTAAGTGAATCCAGTATTCCATGATAGATCAAGCATATAGAGATTCCTTACCACTATGTGAGAGACATGGTAGAAAGGAATATGATCCAATTGGAGTATATTAGTACAAGCGACCAAACAACAGACATTCTCACCAAACATCTCTCTAGAGTTAGAGTTGAACACTTGAAGAAGAAACTTGGTATGGTTGAAATGTAAGTTATTGTTGAGATTGAGACTCAAATTGTTTATTTTGTACTAATATATTTAAAAGATGTTTAATGTGTAAACTCTTTTGTCATGTGTGTGACTCCATGACTTTATGGGCCCCACCTATGTACATTATTGAAAGGTGACGATCTTTCTGATAATGAACATTTGTGTTTGACATTGTAAGGTGACGACTTTACAATGATTAGTTTTACTATCATGATGGATATCATGTGACTTGATATCCGTGGATATGTCATGATAGTATCGCTTGGACATTTTGATAGATATCATGAGACTTGATATCAGTTGAAGATCATTATGATCTGTATGAGATAATCATGGTGAATAAATGTATCCTTGGATATGCCATGATTTATTATGGTAGACATCATGAGACTTGATGTCAGTGCACATACCATAATGAAGATGTGTTATGAAGAATGTCATGTGACTTGACACTCTTAGAAGCATACCATATATTTTGATATCACGAGTAAGGTGATATCACTATATACTTGGTTAGTGTTATCTTCCCTAGCTAAGAGGGAGTGTTGAAAATGGTAGCTTCGGTCAGATATAGAAATGATGATCATACGTGTGTATATATATTAATTGTATAAATATTTATATCATCATTTATATACATATCGAAACTAATTTCCAGATTGGATATTATTTGTGCAAGATAAACTCAGATCGAACTTAGTAAACATTTATGTTTATTAAGTAAACTAACCCCGATTAGTGATCAGGTGGTTAGTTGGACAAAAAGGCACAGACTCATGGGACGTGTCTCCCCATTTGATATTTAATATAGATCCAACCAACAATTGAAAATATTGAAATCAATAAATGTTTTGCTCTTGTAGATCGAATATCATCAAGGAAAATTTAGACTGTTTTGCTCATGTTCATATCTGATCAATAACGTTAACAATCCATCAAGAGATTTTTCCAGTTGGGGCAGCAGGTATGTCACCATACAGCAGTAAAAGTCAGTCAATTAACTGGCACGACAATCAATTCAAACAATGCAGCAGGAAACTTGATCAACACAATTCAAAATTGATCAATTATCAATCTTTTGGGTCAACTCAATAGAGCATACAATCAAAGAAAGGTCAATGCCAATCTACCAAGTTAGCATAGCAGTTCTGAAGCTGCTGATGTCTATGCTGATATAAGATAGATGGAGTATCCCTAAATCCACTTTTTTTACCTCCAAGGTTCAGCACACACCAATGAAAGACAGTGATTGAATGATGCAATTATGGCTTGTCACTTAGAGATATCTGTAGATGTCCGCTGTTACTTTAATGTCGCCATTCAGCATAGTCAATGTTTTACCTCACTATTAATCATATTGAATGCCAAGCCATCCATATCAGCAGGAAAAATTGTTATAGAAATAAATATTACTTTTGAGTGTTTTGACCAAATATAGGCATGTTATTCACTGTTGGGAAGGTCTCCACACCAACTTACATGGAATAGGTTCCATCTTATGTTCACAGTTGAAATTTCAGTTATTCAAAGTCTTTCCTTTCAGATTAATGCTTCTACGATGTTGTATCGGGGAGTTATGTTGTCATAACCAAGTCTTTAATGATGGCATTATAAGTTCTCAAGGGTGCTTGTCCCTAATTGTCTGTAAACTTTCTTTCACGAGTTTGAAGCACAGTTAAATAAGAGTAGCTAATCATCTAACTAAAACTCAAACCTTCATCACATGAATGACGGCAAAGAAAATTTTGTGAAAGACAAACTAAATCTATCTTTTAGAGAAGAAAATTTAAATATGAAAACATGATTCAAATTGATTTTTTCCCTAAATGGAAATTTAAAGTAATTTTGTTGATAGTCAAACCTGATGTAGTCTCAAGTGTAGTCCTATTAGAGCTTCCAAAGCAGCAACTGCAATGAGGGACTAAATCAAGTAAGCACATCTGAAGATGACATGATATTTTGGCTAATGTACCAAACAGTCTTAGTTAAATATATCCCGACACATAGGACAAGAGTGATAAAGCAATTGCTAATGGTACAAAAGATGGTCAACAATGAATAAGAATCTTGAAACGTAGAGCTGTACTAACTCTTGTATGAATTGAGCATCTATAAGTTGATAGTAAAGTTAACAGATAAAAGAGTCGATGTTTGAAAAAAATCACACAATCATTTAAAAGTATTAAAGGAATTACAAAACAGTTTTCATTCATTCAAGTACACTTCAATGCTATAGTAATAGCACCAAAAGCCAATTTTCAGCTATTTTGTTATCATAAGTCGGAGTCCATCATTCAAAACCTTGATTGTTTGGCATTTTACTACCATATACACTGGATAACAAAAACAAAAATAATACCATGCAGCAAATTTCTAATTGAATATCTTTCACTGTGTCATTCCCTCCTACGGATAACTTTATTCAGTAGTTGTTCTAGTCAGAGGACATCTTTAAAATTTCTTGTGTATGTTTGAATCTTGTGATGTCCCAAATTGCAACCAATTTTTTTCCCCATCATCAAAGACATTATGAGAAATTGGGCACAAAATGCCATTAATGCAATGAGTAAATGCAAGAAGAATTAGAACATAATATTATTTGGGGCCATACCCTTGTAGCATCTATATATTGTTATAATATATGGTAATAAAACCTTATGCTTGTTATATGCTTTACAAAGCATATACCATTGAATAATTAATAATCTAATAAACTATTAGATTATTAATTATTTATAAATGGTAGTTTTGAATAGATGTGAGTAATTCCCCTTCAAGTATTTTGCCACCCTTTCTCCTATATTTAAGGAGCTTCTTTCTCACTAAAAGGTAATTCAATTTGGAGATTTTAGTGAATTTTATCACTATGCACAAGAGGTATTATTGTCCATGTGGGAGTGACGAGAAGTGATATCCCAAGATTTTATCTATAATTTTATAGACAAGTCTATTAAGTGTTTTATGGGGTTTTTTTACACAAAAGGGTTTTCTCCACATATATATTGTGTTATGTGTTGAATTTGTGCATCTTGTATTTCTCATTTCATTTATCTTATATTTTATTTGCGATGATTAGTAACCTAAGATCATAATTTATAACATTGTAACAAAGCCAAATTAGGCAATAGCTAATCATTTTTACAAATTTCTCAACTTTCATAGTTTCAAACATTTTGTAATCCTACCATTCAAATCTATTGTTTACATTGAGTACCCCTCCTCTCCTTCACCATAATCACCCTAGTGCAGATCTCATTTATTGGAGATAACGAACACTAAAATAATGTCAATTACAATTTAAAATGTTCAAATCCGAATTCAAAATAGTTATTGGGACAATCATAGTTGGAAGACTCGCCCCAAACAAAAACAGGCCAAGCCAAAAATTGGAGAGTCAACAAAAACTTGGCAAAAAACTCGAGAACTTAAAAAATTGCTTAAACTTCATTAAAAACACATTTTTTTTGCAAAATTCAATGACAAGATGAATCCAATGAGTCCATAAATGAGTACAAAAGTGTTTTCTATTAATTTTGATTGACTTTAATGCAAATTGATTACAAAATCGCATTCTCATGCGGAATCCCGATGGCTTAAAGCCTGAAAGTCTGATACATGAAAACAGTAAAACTAGAACTAGAAGCAAATACTAAACAGTAACTAAATACAACATGCTAGACTTTCCTCTTCCCTAGTCTAGCAGCAGCTACTACTAGGGAAGGGGTGGGTCCTCTAGGCTTGCCGTGTGTGCCTGGTGGCGGTGGCTGTGCTACTGCTGTTGGCTCCTTGGCTGGCATGGAAGGTTGTGGCTCAGGCTCTGGCTGAATCTCATCCACATCCTTGTCCTCTGACCCTACATCTCCTGATGCACCCACATCCTCTATTGCCTGTCTCTCGAAGTCAACGATCTCGTCCGCGCTAAACAATGGAGGTTGCTCATCACGCCTTGTCCAATCACTGTAAGGATCTATCTCATCTAAATCAATAGGATCCAGTGATTTTTCTTCTACTCTTTATGTGTGCAACGGAAGGTTGTATTGCACAAAGACAAGGTCATTGAGGCACTTTTGTGCTAACTTGTTCCTCTTCTTTGTGTGAATGGCCTCGAACAAACTCAAATTGCGCTCACAACTGGATGCACTACAAGGCTGACATAGTTTGCGGAGGGCAATTTTTTGTAGATGTGGGGCATTTCCAACCCAAGTTTTCCACCAAACCTCTGCAAAAAAAAAAAAATATTGAAGAGTTAGAAAACAAAGTCAAAGACTCAAAAGTCAAAATACATTTTATCAAATTATAAGATGCATGTGAAATAAACTTAACAGTTAAACTCCCAATTTTATACCTGGTGGCTGAGTGGTTCTTCCTCTCACAGCTAGCTCCGAAGAAAAGAGATTACCCCTTGCTTCCCTATAGATATCTAGCTCCCTAACGATGAGGTCTGTCACTACAACCTCAGATTCCATCCTCTGAATACATGTTGTGAGCCCCTCCATAACCTCTCCATTAAGATCGGAGAAGCTCTCTAAGAAGAGACAAGAAGGGTTGAGGAAGTACCCTGCTGCATGGATTGGTTGGTGGAGTTGATTGTTCCACCTCCTATCAACAATCTCCCATATGGGATCAAATTTGAGGTTGTCCCCCATGCAATAACTTTTGATAGCCTCCTTGGCCCTATCCATGGCCTCATAAATGTATCCCATTGGGTTTTGATCCCCATCTACCAAACGGAAGACTCTAACCAAGGGCTCTGACACCTAGATTAAAAATACAAAAAGATCAAAGTTAGAAATTTATAATGAAAGGCTTAAAGTTAAATTAAAATATATATATTTATATTCAAATTGAGTTTAAAATTAAAATCAAAGTTTTGAAGTTACCTTCACAATCTCTGTAGCTTTCTGTGCAAACAAGGGGTCGAAGACTATTGTAGCAACTCTCTCTCCTTCGGGCTTCTTTGAATATGTGGAGTCATTCCATGCTTGACTCGCGAACATTTTTTTTAAAGAGTCCAAAGAATCCAGAATGCTTTGCAACGTTAGGAAAATCGTTGCAAACCTTGTGGCACCCGATCTCACCAACTCCTTCCCTCGCGTATGCTTTCTCATCAAATTAAGAACCCAAGGGTGATTGTAGATATATTTTGTGATGCTCCTTGCATCATCTACAATCAGTGCCACCCAAACAAGTTTGCCTATGTCCTCCAAAAGAAGGTCAAGGCAATGGGCCGCACAAGGTGACCAAAAGAGTGATGGATGTTTAATCTCAAGCATTCTCCCAGCTGCCACATACGTTGCTGCATTATCCATGATGACTTGCACCACATTAGCAATCTCCACCTCCATCACAACTTCTTCCAACAATGTACACAATGTATCTGTAGTTTTATCCTGTTGGAAGCATCCACCGATTTCCAAAACACAACTTCACCTTTGGAAGCAACCAAAAAATTAAGGATGGTGCGGTTTCTCCCATCCGTCCACCCATCGGAAAGAATGGAGCAGCCATATTTCTTCCATTTATTTTTTTGTTCTTCCACCACATGCATTGCCCTTTCGGTTGCATTTGTGAGCAACCTGCAAGTACAAAGTAAAATAATTAAATAAGTACAAAATTGTAAGTTTAAAACAAAAAATAGCTTGAATCCAACATAAATTAATTTAAATTAAAGAGCATAAACTTAGCATAAAATTTAAGTTGACTTACCTCCCACTCAAATCTCTGTGAGAAGGTGGCTTGTAGCCTTTTCCCGCAACTGTCAATGTGGTGACCATATTGTGCCAATAGGGACTACTTGCCACATTGAATGGTATGTTATTGAAATACCAGAAGTCTGCACATGCCATGTCGGCATGTTGATGCACCTCCTTGTTCCACCCTGTAGCCTCCAATGACATTTGTGCTTCTGGTGTGTTTTGCGGCACAAAAAAACTTTGTGGGTTGCGTGAAGATGAAGGTGGTGGTGGCACTGGCACTCTACTCGAACTAGAGGAAACAGGGGGCCTAGAGGACGGTGTGGTTGTGGCTATGCCATGAGTGCAAGTCCGTGGACCACGAAGAGAGCCCACAATGCCAATATCTACCTCCTCATCTGACTCTAGCTCCACATGCTCGGCCTCATGCTCCCAACCATGGGCATGTCCACTAGCTATGGTTGCTGCTATGGCTCTTTTTGCCCTCTCCCTTTGCATTTTTCTTTCCTCAACAACTGAAAGTAGGGCAAGCATCTCTCTTCTATCTCTTCTTTGCCTTTCTCACAAGGCTTGGCATCACGCTGAGGAATGTCTGCAAGATGGTATTTGAGGTGATTTATGCCTCCATGATATGTATTCTTACACTCATTGCAAACAACCATTCCAGGTGCTAGCCCTCTCACAACATACTTCCATGTAGGGTCTCTAACCTCTGGAGGACGAGTGCCTGGAACCCATGTTGATGGTGTGGGCACTGATGGGGCGGAACCTGATGCTGAAGCAGAGCCAGAAGCCATTATAGTGTGTCTTCAATCTACACATACAAAATAAATGTACAACATATTAGTTTTTTAATACAAAAAAAATTAAAAAACAACCTAAATCATTAAAAAATCTCTCTAAATTTGATTTAAATTGATACAAATGTGTTTAAATGAATTATAAATTAACATTATTAACTAATCTAAACATTCTACACAAAAAATGAACCTAGGTCTGAAAATTTCAAAAAACAGTGAAAAAATGGAAACAATAAGAAAAAATCAACAAAGGATTGTGATGAATCTTGTTTTTTGGATTCTAAATGCAAAAAAATTGTTTCTTTGTGCTCTATCATTTGTTTTTTTCAATTTGGAATGGGTATTTTGCAAGAAGAATGAAAGAAAATGATTAATCAAAAACAAAAAACAAAAACAAAAATCCTACCTGTGAATCGAATTTGCCTTGAAAATCCACACAAAATGGCGTTTGAATCCGCTCTCCTCGATGGCAGATCGTTGGAAATGATGTCTCCTTGCTTAGAGGGGTTTTTAGCTCTTCACACAAAGTTTCAGACCTTTTTGAAATGAAATAAAACATAAAAAAGACATTTCAGCCTTTATCCCTACACAACCGAGTTTTTTGCACGGACTTGCAAGTTTTTGGTGAGTACCCGCCAAAAAAACTTGCGAGTTTTTTGAAAAACTCGAAAAAACTCACCAAAAATATCCCGCAAGTTAACCTCAAAAAAACTCGTTTTGAAAAAAAACTCACAAGTTTTCTGCGAGTCTACCAACTATGGGGACAATAATTACAACTAACTTTTATGCTTAGCCAACTCAACTTGGTGGTTCCATATGATGTTGGGTACTTAATGTTATGCTGAATTTCGTTGATGCCAAGGATGAGGTCTCAAAATTGTGACTTCTGCAAATTTGATCTAGAGAGAATATTCTCCTTAACCATATCTACAATTTATTTATATAAACCAGACATTTCTAGTGTGTTTTTCTATTTCTTTTATTTCTGTCAAACATAGTCATGTCAAAAGTCCTTTGTGAAACTTCTTACCTGAATAATTCTATGAACTTTAATGAAAAATCTTGTCAAATTGTACTAATTATATATTGCAAGAAATGATAATGTTTCATCTTTCCACATTGCAAGTTATGATTCCTAAAACAACTATCCAAATCTATGTATAAACATCAAGGAGCGCAATGTGAATGGTTGTACTGGTTTAAAAAGCAACCCTCTTTCTAATTTTTAGTATGTTAATAGTATTATCCTTTAACTATCTACATCTTCCTTCTCAAGACAAATCAGGTGGAGACAATATGGGTTGTAGACCAATGAGAAGCTCAGCCAAAAATACACCAAATCTATAGATGTCACTCTTGGTAAACTGGTGGTTTCTCATGAACTTTGGATCCACAAAGTTCTAGAGGGATAAATGGTGTTGAAAAGCATTTCAGCAAAAGGTCACAGATGAGAAATACTAAGTCTACCACTTTTGGAGCAAATGTGTCATCCAAGACAATATTAAACGATTTTATGTCACGATGGAAAATGGGCCAAGAGACTCCCCAATACATGTATTTTGCACCCTCTGCAATCTCTATGGTAGTCTGCCACCTTCTTTCCTAGGACAAGTACTTTTCTGGGGACTATAGATGGGCAATGGGAGTTGAGTTTGGAAGCAACAACCAATCAATTTCACTATGTTTCTTTGATCAATGTGAGATAAAATCACAATTTCATTAATAAACTCAAGGAAAAAATACTTTGGGCTTTTCTATCACAACTGGCATGCCATGAGAAAACTCCTTCATACTTAGTTGCAAAGCCGCCTCTTCCTAACTCTATGTTGTGATTGTTGGAGACTATTTCTAATTCTAATTCAAAAAGCATTCATGAACTCTTTCTTCCTCCCTTGTAAGCAAAGAGTTGCTCCAACTCAATACCACCATTCTCTATGAAATTCTTGTGCCCAACAAGTTTCAACTAGCACCTCCTCAGCCACCAAGATAATCCACATGCTACCAATGAAACTCCAACAAATGAAGAAATAGAGCATGTTGAATCAGCAAACAAAGAAATTTTGGCCAACTATACTTTTTTCAGATATTAAGTTCAAGACACAAAGAGCCTCCCCCAACATCAAGAGTGAAAGAATCTAATGATCTACAACCAATTACCACAAATTTATTGGAATGTTGGAGTTCATGATTGAAACCCCATAGCACCCCAAAGATCACCTACAATCAAAACACCCTATTAGATAAGAGAAAAGCAATTGATTTGCTATGAAGCCTAAGATTTTATTAGATACAAAAACATAATTATTATAATATAAAATGATAAATCCTTGATATAAGGATAAAGATGAAACCCTAGTTGAAACCCTAGGATATAATTAGATCATGGCATGTGTCATTATCGTATGACATGAAACAAAAAAGCACATGACTTAAGTAAGCTTACGTGTGCTAGTGTGAATAGAACCTAATAATAAATCATTAGGTGATTTACCTTTTTCACACCAACACCCCCTTAAGTGCAACTTAAGGAGTATGATAAAATGCATGGATAGTTACAAGGCTTGATGAGGTACCCATGTATAAACAAATAAATCTCTCATAACCGGAGAAAAGGAGAAAATCTCATGGGAAAAAAACTCCTCTCCAAAAGAGAGAAAAAATGTAAAATAGCATGTACTAGTGAAAGAAGGAAAAGACTCAACACAACCCCCAAGGACTGCTTCTATCACAAATGCACAATGTATATTCCTCCAATAGGAGAAAAGAAGAGACTACGAATCCCCCCATAAAGAAGTAACTCCTATGCCAATGGTGCTAGCCTAAAGACAAAAAACGATCCATTGCCTACAATCAACATTCCTCCCTTTGGTAAGAAACAAATCCACTAGTGTTTGTAGAAGCCATTGCCATAATTTGGATGAATAAGGAATCCAAATATGTCTTTGAATACAACTCTGTTGTCCTCATGCCAAAAAAAGATATCTCCTCCAAAACAAAAATTGAATGCTCAATTAGAGAAGTGGGAAATATCTAAATTGCATTTGGAAACACTAAAGATGTGATGACATCACTACCATCAAAGAGGTAATGTGAATCCTCTAATGTGTCCTCAAGATCTGCAATGTGAAACTCCACAAAGAAAGATGATATATCTGATAAATAGGAATCCCAAGTAGCTGTATTTGGAAGATAATGAATGTCTTGTTGCACTAAATCAATAGGAGCCATGGATGTAGCAACACAATATCCTCGGGAACAACAAATAATGAAAATGCGATCTTGATAGGAGGAGCAAGAGGAGAAATCTATGTGTCATTAGAACATGCAAAACCTACAATATATTCAAGCTCCTCTAAAGTATCATCATCAAATGGTATATTCTCTACATCATCAAGGGGAATGAGGCAATTTGTAGCAAGATCATCTAGAAATGGAGAGATATGTTCTCCAAAGATCTCCCAAATCATGGTCCAAAATGCACATGGACAATCAAGGTCCAATATAGCACACAGTGTCATGATCAACACTAAAACACATTAATCCTACAACATGACCAATAGTATTACCCCATACTAGTTTCCTCCCAGGTGTGTCTAGTTCAAGGATAAGTCCATAAAGATAAGGCAAAAGATTAAGCCACTTGAAATGTATCAGGATGTCATTTCGCCAAGACTCATAATTATCCTTATTCAGGATTACCACAAAAAGATGAATAGAAAAACCCACAATATTCTCCTCATAGTAAAATCTAAGACCAATAATTTCAATACATATCAATTAGCTAAATGAAGTCATTTCATGAAACCAAAAATTTTGTAGGTGTCGAAATGTTCAAGTAATCAACCAAAATGCAAATATGTGACAAACTAATTAAAAGATACATGGGGTAAATTCTAGAAAAAGTGAATGGATGGTTGTGAGGAACTCCTTAATACCTATCCAATGCCACAAGAATCATGAAAATCGGAGAACTGACAAAAATTTATGAGTTTGGAAGCCAAAAATGGATGATCAAACTTCAACCAACAACAAAATCTAGAAAAAAGGCCAACACCACTAGAAAGTGCTTGAAACCAACTTTCCAACAACTATTCTTTTTTAAAACTAATATCATATGCCCAAGTTATGCCAAAAAATCTAAAAAACTACTTTATGGCAAGATGGAGGCTAATTGATGGTCCCTTGGTGACTGGACAATGGCACCACCAAATTGGGCAATGCAATGGCAACGGATTTGAGTGGCATATGAGCCAATCGGCCCCTTGGTAGAGCCACCTAAGGTAGTGGTAGAGGTTGGAGGTGATGTCAACACCCAGGCTATACAAAGGTTTTGAACCCCCTAGTTGGAAACAACTACAACTAGGGGCTAGGTGGTTAATTTGATCATGCCCAAATGGAAACCCTAACCATTGTAAACTGCAATCAATCTACCCATAGCTCCTTCCAATAAATCACCTAGCAAAAACAAAATCCCCGTTGAGAAAACAAACCATTGTCGATTTTTTTATTTTAGACTATTGAAAAAAATAGTTACAAACAGTGGATTACACAAGCAGTAAAAAATTGATGCAATAGCAAATCAACTGTGCAAACATACTATGTAGTATGGATTGTACGGTTGTGCGAAATTTTTAGGCAAAAATTCTAAGACCCAAAAAAGAATTGCTTGATTTTTCCAAACTCTAATCTCACATTTGGACAAGCAATTTGTTGGCGTTTCAATTCACACCTCTAGAGTGTGGATTGGAAACGGACAGCTATGCACAATTAGACTGCTCTTCGAATTAGGAGGGAAGGCTCCCTCTTTGTTGATTATGCGTAAAAAGAAATAACTAAACTAATTGCCAATCTTTTTATCTCAACTGAGAGCACAAGGTTATAAAACTCTTTGCGTCGTAGCTGAGGTTTTCTCTGGTTTCGTAACTTCAACTACAACTAAGCCTAAACCAACACCTAGTGATGGTCATGAGATTTTGGTTCAGATCTCAAGCCCAAATTCTGCTAATCCACTTCGCACTATCCAACAATACACTCAAGATTTGGAACCTATGGCCCATATGTGTTAAGTAGCAAAAATTGCACAAAAACTAGATAGTGCCCATTCTCCCCTTGTTTTAGAAGAGGCCCAACGTATTCAACAATTTGTTGAAGGTGAGTGCCATAATGAGTTCATTAATTTTTTTATTTCTCATGGGTGGCCCACTGCAAAATTATCAGAGATGAAACATAACTTGATTCCAATCAAGGTACCATAGTCCTTTCGTGGTTTTGATGGGAAAGTTCTCGAAGCCTTATATTCAATTGAATATAGGTTTTGATACCTTTATCTTATTTTGTAAACTAAAATATTAGTGCAATGTACTCTTAGTGCTGAAATTGATGAATTAGTACGTACCTCAACTTCTATAACCAAAGGCTCAAATTTTGCCAAACTTACTGAATTGGAAAGAAATAAGTCAATTGAAAAGGAGTGATAAATTATGGAACTGCAAGCTACAAATGATAAGGCCAAATCTCAACTATTGGAAGCAGTGAAAATGGTCAAGGGTGTTGATGTTATAGCAGTGGGAGATATCTTTCTCTCAAATTTAAAAAATGATGGATAAATAATACCAAGGCAAGTCAAACTTGCTATATATAATAATTTTATGAAGAGTCGCCTTGTTTCTTAAAAGAGGCCAACCCAAATGAAGAGTCACCTAGTTTCGTATAAATACAAGGTGATGATCATTCATTTGATCATCAAGTTCATTCATCATAATTCACATTCCTAGAAGACATTCATACTTGAGCAGCAGATCATCATTTTGTAGCAGCAGACTGATTTCAAGGAGAGACATATTCATTTGTATCTTTGCATCTAGGAGAGGTGCTATTATTCATTGTATCAAATTCAGCATTGTGTTGGGCCTGAGTTGTAAGCAGATTTCTGCTCTTATTCCTTCAATATATAAGACATATATTTGTTGGGTTTTTCTCCCTCGAGTAGGAGGGTTTTCCCAGGGTATCTTGTTGTGTTCATTGTCTTATGTGTTGCATTTTCTGATTGCTTTCATTTCTGATCCTAAATCTAACATGGTATCAGAGCGGGTCTAAGAAAAGATCTGATCAGATTTGTTTAAGCAGTCAAGTCAACTTTTCATCTAGGGCAGATCTTGAAGTATTGCAGATCTAAGGTTCAAATTATTTCTGACCTAAGGGCAGATCTTTGAAGGTGAATTTGTGCAGAAAAAGAAGATGGTGAGCAGTGTCAAGGTAGAAGATAGGCTTGATGGAGCTTCAAACTTCAACTCTTGGAAACCCAGGGTACTCATTGCATTAGAGGAGAATGATCTTGATTTCGTGGAAAGTGATATGCCCAAGCTTTCCGATGATACTGAGAAAATCTAGTGGAAGAAAAATGGCACGAAGGCTAGAAAGATCACGATAGACTCTGTGATGAATCACCTAGTACCGATCATCTCCGAGTTGAAGACAGCTAAAGAAATGTTTGATACTCTAAAAGGATTGTATGAGATCAACAACACCAGCAAAGCCCTTGCTTTGAGACAACAACTTCACCATGTAAAAATGGCTAAAGATGATTCAGTCATCTCATTCTTTATGAAGATTGCTGATTTGAGAGATCAGTTGAGCACTATTGGGGATATAATTGCAGACAGAGATCTTGTTATGTTGGCACTAAATGGTCTTCCTCGATCTTGGGAACCCTTTATTCAGAGCATCAGTGGGAGATCCAAGTTGCCCAAGTTTGATCGTCTTCGAGCTGGTTGTATTCAATAAGAGTCTGGGTTGGCAGCAAGAGGAATTGGGCAAAACTATCATGATGTAGAAAATCAATTTCTTGCTACACATACTTCTAGAGAAAGAGGCAAAGGAAGAAAGAGGAATAGAGATAGAGAATCAGATTCTACCCCAGAACCGAAGAAGAAGAAGGATCTCTCTCACATTCAATGTTTCAGGTGTGACAAGTACGGTCACTTTGCTCGAGATTGCAAATTAAGGTCTAGACAACATGTTTCTACTACGGAAATTGACATAGGGACATCTCAGAAGGATCCTAGCTCTAATGTTGATTCAGAAAGTTTCTTAGTCTAAAGTCGATCAATTTCTTCAAAGAGGAGGAAATGACATTCAGAAGGAGTCAAATTCAGAGAATTCAAGGCACGAGTTGAGAGCTTGTCCAAGAAAAGGATTAAAGTTTTGAGATAGGTCAATGGAGGGGAGTTCACTTCTAGAGGATTTCTTTGAAATCTCTGAGGCAAGGATCAAGAGGGAGTTTTGTGACTCACTAAGAAGAAATGAAGGTTGCAATGTTGCAAGGCCAAGTGCAAAATCCTTGGAAGACCTCTTCAGCAGCTGAGAACAGAATTGCACAAGACAATTAATCTAGATTTGACATTGGTAGCTCCGCAAACCTATTTAGAATAGGGTGATATGGGATGAGGTCGAGGAGGACAGTCTTGGGCTCGAGCAAGTCAACAGTGTCGGAAGTGTGCATTGGAAATCGCTCCTCTAAGGCAAGCATTACAGACAATCTTGGACGAGGAGGTCAGGAGGTTGATGCAAGTACTTGGAGCTCCAGAGGGAGTCACATCATCATGAAGATTTGTTGTAATGTATATTTCTCTAAGACGGAGAAATATGAGGTGAAAGCCCTTGTAGTGTATATTTCTCTGAGACGAAGAAATATGAGGTGAAGCCCTTGTAGTGTATATTTCTCTGAGATGGAGAAATATGAGGTGCGAGCCCTTGTTCATCTTTGTGACTAAGATGAGACGTCATGTTGAGAGACTCCATGACGACATCACGTTGAGAGACTCTGTGATGAACCCTTGTACTTATGTTTCTTTCCACACATGGGAGTAGCCATGGTGGACATCATGTTGAGAGACTCCATGACGACATCACGTTGAGAGACTTCGTGATGAACCTTTGAGTTTTCCACAAATGGGTGTAGCCATTGTGGGCATCATGTTGAGAGACTCCATGACGTGTATATCTGGAAAGATACCTCCCTAGCTAAGAGGGAGTGTTGATGTTATAGCAATGGGAGATATCTTTCTCTCAAATTTAAAAAATGATGGATAAATAATACCAAGGCAAGTCGGACTTGCTATATGTAATAATTTTATGAAGAGTCACCTTGTTTCTTAAAAGAGGCCTACCCAAATGAAGAGTCGCCTAGTTTTGTATAAATACAAGGTGATGATCATTCATTTGATCAGTTCATTCATCATAATTCACATTCCTAGAAGAAGTTCATACTTGAGCAGCAGATCATCATCTTGTAGCAGCAGATCATCATTTTGTAGCAGCAGACCGATTTCAAGGAGAAACATATTCATTTGTATCTTTGCATCTAGGAGAGGTGCTATTATTCATTGTATCAAATTCGGCATTGTGTTGGGCCTGAGTTGTAAGCAGATTTCTGCTCTTATTCCTTCAATATATAAGAGATATATTTGTTGGGTTTTTCTCCCTCGAGTAGGAGGGTTTTCCCAGGGTATCTTGTTGTGTTCATTGTCTTATGTGTTGCATTTTCTGATTGCTTTCATTTCTGATCCTAAATCTAACAAAGGGTTCTATAGAGCAGGAACTCCTTGCTACTCACCACCTAAAGCAAAGAACAGGCAAAGTTTATAAGTTACATGCAACTATTTCCTGCCATTCATCTCCCTCTTCTCCCATTTCTGATGTTGCAATACCTCCAGTGATGTTTCCTTCCCCTACCCCTCTTCTTCCATTTCTAATGTTGCAATACCTCTAGGGATGTCTTGTTCCCCTACCCCTCAGTAATGTCATGAATTTTGTTTCCTTGTCGTCTAGAAGACAAATTTCTTTTGGGGGAGCTAATGTAGTTAGCATATTTTGGTCTTAGTTATGTTTTACTAAATGTTTATTCCTGACAGAGATGTTGATACTTTGTCAGCTTGTGGAAGTTAAGAAAAAAATAGTTTCTTGGTAGTTGCTGACAATTGTGGTTATTTGGCAACCGTCAGGGGGGTCTATATAGATCTCTTGTAGTTAGGAAAGGGACCTGTTGACGTGTTTTTTATGACAACACCAACACAGAATAAAGTTGTCCAATAGACGCTCTATTCCCTCTTGATCAAAGTATTCCGCATGCTAAGATTGCGTGAAAGTTCATGCGTTCAACTCCAAGGTTCCTTTTAGTGCGAATAGACTCAGTTGATTGATGTGTATATGCTGGTTATTTCAAGGGGGCTTACGTGAGTTGCTCATTCAGAAGAAAGGATTCTCAAATTTCAGGAGATTTGTCGATGACGCTCGGGTTCCTAAACTAACCGAATAATGCTGAAAGTAAAAGGATGTGAAGATGGAGATTCTAACATCTATTCTAAATGTGGAACGCGAAGATCAATTCTTGCAACTTCAAACCAAGCTCTGCTTTGCCTCACTTCGGACAGCTTCCGCAGAACCAGTGCAATCTTCAAAGGGATGACAAGAGATATTCAAACTACAATTCACCATGCAAAGACCGTCACAACGACGCATATCAACACATAAACCGTAATCGAAGTTAAGTTCATAATGTTCCAGTTGACCACGCAAGGCGAACCCACCATCAGTGAGCCCGCTAGTGGTATGGATAAGCGAAGCTTGCTCAAATTAAACACCACATTCCACAACTACCGACTACTTGCATGAAATGAAATCTACTTTACTTTAAGTCTACTTTAAGACTCTAAATGAATTAGAAGGACGAAGAAGCCTCGCTAGCTACTCAAAACAAAAGATGGAACCACAAGCAATGATAACCCTTTTCATTATGAGAGTGTTCACAACAACTTCTTACAAAGAATTCAATGGGAAAACTTTCCTTCTTCTTCAATCTAAGCTATCAATCTATGCTAACTCTCTATCTATTCTAACTTCTATCTTCTCTACTCTCTGATCTAACATCTACCTAGTTACAAATGAGGGGGGATGCCCCTTTTATAGTTGGCCCAGTCCAACGGACGGCTTAAATTGAATTACAATAAAGGGCTCAGATCGAGCCACATATGCCCTAATTAGGGTTCTTGCCCTAAAAACCACCACAAAGAGGAGTGGAGCAATGAATGCACAGAATATTCTCCACTCCTCTGCAGGAACCATTATCTGCAATTAATGCCCACTTTCTTCCTCTAGAAGATTCTCGTCTAGAAACGCGTTCCCACTGTTCTTCTCTGCCAATTCTGTTGCGTTAGGAGGAGAGTGAAAGAGTCTGTAAGATCGTCTCTGCAGATAATAAAATTGAAAGGATTTGACGTTCAGCCCTCCTGTTGCTTTGACTCTTGGATGCATTTCTTCTTTGTGACTTTCACATTTCTCTAGCCCACTGTCTTGGGCTCATTTGCCTCTTTTGCATTACGTTCTTAGTGTCTTAGCCAAATCTTCACTGTCATTCCTTCTTTCCCAAGTTGCAACGTTGTCTAGCTCCATCAAGTCCTCACGCCTTGGCTTCAACGTTTATCCTGCAAAACAAAAGAAGAGCATCAAAACCCTTTATAATTTAAATTCACTTTACTTACCTCATTCCCACGTTTTGACTTCCAAGGTCTACTTGATGTCTGATAAAATTCATCATTTTCTAGCAAACTTTTATCATGGGCCCATTGTGCTAGGGCGCATGCCATCTTGTTGTTTTCATCCTCCTGTCTTAGCAATTTCATTCACTTGCCTCGCCCACCTTCATTTTAGGAGCTTGATGACTTAGATAAAATTCCACTCGTCTTGAGCTTGAATGCACTTGACCCACTCTGCTTTCCCTTTTCCATGCCTTAGAAAATTTCTCCCTCAGAGCCTTAGGAAATTTGTTAAACGGGTGTCAGGCCGAAATCTCTGCCGAAACAACGCGAGCAAGGTGTGGAAGAACCTCAAATCATCTACCAGTGAGAAATATCCAATACTCAGAAGAAATTTCCCCTCAGAAATCATCGTTTTCATGTGTATCCAAACGAAGGGGTACATTTAATTTTTATTATTTTTGAAAATAATAAAATTTGCTAAGGTTGATTCCATTTTATTTCTGGGCGTACTTCTTACTTGCAGCCTTCGTTTTTCATGCCTCGGCATTTTCCCCTTTTTCCTGAAGAATTCCCTCGTTCCCAGGCACATTTGATCTTGTCTCTGGAGATTTTAACAATACCTCCCTCCTTAGGCGTATTTCTTATTTTCACCCTTGAAAATGCCTTAGAAACTTTTAATTTAATTGACTTACCTTGGGCGCGCTTCATAACACATACCCCTACCTTTATTTCCCAAGCATTTCCACGCCTTAAAATTTTGCCTTACACTTAGCAACTTTTCTCAAGTCCCAACTTCCTTGGAGTGTATTTGAAGTCTTCTACTTCCATTTTCTAACTTAGAAATTCCTTCAACATTTCCTTCTCTCTAGGCGTATTCCCTTCAGTGGCATTTTATTTTAATGCCATAGACAAATTCCTAAGTCTTATATCTCCTCCTTACCCTGGGCGCATATGACTCCTTGAACTCTCATTTTCAATGCCTTGGAGATTTCTCAACTTGTCATTTCCTCCTTATGATGGGCGCATTTTACCCCATGAGCCTCCATTTCCCTCATATTTAGAAAATATTCTAAGTCTTGCCTTCATACTTCCTTAGAGGGCGCATTTAGAGGTTTGTGCTTTTATTTTTCAACACTTAGAAAATTCTCAATTCAGCTTCACTTGCTGGGCGCATTTACCACCTTGTGCTTTCATTATTGTGACTTAGAATACTTTTTGAGTGGCCTTGCTTGAGGGCGCATTTGAGGTCTTCTACTTTTATTTCCCCACGCCTTTGACATCTCCTTCTATCATCTTCCTTGGATGCATATGGAAGGGGTGTCCACCTTCACTTTTCTCCACTTAAACTTATTTACCTCATACTCCTTCTAAGGGCGCATTTAGGGGGGGCTACTTCTATTTTCATGCCTTAGAAATTATTTCAACCAGCAAGCTACCTTGGGCGCATTTTGCCTAGGTAGCTTCCATCTTGCCTTAGAGTATTTCTTGGCCTTCATCTATCATGGGGCGCATTTGAGACATTGAACTTTTATCTTCATTATGGGCGCATTCCCATGTGTGAGCTTTTATTTTGAAGGTGGGCGCATTTGGAAGGGGTTACTTTCATTCTTGTGCCTTAGGCGTTTTTCTCATCTTACTTGGGCACATTTCAAGGGGTCCACTTCTACTTGAGGGCGCATTTTGACATGTGAGCTCTTAATTTTGCCTTGTAAAATTTCTCTTAGCCACCTCCAGCACAAGGGCGCATTTCATAGGATGAACTTTGATTTTGACTTAGAATTTTTGCCTTGATTATTCCATCAAGGGCGCATTTAGAGGGTCAAGCTCACATTTTCCATGCCTCTGCCTGCCCTTGCTTTTGCATTCTATTTTTAGCAAGTCCCTTGCTTCTCTGACTTCTATGGCTCCGTTTGGCATGAAAATTTCACCATGTGACCCTCTTCGCCTGGTGAACTCGCTTTCGCCTGTCCTACATGCCAACTTGCTATTTATAGCCACCTGTTATTTATAGTAAGCCCCTGACTTTCTGACTTCCATTGCTCGGTTTGACTTGAATTTTTCACCAAGTGGTCCTCATCACTCGATGAACCTGTTCACACCTGCCCCTTGTGTTGACCTGCTATTTATAGCCCTGTTCTGGAGACTACTTACTATAAATAGTAAGTGCCCGGAGTATGCCCAAATTTTACCAATAGATTGCCTGAAGGATTCTGATCGCAGTGGGATACCTTTGTTTCTCGAAATTCTGGCCTTTTACCCTACTTCTTAGGCACCGAAGTAAGAAACCCTAATACGACTTGCATGTGCCTTGAACTGTTTCCATTTGCCTTGATTTCTGTTGCACGCTGCTCTGTCCGTGATACTGAAGTGTCGAGTGGTTGCCAGAGTGATACTGCTATTTATAGTAAGTGCCTGAAAAGTGACCAATCTGATGTCGGATGAGTTTGCATGTCACAGCGCCCATGGGGTCTCAAGAAACCCAGAAAAACCCAGAAAACTGGTCGACATGCAAGCACTGGCTAAAAATAGTAAGTCCTTGAAAACTGACTCATTCCGTTTGCATGTCATATCATTGCGAAGCTCTCGCAAAACCCTTATGGAATATCCGGACATGCGTCGAAAAATACTGCATGCAAACCCTAAAAATAGCCTCAGAAGGCTGAACTCTGAAAGTCACCATCTCGGTTTGCATGTTACACCATCGCGAAGGTCTTGAAAAACCCAGATCAATTCCCCTTTCATTCACTGGAGAATTGTATGTTTAAGCCCTGAAAACTGCCTCCCAAGCTGGAACTGCCAAAAATAGAATGTTGTCTGAATCTGCTCCAATTTTGCGTGCACGTACTTTGAAGTTCTCTGGATGTGTTGGAGCAGTTGGAACTCCAAAATCTTGAGGAAAAGACCCCAAATTAGGTACTTACTAAAAATAGTAAGTTGTCAAATCTTAATGGAAATCTGATGGGAATCTGCTAGAGGCCATCCGAATGCAATGCCAAGCTTAGTCGTCGATTAGTCAACTCAATTTAACTTCAATTAAGCCTGAAGAAAGAAAACCCTAATTTCACTGATTCATTGCAGAATTAGCCAAAATTTCAAATTAGGTCAAATACAGAAACATCCCCAGAAGAACAGAGAAAATCAGAGAGAGAGAGAGAGAGACGCAAAACAAAAGCCAAAAGACCAAAATGGAGCAAAAATTGGGGGTCCCCATTTGAATGGGGCGATGTGTGAAAAGGTCACAACAGGACCACATTAGGAACTGCTCCCTGAACTACAGTTTTGTATAAGAGCATACATGAAATGAATAAAAGCAATTGTTGATATTATTCTGCAACTCTTGGTATAAATCATTTATGTGGGTTAGATCCATTTACTATGCAATAGATAGTTGTTTATCGATTGAATAGTCAACAAGCACAATCCTACAACATGGCAACTTAAATAATAAAAGGAAATCAGGTGCCTCAATGTCCTTGCACAAAAAAATAGGGGATCCCCTTGAGTCATATCCATGATATTGGAGGGTCCCTTGTTTAAGGAGATACCATGGGAGTGATCTACCAACTCCAAGACATCGACAGACATCCCTAAATAGTCCCAAGGACATCAAGACATCCCCCAACAATTGTCATGACTATTTTTTACACTTCGTAAAAACAAGTAAGTTGCATAAATTCAATTTCATCATACTTAAATTTCATGCATAGATTGAAGTCAAGAATAGCAAAGAAATATATCCACTTAGATTGTGAACGAAAATCATCATCATTAGCTGCAAAAGCATGAACAAAAATCTTAAAGTCTAGATTAAAATCATGGATTTTAAATGCAGAAGGCATAGAATAAGGAGATAACTATCTCAATATAGCCAGAAAAATACACATGCAAGGAAAAAGATATTTGCTAAGCGTTCATATGACTCAGATTTGATTAATCCTATTACAAGAATATTGTGGGCATTTTCCTCCATGTGATATTTACTTGATACAAATAAATGCAAAATCCAACAAACCAAATAAATTTCATATAACCATTTGCTATGGGACATTAATCCCAGCATGACAACTTTTTGCAATGTTAAATTAATTTATTAATCACTCAACTAAAACGCTTATAAAGCTCATGTGTATCAGTTTTTTGTAACTTGAACTTCATGAATCATATTTGTAGACTTGTAGTTGATGATTCGAATATCAGATGGACTACTGGATCAATCAATCGTCATTGTAACTTTAGCTCTTTGTATTTATATTAATAATAATGTGACAACTTCATTAATGTTGGATCATCGATCAAGACAATTGTAACTTTAGCTCTTTGTATTTATATTAATAATAATGTGACAACTTCATTAATGTTGGATCATCAATCAAGTTACTTTTTTATAATTTCAGCTTCTTTTAGTTTGCTCAAGTTATTGTTTCACTTTTTAAATTTTAATTTCAAATATTAATTTTTACATATTTTCATAGTTCCACAAAGTTTCCTAATGGGGGTACGGGGGGATGGAGGGACCAAGGGCCTAAGTTTGGGGATGGCAAAGGGGCAGCAATGTGGGGGTGGCAGCGGGGGAGTAGCGGAGCAGCGAGCTGGTGGTGCAAATACATATATTACTTGAAAAATTAGTTATAAAAAAGATGTGTAAGGAATAAGTATAAGAAATACAAATGAAACTTTGGCATACTAAGTAAAGTTTAAACTACTAGACATTAAAACATGGCAATGATTGCATTGAACATTAACGATGGTGAGTGGAAGTTTGGGAACAAATCCCCTAGTATGGTCAAAGGGTAATGGCCCTCACAGGGGTTTGGGGGCAAACCCCAACAGGATCAAGGGACAGCGCCCCTTGTGGGGGTCTAGGGGTCTAGGGGCAAAACCCCCAATGGTGTCAAGGGGCAATGCCCCTGGTGCATTCTTTGTCGTGATACAAAGCAAGGTCGAAGGGTAGAGCCCCTACCACCAAGTGCAAATTAAGGCCTTCAAAGCCACACAAACCTTCATGGTGAATGTCATTTTCATTATTTTATCTCTTATTTTTTGCTACACCAAGTCCTTACTAAAAACACTTTTTGAGTTTTAAAAAATATTGAATTTTTTATTTGTTGCCACAGGGGACACTGGAATCTCTAGGACAGATGGGGGATTCCATGGAGTCCCATGGACATCTCGAGGAAGTCCTAGAGTCCCCAAGTTGTCCAAACCAAGGGGCATCCCCGAGTCTTGAGCAGCAATGGCAGGACAATGGGGGGACATTCCCTAGAAGTCCCCATGTCCTAGAGACGTCCCTATCCCGAAAACGTGGGGATTTTGTGGGGAGGGGGGACAAGGGGTGCGTCCCTATGGACATTGCATATTTTATAACAAAAATCCCGAAAATCCAAGAAATTTTTCGCTATCCCAAAAATGCATACCCCATATGCGAAAGTCAAAGAAACAATTGGGGGGGAGGGGGAATTAGAATTGGAAGAAAGTTGATACAGGCTTTGGCGATAATTTGGACTATTACAAACCCCTTGCCATTTTTGAATTTGTAAAACAGCAATTCGAGGCAAAATTGTCAGCCAAAACAATTATCAATTAGATTTGAAAGCTGAAAAATTTAATAACAATTCCAATGGTTGACAAATTTATCAACAATTCCGATCGCATATGACATCTATCGAATTCTCCCAAATTCAACAAACAGGAAGACATACAACCCAAAACAGAAGTTATGGCTTTCCATGTCCCAATTGATGATATGGATTCACGTTTCAGATCTTTTTTATTGTTTTGGTGATCCAATGGATGCCAAAATATGCACATTGGGCTCTTGCAATGGCATCAATAGTTAGAAAAAGCATTCTGCCTAAGTGTAGGAGATGTAATAAGGTTGTTAAATAAGTTGAAGAGCAGAGAAAGCAAGAAGAAACATCATAGAGTTGTTGCTATGGCCTCACGATATTCATGATAGGTCAAAAGTAGGCATTCACTTGTAATATTGTTGATTTCAATTGATTGCAAGGAATTAGAGTTGGAAGAAAGTTGATAGAGGCTTTGACGATAATTTGGACTATTAGAAACCCCTTGCCATTTTTGACTTTGTAAAACAGCAATTCAAGGCAAAATTGTCAACCAACAAATTTATCAATTTGATTTGAAAGCTAAAAAATTTAATAACAATTCCAATGGTTGACAAATTTATCAACAATTCTGATGGCATACGACATCTATCAGATTCTCCCAAACACAACAAACAGGACGACATACGACTCAAAATAGTTATAGCTTTCCATGTCCTAACTGATGATATGGATTCACGTTTCAGATCTTTTTTATTGTTTTGATGATCCAATGGATGCCAAAATATGCACATTGGGCTCTTGCAATAGCATCAATAGTTGGAAAAAGCATTCCGCCTAAGTGTAGGAGATGTAATAAGGTTGTCAAATAAGTTGTAGAGCAGAGAAAGCAAAAAGAAACATCATAGAGTTGTTGCTATGGACTCACAATATTCATGATAGGTCCAAAGTAGGCATTCACTTGTAATATTGCTAATTCAGTTGACATATGTATGTGAACCACAAGTTGGAGTTTTCCCAAATTGCATTCTCCATAGTATATCTTGCATCCTTCTCTATATGATGTTTTATGTGTTGTTTACCATACTCTTACTCACATCATCAATACAAAGTAAATTTAGTATTTATCTATGTTCCACGAAGTTTCTTGACGCGAAGACGAGGGGATGAGGGGACGAGTTTAGGGGTCGGGGGGCCTAAGTTTGGGGATGTTATGGGGACGGCGAGAGACGGCGGCAGGGGCCGGCGAGGGAGCGGTGCTAAAATACATATAGTACTTTAAAAATTAGTTATAAAAAGATGTATAACTGTAGAAGCCTAAGGAATAAGTAAAGTTTCAACACATTGCAAAGATTGCATTGAACTAGTAGTAGTTTTTAAATTTTAATAGTGAACACTGAAAATCAAAATATAGACATTGGAACTAGAACTAAAAGTTCAAAATTTCATAGTCATGATTCATAATTACAATCAACAATGTTCAAACTTCAAACTTCAAAAACAAAATAGTAAATACTAGATAGTAATACTAATGACTCGTGACTCGTGAGTCAATGGCTAATGGCTCGATGCCTCTAATCATCCCCAAGCTCCATGTGTAATGCGCCCCTTAATTTTTCTCAATGATTTCACAATTCCAACCAGCAATACACCAAATGTTAGAGTTAGCTTTCCAAAGATAATCAAACTGAATGTAACCTTCGCCAAGAATGTTCACCAAGATCCTTTGAAAGGCGAGGTGATAGCATATGGTGATGGGATCGTTAGCAGAAATCTGAACTGAAATACAAAGTTGGAATTGAAATGTAGGCAGTAATTCGACCATGAAAAATCCTCACTACCACTTGTTCAATGGGGGGGAAAGATAATTACAATGAAATACAATTCATCTGCTTTAGCAGGCATCCACATAACAGTGGGGATTTTCCACTTCAATAGTGGGTAAATTATGAGAATTACAATGGTTTATTTCTCCACACTGGCAGTAAACCATCTAGGGGTTATAGTATTTTGCATTAAAATCACAAAGTAATTGCAGCAATAATAATGACTAGATTAGTCCTACTAATACACAGCCTTACAATGTAAAATATACGCAAATTACTAAGTGTTACAATAGAAAAATCAAGCAAACACTAAAGGATGATTGCTCAAACTTCTAAACTTATCAACTACATGATTTACAAGCCAAAATCAGAAGTAAAATAAATCTGATATAAAAAACAGCAATCTGAAAAAGCATTACCATCAACTATGCTATCACCAAAATGTTCATTACATTTTCAAAACTCCTCCAAATGACCTGAAACAAATTGCAAATGCTTTCTAGGAGGATGGCACCCAAACCTCAACTCTGAAACTATGTCAAAAGCTTGAATATCCATTATGCACGAACTCCAAGATGATTCCAGCAAGGTACGACCTCCCTAGAGGGGCAAACTTCAACATAAATTCACATACTTCAAATTAAAATCTGAAATTGCATGGAAAGGGTCGCCCATGCCATAGAAATCCATTGCTTCAATACCCAGAAGCAAATAAAAATCATACAAAAGGTTGTATATAAAAATCTCCTTCAGCTATGATAAGACCAGCAAACACAAAACTAAGAAAAATACCAAAATCTCCAACGTTGATGCTCAATGTGCACTTCTGAATGAAGCACACTCCCATCTGACCATCTAGGGAACCATAGTTTCAAGCCCGAAGAATGGTGTAGAAAGCTAAGCTTCCCCTTAGTCGGGTTCTGAATTCAATCCAGCAGCATTTCGATATCATAAACCAAAGATGAGAAATGAGAGAGAAAAGACCTTTTTATAGAATTGAAGGTGACTGTTGGCTTTCCATCTATCCTCCAAAAGGGACGCCCAACTCCTTTTTGCAATTATTTAATTTTTAAATCACTTTTCCTTCCCCCATTTTGGTGTCCAAGACTCATGAGGAGATAATTAACATTAGAAATACTAAAAATACTTCTAAATGAGGTGTCCACCCTCATGGTCCCCTTTTAAAAACAACATTAAGCCATTGTGCTAGGCCAAGGGGTCAAAATCACATTATAATAATTAAATGATTTAAAAAAATCATTTCACCAAATTGAGCCTCAAAAAACTGAAAGCCAAAAATGCTCCAAACTACGTTGACTGAAATGGAAACTAAGCTGACTGCTGATGCTACTGCCCAAGATGGCACTGCCAAAAATGGATCTTACTAAAAATAGTAAACTTTGGAAAGCTACTCAACTCACCTTGCATGTTATATCATTGCGAAGCTTTCTGAAAACCTAGAAAGAATCCGCAATCCAAATCTCGAAACTCCAATGTGCTGGCTAAAAATAGCAAGTTCCGGGAAAGATTGTCAGATGTAGATGCATGTTACACCATTCTGAAGCTCTCCAAAAACCCAAAAAACTCCACCAGACATGCATCAAAAACTCTTACATTCAAACCTTCAAAAATGCTTCAAAACCCCAATAAAATAGGAAACCCTAATTTTACCTCTAACAAGCCTACGGGCTTCTGGAAATAGGCTATCAATCACCGAAAAGCAAATGGCTAGAACAGCAACATTGCAATCAACAATGTTCAAACTTCAAACTTCAAAAACAAAATAGTAAATACTAGATACTAATACTAATGACTCATGACTCATGAGTCAATGGCTCGATGCCTCTAATCATCCCCAAGCTCCATGTCAACTGCTAGACCCCATATTCTACCCTCTTCCTCTTGCAAGAATGAAGAAGCTCCTTTTGGCTTGCTTTGTCCTAAGCTTGCTCCTAAATTCGTAAGTCTCCTTGCAAGTTGCAACTCAAAGCCTCAAACTCAGACTTTCACTTCACTCTTCCTCTTCAAGTTCAGACTGTAGCAATGAATTTGTGAATAAGATTGAGACAATATGTCTCTCTTATAACTTTTTTGAGAGGCCTTGGGGGTTGGGGTTGACTTAGGGTTAGGGTTAACCCTTTGAAGTGACCTGTTGACGTGCCTTTTATGACAGCGCCAGCACAGAATAAAGTTCCCCAACGGTCACTCTATTCTCTCTTGATCAAAGTGTCCCACATGCTAAGATTGCTTGAAAGTTCATGTGTTCGACTCCAAGGTTCCTTTTATCGCGAATAGACTCAGTTGGTTGATGTGTTTTGCTGGTTATTTCAAGGGGACTTACGTAGTTGTTCAACTCCGTGAAGCAATTAGGACATGAATGATTTGGCGATATTGTTCTGGTATCTAGACCGACTCGGAAAATGCAGAATTAAAAGGGGATAGGGATAGGGATTCTACAGATCTACTTCTAAAAGGGTGGAGGACGAAGATCGACTTAAACAATCTTCAAACCAAACTTCGCTTTGTCTTCTTTCGAACAACTCCGACAAAGTTGGTGCAATCTTCAAAGGATGAGAAAATGTTCAAACTATGACACAACACGTTCATACCGTCAACACGACGCATACAAACACATGAACCATAATCGAAGTTAAGTGCTGATACTCCAGTTGACCACGCAAGGCGAACTTACCATCAGCAAGTCCGCTAGTGGTATGGACGAGAAGACTTGCTCAAATCACAACGCCACACTCCACAGCTAACAACTACTTGCATGAAATAAAATCTATTTTACTCTATCTACCTTGAATTGGAAAGACGAACAAGCCTTGCTAGCTACTCACAATAGAAGATAGAACCACCAAACAATGATAAATCTTTATATTATGAGAGTGTTCACAACAACTTCTTACAAAGTCCTCAATGGGAAAACTTCCTTTCCTCCTCAATCTAAGCTAACTTCTAAGCTCTACTCTCTAACTTCTATCTCCAATACTCTCTAGCTCTGATCTATCTCTGATTCTAATTCTAATTGATTACAAATGAGGGGGGATGCCCCTTTTATAATAAGTCCAATTCAGTGGACGGTTCAGATCAAATTACAATGAAGGGCTCAGATTGAGCCACCTATGCCCTGATTAGGGTTTCTGCCCTAAAAACCGCCACATAGAGGAGTGGGCAATGAATGCACAGAATATTCTCCACTCCCCTACAGGAATCATAATGAGCAATTAATGCCCACTACCATCATCAAGAAGATCCTCATCAAGCAGCGCGTTCCCACTGGCCTTCTCCCGGATAGCAAACTCGATCAACCGGGCCAATACTGCTTCAACCTCCTGTGTAGAGATCGGTGGAATATGGTTGAGCTGGAACTCCAAGACTGCTACCGTCTGTCCGTATCTGATGCAAGATTTCTTCCATGTCACTAAGGCGTCCTGGGTATGCTGAATTATACTAGAGAACGTGGAGACATTCTCAAAGTCATCCAGGACAAGTGACCTCGCAGCTGAGAAGAATGGAGGCAGTCTACTTTTCAAACCATCAGCAGTTATCTCCTCTGGGACCAACTTTCTAGCAAATATGGCTTCTAATGTATTGAGGACTCCCCCCAAGATGTTGCCCATTGCCTTCTTCACTTTAGCTGAATCTGCCCTTGCCGCATCGTGAAATCCACGGCCTGTGACCACCGAGGAGTACCAACTAGTGAAATCATACCTATCACCTCTCCGAATTACACCTCCATCCACTAAGGTTTCTAGAGGTACATGCATCAAAGCCCCCAAACGAAGTACAGTCTTCGTTTGATAGATGCGAGTATCACCCCAGGCCTGATCTACTATATCCATCTGTGCCAAAATATTTGAGGCCTGTCGATAAGCATCGGCAAGGTCCTCCATGAATTTCCTGTCTCAGCATGAACACGGCTAACCCACTTGTCCGCCTCCGTTTCCATTTTCTTCAAATCCTCTAAGGCAACAACTGACTCATTCGGAAGCTCCGATGGACGTTCTACTGCCGGGTCTGCTGGTTCACCTGGACGTGCTAGATTCTGCATATATCCTATCAAGGTTTTGTGCTCCTTCTTCAATTTCTTATACTTCCCCTCCGTGCGGAGCAACTGATCCTTCAATGCCTGATAGGAGTTATCGAACTCCTCGATAACTTGGGCTCCCGTAGGACGACCCAACTCTACTGTGGTGATCACATAATTTTCAGGCCTCTCCTCGGTTCGATCACAATCTTCCCTCGGAATAGCCACCTGAAGCGTGCGGGAGCCTGACTCGTCGGTCGAGATCTTTGAAAACTTTCGGGCCCTTTTCTTCTCTGGTGGCGCGCTGATCCTCCTGAGGAACTCTTCCATCTCAATGGCCGGATCCGTGTCATCCTCGGGTTCTCTCCTCATTCTGTCGGAAAGCCAATCAGGCACTGTCTGCTGTGGATTACAAATGACAAGGGGCTGTTCTTCTGTTGCCTCCATCTCGTGCACTTCCTCTCTTCTTAACTGGTTTGCTCAGGCTCATCCTCCTCTATAAGCTGGGTATCTCCCGACCCTTGGGTCCCCTGTTCTGTGTTTTCTTCTTCTTCCAAAGCCGTGTCCAACATCTGCTGAAAATGGGTGTCGGCCATTGTTTCCTCTTCCTCCTCCTGTTGGCCGCCCCTGGATAGACTGACACTAGCTGATTCCCGGGCGTTGGGCTGATCTACCTCCCCAAGTCCCCGCTCTTCCTCTAATCCTGCCCTCTGATCGGCAAATAATGAAACCACTCTTAAACTCGAAGATTGAGTTTGTGAGTGCACGGGTGATGCTTGTTCTATCCTCAACGGTATCGGTTGGGTTGGCACTTCCACTTGTGCCCTCGATGTCTGAGCAATTTGTTTCCCTCTTTTTACCGATAACGGCCTTGGGTCACCCATCAAGCTATAAGTAAGGGCGATCGACTTGCTCTTAAGTCTGCATACATGTCTGTCGACCCAAGTCCTGGTAAAAGTCATCACCGGGATAGAAAGAGTGTCCAAGTCCATGATCTCTGGCTCGGACCAATCAGGTGGTGGGACAGGAGTATCCCTAACTGACCCATAGTCGGGTTGCATGACGTTGACATCCTCCTCCACCTGGTCGGGAACTGGAATAATCTCACATTCTCTAATCAACTTGAGAGGAAGTCTGGAAAACATCCTTCTTCTTACTTCAGCCTCATCCACTGCATTTGCCCAAAAGTCTTCCAGATGAGCTCTGTGCCGGTATTCAACGTTCTGTACCATCCGGATGTTCCCGTAAGGATCGAAATCCTGCCTGCCTGTGTGATATGACAAATGATAAGATTGCAGCTCGTCCTCTGCCTCTCGGGCTGCCTGCAAAGAGGGACACACCTCAATGGAATTTCCTATGGTGATAGGGAAATCAAGCCCACCCTTCTTTTTCCTTTTCTGAATCTTATCGTAGGCAATCAATTGCCTAGATATCTCAAGCATTACTATGTGATCAGTGGGGTATCGTGGTAACCGATACGGATACGAAGTGAACCCTTGCAGCTTAATATATGTGAATTTCGGGAATTGGATGAGCCAATACCCATATTCCTCAATCAATGTCTGTGCTTCTTTAGATATTCTCTGCTGCGTCCTTTGCTGAAGCGTCCTCGCGATGTGCATTGTGAATGCATCATTTGCCCGTTTATAGTTGGCAATGTTAGCCAAATGTAGCTGTGTGCAGGCTTCATGAATTTTGAATTGACCAGGGGCACAGCCGATTGGCTCTTTGTACGAAATCCCTCTGTACTTAGTCATTCTGGCCAACATGTAAATCACATATGAGCTCATGTAGAAAGTCTTCGTCACCTTCAAGCTCCTGAATTGCTCATCGATGTGGTTGCTAATCATCCTAGCCCAATCGACACACTCCTTTCCTTCCAAGATGATCTCGATGAAGTAGAACATCCAAGGCTCGAAAATGTAAGCCTGTGCACTCCCATTCACCCGGCTCAGCATCATTATCAAATCACAGTATTCTTGTTTCACGTCCTCGGCAATTATCTGCTTTGGGAGCTTAGTGCGGGGTGGCCTCGGCTTCTGCATCCAAACTCTGTTGATGACTGCAGTGACTCTTTCGAAAGAGGAAGAGTACATCTTGTCTGCCCTCTTATTTGTTCTGTATAACATCTCCTCAGCAGTTGGAATCCCAAATGCCTCTCCGATGGCATCCGGTGTGAAGTTGGCGAGCAGTTTACCATCCGGAGAGACAATCGTCCTACGTTCTGGCTTGTAGTGATTGGCGCACTCCATAATTAGCTCCGGACACTGAATTGCTGGCGGAAAACTAGCAGCTGCGTAGATTCCACTCTTCATTATATTATGTGCCGTGACGGATGGTTGATGGCCCCCTAGCCCGAACATCCTCGATTTGAGTGCATTCAGATTAAATGAACCAAGGTTGGTGTCATTTAATCCTACCAACTTTGAAATTATTGCTGACTTTGGGAGAAATGGCTTAGCGAGCCTTTTAATCATTGCCTGCCGGGATGAGCCAGCCTTGCCTGCTTCAGTGTTTGCAGCTCTGCCTGCGGCTCTGCTTGTTCCTCCAACATCCTTTGCGCCAGCCATCTGCAAAATAAAATAGAAGAATAAGCTAGACTGCCGATTTTTAATAAAATAAAACAATCCCCGAGATGGCTGCAAATACGGAGTTAGCTTTGAAAATAAAATTTCTCAGCATAAATTTCTAACTCCAAACCTCGTACTATATAAAAATCTCTGAGTTTAGAGACAACTCTCAGCAACTGCACTTCTGACTGGTGAAGAAAAAAATGCAGCAAGCTAATAACTTTCAGCAATGTAGCTAATTTCTCCAGCACAAATAGTTCAAACCTTGACTTCACTTTGTCAACTTCGGCAGTTAGATGAATAAAGAGTTGCCAGCAATATGAAATTTCGACTTCCTCAACTTCTCAACGTTTAAACTTCTTCAACACTTCGACTTTCAGTAGCGTGAAAATAAAGATCCCCAGAAAAAAGAAACCCTCTACAACTTTGCAAATCTGCAGCGACTCCACTTTCAGCTCTTTGAGAATTAAATTCTCCAGCAACTCCGGAAAATAACTTCAACCTTCAACTTCGAAGTTGCAGCAACACACCTTCAGCTCTTTGAAAGAAAGAGTCTCGGCAAATGAAGATTTCTCCAGCACTTCGCCCTTTCAGCAACTCAACACTCCGAAATAAAATAAACTCTCACAGAATTTCTCTCCTCAACCACTTGGAAAATATTTCAATCTCTCAAGAACTTCTTCAGCAACTTCAACTTCGAAACAATGTGAGGAGAAATGAAAGAAGAGATTGTTTAAATAACTTTTCCCGGAGAATCCTGCTAAGTAGTGCTGGGGCTATTTTTAGCACCTTCATCAATTTTCCACTCTTTTCGTTCGGAATCTTCTAATTCAAGCGCAGTAGTGGGCTAGTCGTCAGCCGGTCATTATGGCAGTCGCCATTAATAATGATTCCTTCTTCTTCAAATTTCGAATTTTCCTCTTAGTCTGCCAGTTAACTCTTGGCGATTTAAACAACTCGCGAGAAAAACAATCACTTGACTTGATTTAAAATTCTATTTTAAAATCTCGCAGTGTTTAAATAAATTCAACTCGAAAAATTTCGTGGGAGTTGCAAATTTATTTCCAACTTTTAAAATGTCTGTCATTTAAATCCTCGATTTCATAAAATTTGCCTTAGACATTTTAAATTCTCTCATTAAAATGTTCAACTCCGAGCGATTAAAAATTGTTTGCGTGCTCGAAATAATTCGTCCTTTGAGATTTAACTTTTGTCAGGAAAATAATCTAGGCAAAACGAATCTCCTCTGAACATATTAAAATTTCCCTTAGGAAATTAATTTTCAAACTCTGCTAACTCATGGGTGCATTTTAAACGGGTTCATTTGATTTTCACTTGACCCATGGAAAATATTCATCGATATCAAATCTTCCCCTTGAAAAAAAAATATTCGTCAACTTTCAACTGCCTTCGGAGAATTTTTAAAATCATCAAATCATCCTTCCATGCCAAGGGCGTATTTTTCCCTAGTGAAGTGTTATATCACTTAGAAAAAAAAAAATTTCTAGCACTTTCTCTACCACAGGCGTATGCATTTTGATGAAATATTTATTTCAAAAAAAAATTCCTTCACTTTACACCTCTGGCGCACTTTCATGTGTCTATTTTTATTTTGTTGCCTTAGGAAATTTTCTCCAGCAACCTTGGCGTATTTTACTCATGCAAGCCTTGATTTCTCACTTAGAAAATTCTCAAACAGTTAGAATATCCTTTCAAGGTGAGGGCGCATTTGCTAGGTTCCACTTTTATTTCGTTGCCTTAGGAAATTTTCTCCAGCAACCTTGGGCGCATATGGGGTCTTGAACTTTCATTTTCTTGACTTAGAAATTTCTCCAAGTCCTAGCCACTTTATCTTGCCTTGGGTGCATTTTGACCTCTCTACTTTCATTTTATGCCTTAGAAATATTTCATATCCTCACCTTCCTTGAGGGCGCATTTTGACCCCTCTACTTTCACTTCATGCCTTAGGAAAATTTCGGCCATCTCCTCTTCATCATGGGCGCAAATGCTAGGCCAAGCTTTCATTTTCCTTTGAGGGCACATTTTACCCTTGACACTTTCGTTTTATGCCTTAGAAATATTTCATATCCTCACCTTCCTTGAGGGCGCATTTTACTAGGTGAGCTTTTGTTTTCCACGCCTTAGAAACTTTTTAGTCTTCAATCCTTGAGGTGGGCGCATTTTACTAGGTGAGCTTTTGTTTTTTGCCTTAGAAACTTTTCAAGGCTTCAATCCTTGAGGTGGGCGCATTTTACTAGGTGAGCTTTTGTTTTCCACGCCTTAGAACTTTTTCAAGGCATCTCTTCTTCCTTGGGCGCAAATGAGACCCCATGCTTCTGTTTTGCTAGGTGGGCGCATTTCAACATGTGAGCTTTCATTTTCACCATGGGCGCATTTCCTTGGTTCCACTTTCGTTTTCATGACTTAGAAACTTTTTACCTCTCTCTTTCCTTGAGGGCGCATTTTGAGGTATGAGCTTCTGTTTTATGCCTTAGGCGTTTTGAAGGCATCTCTTCTTGAGGGCGCATTTTGATGGGTCTACTTTTATTTCTGCCTTAGACAATTTTCAAGCCTCTACCTGTTCCTGCTCTTGCATTCTATTTTTAGCAAGTTGTGCTATTTTTAGCAAATCCCTTGATTTTCAACCTCTAAGGCTCCGTTTTGCCTGAAAATTTCATCAGATGATATTCTCTGCCTTGTGAACCTGTTTTGTCAGTCCTCTGCCCTGACCTGCTATTTATAGCCACCTGCTATTTATAGTAAGTTTTGACTTTCTGACTTCAGTAGCTCCGTTTTGCCTGAAAGTTGCAATGCTTGATCTTGATAGCTTGAGGGTTACTCTGATGCCAACCTCGGGTGCAGACCTGCTATTTATAGCCGTGCCCTGACTTACTAAAAATAGTAAGTTCTCCGACTTTGCTCAAATTTTGCCAGCAGGTACCTTGAAGTGTGCTGACATGGGTGGGGTACTTTGTTTCGGCTATTTTTGGATTTTACCCCCTATAAAAGTGGAAACCCTAATTTGATTTGCATGTATCCCGAGCGGTCTCCGTTTGACTTCGTTCCTTCTGCATGTCGTTCTGCTTGCTGGACTGGAGTGTTGGGCGGCTGCCGGAGTGTACCTGCTAAAAATAGAAACTGTCTGAAAAGTGACTCATTCACTGCTGGATGGTTTTGCATGTCATATTGCCTGCGGGATCTCAAAAAACCCAGAAAAACCCAGAAAACTGGTCTGCATGCATGCACTGGCTAAAAATAGTAAGTCCTCAAAACTCGATCTTCTCTGCTTGCAAGCCACACCGTTGCGAAGCTCCCGAAAAACCCATAAAGAAAAACCCGACATGCGTTGAAAAACACTGCATGCGAACCCTAAAATAGCCTCCGAAGGCTGAACTCTGAAAGTGGTTGTCTCGGTTTGCATGTTACATCACTGCGAAGGTTTTGGAAAACCCAGAAGGATTCTCCAGACATGCATCTGAAAAGCTCATGTGGAAACCCTGAAAACGGCTCTTGAAGCCTGAACTGCCAAAAATAGCAAGTCGTCTAATCTGGCTCAAAATTTACGTGTAGGCAGCTTGAAGTTACCCGGATGCAGTGGAACTGACAGAATTCCAAAATCTCAATAAAATAGTCCCAAGTTGAATACTTACTAAAAATAGTAAGTTGCCAGAATACAGTGAAAATTTAGGGGGACTCTGCTGGAAGTCTTCTGACTGCTGCTCTAAGCTTAGATTTCAATTTTATAACTCAGTCTGACCTTAAATAAGCCTGAAGGATGAAAACCCTAATTACACAGACTTGACCAATATTTCAACCCGGGTCAAACGACGGGACAATCCCCGGAAGGACCAGAGACCAGAGAGAGAGCGAACCAAAGCCAAAAGACCAGACTGGAGCAAAATTTAGGGGGTCCCCATCTTGATGGGGTGATGTGTGAAAAAGGTCACAACATGACCTTTTTCCTTTTGTTTTTTAAAAAATCATCAAAATAATCGTTGCACCACAGGAGTCTTTTGCGAGTTTCATAAGGTGTTGAGGGACGTCTGGGAGTCTCGAGGACATCCCAAAGTCCCCTTTTGGAGTTTCTTGGAAGAAATGTTTAGGGGTCTCGAGGACGTCTAGAAGTCTAAGGGGACATCCCAAAGTCCCCTTTCGGAGATTCTCGGGAAGAAACGTCCAAGAAACATTCCCCTTTTAAGGAAACGTCTAGGAAACGGCGGAGGAAACTTGGGGACAGCGGGGGGACGTTTCCCAGGCATCCCCGCGTCTCGGGGACATCCTCGTCTCGGAAATGCTTGGTTTTTCAGGGGGGATGTGTCCCCATGGAACGCTGGTATTTATACAATTGGATTTGCATTAAAGGAAAATCACAAACGTAAAAAGATTAATTTCCAGCAATATAGACATGAATTTGTGCATGTGCACATTATAAATAAAGTAAAACAAAGGATGTAGGTGTCAGCCAATACCTATAGCACATAATTTTGAAGCCTTACATATGTTAGTTCAGTATCAATTTGCATTGGATCAGCAAATAATAAGATTTTAAATACATGCTTAAAAATTAAGAATAGAACATTGCAATATCCAAATCAAATACAGACCAATCAAGCTATCACATGCAAAGACTTTTGGATTGACTAGCTCAAGCAAAACACCTATGTTCCATAGAGTTTCACAACAGTGGGACTGGGAGATGTAGGGACTGGTTTCAAGAACAAAGGGAATATGGACCAAACTATGGGGACAAAGATGGGACAGCAATTGGTGGTGCAAATATTATATATATAAAAATTAAACTAACTAAATTTTATAATTATTAAACTAGTTAATAATAAATATATTATATTAATATAAATATGCCTTCCCCATGAGTCCTATGTCTTCTTTGACACCAAATCTTGATTATTTCTGACCAAATCTTCATTCTTCACAGAACTAACAGTGACACTGGGGAATCTAACCAATCTAAATTGTTGAATTATTTTATTTATTTTCTTCTCTGTTTTAAAAGTCAATGCAACATGATAGGCCAAAACTAGGGTATAATATAAAATGGATTTAATGTTTAATAATAAAATTCAGTTTGGTCTAAGTGTCAATCTGGGGGCATAAACTTGTGAAAGGCATCATGGCTATATGCGCAAGGGCTGCAAGTAGTGAGGTGAGTGTGGATGAAACGCAACCATTCTAATGAAAACAAAATAATTCTTTAAAATTGCTACAAAAATTCAAAACAATTCTACTACAAAAACTGTGCAGGCTGTTGAAATTGAGCAGCCTGTTAGAACTATGTAGATTTATGAAACTATATGTGACAAGAATTGTGAAATATCCCAACCAATATATGTGCAATTTTTTCTGATTTTTGCCACACAAAATGATGCCCTATTTTTCTGATTTTAAATTTCTGCTTAAACTCTAGTGTGTTGATGTAATTTTCTAAGTTTTATAATGCATGAACAGTAGTATATAATGCAACCAAAAGATAGAAAAACTTGTAGCAGATAATAGTAGCATTAAATCACCAAAATAGCATGATTAGAATCTTCAATATGAACCAACAAATGTCTCATATAAACCTTCAGTCTGCTGCTACAAAATATGAATGCAAATTACAAAGTAAAGTGGGCTTCAAACATTCGCCACAACATGAAGAAACGGTAAACCCCAATAATGCAGATGCAACTAACCCTAAATGGGCGAAGCTGCTCCAGCTACAAATATGCAACTGAATGATGAAAAAACAACTGAAATAACCCTACCAAGGGTGCGCTGGCCTGCTGGACTGATGTTAGGGTTTTGCCACCCTAGAAAATCTGATTTAGAACCTCCAACTTGCACAACTCCCCCTTCAAATCAGAAATCTAAATTCTGATGCAAACTGACATGAAACTAGCAATTATCTCCATTGAAGCACATAGGAACCTCCGTCATGAAGTCCTCCTTGGAAGAAGTTGGAGTTTCGTCCAACTTCCTCTTGATTCTCAAGGGTTTTCGTCCTTAGAGAATTCACCACTAAGCAAAGCAGAAATGCAAATATAATTTGATTGATGATTAATGCCTCCAAAATCATCGTGTATAAATACACATCTTGTATAACTCCCAATCTAACCGACCTAGGTTTTGGCAATTTGAATTGTTTTAATTCATTTTTAAGCCTCCTTTTCTTGGGCGCCAAATCCCAATATATATTTATTTTATTTTTTATTCTTCTCCTTATTCCTCCAAGGGTCATCTAGGCCCATATATATATATAATATATTTTGGCATATATATTTAAATGCTTTTCCCTCCTTTTTGGGCGCCCAAACACAAAATAATAAAATATTATTTTGTTATCTGATTTTTGCATAAGGGACATTACAAACTATGAGCAAAACTACAATTTAAAACATTGTCAAAAGAAATAAGTAATTAAATTTATGAGAACTAATAAAAATTATTATGATTCAACAAGCTATAAATTGAATGAAAAAAAAAACAACTTTAAATATAAATAAATAATAAATAAATTCACCACCGTTTCATGAGAGTGGGCCCTCCTCTCCTTCCACAGGATGATAAAAATAATTTATTGCAAACTCCTTAGGACTCAGACAAACTACTGTCTATTATTTCTTTTCTAAAAAAAATACATATATCATCTCACGTCATTTCTTACATATTATATAAGAAATGAGGCATTAATCATTACACTAATTCTACATAATGCTTCCCTATGATCTCTCCACAATATCAGACTTCAAATGAAAAACTTGTGGAGAGAATCATGAAACTAAGATGTGCTTAACATGGCAGGTTTGTTTGGTCTTTTTCATAACAAAATAACCAATATATCAAATTGGTTTCGACAAAATAATATGAACATTTATTTTTGTCTCATGGCCATAATAGGGAGTATAAAAAGTTGTTTATGGCCAGCAAATATTGTGTTTAGCTTGTGGCCATTACAATATAAGAATTTGTTATAACAAAAGATTAAAATATAGCTTATCAAATATAGTAAAAAGTGTTTATTAGCTGGAAATAATTTGTTTGCAAGTGCACCCACAGGTGACAGGAAGTTTGTTGTGAAGTCTATTATCTCCACCTTTATTGATATACTGCTGGAATTATTTTCTCAACATAATGACAACAAATATTAGAAACTATAATATTTAATTTTCATATATTTTACCTAAAAACTATAATAATATTATTTATTTATATTTAATCATATGCAGCAAAAATATTAAAAAGGTTAGGATATGATATGGAAATGGAGCACAAAATGTGGGGATTATGGTATAAGAATATTGGATAAAATATGGGATAAAATAGAACATAAATGTCTCTCATCACAGCAGTCCACAGAAACTCACAAACATTTTAGAAAACTCAATAACATCCACCACAACTCCACCCTCACTGTCTCATCCACTCTCTACTAAGCCCAAGGTGTCTGTGAGGTACAAATTAAGAAATATTTGATCACCGACTTCCTAAACTTAAGATCTGAGTAAACAAAAACAGTAACAGCTGTTTTAACAGTCCATTTTGCCTCCAGTGCCATGTAAATATTCCTTCTTTCTTCCAAGTTATCTTTTGTACATGCCATAATGTTGTCTGTTTTTTCAAAGCTTTGACACAATTCAAAATCATTATCATGACATAGAGAAACTTAAACTCGTGTGAAAACTCCCCAGCATCCCTGGGATGGTCAAGGGACATCGAAGCATCCCCTGGCCATCTTGGGGACATCAGGGAGTCCCCCCAATATCCTCTTCAAAGAGGGAAATCCACTGCTTCTACAGAGATGTCTCAGGGACATCCCCGCTTGCATTTGGCCATGGGGAGGTGGTCCCTAAATAGGACCATTTTTGGTGAGGGACCGGCATCCATGAAACACTAGAAAATACAAAATGATGATGCAGCTCTAATCAATGTGTGTGTTGTACACCTTATCATACACGTGTAAAACCCATAAAAAGCAGCATATTGCATCCTTTATAAGTCATCCAAAGGCTTGCCATCAAGTGGCAATGCTTAAGCACTTCAAATTTGCATTTTCTCTGAACATAAAGTTTAAGTGCTTACAATTTTAGATTTTTTTTTAAACCTTTTTCTTTTTGATAATTCTTTACAACTAGTTTACACTTTCTTTCTTTTTTTTATATAAATAGATCCAGACTGAACTGGACAGGTTTGGCCAGCCCAAAAATTCACACTGGAATGAACCTCATCTAGTATCTGTAATAACCAACCCCAAATATTTATTTTTTTGTGTTTTCCCAGTATTCACTTCCTTGCTGGTTGTGTTTGTGTTGCGAGAGTTTAATGTGTAGGGTTTCATGAGCCATTCATTGTTTTTGACATTGCATGAAATATATAATGCAAAGAACACAAAATTGAAGCAAATGCACTAGGAAAGATAACTTTCTGAGCTTCTAATATTCAGATTTAAATAACAGAAAATTACAGTCCATTGTAGTACATTTTTTTCAACTCAGAATTTTAAGTATTTTTTTCCAGAACTGTGAATAAGCTCCTTACAGCAGAAAATAAACGTCTTGTTGCCACATCCAACTCTCATTAAAGGGTCTTCAAATCCATATCAATGCCAATGCCAAGCTGTCCACCAACAGACCATTCAATAACAGAGAAAGGGAATACTTTCAGGCTTAAACCAGTCACCTGGCAGCAGTTAATAAACCCTGGATAATGTAGCCAAACAGCAGCAAATAGGGCATCCCAAAGGCAACGCACTGCATCATGACTCAGCCCATATTCACCATATTCTCCATCTACAGAACCAGCTGGTATTTAGCATCAATGGTGTTCTGTAGCAGCCTTACCAGCAACAGGGAAAACTGAGTTCTCTCACCCACAAGGCCATCCCCTTCTTTGAAGGTCAATTGTCTCTATAAATTCCAATACTCACTCAAAAAAAACAGACAAGTACTCATAAGAATCGCCATGCTAAGAGTCTTTCACTAAATCAATACCCATAATGAAATAAAAATCCTTCTCTGAGTTATGAGCCAAAATATGGTTTTCAGGTGCCAAACTGAGTGCCCAGAAATCATTAAAAATCACCACCAAAAAGCAACCAAACTTCATCAAATCGATACAATATCATCACAAGCCAAAATCTCACAATCCCACTTCAAAATATGATCAAAATCTTCAATCCAAAGGTCTGTAATCTGCAACTTTGAAGCACAAATGAAGCCTCTGAATGAGACCTCCAAAAACCCTCCTGATGTTGTCTTTCAAACACGAAGAGAGTGTGATCTACAGAGGTTTCCGTCCCTACAAACCCCTGTTTCCTCCAAAGCCAAGCTTCCACAGAAATGTACGACCAAGTTTCATAATCCCAGCATAATCCAAAATGAAGCTCTTTCTTTCCTTATATCTCCTCTCATTTCCAACGCCAAAACACTTTAGCCTTTGTTTTTAATAATATTTGAATCTTTTTTTTTCAATAACTTGGGCGCCCAAAGTATGGCTCATCTAAAAGATATAATTTAAAATCTTTTTACCCCAACATTAGCTTTTCATTTAAAATTTAATTCTTTTCTCTTCATAGGCGTCCACCCTCAATATGCAATATAAAATGCTTTAAAAGCTCATTTAGAAACGACTTAAAGTCATCGTACTAGGCATCAAGGTACAAAATAGTCCCCCCTCATGACCCTCAACGAATAAAAATAAAGTCATTTTATTAAAATCCAATTTTCGAAGGAGGAAATAAATATTAAAATGTCTCAACCTTAGAAATAGATGCCTCCAATGAAAAATGCGCTAAGAGATAACCCTGACCGGGTCCCGCCTACCCTAGATGACTTACTATTTTTAGGACTTCCTAAAAATAGTAAGTAGCGCTTTGAAACTCGAATCAGAGGGAAACTGAGGAGCTCAAAAGGGCTCACTAAGGACAGAAGCATGGCACCAGACCCCTTGCTAAAAATAGCACTTACTAAAAATAGTAAGTGTATCAGAATCAACCCAATTGAAAGAGGATGTCGTAAAATGGGGACAGTACAGTATCAACCACAGCTAGTAACTAAACTTTTTAATATTATCATTGTTATCCTAAGTGTTAGGATCATAGTAAGATTTGATTTGCTTCAACATTCTCACTCGTGCTCAAAATGAAATTGTATGAGATCAATCTATGCTACTACTTCAAAGAATAAATAGATTGCATTTGCATTCTAAAGAGTGTGCCTCTAGGGTTGGGGTCAAGGAGGACAGTCTTGAATGAAAAATTGAAGGAAACAATCTATAGTCAGCACTTGACTGATGTAAGGGCTCAACCATTAGGACAGTTGTAATGTTCCCCTTTTGGCAGTAATCCTGTCAGTGGCTCATCAGCCTATTCCGGAATCCTGTAGGCTCGTTGAGGTGTTTCAAAGGGTTTCAGTTTTGGAAGATTTGTGTTCTTTCCTCATTATTTACTATTTATAGTAAATACTATTTTTGGCAGTTAGCAGTTGTCAGCCTTCAGTTCATCACGTCATTCGAAGCAGTTTTCAATATTAAGCCTTGGCCATTTAAAAATATCATTTTAATGAATCTCTTCATTAAAAAGGCAAATTATTCTAATTTGCAGTTGACCCCTTGGCCTAAGGTATTAACTTAAGTTATTTTAAAAAGGGGACTTTAAGGGTGGCGCCTCATGAAGGAAATTTAAAGTGTTTTATTAATTCTTCTTTGTCTCAAGTGGGGTGTATTTTTTAGAAGGAACTATAATTCCTTTTCGAAATTTGAAAAGGCTTGGCTTTTGGTGTACCTTCTTGGAGGATTTGAACAGTCTCCTATCTTCCTTTAAAATTGAGGCTTGGCTCCAACATTTGATCATCCATTATTTTGCTAAAGTTATGCTGTCAAAATGATTTATCATTTTATACTTCGAGGAATGCTGACCTCCTAGTTCTTCCTTCAATTTTGTGTTTGCAAGACAACACCTAGTTGAATTATTGTTGCTTCTCATCCAGACTAGCAGATTGTGTTTCAAAGTCTTTTGGAGCTGTTTTTGTGTCTTAACTGGGGCGCCTATCTCCCAATTGATCTATGCCTTTGACTTCACGCCATTCGGAGGTATTTTGATCGAGTTATGAGCATTTTATATAATTCTGTAATTGTTGATTTCCATTTCCAGAATTACAGTTTCCTGAGATAAAGCAATTCATTTGCTATTTCCATATTCTATCTTCTCTCCTCTCATTCTTTAACTCGGAAAACATTGTATAAAAGTGGTGCTTAGAAATTGGTGTTGAACATTGTAATTTGCAGCTTTTCACTTTGTATGAACTGTTAACAGTAGTACTGTTTCAGTTTTAGCTTTGCTGCATTAATTAATTAACTTCACATTAAGCACCCCTGGATGGTATACTGCCAGTGTGGATAATTTGTTTTGTAATATCTTTCATGCCCACTTCAAGTGGTGAATCCCCACTCATCAGTGGATGCCTGTCGCAGCAAAAGAAGTATTAATTTGTAATATGTTTCCCCCTACTGTTTGGTGGTAGCGTGGAAAGCTCTTTGGCTGGTTATCCGCCTTGTTCTTTTGAATTCAGCAGTAGTACTCCACCATATGTTAGCACCTCGCCTGCAAAGGGATCTTGAGTGCACATCCTTGGTGTCGAGTTTAATATTTCTCTTTCAGTATAATCTCGTACTTGTTGATTCAGTAGATCCTTAGGGATCCTCTGACCATATGCTCGCCCCTCCTCCTTAAGTGGTTTTAAGGCGCATTCCTGGTTAGAGTTCTTTCATGTAGGTTTTGGTTATGCTAACCTTAACAGGTAATTGATTCTATTGTAAATGTTTGGTTTAAAAATCAAAAAAATTGAGAGAGAATATTTCAACAGCATTCAACCTTTAGGTTGAGAGGCGAGTGATAGCGAACTAGTCAATTTTGCAAAGTAAAATCCAAAGCCTTTTGGTTCTCAACTGCCTCTAGTGTTGGTGTCAAGGAGGAAAAGGAAGGAGAGCCACTTCTCCACTCAACCAATGGAATGGAAATTGACTGCTAGCCTTTAGGGTTGAGGTCAAGGATTGGCAGGGCCTTTAGGCACTTGAGATAGTAGACCACCTCCTAAATACATGGAACATTTTTTCTGTCCATGAAGAAAAGCATTTAACTCTAATTTCTAACCATGTCATTTATTTTTCTTATACTAAAATCCACAAAATCAGTATTCTAAATTAAACTCTTTTCAGAAAAGAAAAAACATCATATCACAAGAGCCTTTTATAGCGACTGAGAAATCCACAGTAGTAGAACAATAACAAAGCATAAGAGGTCTGGTCATCTGATTAAATAAGTTATTTAAGATTCATCTGTACTAATGTAAATCCTATTTTTCTAAGAAGATAAAGATATTTATTTACATCCAAATACATGCCAAATACTTGCTTCCTAGTTTCTAAGGATGGCTTACCTCTCACTTCTAAGGATGAAAGGGTCATCTTGGAAACTTCATTGAGTCTTTCAATGGCACCACTAATATCTCCTCTGTATTAACCATCCATATGTTAGTCAGATATTCAAGGTATGCAAATTAGAATGTAATTTTAGACAATTTTGCAAATATCACAATGAGTTTTGAATTATATATTGTTCTCAATTAAGAATTAGTTTGTAATTGGAAAGAGACCAAATGAAACATACGTTGAACACAAATCATTAGCAGTAACAGAATAAGTTATTAATGACATTACGTCTAGATTCGTGTCTCAGTAATGTTTCCATATATTTCAATGATATGAAATTACAAACATTAGACCTACATGAAATGCTTCTATTCTACAGTACATCAGATCTATTTTGCTTGCATCACAGAAATATCTATGGTGCTTACTTTGTAGGGATTTTTCCAGAAACAAATGTACCATCAAATCTTTATCCTCCATGTTGAGGATCGTCAACTTAGACAAGTCTTAATATCTTTCTGGAGAGATTTAATCTACAAGAGCAGAACATTATCTAATTTCTATATTCTACTTTGAAGATCAAGACTCTTATAAATATGTTTGAGAAAAGACGTGACCTTTAGATTGACATCCCTCCGATTAAGCAAGGCTGACAATCAATCATAATCAAGACATAAATATATATATCAGTTGATCTTTGACCGAAGCTACCAGATTTCAACACTCCCTCTTAGCTAGGGAAGAGAACTCCAATCAAGTATATATATATTGATATCACCTAACTTGTGATATCAGAAGATATGGTATGCTTCTGGAAGTGTCAAGTCACATGACATTCTTCATAACACATCTTCTATAATCAATACTCCTCTAGGCTAAGGAGGATAACTTCCACTAAGTAAAAATGATATCACCTAACTCGTGATATCAAAAGATATGGTATGCTTCTGAAAGTGTCAAGTCACATGACATTCTCCATAACACATCTTCACTACTCAACACTCCCTCTACAACTGGAGAAGATAACATCTATCAAGTAAAATTGCTATCACCTAACTCGTGATATCAGAAGATATGGTATGCTTCTGAAAGTGTCAAGTCACATGACATTCTTCATAACATATCTTCACTACTCAACACTCCCTCTACAACTGGAGAAGATAACTTCTATCAAGTAAAATTGATATCACCTAACTTGTGATATCAGAAGATATGGTATGCTTCTGAAAGTGTCAAGTCAAATGACATTCTTCATAACATATCTTCATTATGGTATGTGCACCGACATCAAGTCACATGATGTCTACCATAATTCATGGCATATCCACGGATATATATAAATATCCACCATGATTATCTCTTTAAGGATCACAATGATCTTCAGATGACATCAAGTCCCATGATATCCATCAAAGTGTCCAAGAGATACTATCATGACATGTCCACAGATATCAAGTCACATGATATCTATCATGATAGTTCATTATTGTAGAGTCGTCATTTTACAATGTCAAATACAAGTGTTCATTATTGTAAGATCGTCACCTTTCAATAATGTACATAGGGTAGTAGGCCCATAAGGTCATGGAGTCACACACATGACAAAAGAGTTTACACATTAAACATCTTTATGTATTAGTACAGCTTATAAACAAATTTGAATTTCAAACATAATATCAAATTACATACCAAGTTTTCTTCCCGAAGAGTTCAACCTTAACTCTGGAGAGAAGTTTTTGAGTATGTCCGTTGTTTAAACATTTGAACTAGTATACTCCAACTGGATCACATTCCTTTCTACCATGTCTCATAATGGTAGGGGATCTCAATGTGCTTAGATCAAGGAGTCTCACAAGCAATTTACGAAGCCAAACTACTTCTCTTGCCCTCATAAAGGCTGCAATGTATTCAGTTTTTGTCGAGCTTTTGTGCCACAAAAGACTGTTTTCTGCAGATCCAATAGATCATAGCCGATCCTAAACTGAAGCAACATCCTGATGTGCTTTCCTGATCGGTTACACTCCCAGCCTAAACAAATCCAATGGTGTCGTGAAGATATCTCAATTTGTGTTTTTACAACCAAAAGATGAATTTCTTTTGGCTCACATCTGAACTGGCTTAGAGCATTCACTAGTACCTTCCATTTGCAGTAGGAGTGTTTTATTAACTGAGCTACTGGCCTCTTGTGGCCAGCCCATCATTAGTCCGGGTGTGGCTTATATCCAACACCCCCCCTTAAGCCATACTGCGGGTGCATGGGGCTCTTTAGATCCTGGGACCTATCGTCATGGAGTCTCTTAACATGACGCCTCATCTCAATCTCAGAGATGAACAAGTCTTTCACCTCATATTTCTCTATCTCAAAGCATTACAACAAGTGAAGATGAGACTCCCTCTGAAGCTCTAATTACTTCTTCTTAGAAGGGATGACTTCAGCCATCCACACAATCTAATGGTTGCAAGCAGAGTCTTCATTTTCTTCTTCTTTTGTAAACAAGCTCTTATGCTTCTGATCCGTCCTGAAAGCATCTAGAAGAGATTATAAATAGTTCATAACTATCCAAAAATCATACAAGTTATATCATGAATGAAATTTTCAAAGGATCTTATGCTGGTGAACACAACACAATTCAAGAGAACTCACAAGATCAAAACAAATGATATAACTCAACAACCAAAGAATACTTATCTCTTTAAATATTTTGATCCGTCCTTAATGAAGTCATGAATCCGAACGATCAATCACAATATCTGCTCTCTCTGCCCTTTACAGTGGCGTCGATCGCATTGAGTCTACCTTTCGCATGAGCTAAAAATCGAAGATTCCGTTTTTATTCTTGAGTGAGATGATCGATGGCTTTGGTTCGGAGTTATTAATATTTGAAGCTACTTTAGAAACAATCAAGAATAACTACTTCTACTACGAAGTCGGCGTCCTACTTAGCCGCCATACTATTGATATCGCAATTTAATGGAGTTGGGGAGATTAGTATGTCAAGGCCAAGTAATAGCATTTGCTTGTCTTTCTTGAGCCTATCGAACCCAAGGGAAACCAAGACAACACCGCCAAACTCCTACAGTCGACGCTTTCTCAGAAGGTATTATCATCGTTGATTGAGTGGTCGCAGGAAGTCAATCAATTCCAATCGCATCACATTGATGTAGTCTGCCACCAATGTGGAAATGATTAATCATGATAGGCATACTGATTTCAAACTATTTTTTATTATTATTTTCCGGGGGCAAATCTCTTTGCTGGCGGCTACGTAGCCTTCGGCTCTCGCCACCTGCAATCACTGGTGACACCTTCAGCTCTTGCCACCCGCAACCGCAATCACATACGATGGCAATACAAATAAGCCTTCAGAGTGTCCGCAATGAACAGAGCCTAGTGCACAAGGGAGCCCGATACATTTCCATATAACCTCGTGAGAAAAACGTGATGTCTCCAAGGAATGATGTGTCCATCTTAGATACCCGATGGTAGATGAAACCTGTAATCGCGACCCTGTATCTAGAAAATCGCGACCCTGTATGTGAAGACACCTGGAGATGATAGACGGGAATTGAGGGATCAATAACTTTCACAAAACAAGAGCTCCTGTCCAACTTCTGGTGATGCCTCAATGTTATTCGCTGCAATTACTGATACTTCCGTGGGCGTGCTTGGTAGGTCCGATGGTGACGCCAAGAAAGATACATCTATTGCAAATACATTGTTGGGGACACGGCTTTCCACCCGAGACGACAATTCATATCACGAAGGCTGACTTTTTCATCGAGCAACCAATCCGCTTGAACATACAGGCGACTCTTTCAGATCCGGGATCCTCTCCAATTCTGTGGAGTTTCTATCGTGGGACTGAATTGTAACAATTCCTCTGATGTAATCGATGATATTGTTCAGACTTGTTATAACGCAGCTCTGATACCATGTTGGGGATCGTCAACTTAGACAAGTCTTAATATCTTTCTGGAGAGATTTAATCTACAAGAGCAGAACATTATCTGATTTCTATATTCTACTTTGAAGATCAAGACTCTTATAAATATGTTTGAGAAAAGACGTGACCTTTCGATTGACATCCCTCCGATTAAGCAAGGCCAACAATCATCATAATCAAGACATAAATATATATATCAGTTGATCTCTGACCACTACCAGATTTCAACACTCCAATATAAACACAAATCCAATTTGTTTTCCTCATATAAGTTCAATTTTCTTAAACACAAGCATCCATAAACACAAATAAGTAGGCATATTATTTGATTTCATACATTTCATTTTGAAGTGATTGCAAACATAAGGCATGACAGCACAACAGGATTATAATAGACCAAATACGCAAACAGAAGTTGAAAATAGTAAACACAAGTATCACCCAAAAATATCTAATGCATTGACAAATACAATTATACAAACAAAGCCAATGTACCTCTATTGTGTAGGACATGGCAAAGTACTAACATGACAACTACAACTCACAGCCCCTCCATCTCTATCACCTTTAATCCAAAAGGGTGAAAACCAGGAGATGTCATCTTGGATCCCTCTCAAGTTTAGGTAGGATTCGGGAACAAACAATGCTCCTCTTTGATCATGGTAGAAAGAGGTTCCCTAATGATTTGAGATTGCAGCTCTTATTCCTTTTCATTCCTTCACAGAAATTTCTATAAGAAAGTGAAATATGGATAATTGCCAAAAAAAGGTTTACAGAATTACAATCTGTTGCTCACTATTCAAATGAAGGTGAAATTGGATTTCTTCTTAATGCTTAAAAATGTAAAATATATGGTCAGGTGAAGAGGTAGAACAAGGCAAGGGGACTAAACAAACTTCTATAGGAAGAACTTAGACTTCTTGCTCAAAAATGCTAAGCATTAAATTCACTAAAATCTGAAAGTGTACGTATATGAGAAGACATTGAATCCTTAAGAAGAAAGGACCTCTGTCAAGCAATATCCACCATACCAAACTGTGAATCATCTACACAATTCCAATTTGAACATCATTAAAGCACAAACTAACAAAACTTTCAATACAAGAACACCAATACCAACAACAAATATTTGTACATCATGTGAGTTTAATACACAATCTAAGTCCAGCTTTTATAACCTATAGTCTGATAATATATCAAAGCAAGAGTAGTAAAGTAAATTAATTAATGTTATGTGTTGCAGGAATTTTGCCAAAACAATAGTTAAACAACAAAATAAAATTGTCAAGTATCTCATTCTTCAAGCCAGTAAATACTTTGCAAATTGAATAGCTTGACCACAAGATTTAGCTTTTTCAAAAATTATTCAGGATCTAGATTTCCAGTAAGACCTCAACCATTAGACTCTGTAGCTTAAATTAAGCAAAGGATTAGCTCCGATTTCCAAAGATACTAAAGCCTTGTTCAATAAAGGATGAGATGCAGGAATAAGGATGAATTGATTTGTCTAAATGCTATATTCTTAGAGTGAAAAGAAGGCTTGACAGAATATGTTAAACTAGCCAGTTCATTCAGTATTCTAAGGGTTCTAAAATTTCATCTTGACTCATCCAACTGTCATAATGAATTCTAATGACTCGTAAAATTCTAACTTTCAGCCTGGAAACATAGAATAAACATATAAAGCCTTGCCACTGAAGCTCTTTGGATTTACTGTGACAGTAGATAAGCACAGAAACAGCAAAGAGTGGAATGGGGCATAAAGAAGATTTAAAGGCCGTTTTCAAGTATCTCACCTATCTGTATAAAGTGTTGCCATTGCAAGTAATAACCTCCCTGCAGCATTGGCAGTTGATGTGTCAGCCCCTTGGAAGATGGAGAGTCCTTGCTCTAACACACGCAAAGCCTCTTGATATGATGTGGCTTTACATACAAAAGAAGAGTATTAACAGAAGCTTCAATCAATAAAGGCCAGCTACATGTACTAAGCATTACACAAAAACATCAAAACTCTGGCATGAAATCAAGCCTGGTGTTAGTTTATGTCAGAACTCTCATTATAAATTGCAAAATAAATAAAGAAATAAATTCATCCAGTTAAGTGATCAATCCTTTGCCCAATATAAAGATGAAGTTGAATTACACTTTTTCTATACAAAATTAGAACTATCCATCCACATACACTGTCATATTTGCTAGTAACTTAGTAAGTGATCAAATGCAATTAGATATCTCATGCTTTTCTCACTTGCAGGTCACCTCTAGATCTACATTAGTGTGGTCTCATTAGAAATTCTACTTCTTCAGACATGGGGAACAAACATGGAATCCAATTAGAAAACAAGCCTGCAAGTATTCTAACAACCACAGGCCAAGACACAAAAGTTATGAAGCACTTGTTACATGCTCTAGTTAAAACAGGTAGAATTCTAGCTAAAAGGACACAGTCATATGATGATTTATTGGCATTCAACTGCATATTTTTTTGTCACTCTTCATTGACCCACCCACCCGTTAAAGTCAGTTGGTCAAAGCCCAGTTATGTAGGGGAGATCCCTTTATCTTCCTCCCACCCTACACTATTGCTTCACAATTTGGAGAAGGGTATGTCAATGGAATGCACTTCATTCCTCTATCACTTGGCTACGACGGGGAGTGCGGTGGGCATAGCGCAGTGAACACGGTGGTCGGGGTGAACTTTAACCCCCCACCCAACGGCCAACCTATATTTTGAGCCAATTTCTAGCAAATGCTCAACAAGTAACAATAGCCTTAATGCAAGTAATAACCTACCTTAAGGGATTCCAGTTATTCTTTTCTAAATTATTTGCACCAATTTTAGTTAAAGTAACCTACCTTAATGCCCAATGGGTTTGGGTCTAGTGGTAGGGAGCGAGGAGTTTCACACCATATATCCAAGTTCAAATCCCACCATGTGGGGGATCCCTTGTAGTGGCCATGGGGACACCTCGAGGTAGGGGCCGCACTTATGCAATGTATGGACCGATGCCCACCCCTATGTTTTTCCATGGGGGCATTCTGAGGTAAGGTCAATTGTAACCATATTAAGGAACCAAGCCCACCCCCCATATCCTCTATGGGCTGCCCCCCACCAGCTTAATCTAGTGGAAAAATTTCCCAAGGCCATCAAGATCTTGTATCCAGATTTACTTGCAAAATGTAGAGTGAGGCATTTGCATGTCGCCCGAGGGTACATCCCTTGTCTAAAACTTTAGCCCACAAGGCATGGACCAAACAGTTAAGTTGTTGTAAGACAGATAGTGGCCACAAGTTCAAATCCCTAACTTCAACTACTACATGAGTAAGGACAACTCGTGGTGGGAGGTTATAAGGGCCACATAATTAGCATCTCGCAAATGGGATTCCAGCTAGGGTCAATTCCTTCATACCCAAAAAAAAGTAACCTACCTTCATAAAAGGGATCCAAAATATTCTTTTCTAAATTATTTGCACCAATTTTAGTTAAAGTACAATTGTTAGTCAACAAACATACTACTCAATACTATAAACATGTCATTTCCCACCTTTTGCTAGTCACAATAGCTTCTTTATGACCTATTGCATCAAAAGAAGTTTTTTTTTTTTTAGGGACTGAAATAAAATATGAAAACTTTGTGGCTGTTGTAAAGCTTGACAATGAACAAAAGAAAAAATGTATGCCAAGATCTGTTGCAGCCCATGCCTATTCCTAACCAAAAAATGGAAATCCATAAGCATGGACATCAAAGAATGATATGTAAAATGTCAGTTTATGTAATGGTTGATTGGTTGTCAAAGTATGCCCTTTTTTTTCGATGACTAATAGCTTTATTACTTTTTATATACTAAAAAGAGAATAACACACTATTCACAAAAATAGGGGAAAATGGTAGAAGGCACACTCTAAAAGTCTATGCAGGGTTGAGCCTAAATAACAAGACAAAACAAAGTTTAACAAGACCAAGTCCAAACAACAAGAACCAACAAAGCCGCTAGGTAACAAGAGCTACACCATCAAGGGGGGGATCACAATCATCCGGTTTATCCCATACATCACCAGTGATGTAACCATCAATAATTGGTTCCTAACCAATAAGAGCACCCTCCTCTTCTCAATCTTCATCGACAAGTTGCTTGACACAAACAAGAGAAATTGCCAAATCCAGGCAAGGAAACTTGCTAGAATCTGACCAGCCAAGAGCACCATGCCCATATGAAGCAGCTAATGGGAGATGAGAAGGTTAAGACCATTTGTGAGCAACACAATCCCTAGCTCATCTAGAAGGCAGTTGAGAGCCATGTGAATGGGAACCATGATCTCTTTTGCAAGTTGGCTACATCTATATCTATGCCCACATGGAGGGGAGTGACCTTGGTGTGAGGCAAAAGCATACAACACTCTAGTAATCGTACAAGGGGTATAACCCCAATGATATAAAAGCACATGCAAATAAGCAACTTCAAATGCAACATTGTTTGCTTGCAACTAAATCTTCATAAGCACATTAAGGCTAATCATAGCTTTAGTGTAAAATGAGATATGAATATCAACTACACAATGAAAAAAAATAGCAAAAAATTGTCTTTCCAAATGCTAAAAATAATCTCCACCCTAAAAGCATGCCAACTTTGAGTAAATTTGAAAGGAGGTAGGGTTAATCTCCCAACAAAACCATATGCAATGAAAATGGGTCAAGCTTGAATGGCTTGAAGAAGTCATTAATCCAAGTCCAAGCTTCCTAGGCTCTAATACAAAACCAAAAAAGGTGCTTGAGAGTCTCAGGTTGTCCTCAAAATGGACAATAGGGATTAAGAACTCCCATATGAGACAAGTGGGATCCATGCGGGAAGGCTTTGATAAATTATGCACCAAGAAAAATAAGTAAACTTGGGTTCAAGAATGGCTGACCATACAATCTAGAAATTGCGATGCCAAGTACCTAAAGAGGACTAGAGGTGCCAATGGTGATTTACGTAGGCCACCATGTGGGTAGTTGAAATATCCCACATAGGATTTTGCCCTAAAATCTGATTTTTAAACTCAAAATTCTGCCTTAATTCTCTGCACTTCAATTTTCTGCTCAAAGTCTAAACCCTAGAGTTTGATATGAATTTTCTGATTGCAAACAAGTATGAACAGCCAACATATATGCTTCCAAAACGCTCAAACAATAGGGTAAATATATCTATCTTTCAATTAAAACATAACCAGCAATGAACAACAACAAAATGACTATCCAAACATGAAAGAAATTTGATTCTCAATTTGTCCAAACTGCGGCTACAAAATCAAAACTATTGTCCATGCAAATACAACACAAAATGGGCTGAAACATGCCCAGAATTATCCCAAAGGTCTACTGCTACAAATCAGACCTTAAATTAGGTTTGTGCATACCAAAAACCAATAGCAAATGACCCAAAAAATTGATAGAAATGATCTCCCAAGGGCAGCACTCCAATTAGGGCATGAAGCCCTATGCCTTCCACTCTTCAACAACAAGGAGATCTGCTCCAAATCTGATTGCTTAGATCTGCAATAAGTCTGCTAGGGTTTTGCTGCTCCAAAATGACAACAATTGATGCACAACAACCCTCCGAACAACTCCAAATGATGGTACTCAAAATGTAGGGCAAAACCCTACGCAATGATGACAATAAGCACCAAAAAATCACTCCACAAACAATGGCAAATTATGGCACCCAAACTGATTTATAAATCTGAATTATGACTCTCCGCACTCAAATCTGATCCAAAATTCTGCTCCAAAATGATATGCAATCTGCTCCAAACTATGACCTAATTTTGATCCAAAAATGTTCTGCAAATTCTGCTCCAAAACTCGAAATCCTCCAATGAAGTGCAAGTATACCTCCATTATGAAGTCTTCTCAAGATGAGATTGGGTTTTCATCTAACTCACCCTTTATTCTCAAGGGTTTTCTTCCTTGGAATAAGCTGCTCAAAAGTGCAATCCAAAGCAATAGAAATAATAATTCCAATGTGATCTGAAATGTTTCCAAAGAACTTGTATTTCTTCACCTTTTCCCTCCAATTTGGCTGGCCCAATTTGGGCGCCCAATTTCGAAAAAAAATATATATATATATATTTTTAAAATTTTCCCACTGACCCAACTCCTTTGAAAATTAATAAAATATTTTGACGCCTCCAAATATAATAATAAATCATGAAAATGCATTTCCCACATCCACCATGCCAAGGAAAAATAGTTGAGCCATAAAGAATTATTTTTTCTAATTATGCAAGGCTCAAACCAAATATTCGGGGGACAATACAATCCTCCCTTCCCGAGATTGCTTGTCCTCAAACAATAACGAACTTGCATCCTCCAAATCTCCAAAAGCTCCATCCTTCAAGAATGAAAAACCCATCAAAGACCAAACACTAGACCAATCCGAAGAAGAAAGCCATGCCTGCTAACCAATGACAAAGAATGCGAACTCTGAAACACAAACGCAAGTCTCCAAGCTTTCGCTGCTCCACTCTGATACAATTATCAATACCTCATGATCCCAACGAAAAAGTGTGTCAATGATGCCAGCATCTGAATCCCAAATCACCACATCCTTGCATCTGTCAGACATGAGGAGATGGAAGCATTTCAAAGCACTAGCAACACAAAACCACCCTCCAACTCCTGTAGATCTCCCATGGATGTGAGGAATAAACAACATAGGTGCAAGGAAACGTATAACAGCTCCTCCTAAGTTGCTGATATGGAACAAAACATCAACCTCATGACTGAAAATCAGACCTATGTGGATGCAAATAACACCGCCAAGGTCATAGGATGATAGAGTATCAACCCTATGCCACTCTCCAATGGTGAGGAGATGATGCAACTCTCCTCCAAACTCCCGAACAGCTGCTATCCTCCAAGAGTTATACAAGAAATCCATGTTCCATAAAGTAGAACAGCCATCTTTTGTCAATGTAGGGAGTAGGTTCTCACTAACTAGGGCTGGAACACCAATGCAAACATGCTCACCTCCACGCCCAACGCCATAGTCCAGCTGCAATGCAAACATTAGTGCCTCAAGATCACAAATCATAGCAATGTCTCCATATCTAGGCTCATAAGCCAGCTGCAACCCAAAAGTATGCCATATAAATGCAAGTGTCTCCATGACATGCATCACCAATCTCTGGAATAGGGCAGCCTCCAACACTACCAAAGAATCAATATGATGATAGGGTTGCACCTCATCACCAACCAACTCTTCGTCTTTTCCAAGAAAGACCAATGAATCACCACAAATTGAATCACTTATGACTCCCTCTTCATGTGAACATTTGACACTAGTGGCTGATCCAATAAGTGTATGCTCAACTACTCTAATCTCCTCTAGGGTTTGGGTCTTCAAGGGGCCCTAAAACAAAGGCAACTCATGATGCAAATCAAGTACATGAACAAAAATTTCTGAATCATACCTTTCCACTTGTCCACCCAATTCTGCATACTCTTCTTGCTTGCTTTATTCAAGAGACTTTTCCTTTGCTTGCTCCACCACTATGCATTCTTCCCTTGGAAGAAATAGAGATCTAAGGTGTGACTCCCTTTGCCTCCTAGCTTGATCTAGCTGGTTACAATGTTCCTTTACCTCTTGCAAGCATTGTTTTGCTTGGACCGCCAACATCTTAGCTTCCTTTGCTCTTTGTAGCCAACCGTCACACAAGTCTTGAGCTCTCTTAACATCCTCCAAGGTATGATGAGAAAATTCAGACTTCTTGTGGCTTGAAACTTCAATACCTACCTTATGCTACACACCCAAATCACAAGTGCCAATCTTAGGAGATTCTTCTACCTCATTCACTTCATGTGAAGTCGTTGTTATGAATGAAGTAATAAGACTGATGTCATGAATCAAAAAATCAGACCTGTTGTCATACCTTATCATGCCATCCTCTAGTTCCTCAATCACGTCCCCATCCTTGGCTTCATGTCCTCCTACAAGTGCAGATCAAAAAGGTGGCTCTAACTGAAAATCACTTGCCTCCAATTTGAATCGAACCTCTACTCCTTTGGTTGTCATGTCATGATATTGTGAAGGTAGGGGACTACTATTACACATTAGAAATTCAGTCCTTACCTCTTCTTCTTCCATGAATGGGTGCTCATTCATTAGTGCAAGTCCAAGGGATGTCTTCAATGGAAAATCAAGTGTTTCATGTGCCATAACTTTTGTTCCATGGCGCCAAGCTAAATCTTCATGTGTATAGATCTCTTTTATCTTCATGACTTCATCATGGGATCTTCTATGTCCTTCGTCCATGTCTCCACCCTTTGTCATCTTCCAACAAAGCTTATCCTCATGATCTTTCGATTCTTGAAGAGCCCTTTGAGTGCTCCTCAAAGAATTCACTGTATCCTTAAGCTCAAGGGTGAGCTTGTCCACCTCATCTTCTTTACTTCTCAAAGCATTCGAGTGAGTCTCACCAAGTGTGAGGAGATGATCTATGTCAACAAATAAGTGTAGCTAGTTTGACTTCACTACCACCAAAACCTCCTTGAGTTCGTGCAAGCCATCAAGAGACATACCTCCTTCAAAATCTGCATGATTCCCTCGAGCCTTCCGACAAAAACCTGCCATCATCTTATGAACATGATCAAAATGAGCTAGGGCTACCACAATCTTACCTCCGTTTACCTTCAATTGTCCTTCCAAGTGATGTGACTAATGAGATCCATCACCTCCATGCAAAATTTTAGTTTGGTCTTCATAAATGTGCACCTCCAAATCAGCTTCCTTCATGGCCTCTTCTTCATTACATCCTGTTGTGACCTTTTCACACATCGCCCCATTGCAAATGGGGACCCTCTTGTTTTTTTTGCTTTTTGGGTTTTTTGCCTTGGCATCACAACTACTAATTACCATGTTTCTTTTACAATGAGGAGTTGAGTTTTTTGAAGGGTCACCCGAGCCAAGTAATGAATTTGAGCCCAAATCAGTGCACAAACATCATCAAAGTGTTTAGGAGGCCTTGAGGACGAAGATCGACTGTCATTTCAGTCAATTCTGACACCTAAATTTTAGGGTTTTTCACCCTGACCCCCTATTTTTAGGGACTTTATTTTTGGCATTTTTGGCCTATTCTGGACTTCCTATTTTTTAGGGGCTATTTTTAGAAAGTTGCTATTTTTGGAAAAGTTTCTATTTTTGGTAGGGTTTCCATCTTTGGGAAGTGTGCAAGTCATGGTTTCATCAACTTCAGGAGATCCCAAAATGGAAATAAGTGAAAACTTCAAAAAATTTGAAAATTTGCTTAAAGTGTTGAGCATGGCAAGAGTTAATGGCAAATTCGCCCAAGCATGAAGAGTTTGATGGCATGGACAATGATGAAGTCCGCCATGGAAGGTAAAGAAATGGCTTGGAGACAAGGTAAGTCCGCCTCAAGTTGAATGGCAAAACCCTTGGCCAAGTCCGCCCAGCACTTAAAGAAATGGCTTGGAGACAAGGCAAGTCCGCCCCAAGGTGATGGCATGGAAGCAAGCCAAGTCTGCCCCTACCAAATTGGAATGGCACAAGCCATAGGGAAGTCCGCCTCAAGTTGGATAGCTTGATCATTAGCCAAGTCCGCCCAGCTTAAGTGAAAAGTGGTACAAGGCATAGGCAAGTCCGCCCATGAAGAAAGTGGCATGAAGTTTGACAAAGTCCGCCCAGCATATCAAGGAATTGGCTAAATACATGATGAAGTCCGCCCCACCCCTTAATACATGGCCAAAACATCTAGCAAGTCCGCCATATAGAAGTTGGCTTGGCACAAGGCAAAGTCCGCCATATAGAAGATGGCATGAGACTAAGCCAAGTCCGCCCCACTCAACAAGACATGGCATGAACATATGGAAAGTCCGCCCTGAGGAGTTTGATCATGGCATGAACATAGGTGAAGTCCGCCCTTGGATAGCAAGAAAATTTTCTAAGGCATGAAAAACTTGAAGTCCGCCTTGGACAAGTCTGGATGGCAAAGAAGACTTGGAGTCCGCCCAGCTAAGAAGAGGAGGGGAAAACTCAAGATTTGACTAAGTATGGAGCAACGTCCAAGCAACTCCAAAGTCCGCCCTTGGCATGATGGGAAAATGTCTAAGGCAATATGAAGTCCGCCCTCCAAAGAAGAATGATCGGCTAGCTTCCAAGTCCACCCACCAAAGAGTAAACATGGCACAAGACACTTGAAGTCCGCCCAGGCATAAAGGCAACATGGCAAGAAAGTTCCAAAGTCCGCTCAAAGAAGTATGTCCGACCAAGCCTAAAGTCCGATCAAGTATGTCCGGCCAAATATGAAGTCCGCCAAGAAAAAACTCAAAAAATTGGCTAAGTGTTGATACCTTGAAAATAAAGAGGAAGTGAATAAAATCCTTGTCCAAGGATGGAGTTTTCCCTACATAGCACAAGCCAAACTCATAATTGAAGGCAAATCCACAGGCAAAGTTCATTCGAGCATAGAGATGGCCAAAATTCTAGGCTAACTGTTGAGTGGTCCACATGAAGGTGTTACAAAATGAAATTGAATAGCAAAAATTTGGCTAAGTATGGGAAATACTTTGCAGAGAAAGTTCCAATTTCCTCCATTGTGGCGAAAGCACAAGGGAGTTTTTCTCCAAATTCAAAGCACTTGTAGGAATTTCAAAGCAATCAGGAAAGAAAACCTTAATGACTTCAAGTCTAAGCATGTGCTCGAAGGCGAGACTTCCAATATAGGTGAGAAGAAGAAATCAAAGTCTCAAAAGGAATCCAAGATCAAAGCTAGGAAGAAACAAGCACAAAGGACAGAGTCATCGGCAGGGAAAATATTCTAAGGCAAGAGCATGGAAAAACGAACAAGGTGACCAAGGAGGACATCCAACCTGCTGAAGTAGCGCCTCGACCAATCAAATTGTTCCAAGTCAACGCGTCTAGATTCAATGAACCTGACACTCCACCATGCAACAATTTTCTATTTTATTGTTGGTTCATATTTAGCAGAAGGACAAGTGTCCCAAAATGTAATTTTCTCATTGGTCAAGAGGTAGTTAGTTATGACAAGCCCTAATAAGGGTTTTATTTTGTAATCTCGGTCGTTGATTCTAAATCAATCTTGGCCATTGAATTGTAATTGAGGAGCCTATAAATTGAGCTCACTCCTCATTTGTAAAGATGGGGGCATGTTGCAAAACATGTTGAGATAAGTAAATTGTTGCATATGACTGCCAAAGTAATAAGTAATGCATTGTTCAAATTGATGGTGATTATTTCTCTTATTTTGGAGTTGGCATGGTTCTTATCCCTCATCATAGTTTAGATTTCATTTCATGTATGTTAGACGAATGCAAGATTTGATAAGTATTGATTTATGGTGTAAACTTGGCTCATACTTTCTTTGGATGGATGCTTTTCATTCAATGCGTAAAGTTAGACTGAGCTTTTGATGTGTATGCTTCAATGTTTACTTCGAATAATGTTGTTCTATTGATGGTGTTGTTCGTAGTAAAGATATCTTAAGCACACTCCCTTGAAGATTGCACCCACCTTGTGTAGTTGTTGTTGAGTGTGGCGAAGCAAAGCGTGGTTATTGGTTTCACCAAGATAGTACCGTCTCTTGGATTCTTAGGAAGTAGCTTAGAAATTCTAAGCCCTTATCTCCTTTTTAGTTTGTTTGATCCAGGACTCAAACAATAGAACTTTATTGTCTAGACCTTCATTGTGAATTGAACAAGCCTAGCATAAGTCCCTTTGTGTTACCGGCAAATCACAACGACCACAAAGCTTATCCACACCTAACTTACGAAACATTGGAATTGCCGTATGATCTTTCTTGCAATCTTAGCATACGAGGTGGTTTTTCAAGAGAGGATAGAGCGTCTTTGGATTCTTTATTCTAGAGTGTTTGGTGTGTCATAAAACACGCATCAACACACCATGTGTGGAAACTAGGTCATCATTATCCTCCATCAAAGGATCTCCATCAAAATAATGAGTAGAGTCTTCTACATCATGATCTTCCTCATTGGCTGATCTAGAAAAAGTATGCACAGCTATAACCTCCTTAACCAGCAAGGGATCCTTCAAATCTTGCAATGTCAAATCAATCTTATTCAATTCACTTTGTTCACTACATACTGAAATTTTTGAGTTGCTCACAATTGTATGGTCAACATCCAACTTAAGGGCACCCGAACCACAATTTGATTCCTTTCCAAAATGATGTAAACATTATGAAGCAATGCTAGGCTTAATTAATGAAACATCACAAGGACCCATACCTTCATGTAGCTGATCTAACATGGCCGGCTTGACAATGGCAGTATCATCTTCAATCTTCATGTACTCTTCATTTGTAGCTTCAATAGGTGAATCTCCTTTATCCTTGTCCTCATAGGGCTGAAAAGAACTTTTGAACATGTCTTCTTTAGGGCTGCATGCTGAGTAATTTTTGTCCTCATAATTACTTTAGGCTGCAAGTCACAAACAAGTACTTCTTCTTCCTTCTCTAACCTTTCTTCAATGATAACTTCTAATTTTTTTATCTCTTTCCTCAATTTTCTGATATCTTCATGTATTCTCATGTTATTCCTACTTTGTGACATTTGACCACTGGATGTAAGCAACTGTTGTTGTGACTGCATGAAACTTTGCATCATTTGATTCAAGATGTTTTCAACACTTGGCTGCTCATGCTTCTTTCGTTTCCTCTCTTCCTTGTTTTTCTTCTTATCCTTCCACTGTTTCATAAATTGATTCAAGGTGATTGCATTCCTAACCTCTGCTGGAAGTATATTGTACTCATCATAAGCAACCAATACATCATCAATCACATATGTTTGTCATAACTCCAAAACTTTTTGAATCACATACCCAACAAGCTGGCAAGATACATGGCTCTGATACCACTAAAATACCCCACATAGGATTTTGCCCTAAAATTTGATTTTTAAACTCAAGATTCTACCCTAATTTTCTGCACTTCAATTTTTTGCTCAAACCCTAGATTCTGATATGAATTTTCTGATTGCAAACAAGTATGAACAGAAAACATATATGCTTCCAAAATGCTCAAACAATAGGGTAAATATATCTATCTTTCAATTAAAACATAACCAGCAATGAACAACAACAAAATGACCATCCAAACATGAAAGAAATTTGATTCTCAATTTGTCCAAACTGCTGCTGCAAAATCAAAACTATTGTTGTAATGTCCCCGTTTTTAGCACTACACCTTTCAAGGATTGATGGCCTTTTCCCAATGCGTTGTCGACAGGTCAGAGGCAGAATTAGGGTTTCCGACTGTTTGGTGGGTTCTCTTGAAGATTCAGGGTTCTGCTTGTTGGAATTTGGGTGTTTGGATTGCGGATTCTTTCTGAGTTTTCAGAGAGCTTTGCAGTGGTATGTTTTTCTTGGCATTCCGAGCACCTTCAGGAATTTACTATTTTTAGTAAATTCTATTTTTAGCAGTGGTCTAGTCAGCATCAGCTCAGTCAACTTTCCTCTTCTGGCAGTTCATTGGGTAATTCCGATTTTTGGCTTAAGGGGTTCATTTTGGAGAAATAAGTTATTTTAAGTCAATAATGTTTTATTTTATAAAATAACCCCTTGTCCTAGTAATATGACTTAAAAGTTGTTTTAAAGAAGGGGACTTGGAGGGTGGTCATCACATGATGATTTATTTTGATCTTTCTAAAGTCTAAATGCTCAAGTGAAATTGGACGCCTATTTTATGAAGAAATGATTTTAAATAAAGTCAAATTTAGCCTTCGAAAAGGGGTCACCCAAACTTGGAGGGAAAAGAAGTCAAATTCAAAAGGGAATTAGGGCGCATCTTCTAGAAGTTTTTGGAGAGCCTTCTCAAGTCTATATAAGGAGGCAGTTGCTCTTCATTTCTTATCTTATGTTTGGAATATTGTTATGCTGCCGAAATGGTGCTGGATTGCTTCGAGGAATGAATGCCTCCTAGCCTTGGCTCGACTTCTTGCTTGAAAGACAGCAACTAGTGGAGAGTTAGATTGTAGTTGAGTGAGATTTGTAGTGAGAATTTGCATTGTAGAAGTTGTTTTGCATTTGTAGTTCGGTTTTTTGCATTTTAATCAAATCTGGAGTTGCTGATTTTTGTATTGCAGATTGAAGTTTATACTCATAAGTCTTTGGGCGAATTTATTTTGGTTCAGGGTAGTTTACCCATGCATTTGCTAGCCTTGGGCGCCCCTCTATGCCAAGTTGCAGATTTTTTAAAGGTGTCTTGGATTTTATCTTGTTGGTAGAACATTTGTTGAGGCTGTACCATTTTGTTTTGCCTGGCAAGTGTTTAGAAAAAAAAAATACTTCAATTTTTCAGCTGTTTCTTTGTCTAGTCTTCATTGTCATCAACCTAGCTTTCTTTTGCATCAAGTCTCATGTCATTCTGGCAAGTATTGAGTGAGTTGTGAGCATTTTAGTGGATTCTAGGGTTGCTGGTTATGCATATTAAGTTGCTGTTCTGTCATATCAGCTTGCATAAAATCTATCTTTTGAGTTGGGTTTGGGTTGAAAGTCTTTGTGATCATTGAGGAGACATTATACTATATTGCAGCATTGTTAGACTTTCTTATGCTATGTATTTGGCAGGCAAATCTCTAATTATTGTAAGCTGAACAGTAGTACTGTCAGCAATCTTACTTTTTCTCTGTTATTTCATTGTAATACCCGCTGGATAAGTGGAAGAGGCTGGCTTGCCACCTATTTACTTTGATTTGCATTGTAATATCTTACATCTCCGCCCTATGGTAGCTCCATTCCCACTCCGGGTTTGAAAGCACATTCTGGGTGTTGAGTTTACTTTCAGCATAATAGAAGATAGGGATCCTCTGACCATATGCTCGTCGTCATCCGGCGCATTCTTGGTTAGAGTTAAATTCCGCATCGTTTTGGTTTTAAGTGCTAACCCTAACGGATGTGTGCTGCTTTGCTTACTGTTATTGAAAATTTGAAAAATTTGGCTCAGTATATTTCAATTGTCCATGCAAATACAACACAAAATGGGCTGAAACATGCCCAGAATTATCCCAAAAGTCTGCTGCTACAAATCAGACCTTAAATTAGGTTTGTACATACCAAAAACCAATAGCAAATGACCCAAAAAATTGATAGAAATGATCTCCCAAGGGCAGCGCTCCAATTAGGGCATGAAACTCTATGTCTTCCACTCTTCAACAACAAGGAGATCTGCTCCAAATCTGATCGCTCAGGTCTGCAATAAGTCTGCTAGGGTTTTGCTGCTCCAAAATGACAGCAATTGATGCACAACAACCCTCCGAACAACTCAAAATGTAGGGTAAAACCCTAAGCAATGATGACAATAAGCACCAAAAATCACTCCACAAACAATGGTAAATTATAGCACCCAAACTGATTTATATATCTGAATTATGACTCTCCAAGAATGGCGCTCAAATCTGATCCAAAATTCTGCTCCAAAATGATATGCAATCTGCTCCAAATTATGACCTAATTCTGATCCAAAAATGTTATGCAAATTCTGCTCCAAAACTCGAAATCCTCCAATGAAGCGCAAATAGACCTCCGTTATGAAGTCTTCCCAAGATTAGATTGGGTTTTCGTCCAACTCACCCTTTATTCTCAAAGGTTTTCGTCCTTCAAATAAGCTGCTCAAAAGTGCAATCCAAAGCAATAGAAATAATAATTCCAATGTGATTTGAAATGTCTCCAAAGAGCTTGTATTTATATCTTCACCTTTTCCCTCCAATTTGGACACCCAATTTCGATTTATTTTTATTTTTATTTTTTAATTTTCCCACTCACCCAACTCCTTGGAAAAGTAATACAATATTTTGGCACCTCCAAAAATAATAATAAATCATGAAAATGCATTTCCCACGTCCACCATGCCAAGGAAAAATAGTTGAGCCATAAAGAATTTTTTTTCTAATTATGCAAAACTCAAACCAAATATTTGGGGACATTATAGTAGTTGAGGTGTAAGCCAACTGTAATAACCACCCTAGATGTTTTTTTTATTTTTGCCAATAATAATCATCAACATGAACATGCAATTTAGCGGTACGCTACTGTCATAAAGTTCTAAGATAAATAATCAATGTACATTCAACTACTGTTAACAAAGTTCTAATTGCATAATCATCCCACAAACTAGCAATACATGTTATAAACATCAATATGAAACACCCAAGCGAAAAATACCTTCAAAATGGTCATGAAACTGAATGTCACAGATCTGAAAAGTCATGACGAATGAAGTTGCAGGTCTGAAACTTCCCTATACCAAATCAACAGTGATGGGGAAATCTTCTCACACACACTCCAAACCCACATGAAACTTCTCCCAAGTATGTCAAACACTTCCTTACACACCCAGCTCCACTAGACAACCTTCTAGTCATACCCACCACTAGAAAATGAGCATGATAGGAAGCATTACAGGTCTGTTATAACTGGAATGAACAGCTACAGGACTGTTGTTAGTAATTGCAGGTCCAAACATCACTGAAACTCTTTCAAACTCCTTCCAGGTTGCAAAGCACATCCTTCCAAGGTTGTCAAACACCATCAAACATGCCCAACTCCATTGAACTATATTGCAGGTCAAAGGAATATTGTACAGCAGGTTTGTAACAACAATATAATCTCTTCAAATACTCGCCAAACTTGCATATAACATTGCCCAAGAGCCTTCAGCAACTCCACACATACCCAACACTCTCCAATGGACTCCAAAGAGCAGGAATATGAACAGCCCTCAAGATGAATAAACCTCTGAACTGAAGCCGTTCTCAGCTTAGAATCAACTCACCAACCCTCCAAAAACATATGTATGGCCTGCCATGAGTGTTGTACAACTTCCAACACAATTAAATCTGCCTAGCAAGACTTGTACGACCAACCAGCAATGGAAAGTCTCTATTAATGCATAGAAGTGATCTCAAACCCTAACACCTACATGAATTGGTACGGCCAACTCTAAAATCATTCATGAAATCTTCAAACACACTCAAAACTCAAAAAATCAACACTAAAGAAACAACCCAAAAATCCACACGTCAAAATACTTCAAAAATCTTCATATTAAAAACCCAATCTGCAAACTCTGTGAAGTACAAAGGTGATTCCTAAGTAGAACCACTCCAAACCAACTAGGGATTGTCTTTCAAATCTGAAACCAATGACCCAATGAGGGTTTTCGTCGTCACAGGATTCGAGGAAGAACACACAAGTTCAATCCAAAAACATTCCGTTGTGTACTCCTCAACATATGAGAAATGAGAGTCCCAAACTTCCTTTTATAACTTTTTTCATTGCTTTTTGGAAAAAAATGTTTTTTTGCATTAAATAATTCATTACATGCAAAAGTCACTAAAATATAACACTTAGCAAATATTTTAACATTTAACATTATAAACTTAAGTGAATATTTTAAATACTCCACCCGAGTTACAGACAGCACTGCCAAGGCTTCAAAATCCAATTTTGATCATGTCAAGATGTAACTAAAGCTAAGGGATGATAACATGTGCCAACTTGGAGACTTACTAAAAATAGACATGCTTTTCAAGAAGTTTGGACAACACCCCAGGAGGCCAAAAACACTTCTAAAATCATCACTATGATCCAAAACACCCATTGAGTTCAATGCTAACAACGGAAACCAAGAAAGGTTGAACCTGTGGTCTCCAAAAACTTTGGAGTTCTCCCTAGCTCACCTAAAACCTTACAAGAAAACTCGAAAACTAGCCAAAAGCTCACAAAACCATACGGCTAAAAACTGGGGACATTACAGTCCTCCCTCCCTAGAATTGTTTGCCCTCAAGCAATTGCCAATTTCAACCAACCAATCAGTCCTGAATCATCAATGAGATTCTTGGATCCTAAACCAACCTAGGAGGTCTGTAGCTTCTTCTGCTTGAAGCATTGTACAATTGTGCACCAGCAAATGTAACCTCTTCTGGTCTCCTTGTAAGAAGAGCAACCAAACTCCACAAGATTTCAGTCAACTCCTTAGAAAATTGCTCTCCACTATCAAGATTCCATGGCACCATTGGGGAAAATTTGAGAAAGTTAATGTTAACTTCCTCATTTTTAACTCCCTGCACTCCAGCATAATAGTTGTAACTGTAAAGTAATCTATTGTCCCAAACACAAGTGCACGCTGAAAACAAGAAATGACAACTGTTTGGTTTGGTGCCTGAACATCCATCCAAAACTAACCCTGGTTAACTGAATTAGTCATTCCCTTCATCTGAAACCATAAACTAACCTTGTCAAGAGGCTGAATGGTTTGAAAATATGTAAACTTGCAGCTGTCCAAGTCTGAAATTAGCAACTTATAGTCTGATTTTTGAGAAAACAGCACCCAGAAAGAAGAATAACTGCTGCAGCACTGAAAATCCTCAACCCACATGGAAAATCTGATTGTTTCCTTAGTTGTAAACCCCTTTTTATGAGTCACCAACTTAGTAGACCCCCAAAATTTTGCTCAAAATCTCCTTCCAATCCACTTGTACAAACACAAATGGAGTCATAAAGTGGTTGTATGAAAGGGTAGTAGCAGCATCAATTTTCCCTTTTTGATCCGCAATCCCCCATGGTATACTTCTCCCATCATCATTAGTATCCAATAATCCATGTAGATGATCTTCGGCATAGGAACTCTCTCAAAATGGCTCTACCATGCTGAGGCTACACTACTCTAATCATCATATGAGCCTCGTCTAAATTGAATTTGGAGATGTTTGAAGTCTCAATATATAGGCTCTCCACCCCATCATCCACTAAACCACCGTAATACTCCTCTCCTTGTGGTGAATCCACAAGTTCAAAACCAATGCCAAAATAGTCCAATCCATCATGAACCACCATAGGAAGCAAACCATCACAAGAGAAATGTACTTCCCCAACACTTTCAGCATGCATCTCAAAAAGAGGGTTAGGATATGCTAGATCTACATCCATATCAAAAAGGGGATTATCAAAATTTTGGCGAGTATTTTCACCTTCTTGCTTTGACTTTGAGTCTTGCCCATGATCGGTTATTCTTTCAATCATCTTGCATGTGGCACTATAGGACCCATCTTTGGACATTCCTCTTAACACAGTCTTCCTTGACTCCTGATATTTCAGCTCCATGGATTTCAAATTCAAGGTGATCTCTCCTAGTGAACAAAGCCACTGCATACCTAGGACAACATCGGTGTCTCCAGTATGCACAACATAAAAATCATCATTGACTTTATAGTCGTTCAATAGAAGTTTCAATTCTGGAATCTTCCTCGTGCAAGACAGTGTGTGACCATTTGCAACCATGACTCTAAGCCTTCAAAGTTTTTAGTTTTTAGCGCTCCAATGGAAAAATTTACGAGCTACGCAAATTGTGATGGGAGATGTCGAAAAATGACATTAAAAAGAATTAATTCCATGGGCTTCAAACAAGAGAAATACCCACAAAAACCCCAAAAGATTTCAAAAAAATGCATAATAAAAATGTAGCTTCCTCTAGGTTGCAAATCCAGTAAGAGAAGAAACATACCATTTTGAGAGCGCGAATGTTGACGAGCATAATTGATCATATCAAAGGCGGTATTGTCGGCAGAGCTACTGGTGGTGCTTCCATACAAGCGTCTTGTGAGGACTGGGTAATGCCAGCATCTTCTCGCCCATTTTCTTGCTACCGTTGTTGCCAGTCTGCCTGCCATTAAAATTCTCTTCCTTTTCCTTAACGCTATTCAATCATCTACGTACTGCGATCAAACTTTCAAGTCTCGACCGCCTTCGAAACATTGAGTTTCTGATTTAAGTAAGAAATACTGTCGTCTCTATGCTAAACAGTTTTTCAAATAATCTTAACATCTAAATCAATTATTTTATTTATTTGTTTCCCACTTAATTTGGCCTAGAGGGAAGTGTGATAGTTTACGGTGATGATCCTAAGGATCTGAGCAATCTGCTTATTTTTTATCCTTGAAAATAAGTGTAATTTAAATTATATATTGTAAGAGTTAGTAAAAATAAATAAATGATGGTTGTCCCGATCAAATGGTGAATGAGTTCTATTAGGGTTTTGTGTTTTATGAGGTCATCCTTGGTCCCTTTTGCGTCATATTGCGTTTTTTACGCAAGAAATTTTTTCTTTCATTGAGTAGGGTCACATTTACTGCGGTTTTAGGGGTTTATTATGCTTTCAACCAGTACTAACCCAGCAATTCATGCTAGTGTTAGCAGTTCGTCGGCGCAATTTAATGGCTCCCTCACCAAACAAACGCCTTCGAAAATTTGTTCTGAAAGTCTTTCACGAGGTAAGCATTATGATGCCCCTGTTGATGTAGTTTTACCTTTACCTGATTTTGATTTTGCATGCCAATGGCTCGAACAACACACCCTTGTGGGTTATTTTGTTGGGAGGACTCCCTCCGAAAGTGTGCTGAAAAATTGGGTCAGCAAGGCTTGGGTCCCTCATGGGGTCTGCCTTGATATGGTCCAAAATTTGACCAAAGGTTTTTTTTGTTCCACTTTGCCGAAGTTAGTCATGTCCAAGCTATTTTGGGTCATGGTCCCTGCTATGTTAGGTCCTCCTTGTTGGTTTTCCAGGCATGGACTCGGGATTTTGCTGTCTCAAACGACACCAAAATGCGTGTCCCGATCTGGATTGAGTTTCTCGGGTTACCTCTATCATGTGTGCCCTTCCTGAACCATATTGTTTCATCTTTGGGGAGGGTTGTTTGTATCAAACCTGATAGGTTCTTCCAAGCCCGTCCACAAAAAAGGGTTTGTGTGGAAGTTGATTTATCCAAGGATTTGAAAGAGTATGTAGACCTCCAAATTGGTGATATTAGACACACCTAGAAAGTCACATATTTCAATCTGTCCAACACATGCTATCGATGTCAGTCAGCTGACCACAAGATCAAGGATTGCCCTTTGACAGTTCCTCGTACATCTTCATAGTCATGGGATGTTGAAAAGCCTCGTCAGATAGAGCCTTCTGCTAAGGCTGAAACAAAGTGGACTACGGTTTCAAACCGAAAAAATAAGTCGTCTGATTCTGAGTCGGCTCCCAAGGCCCTTGAAACAACCAAAATGGTTTTAAACCCTTAAGAGAAGGGGACGATTGCTCCCTTAGAAGCCACTTCTATTATTGTGCAGCCCAGGTCAAAGGCCACGCCTTAGCCTACGGCTATTTTGTGTGCTCAACCGGCTTTTTCTTCTGCATTGGGAGCTCAACGATGGTCTCGCAGTTTGTCTCCTCCACTGGAAGAAGGAGAATATGTGCCCGAAAAATGGAGGTTTTCTCCTCCTATTCAGCTTGGTTCCATTCCACAAGATTTTTTGAAGAATAGCTTCTCTTCCCTGGTTGAAGAGGACCTAGATTCTACAAGTATGGAAGATTTTCATCCATGAATTTTATTTCATGGAATGTCTGAGGTCTAATTGACCTCTCCAGGAAGTATTCTATTAGGAATACTTTGCAGAAATACTTAGGGATTGAAGTACTTTGTCTCCAGGAAGTTAAAATTTTAGGTTTTTTGCTTACTTCGGTTTGTCGCTCTATTTGACCAACCAATACCATGTCTTGCACTTCGCATGAAGTTGGTCGTGGTGGAACTGCCACTCTTTTGGCCCCACGATTGCATTCATGTGTGGTGGACCATGGGGTTGACCCCTCCCAGTGGGTGGTCTGGGTTCTTCTCAATATTGAAAATCACTCATTCGGGATTATTAATGTTTATGCTTCTAATGATGTCATGGAGCGCTGTTGGCTTTGGCGTTGGATTGTTGATTCTCTGTCAGTTGTCACTTGGTTGCTCTGTGGGGATTTCAATATGGTGGAGATGGCGTATGACAAGGATAGCACCTTGCCTTTCTGTTGGGCTGCGGACAAAAGGGAGGCATGGTTTTACATGCGCAATAAATTGGGGCTTTTTGATCCCAATATGGGTCATCACCATTCTCATTCTCTCTAGCACACTTGGTGTAACTACAAGGCTGGTTCTGACAGAGTCTTTAAACACCTTGATCGTGTAATGATCTTGGCTCAATCTTTTTTTTCCTTTACTAATTCTGCCTTGCCGAGTAAAGCCGTTAGTGGATGTGACTCTTTCTGATCACTTCTCAATTCAATTTCGCATTGAATGGGCGTCTCATCAGCCTTGCACATGTAAGACCCAATTTTTTTTTAACACGTCTTTGCTTTGTCATAAGCCCACCCTGGCCCACATTCACTAAGTGTCGAATTTGGAGTGTAGGTCACCTGACCATACAGGCTGAATTGCTTGTGGAATGATTCCATCATTCATACTGCACGTTTTTTGTGCATTTATGGACGTCAATTGGCTATCTTTCATCGGCGCTCTTATGAGGCCACCACTGCCGACTTGCGTACTGCTATGGAGGCTTTGGTGGCCAGTCCTTTATCTCTGTCACATCAAGTCAAGGTGGCAGATTTAAGGTAGCAAAAGCAAGCGGTCGATGCTTATACTGCCAGAGGCGCTCAAATCAAAGCTCATCTTCACTGGCTTAAAATCGGTGGTCATGCCTCCAAAAAGTTTTTGTTGGCTCTTCGTGCTCGGCACTCTTCCCTAGGCATCAAAGCAATCAAAGAGGGTAACCAGGTGTTCTCTAAGCTACTTGACATTCTCCAGGCCTTTGTGCATCACTATGAACAGGTTTTCACTACTCAGGACTCCACGCTTGCGCGCCAGCAAGCCCTTCAAGACTGCCTTGTTGTTGTGCCACATAGGCTTTCTTCATCCCAGATTAATTTTTGTGATCAATTTTTAACAATTGATGATCTCAAGGAAGTCGTTTCCTCTATGGCCGATGACAAGGCTCCTGGGATTGATGGCTTCCCTTGTGAATTTTATAAAGCCCTTTGGGACTGTGTTGGGAGTGATTTGCATCATGTTTATCTTAAAGCCTTTCAAACCAACTCTTTAGGAAATTTAATAAATATAGGCAATATAAAATTCATACCTAAACTTTGGGATCTGGAGGATATTTGCAACTGGAGGCCCATCACGTTTCTCAATGTTTCTTACAAAATCATTGCCAAAGCCCTAGCTCTAAAAATTTGCCACCTCTTGCCTCAGGTTGTGCGCCTTGAGTAGACTGGCTTCATCAAATCCAGGTTTATTCAGAATACTATTGTTGTTGTTTGGGAAGGCATGGAGTGGACCCGACAGTCAAACCAGAAAGTGGTGTTCATTAAAATTGATTTTGTCAAAGCCTAAGACCGCATTGAATGGCCTTTCATTCTTGCGATGTTGCAAGCCTTGGGTTTTGGATCCAATTTTATTCAGTCTGTTCGTATGTATTTTTTTGATGCTTCAGCTTGCATTTTCATTAATGGCCAATAGTCTTCTGCTTTTGGTCTTTTTCATTCCATTCGCCAGGGGTGCCCTATTGCCCCTTATTTGTATGCGATGGTTGCTGGAGGCTTTGGCTATCTTCTGGACCATGCTATCTCTCAGCAACGTGTTAAAAGGATCTCTCTCCCGGACTCCCAGGAGCAGCTTGTCAATGGCCACTTTGCGGATGATTCTTTTCTCACTTTCTTGGAAGATGAAGAATCCATCACTACTGCCCTTAATTGTCTTGATACTTTTTGTCTTGCCTCCAGTTCTACAATTCAATGGCACAAGACCTTATGCTACAGACAATCGGTGCTCCTCACTCCTGCATGGCTCCAAACTTATAATTGCAAGTGAACTGGGCAAGGAGAAATCTTTCATTTTTTGGGCATCCCCTTCGCCTTTCAGGCTTCCCCTCAGGAGCTTTGGCAAGTCGTGCTCTCCAGGGTTGAGAAGAAGTTGGCCTATTCAATTACTAAGCCTCTCTTATTGGCTAGTAAATTTCAGGTTTGCTCTAAAATTTTGGTAGCCACTCATGTCTACTACTCTTCCTGTTGGGCTCCTTCAAAATCTGCCTACAGTAGGCTTGAAAAATTGCTTTGAGATTTTTTATGGGCCTCCTCTGAAACCCATAAAGGTTTTCATCGGGTCACTTGGGAGTATTGTTGTCTCCCTAAGGACTCTGGAGGACTTGGGCTGCTCTCCACTCAATGGCAAGGGACTGCCCTTTGTGTCAAATGGATTATTCGGGCTCTTACCGGAGATGAAGCCTGAAAAATTCTCCTCAGGCATTGTATTCAGTCTAGTTCTGTTCACAGACCCGCCTAGAAAGGAATTGGTCTCCAAACCTTCCTGGTTATGAGGGAGTCGGTTCAAATTGTTGGCTCCTTTGTGGCCAAGAGCATCTAGTGCTCTTGGGAAACTGTTAAACCGTGGCTCCGATGGGCCGAAGCTGGATTTCGTGATGGGCTTTCCATCAACCAACAAAACTTATGGTGGTCTCCCCTTCTGGTTCAGAATGGTAAACCCTCAGCCAAGTCACCTTGGCTCAAGGCCCTTAGATTTCACAAAAAGGGCATTCAAACCCTGCATCAGCTCTTTCACTGGCCCACTATGCATCTTTTGCAGTGGGATGCTTTTAAAGCTGAGTATAGTCTTCAAAACCAGGACCGTTCTACCTTCGACGGGTTGGTGAGTGCCATTTCGACAGACATGCTTCACAAAGTTGGCATTTGTGGGCACAAACCTTGGCGGAAAGACTGGAAATAGTTTCCAAACACCCCTCTCAGGGGCTATAAGCCACGGCTTGGTTACAGGTGGCTTTCACCCCATTTTCTTATGATCAATACTTTGAACCAGAAGTGGCTTTTTATTTCCTCTGCCCATACTTGGCATAAGAGGTTTGATGCCACTTGGTCTGCAAGGGTTAATCCGAAGCTGGCCCACTTTGCTTGGTGTATTCTATTCCAAGGCTTGCCTGTGGGTTCTCGGCTTGTTCATTTGAGGGTTCCTAACCCTCGTTGCCCTTTTTGTGGGCAATCTGAAAGTTTTAAGCATCTTTTTTGGTTTTGTCCCAGAGCTCAATAGCTCTAGACTTGGATTCATGATTTCTTTCAACCTTTCCAACAGAAACCCTTCTCTTGGCATATGGTTATGCTGGGGGACCCGCCTGGAATTCTAGCTAAGTTCACCTAGCTTTGGCACACTTTCAGGGTGGAAATCCTCTTCAATATCTGGAAAGACAGAAATGCTTGCATATTTTCTCATTCTCATTTGGATGTTAATGTCTCTATTTATGCTAAAGCAGTTATTTGTTCTAATATTCTCCTATAGATTCAAGTGCAAGCCAACAAGGTTGCACTGGAGGTGGCTCACCTGTAGGTCCTTCTGGACCATTGGGGCAATGCCCCTTATACTGTGGTTCGGCTTCCAGAATCGCCCTCCTCCTCACGTGGTCGGTCACCCTCTCAGGGCCGAAAGCATAATGATTCGGTGCGTTCCCGCTCCCAGCCTCCTGCTCAGCAGGATTTCCAGCCTCCTAGGCGGGCTCGTTCTCCTTCGTCATGACTTGGTCAGGGCTGGCCCTCTGGTGGTGCTACGAGGAGTGGTGGTGGCAGTTCTGGGTGGCCCTCTGATGCTCTACCTGCTTTTGGCTTTGGTTGGCCTGCTAGTGGTAAAAAAATTCCGCGGCTGGCTCTTGCAATCTCGCCCTAGCGTGAGGAAAAAGATAAAGATAAAGATGATGATGGTTGGAGTGCTCCTCTTGACGTCACTCCAAACCCCGCTGATGTATGGGAGAAAATTTGGATGACAAGGATCCCTCAAGATCCATTGGCACTGCTTTGGCCGCATGATTACCTGTTTTTACTTCCTGCTTTTAAACTTCTGGGCTACGCCCATGTGATCGGTTTTTTTGGCTTTTCTGGGCTCTGCCCATGTGACTTTCAGGGTGTACCTTCTAACCACCCACCCTTTTTTTGTGAATTTATAATTTTATCTTTATATTAATATAGATATCTGCCTATTCATCAAAAAAACAAAAAATAAATAAATAAAGGAAAGTTTTAAATAAGAAAGTGCATTTGAGGAAAATTTCAAATTAACAAAGTAGGAGTAATTGACAATGAATCTAAAGTGATGAAAAGAGAAACCACAATAATGACAAAGAGAAGGATTATGTAATATAAACCAATCTCGAGCAAGGCATCCAAAAAAAAGCCTTGAGATGAAACCTCCACTTAGTAAATCTTCTACAATGAAGACAATAACCAACCAAAATGTTAGCCAAAGGTAATACAAATGCCCCAACAATGGTAGGTCTACCAAAATAAGAAACAAATAAAAGAGGAGTCACAAGAAAAAAGGATAATGATAGAAAAGAAACCAACTAGAAAGATAAAATAATCATAGCCCAAAAAAAACGGGACAACAAGCCACAAACAAAGACAAAGAAAATTGTACAAAAGCAAGATGAACCATTAGGATTTGTTGATGAGGGAAATATATCAAATAAGGTAACTTATGTCCTCCAGCATTTCCATGATAACCCATCTATCCTCCACACCTTGAAGATCATCCTTGGAAAGAGAATTGGTAAATTGCTTGTTACTGACAATGGTCCACACTCACTTATGATCATTAAAGAAGTTTGTCTTAATAGTTTTGAGAGGTGTAACTAACATGACAATAATGAGTATATTATAGTATGAGTAAATAAGTGTCATGTAGCAATGGTTGCTCCTTTTTTACAATGAATAAGCAAAATAATATAAGTGAGAAATAGTATAAGTTAAAAATGCATAGGGCCCCTTATAATATAGTAAAGCTTTATAAAAATAACAAATTAAAACAAACATAATTTATAATTAAAACCATGTTTTAATTTATAGTAATAAAGTCTAAATTGTTAATTAGAAATGAAAATATCCATGTACATTCATGGTTATGTACGATGGCCCACAAAATCAAGTATATGATTAGTCTCATAAGATTCCCTCAATTATAATACTTCTAGTTATTTTCAACAATTTGTAATGACAAAATCACAATAAGAGGATTCACAATTCCAATATGCTTTCAATTAAACACCCATAACCAAATTGAATCCTCAAACTTATCAAGTTCAAGTTTCCCAAGAATTAAAAAGCACACAAGTTTTTGTTGAACATTTTATACATCATATATAGAGAAAAGACATTGTAGAGAAACAAAGCTTAGGAGACAAAGTATGATAGTTTGGAAGAAAATGATAGAATGCTAAGAATGTGCAAGATAGATAAACTAACTACAACAAGAGGAAAACTATAACTTGAGAAATGGATTGGTTATGAACAAAATGACAAGCAAGGGTAGTAGAAATCCAACTTACAGTTGGTTCAGCCTCCTACAAGCTCCACATGAACAAAGTACCTACACATACGATGATGAAAAAATGTTGGGGTTGTGTTTTGGAGTTTGCCTTAGTCAAACCCCCGCTTTGGTGTTACCACCTCTACAGACAGCCAATAAACCACAATAGAGAGAAAATTACAAAGAAAAGAAATGGACAATATGTATAGAAATCAAAGACAATCTATATACTATCTATAATATTGATAATGTAATAAAATGATAATAATAAAGTGTTGCCCTCACTTTGGCAAGCATGAGAAGCTGAAAGGAAGAATTGTAACTTTGAAGGTGCAAGATGGATGTGCGAGAACATAGTGCTAATAGCTTGAAGCCTGCAAGAAAGTGATGTAGAAAGAAGCAAGAATGGAGAAAGTGAAGTGGAGTTGCAAGAATGAAGTGTAGAATGTGATATATTGAGAGAGAGAGAGAATGGAATGAAAGAATCAACTCAAAATGAGAATATGGAGGCAAAAGGGACATTTTCGGACAGGTCTGTGTTCGTAGGAGACGTTACAACTCGTGGATGCCATGAAACATAACACTTCAAAGTCCACTAACCTGGGTATATGTTAGGGATGTCTACATGGTGTGCAGATGTTTGCACTATGCGGAAGTGTCCTTGACGAAATTCTCTCCGCTGACAAAAAATACCAAAGTATAGATAAGGCAAAAGGTCTAAGGTGGCAGTTTTTTGCATTATAAATGCTATAAGGCTAAAGTAAGGGTATGTTATGGGAAATTGCAATAGGGTGCAATTTTACGCCTCAACATTTTACCCCCACTTATGTTTTCTTGTTACGGAACAAGATTTGGTTGTGGAACAAGGTTTTGCTGTTGAGGAGTTTGTGTATATGAAGGACCATGTTGATATTGTATTGCATTGGGATCTTGATTTTAAAAGTTTAAACCTTGTTGATATTGAGCATTTTGTGAAGGGTATTGATGAGAAGGTTGTTGAATGTGTTGTTGAACCAAACCTTGTGGGATATTATGTTGTAACATGCCTTGAGGAGTGTTATGTTGTTGATACATGGGTTGTTGTTGGGGTGGATTGATTTGTATGTATCGATATATGGGTGGTTGTTGTTCTGATTGTATAGGTAGATTTGGTATGGTATAAATGGGTGACGCCATGTGTTGTGGTTGTGATGGCATGGTAGCATGCAATGGTAAGTTTGGTGGTCTATAAGGAAGATTTGAAACATTTTGTACATTAGATTTTTGACCTTGTGGAGGTGCATCTTATGCCCAAGAGGTTACATATAGATTTCTTGATGTGTTTGATCTCCATGTACTAGTTGAAGCATTTTGATTTACCAAAGGAGTTGTAAAAGGGTTTGTGGATTGTTGAGGTATGTTTTGTGTTCCCAATATATTAGGATCAAGTTGATTTTGTTGAGCTGCCATCACTTATTCTATTTTGGATGATTTCCTATATAATGGGTTTTCAACTTGTTTTTCTTGAGAAGGATCACTTATCTGTGCAAAAGAGCTTGGAACTTTAGGTGGTATAGGAGGTTTAAAGACTTGTCTCACCATTGTATCTTTGTCTCTAGAAACAAGGGTTGTATCCTTAAGATTGTCAACATTATAATCATAGGGTAACTTGGCACCATGTTGTGCAAGTCTATAAAAGTATGTGTTGGGATCGAAACTAAGCAATTTATCCATGACCTTCAACATTTTGGGGTTTTGTGTCATTTCTAAAATCTTCTCTTCGGTAAGGTCTTCATAGAAATCCTCTTTTATCGAACCATCTTGTCCTCTAGTTGGTTGATTCCTGTAGACGCTTAAAAAAAATGATTTATAGTATGCATCTGATTCTAATTAACTAACACCATTTCCTCCTAAATCACTTCGGACTAACCAATTATTTAAATAATTGGTATTATTTAATTAAATTCATCAACTTCTGCTATTAATCAAATAATTAACTTTATTAGATTAATTCACCTTTCTTCTGACTAATTTCATCATATTTAATTAAATCAAATAATTAAATCCCCCTAAAGTCCTCTCATATTTAATTAAATCAAATGTCGCAATCCCCTAAACTATCCAAGTTAATTAATTCTGAATTAATTAACCCTAAGCTACTTGTTAATCATCATTAACAAATCATCTAGCTTTTAACTCCCTGAGAGTTAAATCAACCCATGGTCAACTAACCAGGTTGCACATGAAATTCATTTCTTTTAATTATCTAATTACCCTATTTATCCTCACATTGGCATATTCCTAGGAATATTCCTCTCAACTACCCCTTCATTCAATTTCCATCCAAAGGTTTTAAATAGCCTCTTACACATCCATAAATACCTCTTACAAAGGCATTTACTCCTTACATGCCATCTTGTCCCTTAAATTCTCTTACACTCTCAACACATTCCCTTACATCTTCAACCACATTCATTTACTTTTTCTTACATCCTCATTTATTCCTCTTACATCCTCTTTACTCACACATTCCCCAAAATGTGCTCCATCCTCATCCAATAGAATTGTGACAAGTGTCACAATCCCATTGGCTCCCGTTTTATCCCACATTCACCAATTTATCTCATTCTTCAACCCTTGAGTCCTATAAATAGAGGCATTCTCTACACAATATGGATCCACAATCTTAAGCAAGTTTACTATAGGCATTTCTCACTCATTTCATCATATCATTTACAAGTTTTTATCATACTTTGGCATCATTTCCATACTTTGGATCATCTACATCATTGGAGTCTATCAAAGCGATTGGGAAAGGGCTTCTTTCCACATCAAATGAGCACCAATCCCCCTATGGGATGGAGGTTTAGTACATTTAGTTGATTACATGTTATCATTTGTCTTGTTTTATGCTTTCATTTCATGTTTTTATCTTTATTTAACTAAGAATCTCACAAGGAATGCTTTGTTTGGGTTTCTAATTTGATTAACATTTGTTTTTTGTCTCTTGTTAGTTGATTACAAATTAGGAATTCACATTTTGGCGCTAGAAGGAGGGCTAACCTTTTTATTTTGATAAATTTGGCTTGAAACTAACATTTTTTGCAGCTACAAGAAGGCAACGCCACCCTCGGTTCATACAACGTTGCATTTGCATTCAACACCGCCTTTGCTTGCATGTAGAGCATCACTTCCATTTCCAATGCCGCTTTTGTCTCATCACGTCACCTTTGAACGTCGTTGTCACGTCACCTTTGTAGGAGTGTCGCCTCTGTCTGCTTGGCTTTTTTGGTTTATTTTTGCTTTCTGATAGACCGCCACCTCTGTTTCTACATCGCCTTTATTCTTGAAGCATCACATTTATGCTCTATGTCTATTGTTGAGAGTCGCCTTTGCATTTCACCTGAGTTTTGCTTTCATTTTCAATGCTTCCTTTGTTATGTGCAGAGCACCGCCTTTGTTGCACAACACTGCCTTTGCAAATTGAAGAGAAAAACCAGTTTGAAAAACCAAAAGCATTTTTTAATGCTCTTTGTAATAGCTTACGCTTTTCAATTATGCTTTTCATTTTTTGTTTAGGACCAACTAGCATTACTTTGGGCTTAAAATTAACCATCTACTTAAGCTTTTCAAGTTGGACTAAAATTGAACATTGGGAACTTACTAGACATTTGCTATATGGGCTAAAATTGAACAAGGAAAATTCACACTTGGTTTTTGGTGCTTAAAATTAACTCACCTTTACTTTGGGGATTAAAAAGAGCTTGTGTCTTCTTTGTTTTGTGGCTTTCAATTCTTGTCATTAGAATGTGTATGCACTTCTCTCACACCACTTGGTGATCTTGATAATCAAAAGCATTCCTTTGACATTTGTTGTTTAATTACCTGCATATTTCAGTTTGGATCTAAAAATGAACCCCATGCTAGTGTGAGGAAAATTTATTGTGTGTGCTCTCTCCTTACGCTTTACATGATTTGGGTGGTTGAACTACAAATGTACTTCCTTGCTTTTATGTATCTTTAGAGGGACTGCCTCCCCACTTCAAAAGGAGGGAACAACCCAAGTGGTACCAAGCTAAAGTCAAGCTCTTTCAATCGCTATATAAAAATGTGTTGACGAAAGTCATTAACAACAGATGCAGATGTGTCATACCAAAAAGTGTCACCCTTAGTATTCGTGTGATACATCAAAATCTCTTCTTGGGAAGGGACTGGGAGGCCTCTTATGATTGACCATAATCTTGAGCTAATCTTGCCACGTGTATGGCCACCTTGAACAAAAGCCCTTATTACAAACCAATTGTTTGGTGATCCAAAACCTTTATGCTTGTTGGTGCAGGAACAATCGTTCTAAAGCTGCCCCACATTTGTACTATTCAAAGTTGAAATAGGAAAATCCTTAAGATCTCTGGATCTTCAGGATTTAGGATTTTGAGATTTGGTGGTCTCGAGAAGTGTGTGTCATGGAGGGGAGCCAGTGCCGCCAAATATCTAACTATTCGCTTTGTCTTAGTGTTTGGAGAAATCTGAGTGGGGACTCAGCAAGTAGTATCTTTTTAGCCTAGGATTGTGCATTTTGCAACTCAATCAAATACATTGCTTGGATCTCAAACATTGAACACAAACATTAACAAATCATCAAAATTTCAAACCCTTTGGAAAGAGTGAATATCTTTGAAGATTCCAATTATTACTACTTGTCCCTAGGGATTTTACCCTTAGAGGCTTCTAAATATTTGGGCTCATATCTCAATTTTCTCTCTCCAAGGTCAATCTAGGGAAACTATGGCCTTGACTCTTTGATTTTCACATAATGGACCTTGTGGAATGAAGAGGAGCTAATACATAGACATTTAGTTTGGAATTTAAACAAGATGAGTTGATGTGGTAAAAATAATCCATTTAATCAAGATAAAAAGACAATTGAACGCTACACATGTGTTTATCTTCATGATTTCCCACAAAGTCAAGATTCTAAAGCAAAAGTCTTTATGTCGTCATTTCAAACTTAGGTGTCATACTCAAAAGGCTATAAGAAGATACATTAGAAAGTGTAACCTAAGACAATACAAGAAGATAAGAAAGAAGGTAACAAGGTTTTATAGACTTATTCTGCTCAACAATCTAGATATGTATGCTCAATATGAACCATATGATTTTTGAAAAACACTTTATATGAAATAGGATGTTCTTCACCACCTTGGTCTTGTAAACAAAGTCTTTTTACATTCATCTAGGATCAAAACCAACACTTTCGTTTGTCACAACATTTATCAAACCCACCTCACAAACAACTTTTAGAACTTTGGAAAAATCATCTATGCTAGACTTTTGGTAAATCCTTAAATCAAAATCAAAATCATCTTGTTTGGCTAGGTGTATGGGAATGAATCCTTTCTCACACATTTAGTTAAATTAGCACCCCTTTTGGACAAGATCACCCCAAGATCACATCTAAACATCTTGGGATCTACAAGTACATCATCCAAATCAAACCAATCAAAATAAAAAATCCTAAGGTCTAGTGTTGATCCAAAGTTCTCAAAAGTTCAAAAATCCATACCATTCATCCCTCATCTATCATATCATCATCATTTGATCCTTAACCATCCTAAAATTTCCTTTTGTACCTAAACTTTAGATCAACCAAAGGGGTTAAAGGTTCATCCCCCACATTCCTAAAAATTGATCCCAATTTTATGGTCCAAACAAGGTCACAACACAATAAGATCATGGAGAAAAATAAAGAAACATCAACCTCAAGTGATTTAAGTCAAACAGAATTCAACCCTAGGGTATCTATCAACCCTCCACTTAATCCCTCTCAACTACCTCAAGATCCTCAAGAGGGAGGTTACCAAGTGAAATATGTCACAAATAACTTCAAAGAGATGTCCCAAGATGAAATACTTGAACTAGTTCAAAATCCTGAAATGCACAAGCTTGTCAACACAGTCATGAGGCTAAATCCCACACAATATATGTTGGCATTGGCAAAAGAATGGGCTAAACTCCCTTTCGATTTTGATGTGGGCACTATTGTTGAACAACCTTTTGGGAACATGCCACAAACATCATTCACACATTCACTCCCAAACATCATCCAACCAATCATACAACCATCATCATCTCGCACCCCAAGTCAACCAATGATCACCAAGGGAAGTTCTTTACTCCAAGCCCTTCAAGGGCTTCCACTTGCCAACAACCAAAATTTGGAAGCCAGTACAGTATTGGGTATGCCAAAAACCATCCCACAAGACCCTAAGCATCTCTATGTGCCACTTGTCTTCCAAGACTCAAACATATCATCCACTTTCCATGCCACCCCCGCATATTCCATTAATACACAAGGCTGGAATCCTAACATCTCCCAAGGACAAGTGGATTTATTTGGACAAGTGGTAACTTTCAATGCTTCATCTTCACTTCCACAAGGGAACACATCACAAATATTCCCACCATTCCCTATCTTAACATCATCATCCACACCCATTCAAGGTATAGGGCCAATCCGTTCATTAAACACATCAATCCAAAACCAATCAAATGAAATCAATCCCCCAAGCATAAATAAAATCAACACGTCTATCATACCAAATCAACCAAGCATGCCACTGATATCACAACACCAAGTGACATCAACCCAAGTCTCTCAACCAATCAACACATCATCTACAATACCCCAAATATCCCAAAATCTAGTCTCCCAAGGAATAAGCATATCAACCATACCATCCACCACACAACCCTGTGTCATCACTCAACAAGCACCTCAACAAGCACCTCTTATCACCTCATCTCACACCATTCCACAAAATTCCCCACCTCCACCTCTGAATCCAAATGTATCAAATCAGTATAGTATCACATTACAGGCAACACAACAAGATTACCAGAAAGCCTTGCAACAATTTCAAGCCCAACAAGCTCAAGCACAAGCGTAGGCTCAAGCATAGCAAACACAAGCATAAGCTTTGCTACAACAACAACAAGCCACATAGTAGGCATGACAATAAGCACAAGAACAAGCCCAGAGCACAAGCTCAAGCTCAATCTCAAGCCCAAGCACAAGCTCAATCTCAATCTCGAGCCTAAGCACAAGCTCAAGCTCAATCTCAAGCCCAAGCACAAGCTCAATACCAAGAACAACAAGCACAAGCACAAGCACAAGCCTTGTTACAACAAAAAATTTATCAACAAGCCTTACAACAACATGCACAACAATAAGCGTTGATAGCACAATAGCAGCAAACAACACAACAACAAGCCCAACAACAAGTGTTATTGGCTCAACAACAACAATAACAACAAGCCCAACAACAAGAATTTTTGGCACAACAACAATAATAGTTATACCAACAAGAATTTATCATGCAACAAAGCTTCTAGCAGCCTTTCAAAAACACGCAACAAAATGCCTTGAACCCCAACACGGAAGCCACCCCATCCTTCACCCAACAAACCATACCATCCCAAAACACATACATTCCACCACCTGATCCACAAAATAATCTCTCCACGCAAGTCAAGTTTCTCTCAAAATAAATATAGGACATACAATCATGTAAGATGGAGAAATCACACACACCAGGAAATTTGTGCCCCTATCTATTCGATAGAAGCATTGCTATGGTGCCATTTCCACTAGTCTTCAAAATACCAAAATTCGACAAATACCGAGGAAACAAAAATCCCAAAGATCACATTAGAGAATTCCATGTACATTGTTTGGAAGTAGCATATGATGATTCTTATCTAATGCAAATCTTCCCTCGAAGCTTGGTTGGTCCAGCAATGGAATGGTTCTTCTGCTTACCCCTAGGAATCAAAAGTTCCAAGAAATTGTGGACTTGTTCATAGAAAACTATTCATTCAACTTAGGCATGTAGGTAAGCTTGGAAGAATTATCTGGTCTCAAACAAGCTAAGGGGGAGACATTGCATTTTTTTTTACAACAATGGTGATCCAAGGCCAGCAAAATAAAATGGTCCATGCCAGAGGAACAAAAAATTGGAACCATCATCTCCAACCTTGAAGGGAGCTTGTCCTTCCATCTAAAAATGCAATGCATCACAACATATGACCAATTGATCCCAAAGTGATCAACATAGGAAGGGCCCTTATAGCACAAGGGGGCACACCTATGTACCAATACAATTGACCATCAACAAGTTACAATGACAAACCTCGCATGTGGGCCAAGAACAAGAATGTTACCAATGATGGTATCGTTGATGCCAAGGTTTTTATTAGTGCCCCAAGGTAGAAAACACAACAATAGACATAACCACAACCACAAAGCAACACACAAAACACCCCAAAAACTAACCCATCACAATAAAAACCCAACAATCAAGCAATCAACAATGTAAATGCTCAAGAAGAACCACCCCCAAAGAACAAATATCCACCAAAACAAAAATATACACCACTTGGGGAATCCTTCGAATTTGTTATCCAACAACTGGTCCAAGCAAACCTCATCACACTCCTTGTTTATGAAAATTACTAAGAGCCTCAAGTTAAGCCACCATGGTATAATGAGAAGCACCTTTGTGACTTTCACAAAATAAAGGGACACGCGACAACTAGTTCTATGAGACTCAAAAATCTGATCCAAGATCTCATTGATGATAAAATTATACCATTGAAAAACCAAGAAGGAATCAATATCTCAAAATATACACAAATCCGATGCGGGATCACAATAAAGGGAATAACAATGGTAAAGGAAAGAATTACGCTAATGTGAACCATATCTATGACCATGTTGTAGCATCACTGGATGAATGGGTAATAGTTGTCAATATCAAAGGACCTAGAGCTGAGTGTGGAGTCACCACAAGTAGCAGAAGGATTTCTATTTTAGGACCATCATCACCACCCAAGGCACCATCTGCCAATTTGAAATTGAACCCTAGTGGTTATAGCATCTTGGAACAACTGAAAAAGGCCCCCACCCAAATCTCCATCATTGAGTTGCTTAAAATATCGCCTGCACATAGGGACATCCTAGAGAATGCATTGGTCACATCCTTAGTTCTCACAGACCTTGATGCAAACCGATTTCAAGCCATGGTCGATCATATCACTACACCACACCTCCTTACATTTTATGAGCATGATCTCCTGACCCAACCATCTCATAATCGTGCACTCCATCTTGAAGTCTTAGTCCATAAGAATAAAGTCAAAAGAGTCTTTGTGGATGGGGGTGTGGGTTTGAATATTTGTACCCTACAACTAATAAAGAATTTGGGATTTTTAGAGGATGTCATTGAAAAGGTAAAAGGTATTACCATCAGGGCCTATGACGATCAAGAATGGGTGTCCCAAGGCTCCCCATTTAGGTGGGGTTAGCAATCATGGAAACCACTTGTCAAGTCCTTGATTTTGAAATCCCCTACAATATTCTCCTAGGGGGTCTATAGATCCATGGGATGCAAGTTGTTTCATCTACATTCCACCAATGTGTAAAATTCCCTTACCAAAATCAAGAAGTCACAATCCATGGTGACCCCAAACCTTTCTATTATTGCAAAAATATGGAAGCCAAGTATTACAAGATTACCCAAGTTCCAAAAAATAATGAGGGACCCACATCCCCTTATGTTGACCCATCCACTTTAGCCTCCAATTTTGAGATAAAGACACCTATCACTGAAAACATCCCAGATGTCAAGGCTTTAATCCAAGATAATGGGTGTTGGGACTATAAATTAAAAAAAGAGTGCCTTTATGATAGGAGATTTACCTCAATCTCCTAGATCTCATGGGAAACCACATCCAATCGACACATCTCAGACGTTTAAAGCAAAACCTACCACCTTCAAAAAATGGGGATACCTAAGCAAGGAAGTGGTAGATGAAAAAGATGTATCAAGCCTAGATGAAAGACCCATACCCGATCTTCCGATGGAGGACAACAACAAGGGTCTATAGTTAATGTTTGGCTAGGGCTAGAACAAAAATGAGAAGCTCGGGAAGAATGACAGCATCCTATTAGAACCCATCATTCCTAAGAAGTGCCTTAAGAATCTTGGCCTTTGATATACCCCTAAGAAGATAACCATACTTGGCAAAGGCGCTCTTGTTAAAACGGTCAAAGCTTCCCCGTTGGTACTCGTATCACTTAGTATTCCCTTTGAGGATCCCATCTTCAAGGTCTACCCATGCTATTTGAGGATTCCTCTCTTTTCATGATCACCACCATGTCATTCAAGTCCAATAACCAAGTCACCAAACTAAAGCTCATTTACCCCCAACTCATTGACTGTGACCAACGAGGACCACCAATCTTAAATACGTTAAAAAAAAATGAGGCTCTCTCAGAATTCATGGGACTAAGGGATAATCTATTGTATGGAGATCACAAAGAAGGGTTTGACATAGATTTGGATATGCATGCGTACTATGGGGAAACGATTGAATCTCTTAGTTGCAAAATTGAAACTCTAAGAGTAACATCTAGATCCTTAAGTGAAAACCACACTGTGGCACTTTCTGATCCCAAAATAGTAAAAATAAAGGACATATCCAATGGTGAAAACCTCTATGAGGTGCCAAAGAATGAGGGATTCAATCTTCCCCTTAGTGCCATCCATGAAGAAAAATCAACAGTCTTGGCAAAGAAATGCAACCCAGTAAATTTGGGAACTGAAGAGACCCTACACATCATTTTCTAAGCCGAGTCACTTTTGACCGAGGAACAAGAAAATCTATCTGCATTTATAAAATAAAGGAAAGTGAATTTTGCATGGACATACGTCGACATGCTAGGCCTTGATACAAAAGTAGTGGTCCATCATCTAGCAGTCTACCCAGACGTAAAACCAGTAAGATAGAAATTGAGAAAGATGCATTTGCAGATCACCTTATTGGTTAAACTTGAGCTACAGAAACTCCTTGATGTAGGCTTCATACAACCCATTGATTATCCAAAATGGGTTTCCAACCTTGTACCTATTTCCAAGCCCACTGGGGGCATTCAGATCTACATCGACTTCAGGGACCTGAATAAAGCATGCCCTAAGGATGATTTCCCTCTTCCCAACATAGATATGATGACAAGGCATGAAATTCTATCATTGATGGATGGATTTACAAGATACAACCAGATTATGATTTCAAAAGATGACCAACATAAAACAACCTTCACCTATCCATAGGGCACCTACTATTGGAATATGATGCCATTTGGTTGAAGAACACTAGAGCTACATACCAAAGGGTTGTGACTTTCATCTTCCATGACATGATCCACAAATCTATAGAAGACTATGTGGATGACATACTAGCCAAATCAAGGAAACATCAAGACCACATATCGACACTGGGCCCAGTCTTCGACAGACTGGAAGAATATAAGGTATGACTCAATCCCAATAAATGTGTCTTTGGCATCACTTCAGGAAAGCTCTTGGGATATATTTATCAATGAGGGGGATTGAGATAGACCCAGTAAAAGTCAAATCGATCCTCAACATGGAAGCACCATGAACACTGAAATAGTTAAGAGGTCTACAAGGAAGGCTTCAATCAATCCAAAGATTCATAGCACAGTTGGCAGATAAAACTATCCCACACTCTCATCTCTTTCACAGGGGAGTGACCTACAAATGGGATGAGAAATGCGATTAGGCATTTAATCAAATCAAAGAATACTTGCTAACACCACCAGTCCTCATGCCACTAATCCCAAACAAACCATTGATCCTCTACATATTATCTATGGCAACAACTCTTGGTGCTCTTCTAGCTCAGCATGATGAAATAGGGAAAGAAAGAGCCATCTACTACATCAGTAGAACCTTAGTGCGACACGAGCTAAACTACACATTCATTGAGAAAGCTTGCCTTGCAGTAGTGTTTGTCTCACAAAATTTTAGACACTAAATGTTGGCTCATCAGATTAAGCTCATCACCAAAATAGAACCCCTAAAGTATCTACTCTCTAAAGCAACTCTCATATGATGAATGGCTAAATGGGTCATGATGTTGACAGAAGGTGACATTGAATATGTGGAATGCAAAGCCATCAAAGGATAGGTAATTGTAGATCAATTAGCCGAATCTCTCATATATGCGGAAAATCCACTAGTATCAGAGTTTCTAGATGAGTCAATCTTCAACCTCAATGTTGTAGACCATTAGAAGGTATACTTTGATGGATCATACACACAACATGGGTCAGGAGCACAAATCCTCTTCATCACACCACAAGGGGATTATATCCCAAAATCATACAGGTTGTCTTTCCCTTGCACCAATAACATTGCAAAGTACAAAGCTCTTTTCATAGGACTTTGACTCATAGTACAATGGCATATCATGGCACTCAAGGTCCATTGGGGCTCGCAACTAATTACCAATCAAGTCAATGATGAATATCAAACTAAGGATGATAAACTTACCCCGTAAAAAAAACTAGTGGAGGATCTCAAGGAATCCTTCATTGACATAACATTTGAGCAGATACATAGGGTAAACAACAAAGTAGTTGACGCCATGGCTACAATTAGGTCATTGCTAGATATATCGAGGAACGCCCACAAACATGAATTTATTGTAGAGTAGCTTCTCGTATAAGCTTTCGAGGTACTAGAATCTAAGTTTGTATGTGAAATTGTTGGTCCCGATGATCCTTGGTACCATGATATATTCACCTAATTTAAAATGGGAGTTCTCCTCACCGACATCACCCCAAATCTCAAGAAAAAATTCATTAAAAAGTCATCCGGATTCATCATATTAGGTGACACCCTTTACCATAGGAGTATAGAAGGAACCCTATCGTGATGCCTTAACCCTGAGGAGGCTTTGAATTCCTTAACATAAGCACACAATGGCATTTATGGTTCACACTCTAGTGGTATGACCTTGGCCAAGATACTACTAAGGACAGGGTACTACTAGCCTACCATGGAGAAAGAAGCTCACGACTATGTCCAAAAATATAAGCAATGCCAATAGTATGGAGACCTCATCCATGCATTAGCTCAGGAGCTCCAGCCTATTGTAACACCTTGGCATTTTTCATAATGGGGACTCAATATCATCGAAAAAATCACACCCACCTCATCTAATGGACACAAGTTCATTATCACCACTACATAATACTTCACAAAGTGGGTAGAGGCCATCCCCATGACCTATATCATAGGGAAGAAGATCTCTAAATTCATCCTGAACTATCTCATTTGTCGTTACAGTGTTCCACAAGCCCTTATCTTTGATAATGGAACACCCTTCAAAAATTAGGATGTTCATGAGCTATGCCAAAAAATTAGTATCCAACATCGCTTCTCCACCGCATATTACCCCAAGGCAACAACCAAGTTGAGGCTACGAATAAAACCATTTTGAAAATCCTAAAGAAAATGATCAATGAAGTTGGTCGTGACTGGCACCTACAACTAAATCCCACCTTATGGACCTACCAAACGAGTATCCGCACACCTACGGGTGCAACCCCTTTCTTCCTAGTCTATGGATCAGAATCCATCCTTCCCATTGAGATTGAGCTCCCATCCTTGAGAATATCACTACATAATCTTATTACTAATGAGAAGTATCAGGTATCTTGGTTGAATGTGTCGGAGTTACTAGGTGAGCGGTGTATGGATGCTTTGAACCACCTATAGGTTTATCATAACCGTCTCAAAAGGATCTATAATAAGAAGATCAAGAGTCGGCCCTTCCAGGTTAGAGAGATCATGTTGAAAGAAAATCGAAAAAATATGCCAAATCCAGATGACAAAGGTAAGTTTGAACCTAATTGGTTGGGACCCTTTATCATCACGACAAGTTACAAATCGGGAGTGTATTAGTTGTCAACACCTAAAGGTGAGCCCTTGTAGGAGCCCATCAATAGCTCCCATTTGAAAAAGTTTTATGCTTAGGCTTGCAAGGTATAAATCCAAAAATACAGAAAATAAAATGATCAAAATCAGAAAAAAAAAAGATTGAAAACAATAAAGAAAAAAATCATCCTCTAGTGAAAACCACTTCGATGGTGCTTTGGGCAAGTACCTTGGTGAAAACCTAGCAATCAGGCACCTTAAATAAATAAAGCACTTTCCATCCACCATGGATTCTTTGGCTTTGTTCTGCATCACTTTCCATCGCATTCCATATTTCTTCCATCCTCCATCACGCGCTTGCATCATAGCTTGATCCTGTGTCAGTATCATGTTCCCTTTTAATACTACTTGGCACATTCCTAAGGTCAGTTTGTCTGGCCTGCATCGAGCTAGTCTATTACATCACGTCGGGGGCATGTCCTTATACCTACATCAGATCGGATTCATGTATATCCTTGAAATCCTCAAAACATCAGAAAATCCAAAAATAAAAAATAAAAATCCAAAAACATCCAAAACATTTCAAAAATCCAAAAATAGGTCAAAAACAAAAAAAATTCAAAAATAGTCGTCATGTGCCCCCGAGACACATTAGGTCAGTCCTTAGGAGTCCATCATAATAAATTGGCAATACATTTGTTCATATCTCATCAATAAATGAGTTTGTGTCAGTCGAACTACGTGGTCTCTGCATGGATAAAATTGGAAAGGTTAATCTTTGATCAGCCCTCAAGGCCCCTAGGATAGGTCCTTAGGTTAGGGTCTTGGTCAAAATCTTAAAAACACCAAACATTGGAAAATTTGGAAATCAAAACATTTGTAAAACATCTCGAAAATCCAAACACAACCTCATAACATTTCAAAATACCAAAAACATTCAAAAAACCCAAAATCATCTGTCTCGTTTCAACATTCACCTGCAATAATAAATCCACTCACAATAAATCAAATCGTCATCTTCAACCTTTGGAAAAACAATAAAAAACAAGTATAGCATATTCAAAAGTGTAAACTCAAAACGTCAAGGACTTAAGTCTAGGTCAATAGGTATAGGTAAAGAAGTTGGTCAACTCTTGGTATCAATAGCTCGCCATCTCGGTAGTCTCAAAATCATCTGATAACATCATGTTCTAGGATACATATTTCCTACAATGGACATCAACATCAAACATCACTGTAGTTTAGTCTTTGCTAGAGGTATGAAGAAAATTGACTTGTTTGTGTACTTGATATTTTCTTTTGATTTATCTTATTTCGCCTATTCCCATGAGCTCTTGATGATGTTTATCTAAAATATTTAGAGAGAAAGGAATGGAGAATTTATCATCATCTTTTGTTTTTCGTGCTTGTTAGATATTCCTGTAATATAACCTTGGTGATGCTTACTTTGTTCGGTATGTAGCGAGGATGTTTTGGATGTCTTGTTGACTATTACATTGTTAGGTTTTGCCATTCTATGTTTTGGTATGAGATGTTTGAAATATCCAAAGTACATCTTAACAAGGTTTTGTATCTGAGGTGTGAACAAGGATATTCCTATCTATTTATTGGGTCAAAGTCCATTACACTAGATATCACACCATCCTGGTTGTCTATACCTTGATGCATCATATCTATGTGTGTTATCAAACATAAGGAAAGTTATGCTCTTTACGTCCCCAATCCCTAGATAAGCAACAAATCATCACTCATCATCATATCTAATAAAGTCTTGACAACTCATAGACTTGTTGGAATTCTAAATCTTCTTGGAATCAAGGGTTGATCCCTCTCTTTCTTCTATCTTCTCCATGCACTAACATGGTATCATGACATTTAAACAAAATTTATTTGAATCCATCCCACATCCATAAACAATCAATATCCTACATACCCATACATATCATCATAAATAAGAAAATCATCATCCATCTAATTACATTATTATTCAAGGTGTTTTCAACATAATATAGATTTGTTATTCTAAGCATCTTAAAAATCATCACATTTTTTTATTATAATCATCATCCATACATACATCTAGCATAATCATATACCATATGGAAAAGATACTAAAAAAGAGATAAACATATCATTACATTGCATCCATATCACATGTATTATCATTAGCATAATATAGATCTATTAGTCTAAGCCTCTCATAACATAGCATTGTATTCATTATCAAATAAATCCATCATACACTACATGTGCCTTCATATCATACATCGATAACATCACTATATCGCGTCATAGATAATAAAACATCATAGCATGATCATAACTTCCATCCATCCATATCATATGCATCCATACACCCATAACACATAAAGTAAAATAACATAGCATCACATCATATAAATTGCATCGAAGCCATCTCATATATATGTCAAAAAAGGCGAATGTCATGATACAATTAGAATCAGGTGTGTAGTGTCATCATATGGAATATACAAGAAGCTAATCAAAACTTAGCCAATGAATGTATATAAATCATATAATTAGGTTGTATATAAAAAAGTGTCTAAGCAATATCAAAAACTTGAGCCCCCCTCGCTCTACCGGTCACTGCGGTGACTGCCCTAGCTCTAACGGTGTGACGCTATCAATCTGCTTGATGGCCACCCATGAGACTTGCTCGATGCAACCTGGCTGATGTGAGAGAAATATGGCTCCCAACACTCCTATGAGAAGGCTTGATAGTACAAAGTCCTATAATAAGAGGCCTCTTGTATGGCCCACCCACACATCTTTGTGGGGATTGTGGCTTGTCCTTGCACCTGTTGCGCTTTTGCCTCCAACTATTGTCGACATCCTATCTCAAGTGCCAAACCAAGGTTTACATCTTGTATCATCCAACACTCTTAGAAAACCTCCTGCCTCACCTGATCTCTCTCCTGGGTCAGGGTTTGAATTTGAGTCGTCACCTACTATACCTCCCTTGTCAAAAGTTGTACATGCGCCTACATTGCTACTATCTGTGCATCCCTAAGATTGGGACTTGATGGAGGCCGTTGTGGAGGCAATTGTGGGGGCAGTTGTGGTTCCCTCCACCCAACTATATGTACCAAGGCCACATGCCCATGGTGCTGATCCTGACCATCCTGTGGCTATTGTGGTGGCTACTAGGGAACTTGTCCAATCTGAGGCCCTCTGACTCGTCCCATACCTACTGCTGGGACTATCGATAATGTCAATCTCATGGGGGCATGGATCTACCAATAAGCATCGTAGGCCTATGTAGTGCTTGCATCCTATGAACCATCAAAGTAGACCCATGGTTGCATGCCCAACTGCCTAAAATAATCAATCGCCACCTGCAGCTGGATCTGTAGCCCCTAGGCGATCTCTCATGCTTTCTTGAAAAATATGGCTTTGTGTGCTAAATCAGGTGCATCTCGCACCTCCTCGAATTGACTTGCTCTCTTGTTAGGCAAGTAGCACCCAATCATATGGTTCTCCCGCCCCTGCATATACCTGGTTTGGCAGTAGTAGAATAACTAATCGTCGTCATCATACCATCTATGGTAATGGAGCCAATGCCTCCATTTGAAGACTGTTATCTCGTCAATAACCTACCTCTAGTACAGAATGCCAGTGATACTTGTATAATGTAGGCTAGTCATACCCCCATACCTGTAAACCGCAGGATCATCACGATCTTTTTGGACATCTGCCACAGTGGGCCTCAATACTACTATATGCTCGTAGGCCTAGATGTGAAGAAGTGTAACACCAACCCCAATGTTGTGGGCCTCCAAGTATACCACCTGGTGCATGTCATGATATAGGGAGGCATGGAAAATTGGCCCCCATGCATACACAATCATCTCCTCCATCATTCGGGACCAAACTATGCCCCAACCCACGCTGCAACCTCTTGCTCACCTATTTTGAATGAGAACTCCCGAGATCATTGCACCAAAAAATAATGTCAAATTTGGGGCAATCCCCACATACTAATCAAGGTCAAGTTGCTCGTTGTCTGTCATGTACTCATCGACCTCAAGCACTTTGAACATGGCATCACCACCGGCCTCGACATCGTAGATAATTGCTTGTCATGTATGGGCATCCGCAAGATCCACCATACGTTCTCTAGAGTAATTGTGGTCCTCCCCATCAGTAGATGGAATGACAATGTCTCACTCTGCCATCTCTCCACAAGTGTTGTCATCATGGCCAGGTGTATCTGAACTACAAGCATTTGTGCCACATGACCAAATACGATCACGCCCAGGAAATATAATGCATTATCACTCAAATGCCTCACTCAGTGTAAGATTCAACCTTTGTGCTTCGAGTGGAGTGGACGAAGGACCTCTTGCATTCAGAATGCCCACGACGTCAAAATTTATCAACCTAGCACATTTTTTTTGAAAATTGAAAAAAAAACCTAAAAAGCAAAGGCGAGTAGACATTTACAAAGGTGACGCTCTATGTTTTCACAAAAGTGACACTATAAACGAAGGTGAAACTATATTGCAAATACAAGTCAACATTTCCCCATGATGCCCTATCCTCTTAACCTCATGCGATGCTTTACCGTAAAGGTGGGCCAACATTTCAAATGCAACCCTGGACCAAAACTACATAGCGTGACGCTATCCTACAAAGGCAGTGCTCCATTAAAAAAAGCAACGTTGACGCTACCATATGTGATGCCCTAGAGAGTCACTTTTGGCTAACCTAATTGTACCCTAATATTTTCACCAAAATTGTGAAAAAATAAGAAAAGTTTTGAATTGCGTACCAGGGGTCTTGCGTCTGGAGGCTACTGAAACTCTTGAACCTGCTGCATCTGATGCTTGGGAAGCACACGAGCCTCCATTTTGTTGGCACCTCAAAGAAAAATCGTGAGAATCCTATAAGGTTATGTGCACAAATGAGTTGAAAATGACCCCTACCCTCCTATTTATGTTAGAAATTTAGGGTTTTTAGGGGCATTTTAGGGTTTTTTTAGCCCATTTATTCATTTTTTACGTAATGAAGCCTTTTTGATCCATTTTCATCATTGTGAGCCTGTTTCCACATCTTGTGGGCTATTTTCTATGCCTAAATCATTATTTAATCTTTTTCATGAGCTCGACCCAAAATTAAAATTTTTACTCGATCTCTCGAGGGGGTAGTGTAGCAGTGTAATTCCTTCCACTAGGGTAGCAGTGGGCATCCAAAAAAATTAGAATTTTTTTAATTTTTGATCTCGACAGTGCTATTCTTTGAACCAATGCAATAGGTACCTTGCTTCAAAGAGGAGCAAAATATAGACGCTTAAAAAATCCCGATTGATATTATGCATTTGATTCTAATTAACTAACACCATTTCCTCCTAAATCACTTCAGACTAACCAATTAATTAAATAATCAATATTATTTAATTAAATTTTTCAACTTATGCTATTAATCAAATAATTAACTTTATTAGATTAATTCACCTTTCTTTTGACTAATGTTCATCATATTTAATTAAATTAAATCATTTAATTAAATCCCCCTAAAGTCCTCTCATTTGATTAAATAAATCAAATAAAATGTCACAATTCCCTAACCTATCCAAGTTAATTAATTAACCCTAAGCTACTTGTTAATCATCATTAATAAATCTTCTAGCTTTTAACTCTCCAAGAGTTAAATCAACCCATGGTCAACTAACTAGGTTGCACATGAAATTAATTTCTTTCAATTATCTAATTACCCTATTTATCCTCACAATGGAATATTCCTAGTAATATTCCTTCCAACTACCCCTTCATTCAATTTCCTTCCAAAGGTTTTAAATAACCTCTTACACATCCATAAAAACTTCTTACAAAGGCATTTACTCCTTCTTACATGCCATCTTGTCCCTTAAATTCTCTTACACTCTCAACAACATTCCTTTACATCTTCAATCGCATCCATTTACTTTTTCTTACATCCTCATTTATTCCTCTTACATCCTTTTTACTCACACATTCCCCAAAATATGCTTCATTCTCATCTAATAGAATTGTGACAAGTGTCACAATCCCATTGGCTCCCTTTTTATCCCACATTCACCAATTTATCTCATTCTTCAACCCTTGAGTCCTATAAATAGAGGCTTTCTCTACACAATATGGATCCACAATCTTAAGCAAGTTTACTATAGGCTTTTCTCACTCATTTCATCATATCATTTGCAAGTTTTTATCATACTTTGGCATCATATTCATACTTTGAATCATCTACATCATTGGAGCTTATCAAAGGGATTGGGAAAGGGCTTCTTTCCACATCAAAGGAGCACCAATCCCCCTATGGGATGGAGGTTTAGTATATTTGGTTGATTACATGTTATTATTTGTCTTGTTTTATGCTTTCATTTCATGTTTTCATCTTTATTTAACTAAGAATCTCATAGGGAATGCTTTGTTTGGGTTTCTAACTTGATTAAAATTTGTTTGTTGTCTCTTGGTAGTTAATTTCAGATTAGGCATTCACAATTCCAATGCTGAGTGGTGTAATCTTGATGTGTACGATGTAGGTCTTGTTGTGAAGGATTAAAATTTTCATGAAATGAAGGATTTACATTTGCATGAAATGAAGGATTTACATTTGCATTAAAGGAAGGATTTACATTTGTGTTACTTGGAGTAGAGTGCCCCATGGCATTTCGGTTGGAGTTTCAACATTTGTGGTATCAACATTTGTGGTATCAACATTTGTTGTGTTGACGTTTGTAGTGATTGGAACATTTGAGCTACTAGTGTTGGCTACCATTTTATTTCTATGTTGTGATCTTGTTGTAGTCATAAAATTCCTAATAAACCTAAGTTATGGAAAAGATCTATGACATGTGATGTTGCTTATATTTCTTTGTTTCAAAGTTGGATTTCAAAGGATGTGTAGATAAATATTTTCATCAAAAGAATTATTTTCAAGTTGATATGGAATTTGGATGAAATTCAAGTTGAATTTGGATTGTATAGTAAACCTTTGGACAGAAAGGATAACAAATTCGATTTATGCTAGTATCTCAAGATGTTGATGAATGATTTATTGATGTCTTTGTTTGGAATATACTCGTGAATTTAAACAAAGAGAGGTAGTAGTGATGATTTGTAGACCTAGGAGAAAGATAGTCCTTTTAAGTTGACAAGTTCATAATATATGAAAAGATAATATTCAAAGGTACTAGCAAAGGTTGATAAGTTTCATATGTTGATGTCCAAAAAGGATGTTTGATGTTCGATCCAAAATAATGTTAATGATGGTCTCAAAAGACTGATGTTGATCAGGTTTGTTGATGTTTGAAAATGTTTAATGTTTTGATCCAAATGAGATATGTTGACGTTTCCTATGAAAAGTTAATTGAAGGATAATTGTGATGTTTGAAGGTACAAATGATTGTGTAGAAGTGAAGGTTCCACAGTGATGGATGTTTTGATGGCAAGACCAAGGATTATCACAAGTTCAAGTTCCAAATGTTTATGAGTCTAAGAAAATTTAGGTTACTGACAAACGTATCAATTTCAGCAAGAGTGACTACTATTTTCAATAGGCACAGTAAAATGTTGAGAAACGACAACAATATGCAAATCAAGAATGACATTTTGATCAAAAGTGACACTATGTCTAATAAGATTTTGTACAATAGAGTTTTAACAAGCACAATATTTTATTTAAAGGTGTGAGTATGTTGTTCAAAGGTGGAAATATGTTGAACAAACATGTTAACATGTTGATCAAGGGTGAGAATTTGTGCAAAAGCGACTTTGTTTTTTGTGTTTGTGTTTCTTTGCAGTTTGGTAAAGTTTGATGTGATGTTCAAGTTTGAGTGTTTGTTTTTTGTAGTAAGTGATATGAACAACAAACATGAACAATTAGGACTGACTTCAATTGATTGATAAAACCAAACAAGTACAACCTATTTTAGTAGTAGGTGTGTAAATTTAAGTAGGTACACCTCCCATTTAAGGGGTAAATACTCAAAAATATTAGGTAGTGAATTACTTCAAAATCCTTTCCTATGAAGGCAGATAGTAGATTTACAGTGAAATAGGTTCATTGATAGACACCATGAGCACACCTTCTTTCATTTCTTGAGAAGCTATTGCTATAAACCCAAAATGTTTCTATCTCTACCTAAGAGAGTACATGGTGAATAGCTTCAGGGTATGATCAACATCACTTGCACCAGTTAAAATACGTTCGAAAGGTCTTAGGATTCTAGTGAAAATTGGTTCTTAGTGGGTGGAACATCGGTGAACATTTTCGACCTCTCAGACATCTCCCCAAGAAATTAGAAAATTGTAGTTCCCTAGCAAAAGTTTGGAGCGCTACATGCACGGATTGAACTACAACTTTTTCTCTCATCTAATATCTATAGTGCGCTCAAAGACATCGCTTGAGGTTAAACCCTTGAATTCTCCATTAGGATGTGTCTCAAGATAGGCCTCTTAATTTAAAAAATGAAATCTTAATGTGTTTCTATTTCTCTTCACCCAAGATCACATGAAGCGCAAGGGGAGAGGATACATAGCAAAAATGATTTCAGTTTAAGCAAAATAAGAGTGTTTCTCTTTACTTGAGATCACATGAAGCGCAAGGGGAGAGGATACACACTTATTAGTCTACCAAACATAACAAGAAAAGTTAATTTTAAGGCACCAAATGTAAACGTGATTTAAATTACCAAGCAATTAAAGAATAAATGATAAGATATTTGATAAGGATCTATAAACAATGTGTTAGTTGTTTGATAAAATTGTCTTGGACCGTTTGTACCTACAAACACAAATGCATTACTAGTTTTGAAAGTATCGTATCTTATCCAATGGTTTGCTACACAAATATGTCAGTTAAAAACACATAACAACATACAAAGCACGTTAGGGTTAGGGTAAACTGAAAACTAAAAATGACTATTAGAAAAAATAGAGATAAAAAATAACAGATAAATGTGAATCTGTTACCTACAAACACAACTTTGATATTATGTCAGACATGTTAGAATATCTATCAGAAGTTCCAGAATCAAAAAGAGCAAGTCTATTAGTGAGTAGAGGTGGAAAAATGTTGAACAGACATGGCCTACTGAAGCAAGAGTGGCTTTGTTATCTAGTAAACATGGTTGGATTCCTGTACAGTAAAAAAATAGAGTTAGAAAACCCTAAAAAAGGATAGACGTGATTAGATGATCAAGGGTGGTCGTATTTCTCTATCAAGTGCGACAAAATGTTAAGCAGAGGTGTCAAAATGCACAAACACAACCTCTGTAAAAACACGAACGCACCCATAAACACAAAATTTTATTAAAAACATGGACTTGGGTCCCACTGGGCGTGTCAATAATGTGAAATGGAAAATGGAATTGATATCAAAACAAGGGTTAGCAATCAATAAGACCCAAAACAATGGAAGATCAAATCTCACTTACAAAATTAAAGTGAATGCATACAAGGGTTAGAAATTAAGATAAACAATTCAAACAATTCAAAATATGAAACCAACCAATGTGCAAACCTTGCCTTCCATTTTCGTGGTGATGGGATGTTGGATTGCTTGATCATGAAGCTCCCATGGTTGCAAAAACATGAAGATTGATGACCTAGATGAAGATAATTACTCAAATTCTCAAGAATATGATATTGCTCAATTGCTCAAATGCTCTCAAATGATCTAGGTAATGTGATAATGAAGGAGGAATAGTTGTTATATAGATTTTCATGTTTGAATCAATGGTGTAGATTAAACCTCAAGACCCACAAAGAATGGTTGAGGTTACACCTTAAGACCCATGAATCTAAGTGAATCAAGGAAGATGAAGGATCAAGATCAATTTGAACTCAAATATCTCCACAATTTTAGGAAAATAGGTTGAGGATATTTGAAATGGAGGGTGAAGATTAGATAAAGAAATGGAGGGATGAGAATGAATGAGAGAAATGAGATATTTTGAAAAAGAATATTCCAAGGGAATATGCCTTTGAGAGGGAAAATATGACAATTAAATAATTCAAGATTATTTAATTATGGAGGATTAGGATATTCTTTATTAAAAATGAATATTTCACATGAATGGGATGGGAATTAGATAATCAAATAATTCAAGATTATTTAATCATAGGACTTTAGAATAAAATTAGATTAAATGGGCTAATTAAATAATTAAAATTATTCAATTAGGGGAGATAAGAGGAAATATTGGTAAAAAAAGATGAATTAATTAAATAATTCAATATTATTTAATCAATAGAGGAAATAAGGTAAAATAATAGAAAATAATGTTGAAAGGGAAATTAGTGATGCAAGTGATGAAAATGTACTAATGAAGGAAGAATATGATGAAAATACAATATTAATGATGAGTGATACGAGTTAGGAAATTTCGCATGTCTACAACTTATTATCCTAAGATTTCACTCACTCAATTCATGGGATAACCCTACGAAACTTGTTTGTTTTGTAGTCCACATCCTCTAAGCACACATATCAAGGAAAAATTTGATTGCTCTCATTCTTGGTCTGACCCCTCGAAAAGTCATTTCAATTGGGTCACCTTTTTGCATTTTGGAATTTTTTACAGTTAGTGTTTTTTCTAACATGCAATATCGTTGAATTTGAACGATACTACATGTTTTTGTCAATTACATCTTGGATGTAGTCCTGTAGAATTTCTCCATGACTACACTCCTGAACTCACACATAGTGGCATTAATCTAGGTTGACTCAGTTTATTCATGGTTTTAAATCATTTTATTTTTCATTTTTCATTTTTCATTATTTGCTTCCGTGTTCCTCCATTGACTCTGTGCCCTTAGCTTCTTACCTTTTCTTTGTTGCATTCGTGCTCGATTTTTGTGAGGATTTGATTGATTATTTTCCGTCTCTAGGGTCACAAGTATGTTGGTGTTTCTTTCACATTTTTTACCATTTCTTATTTCTAGTTTTCTTGTTTATGTTTTCAATATTTCTTTTTTCGTCGTGATTGGTTTCTTTTTAGAAATGCATGAGTTTGCATACACATTTTTATATTCAAGGTCTTGGTCTAGGGTTTTCTTTGATTTACCTCGATATGTGTTTTCCTTTTTCATAGGCTTTGTTTTAGCCCGTGCACTATGCTAATGTCGTTTGGAGATAAAACACTGAACAACATCACCTTAACCTTTCCCACACATCACGACCCCTACTCCACACTGTTAACATGTCATTCGAGGTTTTTATCCCTATCAATATCCATGCATAGATTCATGTGTTGTGTGCACAATACAACATCATCAAACCTTGTCTTGTAGTTCAGGGAATAAACCCCGCACTACATACAAAACTCAGCCTTCGTTTAGCGTAGAGAAAATTCTTTGCATTACATGATTACTCCCATCAACCCATGTAGTTTGGGAAATTTTCCCCGTGCCACACTTTTTTAGCACCTAACATGTCATTCTGGGAAATTTCCTCGAGCGACATCACTTGTCACCTCACAAGTGTTGTTCAAGAAAAATTTCCCAAACGACACTTTGAATGCTCTACCCTTATGTATTCAGGGAAAATTCCTCAAGGTACATTAAATTGATTTACCCCCATGTACTTCGGGGAATTTTCCCCAAAATACATATCTTTTACACACCTAAGTGTAGGTTGGAGAATTTTCCCTGACCTGCACCAAGTTGATTTACCCCATATACAGAGGCATAGAATTTCTCTGCCCTTGCATCCAATGATAAAATTCCCATGCAATTTAGACAATTTTCTCTGAATTGCATACCAACACATCAAAAATGTACAAGTATAGATTTTTTTTACAATTGCACAATATTAGAAATTTCTCTAACATTGGAGGATTCTAAAACTGATTTTTGTAGTTTCTTCACCAATATACGATCCTTCTCCGAAGAAAAAGAACATGAAATACAAGTATCAGTGTGTGATTCAAATGACTTTAATGGAATCCAATGTTGATCACATCAGAGATACTCAGATCAAACATGTAGATATGTTCAAAAGCCTAGAGAGGGTAAACAAGCAACCAGTTGAATCAAGCATGAAATGTGTTCTTGAGAGAAGTATTCACTTAGTTTCCTCATTTCCGGTGTCAGCCCACAATCTTGAATTTGTATTAGCATTAACTACACATTTCAACAAGGAAACTAAGAGCATCATAGATGCAAATGGGAAAGTGATCATAAGGCTACATGAAGAGTTCTTCGATAATTTTTTTAGATGCCCAAGCATTGATAATTATGTTGAATTCACCATGGAGGCATCACAAACCTTTTATGACAACAATTATGATAAGTGTGAAAAGAACATCAACACTTGATTGCTCAAGACTATTAGGCCTACCATTGCAAGGTGGCCTAAGAACCTCCACCGTAATGAGTTTATTGAGGAGGTGAATGACCTAATAACTCTTCTTAGCTGAGTTAAAGGGCTCGCAACATCCACACTTTCCAATAATGGATGTACCATTATATCTATATCATAAAGATAGTTCAACAGAAAATATTTTGAGAAAAGAAGATCAGTGATGCTATTTGTGAACAACTTTCCAAGGTATCTACTTCATTGAAGTTTTACATGACTTCTTATTTGGTATATGTTGTTGCCTCTATGAGGAATTTTCCAAGATTGTCTTCAGAAGGTGATAGGAGAAAGGCTCTTGTGTATGAATATTATTCTCAATTGACTTTGAAGCAGAGCATCAAGCATTTTAGGAGAGTTAATGATGCCTTTTTCTATTCATACATGTGCATGTTTGACAAGGAATTTGAGAAGAAAAGAGTTTTAGATGAAGCATGGGAACTTGTCAAAAATTTTGGTTGTATGTTCTTACAATTTCATACCTTTACATACATCAGGGTTTGTTGCTTTGACAAATATCCATATATGCCACCCAAATATCCTAGTGATAAAATTATACTCATGGAATTATGCAGGTAAATTATGGCATTACATAGAAAACACTCAAAATCACATAAGGTCAGTTTCAAGTTTCCTCTAACCATTGGTAGATATTTTATCACTACTTCTCCATGAGCCAAAGCCATGGAGATTGAAATGTAATGGGTAACCATAAAGAAATACAAAAAGAGGAATGACTTCGACTATAGGCGAATGAAAGATAAACTTAAGAAAATATACACCCATGTTCACATAATTGAGGACATATGGGTTGAGTGTAGGTGTTAGGAAGATGTAAGGAATCTAGAATTCAGTCAGCTTACCTTGGAACAAATTAGGACCTAGAACTGGCTGATATTCCTAAGGATATGGAGGATGAAGATGACATTGTAGATCCCAAATATAAGGAGAAAAAGATTGCTAACACTCCTTTTCCACCAATACAATGGTTCCAAAAGGAAATGATTTCTATAATAGAAAGGTTCCAACCTATTCTTGCAAATACCAATGTTTGGCTACAAAATAGAGGAAATAAAGTTGAAATTATTCAACACAAGATCAAAGGAGGGTACTGAAGGGCTTGCTAGTAAAAAGGGAGAATTAAGGACAAAGAATAAGGATCATTCTCCTATTTTAATAGTAAGAATCCTATAGTTATCTTCAAAATCAAAAGGAAAAAAGATAAGGATAAAGAGGAGGTATCAATTTAGGTAGAAGAACAAGAGGAAGAGATTGTAGCTGAAGAATCATAGGAATCTCCTGTTAATTCTCAACTAGAGTCACCTCATGAAGAATATCCTTCCTCCTCTCCTATAACTTCTACGGTACAAATTATTTCCTCTTCCCCTATAATTTCTACAATGCAAATTCCTACTCCTCCTATTGTTTCAAGTTCATAGTCTTTACCTGCTATTTCTACTATTCCTACTACTATTGCCATGTCTATATAGTTTATTCATTCATCACCCACTAGTGGGTCCATTTTTGAAAGTCCTTGAGGCAATATTGAGAATTTTTTTGGTTCTCTTTCTTCCATTCCCAGTCTATCTGATGTGACCTCACCAATTCTTGATACATTCACCCAGATTGACTTTGATAACTTCATGTATATATCTATACCTCAAGTGTCCAGTATGGAAATCCCTACTACAGTGTTGACCCAAACTCCACCAATTTTGACTACAGTATTGTAGGGTCAACCTCTGCATCACAAAATTTGGTAGCAATAATAGAAGGAGGTTCTTCCACTCTCCCCCCTTGGTTGAAATCATAGACACCCATGAAGAAGAAATAAGTTGTCTCCCCAGATGACTTTGATTTTGGCCAATTTGTTTCAGAAAAGACAAAGACTACAAAGAAGACCAAAACTATTTCAAGGGTGATGGTTGATAAGTCAAGTAATAAGTATGTTGAAGTAGCATAGCCTCCCTCAGAAAAAAATAGTGAAGAAGACGAAGGTGCTGACTATGTGATTACAAGGATTGAACTGGGAAAGAAAACACATGAAAGTGCAAAGGAGGACTTCCGAGCAACAATGGATTATTTGATTTATAAATATGACAAAGCTAAAATTATCAAGGATCAACTGAAGATCAAGGTGGAACAACTTAGTTTTGTACTTTGAAAGATAACTCAATCTTCTAAGTCCATTGAACCTGTTACAACAAGTGTGGATGATGTTTCCATCCAAAAGGTTGAAAGGATTGGTGCACAGTGTAGGGTTGTTAGTGCATGAATAGATAGGATAATGGCACAAGGTACTCAACTATTGAAGTCTTCCATTGCGTTGATAAAAAATATGGAAAATGTTAAGTCAAAATTAAACTAGACACTTGATGTATTATCTCAAAAAATTTAGTTGACAAAGAAAGATCTTGAAGCTTGGACCAAGTTGAGAGATTTTAAGCTAGATGTGCTAGTGGAAAATGGGGCGATCCCCACAAGAAATATGTTTACTACATTCTGGGAAGCAATGAAATATAAGATAGATGTAATCATTGAATTAATCAAAGATTTGCAAGAAGCTCAAAAGATAAGCAATGATAGAGGATCAAATATCACTATCAAGATTGGGGAAATTCCTTGACAAATACTTGATGACAATCAGAAGGTTCTTTCCATGGATGCAATTATCCAAGAATTCACTTCACTAATTCATACCAGTATTGAGTCTGAATATTTTTAATTAGCTTCCATTGATAAATTATTGGATTTTCAGGTGATTCTAGGTGAGTTAAAAGTGATATTGGATAAGCATAAAAAGCACGTATCAGTATCAAGGACTCCATCCAACGAGTGCTCACCATCTCCAACTATACAATTGGGCCAAATGAATCTAAAGTTTAGGTTGCATTGAAGAAATATGAAGATTTTCTGGAGAAGAATGTTTAAGAATAAAAGAATGTGATTGTTGATACTTAGTTTATTTCTCAAGTTTTCTTTATGTAGTTTGTAATTTGTAGATGAAATTTTATATGTCTTTTGCAATATGACAATTACATGTAAGAGGATTGTAGTCCCAAATCAAATCAAGCTCTTTCTTTGAATAAGTCAAATTAGTTATAGATTTCCTTTTTTCACTCTTCGATTCTCTCTATAAATAAGAGGGAGCTCTTTTGTAAATATTATCTTTTAGCTTATGAAGTGGAACACTACCGAATTGAGGAGTGAATAGAAACTTTGTTTTCAAATTGTGAATCAAATTCAATCAACAAAAAGAAGCAAGTTGGCATCCAATCTTTTGGATCAAGTTTGTTGTGTATTGGGATTTTTCTTATGTCTTTCCTATTAAATTCTCTTGTACATGATTTAATTTTAGCTTGGAATCATATGTTCTAAGAGGTAATCCAAATCTGATTTTGAAGTCTTTGAGCTACAATATTATACTCAGAAATTATGTTTATGTGTGTAATTTGGAGAAAATTTGAAGACTTTGGCCTGCAAGTTATCATCTACGTTTATTTGATCATATTTTGGTTTATGTTGAAGACTTTGGTCTGCAACATATATTAAACTTTTTCCTTTCAAATCGAATAAGAAGTGATAGAATACTTTGTGCTTTTGTGGGTTTTCTTGCTATTAACATCTATTGTTATCATTCTAGTTATTCTTTCATTTAATTGAATTGGATATTGGTTATTATTTCTCCAACTAGTATTTTGTGGTTTGTTACATGTTTTAAACATCATAATATTATCATTATAAGAGAAAACATATATTCTCAAGAAAGAGAATACGATGATATGGAAACACCCATGAATAGTTTGTGTACATAAACTTAGTTAATTATTGGTTGATTTTAGTTAGCAATAAGAAGGGAGCCTCCTCTTTATGAGAGGAGAGATTTAATCTCATTATAATGTGGTTGATATTGTAGACATCTAAATTTGACCACTTATATTTGGCTAAATTTACCTTTTTCGTCTAAATATCCTTTTATCCACATTAGTTAAATAATGTTACTATTATTTAATTAATACCCCTTAAAGTCTTCTAAATCCCTAAGATATTTAGTTAAATAATTAAATACCTTACCCCCTTTATCCCTTTCTTCCAAAGAATTAAATAAATAACTCACTTATTTAATTCCCTTTATGTCCCATCCAAGCTTAATCCTAATTCATCTCCTAATCCCATCGTTAGGGATGTGACACATGGATTAGGATGTGTCACATCCTCCAACTTTTTCAAGTTGTCTTTTAATCATCATTAGCCACCTAACTCTCTTCTAATCCTTCATTAACTAGTCTAATAAGTCCTTTAGTCAACTCTTCCCAAATCTCAATGGAATTTTTAATTTCATTTTATTCTCCCAACAACCTCAAATATAATTTTTAATTCTATTTACAATCCCCATATCCTTTTCCCCATGTGATAGGTCACATCAATCACATGGAACAAGGACCTCCTTTAAGAAGACATTATTTTATCCATAGGGTACTTCCAATCATGTGAATTTAAAATTCACATTTATTCCCCCAACAACTTCTCCCATCCCCATGGTGACAAGAGAGGACTTTCTAAAATTCCTCACTTGTCACCATCAACCTCATATGGGGACAAGGACTTCCTTTGTGAGGAAATCCTCCCCCAATCCCAAGGTACTTGAAAGTACCTCCACACAACATGTCCTTTTCCACATCATTTGTCCTCTTCACACCTCATATTCCACATGGCAAGATGTGAGGACTTGTGAGTTCTCAACTCACCACAACCCTCCATCTTGTCCATGCTGGCTAAATCTTAGCTATCCATTTTTCTTTAAATTGGAAGACTTGGTCTCAATTTAAAAGATTAGACAAGAATTAGATTCATTATGCATTTACACATCTAGAGCATACAAGCCAAGCAACTTAGCACTTAGCATTTGCATTCACTCATCCTCCATTATTGTAGCCATTGAAGCTTTTATTACCTCCACCTACCATCCTTATCACAACACCCATTTCCATTATTGCAATCCTCATCAATTCCTCTCCACTTTGCATTCATTTGTCATCAAAGGAGAATACAATCAAGCATCATCAAAGGGCCAACCAACTCATGAATCCAAGCAAGGTATAACATTTCATTTCTTTATTTTTGTTTGGATTCAACTTAGGCTAATCTTGAGTGTTTGTTTGTGTTTTTCTCTTTTGCATTCTATTTTGTTTTGCATTCTAGGTAGATAAAACACTTGCACACATTTTTGGCACGCTCGGTGGGACCCACAAACAAGTCTATTTAATTTTATATTTGCTATTTTTTTATTTTTTTTTTGCAGGTTTAGGTTACACAAAGGCGGCCTTGCCCAAAACATAGAGGCGACCTGGCCTTGCAATAGCTGGCCTAGCCCACAAAGAGGCGACCCCACCCTAACAGAGCTTCCCTGGCCCATAAAGGGGTGACCCCAACCTGACCCACAAAGGGGCAACCCCACCCATAGATTCGACTTCGCCCATAGAGCCGACCTCACCCATAACACAGAGGCGACCTTGCCCATAACACAGAGGTGGCATTGCCCAGAACACAAAGGTGCCCTGGCCCTGAAATAGTCGGCCTGGCCCACAAAGAGGCGACCCCACCTTAACAGAGCTAACTTGGCCCATAAAGGGGTGACCCTGCCCTAACATTGTTGGTTCGGCCACAAAGGGGTGACCCCGCCCATAGAGTCGACTCCGCCCATAGAGCCAACCTCACCCATAACACAGAGGTGGCCTTGCCCAAAACATAGAGGTGACCTGGCCCTAAATTAGCCGGCCTGGCCCACAAAGAGGCGATCTCACCCTAACAGAGCCATCCTGGCCCACAAAGGGGTGACCTTGCCCATAGAGTTGACTTCACCCATAGAGCCGACCTCGCCCAGAACACAGAGGCGACCTTGCCCTAGATAGAGGTAACTGAGGTAAAAACAGAGACTTAAAATTTTCTAGAGTTTAATTATTTTTGTTTTCCTTTGTAATGACCCTCTAACTTGTCTTGTTTATGAGTGTGTTGGTTTTTACTAACGTTTATGCAGTTGTTTCATGATTGTTGAAGGCCAAAAGTAAAAAAATTCTAACATATTTGCTGCAGGGGGAGAGAACAAATTTCATTAGTTAGATTATTACTTATTGTTTTCAGTTTGACTAGGCATATAGATCTAATTAGGGGGGGTCAAAGAACTTTTTTGTTGTGTTTGAAGAGTGGACTATTGATGTATCCAATCCCCTTGTGCCATTTGGTGATCCTAGGTGAAGAGAAATCATAGTCCATTTTATCCTTTGTGTACCTTCTTTTCTTTAGTGGGACTTTCTTGGGGATTTCATCACCCCAAGGGATGATCCCAACTACGTGTTATCAATGGGGTATATATAGGGGGGAAAGCGAAAGTTGTACCTCAATCCAGTCACATTGTGTTTGGCGTAGCATCAAAGCTAGGGTGATACCTAGACAAGACATGAAGAGTTGGTCTGAGCTTTCAATATCTTGCTGGAAGTTCCTGACTCACGCTTGTGACGGGTTGGTGTTCACAGTTGTGCCCCACGTACTGTGCGTATATCGAGGACTCCCTAGTTACCTTGTTCAGCCTAGTTAGAGGATAGTGTTGGCCATACCTTCACACTAATATTAGGATTGTGTTGCTTGAACTGTCTTCTTGATGCAAAATCAATGCGTATCTATTTAGACAAGTCAGTCTTGGCCTTTTGCTTGTTGTTTGCTCTATTTTTGTCTAAGTCAAGTCCAAACCAACCAACAGAGGTGACCCTGACCTCACAGGGGTGGCCATGATCTCAAAGGGGCGACCCTAACCTCAAAGGGGCGACCCTACCCTAATAAGGGTGGCCCTGACCTCAAAGGGGTGTCCCTTCCTTGAAGGGGCGACCCTACCCTACAGGGGCAGCCCTGACCTCAAAAGGATGACCCTTCCCTAAAAGGGGTGACCTTGCTCTACAGGGGTGGCCTGGCCCCAATTTGGATGACCCATCCCTGAGATAGATGACCTTTCCCTCCGAACAGTCAATCCCACCTTCAGCTTGTCAGTTGTTTTCCTGTTCCGAGTGTCTGATCACCCATTCAGTGCAACTGTTTCCTCGTTTCGTGCATCCATTCACCTGATCCATGCATCCGTTTTCTTGTTTCGAACATCCGTTCGCTCATTCTGAGCATCGTTTTCTCGTTCCAAATATTCGTTCACCCATTCCGTGCATCCATTCACCCCTTCCATACATCCATTTTCCTATTTCATGCAGTTGTTTCCCCATTTTGAGCATCTGTTCACCCATTCTATGTATCCATTCACCCCTTTTGTACATCCGTTTTCTCATTTTATGTAGTCATTCCCCCATTCCGAGCATCCATCTACCTAATCCGTGCATCTATTTCCTTGTTCCAAACATCCATTTCCCCATTTCGAGCATCCATTTCCCCATTCTGAGCATCCATTTCCCCATTCCGAGCATCTGTTTCCCCATTTTGAGCATCTGTTTGCCTGTCCTGATAGTTTGTTTATCTGTTCATCCCCTTTGTTGACATCGTTTGACTGTTTAGACAAGTTTGGAAGCTGTTTGGGCGACCCTGACCAAACAGAGGAAGCCTTGCCCAAACTTGGCGACTTGGCCCCAAGTTGGGCGACCCTACCCTAAGACAAGAGATTGAAAGCCTGTCATTCTTTGAGTTGTTCGCCGCAACTGAAAGATTGTATCACCATCCGTCTTCCCATAATCATCCTTCTCATCCATCTGCTTTTCCAAAAATCGTATCGTTTCATCAATCACATCATCTAGAAGTATCTTAGAGCCTCCTTAGATCATGTGTTTGTCATCGTTTCATCAATCTGAATCCTCTAGAATTCATTTCCAAGGTCATTATCCAAATCGGCCTAAGTATCTGATCCGATCATTATTCATCCCAAGTCAGTAAATCATTATTACAACCTAATCAATCTACCTCCATCTTGAGGTAGATTTGGTGTTGTATTCATCCCGTTCACAATCCAATATGGTCGTCAACACCTTACACCATCTAAGTCAAATCTCTGAACCGAGTTTAGAATCTGTCTCATCTTCTTATCTAATCAATCATCCGATGTTGTCTCATCAATCCTATCGCATCCCATCACATCCTCTAGTCATCCTAATACGAGATTTTATCCAATCCCAATCTGAGCTTAACCTGAATCCCGATTTGAGATTTTATTCATCCACACTTGAGATCTTCTGATATCAAAACAAATCTTAAAATCTCTTCCCCCATCTTCTTCCAACCTGTCCTCTTCCATCATCTATTCTTATCATTTCCATCCATATCCATTTTATCTAACGTCATGAATCCTTATCCTCCTCTCGCACAACCAATAATAGTAGTCAAAGAGAATCTCAACTACGCTGATGATGATAACGAAAGTCTTGTTGATCAAGATGAATATAATATAGATCCCCTCGATGTCATTGTTGTTAGCAAGATTTTTCCAATCTCCTCCCAAAGTCCATCCATTCCTCCGAACTATCCCCCCATGCCTTCATTCCTATCTAATAATATTTCTTACGCTACCCTTGACAAGGGATATCCAATACCCTCACCATACACATATCCATCATATCCTCCCTCTGCATCTCTCTCCTATCCAACATCCACATCCTCCTATAGTAATCCACCATCCCCATACTCATATCCTTATCATCATCAACCATCACAATATCTCTACCTTAATCCCACATCCCAATCTTCCCATCCTAATCCAACACTCGTGCCTTCTCATCATAATCCACCATCCCAATATTCCTCTTATCCTAATCCAACATCTCAATCTTCTTATCCTAATCCTCCACCCATATCCTCCTACGCAAATACATCACCCATGTTCTCTTATCCTAATCCACCATCCCAATCTTCCCATCCTAATCCAACATCCACACCTTCCTATCATAATCCATCATCCCAATATTCCTACTATAATCCACCATCCCAATCTTCCCCACCTAATCCAGTGTCCACATCCTCCTCTCTTAGTTCATCATCTCAATCCTCCTATACTAATCCATCACCCACGTCCTCTTATCTTAATCCATCATCCCAATATTCCTACTATTACCCACAATCCCAATCTTCCCAACCTAATCTAGCACTCACATCCTCCTATCTTAATTCATCATCTACATCCTCTTGCATCACTCCCCCTTTAACCGCATTGTATCTTAATCCTCCCTCTAATCCTAATCCACCAATCCATAATCCTAGTCCTCCAACCACTCCTAGTCCTCCATCCAATCCCATCCACTCATCTAGTCCTAATCCACCAATCCCTAATCCTAGTCCTCCAACCACTCCTAGTCCCCCATCCAATCCCATCCAATCATCTAATCCTAATCCACCAATCCCTAATCCTAGTACTCCAACCATTCCTAGTCCCCCATCCAATCCCATCCAATCATCTAATCCTAATCCACCAATCCCTAATCCTAGTCCTCCAACCACTCCTAGTCCTACATCCAATCCCATCCACTCACCTAATCATAATCCACCAATCCCTAATCCTATTCCTCTAGCCACTCCTATTCCTCCATCCAACCCCATCCACACATATAATCCTAATCCTAGTCCTCCAACCACTCCTAGTACCCCATCCAATCCCATCTAATCATCTAATCCTAGTCCACAAATCCCTAATTCTAGTCCTCCATTCATTCCCATCACCCCACATAATCCTACATCCCTTCCAAATGTCATCCAAGGACTCATGACCGAAGAGACATCCCCAAATTCACATCTTGATGTTGTGAAACAATGCCCTCTCCCTCTATCATGTACGATCACTAGTGATGAGGCCCTCCCCATCCTATGTCTATCACTCCCATTTCCATTCCTAACCCTATCCAAATGGTTGAAACCATCAAATGCACTGAATCCATTGAATCACCATCTTCTACTCCTGGAACCAATGAGACCAGTGAGGACACCAAAATCCAACCCGCTCCCCTAGTCCTTGTATCACTGGAATCCAATCCCATGACCTTCATGAATCCTCCATTCTCCCATCTTCCCCAGTTGAGGAGTCACTCTAACACTCCTCACTCGTCATGCCTCCCACACAAGATGAGCCATGCCAAGAGTTCGATCCAAAGCATACCAACATATCCCATCCTCCAAATCAAGATCCTATCACCCTATCTAATCCATCTCAAGATCACACTAGCTCATCCACTCCATCCCATGATCCCTTTTGCACTCAAGATCCAATCGCTCCACCTCATGAGCCCTTATCACCCACTGCCACAAATCTAGATCCTGTCATACCACCTAATCCCTCTCCCAATCATTTATCACCTCCTCCTCTAACTCAGGATGCTGCTATCCCCTCATCTCCATCACACGATCCTCCATCGTCGCCTAGCCCTACCATCCTGACACCACTTTTATATCACCTTGGTAACATTACACTCATCTATGGTGGTCTTCTTGCAGAAGAAAAACAAAGCATATGCGCCACCCATCCTTCTTCACCTGTTAATGCACTCGCATCATGCTTCCACTCGAATAAGCATCCTACCATAGATCAAATGCTCAAGAACATGAACTATCAAGGAAAAGGTTTAGGCCTTCATGAGAAATATATTTTAGAGCCCATCTAGGTCAAAGAACATTCAGGTGCACAAGGTCTTGGATATATCTCCCAAGAATCACAATCCAAAAATGTTGGTACAACCTCCATATGTCCTAAGCAAGCCTCCTCCAAAGGAATGAGAGGCACTTCCCATCGCTCTACAAAATCATTTGTGACCATCCCCCCTCCTCCGTCATATTTTCTTAAAACAATCGTCCATTTTCCTCCTTCATCTTTTCAATCCAACATGTGTCCTTATGTCCCTCCACCAAACTTCACACATCCCCCATATACACAGTCTATTTTGGGTCCTTATATCCCAAATTCACCTCCTCCATCTCATCCTATTCATCCTTTCATCCATCCACCACCTATCCCTAGTGCACAACATAAAAATCCTAACTTCATAACTCCTAATCAGGATCAACAAAGGCATCCCTCCATGCATGTTATCTCACATCCCCCATCCACACACCATCGTCAAAAGCCTACCTCTATCATTCCATCCATGTCCTTTCTGCATCATCCATCTCCCCATACCCATCCCATTTCTACTAAAATCACTTTGGATGCCAAAGAAAAAATGTATAAATCCAAATGTCCACATGAATCTAAAGCTCCCCATGTCCCCTTTAAAAGACATGAAAAGAAAAATCAAATCCAAAATCCAAATCAATCCAAAAGGCCACAAAGGCCCACCAAAGCAAAAATCAAACCCATGTGGATTCCCAAGAAAAAAGGTGCCATGCCTTCAAATGAAAAATACCTAACGACATCCAAAGTTGCTAATCCACCAAAAATTTATTCACCTCCTCCATCTCCTAAATCTATTTTGGGTCCCTATATCCTGAAATTTACTATCCCAACTCCTCCATTATCCCCACACTCTCCCCATACACCACCAAATGTGTCAATCTTGGTCCTGAACACCCATCACACATCCACTCCATCATTCTATCTATATCCTTTCTAGTATCCCATCCATTATCCCTCATATCTCTCCCATCAAATCCCTTTAATCCATCCCCTTGCATAATCTATCCATTCTAATAAGGTTGTATTGATATCCGAATAACCACTCTTTTTACCTCATATGGAATTTAATGCTTGAGTCCTTCATCTATCCCCTCTATCACATATCTTCCAACCCCACATATCCATATCCCTATCTTTATCCATCTTCATCCACATCCTAGTCCAAAAGATCAGAAAAATAAAAAATACAAATCAAAATAGAGAAAATACAAAAAAAATAAAAATAAAAAAATAAAGAAAAAAAATAGTAAAGAGAAATAATTCGTCCAATGGTAAAAACTTGGCAAACAAGCGCCTTGGATAAGTACCATGATGAAAACTTGACAAACATGCGTCATGCATAAATCCCCCATCCAATTTACTTCCATAATTGGGGGCAACTTCCATCTATGCATCCCCTTCCTCCATCCCCCACATCTGCCTATCTTCCACCTCCTACCCATCATATCCCATTTGTATCCAGTCCCTCCATCTTCCTTGTGATCTTGATCAAGATAGGGGCACATGTATATACGTTCTTTGGTCACCTCTTGGCATATATTCCCCTCATCCCTACGCTATCATATTCCTTATCCTCTCCATCTAATTTTTTGATCCATGCATCCTATCCACATCCATCCACCTTCCTTGTCCATGCATCTTATTTGCACCCATTTACCTTCCTCATCCATCCAATCATGAAACCATCCATCTCCCTTCCTTATCTATATCTCCTATCCATGTTCATCTCACTCCCTTATTCACCCATCTTGCTATCTACCATCCCTCTTGCCTCATCCCACATGACACATCTAGAGTGGGGGAAACTCCTTATTTGCAACAGAGTCCTTGGAGACATCATCCACCCATCCCTCCAAGTAATCATTTCCATCTCACCATCCTGCCCATCCTTATCTCCCCATCCATTTATCCATCCATCCTACAATCTCTTCCATCTTTCTAAATCCTTATCCCTCTATCCATCCATCCTCGTATCTTTCTATCTCCCCATCTTTATCAATCCATTCATTTGCCTCTATTTTTCCCTTCCATCTCATAATCCCTTGTCATTGGTATCTAGCTATAGGCTACTCCCACGCAATCTAGTGCCATACATCTCATTCTCACCATTCCTATCTATTCCTCACATATTCCTAATATCTCAACACTTTTCATAATTCATCTATCCATCGTTTCCTCCTCCCAATTCATCTTTTTCTGATTTGGATAACGATCCCATCCTCGAGCTTTGCATAATACACATCTTACACATATCCACCATCCCATCCACACGGCCTATCCTAGCTCATCATATCAGCTCCATCCTTTTATCCATTTATCATGGTCATCTCATCATCCCTTGTCCCTTGTCTGTATTTGGCCTTACGTCGAACTACGTTGCCCCTGCACTTTCACGTAGGCAAGGTCAATCATTTGATCTGCCCCCAGGGCTTTGCTTCTTGTATAGTTTTTCATCTTTCATCGTCTGTATTTGGCCTTGTGTCGAACTATGTTGCCCCTACACTTTCATGTAGGCAAGGCTAAAACGTTTGATCCGCCCCTTGGGTCTTTGTCCATCCAATTTGCATCATCCATCGAGGTCTCCATTTTCCTCTTTCCGCTTTTATCCATGACCTTATGTTGAACTATGAGGGCTCTGTGTTTTCATGTAGGCAAGGTTGAGCTTTGATCAACCCTCGAGCCCCTATGTCTTTAGGGTGTGTCAGTCTTGTGTCCCCTAGGTCTTTAGGATGTGTCTGTTTTGTCGCCTTGTCATTTTGTCATCTTGTCGTCTTATGTCTCATTACCTTGTCGTGTAATCAAGTGCATCCCTATCCTAGCTAGTGCTTCCAAAATAAAGGTCACTAGTATCCTGAGATCTAATCAGTTTTGAGTATCCTGTGTCATAATCAATCTTTTAGTTTAGTATCCATCTCTAGTCTCAACAGGATGTATCCTTCCTAACAGACCTCATCAACCCCATCCATCCTATCGATCCTATAGCAAAGGATCTTTTGAAATTGATTGCAATATTTTGATACTTTTGGCTTCTATTTATCATTTGAGCTCCCTATCATCACTTGTTAAGGCTTCCATGATCTATCATATTATGGTGTGTTTTGACTGGTTAACATAGGGGAATATATTGATCTTTGTTTGTTGCTTTCTTCTTGGTTGTCCCATGTAGTACCCACTAAGATCCCTGTGGTCTTGTGTTACATTGGGACATCCTTTTGTGCTTGTGGTTATCCCAATACCTGGCCGGACCAAAGTCATCGTGACTTTGGGGTGTTGGGATAGTCTCCTTGTTTGTTGTGTTTGTGTATGCATTAGACACTAATCTGCCTTGGTTTCACATACCATGGTACCTGGTGTCTTATGGTATAGCAAAAATCAGTGCTCCAAAAATGGAAAATTGCATTAGGATTGCATTTCATTTTCTTTTCCATTGCATTGCATCTTTACCTCCATCCTCTTCATTTATTTTAACCATCCCACATATCCATCCAATCCCAATCCATTCAATCTAGCATAAATCATCTAATCACATCTGTGGTCTTGTTCCAAACCTTGCTACAAGCCTTGACCCGATCATCATCATCATCATCATCATTGAGACATATACTCCCCTATCCTTTTGTGTTGTTTTGGGATGTATCCTTCCTTCATCAATAAAATTATCATCATCAACAGCTGCAGGATGTATCCTTCCCTCATCAACAACACTCCATCGACCATCAGTCCATCCTAGCTTGTAGCTTGACTAGGGAAACATATTATTTGTCCTTGAATCCATTTGTGCTTTCCTTTATCTCTTCATATTATCATCCTCTCTCATCCATCATTTTGCATCATCTTACCCATCTAGCCTTGCATCATCTCATCCATTTTGAGAGCACACTTGTGTTCTCCTAAAACTTCATGTCCTCCCGAGGGGGCATCCTCAATCCCTAACCTTCATCTTCACTCCCATCAACTTTCCTCCTAGTCACTTCTTGAATGAGCGAGGCATCTTCCTTAATCTAACCATCTTCTTCTAGGTGTTATGTTTTAATTTTGTTTGAAATGATGCTACTTCGTAACACCATCTCAAAGAGGGGAAAAATGTAGACATCTAAATTTGACCACTTATATTTGGCCAAATTTACCCTTTTCGTCTAAATATATTTTTATCCACATCAGTTAAATAATGTTACTATTATTTAATTAATACTCCCTAAAGTCTTCAAAATCCCTAAGGTATTTAGTTAAATAATTAAATACCTTACCCCCTTTATCCCTTTCTTCCAAAGAATTAAATAAATAACTCACTTATTTAATTCCCTTTATGTCCCATCCAAGCTTAATCCTAATTCATTTCCTAATCCCATCGTTAGGGATGTGACACATCCTTAATCCATGATTAGGATGTGTCACATCCTCCAACTTTTGCAAGTTGGCTCATAATCATCATTAGCCACCTAATTCTCTTCTAATCCTTCATTAACTAGTATAATAAATCCTTTAATCAACTCTTCCCACACCCCAATGGAATTTTTAATTTTATTTTATTCTCCCAACAACCTCAAATGGAATTTTTAATTCTATTTGCAATCCCAATATCTTTTCGCCATGTGATAGGTCACATCAGTCACATGGGACAAAGATCTCCTTTAAGAGGAACTTGTATTATCCATAGGGTACTTCCAATTATGTGAATTTAAAATTCACATTTATTCCCCCAACAACTTCTCCCATCCCCATGGTGACAAGAGAGGACTTTCTAAAATTCCTCACTTGTCACCATCAACCTCATATGGGGACAGGGACTTCCTTTTTGAGGAAATCCTCCCCCAATCCCAAGGTACTTGAAAGTACCTCCACCTCACATGTTCTTTTCCACATCATTTGTCCTCTTCACACCTCATATTCCACATGGCAAGATGTGAGGACTTGTGAGTTCTCAACTCACCACAACCCCCCATCTTGTTCATGTTGGCTAAATCCTACCTATCCATTTTTCTTTAAATTGGAAGACTTGGTCTCAAATTAAGAAGATTAGACAAGAATTAGATTCATTATGCATTTACACATCTAGAGCATACAAGCATTCAATCCAAGCAACTTAGCACTTAGCATTTGCATTCACTCATCCTCCATTATTGCAACCATTGAAGCTTTTATTACATCCACCTACCATCCTCACAACACCCATTTCCATTATTGTAGTCCTCATCAATTCCTCTCCACTTTGCATCCACTTTTGCATTCATTTTCCATAAAAGGGGCATACAATTAAGCATCATCACAGGGCCAACCAACTCATTAATCCAAGCAAGGTATAACATTTCATTTCTTTATTTTTGTTTGGATTCAACTTAGGATAATATTGAGTATTTGTTTGTGTTTTTCTCTTTTGCATTCCGTTTTGTTTTGCATTCTAGGTAGATAAAACACTTGCACACATATATAACCATTTTGTTATCAATTAGTTAATAACAAAATATTCACCCAACACAACTATAAATTATTTTCTCCAAGAAATGGTATATATTGAACTAAAAATGGAATTCTTCAAATTAGAGAAATACCTTGCCACCTACATCTTTGCAACACACATTCTAAATGATAGGTGTGATCTTCAAATTTCCTTGAAAAGATCATCAAGTCATCTAAATAGATAATAATGATCTTATTTTATAAATCGCCAAAAGAAAGATCCATCACCCTCTAAAAAGTTACACCTACATTCATCAATTTGAAAGGAATTTTGTTGTAGGAAAAAGTACCCCACAGTGTGGTGAATATATTTTTGTGTTGGTCCTCAGAAGCTACGTTAATTTGGTTATAACCCGAGAAGTTGTCTAGTATTGACATCATCTCAAAGCCCAAGACCATCTACAAAATGTGATCCATATTTGGAATCGGATAATTACCTTTAAGAGAAGCCTAATTCAAATTACAAAAATCAACACAAATTATAATTTTGAGGTCATTCTTCTTCCTTATAGGAATGACATTGACAACCCATGTAGAATAATAGATAGGATAAATTATCATAGCTTTGACCATCTTATCCACTTTTACGAAAACTGCATCGACCACCTTTAGATTGAATTGTATTTCATTCTATCTATATGGAGTGGCTCAAGGTTTTAGAGAAATATGGTGCTTGAACTCACCATCCATGAAATCCTTGAGATCATCATAACACCATGTGAACACATCTTTGTATTCTTTTAGTAAATCAAAAAGTTTTAATCTTTGTATTGTTTGTTGAACAACTCCTCTAGTGAAACTAGACCCTTCAAAATGGTATTTCCTTCCAATTGCAACACTTTAGGGTTTCCTTCTATATTTTCTATTGTATTAATTTTCTCTGAAGCTTGAAAAAATTTGAAAATAAAATTAGAAAAGTACCACTTCCTTCAAGGAAATAAATTATATGCTTTTCATCGTCAAAGAATTGCCAGTGTTGATCATTATCCAATACAATTGGTATATAAATTAGTTCAATCAAAGATACATCATTTTCAAACACAAGATGTGGAACTAGAAGAGAAGCAGATACAACCAAACAATCTACTTTAGAATTTTATTCTCAGAGAACAAAATGTATTGAAAAAGAATCAAAACCTTTGATTTCATCCCACACTTTATTCTAATAATTTCTAAGCCTTTTGTTCTTGGTTTGGAACTAATTCCTTACTTGGTTGACTACAAATTTCATATCACCAATCATCTTAAGCTGTTTGATTCCCTTCTCCTTAATAAACCACATACCCAAGATGAAGGCTTCATATTTAGTCATACTATTAGTTGTCTCAATGTCTAACTTATACGCTTAAGGAAAATTCTCCTATAGGGGAGGAAATAGGAACTATCCCTACACCAAAACTAGAAGAAAATGAGCTTCAATAAAATTGTATCATACAAATTTATGAAGGAATATCAAGGGTGAGAAACTCAAGTATTTATTCTTCTTTCAAAATAAGAATATAGTTACCAAGACCAATTTCAACATATAGAATCTCTGATCTTGGATGATCTGATTTTAAAACAGTGTATTTCGCCTTGGGCTCAAGATTAAGATAAACTTTCTTGTCACCAAGAAGTATCAAGGTGTGAGACCAATCCAATTGGATTGCACCACCTATACCTTTACAAAAGACTTTTCTTAACAACATATCATAGCTTGCTAGAATATTAGTCACCAAAATGTTGAGCTTTAATTTCATATATGGATATGTTGCCAAGGCAACCTGTACATATTTGATTTGACCTATACTTGTGGTACTTGTTTTTCAGATGTGACACTATCGCATACATTTTTCCATTACTTGGTGCATTATCAATTACCACTTAAGTGTAGTTTAGATAGAAAAAAGAATGTTGGTGCATCCCATACTACACCATGGGTCCCATTATTTTACTAATCTTTGCACCTACTATGATGATGCATAATATTTCCATACTACTTGTGATCATCACTAGATAATTTGTAAGCATAACAATGCATCACATAAATCTATTAATAAGATTTCCATAGCCTAGTGAACCATCAAGTTGGTGGATTCTAATGCCCATTTCTACTAAGCCACTAGAAATAAATCAATGTGACTTAGAAGGGGTTAGTACAGGCATATAACACCATATATTATTTGTGATATGTTAACTAATCCATTCACAACATGGGTAACTCTTGGCATCAATCACCCGCATCCACCACCTACATGGTATTGGTGATATCCAACTAACCACTTTGATAGCATATCATGGATAACTCCTAACATCATCATGTCTATATTATTGGTGAAAACCATCTGTAGACATCTAAATTTGATCACTTCCTTATGATCAAAATCGTCTACACTATTCATCTATGTAATTAATAGCGATTAAATAATTTATTTAATCATTATTTCATTTTCTACCTAAGGTTCCTAAAGTATGTAATTGAATAATTTAAATACTTTACCTTACACCTTTTCTTCTCTAAACTAAATAAATAGGACAATTTATTTAATTTAGTCATTTGAACTATTTGGATTAAAACCAATTTTTAATCCCTTTTTTTCTCTCTCCTTGTCACATTCTCCATAATCCTCTTTTAATCAGAATTAAATTAATTAATCTGTGATTAGGATGTGCATCACTTAATCAAAGTTAGTGTCACATCCTCCATAATCTCCCACTTGCCTCTAATATCTCATTAATTATCATAATCTTGTGTTTGCACAACCTTACTCAAAATCATTAGCCACATTTGGCATAGCTTTTTTGGTCAACCTTTCCACTTGCCTTTGTTGGCCTTGACTCTCTTTCCCATGTGAAGTTTTAATTCACATTTATTCACCCAAGGCTCCCCTCTTCCCCATGTGAATTTTTAATTCACTTTTTATCTTTCCAAGGTCTACCCTATCCCGATGCAAGTTATAGAAGAATTGACTTGTCACTTTACATGTGCCAAGGGCTTCTAGAACCTTTGGCTTGTCACATCACCCACATGTGACAAATCCCCATCTTTTTGGAGACCCTCTCTTATCCAATAGACCGTCATAAGAATGTGAATTTTTAATTCACATTTATTTCTCCAACCACTTCCCCTTTTCCCATGGAGATTTTTGAGGAATTCTAAAATTCCTCAAATGTCTCTTTCATGCTCATTTGGGGACAAGAAGTTCCCTTTTGAGGAAATCTTCTCATCCCCCAAGGTACCTACAAGGTCCTTGTCCTTCATCCACCTCGTACTTTTCTTCCACTTCATTTCCACATCATCCCACCCTAGGCCATCTCACATTCCACATGTCAAGATGTGAGGGCTTGTGAGTCCTCAACTCACCATAGCCCTTCATCTTGGCTTTGTTGGATCAATCTCAACCATTGAATTCTTTAGAGAATTCAAGTTATCCTATAAATACCCCCTCATTTCTTTCAAAAAAGGGATCAAGTCTTTTGCTACCAAACTCTTGCCAAATTGCCATTTGCAGCATTTTAGCCTCTCCATAACATTTTTCATCAACCCATCTTGCATCTTGCATCTTGCATCCACTTTACTCCATAGCCATCCAAGGAGCACACAAGACATCCAAAGATCAAGGGCCAACCAAGGAAGAAGCAGCATGAAGGTATAATCAATTTCAATCATTTTTCATCTTATTTTCATACTTATCTTTCCTTAGACTAATCATTGAGGTGTCCTCTTTTGTGTTAGTTCTTTTTATTGCATCATTAGTTGTTTAGCATCTCACATTAGGAACTTAACATTTTAGGAGATCATATTTTTGGCATGCTCGGTAGGACCCACAAATGGGTCTCTTTGATGTTATTTAAGTTGTTTGCAGGTTGAGGTCGCAGAGGGGCGGACTTTCCCTCCCGGGCGCTGCAGAGGGGTGGATACGCCCTCCTGTTCTGACGTTTTCTGACAGTTTTCACTAGAGAAGTGCGAATACGCCCTCTTGTTCTGATGTTTTCTAATAGTTTTCTACAGAAGGGCGGATTTTCCTTCTTGTTCCAACATTTTCTAACTGTTTTTTGCAGAGGGGTGGATTTTCCTTCCTGTTCTGATGTTTTCTAACTATTTTCACTACAGAAGTGTGGATATGCCCTCCTGTTTCGACGTTTTCTAATAGTTTTCTGCAGAAGGGTGGATTTGCCCTCCAATTCTGACGTTTTCTAACTGTTTTCTGCAAAGGGGCGGATTTTCCCTTCTGTTCCGACATTTTCTAACTGTTTTCTATAGAGGGGTAGATTTTCCCTCCTGTTCTGACGTTTTCTAACAAGTTTTTTGCAGAGGAGTGGATTTGCCCTCCTGTTCTGACGTTTTTGACAGTTTTCGGCAGAGGGGCGAATTTTCCCTCCTGTTCTGACATTTTTGACAGTTTTCTGCAGAGGGGCAAATACGCCCTCTTGTTCCAGCATTTTTCACTACAAAGGGGTGGATTTTCCCTAAACAACACGTTCGGGAAGGTAGAAAAGTTGTATTTTAGCTTCGTTTATGCCTCTATTTTTTGTTGTTTGGAGTTCTAAACCTCTAACCCTGTTTGTTGGTGGGTGAAGTCATATTTCTTACCGATACTTTGCATTATGTTTGCTAAAATTCACAAGGGACAAAAGATAAAATAGCTAACATTTGCTTGCAGGGCCTTTATTTTATTTGAATTTTAAAGTTTTCCTTATGTTTTATCTATTCACTTAGTATAATTAAGGGGAAGTAATACTTGATGTTTTTTGTTTGTTGTGTTTGTTTTTCTTTATGTTACCCTAAAGGGGCATTAGTTTGTTTTCATCTTCCCCTTGAACTTTGTGCGGACCGGGGGGGTAGTTGGTGTAGACATGAAAAATGTACAATTTGATACAACACACTGGATCCTGATTTACTAACACCATTTCATCCTGAATCATCTCCTTTGCTAGTCATTTAATCGAATAATCTATTCATCGCTCTTCATCTCTTAATTAAATAAATCAACTTTATCTAATTAAGTCATCATCTCCTGTTAATTAAATAAATCAATTTTATTTAATTAATTCTATAAAACTCCTTTTAATTAAATAATTCATTTTATTTGATTAAATCCCTAAAGTCTTCTTATTAAATTGAATAAATTAAACCTTATTTGATTTAATCTAACATTATCCCCTTTAGTTAAATAAATCAAATCATTTATTTAATTAAACCCTTCCTCTCAATTTGATTTAAATCAATTCATAAATTTAAGTCTAAATTGTCACATCTCCTGAATTTTTCATTAAATTATTTAAACTTTGATTAATTTAATCTTAATCTATGTCACATCCTCTAGAGAATGCAACTTGCACAATAAATCAATTAATTTGATTTATTAAATCTCTATTTTCCTTCACATGGCATCAAAAGGGAATATTCCCTCAAATTTGAATTCAAATTCAAATGGGCTTGGTCCTTCCAACAAGGCATTCAATGTCTCTGACATGTCCTTGTGCATTGAGCCAAGTGACATTAACTCCATTCTTCTCTCCCCCCAACATGTTACATTCAAAATTCAAATTTGAATCTAATGGCATTTATCATGCACATTGACCAAAATGTGCTCATTCCTCAACCATTCACATCTTGACAAGTGGCACTTGGCCATTGGATGTTGAATGATCCCACATTGCCTATTTTCACTCTCTCTTCCATTTTGGAAATCTATAAATGAGAGACTCTTTCTCTCATTCAATCATCCACAATTTGAGTAGACTTACTATACTCAAATTCATCATCATCCACAATTGCATGCAAAGTTACTCTTTTCACATTGAGAGCTAATTTTGTCCATCTCACTCAACCTATCACCATTTTCATAATTTGTAACAAGGTTACGCTCAAATCTCTTGGGGAGATTTGACCATTTCTCAATCACTCAACATTGCAATTTAGGAATTGGGAAAGGGTCAATTGCAACACTTCATTGGCACCAATTCCCCCATGGGATTACTAATCTATTGGCTTAATTAGGATTTAACTTCATTTTTTGTATTGTGTTCTTCATTTCCTAATTTTAATTTAAATAGATGGATTTCATGGGGAATCTCTCATACTTGTTTGCATGAATTTGATCTAACAATTTAATATGTTTGTTGCTCTTCTGCATTTACAGGTTTAGGGGTTCACATTTTGGCGCTAGAAGGAGGGTAGACTCAAGAAATTAATCACGTTTTTTTAAATTTTTGCATTTTTTTAACATTTTCTTGCGGGCTACAAGAAAACAGTCGAGTGACATCATATTTAGCCTCTATCATAGCCGCGACGTAATACTTCACCACTTTCAGGGAAGCGGTGCCATACTGAACCGCTCATAGTTTCTAAACCTTGCCACTTTTCTCTTCCCACCTGTCATTTTTCAAATTTCCTAACTCTACCACGTTTATCTCCGCGGTGCTATACTACATTGCCTTCAGCACTGTGGTGCCATATTGCACCGTGTTTCCTCCAAACTCCACCGCTCTTGCTTTCCCGCCTGAAAAATTTGAAATTTGAAATAGGGCCACTTCCAAAACTGCGCCGCTTACCCATATCGTGCCGCTTATTCACTCTCTATTTCTGTAGAGCGCCACCCACAGTCAACCGTGCGGCGCTATATAGTGCCACTTTTACCCAAACTGCGCCGCGGAAAAATAGTGAGGTCTAAAATTGACATGTGATTTTTAAATTGTGGATTTTTTAATCCTTGACCTTGTTTGTTGTCTTTTTTCTCTCTGATTTTCTGTCATTTTGCAGGTTGGAGCAAGGGAAGAAGTTCATCATGATCTCATACTCATCATGCAAAAAAAAGTGTTCTTCAACACTTTTGAGGGATTTTAAAATTCTGCTTGTTAAGAGAAATTTGTTAATATTTTTGGCCTTAGAAACACTAGATTTAATTTGGGTTTAAAAAGAACAAGAAAATTCATTTTTTAAGCAAAATAGGAGATTCATTATGATACCATGTTCATTTTGCACAAAGTGTTTTTAAACACTAAAGTGTTCTTCAACACTCTTTAAGGATTTTTAGATTCTTGTTTAAAAGGAATTTGTTAATTTCATTTGCCTTAGGAACACTAAACTTCTTTTGGGTTCTAAAATAAACAATCAAATTTATTTTCAAAAGTTGCCAAGGGGCTAAAAAGAACCTTAGACAAACATACTAGATTTTGTTTAAAGGATAACAATTGAACAAAGCAATCTCACATTTCCTTTGGTGCTTAAAAAGAATTCATTATTGCTTTGAGGGATTTAAAATGAACATGTGTTCTTTGTGTCTTGTAATATTATTTGCAAAGTAGTGTCATTTGAAAAAATGTATGTGCTTCTCTCGCGCTTCACAGAGATCTTGAGAATCAAAAATCTTTTTAGTGATACTAAGTTGCATAAAAGATTGCCTTCACATTTCGATTTGGGAACTTAAAATTGAACAAACTTGTCTAGTGTGAGAAAAAGGCATTATGAGTGTTCTCTTTTTGTTCATGCAAAGAAAGATGATCAAACTACGAATGCACTTAATTGCTATTATACACCTTTAGAGAGCTTGCCTTGGTGGGAAAAAATACTCACCCCAAGGGAACGACTCAAACTGGTAATGAGCTAAACGCCAAGCTATTCCCAACCGGTATACAAATTTGAATGGTAAGGAAAGTTCATCATTACAGGAGCTCCTACAGACAAGCATGTGATACTCTTTATATGGGTTGATCTTGCCTCTCGTGTGGCCTCTTGAATGGGTACCTTGATTACGAACCAAATTTGTAGAAGGCCAAATCCTTATCTATTTTGTTGGTGCAAAAGGTCATGTCCTTTGAAGCCGCCCCACGTTATACATGCGGTTTTGTTGTAGAGATGGAAAGTATGCCATGGGAGATTCATGGGTACTAATGCTTGGTTGACCTGAGAAGTGTGTGCCGTGGAGGGGAGCAAGTGTGGTCAAACATTTAACCATTCGCACAAAATATGCGCAGCTGGATTCATCCAAGTGGGAACCCAACATAATATTGTCTCATCATCCTAGGGTTGTAAAAAGTGCTTGGAAGAGAAGAACACATTGCTTGGTCCTCAAAACATTTGGAAATAAACATACACAAAGATCTTTGAATTTCAAACCCCTTTGAGGAAACAAATACCTTTGACTAATTTATGCACTCTTGCTTTCCCTAGGGATCATATCCTTAGAGGTTTCTAAGTGCTTGGATTCTATCATCATTTGTTTTCAACAAGGTTAAACATAGGAGACTTTTTTCCTATTTTCCTTGATTTTCACATAATGGACCTTGTGGGATGAAAACGAAAGTGGGACATTGGACATTTAGTTTGAAACATAATCAAGAAAGTGTTTTGTGGTAAAAAAAACCAAACCTAAGCAAGATAAAAGACAATTGAACCACACATGTGCTTATTCTCTTTTGAGTCTTAGGGTTTTCATGCAAACATTGGTCTTTTGGGTTGAAATATTCTTAGGAAAAAACATGTTCTTCATCACCTTGGTCTTGTAAGTAAGTCCTCATAGGGTCATCTAGGATCAATTCAAACACTTCATCCATCCAAACATCAATCAAACATCATTTCACCAACAACTTTTGGAGCTTTGAAAACATCTTTATGCTAGACTTTTGGAAAATCAACATCGCCTTGTTTGACTTAACACACCTAGTGAAATTATCAATCCTCTTGAACAAATTTTCCTCTAGGGTAACACAAATTCATGAGGTCTACTAGTTAGTGATCACTTTGATTGGCTTAACACACTTAGCCAATTCATTCTCTTATGCGAGTTTTCCCTAGGATAACACAACTTCCTAGGGTTTACAAGTTCACCATCATCTTGTTTGGCTTAACACACCTAGTCAAACTATCGAATCAAACCAACTCCTAAAGTCTAGCATTGATCCAAAGCTCCTAAAAGTTCAAACACCCATATCACTCACACTTTCATCCTTCATCTCATCGTTGGTCCTAAACACCATAAAGGTTTGCTTTCACAACAAGGTCAAAACACAAGAGGATCATGGAGTTTAAACTTGATCCATCCATCATGAGTAATCCAAGTCAACCAAAATATCCAAGTCTCACAAAGCCAATTGATTATTGAAACTCACATTTATGCATGGCATCATCATCTCCTCCAAACCTCAATGTGAGTATGCCCAATCTAAATTTTGGAACACCTTTCCCGATGATAGATTTAAATACAAGTCCAAACCTACAAATCTATTAACTGAATAATCAATGCATGAGTTTTATTCCAAACAACACTATCCCACCAAATCCATACATGCCAAATACAAGTTTGTCAAAAATGACCATTTCAAATCCACATTTGGTAAACTTTGGGATAGATATGTTGGCAAATCAAACCAATGTTGTTAAAAATCCAGGCAATATGTTGACAAATCCACATGTTGACAAATCCACATGTTGATTCAAGTCAAGGTAACACCATGCAAAATAAAAGTTACGTAAATCAAAGCAATATGATTCCCAACCACAACAATGTTCAAGGTCAGCCTATAATTCCTAACTTAAACATCACACCGAATCAAAGCATTATCCAGAATCAACTTGTCCATGATCCCAAACAAAAACCACAAGGCTGCATTCCAAAGCTACTTGCTAAACAACCAAGTCAACCATATGAAGAATGTCAAGGTCAAATCTTACGAAACAAAATTGCTACACTCAAAATTCTCATCGATTCATATCAACAGATGGCAACCATCCAAGTAACCCCAATGGTTAACACATCTACTATTTCTCAAGTGTCTCAAGGACCAAGAATCTCAATCGTACCATTCACCACTCAAACCTTGGAAATCAATGAGGTCGTTCCACTCACCCCAACAATCAACACCATCCCCAACCCACCACCACCGCCAAAACACAACACAACCAATTCATTCTCCATGATGTTGCAAGCTGCTCAACATTTTGCCTGCCAAAAGGCACTCCAAGCCCAACAAGCCGGACAAGCTGCACAAGCAACCCTACAATCACAAGCTCAAGCTCAAGCCCAACACCAAGCTCGGTAGGCACAAGCACAATTCTAGGCACTATTGCATGCAATCCATGAACAATTCCATCAACAAGTAGCACAACAAGGAGCCCAACAACAAGCTTTCTTGGCACAACAGCAGTAAGACCAACAACAAGCTTTGTTGGAATAACAACAACACGACCAAACACAAACATTGTTGGCTCAACATCAAACGCAGGAATTACTCGCTCAAAAAAGCTTGCAACAAACTCCCACCACAATTGTTGAAAACAATAATCAAGATCTACCCATCAATGAGCACCTTGAAGATGTTTCCACCTCATCTAATGATCAAATCAACATACATGAAGAGCCATTTTTTAGTCATGATCAAGACCCCTCCTACAAAGATCTATTCCAAGGAGTGTTGATGTTATTTGATCCTATTGACATAAACCAAGATCCATCCACAAATGATCATGTTGGCTATGTATCTACATCACCTAACAAGTTAGAGGACATATCTCAAGGACTTATTCCAAAGCATGATCAACAGCTATCACCAAGGTCTAGCAATGGTCCCTCCAAAGGCATATTGACATCCTTTGACCTCACGGTTGTGAACAATGAAAGAATCCTCAACTCACCATTTGATCTAAGTCCACTCAAAGATCAAGAGGATGTTGAGCCACTTCCCATGCCTTATGACGATGTCCAAAAACCCTTCAAAAGCAATCCATCCTTTGAAATTGACCCATGTCAAGAACTTGATCCAAAACATGTTGAAAGCAATTCTGACATTAACCAAGATCAAGAATTTTTATATTCAAGATACTACAATGAGGTAATGGGCACTCTCCTATCTATACAATATACTCCTCTATCTACCCATAAGATGCTTTCTTTGGATGGACATGTAGATGATCTTCATTCAAAACAAGAGTCTCATACTCTTGATATCATTACTGAGGGACAAGATTCTCCTACTCTTAACATTTATACACATGGTCAAGATATAAATAAATGCAGAGACATATAAGAAATGGGTCATAAAGAGGGCTCCTCCAGAAGTCACGAATCAAAAACATCTTGTGAAATGAATCATGAGGAAGACTTTTGCAAGGACAGTGAAGCATCAACACCTCTTGAAGAAGCATTACAATCTGGTATCTCGCAAGATCAATATAAAGATATCAATTAGGAATTCATCCCACATATAGAGGATCCTATCACTTATAAACTTGGATCACTTACCTTTCTTAGGGAAAGCTACCTCATCAATAAAGAAGCTGTCACTTTTGAAGATCCACCACAGAGCAGAGAAGGATTAGCAACTTGTTTCCAAGGTAAATCATATTCTATTGCAAATAAGTTTTTTCAGTAGATGAATTATCAAGGCCGAGGATTAGGCCTACATGAACAGGGTATCCTGGAACCAGTACAAATTATTGGCAATCCTAAGCATCAAGGCCTTGGTTATTCAATGAGCAAAGGATATAAACATATCAGTGATACTTCCACAAAACTGGGGGCAACTTCATCTCAAGCAAATGCCAACATAGAGAGCATGAAGAATCATTATGATGAAACCAATGCTAATACTACAACCAGCCACGTCATGAATCTTCATCCACCCATCACCCCATCCACAAATTGGGACTAACGTCAAAAGAAAGAATTGAATCGAAGCATGAAGAAAATTATCAAAGAAAAAGAAGCTAAGAAGAATGAAGGACAAATCAAATACACTTGGATACCAAATAATACAAAGAAAGACTATCCCTATCAAACTCCATTAGTCAAAGAAACTATGGGGCAAAATAAAAAGGGGGCAGTTATCCATCAAAGATTTCCACAAAGGAAAAAGTAGGCTTCTCAAGCAACATACAAAGTATACCGAGCTGTTGCTCCTAATTCCACACACACTTCCATATCCACTCATTATTGCTCATCTTCCCAAGTTTGGAGAGTCAAAGGTTCCAAACTATCAACCAATCCATCTTTTATTCCTAAACACACTGTGCCATCCACAACTCCACACATGATATCAATTCTCACATTGACCATGTATTGGCAGTGACCCTTCATCACAAGGATTCAAAAGGCACTCTATCGCGATGTGCGCACAAAGACAAAGTTAAGTCCGGTATCAACAAAGTAGATCAGAGATCTCAAAAGTTGCATTCAAGTGCACGTATCTTGGCTAGGAATCTTCTTCAAGAAGAATATCGATGGCACATCATGGAAGAAGCATCAACATCAGCACCACCAGGTGGTTCAACATCAGCTTAATAATTTCTCAGAAAATACAAAAAAATAAAAAAAAAATCAAAAAATCCTAAAATATTAGAAAAAGGATTGAAAACAGTGAAGAAAAAAAATTGTCCTCTAGTGAAAACCACTACGGTGGAACTTTGGGCAAGTACCATGATGAAAACCTAGTAAATAGGCGTCGTGTGTAGAATCGAGCATCTACGTGCACCAATTCAGGAGAAAGCATCTTATCACATCCATAATAAAGCCAACATTTCAGCCATATGATCTATTCATCCATAAACCGTTTATCCAACACATTGCCATTTATCTACCTTATTTAGATCTTGATGAAGGTTTGGTGCACACTTTACACTTTCTTGTGGTAAACATCTTGACATGGGTCATTTTCATTGATCCCATCCTACCCACGCTATCTGAACCTTGAACCACTATCCAAAGGAGCATCCGCTTTTTGAACACCTTATCTTATCGCAAGATGATCCATATCCATTCGTCCATCTGTCTATCCCAAAATCCACCCATGGCCATTCAAACATTGCTAGACATCGGGGGCAGATATTTACATCTTGCTTTGAGAATAAATCTTGATATATCCTCTAACTTATCTGGTGATCCGAACATTGGCAAAACGTGAAATCAAATCGACCAAGCATTTGCGATGAAAAAAGGCCAAGATCCAAACCACTAGCCCATGGCATATTTTGACAAGACGATGTTCCTTATCAAGCTTTATATTTTCATCGAACATCAATCCAAGCAATCCATATCAGTTGCATCTAATGTGTACTTCAACATCACATCAAAATCATCAAAACAATGTTGTTCCAAATCAAGCTTCATCAATCTTGATCAATCGAATCCAATCAATTATCACCTTGTTTGACTTAACACACTTAGTCAAACTATCATCTTGTGCATGAGTTACTCTAGGATAACACAACTTCCTTGGGTTTACATGTTCATTATCATCTTTGTTTGGCTTAACACACTTAGCCAAATTATCAAATCCAAAACCACCTTGTTTGACTCGACACACTTAGTCAAAATACCCTTCTATACATGTTTACTCTAGGATAACACAACTTCCTAGAGTTTACAAGTGCATTATCACTTTTGTTTGACTTAACACACTTAGTCAAACTATCAATCCATCAATCCGATCGATCAACATTAAGCTTGGTTTTCAACAAAATCCTCAAAAAAAAGCACTGATATCATCATGCATATTTGCATCCAAATCATCAAAATCATGCGAAAATTCAAAAACATTCAAAAAATGCAAAAAAATAAAAAACATTCAAAAAATCATGCGAAAAAATCCAAAAACATCAAAATCATTCAAAAATCCAAAATCATGTCGAAATATCAGAAAATCTTCAAAAAATTCATCATTGAGTCTTGTCAATTTTTCACCTTGTTGAACTACGTCATCTCTGAGCTTGAACGTAGGCAAGGTTGATCTTTGATCATCCTCCGAGACAGTTAGGGTCAGTCCTTAGGCGTCTGTCGCATTGACAATCCGTTTGCCCATTCATTTCACATTTTAGGTCAGTCCTTAGGCATCCGTCGCATTGACAATCTGTTTGCCCATTTATTTCACCTTTAGGTCAGTCCTTAGGCATCTGTCACATTGGTAATTCATTTGCCCATTTATTTCACATTTTAGGTCAATCCTTAGGCATCTATCGCATTGGCAATCCGTTTGCCCTTTTATTTCACATTTTAGGTCAGTCCTTTAGGCGTTCGTCGCATTGGCAATCCGTTTGCCCATCTATTTTACAGTTAGGGTCAATCCTTAGGCATTTGTCGCATTGACAATCCGTTTGCCCATTTAGTTTACATTTTAGGTCAGTCCTTTAGGCATCTGTTACATTGGCAATCCATTTGCCCATCTATCTTTTCATTTAGTCAAGTGAATTATCGTCCGAACTACATCGTTTCTAAGTTTAAACGTAGGCAAGGCCATCGTTGATCGTCCCCCGAGACACAAAATACCAAAAACATTTGTAAAGCATCTCAAAATACCAAAAACAACCTCAAAACATTTTAGAAAACCCAAAATGGTGCATCCATTTCTTCTCGCTTTCACCCGCGATAGTCATCATTCCTAATAAAGTCAATCGTCGTCTTCACCCTTTGGTGAGTCAGTCAGAAGCAAGTCTAGCAGGTTCAAAAGTGAACACCTAATCGTCAGAGTCTTGAAAGTCTAGATCAGTAAGCAAGCAAGTTGGTCAACTTGGAGTATCAATAACTTATCACCCAATCAGTCCCACCAAAATCCTGATCACAACATGTCCTAGGATGAAGCTTTCCTGCGATGGACATAAGTGTCAGGTACCCCTCAGTAGTTTAGTCTTGGCTAGCGGTATGAAGAACATTAGCTTGTTTGTTTACTTTATCTTAGTCTTTATGACTTATCTTATTTTGCACTCATTCCAAGGACCCCTCGATAATGCCTAGACAAAATAGGTTTAGAGAGAAAAGAATGGGGCAATGATCATTATCTTTTTTATTTGCTGTGCTTGTTGGATACTCTTGTAAAATAACTTGGCGAATACTTTCTTTGTTGGGTCCGTCCTAGCAAGGTTTCCGTATGTCAAGTGTGAACAAGAATACTCCTATCTGATTGATGAGTCAAAGTCCATCACACTAGGTACAACGCCATTCTGGTCTTTTATACCTTGATGCATCGTACCTATTTGTGTTATCAAACATAAAGTAATTGGCCCTTTGAAAATCCCAACTCCTGGTAAGCAATACATCATCATCATCGGTAATAATGTGAACTTGTGTGGATCCTCCTTCCATCCATCTTATTCTTCTTATTCTTCTATCTTTACTAATATTTCTATCTAAAATTGGTGTGTTGTATCAAAATATACATGAGGCTACCCATGGACGATGACTGTCTATACATCATTAGAATTGTCTACATCAAAGAATTATCTTTTGTCCTCTGATCAATAGAACCACTCCTCTCGCATTTTATCGCAATCTCGATTGGAAAATCATACATTTCCGCTCGATCTCTCGAGGGGGCAGTATACCAGCGTAATTCTTCCATTGGGGCAACAGTGGGGCATCTGAAAAATTGAGAAATTTTAAAATTTGATCACAGTAATTTATTCTTTGAATTAATGTAACAAGTACATTGCTTCAAAGAGGGGTAAAATGTAGACATGGAAAATGTACAATTCAATCCAACACACTGGATCATGATTTACTAACACTATTTCATCCTGAATCATCTCCTTTGCTAGTCATTTAATCGAATAATCTATTCATCGCTCTTCATCTCTTAATTAAATAAATCAACTTTATCTAATTAAGTCATCATCTCTTGTTAATTAAATAAATCAATTTTATTTAATTAATTCTATAAAACTCCTTTTAATTAAATAATTCATTTATTTGATTAAATCCCTAAAGTATTTTTATTAAATTGAATAAATTAAACCTTATTTGATTTAATCTAACATTATCCCCTTTAGTTAAATAAATCAAATCATTTATTTAATTAAACCCTTCCTCTCAATTTGATTTAAATCAATTCATAAATTTAAGTCTAAATTGTCACATCTCCTAAATTCTTCATTAAATTAATTAAACTTTGATTAATTTAATCTTAATCTATGTCACATCCTCTAGAGAATGCAACTTGCACAATAAATCGATTACTTTGATTTATTAAATCTCTATTTTCCCTCATATGGCATCAAAAGGGAACATTCCCTCAAATTTGAATTCAAATTCAAATGGGCTTGGTCCTTCCAACAAGGCATTCAATGTCTCTTACATGTCCTTGTGCATTGAGCCAAGTGACATTAAATCCATTCTTCTCTCCCCCCAACATGTCACATTCAAAATTCAAATTTGAATCCAATGACATTTATCATGCACATTGACCAAAATGTGCTCATTCCTCAACCATTCACATCTTGACAAGTGGCACTTGGCCATTGGATGTTGAATGATCCCACATTGCCTATTTTCACTCTCTCTTCCATTTTGGAAATCTATAAATGAGAGACTCTTTCTCTCATTCAATCACCCACAATTTGAGTAGACTTACTATACTCAAATTCATCATCATCCACAATTGCATGCAAAGTTACTCTTTTCACATTGAGAGCTAATTTTGTCCATCTCACTCAACCTATCACCATTTTCATAATTTGTAACAAGGTTATGCTCAAATCTCTTTAGGAGATTTGACCATTTCTCAATCACTCAACATTGCAACTTCGGAATTGGGAAAGGGCCAATTCCCCCATGGGATTACTAATCTATTGGCTTAATTAGGATTTAACTTCATTTCTTGTATTGTGTTCTTCATTTCCTAATTTTAGTTTAAATAGATGGATTTCATGGGGAATCTCTCATACTTGTTTGTATGCATTTGATCTAACAACTTAACATGTTTGTTGCTCTTGTGCATTTGCAGGTTTAGGGGTTCACAGTTGGAAACGATTAGTGTCTTCTTCTTAGCGGGACCTTCTTGGGGATTTCATCACCCCAAGGGATGATCCCAACCACGCATACCGATGGTGTATACAAATAGGGGAGAGCCAAAGCTGTACCCCAATCTAGTTGCGTTATAATTGGCAGAACATCAAAGCTAGGGTGATACCTAGATAAATGTGAAGAGTTGGTTTGAGGCTTTCAGTATCTCTCTGGGGTCCCCGACTCATGCTTGTGATAGATTGGTGTTCATGGTTGTGCCTCATGTACCGAGCATATATCGAGGACTCCCTAGAAACCTTGTTCATCCTAGAGTAAGACCTTTGCTGGCCATACCCTTTAACACTAATCATAGGATTGTGCTTGTTTAAAGTGTCTTTCTGTGAAAAACCAGTAAATTTTGATAAGTCAATCTCATTGAGTCATTTCAAGTCCTTGCCATAATCTCATCATCCAAACCAAGTCACTGTTTTCCTGCAGAGGGGCGAACTTGCCCCCTTGTTCTGACATTTTCTACTGTAGAGGGGTGAACTTGCTCCCCTGTTTTGACATTTTCCATTGCAGAGGGGCGGATTTTCCCCCCTGTTTCAACATTTTTCACTATAGAGGGGCGGATTTTCCCCCCTGTTTCAACATTTTTCACTGCAGAAATGTGGATACGCCCCCTTGTTTCATCATTTTCACTGCAGAAGTGCGGATATGCCCTCCTGATCCACTATTTGACTGCAAAAGGGTGGATACGCCCTCCTGAACAGACAATTTCATCCATTTGACCATTCCAAACCCTCGTTTAACCACCCCGAGTCTCCATTTGACCATTTGATCATCCTAAACACTCATTTAACCAATCCAAACATCCATTTGACCATTCCAAGCCTCCATTTAACCTTTCTAAACGTCCATTTATCACATTCACATTGATCATTTCACAATTTGGGAAACCCATTCTACCATCTTACCGTGTGACCTAAACATTTGCACTTTCCCAAAAGATCACTTCAACAACGCATCTTCCATTTGCATTCATCATCATCTCTCAACACAAAATCCATTAAACCTTGTTTTAGGAGTTATCTCCCGAATTGACCAAGGCGTTAAGTTTGATCGTTATCCTACATATCAATCATTTTCTTCAACCTAATCAATATACTTCTATCTTGAGGTGGATTTGTGTTGTAAGTCAACATCATTGGCCCAAATCAATCCCCTTCTATCTCAAGGCGGATTCGGTGCCGTGATCATTGATTTAACTAGTTTAATCCGATCAACCAATGTATTAAGTCACCTAGGGTGGTTTCCGAATTGGGTTTAGGACCCTTTCCATGAAATCCAATCCTCATCCAAACCATCAAATTGATACATCATCAATTGATCCAAACAATCCAATCCTTATCCAATCATCAAATTAATTGATACATCATCAATTAATACATAATCCAATCCAAATCATCATCAATCCAATTGATCCAATCAAATCCAATCCTTATCCAATCATCAAATTAATTGATACATCATCCAATCCAAATCATCATCAATTCAATTGATCCATCAACCAATTCTTATCCAATCATCAAATTAATTGATACATCATCAATTGATCCATTATCCAATCCAAAGCAATCTTATCCAATCATCCAATCAAATCCAATCCTTATCCAAATCATCATCAATCCAATTAATCCAAACAATCCAATTCTTATCTAAATCATCAAATTGATACATCATCAATTGATCCATCATCCAATCCAAAGAAATCTTATCCAATCATCCAATCTGAATCAATCAATCCAAATCATCACCTAGATCATCCTTGGAAGTTGCATCTTAAAATCACTTAGTTGTTTTACACGTTCATGCCCGTTCAGACCCGTTTCTTAAACAATAAAGCAAATGGCAGACCAACAAACTCAAGGTTCATAACCAAATGTCCCTCAAGATCCTAATAACATTCCAACGATCCCCATAACGACATCTCATCTCAATCAAACACCGACATCTAGAATATCACACCACCTAGTGACGAAAACATGGTCAATCAACTCGAAGTCACTATTGACGAATATCTCAGTAATCCCACCAATGTCCAAATGATAGATCATCTCCTAAACGAATGTGGAGATGAGATCCTTGCCACCTTACTCATGAAGGGAGTCAAACCATCATCTGGTTTTGATACATCACAATATGTCCTTCCCACATTTGTTGATCCAAAAACCTCACAAAATGTTCCAGAGGGTTCCTATGTTCCTGAGGGTGCACCCACTGAAAACTGGTACCACCCCGAATTTGGAAATGCTGTCATCCATCAAGTCCAAGAATATCCTCGTCTTTCGACCATGACATCTACTATTCGACCACCCGATCCTAATGATCCCCATACCTATGGCATGCCATCATACATCTCATCTACTCCACTACTTCCTCCCCCATATTCCAATATTGGGGGTACACCTACACTTACCAATGTGCTACCTCCTGCATTTTGACAACCTCCAAATAATCCACACCAACCCACCACACTACCAACACCACCACAACATACTACTACCGCTCTAGCTTCATCTCAACCCTTGCATCCACAACATCCGCAACACACTACCGTTCTCACACAACCATCGCATCAAGTGGTGCAACCCATCTCACAACCACAACCACCATCACATAACCCTTTCATGGTCGCCCCCAACAACAACATAGCTCATCTCAACCACAAAAATGACCTCCACAACAAAAAACTCCACAACAACATGTGCATATCCCTACACAAACACACCATAACCCACTTACTAAGTACCTCTATCATCACTCTAGCACATACACTGCTCCATCCCATCTTAATATGAATCCTCATCAGAATGCTCAAAACCAAACACATACTCAACCGCCACCCTACACCAATCCTTCGCAACCTCAACATCATCCCCACCAACAAACATTGAATCCATCCCCATATGCCACACAACAACCCACTATTGAACAACAATACCAATCCTATCCACCTTACTTTCAACAACAACCAACTTATCAGTAGGGGGCACCTTACACTTCCTATTACCAACAACCATCATCAGATCAACAAAGAGGCCCTACCTCCACATATTACCAAAATTCTACACAACAACAAGATCCGTCCCTCACTTCTTACTATCAACAATAGGTGGCTCCCACTCATCATAATCAATCATCCAACTATCAATCCACTTATAATCAACAAACACACTCCTATCCGACTCAAACCATCTATGATCCAACAATGGTCGGGCCATCCTCATCATATCCGAAATACTATCCATACAATCAATCCACTTTGACTCCCACATCTCCCGTCAATAAGGACTTGGAAGAAGTAAAAGCAACATTAAAGGACCTACAAGCTGGAGTGGGTAAACAAAACATTCAAGTTTGAGGACATATGTCCTTATCCTTTTGATCCCTCCATCTCCTTGATTCCTTTTCCCAAACATTTTGAGATACCAAAATTCAATAAATACAAAGGAACTAGGGACCCTAGAGCCCACCTTCAAGAATTTTACGCCCATTTCCAAGAGGTCATGCATAATGACAATTATCTTATTTGAATTTTCCCTAAAAGTCTACAAGGATTTTCCCTTAACTGGTTTATGGGCCTTGAAAAAGGATCTATCAAAACCTTTGCACAATTATCCGAACAGTTTGTCTCCCACTTCTCTTTTAATCTAGAGAAGGATATTGACACACTTGATCTCTTGAAAGAAAAACAACGTGAGGGAGAGACCTTTGCAAACTACTTGCAAAGATGGCGTGCCTTAGCTAGCAGGATGAAATCCCCACCATCAGAAAAATACATGGTCACATTATTTATTGAAAATTCCCACCCAGATATGGCTCATAATTTCCAACTCCATTGTATCACCACCTTTGCGGCACTTGTGGAGAAGGGCCCCATCTTGGAATGATCCCTTATTGCAAAAGGGCAAGTTAAACATTTCAATTCTGATAGAGAGAAGTCCTTTGGGGATAAACCTCGTTATTGGAATAGAAATAAAAATGATGTCAATGATGGTGTCATTGACACTAAACATGTTCAAGTGGCCACCATCACGCAAAGATACCCTCCTTAGCAACAACCGTCAGTCCAGAATGCCATATTCGTCCCCCAAGAGGCACCACGACAACAATCCAACCAAAATAACCAAGGGGGAAACAAACGACAGTTCACTCACCTGGGAGAAAAACTTAGCATGGTGTTTAACAAGCTTCTTCAAGATAATTATCCCATCACATATCTTGTCACCAAACCTCTTGATACGTCTAAGCCCAAACCAACTTGGTTTAAAGACAACGAATATTATGAATTTCACAAGATTAAGGGACATACCTTAGATAAATGTCAAGGCCTAAAAACCTACATTCAAGGCCTCATCGATCAAGGTGAAATCCATGTAGATACTAACACAACATCTTTGTCCAATGCTCAACTCTAGATATATCAGAACGCTTTTGCTAATCACAATCAGAGTCCTAGTACTTCCAACTCTAATCCCGGATCTAGCAACAACAACAAGCAAGCTAATAACACCAATAACATCGGCTATAAAAATGTGCCATACAATTACCAAGGTGTGGTCTAATATGTAGATCAAGTAGATCCACATGTATCCATGATACATGTCAAAGGAAAAGATCCACAATGTGTTGTTACCACTTGACGAACTCGCATCACAATCCCCGCAGCTCCTCCATCTACCCAACGGTCATCTATCAATTCACAATATAACATCCTAGATCATCTAGGCAAGACTACAACCCAAATATCCATCTTGGATCTGCTTAAGTCATCTCCTATGCATTAAGACATCTTTACTAAGGCTTTGCAAAGCACACAAGTGCCTGATGATATTGACCCTACCCAATTCCAAGTATTGGTAGGCAATCTCTCATCAACCTATCAGTTAGCCTTTAGCCAAAAAGACATGCCGCATCTTGACTCAAGTCACAACCGCCCCCTCCATCTTGAGGTTGGTGTAAATGGTCAAAAAGTAAAAAGGGTACTAGTAGATAATGGTTCGACACTAAATCTTTGCACACTAAAATTTATACAACAAGTTGGATACACCCAGGCTGATTTAAGAAGTCAAGTGATCACCATCAAGGCATATGATAATGTAGAGCGGGATTCTGAAGGAATTATTTGCCTCCTTATTCAAGTGGGCCCTATTGTATAGTACACTATGTGTCATGTTCTAGACCTTGAACTTCCATACAACATCCTTCTTGGCCGTCCATGGATTCATTCTATACAAGCCATCCCATCCACATATCATCAATGTTTAAAGTTCCCATTTCAAGGAATGGAGGTTACCATGCAAGCTGATCCCCAACCTTTTGAATATTGTCGTGCTTTGGAAGCTTCCTTCCCGCATTCACATTACTACCCGAGAGTCAAAATGGGGGCATCCCCAACATTCGATTCTGACCCATCCACCAATGCACTAAACACCTCATCTCCACCATCATCCACACCTGCCTTCACTGTCACCAAGGTCCAGATCATAGAAAAGGGATGTGGCAAATATGAAATGCATACCACACTAAATGTGGCAAGCATGCCACCTTCACCCCGCACATATGGAAAACCAACTCTGCCAGTACCAAAAGTGGAAGAAAAAACACTTACACTCACCTCCAAGAACATGGGTTCGAAAACATTCAATGATCTAGGATCCCTTCAAGATCAAATGGAAGAAGACATCAATCAATGGGTTTATCGAGAGGAACTTGAGCCACCACGTCCCCTTATAGAATAATTTCAAGAAGTTTATCCACGTGCCTCCAAGTTCATTGAAAAGTGTCATTACCAAGGCGGAGGCCTTGGCGTAGAAGAACAAGGAAAATGCCAACTCATTGAAGCAACTATCATCAGACAAAGAAATTTGGGCTTGGGTTATGATACTAAACAGAAGGGTCCTGCAACATCCTCTAGCACTTCTAAAAATGTTAGTGTTGATGACGGTTCCCTCGAAGGCATACCAGAGGAAGAGTCCATCATACATGCATACGATGATTTGAATCATGTTGACCTCCCCACCATGTTTGAATGCTTATCTGTTTGCACCATAACCTTATCCCTCAAACGTCCTGAACTTATAAATCATGACCTACAAGGTAGCACACCTATTGACACATTTCCCTTAGAGGATACCTACGTACATCTCATGGGATTGGGGGAAGATGAACGCCCTAACCACAAAAGTAAAAAGAAACAAAAGAAAAATAGGTCATCAAGTAAAAACCTCACTGAGGCGCTTTTTGACTGGGAAAAAGTAAAAACAAAGGGTGTATCTGACAATGAAAACCTCAATACGGCATTGGAAGATGGGGACATTCATCTTCCCCTTGTAGGAACACAAATATCTGAGTAGTCTTCTATTCTCATTGAAGAGACGCAAGAGGTAAATTTAGGGACAACAAAAAATCCAAGGATCACCTATGTAGCCAAATCTTTATCAGAAGAAGAATATCTCACCATTGTCCAAATTCTCCGAGAAGGGGTTATCAATTTTGCATGGGCTTACTTTGATATGCCCGACCTAGATCCTAATCTTGTTGTACACCATTTGGATGTCCATCCAGATGCCAAACCTGTCAAGCAGAAGCTCCGAAAGATGCACCCGCAGATAGCACTATTAGTTAAAAAAGAATTGGAAAAATTACTGGATGCTGATTTTATTAGACCCATTGATTATTTTGATTGGATTTCCAATATAGTACCTATTGCTAAACCTAACGGAGACATCAAAATTTGCACAGATTTCTAGGATCTTAACAAAGCCTGTCCAAAGGATGACTTCCCCTTGCCTAACATCGACATGTTGGTCGACATTACTGTAGGACACGAGATGTTATCCCTCATGGATGGATTCTCTGGCTAAAATCAGATCCAAATTGCCCTTGAAGATCAACACAAAACTGCTTTTACAACACCTTGGGGTACCTTTTGTTATAATGTCATGCCCTTTGGCCTCAAAAATGCGGGGGCAACATATCAACAAGCAATGAATACTATATTCCATGACCTCATCCACATTATCATGGAAGATTATGTCGATGACTTGCTGGGAAAATCTGAAACCAGAGAAGAGCACCCTGCCATTTTGAAAAAGATCTTCAAGCGCTTGGAGCAGTACAAGCTGAGGCTGAATCCAAAAAAGTGTGTGTTTGGTGTCACGATAGGGAAATTGTTGGGCTTCATAGTTTCCCGAAGAGGCATCGAGGTTGACCCTGCTAAAGTAAAAGCTATCATGGATATGCCTCCACCGAGAAACCTGAAATAGTTAAGGAGCCTTCAAGGAAAGCTACAATCCATCTGTCAGTTTATAGCCCAGCTTGCGGATAAATGTCAGTCATTCACTCACCTTCTGAAGAAAGACACCACCTTCAAATGGAATCAACAATATTAGTTGGGTTTTGATATGATCAAAGAATACTTGGCCCACCCACCAATCTTGATGCCACCTATCCCTGGAAAACCCGTCTTGCTTTACATCTCTGCCACTTCAGTTGCATTGGTGGCCTTTTTGGCACAACATGACAAATCCTCAAAAGAGCGAGTAATCTACTACATTAGTTGAACACTGGTCGGGTATGAACATAATTATTCACCAATGGAGAAAGCATGTCTCGCTGTGGTCTTCAGTACACAAAAATTGCATCATTATATGCTTAGCCATCCGATAAAGTTGATATCAAAAGTCGACCCCCTCAAGTACCTGCTATCTAAGACAACCCTAACTGGTTGAATGGCTAAATGGATCATGCTTCTCAGTGGATTTTATATAGAATATGTGGACAAAAAAGCCATCAAAGGATCGGTAATAGCAGATCAGTTGGCAGATGCCCCATTAGTAGATGCCTATCCCATAAAAACTAAATTTCCAGATGAAGGAGTCTTTGCAGTATCAGAAACTACCACATGGACACTGTACTTTGATGGATCATACACTAATAATGGATCGGGGGCAGGAGTCTTTCTTATCACCCCCCAAGGCGATTACATACCAAAATCATTCAGACTAGCTTTTCCCTGCACCAATAACATCGCCGAATATGAAGCCCTTCTCACAGGCCTTAGAATCATAGTCCAATGGCACATCACTCATCTGCAAGTTTTTGGTGACTCCTAGTTGGTTATAAAATAGGTCAATGATGAGTTTCTAACAAAAGATGAAATGTTGTTGCCTTACAAACGTATGGTGGATGACTTCAAAAAATATTTCACCTCCATCCAATTTGAGCAGATCCTGAGACTCCAGAATAAGGCAATAGACGCTATAACTACCATTGGTTCTCACCTCGACATGCCAAAAGACCGCATAGATTATCAGTTCCTAGTTGAGCAACTCCTAATCCCAGCATACGATATCCCTGAGAGTGACATGGTGTGTGATATTGTAGGTCCTGAATCCCCTTGGTACCACAAAATTTACACCTACATTCATGACAACACCCTCCCGCCCGATCTCATAAGAAACCAACGTAAATCATTCATCCAACGCATTGCTCACTACACCATCATCGGTGATACACTTTATCGACGTGGGTATGATGGAACTCTCCTCCGTTGTTTAGACGAAACCGAAGCCTGCACAACATTAACATAAGTGCATAGCCATATTTGTGGGGTCCATTCTAATGGTATGGCCCTAGCCAAATGGATTCTAAGAGCAAGATATTACTGGCCTACAATGGAACATGATGCTTGTGAACATATCAAAAAGTGTCTTCCGTGTCAACATGGAGACTTGATACACGCTCCGGCACAACAGGTACAACCTATCACGACACCCTGGCCGTTTTCACAATGAGGTTTCAACTTGATTGGCAAGATCTATCCCCCATCCTCTGATGGTCACACCTTTATCATCACAACTACTGAATATTTCACCAAGTGGGTAGAAGCCATACCACTCACTCAAATCATTGGTGTTTAGATCTCTAAGTTCATCCTCTACCATATCCTCTGCAGGTATGGTATCCCCTCCGCAATCATCATCGACAACGAAAAGCCATTCAAAAATAAGTGTATGAAGCTTCTTTGTGACACATATCATATCCAACATCATTGGTCCACCCCCTATTACCCCCAGGGTAATGGACAAGCATAAGCAACAAACAAAACATTTATCAAAATCATCAAGAAGATGGTCAATAGCACTAGCCAAGATTGGCACCTCCATATCCATCCTGCTCTTTGGGCTTAGACCGTACGTCCATCCGCACCCCCACCGATGCCACTCCATACTCTCTTGTCTATGGCGCTGAAGCCATCTTTCCAATCGAAGTTGAAATCCCTTCACTTCGAATATCCCTCAAGAATCTCATTATTGACGAAGACACCCGAGTGGCATGCCTGGCACAATTGGAATTGCTGGATGAAAAATGGGTCAAGGCTTATAACCATCTGTAAGCTTATTAGCACTGACTCAAAAGGAGCTACAATAAGAAATTTTTCCCTCGCCAATTCAACATTGGTGATTTGGTCCTTAAAGAGAATCAGCGGAATCAACAAGATCGAGAGAAAAAGGGTGAGTTTGAAGCAAATTGGTTGGGCCCTTATGTCATCACCACAAAGTATGGTTTTGGCGCTTACAGGCTCTCTACCCTTGAAGGGGAGCCCCTGGAAGAACCCATCAACATCATGCATCTGAAGAAGTTATATACTTAAGTCAGCTAGGGTATCCTTGCTGGTAAAAGTCAAAAAAATAGAAAAAAATAAAAAAAGTCAAAAAAATACAAAAAAAAAAAAAGTCAAAAAATACAAAAAAAAATCAGAAAAATCCAAAAAAATAGCAAAAAGAAATAATTTGTCCTATGGTGAAAAACACCCCTGCGTGGCACCTTGGATACATACAATTGGTGAAAACCTGGCAACATACGCCTCTCATATAGGGCTTAATCATTATCTACCTCGCATCCTGGTTACTTTATGGCTTATCCGCTGATTCCTCCATCCCCCTATCCTCCCATCCACTTGCATCACCTCGTTGCTTGGTATACTTCTAGTTGAGCATTGGACAACCGTCATCCGCTATACAATATCTTGAGCTTGTTATCCTAATCTGAGCTTGTGTCATCTCATTGTCGTATTCGTCTCCATCTAGGTTCACTCGTGTTTTTCCCCATCTAGGTCTCATCATGTCTTCTCTTGAACTATGATGCCTCTGCGCTTGCATGTAGGCAAGGCTAATCTTTGGATCAGCCCCCGAGGCATTGTGTCCTTCATTGTCTGTCCTCATGGTCCACTTTTCGATCTTGTCCATCCTCGGTATTTTGTCCTATCTGAACTACGTTGCCCCTGCGCTTTCACATAGGCAAGGTTGATCTCTTGATGTGCCCTCGGGGCTTGTGTTTGTCTTGGTCATCCATCAGTTTCCATCAGTCCATTTTCTGCTCTTTTACTGTGGTCTTTTCTTGAACTATGAGGGCTCTGCGCTTTCACGTAGGCAAGGCTGATCTTTGATCAACCCCCGAGCCCCTAGGTCTTTAGGTTGTGTCTTGTCCTCTTGTTGTCTTGTTGTCAAGTATGTCCCTATCATCGCTGATTCTTCATAAACAAGATCTTCTCGTATCAAGAAATCTGCCCAATAGCAATTATCCTGCATCATCTAGGTCACTTTAGCTTAGTATCCATCATCGGTCTTAACAAGATGCATCCTTCCTAACAGACCACATCAACCCCATCCATCCTTGGGATTTTATGGCAAAGGATGCTTGTAATTAATCATGATCTTTTGGTACTTTTGGTACTTTTGGTACTTTTGGCTTTTGTTTATTATTTGAGCTCCCCCTTTTAACTAGTCAAGATCACCACAATCCGTCATATTATGGTGTATTTTTCCTAGTCAACATAGGGGCATCTCTTGACTATTTTATTGTTGCTATCTGCTGGGATGCTCCATGTAGTACCCACCAGGATTCCTCTCGGATCTTGTGTTATGTGGGGGCATCCCTTTGTGCTTGTGGTTATTCCAATACCTGGCTCGACCAAAGTTATCGCGACTTTGGGGTATTGGGATAGCCTTCTTGTTTGTTGTGTTTGTTTTATGCACTAGACATTAATTTGTCTTGGTTTACATACCCTGATGACTGATGTCTTATGCTATAGAAAAAATCAATGCTCTAAAGGATGGCAAATTTCATTAATGTTGCATTTCATTTCATTGAATATTCCCCTTTCATCCAATCTTACTCCTACATCTATGACTCCTGATTTTGGTTGTGCAAACACTCATTCATTATTACTAACTTTCTTTCTCAGGATCCCTACGGTTCTGGACAGGTACCGTTCCCCACACACCCTACGCCTACCACCTACCCATTGATACTTATGTCTACATTACATTTAGTGTGTCAGTTCATCATTTATCCAGTTACATCTATTCATTTAGGTTCATTTATCCATTTGCATCAATTCATTTAGCTTCATCATTTATCCAGCTGTATCTATTCATTTAGGTTCATTTATCCATTTGCATCTATTCATTTAGGTTCATTTATATTTTTGCATGAAATCATTCGGTTCATTTATCCATTTGCATCAATTCATTTAGGTTCATCATTTATCCATATGCATCTATTCATTAGGTTCATTCATCCATCTGCATCAATTCATTAGATTAATTCATCCATACATTTCCATATATTTTCATACCCATATATGCATCATTGTTAGGCCCATATTAATTACATCATACATACAATTGCATTACCATTCATAAATCATTAACATCATTCATAATCACATTAGCCAAACACGCATAATAAATCATTAACATCATACATTGACACAACATCCATATCAACACAACTCATCATATACATGTGCATAACATACATCATCTGTCATAAAAACATAAATATATAACCATCTGCATAACATAAATCATCTGTCACAAAAATGTTCGGTATAATATCAATGGGAACCATCACATATCATCATCAAAATCATAAAATGATCATCTCCTATCCAAAATATAGTCACATCATAATCATATACATCCCATCCTCAAATAAGGAGCATAATCTCAAAATATATGCTACAGCTCCATCTGGTACTTTTCAAAACACCTATATTCTATCACCTGTCCTCTGCCTACCTTGAGTTGCCCACACCTGACCTCTAAGGAGACTTAGGCACTGGTCACCTGTATGTCAAAGTCCCCTGAGACTCACGAGCTAGAGTCCCAAATCGTGAAGGATTCGGCTGAAAATAACTGTACCCTAGTGACTGGGACGGTACCGACATCTGTGGTACCTGCCTAATATATCGTGCTATCCGCTGTGCCAGATCTGGTACTGCCTGCTCATATTCACATCTCCAATAGCCCACCTCATGCATGTACTCATCTCTCTGCCCAGCCTGAAACCTAGCGACATTCCGCTCATACCTATATCTATCCCGTTCTTTGCTGATGGCTCGCCGCTCCTGCTCCCATGCCTTCTATGTCACTATTAGCAGCCATACCTACTCTATGATCCTCTCTCTCTCTGCCTATACACTTTGTAGCTATGTCTGCAAGCCCTGTGTAGCTAACTTTGTCCCATCACCCTGCACTCGCTGTGCCTGCCTCTGTGCTATATCCATCTCTGCATTCTCTGCCCGACCCACCCTTGCATCTCTCTGAAACTACAGAATCTGGACCTGTCTCCGTGCATCATCCCTCTCCCCCTGTAGCACCTGCACCTGTCCTTGTGCACTCTCTCTCTGTACTGTCTCTAACCCAACCTCTACAGCCTCTGCCCTCACTCTCATCTCCTCTAAGGATGCCTTTGTAGTAGATATCCTCTCCAATAGGTCTGTCCGCTCTCCCTGCAGTCCTGCCACCTATCCTCTCAGTGTCTCCATCTCCCCTCCCCCTACTGACTTTGACTGACCCCGCATCTAAGCCACTATCATTGCTGCCTCTAATCTATCTCGATCCCAAGTCACCCGAGCCAACTCACCCTTTACTCTCTCCATCTCTGCTCGTATCTCCTCTCTCTCCCTCTCCGTTGCCAGTATATCTGTCGTCAGACGACCCAAAACACGCTCAAACTCTATTAGCTCTGACTCCTCCACCCTCTGCACCTCTGCCTCCGCCCTCCTCAACTCCTCCTCTAACACCCATATCCTCACCTGGGCCCCTCTCAGTAACACCACTAGATTGTCCACTGGCACCACCGACACTACTGCTAATGGTTCCACCACCTACACATCCATGTCCATCACCTCCACCTCTACCTCCTCCCAAACCGGCTCCACCCAGCTCGTCACTTGGATTCTCCATGGCTGTCCTCTCCTCCCAACCCTCATCAATCTCCTTGACTATCCTCCAGCCTACCCCTCCCCCTCTACCTCCTCCTGTGCTCCCTCTTGTGGATCTATAGCCCTTGCCTCCTCCTGCTCGACTCTCACCTGCACTCGCCTCTGTCGTACTCTCCCACCAATCCCTGTCTGAGTAGCCCTCCCCTCCACCACCCCTAACATCTACACCTCTGGCTCACTCCCTCCTACCTCCATCTCCTCCCCGCCATCACTTACCCCTCCCGCCTCCATCTCCTCCCCCCATCACCTCACCCTCCAACCTCCATCTCCTCCCCCATAACTCTCCTGGCCCTCCTCTGAGGACGCCTCCTCCTAACCCTCCTCCTCCTCTCTAGCTAATCTCCAACACCACCCTCATCTATCCTGCCACTCTGATGTCCCACATCCTCCTGTCCCCCCTCCTCCTACTCATCCTTTGGCCCCCACAATCGGCTCCTCTGGTGTGACCCTCTCCCACTGGTGGTTGTGAAACCACCAAGTGTACCGATCTGTAACTCCTACATCTTCTGGACCCGCCCCCCTCCCTAGATAGGGCACCCCACCTGCCATCACCCATGCCTCCCTCACTGCCCTCGTTGAAAACCTTGCTCCCCATGGTACCTCTCTGGTAAGCCGACGAAACATAGTCGACACTGCTGGAATATCCTACATGAGTCCAAACTGCCTCATCACCCTGTTCAGATGATGTGCCTCCACTATGTGTCCCTGACTCCCAATCAAGACACATTTGCATCTAAAGAAACCCCGATGTCTCTCCTCCTCAACCCTCCATCCCCTAAATCGCCGATACATATATGGCCACCATACTATGTCCTCCTCCTGTATCTCATCAAACTCTCTCCTCCACTGATCCATCTCTCCCTGCGTCTCATACCATAGGACGTAGCCCCTGGCTGCCCCAAACTCCCAAGCCACCAGCTCTCTATCATCCAACTCTCCTCTCCTCACCACTATGGGTCTCGTCACCGTGATATGCTCCCACCCCCACACCTATAATAACGTCCTGTGCGTCACACTTTGCATCCCTCGATAGAAAATCACATGCATATCTCGATATAATTGGGCTAGTACACATGACCCCTAGGAAAACTGTCCCTCTCACCACTTGATAATATGTCGAATCACCTCTATATACCGTAAGCTGCAGAATCGCCTACTCCAATCTGGCAGTAGTATCTCACTAATCAGACAACACAAAAATAGTGGTAATGCTAGCAACCCCAAGGCCAGGCATCTATCTACATCTATTTTCCCCCTCTGTATTGGCAAGTCATCTCGCCCGAATAGCAGCAAGACAGTCTCATCTAACTGCGCTCCTCTCGACACCACCTCACCCACTAACTGACCTGCTATCGACAACCTCAAAATCTGCCACACGTCCTCTAATGTCACCGTCATCTCCCATGTCGGTAGATGGAAGGTCGATGTCGCCGAGCTCCATCTCTCTATCAAGGCTGTCAGCATCGCCTGATGTGCTCTCATCTTCAGAAACTGCACTAAGTGCAGTAACCCCTCCTACTCCAGTGTTGCGTGGTTTGCCCCACTCATCGCCTCTATCATCACCACCAGTGCCTTTGGCCTCCACTCATGGGTTCGTAATCGACCAAAATCTTGCAATCATAACAATCACCTTGTCAACCCTTGTCAAACTTTTTCTTGGCCTCGAGACTTTCTCTTTCTTCTTTTTTCCTTTCTCTCTTTCTCTCTCTTTCCCCACCCCTACCTTCTAACTCCCCCCCTCTCGGGCTGGGGTGGGTCTGGCCCGCCCTGAGCTGAGGCTGACCCACCTCGAGTCGAGGCAGACTCGTCCGTGGCCGTGGGGTGGACCCGCCCCGGGCCGGGGTAGTGGCGCCTAGCGGGGCCACCACCTGTCGCTGCGGCGTCTGTCCGCCCGACACCTGGGGTAGACCCGCCTCGCACTGGGGAAGACTTGCCCCAGCGTCGAGGCAGACCCACCCTTGGCTGGGGCGGACCTGCCCGACGGAGGGCGTATTCGCCCTTCTGTGGGCAGATCATTTTTTTTCCTTTCCTCATTTTTCTTGTCCCATACACCAATTTTTTTCGATTACCCATTTTTCTTCCCTAATCCGCCCACAAAACCCATATCTTACATTTTCAATAAAATATTTAAAATGCGTTAAAATCACAAAAATAATGCATAGAGTGTTTTGACGCTAACCTAGTGGGGCCCACCCTATTGACTATACGCTCGTCGAACCTCGTCCACTCGGTGGATGATCTCGGTGTCGTTATCTTGGGGCATCTTCACTCCTCGTCTGCTTCCTCTTCTCTCAACTGCTACATTGCAAATGAGGTGAGGTAATTTTTAAAATTACTTTATATTCTTTTTCCCACCCTTTTTAAGGTGTATTTTTTACCCCTTATTTAACTTTTTTTCCTCTAATTAATCTCTTCCCTTCTTGGGGCCACCATTTGCACCCCGTTTGTCTGATTGACTTTGTTCAAAAAGAAAACTTGCCTAATTTTTTGTGCTTTTTCCAATGATACCATCCGTTTCTTCCTATCGAGAAGTCGCCTATAACCCCTCTTTTTCCCCGTCATCCTCTCGAGGGGCCATACCCTTCACATTTATCCATTTTCCCTACCATAGTCATTCCCTTGTAGGATTGGGGCATCTTCATCCATTCCCCCATTAATTGGACAACTCAAGTCCTCCTCCCCACGCCGGGGCATCATTTTTTGGTTACTTCCTCTATAGAGTCATTTGCATTTTCCTTTTTTTGAAGCACGGTTATTCTAACGGTACTTCGAAGAGGGGAAAAATGTAGACATCTAAATTTGATCACTTCCATATGATCAAAATCGTCTACACTATTCATCTATGTCATTAATAGTGATTAAATAATTTATTTAATCATTATTTCATTTTCTGCCTAAGGTTTCTAAAGTATGTAATTAAATAAATTAAATACTTTACCTTACACCTTTTCTTCTCTAAACTAAATAAATAGGACAATTTATTTAATTTAGTCATTTGAACTATTTGGATTAAAACTAATTTTTAATCCCTCTTTTTCTCTCTCCTTGTCACATTCTTCATAATCCTCTTTTAATCCGGATTAAATTAATTAATTCGTGATTAAGATGTGCACCACTTAATCAAGGTTAGTGTCAGATCCTCCATAATCTCCCACTTTCCTCTAATATCTCATTAATTATCATAATCCTGTGTTTGTACAACCTTAATCAAAATCATTAGCCACATTTGGCATAGCTTTTTTGGTCAACCTCTCCACTTGCCTTTGTTGGCCTTGACTCTCTTTCCCATGTGAATTTTTAATTTACATTTATTCACCCAAGGCTCCCCTCTTCCCCATGTGAATTTTTAATTCACTTTTTATGTTTCCAAGGTCTACCCTATCCCCATGCAAGTTATAGAAGAATTGACTTGTCACTTTACATGTGCCAAGGGCTTCTAGAACCTTTGGCTTGTCACATCACCCACATGTGACAAATCCACAGCTTTTTGGAGACCCTCTCTTATCCAATAGACCCTCATAAGAATGTGAATTTTTAATTCACATTTATTTCTCCAACCACTTCCCCTTTTCCCATGAAGATTTTTGAGGAATTCTAAAATTCCTCAAATGTCTCTTTCACGCTCATTTGGGGACAAGAAGTTCCTTTTTGAGAAAATATTCTCATCCCCCAAGGTACTACAAGGTACTTGTCCTTCATCCACCTCATGTACTTCTCTTCCACCTCATTTCCACATCATCCCACACTAGGCCATCTCACATTCCACATGTCAAGATGTGAGAGCTTGTGAGTCCTCAACTCACCATAGCCCTTCATCTTGGCTTTGTTGGATCAATCTCAACCGTTGAATTCTCTAGAGAATTCAAATTATCCTATAAATACCCCATCATTTCTCTCAAAAAAAGGATGAAATCTACCAAACTCTTTCCAAATTGCCATTTGTAGCATTTTAGCCACTCCATAGCATTTTTCATCAACCCATCTTGCATCTTGCATCCACTTTACTCCATAGCCATCCAAGGAGCATGAAAGACATCCAAAGATCAAGGGCCGACCAAAGAAGAAGCAACATGAAGGTATAATCAATTTCAATCATTTTTCATCTTGTTTTCATGTTTATATTTCCTTAGGCTAATCATTGAGGTGTCCTCTTTTGTGTTAGTTCTTTTTATTGCATCATTAGTTGTTTATCATCTCACATTAAGAACTTAACATTTTAGGAGATCACACCATCAAATCCTTAAGATATGATGGATAGCTTCAAGTATTTGTCACCTACATGGTAATGGTGACAACCATCTAATCACTCTTGTATTAGCCTTATTTTCGACATGTGGGGTCATTTTATTTAACTAAAAACACATAATCCACACATCATAGGGGTTCACAATAATAGTCAAGTGAACCTATATATATATCACAATCAAGTGATCCATGAACCTATACACATAATATTATATGTCTTGACATGTCAAATCATTGATACGAATCCACATGAGTTGGCCTCTACTCAACACATATACATAAATAATAGGAACTAAAAAAGTAATCAAATTTTATTCGCTTCATTCAATTGATTATCCAAACACACAATATCTAGAAGCACGTTATTGATTAGACAAAAAAAATCCCAAGTATTAGTATCAAATAATTTCATACTTTGAGTACGTAACATTTATATAGTATATAATATTGGGAAGCACATAACATTTATATTATGGCTAGTGGTGTTGTTTCCCACCCTATTTTTCCTTTTTGTTTGTGTGGCTGTAACCATGGGATCAGGGCCCTTTCCTCGCTTATCTAATCAGAAACATTTACATAGTACAAGTTATAAATCATATCATACATTTCTCCACTAGACAAATACAAGGGAAAAATATCCAACCTTATTCAACAATACTTACAATTATTGCCTACATATAGTATAAATAAACCTAAGGAACATCATTCTACATTTAACAAATAATTGGGCACATAGCTAGATAAAGTAGATGATCCATAGTCAATAAGAGTATTGATTGTTCACACCATTAGATCTTATTATCCTAATTCTACATCATTATTAGATAAAAGTTATCAAGTTTCCTTAATTCATTAATAACCATCTAATGCAAATTTTATACTTAGATTGAAGCATATCAAAGAGGAAAGGTCAAAAAAGTTTAGGAACAACCCTAAGTTTTACCCTAGAGCTATTTCCTAAACCCCTCCCCTATAAACTTGGTTCATAGCAACATCCTTCACCCAAGTATTTTTGATATACCTACTTCTATATAGAATCTCTCCTAAGTCTCTCAAAGGACATACACATAGGATCCTATAAGCAAGGTTTCATTAATGAATCAAATCAATTAATTTAACACTTAATAATAGGTAGGAAAACATAACTAATCTCAAAATTTAGGAAATAATACTATAAAATCTCCCTCTAAGGGTGTTAAGGTCTCAAATTAAACTCCACCAATTATTATTCATAATTTAACTTAAACATCCCAAAATATCTTATAGGTTAATCTCATTGACACATGTGATAGGCTTATTAATCAACAAGAAATTATCCTTTTTCACAAAAAACCATTGGGTGAAATGATGAGTTATACTATTTCCTTATGTAACCTTGATCATATTTCCCTAAGGTCTGAGATGCTAAAATTATTGATGCCAACACAAATAGTTATCTTATCAATACTAGATAACACTAATAAATCTTAAGGTTTAGTTATAAATATGTTTATTAAGCTCAATGAACATTATTGCCCTCTTGTGACATTAAAAAATTCTAATTGAAGATCAAGTTCCAATGTCAACCATTGTATACCATTAATTACTAACATTACTAGAATCAATCCACACATGGAAATCTATGCTCCCAACATAATCAATATAAGCTAAGCTCAATCACATAAAAGAATGAGCAACAAGAAGTAATAAAATTGTCACTCCATGAAATTATTATGCAAAGGCCTTGCTATAGCTCCCAACAGTCTCCTGCTATAATAGGATTCAATAATAACATGTATCATAATCATACCATATTATGACTTCCTTCTTAATAAAAAATAAATACATGAACAAGGACACATAAAAACTATTTGAAACAAAGGAATTACAATAATAATTATAACTTGCTTAAGCATGAACATTACTTGAGTCACACCCAAGATAATCGACAACAATATATATCTATTGGATCATCATATGAAGATATGCTAAAGATATACACTCAATAATAATAATAACAACATTCTCAATCTTTTGATTTTATTTATCATATGGTGATCTCCAATACTCTTATTATGGTCTAGTTTACTAAATATATAATATTCAAACTTTCCACTTATAATCAAATATGATCCTAATGATTGGTAATAATTGTTCCTATATAGAAACTATATATACTTTAGTGTAATACATTAGTGGGTGTCTCACAACTAGTATAATTGAGAAATAATTCAAGATCCCATCACTAGCTATTGTTTTATCTTCCTTGATTTGATTAATTCTTGAGGTTTAATTAGTGGTAGAATTATCTACTCAAAATTTTGTATCTTCAAATTGACTATCAAATTTATTACCCAAGGGTACTATGCTTATCATTGACCATTACAATAATAATTCACTTGTCAGCTATAATGAACAATGGTAACTATGGAAATATTCATATTTAAGCCACATTATAACACATTTATAAAATTCATTTACTTATTTTGATCTCTAATTTGTGAGGGATTTATTCATAATGAAAATCTTAATAGCCTAACAACTCAACTCAACATACAAAGTTCTTTCCTAGAATTATTTTACAAAGAACAAATACTTCATTCCTAGCAATAACATGTAATGACATCATCTTATTCATGGTCATAAAGCAAGATATCATATCATGCCATCACATAGTAATTTTTTTGGAATCATCATAAGAATGTTTCTCTTATTTAATATAAGAGTCATTCTAGGTTATTATCCATACTTTAGTTTAATCGTTAGGAAAAACATCAAGAATATATTTTTAGAATTATCTTGCCCTACAACCATGTTTTGGGTCAAGTGTCACTATCCTACAAATCGAAGTAAATTTTACCCAAGACATCAAACAATATAATTTTCCCAACTATACATAATGCTAAGTGGAAAAATAATTCCTAGAGCATGTGGACTCTCACAACACCTCCCAATGAAAATAAAGGTAGGTGTAGGCACATGGTTTGTTTAATAAAAACCTCATAAATGTATTTTTAGGTCTCATTATTGTTAGAATCCAAGATCACCTGCATGCAAATGGATACCTGTCACATGCAAAAGACATGCAAAACCAACAAGATGTTCTGCAAACCTCAAAGTGTAAAATGCATTATTAGAATCTCGATTATTACAAAGAGATCAATCCTTATGAAGGAGATCAAGAAACCCTAAAAGGAAAACCCTAAATGAAACCCTAGTGTGCACACTTAATAATTAATCAATTATTAATGTGCCTAAGTTTAGCTTAAGCAACTAAAGGAATAAGTGACTTAATTAATTAACCAGTATGATATAATTAATTAAGCGTAATAAATTATTACTCTAACAATTATAAAGTGATAGATAATAGTTTAACGACTTTTTAAAAAATATCTAGAGATCTAAACTAGTGGTAGAGCATAATTTTTTTAGTACCAAGTTGTAACAATGTTTAGCTAGTACCAATATAAAATTTAGTATAATTAACCATAAATCCATCCACTTAGAATTGCATAATAAATATCTATACTTAGTATCTCCAACACATCTCTACAAAAAGACCAACCTTGAACAACTTGTTAAGATGATATAATCACTCCAAAATTCTCTTTCCACATCTATCTTTATCCTTTGATGGACATCCATCTCCTTCTCAAAAGCCCTCCTTTCAACATGGGTAGGGAAGATGCCAACAAAGGTAGAATTTTATTTTCACCTATTAATTGTGTTTGCTTAAAAGTTTTATTGGAAATTTTGACAAACCCATTTGTGAATATTTTGCAACCCTTGCAGTCCATGAGAACAAAGTTCTTCAAGGCATTTCTCCCAACTTAGACATGCCTTCTCTAGGCCTCGACATTTTTTGCACACATTTCTGTTAGGGGCAATTGTAGTAACCCCATTATCCTTTCTTTGTGTCTCCATTCCACCCACCATGCCTCTAATGAAATTCCTTCATTTTCTCTGAGCTATTTTGGCCTATCTTTCCATCATTTTCATTCTAAATATTGCCCCAAAATTATCATAAAAAACTCTTAAATCACCTCCTTCCTCCACGCTAATATCTCAATACTTCCAACATGAGGTTGTGGATAGGAAGAGGGGATGCCATACCACTTTAATAGTGTGATATGAATTTGTTTTTGTTCATGGTGCCCAATCTATCTCTCTACCAACATACCCATACTTATGCCATAAGTTTTATCTCCCCATCCTCTTCTGTTTCAAAAGGCATTTTAACTTATTTTATTATTTTATTTTATCCTAGTCTTTGACTACAAGGAATGTGATACCCCAAATATTTTTATAACAATGTATGTATTTATTGAAATCTAGAAAAAAATAGGTAGATTAGATCTATAAGTTATAGGTTAATTTTCCATACATTAGGATTAGTTTTGAACATATGTAAGTGAACCAAGATAGTGCACTATTAGATTTATAGGTCAATGCTAGAGCACAAAATTTGAGAATCTTGGTGATGATTTTATGGTCCAACTAGACAACAAATTTTGCATCAAAATTAGAGCTAAGGAACCATGCACTAAATTTAATTTACTTTTTTAGATTTAATATCTAACAATTTTCCATGATCAACCTTGGTTCCTAAATCATAAGCTTTCATTATTTTTAATTTTTTTCTCCAAAGTAAATTGTAGTGAAAAACATGTCTAAAGTAGGGTCTAATGTAATGGTCAATCCTTCCTATCAAGCAAAGTTTTCATGACAATTATCCATTCAAAATTGCCCTTCAAATAATGGCATGCTTTATTTTGAAAGGAAGGACTAAATATATATACTTTTTTTCACTTAAAATCTCCCTTCATGCGATGCTGTATTCCTTAAAATTTGATTATATTTTACCAAAAAATATTTAAATAATATCGTATAATCATCAAATTAAAACCCCAATCTCAAAATTAATATTTTATTACAATTTTCTATTCATCTAGCCATGATATTGTTTAAAATCTCCCTTCATGTGATATTGTATTCCTTAAAATTTAATTATATTTTACCAAAAAATATTTAAATAATATCATATAATCATCAAATTAAAACCCCAATCTCAAACTTAATATTTTATTACAATTTTCTATTCATCTAGCCATGATATTGTTTAGATATAGCCTCAATATTGTTTAGATCTAAACCATGCCCTTAATTCCTACCATAATTATTCATAAGTTTATATATATCATGTGACAATCTTATAAATAAGGTGAATAAGTGTGTGACTTTATTTTTTTATCATTCTCAAGTGCAACACTAATTTGATATATGAGGCCTTCTTGGTGGATGTTCACAAGGAGAGTCATTTTTCATTTACTTTATACATTGTCCTAAAAGATGTACATATGTCAAATCCCTCCTTTTAAAATAAACTTTCATCTCCTATATAGCATACAAATACCCTCATCATTTCATTCACTTAAGATTAAACAAATCTATATACAATTCCTACATAAACAACGTAATTAATTCTCCTATAATCTCATGAAAATTAAAAGTAAAGAGATATAAATACAAATTTATAATTTTTTACCTAACTTCATATCTCTTATTTGCAATCCCGAACCCCTTTCGCTTTCTTATCCTCAAACCTAAGAAAAAAACATTAATATAATTACTATGTCTTCCCTTTAATAGAATTAGGACATAAATTTACGATTATCCATTTAACATTCTCACATATTAAAAGATATTTTATTTTTCAAATAATTAATATTTAAATCATGTAATACGATCTTCTTACAATTTTAATAGTATTCTATATAAAAATATGGTTGTAAAACCTAAATGTGATGGCCTACAATCATATTCACATATTTTTATGTAAAATCCTATTAAAATTTTAAGATCGTATTACATTATTTAAATATTAATTATTTAAAAAATATTATAAATGGATAACTGTAAATTTATGCCCTAATTCTACTTAGAAAAATCATCCCAATTAACGACGGTCAATATTTTACTATTTTTCTACGTATTTATAACTGTGAATTTTTATGGTATGTTAGTACTTTTCAAAATTTAATGCCAAAGATTTATCCTTCTAATGATTGACCTACTTACCTAATCAGGAAATTGATGAACAAATATTCATCGTCTAGTGTCAATCATCAAATTAATGCAACAACATTCATTGAATTGCTCAGCGAGCCGAATGATTTTAAGCTTGAAACATTAGAGAGGAAGGAAATGGACCAACCCGTCTTGGTCAAAATTCCTGCTCTGTTTTCAAATCAACTTCCAATATTTTAGCTGAATGATACCATAATCAACGAGGCACAGATAATGTTGAATTCCACAACGAAATCGTTGCACAATAATAAACAGGCCTGTCATGTTAGATCCCTATAAGGTGATGGGATGTTAATAATTTTCTTCAATGAAAATAGCAGGTTCCAGCTTTGCTACAGAGTGGTACTGGGGAATGGAGTATTTCTTGTGAACCTCTGTCAGCTTGCCTTTGCTTGCACTTCGATGAAATCGGACCATCAACTTTGCACATACTCTACAGTGTAAAATGATGATACCAAGCAATGAGTAGCAGACATATAGAGATATTGTAAGAGAAACTGTAAACAAAGTACAAGGAGAGGTTAGAGTAAGTCACATGAGTTGGTCTTCAGTGTAAGTAGTGTGGAACTCCACTGTCCTGTTCCAAGATGGAGCCCTTTTCAGGGTACAGTGACCTGTATATACTGCTGCAGCTGCTAATAGTGAAGGGGGGTACTTCAACATAGTGTACTCCACCAGGCACAATTCCATGAGAAAGGAAGACATCATTTCCAACTAAAAATTCAAAAAAAACCTCCATTATAATACAAAGATAGTAAACAACAAAATATCAATCTTACTTTATCAAGGTAAACAAGACTTACATCTTTATCTGATCCAGCTGCCTTTAGAAATCTCTTCATAAACACATAAGGAGTTGGAAGGGTAAGACAAAATTTCAAATTATTGAGAATGGATTTCTCCTGCAGTCAGTTTTAATGCAACATGATTCATCAGTATAATAACCCATATTAAACAAACACATGAACTATGGGCATTTGATTCAGTTTTGGAACTTGAGATTAAAATGAATGGAGTCTGTATATACCATTTGCAGAAGTTCAGCTCTTGTGTAAGCATCCTCTGTAATGTAAATAAAATCTTCAACAAGAGGAATAGATATTTCCTCATATTTACATGCCACAAAAATGGCAGCGACCGCAACAAGCTGCAATGACTTTCTTACTACTGTTTGTCTTGAGAGATATCTATCGAGAATGTTGATTACCAGGAACAGCGTCTCTTGCATGAGCTTAAATTCCAAATGAATCTAAACAACAGAGAGGAACAGATGAGACTGGTTCTTGAAGCTTAAAGAGAACACCACCTTTGAGAAAGAAAGAAAGAAAGATTCAATATAACTCAGAGATATGGAAAGGTGAGACCTTAATGATCCAATCCACCAAAATTGCTCTCATATTTTCATTTATGTCAGGTTGATGAGACATGTAGTCTGAAGGAACACAGCTAAGAACCTGTAATGAGATTTCATTCGATGGTGAGATCAATGCAATTTAAAACTGATGCTATATCTGTTCCATGGCAAAGGGCCAAGTAAATTGACACCCAAAAACCTGTCATCTAAGAATAAACTAGTCCATGCTATGTGCTGCAACACATAGCATATAAATACCAGAGAGAACAAAAGAATTATAGAAGGCTCAACTAATATAGAAGACTTGCTCCATCCATTCAATACATTGAAGAAGAGCAAAAACACACCTTTGTTTCACGGTGGCACCTATAGATATCATTTACATAGTCTACTACAGCTAATGGATTGCCCTTGTCTTCCTCATCAATATCAGTTGCTGGATCCTCTGCTTCATCTATTTCCATTTCACAGCATTCATCATCATCCTGCCACTAAATCAATTTCTTTTTATCATGGTCATCAAAATCCTCACAAGTGACACAACTGTCTCTGTTATGCTTTAAAACCTTTTTATACCCGAGGGAATTATATAAACCAAAGAATTAAGATGCATTTAGCAAGGTTAGATATTATCTTAAATTCAATCTGGGTTACAGACCTCATTCTGACATGTTAAATCTATCATTTTGGGCTCAGTTTCTTTCCCTAGAAATGTTGCTTGATACCGAGTGACGTTCTCCAGGCATGGCACAGATTCCAAAGCATTGCAATGCTTCATAGGCAAAGAAGAACTCCCCAAACCATGCTTCATGTCATTTCGGTTGCTCATAGATGACGACGTTCTTTTTTGCAGGGCTTCCAATACAAAATGTTCCTCAACTTCCTCAGCTGGTGGGGCATTCTGAATCATACATAACAACACTGATGCACATGAATTTCTTGGGTCTATGATCTATGTTTCATATTTACTAAGATCATTAGATTGGGTTAAACAATGAACAGATTACTAACAGAAATAATACCGATTGGGTACAAGGGAAAATGACCCATATATTGGTTTCTGAAAGCATGACAGAGAAATCAGACCTCTGCGAAATTAAAATCTATCCAGGCTCAAAAAACCATATATTACTAGGATTAAAAACAAATTTGTATAGAAAATGATCCAGATAACGGTTTCTGGGAGCACAATGATGAGATCAGACCACTGAGAACATAAGACCTATCAGGCTCAAGAAAAAAAATAGTAGTCTTACCTGAGTCAAGTGCCGAGTTTTAGCCAAAGTAGCACCAAGCTTCCTGAGATTAAAAATCAGAAATACCCAATCAGTGTAATAACCTATATCACTTGAGCCTTCAGGTGATAAACCCATTGGCGCCATGATTTCTAGGAGTTTAGTTACATTTTCATTATAAAATTCTTTGCTTCCAACAGTCAAAACAAAACAATGGTCATGAATTATCAGAGAGGATATGCATAACCATACTTTGTTGGTGCTACTCGTCCTTTAGTGATGCTGCATTTTGGTAAGACACCAACGATGTTTCTAATATCTTTCAACGCTCTACGATAATTTTTCTGCCCCTCCATAAGTATTTGCTTTTCTTCGTAGTTAAATGTAAAGCAACGTGGAGGAGCTTTGTTTTGAGCTTGAGAGATGAGAGTGCAAGCTAAACCGGAACAGAAAGGGGAAAATGTTGCAGGAGATGGAGAAAATCCTGCTCCATATATGCCCGATGGAGAGCAATAGTAATTGAGATAATCTGCAACGGCTATAATGTTTGTGGGGATTATCGGTGCATTGGACAGAGATACAATCCAAACATCAATTGTACAATGTAGGGGCAGTTTATCAGATTACCTGAATTTGGAATAGGAAATTTTTGAGGTATATTGGATTGAATGTGAAATCTATTAGGCAATATAGTTTTCATGGTAAGGGAGGTTCTGTTGTGCCAGTCAGCATCATCGGTCACGTGATAAAACGTATTGTAGGGCTACTCCAGTTAGGTGGAAAATGCAGTGCAGTTTATAAGAGACTATCCCATTTTTGCAGTTTTAAAAAAAAATAAAAAATTTGAAAAGATTTTATATCATATCTATAAAATTATTAATGAATATTTAACTGATGAAATTGAATGATTCTGAATAAATTTATCAAATAAATATAAGACCCAACCAAATGAAGACAAAATCTTATCCTAAAAACATTAACATTCACTCTTTTATTTAATTCTTTTAATTTTCTTAATATGCAATTTTCAGTATAATCATTCAATTATAATTTTAAAGGTGGTTAATTGATTTTATTATTTACATAGTAGTTTAAATAAACAATCATTTCTTACCCTTTATTGGACGGTGTGTGAACATTCCTTTTTTATTGCAATTAATTTGAATGCACTTTGAGATCTTTGGATATAATATGAATAATGTTTTGGGTAAAACCACTGCTTACAAATCCCTAGATATAATTGGATGGTGTGTGAACATTCCTTTTTTATTGCAATTAATTTGAATGCACTTTGAGATCTTTGGATATAATATGAAAAATGTTTTGGGTAAAACCACTGCTTACAAATCCCTAGATATAATTGGATGGTGTGTGAACATTCCTTTTTTATTGCAATTAATTTGAATGCACTTTGAGATTTTTGGATATAATATGAATAATGTTTGGGTAAAACCACTGCTTACAGATCCCTAGATATAATAAGAATAATGTTTTGGGTAAACCATTGCTTACACGCCTTCCCACATTTTTTTATAGAGGGTGTATTTTTCTGTTCTAGGAAAATTCATCACTAGCAATTCATCTAAAGAAAATTCATCGTCAGAGTAATTCACCGACACGGAAAATTCACCGTGGTGAATTTTACTTGGTGGTGAATTTTCCATGGCAGTGAATTTTCAGTTGGTGAATTTTCCATGGCGGTGAATTTTCCGTTGGTGAATTTTCCATGGCGGTGAATTCTCCTTTGGTAAATTGTTAGCGGTAAATTTTACTTGGCGAATTTTCCATGGCCATATGTTCATATTTGTTTCTAATAAATATTTAATTTTATAATTATATTTTAATGAATGAATTTGATAGATTATCATTTATAATTGAATATTAAATATAATATACATATTTTAAATATATTTAATTTGTTGAGATTATAAAATAAAGGGAGAACATCTAATGTGTGATCATGAAATAAAAATTATTTAGAATCTATATTTATTATTAAAATTTAAGACATCAAAAGTTTTAAAATACATATTACTGCTTACAAATGAAACTATTAAAAAGTAACATATAAATATGTAATATTTATTACACTTTTCAAAGTAAAACTAACTCTTGCATATATAAAATAATTTTGAATTGATACATCTAAAACCAATTTAAAAGATATTAAGAGAAATTTTAATCCTAAAAAGATAAATTTAACAATTGTTAATTTTTTTCATTCACTTGACTTTTAATGAAAAATATTCAACTATCTTATACTATGTTTTATTAGTATTACATACTACTGTCTATCTGTCTCCCTCCTTCCTCCCTCCCTCCATCCCTCTCTCTATCTCTCTATCTCAACTCTCCCTCCCTCCTACCTCTCCTTCCCTTCCTTCTTCCCTCTCTACTTCTCTCTACTTCTCTCTATATCCCCTCTATATCCCCTCTCCCTCTCTCTACCTACCTCTCCCTCCATCACTCCCTACCACTCTCTATTGTTCTCTATCTTACCTCTCTCTCACCTCCCTCTCCCTCCCTCTCTTCTTCTCTATCTACTCTCTATCTCACAATCCCTATCTCTACCTACCTCTCCATATGTCACTCGCTACACTCTCTCTCTACACCTCTCTATCTCACCTCTCCCTCCCTCCCTCTTTAATTCCCTCTCTAATTCTCTCCATCTCTCCTCTCTCTACCTCTCCTTCCATCTCTCTCTCTCTCTATATATATATCACCTCTCTCTCTCCCTCTCTCTACCTACCCCTCCATCCATCACTACCTATCACTCTCTCTATTGCTCTCTATCTCACCTCTCTCTCACATCCCACTCTCTCCCTCCATACCTCTCCATCCCTCTCTCCTTCCAAGTCTCTACTCTGTATCTCCCTAATCCCTCTATCTACCTACCTTTCCATCCATCACTCCCTACCACTCTCTACACATCTCTATTTCACCTCTCTCCCTCCTTCATTCGCTCTCTACTTCTCTCTATCTCTCAATACCTCTCCTTCCATCTCTAATTATCTTTATCTCCCCTCTCCCTCTCTCTCTCTCTCACACACACCTATGTCTCCCTCCCTACCTTTTCCCCTATCTACTCTCTATCTCTCCTTTCCCTCTCTACCTCTCTCACTCTCTCTCCCTTGCTCTCTCCCCCTCTTTATCTCCCACTCTCTCCTCTCTATCTCACCATTCTCTTTCTCTCTCTCTCCCACCATTCTCTCTCTACTTCTCTTTATCTCACCTATCCCTCTTTACATCTCCCTTCCTCCCCTCTCTCTCTACTTCTCTCTATATCTCACCTATCACTCTCTACTTGCTTCTCCCTCCATCACTCCCTTTAATACACTCTCTCTACTGCTCTCTATCTCACCTCTCTCACCCCCCTCTCTCCTTTCTTATCTACTCCCTATATCTCCTCTCTCTACCTCTCCTTCCCTCTCTACTTATCTTTATCTCCCCTTTCCCTCTCTCTCCCTACCTCTCCTTTCATCACTCTTTGTGTGTCTCTCTCTATCTCACCTATGTCCCCCTCTCTACTCTCTCTATATATCTCTTTCTCTCTCTCCCTCTCTCCCCCTCTCTCTCTCTCACTCTATCCTCTCTATCTTACCATTCTCTCTCCTCGCTCCTATTTAAGTTTAGGATTTAATTATAGGGTTGAGGGATAATATTCAGGGCTTAGTGTATATGGTATAGGGATGAGGGTTTAGGGTGTAGGGTTTAGGGTTTAAGGTATATGATTAAGTGTATAATGTATAGGAATTAGGGTTTAGGATATTTGATATAGGGTTGAGGTTATTGGGTTTAGGGTTTAAGTATAAGGTTGAGGGTTGAGGTATAATGTTCAAGGTTTAGGGTATAAGGTTGAGGGTATGGGGATGAGGGTTGAGGGTGTAGGGTTAAGGGTTTAAGGTATAGGGTATAGGGTTGAGGGATAGTGTTCAGGGTTGAGGGTATAGGGTTAAGTGTATAGGGTATAGGGATTAGGGTTTAGGATATTGGGTATAGGGTTGAGGGTATTAGGTTTATGGTTTAAGTATAGGGTTGAGGGATAACGTTTTAGGTTTAGGGTATAATGTTGAGGATATAGGGTTGAGGATGTACGGTTTAGAGTTTAAGGTATAGGGTTGAGGGTTGAGGGATAATGTTCAAGGTTGAGGGTATATGGATTAGGTTTATGATATTGGATACATGGTTGAGGGTATTGGGTTTAGGGTTTAAGTATAAGGTTGAGGGTTGAGGGTTGAGGGATAATGTTTAGGGTTGAGGGTATAAGGTTGTGTATATAGTATAGGGATTAGGGTTTAGGATGGGTATAGGGTATAAGGCATAGGGTTAAGGGTTGAGAGTGTAAGGTTTAGGGTTTAAGTATAGGGTTGAGGGATAATGTTTAGGGTTTAGGGTATAAGGTTGAGGTTATAGGGATGAGGGTTGAGGGTGTAGGGTTTAGGGTTTAAGGTATAGGGTTGAGGGATATTTTTCAGGGTTGAGGGTATAGGAATTAGGGTTTAGGATATTGGGTATAGGGTTGAGGGTATTGGGTTTAGGGTTTAGGGTTTAAGTATAGGGTTGAGGGATGATGTTTAAGATTTAGGGTATAAGTTTGAGGGTATGGAGTACATAGGGATGAGGGTTGAGGGTGTAGGGTTTAGAGTTTAAGGTATAGGGTTGAGGGTTGAGGGATAGTGTTTAGGGTTGAGGGTATAGGGTTAAGTGTATAGGGTATAGGATATTGGGTATAGGGTTGATGGTATTGGGTTTAGGGCTCAAGATTAAATGTAGGGTTTAGGGTTTTAAGTGTATAGGGTATAAGGATTAGGGTTTAGGATATTGGGTATAGGGTTGATGGTATTAGGTTTAGGGCTTACGATTGAATGTAGGGTTTAGGGTTTAAGTATAAGGTTGAGGGATACAGGTTTATGATTAAGGGATAATGTTCAGGTTTGAGGGTATAAGGTTAAGTGTATAGGGTATAGGGATTAGGTTTTATGATATTGGGTATAGGGTTGAGGGTATAAGATATAGGGTTAAGGGTTGAGAGTGTAGGGTTTAGGGTTTAAGTATAGGGTTGAGGGTATAGAGTTGAGGGATAATGTTTAGGGTTTAGGGTATAAGGATGAGGGTTGAAGGTGTAGGGTTTATGGTTTAAGGTATAGGGTTGAGGTTATAGGGTGAAGTGTATAGGGTTGAGGGTATTGGGTTTAGGAGTGATGGTTTAGGGTAAAAGGTTGAATGTAGGGTATAGGGCTTAAGTATAGGGTATAGGGATTAGGATTTAGGATATTTGGTATAGGGTTTGGGAGATTGAGAGATAGGGTGAGAGAGGGAGAATTAGAGAGGGAAGGAGAGAGATGTGATAGAGAGAGAAGTAGATAGGGAAGGAGGAAGGTGGAGATATTGAGAGAGAGGAGGGAGAGAGAGAGGTAGAGAGGGATAGGTTAGATAGAGAGAAGTAGAGAGGGAAGGTGTGTGGGAGGAGAGAAAAGATAGCGAGAGAGAGAAACATAGGGAAGGAGGAAGGTTAGGAGATTGAGAGAGAGGGAATGCAGGAGGGAGAGGTATATATATAGGGAAGGATAGAGAGAGAGAATGGTGAGATAAAGAGAAGTAGAGAGGGAAGAAGAGAGTGTGAGAGAGAAGTCTAGAGTATAAGGGATAAAAAATGAGTGAGATAGAGTGAGAGAAAGATGATACAACTTGTTGATTACTAAAATTTGACCTCTTGATTACTAAAATTTAACATGCTGATACTAAAAGTTGACTAAGTTTGAAAAATTATAAGATCTTACAAAAACTAGAATTTTCATTATAACTCCTAGAGATCCAAAACCACTCTCAAACATCTTGAAACTATATACGTGAAATATAACTTAAAGTATAAGAAAGTAAATGTCCATTTGTAAATGCCAACTTATACATTTAAGAAGAAGAAGAAAGAGAAATAAAGAGAAGAATTTTTTCAATGTAGACCAAAATGCGAGTGTGTTATAATGCACTCATGTTTTGGCTCAGTAATGACCAAGCCTAGGCTGGGTCACTACCAACCCATAATTTGCTAGACCAATAATCAAGAATTAGGGAATTTCCTTTGTTTAACTAAGATAGACTTGGGTCAAGGATTTGATTCTCAAAATTACTAGACAAAAAATGTAGAATCTCCATATTCAATGTCGATATCAAGGTAGATTCAATATTTCATGCATTGATATCCTAGATACCTATTAGGAAAATAGTGTCTCAATCTTGCGATTACACAAGGTTAGTATTTATAGTAAATTTATATTTGAGCACAAATTGATGTAAAATTTTCCTCAAAGCTTTATATTGGCTAAATGAGCATTCTTGTAAAGTTTCATTGCAAGATCATGTTTGAATTTGAAGATATTGAAGTTTTCATTTTGAAAAGTTTTAAAGTCCATTTTTTAGGCCTTAGAGGTGTTTTTGGGCTTGAAAGTGGTCATAACCAATGCATTAGGTTACATTTTTATAGAGTGCTTTATGAGCTTTCCGACGGTTCAAACAATTTATCAATCAGCCAACCAAATCAAAAGTTATGGCCTTTGAAAGTTGGGTCTCCTGAAATGGAAGATGTAAAAATGTGTTGGACACATAAATGAGTTATAAAGTGGGAGTTACCTATGGTGGTGTGTGTTTAGACACATCATCTTATTGGAGATAAAGATGGGTGCCACTTTTTAGGTGGTTTTAGCTCATGGTTTTGTAATATCGTTTAACAATTTTATGTTTTGTATCTCCTATATATTAGGTGCATTCAAGATGGAGGTTGTATATAAGAGTCTTATAGTTATTGAGTTGTCTCTAATCTCTAGTTGGTGATACTCTTATGACAAATCTTGATCTACAAGTATATTGTAATCTTGTTGATTTTTGAATAATATAGTGGGTGACTTTTGGAGTGTGGAGTTTTTTTCCTGAAAGGGTTTTTCCCACGTAAATTATTATGTTGTACAAATATTATTTATTTTTAAGTTCTGTAATTGTTTAGATCTGATTTTTTTTGCATAACCTTCATCTCAAGATTAGTGTAGGAAGTTGTTTTGCTACCTTAGCTTCCTTACAAGTGGTATAAGAGCTTGATCATCTTTGGTTTTAGTTGTGGGTTGGGTTTTTTAAACTAATTTAGATTCGAGTGCGAGCTTGTGTAGAAGATAATTTGTGATCTTTTTGTAGGAATTTTAGATGACAAGTACGTCAAGGAGAATAAAGGTAGATATTTTTTTTGGAAACAATTTTGAGATGTAGAAACTCAAGATGGAGGATCTATTAATAGATTGAGATCTATGGGATGCTATTTATGATAATGTTACAAGGCTTGCAGACCCTACTTTGACTTCTCAATATGATGTTATGGACCATAAATCCAAGGGTCCAATAAGATTGTGTCTAGTAGACTTTTTTATGATCAATGTCCATGAAGAAAGATCTGTTTAGTGAACAGGATTTTCTTGAGGAAGAAATTATATTCCTTGAGGATGGAAGAGGGTGGAAGAATTTTAGACCACCTGAACGCATTCAATATGTTGGTGGATCAATTGGCACCAGTTGGTTTCAAAATGGACGATGAGGATAAATGTCAGGTCTTTCTTTGTTCTTTTCCTAATTTGTGAGATTCTCTTGTTATGGCTATTGGGAGTACTTTTTTTTTTTTTGTCTTGAAGAATAAATATGTGGTGGGTTATTTTCTCTCTAAAGAGATGAGGAGGAAGGTATCTGTTAGTGACAAGGAGACCCTAAATATTTGTGGAATAACTAAGGAAAAAGGATAGGAGAATGAGAAGCATGATAAATCCAAATCCAATGGGAGATCCAAATATTCTAGAAAGTCAAAAGCTATTTGTTGGAATTGAGGTAAGCTTGAATACTTTACAAAGAAGAAAAGAAGAAGAAGAAGAAGAAGATATTTAATTCTAATTATGAATTTGAGAAGGAAGCTGGTGATGCATTCACTATAGCTTTGTTCACTCATGTAGGTAATGATGCATGCTTAATTGAATCAAGTGCATCTTTTCATATGATCTCTAATAAAGATTGGTTTTTTGAATATGAAGAATTTGATAGAGGTAAGGTGTACTTGGGTGATGATTCTTGTTTAAAGATTGTTGGTTGTGGTAAAGTTAGGATCAGGTTTCTTGATGATAGAATAAAAAAGATCAATGATGTGTTGTATATCCTAGGATTAACATAAAATTATTATCTATGAGCAAACTAATAGATATAGATGTGTAATTAGTATTTTCTAATGAATGATGCAAGATGGTTAGGGATGCTATTGTGATTGATAGAGGTGTTAGTTATGGCACATCGTATAAAATTAATGCATTCACTATTGAGTGTAATATTAATTTTTTGAAAATAAAGACTATGGCTACTTCACTGGAAGAGGTGAGGGTTTAATCTTCAATGAATGATCATAGCTTCTGGGTACCTAAGGGTGGTTCTTCTTCTAAGTCAAAGTTAACTACAAAGAAGAATATGTTATGGCACCAAAGACTTGACCACATTGGATAAAAGGGTATAAGGACCTTGAAAAATAAAAACCTTATTGAAGGGTTGTTTGATTGTAATCTTGATTTTGATTTCTATGAGCATTGCATATGAGAAAAAAAACCATGCTCAATTTTACTCGAGTTCTCATAAATCTTGTGGTGTATTGGATCTTATTAATTCTACTGTGTTTGGTCATGTACATGTTCCTTCAATTGGAAAATCCACATATTATGAACTTCATTTATTGATGATTATAGTAGAAGGACATGGGTATATTTTTTAAAGAGTAAATATGAAGTTTTTAATTGACTTAAAAATTTAAAGTAATTTGGTTAAGTTGTAGACTAGAAAGAAAATAAAATGTTTGAGAACTGATAACGGCAATGAATTTTTCTCTAATGATTTTGATATATTGTGTAAATATTTTGTAGAAAGAATAAACATGAAACTGATGGAGAAAGCTAGGAGTATGCTAAGTAGTTCTGGTCTAGAACAAAAGTTTTGGTTTGTAGTTGTTTCTATTGCTTGTTATCTTATTAATGGGTCTCCTACATTAGCTCTTGGTTGATAAGATGCCTATAGAGGCACAGTCAGGTCAGAAGACTTCACTGGTACATCTTATAGTTTTTGGTTGTGAGGCATATGCACATGTACCAAAAGAGAAGCGAACAAAGTTGGATAACAAGGTTGTGAAATGTATCTTCATTAGATATAGCTATGATGTGAAAGGATACAAGATTTGGGATCCTATAGCACAAAAGGTAATAAATAGTAGAAGTGTTATTTCTAGAGAAACTAAGTCTTCTCCTATTACATTGCAACCAAAATGAAACAAGCAAGAATATGTGATTCAACTTCATTCTACACTTGAGAAAGTTGAATCAAGGCCCTTGGATAGATAAGAAGTTGAGGAGATCTCATCTAGCTTTAAATCTTTAGAAGAGGATGAAGAACCTCCAAGTCATCTTGTTCTAAGGTCTACAAGGCGTAGAAAACCACCTGAAAGGTATTCACCTAGTGATTGGAGATGTATTTTTCTTTCAATACTAACATTGAGGAACCCAAATATGTAGAAAATCAATTAGGTATGAATGATGCATAATATTGGAAGATTATTATGGATAAAGAAATGGAAACTTTGAAAAAGAATGATATATGGGATCTTGTACCATTTCTTGAAGGACAAAAACCTGTTGGTTGCAAATGGGTGTTTAAGAAAAATATGGTTCTAGATGGAGGTATTGAGAAGTAAAAACCACAGTTGATTGCAAGTGGTCACTTTTAGGCGGGTGATCCCACAATATTGGTTTACAATTTTTGGCCAAACTGGACACTGAAATATTTTTTTCTAACTAAATCTTCACTTTCGGGCACCTATAGCGGCTAAACTGTGGGGAATTTGAAGATGATATAAACTAGTGATTTGTGACATTTTGTCCGTAGATTCTAAATATATTTTTTTTCAAAAAATTTGGAATCAGATTGCACTTCTTTTTCCATCTCCTTCAAAAACTAGTTTTTTTCAGTAAAAAACATTTTTAAGGAGTGACACTCACTGTTTACAACATAAATTTTTTCCATGAAGGATAAAATTCTATTTTTTTCGAATGTAGATTTGTAACTACGATATCTAGTCCTTTTATTTGGTTTCATAGTGTTTTATTGAATATTTTTTCCTTAATCAAGTTTCGAAGTCAAACAAATTACAATTCAAACATAGGCAGACTGTATACAACATAAATTTTTTGTATGTATCAAAATTCATCTTATTTTTTACTGGATCAAGGACCTTAATACCTAGCCCGCACATATTTTTCAGAATTTTATTTTGGTAATCTGCTATTTTTCCACATGTGCAAAATAGAGAGCTTGATTTTCAGTGAAAAACCTATGTTTAATCAAACTAAAAAAATAAATACATAATAAAACCAAAACATATTAAAATTATATTCGTTGGATAGCTCGTTCTGAGGACTACCGTCATCCAGTTGGGTTTGTGAAGTATCCTCTATTTTCATCCTCAACCGAGCTTCGAAGGAAAAAATTCTAGAGTTTTTTGGTGCTAGAGGGGGAGAATGGGGGAAAAGGGGGTTCTAGCCAACCCCTAGGGATTCGCTCGAACCAGGGTTCATTCGAACCCCCTTTTCATAAGCATTTTTTTTGCTTATTTTTTTGGGAAATGTGGGATTCGAGATTAAATGGGTTCACTTGAAGGGGGGTTCTATCAAACCCCATTTGGGTTCGCTCAAACTAGAAGTTCATTCGAACCCCCAAAAACCAATTCTTTTTGCATGGGGTTGTTTTTTGCAACTTTTCCTTCCTCACTGGAATTGTAAACCACTTTTGTGGGTTTACCCAGGTTGAGGGTGTTGATTATGATGAGGCATTTTCTCATACTACAAAAAAGAAATCCATTAGATTCTTTCTTTCTATTGTTGTTGCTTATGATCTAGTGGTTGAGAAAATGGATGTGAAAATGAATGTGAAAATGACTTTCATTCATGGTGATTTGGAAGAGGATAAAAACTAAAGTAGTAGATGTGGTGAAAGATAAAAGTAATTTGGTTTGTAAATTGAAGAAATATTTATATGGCCTCAAATAGATTCCTAGGATGTGGTACAAAAAATATTGATACATATGTGTTGAGTTTGGGATTTGAGCATTCTAAATCGGATCACTGTGTTTATTATAAATGTAGCATCATAAATTGTCACCCTTGACAGTTTCACACTATGTTTTCTCCCCCTTAAGTCCATGGACCTAATTATACATCTAATGTCCTAAATTATACATTCCATGGCCCATTTGGATATTTATCAAGAAAGCCCATTTGCAAAATCAAGGCAAACATTTAATATTTTATTCTCGACACTTTACCTCTTGAAAAATAGGGTTGGGACAGAGTCACCCTAGGCAACTTGGTCCCCCTATTTTGCCTCCAAATTTTAATATGTTAGAGTTGGAATTTTATTATTTGAATTTCAAATGTCAAATGCCAGGGATTTAATTTTTGAGAAATTACATTAATTTCATATAAATACCTAGTCATTTCATCATTTGAAAACCAAGTTGGATAATTTATGATCAATCACTTTTTGAAGCAATTATTATCAAGTCAAGAGTAGTCAAGAGAATATCTATTGCAAAATTTCAATAATTGAAGCATCATGTCAAGTTTTATGTGAGTTTGTTCATGTTCATGTTATCATTTTATTTGTGAGTACCAACCCTTGTAAGTCTTCCAAGTAATCAAGCCAATTTGCAATCAAGCCTTAAGGTGGTGTGCATGACTTTAGTTCTTCAAGGAAAATGAGATTTGGGTGGTGAGTTGCAGTCTATTTTTGATTCATCATTCATTTGTCATTTAACCTCTATCCCTCAAAAGGATAAGCTCTCTTTTGTTGATTTTGCCATTGTGGAGGTTGAAACACCAACATAGGGTTTGACTAAGGCTTGAGCCACTATATAACAACCCTTCCCCTCTCTTTTAATGTGAAGTTTTAAATCTGAAGAAGTTTAGAAGAAGATTGAAGATCACTTATTCATTTTTGCATTCAAACCCTACAACTTGACAAAATATGAAAACTCAATTATCTCAGCACTAGATGAAGATCCGATAGTGAGACACAAAAGAAAGAAGGCTCTAAGTAGGCTCCAAAGGACTATGAAATCAGATTCTATATTCGATTGCTAGGACATAGTCACCCTAGGCAACTTGGTCCTAAAAAATCAACTCCAAATTCATACCACAGGTGCTTAAAACTCTGCTCAGTCTATTTTTGAACTCTGATTTTTTTTTGTGACTTTCCAGATTTGTTGCTTTCGAAAAATAGGTTATTTACATCATTTTTTAGTCATATAATTCAATTTCATAAAAAAATTCATTTCCAATCCCTTAAATTCAGATCCCAGGATTTGTTGGCTCACCTTTTAGGTTGCAAGTTAATCTCCTATCCTAGTCAATCTTGAATTTAATGATAAGAGGCCTCCTCGCCATCACGAAAAAGTAAGCCCTTATAAAAACACAAGGTGGATTTCTAGGGTTTCAATTTTACACCTTATCATTTTTAGTGAACCCAACACATTAGCATTATAAGCCTTTTGAAATTCAAAGCATATCAACCTAGATCTAGGGTTAAAGTATTGTATTGTTTTGCATTATTCATTTAGGCATTCATTTTTGCATCAAAAAATCATTAAAATATAAAAAAATATATATCATATTGCATCATAGGTTGCAATAGGGTTAATTTTACTCATTGTAGATTAGATCTACATTCTAATTGCATTTACAAATTTACATTAGGTCATTTCAAATATGAAAGTGTTCATAACATCCATGTAGTTACCTTGCATATAGTTCAAAAGGTAAAAAATTACATTATTTTGTGTCAAAAAGATATAAAAATCATCACTTTCAGATTTTGCATATTAGGATCAGTCAATTGCTGGATTTTACATTTGGAAATTATATCTAGAATTATCTTTTATTGCTTCAAAATTTTCAAAATTGTTGCACACTTGCACTTTTCATCAAGCATAATATTAAATCAGTCAAATTCTAGAAAATAATTCACTGTCACATCTATACAAAGATAGAATATGAACCTTAAAATAGTATCACAAACACTCAGACTTTAAAATTTATAGAAAACTATGTTGGACATAGTCGCTCTGGGCGCCTTTGTCCAACTAATTTTGGTTCAAATTTTTATCAAACCTTTGTCTCTATGTTTTTTGCTTTTTGATTTTTGCTCCTATCTATTTTACTATGATTGTTTTGCAATTAAATATTCATAGTGGGAACACCTAGTGTTTTGAAACTCATGTCCTATATCCAATTCTCCAATGAGACATAACTACAAACTTATAGAATCCTATGCCTTTTTTACATCCGATGTGGATCCTAAGTCCTCCAACTCTTTCACGTAGGGAATTGTGAATACCCATCCCATTTTGAACTCCATCCCTAATTCTACTATACCCATGAAAAATTCACAACCAAGCACATTTATGGATGTTGAGACTGTTGTTGCCCATGTACTTGATGACAAACTAAAACAATTAAACAAAGACTTAGAGGGATTACAAGACTACTTAAGCACCAAATCCTTAGTAGGAAAAACAGTGCCTATAGTAGGTACCCTAAGGAAGTTAATCAATTATGCCCAATGAATAGAGGTTTTGTGTAGTCTAGCTCATATAGTAGATGTTAACATACCTATGGCAACTAGTTGCGCTCAAGCATTAGGATACACTCAAAACCAAGGATGAAAAAAAACTTCCCTCCCCACAACTAACCTATTCCTACATTTACATTTCCAACCATAGCTTGAACGATACAACACACTAATGACACAACTCCAAGCTTAGGGCTTCCTAGTGGGAATCCCTATAGTTCTATGACATCACATGTAACACCTCAATATTCATCACCACTTATGAAATTGCAATATAGTAGTCCACCAATCACTTACACTATCCCACCATATTCACCAAACTCTCAAAACATGTCAAACAATGATTCAGTTACAAACCAAATTTTGCAAAATGTGATATCACTCCAATAAAAAATCTCAACATTGAATCAAAAAAAACATAGAAAACAACATGTATCCCTTCATAATATTCCTGTATACTACTTATCCCTCTTCAAAATCCCTGCCTATATAGGGGAAAAGATAGAACAGATTCAGAGAAAATTCTTATGGTCAGGAACTGAAGAAAAAAATAGGCTATATCTAGTTTGCTAGGAAAAAGTGTGTACTCCTAAAAGGAGAAGGGGCCTAGGATTAATAAGAATATCTATGCTTAACAAATCCCTAACGACTAAAATTGGTTGGAATATCCTTGAAGGTACTAAAGACTGGGTAAAAAATTTCCAAGCTAAATACATGAGGAATAGGAACCCTAGCTATTTTCTTTTAGTTTATGATCTACCAAGTGGCTCTGCTTTATGGAATCATCTTGTTAAATTGAGAAATGTGTTGAAATTGGGGGTTAGAAAGAGAATTGGGAATGGGAATAATACTGAATTTTGGAAGGACCCTTGGATAGAGTCATCTACTCTGTCCTCCTTATTTTTGGATGTTGTGGTTGTATTGCTGATATGTGGTTGTCATTGATGTCAAAAATATTAGCATTGGTGATGTTTAAGGTTGTATATGTTGAGGATATTGAGAAAATTGTAATAAATATATTGCAAGCAGTCTGTGATGCTGTGAAGATCCAAGTAGTGAAAATTTTTGTACGTTGAGTTTCAGGTGTCGCATATTAAAGGGTTTGTTGCTGAGTCTATCTAGTATGTTGTCCAAAATTTTTAGTGGTACGCATCAAGAATTGAGAAAGTTATGAAGATCTGTGTTCCTATAGATATTTAGTTACTATAGCAAGTGTTTCTGGAAGATGAGATTGCAATTTTGGTGAATTTGGTTGTTGCATATGTTTCTGAGATGATCAGTAATGTTTCTAGATCATGCTCTATCAGCTTAGTATGTCTGCATTGATCAAAGTGCTTGTGATTAAAGATTTTTCCTTGTGTGTTCAAGTTTCTCATGTTCTTCGATGGCATGATGGTGATAGCGTGTTGTAGATCTCTATGGATTAATACTTTATTGTTTGGCATGCTCGAAGGTGTTTATTTGGGTCCTCACTATGTTGTGACCAACTTGTGTTGGTGTCCATTAAGATTTATTTATGTATTGAGGTTGATAGTTGTAATTTATTCTTTATTTATGGCTGACAAAGTACTTGATGTAAATCCATGTAGCAGATATATAAGAGCGGCTGTTTTCCTCATTTTGATGTATGCTCAGTATGTGCATGTGATGTACATGTGTGAATAAAGATCAAATCATTCAAGAGTAGAGTAGAGTGTGAAAGAGATTGAGCAGAGTGTGGAATAATCTGACTAGAGTGTGTAGAAGTTTTTTTGTGCCTAACTGGAACTATCATCAAGATTTTGTAGAAGCTAATTTCTTAGTTTAGCCTCATCAGATGGATTTAATCTGATTATTGTATGTAAGGTAGTGAGCCTTCCTCTAAGTAGTGAGCTCCAGGTAGTGTGCCTGAATGCATGTGCATTCCCTATTTACTCTTCATTATACTTTTAATAGGGTATAATCTTGTGGACTAACATCCACCATGGTTTTTCCCCTAACAGGGTTTCCACGTATAAAATATTGGTGTTCATGTGTCTCTGATGTGTTATTGATTTATGCTTGCACTATTAATTATCATATCTGAGATTAAAGGTTGATTAATGTTGAATAATTTTGATTTTGGTAACAACTGATTCACCCCCCCTCTCAGTTGTCTATTCTTGTTTTTCCAACAATTGGTATCATAGCAGGTTCCTTTGAAGGAAAATCTTAGCAAGCTTGAGGTGATCTGAGATGGCATCATACAAGGAGAGTCCTAGATTCGATGGATCAAACTACTCTCTGTGGAAGTTCATAATGAAGTCATTTGAAGTGCATTGGTGAGCCTTTCTGGAAGATTACAAAGAATGCATATACTATCCCTTAGAATGGTCCATCTACTATTGATGAAGTCAAAGAAGCTGAAAAAAAGACCAGGGCTATTGAAGCATTGTTGAGTGCTTTGAATTGAAGCATTGTTGAGTGCTTTGACAGATTCAGAGATGTCAAATGTGTTGGGTCTGAAGACTACACATGAGATCTAGAAAAAGTTGGAAACATTGTATGAAGGAGATCCACTAGTAAAAAGTGCTAAACTACAGAGTCTAAAAGGAAAGTGGGAGGACATGAAGATGAGTGAAGACAAGAACATCCTCTCTTTCTCTCAAAAAGTAAATGAACTGGTGATGAGCATCAGATGTGCCGGTGGAATCTTGGATGAAGAAGAAATTTTGGCTAAGATACTTAGATCCGTGCCTTCTTCCTACAAAGAAAAAGCTCATGCTATTGATGAAATCTTGATAGTGACAAATGTGAAAAGAGACATGCTGATTGGAAAACTTGCTGCCTTTGAGTTAAGTGAATTTGGTGAGTCTACTCCTAATATAGAATCTGCATTTAAGGCTACTATATCTGGGAAAAACAAGCAGAGATATGATTTGGGAGAGAGTTCCAAAAATACATTCAAGTATGAAGATGAGATGAAACAGATTGGAGATGAAGAAAAAGAATTAGAAGAATTGGAAGCATTGATTGTGAAAAGAGAAGCCAAAGGTCATGGTAAGTACAAAGGAAAGTTACCTATCAAATGTTTTTCTTGCAGTAAAATAGGTCATTTTGCATCAAGGTGTCCTGAAAGAGTCTCTAAGTATAAACCTGATAAGACTAGATTTCAAAAGAAATGCTATTATGCTGAAGAAGGTGTTACTGATGATGAATCTGATAAAGAAACTGGAAATGAAGATGAATGGGTATTCATTGCTATCAAAGAAAATGGTCAAGTGTCCATTGAATCTACTAGTAATGTGAATGTTGAGAAAGCTCTTGAAACAAAAAATGAAGAAAAGGATGAGTGGGTAATTGACAACGGATTTTCACATCATATGACTGGTGATAAAAGAAAGTTTGTAAGCTTCGAAAACTATGATGGTGGTGTTGTAAGATTTGGAGACAATACTTTTGGTGTGATTCGTGGCAAAGACACTATTTATTTTGGTGGTAAGCACATTACCGATGATGTTCTTTATGTAGAAGGTTTAAAGCATAACTTGTTGAGTGTTGGAAAGATGGTAGACAAGGGTTACAATTTTCAGTTCAAGGATGGTAATTGCAGAATAAGGGGAAGTTCTAGAAATATGATTGCTCCAGGTACAAAGACAAGAGGTCATATTTTTCACTTGAGTGTTGTTAGTGAAAGTTTTTTAATTGCTCAAGTTGATGTAAGCTGGTTATGGCATAGGAGGTTGTGTCATGTGAACTTTGATAACATTGTCAAGATAAGATCTACTCAAGCAGTCAGAGATCTTCCTAAGTTAGTAAAGCCTACTAATACTATGTGCAAGGAATGTCATATGGGAAAGCAAACTAGAAATTCCTTCCATAGCAAACAGTATAACTCTAATGGAGTATTGGACCTAATACATACTGACTTATGTGGTCCATCTAGAATCAAAAGTCTCCAAGGTGAAAGGTACTTTATGCTACTTATTGATGATTACTCTAGAATGATATGGGTTGCTTTCTTAAGAGAAAAACATGAAGCATTAGAAAAGTTCAAAAGCTTCAAGGCTATGGAAAAAAATGAGGCAGGTCAAAATATCAAATGCCTAAGGTTAGACAGAGGAGGTGAATTCACTTCCTGGGAATTCAATTCTTTCTGTGAAGAGCATGGAATCCAAAGACAACTATCTGCTCCCCAGACCCCTCAACACAATGGAGTTGTTGAAATAAAGAACATAACCGTTCTAGACACTGCTAGAACCATGATGGAAGCAAATGTTCCTCATTTCTATTGGAGAGAAGCTGTAAGTACTGTTGTGTACACCATTAACCGAGTAAATGTCAATAGTAATTTTGGTAAGACCCCTTTTGAGCTATGGCTTGGTTATAAGCATACTGTCAAATATTTTAAAATCTTTGGAAGCAAATGCTACATGAAGAGAGATGATGATATAGGAAATTTTGATGCTAGAAGTGATGAAGGAATCTTTCTAGGTTACTCTACTACGAGCAAAGCTTACCGGTGCTTTAATAAAAGGTTGAAGAAAATGGTTGAAAGTGCAAATGTCAAAGTTGATGAAGATATTGATAGACCATCTAGATGTAGAGGATATGACTCAGATGATCAACATGATAGTACTAACAATGGAAATAATGTTTAGACACAGAATCAACTTTAAATTGTTCTGGTGAACTAAGGGAATCAAGAAGCAGAAATTGGTAGAAGTGCAGAAGAAAGAACACAAGAACAAGAAGTCAGAGAAAATACTAAAACTCCCAAGTATGTAAGGAAAAATCATTCTGACAGTCAGATCATAGGAGATAAGAGCAAAGGTGTGCAAACTAGAAGAAGAATTTTAGAAGAGTATTGTCTAATTTCCAAAACTAAGCCTAGCAATATCAATGAAGCATGCAAAGATGAATATTGGATGGAAGCCATGAAAGAAGAACTAATGCAAATAGAGAAAAATGATACATGGGATCTTGTTCTAGACCTCAGAACAAAAATGTGATTAGAACTAAATGGGTGTTTCAGAATAAGTTGAATGAACAAGGTGAAGTGGTCAGAAACAAAGCAAGACTGGTTTACAAAGGGTACTCACAAATGGAAAGTATTGATTTTGAAGAAATTTTTTGCCATGTTGCTAAAATTGAAGCTGTAAGATTATTTCTTGCTTATGCTTCTTTCAAGAATTACAAAGTCTATTAGATGGATGTAAAGTCAACATTCCTAAATGGTGAGTTAGAAGAGGAAGTCTATGTTGAGAAACTAGATGGATTTCAACTGACTGAAAAAGAAAACATGGTATGTTGATTGAAGAAAGCTCTATATGGACTTAAGCAAGTCCCTAGAGATTGGTATGCTAGATTGGATACATACTTGTTGAAGCTTGGATTCAATAAAGGTACTGCTGATAGCAATTTGTATTTCAATTTGGATCAGAATAAATAATTAATCATTGAAGTCTTTGTTGATGACAATATTTTTGAAGGTGATAATGATTTGTGTATGAAGTTTGCTGATGAAATGAAAAGTGAGTTTGAAATGTCAATGATAGGAGAGCTGAAATTATTTTTAGGACTACAAATTACTCAGTTAGATGATGGAATTTTTATATCTCAGTCTAAGTATGTGAAAGAGTTACTGAATTTTTTTGGTATGGAAGATTCAAACAAAATACAGGTCAATGATTGGTGGATTACTTTACTTGACTCAAACCAGGCCAAATATAATGAATGTTGTATGCATGGTTGCTAGATATCAAGCTGATCCCAAAGAGTCTCATGTGACTGCTGTGAAAAGAATCTTCAGATACCTGAAAGGGATAGTTGATTTTGGTCTTTGGTATCCTAAGGATGATGATCTTATCTCAAGCACTTTCAATGATGCAGATTGGGTAGAAGATGTGGATGACAGAAAAATTACAAGTGGTGGTGCATTATTCTCAGGGAAGAAGCTGGTTTCTTGGCTAAGTAAAAAGCAAAACTCCATTTCCTTATCTACTACTGAGGTAGAATATATTGCTGCTGCAAATAGTTTTACTCAAGTATTGTGGATGAAGAAAATGTTGAGAGATGTCAGAATTGAGCATGAAGAACCTATTGCTATATTTTGTGACAATTGCAGTGCCATAAACATTTCTAAGAATCCAGTACTACATTCAAAGACAACACATATATCCATCAAATATCACTTCTTGAGAGATAAAGTAAGTGACAAAGACGTTAGAATGGAGTATATACCTACTAAGGAGCAAATTACAGACATATTTACTAAGCCATTTCCGAAGGATAATTTTGAGTACCTTAGAGGCAAGTTAGGGGTAATTTCCCCTCCTGATCAATCTAAGTGATGTAGGTCTTTGCATCAGTCCATGAATTTATAGCCATATTCTATTCCAAATTGATGTTGTGGTGGCTGCTACTCAGGGGGAGTAGTCAAATGTGCTAAATATGTGGTTCAAAGCTTGTGTACCTTTTCCATTGATGTCAAAGGGGGAGAAGAACAATGTGAAAAAATCTTGAAGAAAGGAGGAGAAGAGTCAACAAAGGGAGAGAAGTGAACAACCGGTTGTGTTGATGGTATTATTTTTTCACATCATGTGTTGCCATCAATGCCAAAGGGGGAGATTGTTGGATGTTATGGTTGTATTGCTGATATGTGGTTTTCATTGATGTCAACACTATTAGCATTGGTGATGCTTAAGGCTGTATATGTCGAGGATATTGAGAAAATTGTAATAAATATATTGCAGGCAGTCTGTGATGCTGTGAAGATCCAAGTAATGAAATTTTTTGTACGTTGAGTTTCAGGTGTTGCACATTAAAGGGTTTGTTGCTAAGCCTATCTAGTATGTTGTCCAAAAGTTTTAGTGTTACACATTAAGAATTGAGCAAGTTATGAAGATCTATGTTCCTACAGTTATTTAGTTACTGTAGCAAGTGTTTCTGAAAGATGAGATTCCAATTCTAGTGAATTTGGTTGTTGCATATGTTTATGAGATGATCAGTAATGTTTCTAGATCATGCTCTATCAACTCAGTACATCCGCATTGATCAAAGTGCTTGTGATTAAAGATTTTTCCTTGTGTGTTCAAGTTTTTCATGTTCTTGGCCGACATGATGGTGATAGCATGTTGCAGATCTCTATGGATTAATAATTTATCATTTGGAATGCTCGAAGGTGTTTATTTGGGTCTTCACTATGTTGTGACTGACTTGTGTTGGTGTGAATTAAGATTTATTTATGTATTGAGGTCGACAGTTGTAATTTATTCTTTATTTATGGCCGACAAAGTAGTTGATGTAAATCCATGTAGTAGATATATAAGAGTGGTTGTTTTCCTAATTTTGATGTATGCTTGGTATGTGTATGTGATGTACATGTGTGAATAAATATCAAATCATTCAAGAGCAGAGCAGAGTGTGAAAGAGATTGAGTAGAGTGTGGAAGAGTTTGACCAGAGTGTGTAGAAGTTTTTCTGTGCCTAACTAGAACTGTCATCAGGATTTTGTAGAAGCTAATTTCTCATTTCAGCCTCATCAGATGGATTTAATTTGATTATTGTATGTAAAGCAGTGAGCCTTCCTCTGAACAGTGAGCTCCAGGCAGTGTGCCGGAATGCACGTGCATTCCCTATTTACTCTTCATTATACTTTTAACAGGGTATAATCTTGTGGACTAACATCCACCATGGTTTTTCCCCTAATAGGGTTGCCACATATAAAATCTTTGTGTTCATGTGTCTTTGATGTGTTATTGATTTATGCTTGCACTGTTAATTATCAAATCTAAGATTAAAGGTTGATTAATTTTGAATAATTTTTATTTTGGTAACAAATGATTCACCCCCCCTCTCAGTTGTCTATTCTTGTTTTTCCAACACTTATAAGATCTTAAACCTCTTAAACAAATCCTTAATAGGATCTGCACGGTAAAAAGGTTTTTGACTATATTAACTGGGAGTTGGAGGAACCTAAATGGAAGGATTTTAATTTGTCACTAAGAAGGGAAAATTTGAGAGGTTAGAGACAGGTGAATTGGGATCCTATCCTAACTAAATTGCATGGTTGGATAGGGGAGGCTAAGTGGTTTGACAGAGAAGGGGAAGATGAGAAGATGTGGAAAGGGAGCTCTTCTAGTTGTTTCTCGATCAAAAAGGCCTATGAAGAACTGATTAAGGTGCAAGGTGTTGTCTTTGACCATTTTTGGGATAAGGTATGGCTAAAGAACTTGATTCCCAAAATTAATAGCTTCTGGTGGACGACAACTCATGGTAAAATTCTGATTGTTGATAACCTAGTTAGGAGAGGCATCCAACTGGTCAATCGATTCTTGCTCTGTAAACATGAAGAGGAGTCAATTATTCACATCTTTTTTCATTGAAAATTTGTGAGGGAAGTGTGGTCCTATTTTCTCTCATTGTTGTCTTTTGATTGGGTGTTTCCTAATTCATTGAAAGTGTTTATACAAAGCTGGTCAAGTTGCCCTTTTTCACATATTGTAATTGTTGATCTCTGGAACCAAGTTCCTCCTTTTGTTACTTGGGGTTTATGGAAGGAAAGGAATAATCAAATATTCAGGGATGAGGAGAGAAGCAGTTGGGAGGTCAGTTTGATCATTAAACCTAGATCAAGGAAAACATTGAGGCTAGTAGGTATGGTTTCTCCAAAACCTAGCCTAATTACAAAGAAATGAGGATTAAGAAAAAATGGGGAATCAGGAAGGATTTAACTAAACTTAATTGGTCAACGATGCTAACCAGATTGGCTACAGTGTGGAGCCCTCCACAGAAGGATTGTGTTAAGTGCAACTTTGATGGGTGCTCAAAAGGCAACCCAGGACAAGAGGGTGTTGGGGGTCTATTAAGGAACCATAAAGGTGAATGTATTGTTAGCTATGGGGTGAACATGGGAGTCTGCTCCAATAATAAAGCTGAAGCTGTGGTAGCTTTGGGGGGATTCAACACTCTAAAAGAGTTGGATTTTCAAAAATTCATAATACAAGGGGACTATAAGCTTATTGTGGATATCCTAATTGAAGAGGCTACGCCACCATGGGAATTAAAAAATATAATTGATAAATGCCAAGTCATTAAAAATTCCTTTACCAATTGTAGGGTGCAACATGTTTACATAGAAGGAAATAAAGTTGTCGACTGTGCTGCCAACGAGGCGTTGACCTATAGGGGCTAGACCCGATGGACCTACAAGAATATGCCAGAGTCTTTAAGAGACTTAATCCTAAATGAAAAAATTGAAACTGAGTACCATATGCAAAAATGAAAGATCCCTGTTATGCAGGATAAATGAGTACCAAGTGGTAGTTTTTGGCTTTCTGTGTAATGATGAAATGGGTTGTATGGTGTTGTATCAGAGGATCTTGGTTGACAGTATTATTAATTATTTTTTTGTCATGAAGGTTACCAAATATCACATGAATATTTTCATATTGTTAAGGGCCGTCATTTCTATGCATGCAGATTTGCCTTGTGTCAGCTATTCTTGCATTTCTAATGTGGTGAAAGGAATGAAAATTAATGGGAAGTTTAATACTTGTAAGAATAATGATGGGTATGTTTCTCTTGGAAATGTGTTGTGGGACTTAACAAAAAGAAACTTCTTGACTCATAATTCATTATTGGTTCTTTGTGTTTATTGGCATAAGAGAGGTTTCTACATCTTGAAAAGCAAGAAGAAGTTGTGGGAGATTATGAAGAAAAGTACGCAGTAGTTGAAGAATTTACAGAAGAGAAAAATGGGATGTCCGAGGAAGAGAACAGAGCCATCAAATTGTCAAGCCCTGCAACAGAATGTGAATTTATGGAGAATGTTTGAAAACACTGGTATGGTTCCATTCTTCCAATCCCTAAAGGGATACAATGAGAACCTCACGCCTAAGTTTACCAACTCTCGGAGGAATGACAACGTTACCATTGGAGCTGTGAAGTTTGAAGTAACAACTAGATTCATCATTGAAGCTACAGGGCTGCAAAATCAAGGAAGCAAAGTTGCTAAAAAAGTTGGGTGAACTACTAGAGGTTTATTGACAAATTCCTACACGAAGGTGAGAAGCTCAAAAGGTTTTAGATTGGGTATGCAAGATTGGAACTCCCTCCTCCCTTTTCTTTAGTTAGCCTATTTATTATGAGATACTTTACTCTGAAGGGAAGGTATATGTCGGTACATGCGTACCATTTTCCCCTGCTAAACCATATTCAACATGGTCACAGAGTCAATTTGCCTTTTTATCTATTGTCCTCTCTCACTAACTCATTTGATTAAAAAATACGATGAAACTTTCTGACAAAAGATGTGTAATTAGATCTATCGTCGGGAACCTTTGTATTCAATGTGAAAATTTCAATTTTTTTTTAAATTTATGCTCGACGTTCGTCGAAATTGCGATGCTCTCTGATTTCCGTCACTATTTTGACATACACTTAAAGTCAACCATCGCCTTCCATCAATTTGTGGGCCGACATATGGTTAGCGTTCGTCGGGGTTCCAATGAATGTTTTTTAATAAATAAAAGTGGGTTCAACAATTTATCTATACTTGTGACAGTGTTTTGCTATACTTGCAAATTTGTGGAGGTTATAGGCCGAATTTTCTTGGTGCAAAATATCAGAATTATTAGATTTTGTTACCTATCTATGATTAAAAATTATTGGAGTGTGAGTTTGATATTTTTTTAAGATCAAAATATTCAAGCTTGGTAAAGAAAAATTATGTTAGATAATATTAGTGCAGAACAAAATGAAGAGATACTTGCTAGATTGTGGGCTAGATTGAAAAGAAAGGGTGATGGGAAATGTTATTGTCCTTGCAATAATTGCAAGGGCTTAAAGACGAGAAGAATTTCAATCACAACAACCAAGAAACATTGTAGGAAGCATGGTCACATTGAAGGGGGGCATGATTATCGTCCATTGGTAAGTTGTTCATTATATGTCTTTATATTGATTGAATTTGTAAATGTTTATATCATTTTAAAATTTTATATATATATAAAAAATCACTTGATCATGATCATGGTTTATTTGTGTTGATCATTATTATAAAGGTGAGGAGCCCTAGGGCACATGATATGGATTATCACGGCCCAACGAATGTGGTTTTGCAAGTGGAGGAACATGAAGTTGTGAATATTGAAGATGAAGTTAATGATCCTATGGAAGAAGATGATCATGTGCTAGAAACACGGTTGAAGATGATGGTACAAATACATTGATCCATGACACATTTAGTGGCGCATCTGATCAGGATGATCGAGATGACTTTGATGATGTTCATGATTTACTTGTACTTGAGAAGGCATATGAGCCCCTTTATGAAGGCTCCCAAATAACTCTTCTCTCTGTTGTATTATTGCTAGTGAACTTGAATTTTATGAATGGTTTATCCAACATAGAAATTTCACGGATGTTAAGGTATGTCATATATGTCATCTATTTTTGTTGTTAGTTCATCACTAGTAAATAAAGGATGAAATATGTACCATTAATATTCTTTATATTAACAAATTATTTTTTTGTTGTAGATTGATAGGTGAATTTTTTTACCATCATCAAATATTTTACCTTGCTCATATCGAGATTTATCTGCCATTATGAAAGATATTGGAATGGAGTATCAAGCAATAGATGCATGTACCAATGATCATATTATATATCATAAACAACATGAATTTGCAACAAAATGCCTAGGAATGTCATATCAGTAGATATCGAACAAATCAACTAACAAAAAAGGTGCCTCACAAGGTTCTTCGTTATATTCCCATTATTCCATGTATGCAATGATTATTTAGGTGCAAAATCTTAGCACAATTTATGGATTACCACGCACGGAATAAAAGTAGAGATGACATTATTTGAATTCATGCAGATGGTTCTGCATTTAGGGACATGGAGGAAAAATGGCCACACTTTAAAGAAGAACCTCGTAATCTCAGGCTTTCATTGGCAACGAACGGTGTCAATCCATTTGGAGAGCTGAGATCTATTTACTCGGTGTGGCCTATTTTTGTTATCAACAATAACATTCCTCCATGGATGTCAATAAAGAGGGAGCACATAATGTTGAAAATGATTGTTCCAGGTATTTTCTTACACCAATTTTCTTTAATGTAGAAGCATCTCATTTGTCTTATTTGTTGCATAATGACTTATATTTTTTTCATTTAATAGTCATGTACATTAATTTATATATATTGCAGTAAAATGGTTATAATAATTATGTAATGTTTATGTTCATTCAACTAGGTAAGTACCAAGTTAAAGATATGAATGTATATATTGAGCCTCTTATCGACGAGTTACTAAAGTTGTGGAATGGCGTCACTATGTATGACGTCTCTAGACCAATAGGACAAAGACAATTTCAATTCCATGTAATGCTTGTATGGACAATTCATGATGCCCCAGGGCTAACACATTTTTGTGGTATGTTATAACATTCAACTGCACTTTAACGATATTTAATTTTATGAAGTAGATATCATGCATGTTTTTAAAATAATCTATTCATTATATATAATTATAAAAATTGACATATAATTTAATTCAATTATATATGATCTTGCAGGTCTTCAAACAAAGGGAAAATTTGCATGTCCAGTTTGTGGTCCAAAGATGAAATATTGTTGTTCAATAAGTTTAGGAAAGCGAGTGTTTGATGAGTATAGGCACTTCCTCCATAGAAATAATAACATCTTTTCAATGATTATGAATAAAAAAATCACTCACTTAAACGCCCGTTTACCAGGTTTATATGGGAAGCACGATGAAGTCGTTGGCGTGTTCTGAGAGTGCTAGGGTTTTCTCGGGCTCTTTCATTGGAAGCCCCTCAAACTGCAGAGCACTGGAGGCATGCAGGAGACAGTCGGTTAAATGCCCAAGGGAAACATGTGCTAAATAGGGTGAAGGACATGGAGCCGCTTTCAGGGAGAGAACCGGCGGAGCCCAGCTGGGAATGGCAGAAATGGCACAGGCTCGACCTCTTCTTCAGGCATTGGGAAATAAGGGAAAGGCCACTCAGGTGTCTGTTTCCCTGCAAGCAGAGATCGATGAGGAGGTATTGCCCAATATAAACATTTTTTCTACCTTAGGTTTGATTGGTCGCTTTAGGGGTCTCTGGCCAAGTTTATGTGATCTACATAAATGGATTTCAGAACATTGGGAACCCGTGGTGAATGGAGGTATCCAAATTTATCCTATTTCAAGGGGTTTTTTTATTGCTGTTTTTGAATTTGTGCAAGATAGAAACAAAGTTCTGTATGATTATTTTTGGAGCTGGGAAGAAAAATTTGCTTTGTCGTTGAAGCGATGGCATCTATCCTTTAATCCTGCTATAGAGATATTCGATAAAATGCCATTGTGGGTGAGACTCCCAAACTTTCCCCTACATCTTTGGTTTGAGTCCTGTTTGGAGGTTGTAGGAAATTCCTTAGGAAATTTTCTGATGACTCATGAGGATTCTTCAAACCTTATGCATTCTACGTATGCCCGAATTTTAGTGGAGATGGATGTAACAAAGACTCTTCCAGAAGAGATTGAAATTAACACTTCCAAAGGATGTTGGAGGCAATATTTGGACTATGAAGGGGTCTCTTTCTGGTGTAAACGTTGTTTTCAAACTGGACATTTGGTTGCACAATGTGCAAAGGCCCGAGTGCTTAAACCAGTGACCTGGTGGAAAGATGTTTCACACAAACATTATGCAGTGGAGAAACAAGGCGAGAAGAAGGAAGAACAGGGCATGAGCTATTCATAGGCTGTTCATTGCTTAGATCAAACAAATGGTGCCTTAGAGCAAAGGGGGGGGGTCAGGTAATGTGTATTGCCTACCTTGAACATTGCTGAAGTGGTGAGAATGGAAGATGGGGTGGTTGAACAAAAAAACCATGGTGCTAAAACCTCAGAGTGTAGGGACAAATCTGGGCCAACGAGGGGTCATGAAAGGGGGGAGGTGAATGGCACCCTAGAGGGTCAATGTGGAAATGTTGTTTGTAAAGACCAAGGAGAGGCTGGAATGCAGCTTGACACATTTGAGAAATGGAAGAAGGAAGCTGCAAGGATGGAGGAGGGATGGCAAGTTGTGAAGGGTAAGAGAGATAAAAAGGGAAGGAATGAATCCTTTCCCATGGTCCTCTGATCACAGATAAAGGGAGGACCCAAGGAAAAGGGCATGTTTGAATGTCATAGTTAGAGGGTTTGAGCTTTTTGGTTTTGAGTATATTCTTGATAGGGTGTTGATGAATTTCTATTCTGAGTACTGATTATTTCTGGTGTTCTTTCCAGTGGAAGATGGTATCCCTTGTTACCATTCCTGTTTTGAGGCAGGGCAAATCCTAGAAATTATCAATAAAATACAATCCTTTTACCGATCAAAAAAAAAACATCTTTTCAAGGGGAAAGAAGAGACTACATCAAAACCACGAAGAATGACACCTCGCCTATGGAAGTTGGAATATAATAGAATTAATCGTCAAGGTTATACATCAGATCAAATTGTTTATCTATCATATATGATATGTTTGAAATTAATATTTTTATATTGTGTTTTGTTTACTCATGCTGTAATTGACAATGATTTTCGTTGTTAATTTGTTTAACTTATATGCTTCATGAAGGTCATCAAGGAATTAATGGCCGGCTTCCACATGGACTAAAAAGTTATCCCAAAAAATTTAGTAGGTTTCCCTACTATGAGCAACTAAAAATTGTGCATTTTTTTGATACAATGCATATCAAAAAGAATATAACATAAACGTTATGGAAAATATTGGATGGAGGGCATGACAAAGAAAAAATTGTCAAAATTTGTAGTGACATTCAGGAAGCCAATCATGCAATGGAAAATGCCATTCAATTAAATAGCGATGGAGACCAAATTAATATAAGTGCCCTTCCTTGGTTATCAATGGAGCAACAAAGCAATGCTGTAAAAGAAGTCATACGAAAAATTTGATTTCCCATAGGATTTGCTGCAAACATAAACAATATCATAACAAAGAAAGGTGAATTTGGGTCAGGGATGAAAACGCATGATTGGCATACCTTCATTAAGTTAATTATTCAGGTATATTTTATATATATTTGCATACTACATGTACTTTTCAGTCTATTATGTTTACTAGTTTTGAAAAAATAATGAAAAGATCATTTTATAATTGTTGCAGTACATTCTACCTCTATCTCTCCCAAACATTTTTGACAACAATGTTAAGCAAGTTATATATGATCTTGGATAATACATGAGGTAAGTAGCGATATTTATTCAATTCGTTGTATAGATCTTATATTTTCCATTTGTTTTACTTGTTATGTAATATATTGTATATTTTTGTTAAATCTCGTTATTATATTTGTGCCTTGAATCACTTGTAGATGGCTGTCATCTAAAGAAATCCATAAAGAAGATATAAATTATTAGAGGAGAAAAATTCCTCGTCTAATGTGTGAAATGAAAACGTGTCTACCTTCGACATCTTTTAATGCACAAGAACACTACCTCATACACCAAGTTGGGGATATTGAATTGTGTGGACCTGTACACACAAGGTCAATGTGGATGGTTGAGAAGCACTTGAATTTTTTGAAGAATTTGGTTAGAAAAAGAGCACATCCTAAGGGTTCTATGGTGGAGGGACATATGATATACTAGACCATGGTGTACATTACTGAATATCTTCCCAAGTTCACAACAAAGATCCATGTAGATCGAATTTTGGATCCCAAATCCATTAACAAATTCGAAGGGGAGCACCTGATGGAGAAAGGTAGATTGAGGAAAGTGAGAGGTAATTATAAGATGGTCATGGAGATTAATTAGAATACATTTTACATTGCCTTCAATTGCTTGAAAGGAAACAACAAAGAACTAGTCCAAATTAAAGAATCTTCCACACACAAATAGAAAATTACTGGTATTGTATTACTCCAAAAAATAAGTCTTTCACCACTGAAAAGTATTAAAATCTTAAAAAGTGTTGATAATCAAATATTACAATTTGAATTTCACATACATAAGAAGAAGACCCAACAAAGGTGTCTCTTTGGATTGTCTTTTGGAAAATAATTAAACTACGGATCTTAATTAAACTTATAAAACAATTTAATCTTCTCCTAACATTGACTTAGACGTTGAGAGATGTTTTTTATACTCCTCCAAGGTATGGGTATCCACATCATGCACTGCATTTCGAGCTTCATATTTGAGTTTTATCATCAATTCCATATATTTGCATGCTCCATCCAGCAATAGCGCTTTTGCTTTAACTGTATCCAATGCTTCGTAAAGTATCCTATGCATTCATCCATCTTGTTAGCTCTCAAAAACATAGGTTAAATACCTCAAGAGGTTGCCAAACTTTTGGTACGTTTCAGGGTAACATACAAGGCCGAATGGTTTAGACCTTCTTCTCTTTAGGTGCTGCTAGACCTAGGTGGGTACACCTATATGAATGAAGGAGACTTGATTTGTGTTTATTCCATAAAACAATTTATCCACAATGGCAGGTGGGAGTGGATAAATGAATTATTATTTTGGTATAGATTGTATAAGCAATATCAAGGCTAATCTTAATATGTTCAGTTAACAAATGTAAAATATAATATGTTTAGTTAATAGATGTAAAAGATAAAATGAATGAAACTCAAATGATGGAATGTGAGGGACCAATGCTCTATTGGGTATATGGAGTCAAATAGAAATCAGAGATAAGTGACTTATAACTAGCAATAATTCTAATTGTTTGGCACTTTTATGTTTACAACTTGTATAAATAGGCAAGGGTGTAATTATTAGATTCTTCTTTAATAATCCAAAATAATAATTCCAAGTTGCTGTGAATAATCAAGAGGATTTTAATCTTTACTTGAAAGACCCAATTAAATATGCCACACAGATACAACAAATGTGCACTGATAAATCAATATATATCAATTTAAACAACAAAGAAATATCAAATATGGAGACAAACTGATAATATCTTCAAGTAACTTAACAAACAATTGATACCAACACAGAGCCACCAAATCAGAGATTTTTCATTAACTCCTTCAAAATTTACACGTGCATCTTGGTCCTTTTTGTTGTAAACATTGTATCAATCTCTCTTCTCCTACTTCTTCTATCTACTATCTTCTAATCTAATCCCCTCCTTATGGTCTTGGTCTCTCTTATTTATACGAGAGGCAACAAGCTTCAGACCAAAGGATGTGGCTTTTGATAACAAAACTCAACTGAAAAGATAAAATGTATTTAGAGATAACTAACATATGCAAATCTATTAATCTTTGAGTAAGAAGCCTGTGGTCATCTAAGACCCGTGCAAGGATCTTACTTTATGATATGATATGTTTTCCTTCTGATGACGTCGATCAATCTTCATCCGAGCCTAGATATTTTTCCTGCCATTTTCTTATTGTTAAATCATTTGACCACTTGAATTCCTGTGCAGTAGTGAAATTTTTAAGGTGACTCTTCCATCTGCTATCAAGTAGGTTTCTGGTATCTATAACAAACTTTGTGTAACCATTATCCAATGTTATAATTCCATCAAACAGGGTGTGAAACTTTTCCAGATTGATATCACCATCACCCTGAATACATCTCAAGCATTGAGGAACCATTTGATCAAACTCATTCTTCCATTCATCCACATCCTTGAATTGTCCATCATCTTTGCTGATCAAAGGACTGAAACTATGCTTTATTGAATCAAATGAATTCCTTTTGTTCTCCACCTTCTTCTTCATGTCAATCAAATACTTATGCTCATCAATAACTGCCTCCACCATCTCTTGAGTAGGCTTTAATTTTGGAGGTGCATCAGGATCCTCTATGTTGCTTTGCATAAAGTGTTTAAAATGTGGTAAGTGGCTTCCATCTTTTATATAATTCCTCTAGGATTGGGGAATTAGTATTTATTTGTTCCAGGGCTTTCACCAAATGACTAAAACCCTCATGGACTCCACTTATCTTCTCTTTTAAAACTCCAACTTTGTGCTTCAATATTTCTTTTAAGGTATCCAAGATGTGTTGCCTGACATCATCCATATTATGTTTCTTCAAATTTTCAATCTCTTTCAACTGTTGGATTTGTGGATCTTCAACTGGAGCAGGTGGATGATAGACAACCATTTCATCCCCTTTTACATTTGTGGCTTGTTGTAATTTTTTCTTTAATCTAACACCTTCAATGAATAAATTATTTATTTCATCATTTGATAACTTGAGTCTCTTTTCATACTCTATTATCTTTTTCTCCATGTTTTCTACTACATCCTTTGTAAACATGGTAGAGTGCATAGTTATGGTTGCTGCTTCTGTTGGAGTAGTGTCCTTCATTTTCCTAACCATTGTAGAACCTCTCATTTCCTATACTACATCCGGAAGCCTTGGCTTCCTTGTGTTCTTCTGTTTTGTCCATAGGGCAAGGGTCTTGGTGGTAGGATTGTATCCTGTGCCTGGGAATCCTTCTTCTGAATCAAATTCCGTAACCAATTTTGGATCATCCTAAGCTCTGATTTGATCTAGCAAAAATACCTTAGAGAGTTCCATTCTAGGTATGATTAACATCTTACTACTTAGCACCAAATCTCTTGATTCTTTGGGATTAATATTGATGTTATCAATATCCAACTCTACCATTGTCTAGGCCTGCACCTCTGCATGCTTTGAATCATCAATCCCAATGAGGTTAATTTTAATCCTATCATCAAACTGTCTTATTTTAATTTTTATCCAAAAATCTTTGAATTCCCTTGTATGGATGAAATCATCATCCTTCATGAACAACAGAGAAGTAATTATTCTCTCACCATCTTGTATCTCATCAACGACTTCCTCTGATATTCTTATTTTTGGGTCATGAGGCTCTAACGCTTTTTGTTGCTCTGCTACTTCTTTCATCTCAGTCAATGTTAGGACTGCTTCTTGTTCTTGATCACCCGACCGATAATCAACTAGTGATTCAACTTTCTATTTCTTAGCAAGTGGCTCACCAATTGGGGATGGAGGAGATGGATGAACTGGTGGAGGAGGTGGTGTATGCAATGTGGAGGCTATGGATGAGGGTGGTTGGGGTGCAGATGGTGGAGCTGACTTCTCTTCTTGAGCCTTTTTATACATCTCATCAAACTTACCTAGAATCAAGTGCATCCTTTTCAACAAATCTGGCTCTTCATCAAAGAACCCCTTGAAATTCTTATCTTTTCCTTTCTTTTGGTTCTCCCATCTCATCATCATTAACCATTTTTTCCTTGTTTCAAACACATATGATTTGTATACCAGGTTTCTTATCACATCCTCCTCTGGATCAAATACATGTGTTATCGCCCTCTTTGTAAGTAGGGTCCTTCTGATATTATTGTTGTGACCCTCTGGATCACATACTCTCACCTTTCCTGATCTGAGAGAAAAATTGGCTCTTATGAATCTCTGCACTTCTTCCAACATATCTGACCCAACTGATAATTCTTCAAAAACTATTAAGTCAGGCAGGAAAGTTCCCTTTCTCTGATTCTTCATAAGACTACGCTCCATCCAGAGCATTTTCCAAATGAACTCTAAAAACAATACTCTACTAGGCACAGATTTTGGTAAAAAATGTGGGGGCTAATCACAACCATACACCCTAACGATGGTATATTGTGGCATTAAAAACTAGCCATCATAGTTGTGTATGAAACCTTGGTCTGGTTTGTATTGCAAAGGTCTCATAACTTCCATTAAAGATTGTGGTAACCTTGGTGTAGTAAAACCAAGGGCATCAATTAGTTTGAGGGAAAAGTCATATCTAAACACAATAAAGTCACCTTCAGGGCACTTACTATCCCAAACATAGCACCAATTTTGCATTGGAAGCATAACTTCATTTTCATGTGTGCTCAACTTCATCCTTTTAGTCCACTTTGTTTTATTTTGAAATAGAATTAGATGACATAGTAGAGAATACTTTCTGAAAGTGATAGGGGCCTTAGCTTCCCTAACCTATAATAGACCTTCATGAATTTGTTCCTCAATGATAGAAGAAAAATAAAACTCCAAATTGGACTCAAGGTGTTGGATAGTCATTGCCATCCTCATCAATCCAATTGACATGTTGTCTTCAACATCAAATCCAAGAATTTGGCATAATGCATAATAGGTGTTTTTGAAATAAGTCTGAAAATCAGACATTAGAAAGGGTTCAAATTTTGAAGACAAAATAGGAAGGACTCTATTCTTGTCACCCCTTTTCATGTGTAGGGAAAGTTTATCAATTCTATAAGTTCTCTTTATTCTCTTGTACTCCTGCTCGAGCCTCCCCAAATCTATCTCTGTGACAACCTGCTTATTTAGGTCAAAACACCTAATTATAGCCTCCCTAGAGATATCTACCGGACATTGTCCATCTGGGAGCCTAAAAACCTTCAATGGGGCATGATATCTACTGGATAGAGCTCTAATTAGCTCAATATCAACAAACACATTAGGATCTATCAATTTTCCCATGTCAAGAGTCCATGGGTTCGATACTGGGACCCCTTCATTCCTATTCTTATAAAAATACCAATACAGATTCCACCCAGACCGTGGAATTATTGGGTCTCTGCACCCTTGAGCTAAATCCTTGAAGACCCCCTTATAACCTTTATCGACCGAAGCAAGTAGCAGTGCAAGTAATGGCGACTGTAATGAAGTTTTATTGGATTTTTCTTCTTTTTTAGTCCTTACTTCTATTTTCTTAGGCTCCATTGCTTAAAATTCAATGTGTGGTGAAAAGAACTTACCCAAAATATTGCTTGTCCTGAAGAATTCTCCTGGCTGTCACACCTTGAGCTCGCCTATACTCAACTTTCATTACCACGAGCGAACGAATTCACAATCTACTTGGTTTAATTCGCATATCATATTGCATTAATTCCATATAAGTTGTACATCATTCAAATCCTTCACATCGAGCTAAATTTCATATTTTGATGCTGATTGATGTGACTGGCCTTCATTTAATGCTCCAATGACTGATTACCGTGCTATCGCACGCCACTCCTTACTCCTTCGTGGTACCACGGTACATAATATTTACTTGTTCTTATTATACCACACTACTATGCACTTCCTTGTAATTCTTAGTGGTACCACAGTGTTTATTTAGTATTTTATCTTATATACCGCTTTACCACGAGCTTTATTCTGACCCCTTGTGGTATAACGGTTCTCCCTTATGTGTATTCTTACTTTACTGCTCTATCGCAGGCCTTACTCTGACCCCCCGTGGTATAGCAGTTCCTTTTGCTAGTATTGATGATGACCCCACTCTACCGCAGGCTAGGTATCAACCCTCTGTGGTACAATGGTAATACGATATACTACCATCCTCTTACCGTGTTATCATGAGTTACTTTGTTGGAGGCCGTGGGAAGGAGGTAAAAGGCAATGCGTATCTGGTATACTCAAGTATGGTAGAGGTATGGCGGTAAAAGGCTAATTTGACTTTGTGGATGGCAGAAGCATTAATTTTATGAGAGTACTAAGAGAGACCCTTGATTTTACATGATAAAATCAACAAAATTTTCTATAACCTCCTCTGCTTCTTTGTCTTCTTTGTTCTTAAACACATCTTCCCCTGGTATAGGAACATGGGTGTATCCACTAAGGTTTTTCTTTTTCTTACAAGAGTGTATGTACCCTTTAGGGTCATAATTCATTCTTTGTGCATACTCCTTTAATTTGAATTCATCTAACAATGAAAGATAATAAGATCATTGGTAGTGGGATGTTAGGTTTTCAAGTACATCAATTATAAATTAAGGTTGTATACCGTGGTAATTAACTAATTATACGTCATTTGTGAATTTCATTTTTTTTGATACAGTTGGTTAAGAGTGGGATGTACTACATTTGTATGTCGCAAACAATCTTGATTGGATGACGGTATGGATTGAACGATGTCAACAATCCGGTCGCGCATTAACATGGGAAGGTGTGGCTTCATTGGTTAAAGAAGCTCATCGTAATGGAGATTCCAATGTTACACCAAGGGAAATTGATTTAGCATATGGTTTAAGAGATAAATAGGTACGTATAAATATATTAATCACCCTTATTATTTAATTATTTTCAATTATATTGATGTATATATATGTTAGAGTTTTTTTTCTTTGCATACATTCGGCCAAGAATAAATATGTTTATTAACTGACAATGCAATAATTTTTACATGTTTGACATATTGCAGGTGAAACACCACAAGGCTATGTGGTGAAATGGTCATAAATTTTGAATCAAAAAGTTGGATGACACGAAGAAAACTTGTGATTCTTGGATAACTGCAGTCTTTTAGGTGACTAATGTTTCATCTAGAAGTGACATAAATCTAGAAGTCTTAGAAAATCGATACTATGGGATTTTGGATGATATAATTGAGTGTGACTTTAAGCCCTTCAAATTAGTTATGTTCGTCATCCAATGGTACAAGCTATGATTGAATGAAAATGATCCCGAGAGAACTGTTATTGAACATGATAATGGATTTACTATGGTTAATACAAGGTCAATCGAGCGAGCTGGAAATGAGCCCTATGTTCTTCCAAGACAATGTGAGCAGGTATTTTACTCAAAGGTTCTAGGTAAATCGGGTTGGTCATTTGTTGTTAGACATGATCCAAGAGGAAGGTCGGTAAAGTATAATGTGGTGGAAGAAGAAGATACCAAAGAACTAGAAGATGATGTAGATGATGATCAGGATCAATAGTTAGTTGATGATGTGCTTGACGAAGATTTCAAAGAAGAGGAACTAGATCATGATGATGTAGGAGTTAATGTTCATGAAGATGATATCCGTGTGGATGATGACATTATCAAAAAATGATATCAATGACAACAATGATGATATGACCAATCCTTACAATGTCGAATCTAGACTGGATGATACAGATAAAGAGTTGGATGAAGAAGAAGATCAATGACATTGAAATGTATGAGTTATCCGATTATATTATCTATTCCGATTATATTATCTATTGATATTGATTTATTGATAGAATTATATTTGACTTATATGGTTACATAACTAATTCATGATGTTTTTAATTTTTATGCATTACATAATTAATTCATGATGTATTTTTTAATGTTGTTAATTCATGATGTTACAACTATTGTAGCTCTCCTAGAAATTTCCATATGATCAAATCCTAATTACTCTATGAATATTTATGATTAGATATTATTTGATCATATCTCTGGTTATTTCATTCCCAAAAAATTAGCGTTTCCTCATGTTGACCCCGCATAGTGACATGTGAATGGGGCCAACGTTGAATTTTTTTCAATTTGTGCTTGTATGGAGTGAAACTTGACATGGTTAGCCTAGATTCATGCATTGATGATATGGGAGGGTTTTGAGACTCAAACATGAGGTCATGCTATATAAAGGCATCTCATCCTTCCTGATAATACAAGTTGCCTTATTCATCGTCTCTTTCATATATTGTTCTTAGCATTTCTTTGGTTAATGGTTTCAAAAGATGAGGCTCTTTGAGCCTCACCTTAGATCTATTACACATCATTTTGTGCATTTTAATTAGCAATGAATATTTAGATGATCTTTAAAAAGCTCATTGAATAGAAAGATGATAATAGGAAGCTAAAAAAGTGAGTATATTTTGTTTATGGAACCTAAACCACAAGGTTTGTCACTCTAATGCTAAAACCAAGTCAAATTAACCCCTAACACCTATTGGAAAAGTCAAAGCATGCCTTTGTTTCAAATTCACAAGAACATATAAACCTTTTGAAACCACACATGCATGTTATGAAAGTGTATGGTAATCCTACTTATAGCGGAAGTTCACATGATAAGCTAACCAATGACACTATATTGGAGGATAAACCCACCCATGGAATTAATTTAAGAGGTAAGGGATGCCTCTTAGTGGAATTTTGAGTCTTGGATTAATCCATAGTGCTAAAATTAGTTATAGTGTTCTTCCCTTGGTGTTATATGTATCTGTACACTTTCCCATACTTAACCATTTCATCATCCCTTTTCCCAAGCTATTTGTATCATAATATAAACTTGGTCCAGTCTCACATTAGCCCCTTAGGTAATTATCCATTTCCTCCAAGTTGAATGGAAAATTTTGTACCAATGCATCTATGTTTTCCTACCCTAATGGATCAAGACTTAACATCACCTTAACAATCTTCTTTATGTCATAGGATATCTCTGAAGTGCCTTTGGCATGCTTTAGATGTGTCAATATTCACTAGATTGAATATATTAATTTTAAAGTCTCTTAACACATTCCATGACAAGAAAATGACTCATTTGGATTGAGGAGTACTTTCCTAAACCATTCCTTCATATTCAACAATCCATTTTCACACCCACATCATAATTCATATCCATGTTAATTGTAATGAGTGTTTTAAACCAAAAATAAGTGAATCATAGGATATAAGAGAACTCGTTATGCACAAGGATAATAATCAAAGAGACTGAAAGAATCGATTCACTAGATATGCTCCCCATTACTGTAATAGACCAATGTAAAAAAAAAAGTCATAACAAGAATAGGACCAAAAAAAACTAGGAAAAGAAACCTTGTAGGCTACATTAATAAGACATTGATTGCAAGCATTTCTTTCATGATGTTTAAATGAAAAAATATCAGATAGCTCAATCTTTAGTCAAGTAGTATTTCAATCACTGATTCTTAGACATCCATCATGATTAAACATCACATATCATAAAACTTTTTAACAATCACTAGGACTATAGATAATATTCAATCATGTCATAGGAAATAAACCATCAAAATTTATAAAGAAAGAGAAAACCAACTATATAAGCTCAACAAGCCAACATATAAAAATGATATTTTGTAGAAAATAAAATAAACTATATGTTCATATATATAAACTATATATTTTGAATTTTTCCCCCACGCGCGCAGGAGCACAACATATCATACTGCACCGAGACCCTAATTGGAGAGTTGCACTGAGAACCACTGCATCCAGCCCCTGAGTGGAGAGTTGTGAGACTTCACTAGATGAGTGTTGCAAGGCCTTTGAGTCGAGGAGGAAGACTAGGAACCATTTGGCAGGAGGAAAGCCAGAGCGAGAGGTGAGGGCACTCAGAAAGGGAAAATTGACCAAGGGACAATGAATGTAAGTGATTTTTCCCCCACATTTAGATATCTTGTTGCAAGTACAATGATTTAGACTCTGTTTGTTCCCATCGAGGTGTTGCATGCTATATTTTGGTCAATTCGAGCTAATGTCCCATTGAAAAACCTAAGTACTACCTAGTACTGGCGTCCGGTTAGTTTGAACAACCAAGCTTTGAGATGTTCAATTAGTTGGGTGGCCATTTTTGGCATGTGAACTGCAGTTTTTGTATCTGTCTTAGCATATTTTTTCTACTATAAGATTGAAAATAATTCTCATCACATAACAACACACGAAGTTCACTAGGGTTCAAATTTCTAAACTTTGATTAAATAAATTTACATATTGAGGTCCACAAATGATCAAAGGGACTGAAAACAATACATGGTCTGTGAGTGCAATGAAAAATGCCTAGTGCCTGTCCATAAGAGAATGTATAGAAGTACATGATGCAGAGTTAGAGGAAGGAAACAAACTCACACAATCTCATTTGACAAGTCACAAACAATCTTGAACTTTCCTTCTTTTGACACACTTATTCAACTATATTTCCCTTCACAAAACTCAACAAAAACACTCACCTTTTGCTTTAGAGTTCCAAACCATTACCAGACCTTCAAAAACCTTAGTCCACTTCATCTTGATAAAAAAAAAAACAATTACCCAGTATGCCCTTTCATTTTACCATTAACTCTCTTTATGTCTGTCCTAAACTTCACAATTTCAACTCAACATAAAGTAATTTGACCCAAAATAGTATTTAGGCTAATATAGACCACACAATTTCCATTCCATTTCACTTCAAACAAATGTAAAAAATCTCCCATCCTTTATTCTTGACAATTTAACAAAATCATTTATTGTACTTTCATTTTAGTCTCCAAAATAGGGCTATTATTAGATAGATGAGTCAAAGCAATGGACTTGTTAACTTCATGCTTACACCAAACCTTATATCAAATGAGATCAAATTATACCTTGGTAATCTCTTAACCAAAACAACCAAGAAATCACACTTAATCATCAAAATCCCTTAAATTTCTTATTGTCACTGGTTCCTTCATACCCTGTTTGCAACACTTGTAGGTCTGTCAACCTATTTGTCAGGGCTTCATTCATAATCTAAGCACTATTAGACAAGTCTATCCACACTTTTCAATGCCCTCCTTGCAGATCTAAAACATATTCATGAACTTTGATGTAACAGGAAGTTGATTGAGATTATTACAATATCCAACCATTCTACCATGACTTCAAGGCCGTAAAATTCCGTACAATTCCTCAAAATGCAAGATTTTTGAAGAAAAATGATTAAAAATTAGAGATTTTCCTTGAAATTATTCTTTATTCAACCACCCTCGAAGTTATAAAAGATACAAGAGCCCTTTTAAAGGAAAAACAACTGACTTTTAGCCTTCTAACTACCTCTAACCAACCCTAATGACTCTTCATCTCTTAATATTGCCTTTTTGATTAAGTTGACAACTTTTTACATTGTTTTCATTTTTGCACTTTTGGACTTAATAAACACCAAATGACCTCAACATGACCTCAAATATATGAAAAATGAATCTAATAACATGATTTACAAATTAGGAACAATAAAATTGAATCAAATTTCAAAACATTGCTTCATAGAGGCCTAATTATGCCAAGGTGCTCCTGCACCAGTACAAGAGATGAAAAAAAGACAAGGAGCCATTAAAAACTTCCAAATATTTCACTGACTCAACCAAACCTCCAAAAGAACAATACAGATTCCAGTACTAGGGAAAGCTTGAAAGAGAACACTAATGAAAGTGGACCTTTTTTTTCAAGTTCTAGAAGAGTATAAATGGTTCGAAGATGCTGTGGGTGTCTGGAAAATGGTGAAGGAATGCTAGATAGGGAGGGATCCAATTAGCCTCTTTAACTGGATTCTTAAGAAAGAAAGAAACTCTAATACATTTTGGGGTTCTTCTGAGTAGGGACCGTCCACTAACTCATTTGACTGCAAAATACAACAAATTTTTTTGACGAAAGATGTTTAATTAGATGTATCGTCGAGTACCTATGATATTTAATGTGAAATTTTCAATTTTTTAAAAAATTTATGCCCGACATTCATCAGAATTTTGACGATACTAATTTTTCATCAATATTTCGACAAACACGTAAAGTCAAATTGTGTCTGACATATGGTTAGTGGGTCGTTCGTCGGAGTTCCGACAAATGTTCTTTTAATTAATAAAAGTGAGCTCGACAATTTATCTATACTTGCGACAATTTGTGGAGAACTAAGGATGATTTTCTTGGAAAAAATCATAAAAAATTCAAGAAGATATCGCTAGGTTGAGGGTAGTCATTTTATTTTTATAGAATTCATTTGTGAAGTAAGATTTGTTCCAGGTTTGAAAATCATATTTTAAAGCAACATCTCATCATATTTCATTTTTAGACTTGTGCATTTTCAGAATTTAATTTCCAAATTTTGTTGTGCAAGTTCAATATTATGATTTTAGGAGTCTAACGGTTGTAAATTATAGTAAAATCAGAATTTAATAAGTTCTGGAATTAGCATTTTAAAGTGTTTTTTAGGGTTTGGGGTTCAGGCTATCTTCTCTTTTGCAAGGGTGGTTGGATGCCAAATTTTTTTGGTGTAAAATATTAGAATTATTAGATTTGTTACCTATCTATGATTAAAAATTATTGGAGTGTGAGTTTGATATTTTTTGAAGATCTAATTATTCAAGCTTGGTAAAGAAAAATCATGTCAGATAATATTAGTCTAGAACAAAATCAAGATACACTTGCTAGATTCTGGGCTAGATTGAAAAGAAAGGGTGATGGGAAATGTTATTTTCCTTGCAATAATTGCAAGGGTTGAAAGACAAGAAGACTTTTAATCACAACAACTGAGAAACATTGTAGGCAACATGGTCACATTGAAGGGGGGCATGATTATCATCCATTGGTAAGTTGTTCATTATATGTCTTTATATTAATTGAATTTGTAAATGTTTATATTGTTTTAACATTTTTTATATATATAAAAAATCACTTGATCATGATCATGGTTTATTTGTGTCGATCATTATTATAAAGGCGAGGCACCCTAGGGCACATGATATGGATTATCACGGCCCAAAGAATGTGGTTTTGCAAGCAGAGGAACATGGAGCTATGAATATTGAAGATGAAGTTAATGATCCTATGGAAGAAGATGATCATGCGCCATAAAACACATTTGAAGATGATGGTACAAATAAATTGATCCATGACACATTTAGTGGCACAACTGATCATGATGATCGAGATGACTTTGATGATGTTCATGATTTACCTGTACTTGAGAAGGAATACGAGCCCCTTTATGAAGGCTCCCAAACAAATATTCTCTTTGTTGTATTGTTGCTGGTGAACTTGAAGGTTATGAATGGTTTATTCAACATAGAAATCTCACGGATGTTAAGGTATGTCATATATGCCATCTTTTTTCATCTATTTTAATTGTTGTTAGTTCATCACTAGTAAATAAAGGATGAAATATGTACCATTAATATTCTTTATATTAACAAATTATTTTTTTTGTTGTAGATTGATAGGTGAATTTTGTTACCATCATCAAATATTTTACCTCGCTCATACTGAGAATTATCTGCCATTATGAAAGATATTGGAATGGAGTATCAAGTAATAGATGCATGTCCCAATGATCATATTATATATCATAAACAACATGAATTTGCAAAAAAATTCCCAAAATGTCACATTAGTAGATATCGAATAGATTAACTAACAAAAAAGGTGCCTTGCAAGGTTCTTCGTTATATTCCCATTATTCCACGTATGCAACGATTATTAAGGTGCGAAAGCTTAGCACAATTTATGGATTACCATGCACGGAATAGAAGTGGAGATGACATTCTTTGAAATCCCATGGATGGTTCTGTATTTAGGGACATGGAGGAAAAATGGCCACACTTTAAAGAAGAACCTCGTAATATAAGGCTTTCATTGGCAGCAGACGGTGTCAATCCATTTGGAGAGTTGAGATCTATTTACTTGGTGTGGCCTATTTTTGTTATCAATAATAACATTCCTCCATGGATGTCAATAAAGAGGGAGAACATAATGTTGGCAATGATTGTTCCAGGTATTTGTTTACATCAATTTTCTTTAACGTAGTAGCATCTCATTTGTCTTATTTTTTGCATAAGTACTTATATTTTTTTCATTTAATAGTTATGTACATTAATTTATATTTCTTGCAGTAAAATGGTTATAATAATTATGTAATGTTTATGTTCATTCAACTAGATAAGTACCAAGTTAAAGATATGAATGTATATATCGAGCCTCTTATCGATGAGTTACTAAAGTTATGAAATAGCGTCACTATGTATGACGTCTCTAGACCAATAGGACATAGACAATTTCAATTCCATGCAATGCTTGTATGAAAAATTCATGAAGTCCCGGGGCTAGCACATTTTTTTGGTATGTTATAACATTCGACTGCACTTTAATGATATTTAATTTTATGAAGTAGATATCATGCATGTTTTTTAAATAATCTATTCATTATATATAATTATAAAAATTGACATATAATTTAATCCAATTATATATGATCTTGTAGGTCTTCAAACAAAGGGAAAATTTGCATATCTAGTTTGTGGTCCAAAGATGAAATCTCGTCGTTCAACAAGTTTAGGAAAGCAGGTGTTTGATGAGTATAGGCACTTCCTCCACATAAATAATAAGTATGGAACTATTGAAAAACATCTTTTCAATGGGAAAGAAGAGACTACATCAAAACCACGAAGAATGACACCTCGCCTATGGAAGTTGGAATATAATAGAATTAATCATCAAGGTTATACATCAGATCAAATTGTTTATCTATCATATATGATATGTTTGGAATTTATATTTTTATATTGTGTTTTGTTTACTCATGCTGTAATTGACAATGATTGTTGTTGTTAATTTGTTTAACTTATATGCTTCATGAAGGTCATCAAGGCATTAATGGCCAGCTTCCAAAGGGACTAAAAAGTTATCCTAGACAATTTAGTAGGTTGACCTACTATAAGAAGCTACAAATTGTGCATTTCTTTGATACAATGCATATCAGAAAGAATATAACAAAAATGTTATGGAAAATATTGGATGGAGGCCATGACAAAGAAAAAATTGTCAAAATTTATAGTGACATTCAAGAAGCCAATCATGCAATGAAAAATGTCATTCAATTAAATAGCAATGGAGACCAAATTAATATAAGCGCCTTTCCTTGGTTATTAACGGAGCAACAAAGCAATGCTATAAAAGAAGTCATACAAAAAAATCAATTTCCCACAGGATTTTCTACAAACATAAACAATATCATAACAAAGAAAGGTGAATTTGGGTCAGGGATGAAAATGCATGATTGGCATACCTTCATTAAGGTAAGTATTTAGGTATATTTTATATATTTTGGTATACTGCATGTACTTTTCAGTGTATTATGTTTACTAGTTTTGGAAAAATAATGAAAAAATCATTTTATAATTGTTGCAGTATGTTCTACCACTATTTCTCTTAGACAACTTAAACAAAATTGTCAAGCAAGTTATATATGATCTTAGAAAATACATGAGGTAAGTAGCGATATTTGTTCAATTCATTGTATAGATCTTACATTTTCCATTTGTTTTACTTGTTATGTAGTATATTGCATATTTTTGTTAAATCTCGTTAATATATTTGTACCTTGAATCACTTGTAGATGGCTGTCATCTAAAGAAATGCATAAAGAATATATAAATTATTAGAAGAGAAAAATTCCTCGTCTAATGTGTGAAATGAAAAAGTGTCTACCTTTGACATTTTTCAATGTACAAGAACACTACCTCATACACCAAGTCGAGGAGATTGAATTGTGTGGACCTACACACACATGGTCAATGTGGATGGTTGAGAGGCACTTGAAATTTTTGAAGGCTTTGGTTAGACAAAGAGCACATCCTGAGGGTTCTATGGTGGAGGGATATATGGTATACCAAACCATGGTGTACATTATTGAATATCTTCCTAAGTTCACATCAAAGATCCATGTAGATCGCATTTGGGATCCCAACTCCATTAACAAATTTGAAGGGGAGTACCTGATGGGGAAAGGTAGATTGAGGAAATTGAGAGGTAATTATAAGATGTTCATGGAGATTAATTAGAATAAATTTTACATTTCCTTCAATTGCTTGAAATATTTTCAATTAACAGATGTAATCCTAATCTAACATAAATTGTATGAGTAAGAAATATGTTTAGTTAACAAATGTAAAAAATAAAATGGATGAACTAAAAGATAAAAATGTTAGACTAGTCCCTTGTTGGGTATATGGAGTCTAATGAAAATCTAAAAAAGTGTAATTTGTGATGGCAATAATTCAAACTTTTTGGCACACAAATGTATTTTATAACTTGTATAAATGTGCAAATATATGATTGACAAACTCTACTTGAGACTGAATGACAATCCTAGTTATGTGATTCTTCTTACTGATCCAATTAATACTCCCCAATTACTGTGATTGATTAGAAGGATTTAATCTCTGCTTGAAAGAACCAAATAACCACATCAGAAAAATACAACAAATGTGTATTGATAAATTGAATATATTCTTGATATATCAATTTAAACAACATAAAAGTATCAAAATGGATACAACCATATAATTGTATAACTTCAACAAACAATTGATACCAAGATTAAGCCACAAATTTAGATATCTTCATTAACTTCATCGAAATTCATACATGCATTTGAGTTTTTTTAGATGAAAATATCATTGCAAATTTATCTATTGTATCCTTCTTCTATACGCCTATATCTATTTGACATTATAAAACATATATAAATACAACAAAACTGTGGAAGGACACATCCTTTCATAAATGTTTTTGCTTAACAACAACAATAATAAACTAGAAATTAGGCTCTGTTTAGCTATAAATGGAATTTTGACAAATGATCCAAGTAAGCTTGTTGCTCACGTGTGTCAACATCTCCTAGCGCATTTTGGATTGCTATCTCCATCATCACCATCTTCTCGACCAACTTGCAAGCTTCATTTAGTGGAGAGTCTTTCTCTGCAGCTGTTTCTAGAAGTTGTTGTAGCATTGACTTGCATTCATCAACCCATTTTTCCTTTTCCTTCATTTGTCCTCCATCTTCAGATAGTGTTGGTAATCCCTTTTTTGTGGCTTCAACCAATCCTTGTGCATCTCCTTGCATCTCTTCATGAAAGCTCCTATTTTTTCTCATGATGTCATCAATAGTATTAATAACCTCATTATCAGGAACATCCCTCTCATTTATTTCTTGACACTTTTCTTGAATTCTGCCATTAATTCTTATATGTTCCTGTTTTGCAATATGGATTTCTGAACTTGTTCCCCAAATTTTGTTCAACAAGATCATCAAGCTATCCAACCTTTTTCTAATTATTGCAATAAGTGTGTCATGTTTTCCTTGAGAGTATGCACTAGAATCTTCCCACTTGTCCTTAGCTTGGGAGATCTCACCATGAGTTAGTTACTTAGTGGGTCCTAATGTAATTCCCACCATATCTTTCAAACGATCATTCTCTCTGAGTAATCTTTCATTGTTCATCTTATACATTTCTTTCTCCTTAATTAACATCTGCATCTGTGTCTTATTCAACTTGGCAACATTAATGCCAATATCTGCTGTCGTTATCAGATCAAATTCTCCAAATTTTAATGTCATTACATGCCCAAAAGATTTCTCTATATCAATCACAACAAATTTATTGTGTGGTGGGTACAAATCCCAAATCATGAGTGATCCCTCATTAGGATTATACCCGGATCCTACGCATATCTCTATTACACCTTCAGGGCTGGGTTTGTATGTGGCACTATTCTTCTTCAAAAAAATATCAAAAATTAAAGCAGAATTTAAATCCAGCCCAGGAAAAATCATGACACCTACATTTTCTAGCAATTTTCTTCCCTTTTCAAGGGTCATGTTTTCCATTTATTTTTCTACACTTAGTTTCAAATTTCTCAATAGTTGCCCTTCATTATGTGGCGTTATATCTTCCACTTATTTTCTTATTGATTTCCCCTTTTGATTGTACAAGAAGGCTTTAAATTCTTGAGTTTTGATAAATTCATCATCGGCTACAAATGACTTGTATGCAATATGTCTTGCATCTATATCTGAATTCTTTTCAACATCTGTTTCCCTAGGAGGAAATTTGTAAGCTTGAGTTCTTTCCCTAGAAATTTTATTAATTGTACTATGGGGACTTTCATCACCAAATGTCTCTTCCTCTGAAGACAACGTTCAAACATCTGAAAACCTTCTATTATATTCTTCAACCACTCTTTCTGCTTCTTCTTCCTCCAAATTCTTGATCAGATCATCATACTGATAGGGTACATGATCATACCTGCCCCAAGTTCATTTTATCTCTTAAAAAGTGGATATACCCCTCTGGATCAAATCTTTTCCGTAGTGGAACTTTCTTCATATTGTATTGTAACAATTTATTTAGAACCATATCATACCCATCCCTTGCTAACACAGTGAAGTCACCAAAAGAAAGAGTGCTAGGAACGAATGCCTATTTTCCAAAAGATATTAAGTTCATGAAATTTGAATAATATAATTGCCTAGAAATCTCTAGGTAAGCAATCTTGTCAGGTACTATTTTGGGAAGGATAAAAGGTGCATCCTCAAACCCATATATCCTGATCATAGTTGCACCTTCCAAGCAATACCAGTCCCCCCAATTGTGATTGACGGGCCCATCAAAGTCCTTAGGTCTGAGAAACCTTTTTATTTCATCAGACAATGAGTAATTACAAGGGTGATTATACAATTTATACAATGGCTTCACAAAATATTCTTCAAAATGTATAAAGCAAGAACTAGCAAATCTGTTGTCCCAAATGGTAGTCCAGAGTTGTAATGGTAATGATCTTCCTTCCTTATCAAATTTTGAAACTCTTAATCCTTCAGGCGACAAATTCAATTCTTGTCCATAGTACAATATCATATGAATAAAGAATGAATAGGGCTTCAAATGCAAAATAGGAGATCCATTTTTTATTGATATTAATCCTGCATCAAGTTCTTTGGAAATATGCAAAGCATAGTCAAAAGGTCTAGAATTATGGCATTGAACATCTGTTGCCACTACCATTGGCACAATTGACATGTACTCGGGGATCTCCATCCCTAATACTTGGCCTGCTGAAAAATATGTATACTTCAAGTATGGTTCAAACATGTCAACATGAAATGGAGGGCCATCACTATATTCTAATGGAATTGAGTTGCCATCCTTTTTGAGTCTGTGCAACGGTAACCTCCAACCCTTGTATATAGTATCCATTCTCCAAAACTCCCTTTCCAACTCCTCATTTATAATTTTTTCATCACATACCCCCTCTAGGTTAAAAAACTCACTAATTGTAGCCTTTGATATGTGTACAAAGGGTTTTCTCGATGGATCACAAATAGCTCTGAGCTTCGGGTCATAGTGAGAAGCTAGCATTTTTACCAATTTTGCATCTACAAACACATTTGGGAAGACCAGTTTCCCTAGGTTAAACTTCCAAGGGTTACACACTGGTTCATATCGATTCCTTTGGTGGTAATGAAAGATGAATAGCTCATATCCCCTAATTGGAGTCCAAATATCACCTATGTGTTTGCACTTATCCTCCAATTTTTCTACTTCTGCCCTAAGCTGAGCGAGATGCCTAGCTTTAGGTCTTGAACCAGGTAATTGGTCGATTAAGTCTTGGTTCAATTTCCTTTCCACTACCCGTAGCTCATTTTTAGTTTCAGTTTTTTGCTTTTTCCCCCTAGGGTGACTACTCTCACCCTGTCTCTTGCCCTTTGTTTTCCTTGAGCTGGTACTTTCCATTTTACTCTTTATAAATCACAAAATAGGAAATTCAATTGCATAGAACTTACCAATTTATTTGAAAAAATTTGGCTATAAAATCCTCTGGCCCTTCGTTTGCTCTCCTACTGCTAATTTTGCAAAAAATTTCTTCAATTACTCCTCTTCAAAAATTGTCTACTTCTTTGTGTGTTCATGGCACCATTAATGTTCCATCTTTGAGCACGTACGAGTTTGCAATTTTTCTAAAATTCTCACTGTCACATCAAGTGATTTATATCGACATGACATTTCAAACTCTGGGCGATCCTTTTTATTTGGGTTCAACCAACATTCAATAAACACCCTGTTGATCAGGAAGACATTATGTCCTTTTCGCCGATATCACATAATTCATCCTTTTGATCCATAATGCATAGATATCACCAAGATTCACCCCCATGAATACTTTGACCCATTTGTATTCTTTATTGGCAAGAGACTATGTATCGCTAAGACACTCAGCTGTTTCCCCGACACTATGAGTCTCCCCGTTGTTTATTCCTTCAATCTTAAGTATGTCGCCAAGACTCTTACCGATGTAATCCCATCGGCATGACATGGAGAGTCAGGGGAAAGTTTCTAACTCACCCCAATAGAAATTGTCTTGCTTATAGTATCTATTTTTGTTTCGTTGGTAAGATAGGATGGGTGTCTCGCCAATGATATTTCATCGATGAGACAAATGTGCTTGGGCTGACTTTAGAACCTTACTTCGATAGTGTTTTTTCTTACCGATGTGATTCTTTATGCTTTATCGGTGAGACATGAAAAATCTCGTATCAATGGTATTTCATTGGTAAGACACATATGCTCGATATGACCTATTGATCTCTTCTCGATGATGCTCATCTTGCCAATGAACTTCTTCATCGGCGAGACCATGAACTGTATCTTCTCGATGCACATCTTCATATGAAATCTGATCGGCGTGAAATTCCTGACCTCTCACCGATATGCTGGAAAATATGTATAGGAATATAATGCTTTATGAATCAGAGAGACCTACACCATCTCTTGCCGATATGGCTTATTTACTCAAATCCTTGGGCTTAGACAAAATTAATGGTATTAAATGGTTAAGGCTAATGTGATCATTGATAGTCATGTCATGCAAAGGATATTATATCAATTTTGTATTCAAAATATGGGCTCCTTTGGGAAACTTATGAGTATAAATCACTATAATTTTTGTTAAAATTTTATAGTTCCAACACAATTGGTCTTGGATACATATAGTTTAGAGGTTTCTTACGAAAGATAATAAGATCATTGGTAGTGGGATGTTAGGGTTTTAGGTACATCAATTATAAATTAAGGTCGTATACCATGGTAATTAACTAATTATACGTCGTTTGTGAATTTCAATTTTTTTTGATATAGTTGGTCGAGAGTGGGATGCACTAAATTTGTATGTTGCAAAAAATATTGATTGGATGACGGCATGGATTGAATGATTTCAATAATATTACCATGCATTAACATGGGAAGGTGTGGCTTCATTAGTTAAAGAAGCTCATCGTAATGGAGATTCCAATGTTACACCAAGGGAAATTGATGTAGCATATGGTTTAAGAGATAAATAGGTATGTATAAATATATTAATCACCCATATTATTTAATTATTTTGAATTATATTGATGTATATATATGTTGATTTTTTTTTCTTTGCATACATTCAACCAAGAATAAATATGTTTATAAACTGACGATGCAGTAATCTTTACATGTTTGACATATTGCAAGTGAAAAACCACAAGGCTATGTGGTGTAATGGTCATAAATTTTGAATCAAAAAGTTGGATGACACGATGAAAACTTGTGATTCTAGGATAATTGTAGTCTTTCAGGTGACTAATGTTTCATCTAGAAGCAACATACATCCAAAAGTCTCAAAAAATCGATACTATGGGATTTTGGATGATATACTTGAGTGTGACTTTAAGTCCTTCAAGTTAGTTTTGTTCGTCGTCCAATGGTACATGCTACGATTGAATGAAAATGATCCCAAGAGAACTGTTATTGAACATGATAATGGATTTACCATGGTTAATACAAGGTCGATTAAGCAAGCTGGAAATGAGCCCTATGTTCTTCCAAGCCAATGTGAGCAGGTATTTTACTTAAAGGTTCTAGGTAAACCGGGTTGGTCATTTGTTGTTAGACATGATCCAAGAGGAAGGTCGATAAAGTATAATGTGGTGGAAGAAGAAGATACTGAAGAACTAGAAGATGATGTAGATGATGATAAGGATCAACAATTAGTTGATGATGTGCTTGATGAAGATGTCGAAGAAGAGGAACTAGAGCAGGATGATGTAGGAGTTAATGTTTTCTTGAAGATGATATCTATGTGGATGATGAAATTATCGAAACTGATATCAATGACAATGATGATGATATGACCAATCCTTACAATGTCGAATCTAGATAGGATGATAAAAACAAAGAGTTGGACGAAGAAGAAGATCAATGAAATTGAAATGTATGAGTTATGTGATTATATTATCTATTTGATATTGGTTTCTTGATAGAAATATATTTGACTTATATGGTTACATAATAAATTCATGATGTTTTTAATTTTTATGCCATTACATTATTAATTCATGATGTAATTTTTAATGTTTTTAATTCATGATGTTACAAATATTGTAGCTCTCCTAGAAATTTCCATATGATCATAATGAATAGTATTTTGGGAAATTTCATGAAAGATGACACATTGATCATAGTAGTGAAATAATTGCAAAGTTGTTTAGATTTTTTAGATCAATCACCCTTCACATTCTCATTTTTAGGATCATCTCCAATTTGATTACTAGGACACATAAGGTAGGATTTGATTGGCTTATCTTGGAGGAACATTGTGGCTTTATGTAATGTGAGAAAATTTTGGAAGGGGTAGTTGCTATTGCTAAGGTGGATCACTCCTTTCTGCGAAGGCCATACACTTATGATTGGGTCAAGTGTTATTTTCTTTAGAAATTTCCTATTGCCTTTTTGATAGGTTATGATTTGATTAGATGGGTTATTAAGCACTTATTTCAAGTAATTTATGTCTATTTTAATTTTTAATTTATTAAATTCAAACACATCCACTCTTAAATTCATATCATCATATCCTTATCTACCACCTAGATACTTTGCACCATCCACTCTTATTGACTTGGCATATATTTACATATTTATATCTATCTTATATTTAAGCTGTGAAGAAGTCTATTCATGCAAACTAGAGAGATTACTATTATGCATAGAAATATACTATAAGGTATAACCTATAAAGAACAAATATGAAAAAACAAGAAAAGTAAATGTAATTCACAATCAGATATTTCTACCATATATTTATTTATATAGAGTTGCAGATTTGTTTCATGTTAGATATGCTGGCACAACACTGAAAGTAGGTGATATGACTAGGATAGTTGTAACCTCAACATTTGGAAAAAATACCTCTATATATTATACTTTGATGGATGTCCATACCTCAATCAAAGCTTCCATATTGAACGAAACAACAAGGATATTAATGAAGGCTATGGAATTTAGCTTTGTACTTTCTAAATGCATTTTCTTAGAGGAAATGTTGCATGATATTAGATGTTAGATCAAAATATTTAATCAAAAACCAACCAAAATGGACAAATAATATTACAACACATTAATTTAGTGAAATGTGCATATTATTCTAGAATTTCAAATCAATTTCTAATGTAGCATTATTATTAGATTATTATTTTTAGGCCCTTGATATCTTCTAGGAGGTGTTCAAATAAAGTGTTTTGTAGACATTTTGTGCTTCAAGTTTACATAATAATTAAAATGAAGGAAAATAATTGGACCCAAATTGTATTTTAAATTTGAAATATAAAATTCTCTTTTGAAAGTATAAAAATGAACTAGTCTATTTAGCGCGCGCAGGAGCAGAGAGTTGGGGCTACAGTCTAGAAGGCATAATGACTACAAGGATCAATTGAAATACCAAGCCTCCCACAAAGCATCCAACCAACCAGAAATTGAAAAATGGAGGGAGAAAGAGGATGAACAAGTGCAAGTGCCAACAAATCCATTGCAAGTATTGCATGCTATATTTTGGTCAACTCCCATTAATCTTCAAATCCACTATAAAATCCTTCCAATTTACTAAACAGGGTTGAAATGGTAGTGTGTTTTTTTACATTGAGTGGGTAAGGCTTATTGGGGCAAAAAATTGTGTTTTTTTAGCATCTTTCATGTTTTTCTTGTGTCCAACACCTGTGTGCATGTAATATCCCCAAATAGGGATAATAGAAAAACAACAATATTTTCAAAACTAGGGCACAAAAAATTTGAAACTTTATTTGCATATAACAAATTCTACAAATAAACTCAGAATTACGATCAGATTAAAGATTGATTTTTCTCCTTAAAGAAATATTTTTTTGGGTAATACTAAGTCTAACCCTAGAAAAAGTATAGAAAATTCCTTTGTTTTTGCCCATGAATTACATAAATGAACACAATGATTTTTCTCATATATTTTTGAGATAAAGAAGAATAAAGTATGCAGATTTAGGTACAAAATACCTCATAAATTATTCTCAAACCCTGGCTATGGTTAGAAAAGACTTCAAACCCTAGTTGACCTTGTCAAAGTAAAAAAATACTCTCACAAGTATCTCTCAATCACAATATTATCTTTGCTTGATAAAATCATCTATCAAATCATTCATAGGACACCATTAATGCATATAGGATCAAATAACTTCAAAGTCATCTTGCAACAATAGCACCTTACCCTTACATAAAGGATTGCAGATAAACAACCTTCTAATCCTCAAGGAACATGAATCTTACTATCCACTTTCTGATATAAAAATTAGGATTAAGACAATAAGGTCTCCATAACTGTTCACAACTCAACCACTTCCAAATGGCTCCAAAGGCCATCAACCTTACCAACAAATCTGATAATAACCAAGACATACAAGAAATTTACCAATCAAGGTACATTCCAATTACCCTCCAATGTTCATAAAACAAGATATAAAGAACAAATATTGATTTGTACTATTGCCTTAAACAAGGTCACTGGTTCTGATTTCAAGAATAACTAGCGCTTTATCCAAAAAAAATCTAATCACACTCCTCACTCAACAATCAATACTATAAAGGGCTTACCATCATACACAAAGCAATCCCCTTTTACTCTGTCAAATGTCCCTATGTTGTCTGCACAATATCTAATGGAGAGACACAACATTAAGAGAAAGCCACAAAGTTCATTAGACTATCAATACATTACCTTACTGTTTGATATTAGTGACTCTTAAGAGAACATGAAAGGTATCATAAACTCTGTGATTTGGGCTTCAAATTTTTTATGAGTATCCCAACCATCCACCAACATTCATAACACATTTGTATGCACAAGAACCTTCCCTTTGTTTTCAAAATAATTAATGTTGTTGATTGTTATAAAAATTAGGGTTACCAATCAGTGTATATGAAGAGTTCAAACTCATGGTTCCACCAAATCAAAATATAAGAGGGCCCCAATGTCTCCCCTTAACCTATTAAATTCATGACATTCTTGTTCAAATGATTCACTCATATCAACATACTTCCTTTATCACTGATATAAATCAAAATTATCAACTGATACCAACACATAACAGTCCATGAAAAAGCATACAATTATTTGCATTCAATGCAACCACCAAGTTGAAATAGGACAATTGAGATAGTAGAAAATTGTTTTAACCCTTATAACATAAATACATTCAAATTTAATGATCAAATGTCAAGAAAAACTCATTGATCATGTGATTTTCCTGTTAAACCTTATTGTAACAGTCTTAGGGTGTCCACCTTTGTTGACCAAACCTTGATCAAATGCTCTGCAACCTTAGATTATGTTAAAACACATCATGACACATTTCTAGAGGATATCAAAACTTGAACCCGTAGCTTTGGATTTCAACTCCAAATTGTCCTCCAAACAATAATTGATTGACCCAACACTAAATTGCATGCTTCAACAATAATATAATTCATTTTCCAATCAAAATCAATTTATTTTGAAAAATTGCAGAAGTACCTTAGTTTTGAATCAAACCCTTAACCCCTACAAATTTGTCTCCGATGGAGACTTAACAAATTTGGCCCAATTTTGAACTCCGTTGCAAATCCACCCTTAGGTTTTCGTCCAACTCTTGTTGATCTACTAAAGGTTTCCATCCTCAGCTTCACATCATCAAATAAATTCATCGCATTGAATCCATAAAGCACACTTACTACAGCTCAACAAGCCTCCTTATAAGGAAATCCAACCTCTCATAAGAATGAATGGAACACTTAGCACTTATTGCATCTAGGCGATGCTCAAAGAGGTGAAGCATTGGGCCTTCTCGAGAGGTCAATCCCAATACAGCTCCAACTCAAGTGCACTTATCCATGGAGTTTCCTCCAAGGTTAAACCCACTTAGCTTGCTATCCCATTTGAAAAACCTATGAAAAGCGTTGTGCCTTATGAACCATTCATTATAGATCCTTTTAGCTCATCAATTAAATAACTTGATTCAAATAACTTTCTTGCAATGAATTCAACAATTTTCTCTTACATCACAAACAACTTCGTATAACTACAACAAATTATTTTATATGGATCGGGAGAAAGCCTTCTCATTTGTAAGGGGTTAGAAAGTTAGAGTCTGAAGGGAATTCAAGAAAATTTGTGGTTCCCATCGAGGTGTTGCCTACCCAAATCAAAACTACCTCATAGGGACTATTGTCTTCGAGGAAGGTGGTCCAAAAAATTTCATAGACAAGTACATAAAGTAATAGAAAACTTCCACCAACTAACCCAATCAACCTCCAAGAAACAAGAAAATGAATCCTCTAGATGTTCCCAAAACCCAAGACTTCAAAAAACAAGGTTTGGGAAACAAAATGCAACTCTTTGCACCAAAATTGCAAAGTTGCTCATAGCAACTTTTGAGCAATTTTGACAACTTTTGCAATTTTCAACCAAATAATATCCTATCAACCTAAGAATCCTCAAACATGCTAAATATGACATAAAACCATGAATTACATCAATTTAATCACTTTTGGCCACCTCTGGAGGGGTTGACTAGTGTTGACCTATTCAGGACCTAGTTGGCCTAGAGATGACAAAAAAATGGCACAATGGCCTGACAACTTTGATCCAATACATGGAATGACCTTATTTACTCATGAAAAGAAAAAAAATGGCCTCATCACGACCTTATTACAAATATTGACCGAAAATGGTCATGGTGGCCTCAAAGGGCTCTTAGTGCTCCTGCACCATAGACCCCCCCCTAAGAAGATTCTCTTGTCACAAGACAACATAAGATGACATACGTCTTAGCTTTATCAATGCCTTTTGAAATCAAATCAAAGTCCATGAAAAATAATCGGCCAAGCTAAAGGGTGTGGAAAACTAAGTCCATCTTCCAGGAAACCTCTACTAAGTCCATGATCTCTTGTAGATGCTCTTTGTCACCTTATAGTTATGCTCACCCACGTCTTGATGGACCATGAAAAACCTCAAGGAAGTTTTGGTAACTATCTCTCTCATTCGATGGAGTACAAGTACCACCAAATTGGTATTTGTCAGATCTGTCTTCCTCGAGCGAGGGAAATTCAGGAAGAGAAGAGGAAAGTGAGACATGTAGTAGGTCTAAAAGAGGGAGATCAACTAGAGGTCAAAATATTAGAAGAAAATTCCGTGACTTCCTATGGAAACAATGAGTATCCAAGGAACTTCCTCCAATAAACACTGATTTTTGTGTCAATGCGAGGATATATCGCATAACACCATCGTCATTACATGGTTTGGGCCTATTTTGCATGGACGTCATAAAGGTGTGTTACGATAAAGTTACCGAATTGATGGAGTATTTCAAACCCCGTTACAGTTACAAAGATTGGATGTAGTTGGTTTGATATACATGAAGTATGCATAGGTATGCATTGTCAACAAATTATATACAACTAAAAGATAAGGATCAAAATAAAGGAGTGGCTATGTACATTGACGGAAGGCCAAAAGCATCAGGGAATATTGCAGGGTTTATAAATAGTACATGATTTGGGTCAACAAATAAGCAACCCAATTGCATATTCGAGGCGCGCGAGGGAAACCATGTATTTGTATGTGCGATAAAATCAATAACTACAGTGGAAGAGTTGCTAATCGATTAAAATTTGAATTGCATAGATACAAACACAGTTACTATGGGGGTGGTACATACTATATACCATTTTACCCAACCTCCAATTAAGGACTCCAATATACCATTTTCTTATTATGTTTTATTTCGTAAGTCTATTGGTTTCATTTCGGTAATGTTTTTTTATATTTAATTTTTGTCACAGTGGGACATTGATCGTAGGGGGAAGGCTCTGACCCAGAGCACAGATCACGATACATCTTCAAGCACTTCTAACTGACATTTTTACCTCATTGTAATTGTACAAATTAGATACGAGCAAAATGTTTTATTATTATGTTTTTTTCATAAGTTTATTGGGTTAATTTCGATAATGTTTTTAATATTCTTGTCACAGTCGGATGATCGGGGAAAGGCACCAGCAGTAGAGGAGAGCATCCTTAGGGAGGTGCAGTCACTATTATGCGATGATGACATCGCATATTCAGAAAACCCTCTGGATATGATAAGGAAGACCCAAAAAAAATGCAATGAAGAAATCCTTCAGTTGTTATTCATAGTGCCTCAAATAGATGAGATAAGAGAAAGGGTTAAAATATTGACTGAGAGAGCACATAACTTGCAAGTAAGTTGTCATGAGATCTTTAATTATAACATAAGTTCATTCATGGTTTTATATTTTGTACTCTTTTATGTCATGAACTAAAATATGTAATGTTTTTATAGGATTTTTGCATCCTCATGATGTTGCTGGCCATGATCAGGGTACTGCAGGTGCTACCCGAGGAGTAGGGGTTGGTACAAGTGTCAATATTCATCTTCCTGCACATACATCACATCATCCAACCCCATCATTCATGCCTATATTGTCGACTGAAATGTCGACAACACATAGCATGCAAGCATCTGGTAGTGCACCCTTTGGCAGCGAACATATGGCAGAACATGCATCAGGACATGTACCTGCGGATGCAGAGGCCACTAGTACTGGTGATGTTTTAGCAACATTTCCTGGATCTTTCCGTATTACTAGTATGAGAACATTTTCGGTCACATTTGTGGTGACCGAGGATTTCGTTCCCATAAAGATAGAGAAGGTCCCAGGTACTTTAAAATGTTTTAATTATTATTTTATATAATCCAATTGAAATTTACTTATTGATCACTCTTTTTAGACTAATGATCCCATGATCATTTTTTAGGAAATGATGTTATTTATAAACATCTAAATGATATTACATTGGAGATCTTCGGGCCTGCCATACATACACGATGGAATGCCCAAAATCAAGATTTAAAAGATGAGCTCATTGACCATTTAGTTGTGCTATTCGGTAATAACACATTCAACCAAACCAAGGTCCTTAAGAAAGCTGGTACCTATCTAAAGTATGTGAGGGACCAATATAGGTCACATTTAGAGAATAACAAAAAGTATGAGCGTCCCCCCATGATTCTGGAGAGGGAGTGGAAGGACCTGGTGTCAGATGGAAAGGAGAAGGCTGAAAAGAAAAAGGAAAGATACCACCGGGCCAAGGAAGGTATGTGATACTATCAACAATATAATTATATATTGATTACTCTTTCTTTCTACATAATCTAATGTATTTCAAAAATTTCATAGGCTTCTTGACACATCAAAGCCAACAAAGGCAAGACTAGAAAAACACGAGCAACACAAACTTGGATTTGGTGGTTATATGAAATTAGCTGCATAAATTGTAAGTATCGATAAATGAAATATTGCATCCAAATAATAAATTGAAAACAATTTTGGTTTTATCACACCATAGAAGAAAAATTCATAATCTTATGCAAAAATGCAGGGCTTTGAATTCAACAGAGTGCCCATAGAACAGGACCTAAAGATTTCTTTCTGGCAAGGTTATGGAGTCGTGGCTAAACGCATAAGACTCTTGACTGGGAAAACAAAAGCTTCCACTGCATCTGACACACAGGTAAAAAAGCTCAATGAATTTTATTTAAAATTGAATACTTTTGTAATCTATTCAATATTAATTTCCATCATAAAGTAATTATGTGCCTATTTGTTTTAAATAGGTAGGCAATGATAATACTACACATGAAATTGGAATGCAACCTGGTGAGGGTGGAGCACAACCTGCAGATGAAGGTCATGGCCATGTGCATCTCGATACTGGATGTATTCATGTGCTATACAAAATGCATTATGGATTAATACAATTGAACATCTTTAATTGCAATTGATGTATTAATTAATGTAACCTTTCGTGTTTCAAATTTAGAGCATGTAGAACGTGATCAACAAGTTGAGCATGATCAGGCTAGACAAGATCATGAACATGATGTGGCCCCATTAGGTAAAGAGGACCACTCCAATGTTCTTTTAAACATATTTAATTGCAATTGGTGTATTAATTAATGTAACCTTTCATGTTTCAACTCTAGAGGATTTAGAGGGTGTTCAACATGTTGAGCATGAGGCTATAAGACAAGATCAGGAACATGATGTGGCCCCATCAGGTAAAGAGCACCACTCTAATGTTCTTTTAATTAATAAATACTTGTAACAATAATATTAAAACATATAAATTTAACATTTCTTTGTTATTGCAACAGACCCCCCCTTGCAACGACCTCCACATCGCGAGTACACGACTAGGCATACTTTAAGATCACGAGTAGAGGGCAAAAAAAAATGAAGGGGGGACAAATGATTTAGAAAAAGATACTCCACTTCTTATTTATTTAGTTTCAAAAAAGAAACAAAAAAAAAGTGATTGTAATCATATTATGACAACCATATTTTTGATAATATGTAAAAACTGAAAGAATGAATGTTGTATGTTAATGAATGAATGTTATATGTTAATAAATGAATGTTATATGTTATTAGTGGATGGATGAATGATTAATGTTATATGATCGGGTATGGGGAATTGCAAGTGATGTGAGGGGGGAGGGGGGTGGGGGGGCAAATGAGCTTCCACCTTCACGTGATTGGCCCTGTTAAGTAGAGAATATTAAACTATTCTCAAACAAAGAGAATCTCAATAGGGTAATACACAAGCACTTTTAAGATTATGCAATTTTCATTAGTTCTCTTTGCTTCAATATGTTACCCTTTGTACTTATTTTACTTTTTAACACATCTCATATGTTACCCTGGGTGACAAATTTTGCAGGGGAAGCTATCCATGGATGAATCCCGCATTAGACAGATTCCTTCAAGAAACTGTGTAAGGTCAACACTTATCTTGGTTGCATATTTGTTGAATCTTACTAATTCTTGTAAAGGTATGATTTGGAAGGACAAAAATCAATGAAAATGCTGATTGCAACTTGAAAAGGATTGGAAGGACAAGGCTCCGATAAAAAAACTCACCTAATTTCCCTTGTAGGCACAATGTCTCATTTGGAAATTCAAGGATTAACACACATCAAGGACCAATTTGTGTTACATTAATGGATACAAGGCTTGAGCAAAGGAACAACATATTCTCAAAGGAACAATGGTCATGATCAGTAGGGAACTTACTATGAAAAATCAGACTTACAACCTCTTGTATGCTCACTATCTTTGATCACTCCCAACATGGATTGCAATAGGACTCAAAACACATTCATGGATGCCACTATGTACTTACAAAAAACGTTGCATGGCCCTTTACAAGCAATGAAGAACTTTACATTGAAAAGCATCAAATTCTAAGGGATCACTGTAAAAGAAATCAGTTTTACAAGATTGCAAGGTCACTATCCTTATGATCATTAAGATTTTTCAAGACTCCATGTTACTCACAAAAGGTTCACATAATATTCTTTTTTTTATGATTTCGTTAGGCGGCCTTGATTATGTCATGTGTAATCTATTCAATATTAATTTCCATCATAAAGTAATTATGTGCCTTTTTGTTTTAAACATGCAAGCAATGATAATACTGCACATGACATTAGAATGTAGCCTGGTGAGGGTGGAGCACAACCTGCAGATGAAGGTCATGGTGTGCATCTCGGTACTAGATGTATTCATGTGCTATAGAAAACACAGTATGGATTAATACAATTAAACATCTTTAATTGTAATTGGTGTATTAATTAATGTAACCTTTCATGTTTCAACTTTAGAGCATGTAGAGCATGATCAACATGTTGAGCATGATCAAGCTAGACAAGATCAAGAACATGATGTAGCCCCATCAGGTAAAGAGGACCACTCTAATGTTCTTTTAAACATATTTAATTGCAATTGGTGTATTAATTAATGTAACCTTTCGTGTTTCAACTCCAAAGGATTTAGAGGGTGTTTAGCATGTTGAGCATGACTAGGCTATAAGACAAGATTAGGAACATGATGTGGCCCCATCACATAAAGAGCACCACCATAATATTCTTTTAATTAATGAAATACTTGTAACAATAATAATAAAACATATCAATTTAACATTTCTTTGTTATTGCAGTAGAGCCCCCCTTGCAGTGGCCTCCACATCGTGAGTATACGACTAGGCATACATTAAGATCATGAGTAGAGGGAAGAACAACTGAAGAGGGGACAAATGATTTAGAAAATGATACTCCACTTCTTCTTTTTTTAGCTGCAAAAAAGAAACAAAAAAAAGTCATTGTAATCATATTATGACAACCATATTTTTGATAATATGTTAATGAATGTTAAAAACTGATATTTTTGACAATCATATTTTTGATAATATGTTAATGAATGTTAAAAACTGATATTTTTGACAACCATATTTTTGATAATATGTAAAAACTAAAATAATGAATGTTATATGTTAATGAATGAATGTGAATATGTTAATGAATGAATCTTATATGTTATTAATGGATGAATAAATGAATGTTATATGTCATTAATGGATGAATGAATGATTAATGTTATATGATCGAGTATGGGGAATTGAGAGTGATGTGAGGCGACCAAATGAGCTTCCACCGTCACGTGGTTGGTCCTGTTAAGTAGAGAATATTAAACTATTCTCAAAATAAAGAGAAACTCAATAAGGTAATGCACTTTTCAATAATTAAAAAAAAAAAAAATAGCAGGGTTTCGTCGCAATTTCGACGAACATAGCTCGACGAACCACAAAAAAATGCGATGAGGTTTTTGTACATATGACATAGTTTTCATCATAATGGAAATGACGGTTTGCTCCACCTCATCAGAAAATGGTCGAACGTTTAGTTTTTTTTCGACGATTTCAAATGGACGTTTTGTGATTTTTTGCATCGACAGATGGACGAAGTTACGTTGATTTTGGGATGGACACCGCCGAAATTTTCCATGGTGTTGAACGATGATGCTGGGTCATGGTTTCAACGTATAAAAATTGGTTGTTAAAGTGACGAAAATCAAGCGACAAAATTTAAATCAACGTTGCATCGGTAAGCCGACAATATTTTGTCGATATGTCACCAAACATTCATCGAAATTTGTAGTCAAATATAGTAGTGTCTGCAAATCCATATCGAGAAAGGAGCCAGTCCTCCCATCCACCAAGGTATTATGCTAATATTGTACAAGTATGCTCTGGCATTGAACCCCGTGGCAATCTTTTGGTGGGAAGAAATGAAAACCCTGTCGTATTGAAGAGGTTAATAAGGAACAACCTATGTATGAAAACCCCGTCGTTGTTAAAATCTCGATTGAGGAACCTAACCCCCATCTACCTCCTAATGTTGCTGCTAGGAGAGTGCTTATTACTACTAAAATTCAATCTCTGGTGGCCAATGTTTCCAACCCTTCTACTCCCGTGTCGTAGAAATGTGAGAAAAAATAACTTTTGAAATTTAGCTTATTATAGCCACACATGAAAAAAGAAAACATTCACCTTTGTTGCTGAAACTTCCCAAGGTGAAGAAACCCCAATGTGACTTAAACCTTAGGGATTCCATCAATATCATTGAGGAAGGGACTCAAAATGAGGAGGAGAAGGAGTCTCTGTAGGGGCAGGGGAGTGGTGGGAGTGGAGGAAGACGGTCAACCCGAATTACAAAAGCTGCCTCGAAGGATAAAAAAGGGAAACAAAAAATGACTATGAGTGAAGAGGAGGAACTAGAGTATGAAGAATTTGAAGCACAGGAGGAAGATGATTAAGAGGATTTGGATTTTGAGAATACGGCTTATGATATGGGTGAAGAAAGCTTGGAGGAGGACAAGGATGAGGAAGAACAAGTTGAACAATTTGAGGATGAAAAGGAGGAAGAAAATGTGCAAGAATTTGAGGATTTGGGTATGGAAAATAAAATTGAGGACGCAAGCAATGAAGTTTTAAAGAGCAGACTAACTTTCATGCCGGTTCAGTTTGAAGATATGGAGAAGGCTCTGATTACTCTCATGAGGGTAACAAATATATTGATGAGGAGGGTGATGTTGGGTGCGACTTTTCGGGAATTCAAAATCACCAAGAAGCTGAGGAAATAGGGGAAAACGAATTCCTTGAAGATTCTAGATGAGGCAGAGGGACTTGATTGGAGAGATTATATTTCTCTCATGGGAGAGTATGGGGACCTATTAAAGAAAGGCAAATAATTTCCTCTTGGTGCTGCTCTGTTGTTTTTTGTCATTTTGCTTTAATCTCTTGGACTGCTATGTTTTTATGGTTATGTTATGGTGGAATACCACTTGGGACACTGTGAAATTAATTAATGGTTTACGTAGATCTAAGTATGCTTCTAGAATCTTACTATTTTTGATTAGTACTGGCTGGTCTATGGTTGCTAAGGTTAATACTGGCTTGTGAACTAATATTGTTGTTTTTTGGTTTGTTGGCGGTGTTGTTTCCCACCTTATCTCTATCTATTTTTGTCTGTTGTTGTAACCATGGGATCAGGGCCCTTCCCTACTTATCTAATCAAAAACATAGAAAACTACTACAATATTTTAAAAGAATCCCATTATCAATTAAATTTAAAAAAGCCCCAAGCCTCAAAAAACAAAGTTACTTAGATTTGAGAAGTACAATGACAAAGGAGATCCTAATAGTCATGTATCAAGTTATACAACATTGTGTAGTGACTTCATCTTTGAAGATAAGCTACTAGCTAAACTCTTTCCTAGGTCATTGAAAGACATGGCCTTGGAATGGTTTTTCTCATTTTCAAACAACTCCATAAATTCATTAAATGAAATGGTTTATGCATTTCTTCAACAATTTCAAGTAAAAATTGGACCTAAAATCACATTAACTGATTTAGGGCATTGTAAATAAGGGAAACATGAAAAGGTGATAGATTTCATAGGATGATATCAGTTACTTTATTCACAAATCAACTATACTCTTCCTAATGTTGATGTTCAAAGAGTGTTCATTGGAAATTTTTAACCTAGCATTAGGAATAATATATTGCTAATGAAATACCCATCCTTTACACACTTGTGTATGACTCTTCATGACTACCGGTCATCAGTTATTTAGTATGAAAGAACATCTTCATCTACTCCTACTAAGCAATCCAAATTCATGCCTCAAAACAACTATCAACCATTCAAGAAGAAAAATAAGATCTTTATCAAAATAAACACACCTCAAACAACTAACAATGTTGAGCCACAAGTCACAACCATAAGTCAAATCCTTATCAATTTAGGCAAAAAGATAGAGAATTTACCCAATTTCCCGATTCTCTAATTAAATCATGTTGCAACTGTTAAGAAAGAACCTAATCCAATTACCTTCGATTAGACCCATGGACACAACCAAACCTTTGCCTCCAAACTTTAACTCAAAATAATTTGTCAATATCATCGTACATTCTTGGACACGATATTGAATGGTGTATGTGTCTTAAAAATCATGTGCAAGACCTCATTAATTCTAATCATATCTAGTTGGCTGATGTTAATGATAAGGGAAAAAATTCAGTTGCCCACCGCATCAAAATTTACAAAATTTCACCAATCCAATTCCAAATCATGCATCCAAATTTGTGAAAGCTTGTGATTACTAGAACGATTTTGAGAATGGTCTAAATGATAAAAGTAATGCTATATATGTTCAACCTCATAAGGTCCAAACCACTTTGTTACCCGAAATTGCTTTCACACACATTGATGCATCTATAAATGCACCTGATGGTCCTCTTTATATCACTAGATATATAAATGAAAAACCTATGCTAGGGACACTTATTGATCCCATGTGCCTAGAGAATATGATCACTGAGGAATTCTTGTTTATGCATGAGCTTTATCAAGATTCTTATGAAAAATCGAAAGCATGGTTAAAAAAATCATGATGGTTTTGCTCGCCCTATGATAGGTTCAATCACTCTTCCACTTAAAGTGGGACCAAGACAAATTGTATAATTCTCCATCATCCCAACATCAAACCAATTCTATGTGAAACTAGGTTATACATGGCTATGCTCTATAAATTTCATCCTGTTGGTTATCCACAAGTGCCTAAAGTTCTCATTCAAAAATTAAATATATAGTGCATCATAGTGGATTTAATCCTTTGGCTTCCCAGAGAAACTTTTTATTGGACTATTTTTTTGCCTCAACCCATGAAAACTATTAAACCATGTGAAGATTTATTTTTTTGGTCATATAAAAAATTTAAGGCAAAGCACATAACAAAGTTATCCCTTAGAAATATTCCTAAAAATGATAATGCTATGGTTGTTCATCCCACCCCATAAGTTGTGGATGAACCCATGTCCAAAGAAAATACCCATACAAGTACACAAGCCATTTATGTTATAGTTCCCCCACCAATATCATACAAAATACCAAGATACAATAACATGATTACCTTTGAGCCACCAAAAGAGAAAAAAATCTATAGACCTAAGGAGAAAGTAACTTCACAACTCCCGGTAGTCCCTTCAGTTCCTCCTCCAAGGGAAGAAAAGAGACCAATGGTTGAGAACCCCACTCTTACACCTTAACAAATTGAAAACCGCACAAGAAGAAATAGAAATGCTAAAGAGCATAGGCGTAGATATCATGCTATTTCTCATCAATTGGATGAAGACAATAAAACATTACTTGATGATCAAAATCCTATCCAAACAAATCAAGATGAATTACAACTTTCACCAAAACATGAAATTGAACCTTATATTTCCTAACCAAAACAAAGAGTGAAACAAGAACATACAACTAACATTGTCATTAAACCACCCATTGTGATAAATTTGGATGACGAGGATGAAGATTCTAAGGTTGATGAACAAGTGTATGATCAACTATCTCTATCTCAAAGTCTATGGATTTAGATGGGGGAAATTGTGATGATCCTCCTAATGAAATTGAATCACCACGTGTTGAACCTGGTGATACTCCTAGTATGACACTTGTAGTCCCTTTGGATAGTTGTCCACCTTCCATATATGATGAACAAGATTGGGATGTAGACAATTTTATTTAGATTGACTTGCATGTGCGATAATCCTTTTTGTTTTCTTTATGTGTTATTTTCGTTTGCTTGCACGTAATGTGATCTCCTATGCTGTGTTGTTTGGCATGTCTTTATGTTTATGATTTTTCTTTGGAGGACCCTTGTTGCTCCATTGGCACATGGATACAAAGAAAATGAATCTATTGTTAAATTCATCTATTTGTATCTTCATTCTTCTTTATTTTGTAAGCATTGTTCTTTTTTGTATTGTGTTTTCCTTTTGGGGATGATGCAAGGCATTGAGACATTTAGGTCTCTTCCATGTTCACCCAAAAGCTTATTTTTTTCTCTAATATCCTTCTTCCATTGTGTTCATAGTTCCATGAGTATTTGGGGAATGATGTCAACTCTGAGCTCATTTAAATTTTAGTAGAAAAGATATATACTGATCCTAGATCTATGGATCCCTTATGTGTTCATCTTTGTGTTGTTTGTGGCATTATATTTGGGGAAAATTATTATCATGAGTTGGATTCATTTGGAAACATATCATTAGAATAGGTCTTTCCAAATAATCTCTCATGACCTTATCACATGGAATTTATCATTTTTCTACCTTAAATCAATTGCTCACAACATGGTGTTTTTCAATTACTTTAAGGTGGTGGTATAGAATCCATTATTTACTTCACTTTGTTCACACACATTGGACTTGGTGATGCATTGGTATAACACTTTGATAATTTTTGTAGCACCTTATCAGAGTTATTGGGACTGTAGCTCTTGGTATGGTTAACATGAGCACACACCTAGTGAAAATCGGTCCTCAATAGTCCTTGTATGTTTCTCCTTTTTCAACTGTATTTGAAAGGCTCACCTAGTGAATATCAGACTTCACTAGCTCACGATGCCTTTGGTTCATGGTTCACCTAGCAAATATCAGACTTTTCTGGCTCGTGAGTCATGAACACCTTGGGTATGGATCCTAGCATAACATAATTTTCTAGTCCTTGATTGTCCTACCCTCTTTTTGTTTTGTATTTTGTCATGTATGTTTTGTGTTGTCATGCTACATTACATGCATGTGTGTTCCCTTGTCTTTATGTTTTCTTTCCATAGGATCTTAAATCATGGGGGCTTGTGCACTCCCCTAGATTCATTGTCATCCTATCTCTTCAATATTGAGATAATCAGACCCCTCTTGGCATATTTTCTACTTTAGAGTGAGTTAATGAATAAGTTCATACTCTCATTAAAGTGGGGGCTAAATGTAACATTGTAAATTTTTACCCTTGATAATTTCATACTATGTTTTCGCCCCTTAAGTGCATGGACCTAATTGTACATCTAATATCCTAAATTATGCATCTTGTGGCTCATTTGGATATTTATCAAGAAAACCCATTTACAAAATCAAGGCAAACATTTAATATTTTTCTCCCGACACTTTACCTCCCAAAAAGTAGGGCTAGGATAGTCTCTCTAGGCAACTTACTCCCCTATTTTACCTCCAAAATTTAATATGTCAGAGTTGGCATTTTATTATTTAAATTTCAAATGTCAAATGTTGGGTCAAGATTTAATTTTTGAGAAATTAGATTAATTGCTTATAAATACCTAGTCATTTCATCATTTGAAAACTAAGTTGGATAATTTATGATCAAGAAATTTTTGGAGAAATTATTACCAAGTCAAGAGAATTCAAGAGAATATTTATTGTAGTATTTCAGTATTGAAGCATCATGTCAAGTTTCATGTGAATTTTTCATGTTTATGTTATCATTTTGTTTGTGAGGACTAACCCTTGTAGGTCTTCCAAGAAATCAAGACAAATTGCAATCAAGCCTTGAGGTGATGTGCATGAATTCAACCCTTCAAGGAAAATAAGATTTGGGTGGTGATTTGCAGTCCATTGAACTGATTCATCATTCATTTATCATTTAGCCTCTTTCCCTCAAAGGGATAGGTTCTCTTTTGTCAAATTTTCCATTGTGGAGGTGAAAAAACCAACATGGGGTTTGAATAAGGAAAGCCCCTATATGAAAAAACCTTCATCTCTCTTTGAATGTGCAAGTTTCAGATCTAAAGAAGTTTAGAGGAAGATTAAAGATCAATTATTCATTGTTGTATTCAAACCCTACAACTTGAAAACATACTGAAGCTTAGTTATCTTAGCACCTGATGAAAATACGATAGTGAGATACGAAAGAAAGAAGACTCTAAAGGATTGTGAAATTAGATTCTAGATTCAATTACTATGACATAGTCACCCTAGGTGAATTGGTCCTCAAAAATTAGCTCTAGATTCATAACACAGGTGTACAAAACTTTGCTTCTCCTATTTCTATACTCTGAATTTTTTTGTGACTTTCCAAATTTATTTTTTTTGCATTAGAATAGGTCATTTACATCATTTTTTAGTTATATCATCATATTACATAAAAAATCCATTTCTAAGCCCTTAAATTCAAATCCTAACATTGGTTGGCTCACCTTTTGGGTTGCAAGTCAATATCCTATCCTAGTCAATCTTGATTTTAATGATAAGAGGCCTCCCCGCCATCATGGAAAAGTAAGACCTTGTGGAAATACAAGGTGAATTCCCAGGGTTTCACTTTTTCACCTTATCAATAAATTGGATGGTGATCATTTCCTATTTATTACATTATATGTTATTTATTGGTAAAGGAAAATGAATGATTTTAGAACTAAAGTCTTAGCTTGCAGCTAAATTTGAAATGAAATATATTGGTACAATTAAATACATTCTTGGGATAGAAATAAAAATAGATAGAGTGATTAGAAAGCTATGGCTTGGCCAGAGTAAGTATGCCAATTCAATTTTATAGAGGTTTAATATGTAGGATTGTATACCATTGTTTGTTCCTTTTACAACTGGAACAAAGTTATCTACTTTAGATTGTCCAACATCTCCATCAGAGATGGAATACATGACCAAAGTACCTTACTGGATTGCAGTTGGAATTTTGATATATGCTATTGTTTTCACTATACCATACATTGCCCAAGCAATGGGAGTTCTTTCTAGATATATGTCTAATTCTAGTAGAAATTATTGGGATATTGTTAAAAGAGTCCAAATATTTGTGGGTACCTCAAAGTATTCCTTGTGTTATCATGGAAATATGGTGGGAGATGGGAATTCCATTGGTATTCATGGTTATGTGGATTCAGACTAGGTAGGTGATATTGATAGAATAATATCCACCAGTGCTTATGTGTTTACTTTATTTGGTGGAGTAATTAATTGGATGAGTAAGAGACATTTTGTGGTTGATTTTTCCACTGAGTATATGGTAGCTTGTCCAACATCTCCATTAGAGATGGAATACATGACCAAAGTACCTTACCGGATTGCAGTTGGAATTTTGATATATGCTATTGTTTTCACTATACCATACATTGCCCAAGCAATGGGAGTTCTTTCTAGATATATGTCTAATTCTAGTAGAAATTATTGGGATACTGTTAAAAGAGTCCAAATATTTGTGGGTACCTCAAAGTATTCCTTGTGTTATCATGGAAATATGGTGGGAGATGGGAATTCCATTGGTATTCATGGTTATGTGGATTCAAACTAGGTAGGTGATATTGATAGAATAATATCCACCAGTGCTTATGTGTTTACTTTATTTGGTGGAGTAATTAATTGGATGAGTAAGAGACATTTTGTGGTTGATTTTTCCACTGAGTACATGGTAGCTACTCATACTTGTAAAGAATCCATTTGGCTTAAGAGATTGTGTTAAGATAATGGAATTAACCAAGGTATAGTGACAAATTATTTTGATAGTCAGAGTGCAATATTACTACCTAAGAACTTGACATTTCATGCTAGAACCAAGCACATTGATGTACAATATCATTTTGTTAGAGATATGGTCGAGGATGGAAAGGTGAAGCTGGTTAAGGTAGAGACCTTGATAAATGTTCTAGATTCTTTAACTAAGCCTATTAGCATAGAGGAATTTAGATGGTGTTCAAATTTTATGGGCCTCATGGCCCCCAGTAATTAAATTATAGTGTCGATACCCCCTTTGCTCCTGTAAGGTGTTCAACAAGTGGGACAATGCTAGGAAAATAATGTATTAATCTTGCAATTACATGAGATTACTATTTATAGTAAGTTTACATTTGAGAACAAATTGATGTAGAATTTTCCCCAAATCTTCAAATTGGCCAAATAAGCATCCTCGTAAAGTTTCGCTGCAAGATCATGTCTGGATTTGAAGATATTAAAGTATTCATTTTTCAAAGTACCAAAGTCCATTTTGAAGGCCTTAGAGGAAATTTTTGGGCTTAAAAGTGTCATAACTAACATAGTGAGTTGCAACTTGAGAGATCACTTTATGAGCTTTTTGACGATTCAAATGGTTCATCAATCAAACACCTAGATCAAAAGTTATGGCCTCCAGAAGTTGGGCCTCCTAAAATGAGAGATGTAAAAAAGTGTTGGACACATAAATGATATGTAAATGGGGAGTTACATGTGGTGGTGTGTTTTTAGAAACATAATAGGCACCGATTATTGGAGATAAAGATGTGTGCCACTTTTTATGTGGTTTTAGCTCATGGTTTTGTAATATCATTTGATAGTTTCATGTATGGTATATCTTATATATTAGGTGATGGAGGTTGTGTGTAAGATTCTTATAGCTATTGAGATTCCTCTAGATATTTGGTTGGTGATACTTCTATGAGAAAGCTTTCTCTGTAAGTATATTATAATCTTGTTGATTTTTGAATAATATATTGGATGGATTTTAGAGTTTTTACATTGCAGATAAGAGAACAACACTTTTGACTCTGTTTTAGTGCCTTCATCTATGGGATTAGTGCCTCTACATCTTGTATTTTGACAATTTTCTTGTAGGTGTCCCAAATCAATGCCTATGCATGCTACTTCAGCACCTACACTTCTTCAATACCTACTAGGCTACTTCAGTGCATTCGTTGGATTAACACCTACATTGCTTCAACACTTTTTGCTGGTTCATCACCTTTTCTTTTTAGACACTTTTTCTTATTTTAGCACCTCTATTTCACAGAGCAATTCTTCTGCTGGTTTAGCGCCTCTGCTCTGTGTTTTGGTGTTTATAATTTTTTCCTAATTTTCTATCAATTTTTCAAATTTTCCTTATTTTTTGGTTAGTAATCAGTTGTACAATTGTGTCCAAGACCTGAAAAATAGAAACTAGACTAATATTTTGGTGCATGAATGCTTGTGAAAGAAGTTGTTTTCATCACTAGTTTAGTTGCACTAAGTTATACTAATGGGAATCAATCTTTGTATCCTTTACTTGTGAGGCCCTCTTAAGTGTATTCTATCTCCTCACACCCTTGGGTGATCTTGGAAATCAAAATCTTAAGTTGGTCTCTTTTTCTTTTTTCATCATTGTAGCCCAAGGAACCTAATGTGTGTATGCTTTCCCCTTGCACCTCATGTAATCTTGGGTTATAAAAAACACTTGGATCATTCCTTTTAGGAGGCATTCTTGGGGATTTCATTACCTTAAGGGATGACCTCAACTCTTTTGTTCGGAAAGAGTAAATAGTGGGAGGTGAATCGAAAGACACCTCTCTTGGAAGTACGATCTTTTCATTCTTGGGTAAGCCCCCAAGAAATTTATACCTTGGAGAAGTGAAGGTGGAGAGTTTGTTACCCTCTCTTTCTAACTATTTGACATTAATCTCTTTCATCTATAAATTTGACCTCACATACCATTGAGGTATTTGAAGGACTCCTTAACAACCTTATTAATCCTAGTTTAAGACCATTCAACCATAGCTTATTGTGGTGCATGGTACAATATCATGCCTGAAGTTACTCACCATGTACTTTCTCTTGTCAATGCATCACATATCCCTTGGTAAGACCTTGTCCTTCTAAGGTAAGGGTTGTAAAGGTGGTACACGACCTTTGCATACCCTAGTTACCCATTCATTTTAAGGTATTAGTCTTTGGGTGGTGGGCCCATATTAAGTTTACACTCCCACTTGAACAATTCTAGGCTTGTGCAAGTGCTTGGAGTGCCTTCATGTCCAAAACTAGTGCTACCTATCAATCTAACTCCCTCTCAATCCAATTTGTTTATTTGGTATTTTCAAGTCCACCACTTAGTTAAGCAAGAAAAAAGCCTTCAATCCAATCCCTACCATCCAATTATTTCCTGCAAATCCTTCATCCATTCTTCCAATCCAATCCTTGGTCCATCCAAATCATCCTAAACATTCTAATAACACAAACAATTCAAGACCTAAGCCTATTTTAGTGCCTAAGATTCACCTTTTAGCACCTAAGTAAGCCCATTTTAGCTCTTTTGTTGGTTCACTGTCTAAGCATGCTATCTCAATGCTTGAAAAAATCCTATACAAAACCTCTTTGTAGTGCCTAAGTACCTTTTTCAGTGCCTAAACTGATTCAACACCTACAAAGGTTGCTTTAGTACCTGAGCAAAACCCATTCAAAATCAATAGTCCATCACTTGAGTCTCCCGTTTCAATGTCTAAGTTGATTCAACAATTAAGAAAGTTGCTTTAGCACTTGATAAGAATCCATTTAGAACCTTTTACACACCCAAGAACCCTATTTCAACACCTAATTTGGTTCAACACCCTTGCACTGTGCTTCAATGCTTGCATTATTTCACCTACAAAACCTAAACAATGGATTCCAAAAGATGATCATCTCCACTAAGTAGGTTAATTTTCATTAATATTAACCATAGATAGACCTAATTGAATAATAATCATCCCTAAACATCCCTAAACCATCCCTAATCATCCCTAAACCACCCCAAACATCCCTACACCATCCAAATCACCCTAAACCTATCCTAAATCAATCATCCATTCCAAAAGCACAACTAGGGTCTCCTTTAGTGTCTCTGCACCTTTTTAGATAGTTCATTTAGTTTACCCAAAAAAATCTCTAGGGGATTTTGCCTTGAACCCTTATATATGGTAGATCGCATTCGTCCCCCCACACACCCTGTTGTTGTGGTAGGCATCCTGATCCCCTTTGGGCTACCAAATATTTTATTTTAATCACCCTCATTATCTTTAACCACCCTCATCATCCCTAATCACCTTCATCATCCCTAATCTCATATGCAATCACTCTCATCATCCCTAATCTCCACTCTAATCACCCTCATCAACCCTAATCACATCCCTAATCACCCCCATCAACCTTAATATCATCCCTAATCCCATATCTAATCACCCCATCAACCCTAATCACCCCTAACCTCATTTTCCATCTTCATCCTTAATTCTTATTCTTATAATCCCCAATCCATTTCTAATCCATCATCCTAATTTCTATATTCATCCAAACCCAAATCCTCCTCCAAATCTAATCAAACCTCATCCTTTAATCTTACATCAACCACATCCTAATCCACCTCTCAAATCACCCTTTTATCCCAAATTTGAGCTTAACCAAATCCAAAATCTAAGCTTTAATTAATCCCCCACCCAATCCAATTTATCCCATCCAATCTATCCTAATACCCTTTCACCCATCCCAATCCAATACAACATCGTGTCTTCTTTTTATACCTCCCCACCAATTCATGATGATGATGAGGTTAGTCTTGTTGGCCAACTTGAATATGGTACTTATGAGGATAATAAGAGTTTTTTTGATCAAAAGGACCTATCCCCATCACAAGTTTCATCCTCACCAACTGCTTCAACAATGAAAAAGATGCCATGCTTAGATAATTCCTTAGTATTGGTGCTAAAATTCCATCCCCCAACCTCAATTCAATCCCAACCCATCTCCTATTGCTTATCCTTCCCCTTCCTTTGAAAAGGAAAATGAATCCTCTATCTAAAACTCTCCTCCAACCCCATTCACATCTCAAATCCCCATCTCCAACTCCTTTTCAATATCTGCATCCTCATCCTCCATTTACCAATCTATGGAATCTTCCAATTCTTATTCCACTTGTTCATATCCAACATCCTTACAATCCACATCACCCCAATCTTACAAATCCACTTCATCTCATGTCTTTCATGGTGTCCTCCAAGGACTATTAGTCAAGGAGCCTAATTCACCACCTCCAAATTTTTTTGTTCTACCTTCCCATTTCATGCATCCACTTCCATTCCCCAAATAAAAATCAACCCCAATTCCCTTAACCTCATGAATATTCTATCCCTCCATCTACCCAAGTTGAAGAGTTTAATTGACCTTCATCACCTCTTACACCATCCATACCAAATGAACAATCTCAACCCATGAGTCCAAAGAATGCTAGCATGGATCACTCTCTATATCAAGAAAAAGGTACCCCTCCCACTCCATGTCATGATCTTGTTCCATCTCTAAATCAAGAGAAAAATATCACTTCCATCCTATCCAATGATGCTCTTCTATCTCATAATCAAGAGAAAAATATCCCTTCTATCCCATCCCATGATCCTCTCCCCTCCCATGATCCCCTCCCATCCACTCCATCATATGATCCCTCTCCAAGTCAAGATCAAAATATCCCTTCATCTCCATGTCATGATCCTAATCCTCTAAAATATCCCTTCACTCCTCTCCCAGCTACCCATGAATGCCACACCTAGCAAATGGGTTCTTTCACTTTCATCTAATATAGATTACTCCAAGAACCTATAATTACCTCCATATGACATCCCCCTCCAAATGGACTCACCTCTTGTTTCCAAAAAAACAAGTTTCCTATTGGAAAAGAGGATTTGTCAACTTATGTATTATCAATGCAAAGAGTTAGGCCTCCACAAGCAAGGAATATTAGAACCCATCCAAATCCAAGAAAATCCTAATTTTATGGCCTTGGCTATCAAGCTCAAGATGTTGGTACTCCTCCCAAATCCCAAATCCTCAATATAAATCCAAGCATCCACATCCCCATCCTCCAAATTGATCTTGGGCCCTTATATTACAAAGCCCAAGCCTTTGAATCCCTTCCATCCATTTTGGGTCCCTATATCCCAAAACCAAGTCCTTCATCTCTTCCATCCATCTTGGGTCCTTACATTCCACCACCCATCACCTCAAATCCCAAATCAAGATCAACAAGGGCACACATCATTGAATCCCTTCCAACATATTACTTACATTGACACATCTATAAGACCTCCATATTATTACTTTCCATCCACCAATCCCATTTATATTGGAAGCAATTTGGATGCCAAATCTAAAAATAATCAACCCAAAAATCTACATATATTCAAGGATCACCATGTCCCATCAAAGAGACAAGTAAAAACTATAAAAAATATGATCCAAAAGAAAAAATTAAATCCAAAAGGCCACGAAGGCCCATGAAGCAAAAATAAAAAACCATGTGGATTCCCAAACTTCTCATAGAAGCAATGAATCTCAAAGAGCAATCAAAATTTTCATCCAAACTTGCTAATCCGATAGCTTCATCCACTTCTAAGTCCTCCAATCCTCCATCTTCCAAATCAATTTTGGGCCCTTATGTCCCAAAATCCATATATGCTCCATCTAAATCTCCAAATTCAAAATCCACTTCTCCTCTACAACTCCACCACACATTTAAGGTGTGTTCCAATGTTGATCTTGCCAACATTTCTATCCACTCATCCACAAGTATTCAAACCCTTCATCCATTATCCAAAATTCATCCCCCATCATCCTCCTTTAATCCAAGTCCTTGCATAAATTCATTTTATCTCCCTTGCTATCATTTTACCAATGTTTATGAGCATACCTCCCACTTTCCATGGTACATTATAACACATCATCAAGGGATGCCATACATGGAACTAGATTCTTGAGTCCTTCCTCCATCTCCTTATCATCCATCCACTATCTTGTAGATCCACTTATCCACATCCTTATCCTCATTCTTTTTCATCCTTGTTATTCCCAAAAGTTTTAAAAAATGAAAAAAAAGTAGAGAAATCATTTGTCCAATGGTGAAAACCACTTCTTGTGGCACCTTGGGAAAGTATAGTGATGAAAAATTGGTAAATAAGCATCATGTGTAATCCCCCATCTATTTTCACTCTACTCTTGGGGGAAATATTAATACATATCACATCCTATCCACACCTTCCACTACCCTATCCATCATCCTATTTGAGTTTATCCCCCTTTCCATCCTTTGATCTTGACAAAGCTAAGGATCTTCATTAGCATCACATATCCTACCTAGATTATGCTATCCATAGCATTCATCTCATATCCCTCATCCTATCCAAATTCATCCACCCTTCCCATATTTGATCTTGATAAGGAGCCTCCATACTCTCCTTCCTACCATACCTTATTCATATCCTTTATTATCCTCCATCCCATATTCCTTATCCTATCTCCATCTCTCCATCATATCAAATTCATCCTCTCTTTTTAGCCTTTATCTTGATAGAGAGCTAGGGAAAAAATATCCATGCATTCTTTGGATAAGGCAAGCCTGACTCTCATTTCTATCCATGTCTCTTATACACTATCCTTCCATCTCATGCATATTTTATCATCTTCCATCCTCCACTCCATAACCTCTAGTGTGGGGCATCTTGTTCCTTTGCAACATAGTCTTTGGAGATCCCCCCTCCTATCCTCTTATCTCTCATCACCTTTCATCCATCCACTTAATCCCCCCATCTCCTATCCAAGCAATCTTCCTATTCTTTCATCGGGTCCTATCAATTCCCCTATCCTCCTCCAATCTTATCATATCCAATCCATTTGTTTTCTATCTACCATCTGATCCTATCCCATCCCATCCATTTATCATCTATCTATCCCACCTAATCCATTTTATCCTCCATCCATCCTTCTAATCTAATCCATTTATTATCCCAATCAATCCATCTAAATGTAATCAATCCTAATCCATGCAATCCAATCTTTCAATCTAGCCCATCATGCAAAAATAATCCATCATTTTAATCCAAATCAATTGAAATCCATTGATCCATTAATCCAATGAATCCATGTGTTGTTCTTATATTCTTTAACAACACAATCCTTGGGGTACACATTGTTCTTATCGTTAACTTTGCTATCCCCATAATCATCAATCAATCAAAGGGGCATTATCCTAGTTTATTTTTGGTTTGTTGTGCATGATTTCTTGTTGCTTGCATGTGTTATCATTGTTTGCATATATCATGGTCTTTGCACTCTATTTCCACAAGAGCATCATGGTCTTCCATATCATGGTGTTATAAGGTATATATGTTTTCATTTGACTTTTTTGATTACATACTTGGCATATTGTCACCTTGGTCCATAATGTCAAATACAATATCAAATCTAGGTTGCTTTTATTGTTGCAACATGATTCATATCCACCACTTCTCTTTACCCATCTATCTTAATTTCATCCTCTAGTCCTCTCCATTTTGAGGGAACACCTATGTTCTTAGAACCCTCATATCCTCTCAAGGGGGCATAACTACCTCCTCATCATCGTTCCTCATCTTACCAATGGTTGGGGTATTATACACTAGTCCTCGTCCCTTTCTATCCACTATATTTTACTCTTCTTTGATACAATGCCACTCCTTACATTCGTGATGCTATATTAAATAGGGGCAAAATGTAGACATCTAAATATGTCCATACCCGACCACACTTGAATTTACCCCATTATATCTATTAATTAATTAAATAATATTTATTTATTAAATTCATCCTTATCTCACCCTTAATTAAATAAATTTACATTTATTTAATTAAATATAATCCTAGCCCCCAAAACTTCCAAATAAATTAATACCTACTTAATTAATTTATTTAGGCTAATTAACCTTCATTACCATTTTCTTATTATTTAATTCCACCTCACCATAAATCCTTGTCCATTCAATCCTAGCTTTTGAATCCATTTACATGGATCAAGATCTAAACTTGTCACCATGTGAAAAGTGTCTTAACCTACTTATCCTACCCCTTGTTCACACATGTGTGAGAATATTCTCTCACACATGTGAGGCCACCCTACATCTTACACATGTCATAGACATGTCTCTTTCATGTATTTTGAATGTGTGCTCAAACATGTGTGAGCACACCTTTCTCTTACACTTCATTTCCTCTTGTGATACTTGTCACAAGGCTAACCCTCCATCATCCCATTCAATATTGACCCCCCATTTAGTCAATGCATTTTGGCCATTGATTTCCCCCATCAACAATCTATAAATTAAGGCATTTTCTCTCATTTTTATAATCTACCTTCATCATATCCTTATGTTGTTGTTTTCTTCTATCAATCCTCAATCCCAACATCATGTTACTGGTATAAAAAACCACATTCCATCCAATTATAAAATCATCAAGGAGCACATCAATTAGACATGGGTGCATCTACTTTAGCTTAATCCATGAGGTGAGAAAGGTAAAATGTGAGATAATTATTCTTCATTTGTATTTATCTTTATATTTATGTCTTTTATCTTTTTATTAATCTTCATTTATATGATAGATTCATGGTGTAAATGAATACAAGTTGTAATAACATCTTGTTTGATCATATTACATTTCTTATAGTACTCTGCATACTTTGTTTTAAACAAATTGTAATTGATCCTATAATATAGTCAATTATGATGATGAAACAAACATATTTTCTTTCTCAAATATTTAATTCAATAATAAGCAAGTCAATATGACTTAAAAATGATGATGACATGGTGGTCTTCATCAAGTAGATCATATAATATGTAATAAATAAAACAATGTAATATTTTATAAATAAAACAATGTAATATTTTATAAATAAAACAATGTAATATTCAATAAATAAAACAATGTAATATTCAATAAATAAAACAATGTAATATTTTATAAATAAAACAATGTACCATTTTCCATGATTCTCAAAAAAGAGAAAAACAATAGTTATGCTCCTAAATATATACTAATGGGTGAGCTATTTTTTCTAGGTTTGCTCCCCAAAAAAATTCTTAAGATGACAACCACCTATTATAAGCAGGTTCATTATTAATAGGAACTTCAAGACTATCTTATTAAAGATTATCATATGATTACTAATGTATGTCATATATTCCCTATTCAAAGATATGACAAATAGTAAACTCATACAATACAATGATGACAAATTATCAATATAAGATACATTGAGAAAAAATCTTATCAACCTAGCTCATGAGGAATATAATTTATTTGAAGTTAAGGACAACCTTATTATCAAGAAAGAACCCATAAATTATGTTTTAATAACACACATTAATGGTTATACTGTATTTAATAAATACATCAAAAAAGATTTCAAATTTGTTAGTTTAGATCTTTTAAAATTTCTCGTGACCGTTAGTTATAAATATTAAACCAAACTTGAATGATACTATAATATTTTCAAGTTATCCTCATTTAATAATTTGGTTATAGTCTTAACATCTAAATAAGAAATAATATATTTTATTTATAAATATATTTTCTAATATAAGTTTTATAATGGTATGGGAAAAAATATCTCTCATAGTAATAAGTTTTGAAGTCTCCTTATAAGAAGTTTGGAATACATGTAATTTTTCCTTTATATATAAAAAAAACACATATCCTCAAATTTCTTTAAGAACTCTTTAAATTATTAACATTTATCAAATACTTTAACAATATTCAATAGAATTTTTTTATGGATGATTTTTCTTTAAAAATAGATAAATTTTGGATGATCTCAAATAACTATCATCACCATATCCATTATCTTGATTGATTTCCTTTGATGGTTACTATTTAAATAAGAATTGAATCTAAAAAGTGTTAAAAGTGCACAAATATTCTAAAGGTTAAAAAAATACTTTTTCTTTATTTAAGATGTCGTCTGTACCAAAAAAATTTAAAACACTAAAGAAATTGCAATACCATATGGATTATGTGATTGATTGTTTGCTTGTCAAATTAAAATGAATGCCAAATGTATGGCTGAAGCATGAGCGAGAATTAATAAAATGTCACAAAAAGAACAAAGCCAAGTCAAAGTAGTATAATAAGTTTGGGTATATCACTAAAAAATGTAAATGAAACGTATTGGGTAATAAAAGTCCAACCATTTGATTAGGCCAAATGACTTAGCTTGGTGACATGACATAAGGATGATGTTATAGATTTAATTAATGAGCACATGAATTTACATTTAAAGTGAGGCATCTTCAAATACTTTCATTTTGAATTCATTTTTCATTTATATGTAGAATTTTTTTTATATATTGATGACAAGAATAACAATATTGAATTATGTTTAATTGTTTGTATCTAGACATAATGTTAATACAATTGTAAGACAATACAAGCATTGATAGCTGAAATACGAAGTCTACCCAAATATGGGATGCACCTTGGACTCTATTTATTAACTAATTGAAAATAAAAACATGATATATTCTGATTATTAATTAACTAGCACTCACACCTTAGTGGGCAGTACTTGCACAGGTAATGCTTGCGCAGGCTGCGCAGCAGGGTACTCCCTGCTTGGGCAGCACGCCAGTGCAGGCTGCGCTCAGCACAAAGCCTCTTTTTTGGAGAAGTGGCGGGAAAGCACCCCAAAAAAATGGTGAAAAATGATGAACGGCTGAGATTCGTTTAATGGCAAGCAAATTGATATCAACCATTGATATGAAAAATTAGTTTTGCCTTTTTCAAATAGGATACGCCTTCGGCGTAATTAATGAAATCAATCAAAGATACATTCTGATTTCTAAATAGACGGAGTGGGAGGAGGGAGGACTGGAGCAGGGGGTACAGGGGAACGGAGGTGGATCTAATCTAGTTGCATGGAGCCATATCAATTTGGGTGACCCAAACCGTTCTCTATCGTTCTGATGATGGATCATGGAGTGTGCTCCAAAATATTGATAGAAAAAAACTTCAACACAATCAAATCCAGAAACAATACTTACAAACAATATGAATCGTAGAAACTTGATATCATTAATGTCTATATTGTACAAAAAAAAAACAAACAAACAGCTAGTTCGTAAAAATATTAGCAGATGAATCCAAAAAACAGAAAAGCTGTAGGAACTCCCTGATTCTGAGTGCCAGGCTGTAGGTTCATTCTATAAGGTTTGTTATTATGTGCAGTTTCAGAGGTTCTCCGTCGGATATGCTGCTAGGCTATCCATGGAACTATCCTGGGTGGCTCAGGCTTATTCAAAGGCTTAATCAAATCTAGAGTTGTCTAGAACGGAGAGCCGTCTATTCTATAGCTATGGTTCGATTCGTCTCCGTATCCGGATTCCCTCTCGGCATTATGATGAACGGGCTGAATGTATTGGACGTAGAAACGTGCGGCTAATTCCTCTCATCCATAGCTGGCGAGGTCCTCGCCCGCCCTACAGTCCCCCAACCCACCCCGGGCGACCCGGGGATAGAGGTGGGGCCTTTCATTCCCTTCTATGGTTGCTAGCCCCCTTCCGTGGGGGGGACCTTCTCTATTTAAGTGGGCAGTTTGGTCTTCACTCTCCCATATAGAATAGGGTGGACCCATCAAGTGGATGGGAGGATGAAGGTAATGGGCTGATTTTCAACTCGTTTCAAAAAGATAGAATTGAGTATAGAGGAAATGGGGCTGATTATCACTTTCTAGAAGAAATAATAGTCTAGTATAGAGGAAAAGGCCCACTTTATCATTCCCACCATTTTGAGAAAGAGGTGGGGCCTCTCTTCCTTTCTATAGTTGCCAACCATTATAGTATTCATCTTTTTTACATTGATGAGGTATAGAGTTATTGGACAATTGCAAACCCTAGAAGGAGGAAATTTTATGTGAGGAATCAAATTGTAGTGCAATATAAATTTTCAGTATGACATACCCATTAGAGATCAATCAACTCTTTCAATCATATTCAACAAATAAAGTTTGTATGCCCTCCTCATTGATGATATATATAGGACCAAATAATTAACCTCCATAATCATCTATCTTTCTAATTTCCAAACACATTTTCATTCTCCTTCACACTATTTCTTGAAAAAAAATTGTTATAATCAAGAATGATGATCTTGCCTACTAGTCACCTTTGATACTTCACATAAAGGTATCACCCATGCATAAATTTAATTAAGCCTAGACATTATATTAATAAATCTTACAAAGTGTAAAAGACAAGAATATCACAAAATCAAATGTGCCTCCAATTTTAATTGACCACATTTATCCACTAAACTAATGTCTCTTGACATACATGACATCTAATGATAATTGCCTATGTTCCAAATGACACATGAGGCCCTAAATACATATCGTTGACCATACCCTTAGTTATTCTAGTCATACCCTTTTGCATCTAAAGTCATACCTTTCAATATCAAAGGTATATTGTTTCATAACCTTAGTCATATCATTTTAGATTTTTAATTCCAAATTATTCTTATATATTTGTCTTACTCAAATATTATACATACAGACATACATACATACATACATACATACATATGTATATGTTCCCATTTTTTTGTATTTTAATTGAATATATATTATTTTTGTAATAGTTTGAAAAACTTATGGTAAGATGCTTGAAGAGGAGATAAAGAGAACATTTGACTCGTGGAAATGTAAAAGCAAGAAGGAGATGGTGATACTAATTGAGTATAAATGTTGATTGAATTTGATAGTATAAACAAAATTATTTAATCATAGTATGTGCAAATAGGAAAAAATATTGAGACTTGCATTAGGAGTGTCATTGACGGGGACGTGATACTAAAAAATAAATGGAATAAACATGGTGAGACAATTTCACCATGGGATAATAGAAAACCAAAGTCTCAATAATGAAGGAAAATAATAATGAAGATGGATATAGAAGTGCACTTTTGCATATCTCTAATGTAGAGGAATTTTATAAAGTCATAAGTATTTCTAAGAGAACTTACTATAATTGATATTTCCTTACTGAACTTGGTAAGGGGATCTTGCCTACTATGATGAGAATTTTTCCTTTCTTCAATAAGTCTAATAATTAGTTTACTATATTATACTCTTATCTAGTGATTTAAATGATACTTGTTATAGATGAATCTATTATGAAAATCCAAACATAGATTGATCATGTCGATAGCTATGATTTTATTAAATTAATATCTATATTGAGAGCATACTATAATACCATAAGGGTTGAAGTTTCATTGTCTTTTGATAATATTAGTTAAGTTGATTTTAACAATGTATAGTGTTCCATAGATTATTGTTGAACACTTTAGTATATTTTAATAGTGTAGGTACTTGAAAGAATATGAAATATAAATCATATGAAAATCGCAAGCATTGTCATAAATACTAGTGAATACTAAATAAATATTATGAAATATTTTTTGATTAAGGAAAAAATAGGTTTTGAAGGGGCCCCGAAACCCTTTAATAGTAGAAAAAGATAGAGTAAGACATTAAAATTTCAACAAAAGATACAAAGATGCCCAAAGAGATAAACCAAAGACCAACGAAGAGGCAGCACAACAAAAAACCAATAGGAAACCTAAGCCAGATTTCTCAAAACTTCAACAATTTCCTTTTCCAGGTTATCCATATTGATAATAGCTTTCTTCATCTCCTGAATGTCCATAGGAGTCTTGTCATCTTCCTTTTCAATTTTTCTTTGGTACCTTTTCTTTGCCCGACCCCTTCAGCTTGAATCTGCTCTTTATCATCCTCAACCTCCACCACGACTTTAACCTAATGAGCTCTTTCCAAGCTCTCGACCATCATATTCATAGTGATGGTCATGGATTTAAGGATTTTATGACTCATTTCTATAACTTTTTGAATAGAATCTCTTATTCTTTATCCTCCCCTCCATATCAAAAAGCTTCCCATCATGGTTGTTCTTGAAGAGCTCTAGGTCCTCCACAGTTTTCTTCAAGCAATCCACCATATACCTTTTTTCATCTTCTGTCCATAGATCCTTAGCTCTATCTTTATCCTTATGTTCTCATATTCCTCCACCTTTTCCAACTTGCTATTATAAGCCCTTTGATTGAGCTTAATTTCCTTTATCTCAAAAAAGGCCCACCTGAATAGACGAAAATTATCAACAAAGCTATTGCGGGCGATAGCAAGGACATCAGAAGGTATTCACGCTCTGCTTTGAAATAGTGATCCTCCTCCTTCAAATCATTAGGGAACCGAGGCCTATCCTCCCTATCCGTGGCTGGATAATTGGAGTACTCAGATGAACTGGTATGCCGGGAATCCTCTTGGTCAGTGTGATAGGAGGGATCCTCCTCCAACTTTATTTTACCCTTCCCCTTGGGAGAGACACTAAGAGTACATTTCAGATTAGTAACATTAGACCCTGGATAGATAATCTTAGCCCTACCAGTAGAAGTCATCACACTAGGCTTGGGGAGGGCACAAGATTTAGGTTTACATTTGGTTTTACCCTTCTTCTTTTCTCTCACAGGGCGCTCATCCTCCCCTTCCATCTTAGTATCCCACTCATCCTTCTCAAAATAACTATCACCCAACTCCTCTTTCTGAGGGTATGTTGAGAGATAGTCGACATAGCCTTAAAATGTTCATAAATAAGCACGAGCAAGCCCTCATGGATTAAGGGATATCTAACCGGATTAGACACATGGTTATGAAGGTTCAAATTTAATGAAGTGGAAAGGTAATACGGAAGGGAAACCCTAACCTAGTGCCTAAAGTGATTCAGAAGCACAAAGTGGTACTTGAAAACTCTAGTATATCTCTCGTCCAATGTGACATACTCCATAATCACCCTTAGAACCTCCCTCCACAACAACTTGAATTTAGTAGCATCATAGCTACTCTTTGTGGCTCTTAACAAGTCCTCCCTTTCCTTGTCAGTGCGTGGAAAATTCTTGATCGCCTGATCAAAGAGCTTCCCATCTCTGTAGAATTTAAAACCCTTCATGGGCATCCCAGTAACATCTGAGATCAGCTGTTCGTCAATAGTCACTTTCCTCCCAAAGAGTTTAATGCTGCCATTGTTCCAATCCTTAGCAAAGACCCTGGTAAATTCCTGATTTTTGCCATGAAACTTCTCCATATAGCCCGTAATTCCACCTTTCTCCAACACCCTCCATAGTTTATCATTGGTCTTCAAATCTTTGCAGTCTGCTGGTTCCAATCTACAACGGTCACCACCCATTCTGTCTACAATGCAAGCTTCCTTCGAAGACTCCAGAATACCTCTACAACAGAGCACAAAAACACCCAGAAAGCATGTGAAGTACCGGAGAATAATTAGGCTATTAAATCCATAGTATTCCATCCCTTGAGGAAATATGATGAGACATTAGTTCCAAGACTACTTAGAAAGACACACCTTCATCTTAATCATAATTCAGAGGGGGAAATTGGATTTTCCCATGTATACAATCATACCTCATTAAGGCCAATATATCGGCTTCTAAACCATCATTCCTTTGCCAAATAATTTTAGTCTTAGCCTTAACCCCCATGTTGGTAAAGTAATCAACCACGGTATTAATTTCCCTATAGATATGGGTAATGAAGTGGTTCTCAAAGGAATTAATGATTTCCTTAGATAAATTTATCTAGTTCTCAATAGTCCATGAGGGTTTTTGAGCCCCCTTAATACATTGAATTATATTATTGGAGTCCCCTTCAATCCATACATTCTTCAAATTCAACTACCTAGCAAGGTTAAGGACTTGAAAAGCCCCTATGGCTTCAACAATGTGGTTGGTCTGGGTGCCCAAGGGGAGTGCCACTGCTGAAATGAAGATTCCATTCTCATCCCTAATCACTCCCCCACACCCAGCTGGCCCAGGATTACCCTTAGTCGCCCCAAAATATTATGAAATATTGATAATTGAAAATTATTTAGAATTATTATGAACTTTGAAAAATATCAAATAAATATTATGTAATGTTGATAATTGGTAAATCTTAATTATTATTATAAGTGTCAAGGTTGCATTCTATAGAGTAAATACATGTATAAATATTATCCATAATGAGAATTTTTAACTTTGATGTCATGATTCTAAAGATGGACCTAGACAACTAATCCAAGTATCAAAAAATTCATGGAGTTCTTGTTAATAATAATCAAGTCATTGTTCTTTATATGTTAATTTATAATAATTTTTAATTATATTAAAGGAAGTCCAATTTGAAGATTGTGGTGATATATGACATTGAATATTTTCATGAAAGTGAGAGGGGAATAAATTGAACCTAGTTGCTACCTTTTATTATAGCCTTACATCTATCTATCTATCTATCTATCTATAGATATTGACATATCATGAATGTTTCAAGGTTGGTGATAGTTAAACATATATATTTTTTAACAAAATCTTTTAGTAAGAGAAAGAGGCCATTAGATGGAATTTCAAGACCCTGTTGGTAAAAAATGATTTAGCATAAAAAATCTTCGTAGTTATCACTTATAAAAAATGATAAGAATTTTTCTAATTTGGCTTTGATCCCATGTTAAAAATTAGGATCTTAGACTACTAATCATTACAATTTTTTTTATAAAATAATAAATGAAGATTAAAAGATACAAATATTCCATTATATATACATGGCCAAAAAAACCTTAGAGGTAGAAAATCCCCCATAAATAATCATTTCATTATAAAACACTTGTAGAATGGTCTACTAAAATATAGACCAAACACGAGGAAATTTTTCTCCTTGATGGATAATTATACCTCTTGTGCATGGGTGATCCCACAATACTGGTTTACAATTTTTGGCCAAACTGGACACTGAAATATTTTTTTCTAACTAAATCTTCACTTTCAAGCACCTATAGCAGCTAAACCGTGAGGAATTTGAAGATGATGCAAACTAATGATTTGTGACATTTTGTCTGTAGATTTTAAATATATTTTTTCAATTTTTTTGGAATCAGATTGCACTTCTTTTTCCATCTCCTTCAAAAACTAGTTTTTTTCAGCAAACAACATTTTTAAGGAGTGATGCTCACTGTATACAACATAACTTTTTTTCCATGAAGGATAAAATTCTAATTCTTTCAAATTTAGATTTGTAACTCTGATATCTAGTGCTTCCAATTGGTCTCATAGTTTTTTATATAATATTTTTTCCTTAATCAAGTTTCGAAGTCAAACCAATTACAATTCAGACTTAGGCGAACCGTATACAACGTAAAATTTTTTGTATGTATTGAAATTCAATTTTTTTTTGTTGGATCAAGGACTTCAATATCTAGGGCACTCATATTTTTCAATTTTTTTTTTATGATCTGCTATTTTTCCACATGTGCAGAACAACGAGCTTGATTTTCGGTAAAAACCTATGTTTAATAAAACTAAAAAAATGAATACATAATAAAACTAAAAAAATTAATACATAATAAAACCAAAACATATTAAAATTATATTCATTGGATAGCTCATTCTGAGGACTACCATCAACCAGTTGGGTCTATGAATTCTCTTCCATTTTCATCCTCAACCCGAGCTTTGAAGCTCAAAATTTTGGACTTTTTTGGTGCCTGAGGGGGAGAAGGGTTCGAGCGAACCCCCGGGGGTTCGCTCGAACCAGGGTTCATTCAAACCCCCTCTCCATAATTGGATTTTTGCCGAGAATGGTGGGCCCCATCATTAAATGGGTTTGCTCGAACCCGAAATCTAGCGAACCCTTATTTGGTTTGCTCGAACCAAATAGTTCATTCGAACCCCTAAAAGCAATTTTTTTTGCATGGGGTCATTTTTTTTAACTTTTCCTTCCTCACTCGAATTGTAAACCACTTTTGTGGGTTTACCCACATAATAATAAAACTCAGTATTAATCTCTAAGTTCAATTACCCCTAAATGAGAGAGAAGCTCCTTAAATATATGAGAAGGGATAATAAAAATATCTGAAGAGTCCTATGCCCTTAATATTGGAGTATACATAGGGTTATGAGTAGGTAGCTTGTGGCTACCTTAACTCTTATTTAAGTCATATTATAATTATTATATTGTTATTTAGTTATTAGGTTGGCCTAAGGCTTCTACAGGGTTATCTTGGTCGGCCTAAGCGATATCCTAGGCATGAGTAGGACATATATAGTCCAGGTAGTGAGTCTTGTTTGATCATTAGATTATGAATTGTGTTCTTGAAGTGTCTTGTTATTCTCAACTATTATCAATTAATTTCAACATATTTCATATCCTATCTTCTATTGTGCAAGTTATTTCATTAAAAATGGTATTCGAGCATGATCTTTGTATTATAAAGGCAAGGTATTTTTTCAATTTTGGAGGTCATTTTAGGAATCACATCTCTTAAATTTTGGTGAATTTTTTCCAAAATTTTAAAGGGTTTATGAAGAAAATATTGAAGCATATACATTCCATATTTCAAAGGAATTGGATAATAATTAAGCAACTTATTACAAAATTAGGGTTTCTAACAAATTTTCTCTCAAGGTTAAAAATATGCTAATTTCTTGGAGATTTTTTCTAGGTAAGTAGTATCTTGGCCCTAGTAAGTTACACTATTTTTTTTAGTGATTTTATATTTCATTTGTGTGATTTATTTGAAAATTATTGGTTTTCATCATGATAGGGCCTCAAACAATAGGCAAAAATAATGTTGTCACATCGGTAAAATCTCCTGATAAGAATGGGGTAATAATTGAGGATATTACTCCCAATGAGGAAACCAACAAGGTTGAGAAAGACATTTCTTCAGTGAAGATGGAGATGAGTTTCCTAAGAGGAGATATATTAGACATATGAAGCATGCTAAATGCTTATATAAATGGACCAAGAAAGGATATCTCAAGCAACCAAGGTGAATCATCCAGGTCAGCTAATATTGATCCAAATTTTAATACTCATATGGGATCTAGGAATTGGATACTAGATGTGGATATGTGCAAGTTTGATGGAAATGACACACTAACATTGATAAACTAAATGAATATTTTTTGATGTACATCAAGTCCCAAGTGGAAAAAAGGTCAAAATTGACTCCCTATATCTAGAACCAGTTCAATTTATTTAGTATCCATGGATTTGTAATCATCTACAAAAAATGTGTCTCATTGTCTCATGGTCAGTTTTTATAGAGGAGCTAGAATCATAACATAGCCACAGTATGGCAGACAACCAGAAATAGTCAAGGATTATATTCAACAATTCTAAAATCTATCCTTAAGAGTGGATACAATTAAAAAGGAGAGCTTGAATGATTTATTTTTGGGTGGTCTGAAGGATCACATTCAATATGAGGTATGCATGTCTAGTCCTAGCTCTTTATTTGAGTCTTTTGTCTTAGCATATAGGGTAGAGGATAAGTATTTGATTCCTAGAAAGCAAGGGGCTAATGAGATAAGAGAGAAAGGATATTCAACACCTTCTCTTCTTGAAACTACTAGATTAACACTGCAAAAAATTGAGAAAAAAGATTGTTTCAATTGTGATAGAAAATATACTTCAAGGACATAAAAACAGTGAAAATAAACTATTTTATATTGAAGGTCCGAGTGAGGAAGAAGTGGAGGAATCAATAAATTAGAGTGTTATAGGGAATCAAATGAGGAATCAAAAGATTCCAAACTTAGGTTTTACCACACCACAAACTCTCAAGATAGTGGGTTTCTTACAAAAGAAAAGAGTAATAGTATTAATAGACTCAAGTAGTACTCATAATTTCATCAACAAAAAGTTGGCTACTTGTGATCTAAACTATTTTATATATCTAGCTCCATATCTTTATGTTTTGATTGTAGATGGTGGTAATATTAGTTTTTTTGGGAAATGCCACATCAAATTATCCATGGGAGATTATCATCTTGATATCCCAATGTTTGTTATCCCCATTGGAACAACACATGTTATTTTGTGAGTATAATGGCTTACTACTTTGGGCACAATTGAGATGAACTTCTAGGAGCTATTCATGAGATTTTAATAAGAAGAAAATATAGTGGAGCTAAGGGGATTGTATGCAAAGTCCCCATAGATGGGATCATGATCATGCCATACAACTAGTGTCAAGGAGCTATTCACCCAACATCAAACTTTATAGGTACCCATATATACAAAATATTGAGATTGAAAATATTGTTTAGGAGATGCTAGAGGTAGGAATTATCAGGCATAACCAAAGTGCTTACTCCTCACCTGTGGTGATGATGCATAAGAAGGATAAAACTTGGAATATTTTCCCAAACTATAAAGTTCTCAACATGTATACCATCAAAGATAAGTTTCCTATTCCAGTCATTGATGATTTTCTAGATGAATTGAATGAAGCTATATATTTTAGAAAGTTAGATCTTAGATCAGGTTATCACCAAATTCAAATTAAGGAAGAAGGTATTTTTAAGACAAAATTTAGGACTCATGAGAGCCATTTGTGATGCCATTTGCTCTTACTAATGCACCATCTACATTTCAAAGTTTGATGAACTCCATCTCTAAGAAATTCTTGCTAATTTATCATTAGTGTTCTTTGATGATATATTGATTTATAGCAAGACATGGGAAGAACACTTGCAATATGTAGATCAAGCATTACAAGTTATCAAATATCATCAACTCTATTGCAAGGCATCCAAGTGTGTTTTGGGTCTCAATGAGGTGGAGTACTTGGGACACAATTTCACATGAAGGAGTAAAGGTGGATACTAAAAAATTTAAGGCTACCATGGAATGACATGTTCCCAAAGTCATTAAGAAATTAAAGGGGTTTCTTGGGATTGACTAGATACTATATAATATTTGTGAGGAATTATGGTTGTATAACAACACTCCTCTCAAATGTATTGAAGAAAGATTCTTTTCATTGGAACAAATATACTATTGTAGCATTCAAGCGATTGAAGGAGGCTATGTGTACAACTCCAATGCTTGTCATTCCATAATTCACAAAGGATTTTATTGTGGAATGTGATGCTTTAGGAAATGGTATAGGAGAAATTATCATGCATGAGGGTTGGCCCATTACTTTCGAGAGTTATCAATTAAAGGGTAAGAATCAACTCAAACCTATTTATGAGAAGGAAATGCTAGCTATTCTTTATGCAATGAAATAATAAAGACCTTATTTAATGGGTACACACTTAAAGGTTAAAATAAGATCATGATAGCCTAAATTTTTTTTTGGAACAAATATTATCTTTTGAAGAGAAACAAAAATGGGTTACTGATTTGTTGGTATATGACTTTGAGATTGTATATAAGAAAGAAAAGGAAAATGTTGTGGTAGATGCACTATCTAGGAAGGATGAGAAGGATGAATCTTTATTGTGTGCCATTTCAATATTACAAGAAAATTGAGCAGTAGAAGCTAAAGTAGAGTGGTTCAATGATGTTGCTACTAGTGATTTCATTCATTAGTTACAAAGTGATCCTAGTAGTTTAGATAAGTTTTTTTGTAAGGGAGATGATTTGTGGTATAAAGAGTGATTGTATCTCTACAAGAATTATACTCAAATTTTTTTTCTCTCAAGGTAGTCTCTAGTGGGTGGTGATTCAATATTTTTAAAGACTTATCATCATGTCAAGAAAGACTTCTTTTGGTAAGGGCTAAAAGGTGATGTTCGATTTTTTTGGTTGTGTAGTGTAGGAAATTGTATACCTTTACAATTTCACACTATGTTTGGGTCCCTTAATTAATTGGACTTAATTAAGATTCTAATTTTCCAAATTATGCATTCCAAAGCCTTATTTTCCCATTTTCTAAAAGGAGAACCAAATTTTAACTAATGCAATTAAAATTTTAAACACCCTAGAATATGTGTGTCCCAAACTTATGGGCTAGGACCTGTTCACCCAAGGGAAAATGGGTCTCCTTTAAGTCTTAGGACCCATTTTTTAATATGTTTTTGGTGGTCTTTTTATGATTCAAATTCAATATGCAAGTGTCAGCTTTTGGAATCTAATTTTTGGGAAATTAGATAAACAACTATAAATATAGTCTTTTATCAATTCAAATCTAAGACACACTAACACACTTTTTGAAGATTTTTTATGAGAAAATATTATTGTCATGAGAATTCAAGAGCAATTTTTTCAGTCATTTGTTGCAGCATTCAAGATCCTATCATCATGTTCAACGTTATTTGTGTTAATGTCATCTTGTGAAGGCTAATATGTATTGTTGATCCTCGAAGAATCCAAGTATTTCAAGTATCCAATTCCATCAAGAAAAGAAAGATCAAGTTCCTTGGAGTGATGTGTTTGCCTTCGATCCTCTAAGGGAAGCCATTGAAGGTTTGGTGAGTTGTAGAAAACAAGTGTCTATTCATCATTCCTTCCATTTATCATAATCCATTATCTTTCTATCAAGGTTTAATCAACAAACATGGGGTTTGACTAAGGCAAACCCCATTCATATAAAATAAACAATTTTCCCTCTTTGTGTATGTGTAGAATACAAGTTGACAAAGGATTGAAGAGATCTACAAGGAGCAATTTTCATTGTTGCACAAGTTATCATCATTGTTTTCAAGCCATATAAAATAAGTTGTAGAATTTATTTTTATCTTTAGGACAGTGGGGCCCATGTCAAACAAAATCCAAGATCCAACATCAAAGGATTGTTAAAACTTATTTTGGAAGCCCTAATCAGGACCCATTCACCCTAGGGAGATTTTTTCCTCCATCAGACCTCAAAATAAGTTTCTGGTGCCAAGTACATGTGTCTAGGCCCTTCTTAGATCTACCTACCAACTACCATTTTAGTTTTTGTATCTTCGAGAATTTTCATTTTACATATTAGGTCTTATTGTTCATTTAGTTTAAGTGCATCAAATCATTTTAATTTGATTCCAAACCTTCCTACTGTCCTAAGAAACTGAGATACAGGTCTGATTAGCTTAGTACCATTGAGATTGAAAGTCAGTATTTACACCTTGTGATCTCTTTCCTAATAAAATGCACTTTGGGGAAGGACATCTATTAAGATTCCCTATAAGGTTTTAACATAACTCCTTTTAGGGGATCCCTTTTCCCATCCATTTCATTTTGGTGAACTTGACATTGTACATCATACTTTTTTGATTTGGAGATTGTTAAAACCCTAGATTGAGGTCTTGCATAATCTAGTTTTACATTACATTTAGGGTTACATATTGCATGTTTGCATCATTTAAATTCATAAAAAATCCACAAATATTGCTTACATTCTACATTTAGATTGCATAAAAGTGTGTTTCAATCATTTAGGTTAGAATATAGTCAAAATTACATTCAAAAAGTTGTCATTTTTTTCACACATTGTCATTCAAATTGCATTTAAATTTTCATCAAATTTCTAGAAAAATTGTCACTAAAGAATCTATTTGCAATTAAGAACAGTGAGCTTAAATATCAAATTAAACATTCAAAATTAAAAAATTTCAGACCCCTATCTAAGGACTCATTTAACCAAGGATGAACCTATCCTTATATAGGTAATTTTATAAATTTTTGCATATTTATCTGTCTCTATCTGCTTCATTCTCCTATATTTGCAGATCTTTGTTTCAGTTTCAAATTTTTTATATATCTATAGATGTTTGCATTTAACTCAACAAGTGAAAGAAAGTGCATTGTTTGAAATCAAGATTGGAATTCAAAAACTAATCATTTTTAGGTTTGTGCATTTAAAATTAGTCAATTATTATTTTCAAATCTTAAAATTACAAATATCTTCTTTAATACTTGCATTGTGCTTCCTAGTTCTAAGTGTTTACTATCTTTATTTAGTGCCTTTTGTCCATTTTGGGTACACTTTTGGTTTGATGAAACTTGTATGAGTATCACGACTTGGTGTCCTACTGCCAATAATTTAGTGAAATGTAGTTCGAGACTCATGGCATCCTATGTTGGTAGATCCACTGTGGATCTTGGGTTTTCTAAATCTTTCGCTCATAGTGTTGACACTAGTCAACCCATTTTGGAATCTATTCTTGATGCCACATGTCCTATGACCACCACTTCTACTAATGTTGAAACCATTGTTGTTCATGTCCTTCAAGAGAAACTCAAACAAATGGATAAAGCCTTGGAAAAACTTTAAGATTTTGTGAGTACAAAATATATTCTTGGTACTATGGTTCCTATCATAGATAACATGAGGAGAATTCTTGATAATGAATAAGGATTAGAGATTATGCATAGCATAGCTCACATTATTGATAATCATGTTCCTACAATGGATAGTTGTGCTCAAACTTTGGGATACACCCAAAGCCAAGGAGGAAATAAAATCCCCACCCCCTACAACCATAGCCTCTATTACTACATACACTCATGCAACTATTACTACAAGAATGCAACTAACCAATGATATCACTCCAACTTTGGGTATTTCCATTGAGAATCCTTTTAGCTTTGTGAATTCAAGCATCATATCTCCAAACCCCCCACCTCCCACAAACCCCCACCTCCCACAAATTTCAATTTAGTTGTAATCCCAACACATATACACCTCCACATTATTCACTTCCATCTGAAAATGTAACCAATGATTCTGTCATAAACCAACTTTTGCAAAATGTCACTTCCCTTCAACAATAGATAGCAACATTGAACCATAATCAAAATGGAAAACCTTCACAATATGTCTAAAGAAACCATTATCATTGGAGATATTAAGAGAAAAAATGCCACAAGGCATAGATATTCCTAGATTTAAGAAATATGATGGTAAAGGAGATTCTAACAACCATGTTTCATCATATACAACCTTATGTAGTGACTGCATTTTTGAAGATAAACTCTTGGCTAAGCTTTTTCCTAGGTGCTTGAAAGATACAACCTTGGAATGGTTTTGTTCCTTACCGAATAAATCAATAAACTCATTTAATGAGCTTGTTGATGTATTTCTAAACTATTTCCAAGTGCACATTGGTCCTAAGATGGCCTTACCTAATTTAATACAATGTAAACAAAAAGTAGATGAAAAGGTCACTGATTTTATAACATGTTATCAACTGCTTTACTCATAAATCAACATTAAGCTTCCTGATGCTGATATTCAAAGGATTTTAATTGAAAAATTACAAACAAATATTCAAGACAAGCTTGGGACATGATGAAATTTCCCTCCTTTACATACTTATGTACAACTCTTCGTGATTATCAAAACTCACTTAATCAATGTATAGAAAATATTGTTTCAACTTGCCTTGAAAAATTTGAAACTATGCATCATAACAATTTTTAACCATTCAAGAAACCAAAAAAGAGCTTTATATAGATAAATCAACCCCAAACAACCCATCATGTTGAACCTCAAGTGGATACCATTACAAAAACCTCCATATCAATTTTGAGAATAGAATAGGAAATTCACCTCACTACCTAATACCCTCCATTCAATCATATTACAAATCTTGAGCAACAACTTAATCACTTTACCTCCCATTAGACCTCTTGAAACAACCAAGCCTTTACCCTCCAACCATAACCCAAATTTATTTTGTAATTATCATTGACAAGTTGGACATGATATGAAATGATCTAGGTGTCTTAAAAATGTAGTTCAAGACCTCACTGATTCTAATCATATCTAGTTGGGCGGTGTTAATGATCAAGGAAATAAATTTGTTGCCCCACCTAATCAAAATTTTTAAATACTAATGATTCCAAGAATGATGTGATGAATGTAGACAAGACACAAGACATAACTAATGATGGCAAGAGTGATAATGAGGATGATTTACGTGGCATGATTGGACTTATTGATGCTCAGCCTTGTAAGAGCCAAACCAACTTATCTATGGACATTTCTTTCTCACATAGTGATACACTTAAACATGCACCCAATGGTATAATTTACATAGCCATAAGAATCAATGATAAGCCTACAAATGGGATATTAATTGATCTCATATGTGTAGAGAATGTGATCACTGAGGAATTCTAATTTGTGCATAAACTTTGCCAAGATTCTTATGAGAAATCAAAAGCATGGATCAAAACACATGATGGTTTTGATCTACATATGATAGGTTTGATCACTCTTCCATTAAAAGTTAGACCAAAATAATTAGATGTCTCATTCTCTACATCCCGATGTCAGATCAATTCTATGTGAAGTTAGGCTATCCATGACTACGCTCCATGGATGTCATCCCTTTTTTCATCCACAAATGCTTCAAAATTTCATTTGAAAAATAAAATTTTATAGTGCATCATAGTGGTTTTAATCCTTTGTCTTCCCATGAAAACTTTTCATTGGATTTATTTTGGCCTGAACCTATGGAACCTATAAAGCCTCGTGAAGACTTCTTTTTCAAATCCTATAAAAAATACAAGGATAAGAAAATAGAAGAATTATCCCTTAGCAATGTTATTGAGTGCATGATTGATCCTCCTCCCCAAACTATTATTGATGAACCTATGCTTGAGCCAAAATCCCTTCCAAGTAACCAAGATAAATCCACCATAATTCATCCACCCATTTCCTATAAAAAAAATAAAATCATACAATTCCTTTTGTGCCTCCTAAGATAAAACAAGTTTATAAACCTAAAGAGACAACAGTTTCTCAACCCTCAATGGCTCCTTATGTTCCTCCCTTGTGGGAAGAAAAGAAACCAATGATTGATAAATATGCTCCTACACCATCACAACTTGAAAACCGTGCAAGAAGAAACTGAAATGCTAAAGGGAATAGGTGTAGATGTCATACTATTTCTTGTCAGTTAGAGGAAAACAATAAACTAACAATCAAAGATCAACAATAAGCTCAAATAAAGAATACTTATTCTCCACCTTTGCCACAACAAAAATAAGAAAATACAATGGACATTGTTATTAAACCTTCTGCTATGATTAACTTGGATGATGATGATGAGATTGTTAAGATTGATGAAGAAGTGCATAATGAATTGAACTTATTATTTTCCTCTTCTATGAACTTAGATGGGGGCAACCGTGATGATCCTCCTAACAAGAGTGACTCACCATGTGTTGAACCTTGTGCTTGTCCTAGTGTGGCACTTATTGTTGCCCCTTTGGCTAATTATCTGCCTTTGGTATGTGATAAACAAGATTGAGATGAAAATGACTTGTTTTAGGTTGGCTCACATGTGACATACTAGATCTTTCTTTTCTTTCTATGTTCTTTGTGATTGAATGTATGTAATGTTATCCCCATATCGTGTTTCTTGGTGTGTCTTTATGTTTGTGAGATTTCTTTGGATGACCCTTGTTACTTTGTTGGTACAAGGATACAACAGAAGTGCATCCATCATGAAATTCTTCTATTTGTATTTCCATTCTTCTATCTATCATAAACATTGTCTTTTCTTTTGTTTAGTATTTTCCTTTTGGGGATGATGCAGGGGTTGAGACATTTAGGTCTCTTCCATGTTGATCCAAAATCTTTTCTTTGTTTTTACTCTCTATGTTTCATTCCTCCTTTGTGTTTGTTGTTCCATGAAGTATTTGGGGAATGATGATGGTTCCAAGCTCTATTATATCACTGTAGCAAAGACATATGCTAGCCCCATATCTATGGATCCCTTATGTGTTATCTTTTGTATTGCATGTGGGGGAAACCTCCTTTTTTTCATGACATAACTTTGTTCGAAAACATATCATTGACATAATGCTTTCCAAATAACCTCTCATGTCCCTTTTATCGATTTTCAATTATCATTTTCTATTTTAAAGTAATTTATCATAGTATGGTGTTTAGCAATTTATTTAAAGTGGGGGCATACATTGGCATTATTTCATTTTGTTATTAATATTTTGAAATTTATTGCTTCACTTTGTTTATAGAGGTTGAACTTAGTGTAGCGTTGGCATAGTATCTCGATCATTTTCCATGAATGTCTAGCATAATGCAACTTGCTAGCCTTATGAAGTGTTGATGAATAGATTTTTCCTTTACAATATTAAATACAAAATGACTCTATAATTCCCAAGAAGAACTAATCAATTCATAGTAGTTGGAGATATTACCATTGCATTGGTAATCGTCCTCTGAATTTTAATTGAGGTACAACTCCCTCTTTTGATATAATTTTGATTTTTTAAAAATATATAAAATGGGGTATGCTTTTGACTAAAAAGCATAAAAGGAAAACTAACACCTATTCATAAACATTAGCATTCAACTCACAAAATTTACTATGGACAAAAAATAAACAATCACAACAATGAATTAAAATTAAAAAAAATGATCCTTCTATTATGATTGATTCTCACTCATGCATCACAGTGCAAGGGGGATCACAATGTTGGACCCTTGCAATATCCAACTATGAGATATTTAAATTTTTTACAATGTAACAGTTAGGATTTCTTGAAAAATGATTCTTGGATGCTAACCATTTCCTGGCTGAATAAAAGGTTGGTCGAAAATAAAATAACCTTGTTAGATTATGACAACACCTCCACTAAGTGCTAATTTTAAGGATGGTTATGATTACATCCCATCTCCTGATTGATAAGATAGGAGAATGAATCTTCACTTTTTTTAAATAAACCACGTGGCACACCCTCATGCAAAATATTAGCCATCTTTAACTTCCAACAACTATTGGCATGCCACCTAAGATCATTCTATGCAACTTCTTTAAATGCAGAGGATTTCATCACTATTTAAATCTAACTTGCAATATTTCCATCGCATCACCTTGCTTGAGTTAATTGAGTTCAAATAAATTGGAGTGTAATTTAAGCATTAATTAATTCTGGGTAAGCTCCACCAACTTACCTTTGCCAATCTATATATTAACTTCATCACTATTCATCTGCACAATGCTAATTTCTACTTCCAGTATGTCAAGTTCATCGAGTGAAGTGGTTGCAGAGATTTATTTTTTGGTTGTAGAGGGTATTGAATGTAGTGTCGTCCATAGGTTGGTGATAGACCAACTAAGAAAAATATTATTGATCCACAACGATGTGGAGGAAGTTATTTGTAAAATAATTGGCGAGCACTTTATGTCCCATGTTCACGTCCATAAATCCAATTTGCTTGAGCACTTCCTATATAACATCATGCACACCTATGGGAGTTTCAGATGGGGGTTGCAAGTTGTTGAGCATCTTGTTCATCTGTGATATCTGCTATGTGTTGAAGATTCCCTAAGAGGCCTCTCTTTTTATTTGCATGTAGGCTTATTTGGTGATGCGATTTTCATTGCTTCTACGTTGCATAATGAATGGGTTGGTCAAGCCATTTCCCTACTGCGTGCTAGTTTGGGGAGCAATAATATGGAAATGTTCACCCACTATATCAAGTTTAATGAGAACCTCTTCTCCCCTACACAAATAGAGCACATGCAAGAGTTAATTAAGGATATCAAAGTACTCATGTTCATTCTCTGCATCTGAATACCTTGTGTTGTGAAATCACTCTTTTTGGCAATGCAATACAAAACTTTTATCCATAAATATATAAATATATATATCTTTTTGGCTTTAAAATGCTCTATGTTATGGGAATGCCTTAGAAATACTTTGTTTTCGTTTATATTTACTGCTTATAGCTTTTTATTTTATGCTCATGGTGAATGAATTTATTTTTATGGATGAAAATCTTCATTTCTTGCAAGAACTTTTCTTTTATGGGAATACATCCTTAATAATGAAGCAATTTTTGGCCTCATATGCATTGGTTACCCGCTTTTGGGTAGGTTCTCAAAATACTTCAGAGTCCACCATTGTTATGAAAACTTGCTCATATGTCGCCTTATTGAATTTTTTTGAAATTTTAATATGCTTATTAACCCTTCTCACCATTATGGAAAATACAGAAAAATACTCTCAACTTAACTTGGAAACCAAGGTGGAGATGAAGAAGTTTTGAGAACCCTGTCGAGAATTGACAAAGGTTTCAACACTTTTTGAAACACAAATAGGTTTTTATCACTTCTATCTTCACCCATCTAATTTCCTTCCTCGTTCACTAAGTAATTTTGACCATCTGACAACCTACCACAAAGACTGACACACAAATTTTCAAAGAGCTAAGCTTGTCGGGTGAAAATATAGTTCTAAAATAACATTAGCGCCAGATATAGTTTTAAAAACTTAGTTTAAGATAGACAAGGAACTTTTTAATTTGTCTAAGCACCTTGAAGGATTCCTTTTTTTTAGAGAGGGGTAATTGAAAATGATAACAACAACTAGCTTTGACTGGGGACAAGGAATGCGAAGGAAAAAGATATGAACACAAGATTGAAACTTTGGATACCAGTCCCTTATCCATTGGGTGACATAGTCAAGATTATAAGTTATAGGACCACTCACACCAAAATTGGACACACCCAAAAAATGGGCCCAAAACAAAAAGCGCAAAGAACAAAGAAAGATAAACTTATTTACAAGGTAGGGGTATACCTACCAACAAAACAAATAAAAAATGATTATACATAGCCTTTGATAGGCTGGGAAATGTATGACCCATAACAACTAAGAGAGACAAATCCATGTCCTAACTACAAATTTAAAAACAACAACTGAAAAATAGAAAGGACTTACATAATGAGAGGTTTCTTTCACCATTCCTTCGAATGTATGGAGTAGCTTTTGAATGAAAAGGTCCCAAGCCATGTCTTTAGTTGTTTCTCCGATTACACCAGTCTCTAAAGTAGTCATCCAAGTGACAACAATAGAACTACTTGGGAGCAAATTGGTTGATGAGGAGGAAATATGAGTTGCTTCATTCCTTCCATTTAATGTAGATATTCCATTACTTAGAGTAATCTTTGCAAGGACTAGGGGATCATATGTGTTTTCAAAATTACTCACTCTACTTTCCAACTTGCAAAAAAAGTGGCCTTTGTCAAGATTTGTAGTTTTGTGCAAAACTCCAACATTTTCCTTGCGAAAGAAACTTTGAAAGAAAGATTCTCATTAGTATGTATCCCTTCTACTTTTCTCTATGCTCCAAAGCGAGAAGATGTATAACTTCAAGCTTCTCTATATCATTTTCCTTAGTTCCTTTTTCATCCCGAGTCATTTGAATAGACTGCTCTAAAGGTACTACAGTTACTCAGATATCAAGACCAAGTGATTTCCTAGCATATTTGTATGTTGCGATATCAATAACCACATCACTATGGTTAAATAAATATTCATCATCCTCTGATTCATCAAAGTTTTCATCTTCTAGTCCTGAGAGTTTGATATAAAATTTTCCCTCATTTCCCGCCCTAAAGGCGTTAGAAGATCCTTCCTACTGTGGTACAATTAAGTTTGAAGAGTTAACCCTGGGTGGCTCATCATTTATTAAAACACCAAGGACTTCCCTTAGAATGAGGCTTGAACCTAGGTAAGATTCACCTTCAGGACGTTCACGATGCCTTGCTAAATCTTCTTCTATTCTCATGGCTTCAACCTTTACTACTTCAAAATCAAATATGCCCCTTCTTCTTAAGATGAAATAGATTTTAGGAGGAAGGGAATGCATGAAGGCAGCCACAAAATTAGACTTGGTAGGCCTAATAGAGTATGGAATTCAATTCAAAATTCTGGTGAATCTATCAATAAATTTTATGGCGTTCTCCCCTTCATTTCTTTGTATACTGAAAAGAGTCCTCTAAAGAGTTGCTACATTAACCGTAATCTTATAATCTTAGTAAACTTTCCTCTAAGAGTATTCTAGTCAGTAATGCACCCATCTTCAAGCCATCTGAACCATTATACTGCTTGACCTTCCAAGGATGCAAACAAAATACATACAATCACATTTTCTTCAACAATTCTAGAGGTACAACATGCAGTGGAAAATGCATGTATGTGATCTTCAAGTTCTTGTGCATTTTCCCCAGATGAATGTAGGGAAATGCTCCCTTGATTCTTCAAGAAGAGGTGGGTAACTAGATAGTGCTAAGGGACTAAAATTGGTTCCCCAGGGCTGTGACGATGAAGAGGCCATTAGAAGAAATTGTAAGGAAGTAGGGTTCTTTTTTGACAGAGTCACCAATCTTTGAAAAGAGATAATGTCTTGATTTCAATCAAATTTTGAGGTGGCTCTCTTTGGGCTTGTGGAAAATTTTGGTTTTGATTGGGCTGAGGTGGCAGGTTAGGATAATGCACAATCTCAATTCTCAAAAACATCTCAACCAAAAGTCTCAGTGGGCATTGTGCATGTTCTTCTTATTTAAGTACAAAACTCACTCTCTTATATTCCATAGTGCTTCTTTGATACTACCACGCAAGACTGTTCAACTAAGAGATGATATCTTCTTGTTCTGATGTAGAAAAATCTAAACTTGGCTACAAAATAGGAAATATGTTCTCATGCGGCAACACCATCTTTGCTCATGATAATAAATAAGGCAACTTATGATAGTATTCACAAAATTATTCCCTAGCAGAGTCATCAAAAATCTGTTGGTGAATAGATTTATCCATTACAATATTAAATATAAAATGACTCCATAATGTCCAAGAAGGACTAATTAATTCACAAATTGGTAATCTTCCTCTAAATTTTAATTGAGGTACAACTCTCTCTTATGATATAATTTTGATTTTTTGAAAATATATAAAATGGGGTATGCTTTTGACTACAAAGAAGGAAAGGAAAACTAACACCTATTCATAGCCATGAGATAGATGCGAAGAGAAATTATTTGAAATTAAAGAAACCACTTCAATGCTAAAATGGACTAGAAAATAATAAATATCATGGCTCACAGACCAGACTATCAATGCTTGTTGAATCGACAAAACATAATCTTAATCATTCACTGTAAATAAATGAATTAAACACCATTGAATAACACATCCTCGTAGGGAAGGAATATCCAAATGTTTATCTAATCTCACAAAAATATTCATAAAAATTAGCATTCAACTCACAATTTACTACACACAAACAATTAACATTCATAGCAATGAATTAAAACTACAAAATTTGATCCTTCTATTATGATTGATTCTCACTCATGCAACATAGTGCAAGGGGGATCAAAATGTTGAACCCTTGCAATATCCAACTATGAGATATTTGATTATTTTACAATGTAATAGTTAGGATTTCTTGAAAACTGATTCTTGGATGCTAACTATCGCTAGCCGAATAAAAGGTTGGCCAAAAACGATTAATCTTGTCATATTATGACAATACCTCTATTAATTACTAATTTTAAGGATGGTTATGATTACATCACATCTCCTGATTGGTATGACAGAAGAATGAATTGTTGCTTGCTGTAAGTAGACCATGTGGCTTACCCTCATGTGAAATATTAGCCACCTTTAACTTTTGATAACTATTGGTATGCCACCTAAGATCATTCCATGCAACTTCTTTAAATGCAGAGGATTTCATCACTATTTGAATCTAAGTTGCAAGATTTCTAGCACATCACCTTGCTTGAGTCAATGCAATTGGAGTTTAATTTCAACATTAATTGCTTCTAGGTGTCTCTTCCAATTTACCTTCGCCACTATATAAATTAAATTCACCACTATTCATCTGTACAATGCTAATTTTTGCTTCCAGTATGTTGAGTTCATTGAGTGAAGTGGTTGTGGAGAGTGATTTCTTGGTTGTAGAGGGTATTGAATGTAGTGTTGTCAGTAGGTTGGTGATAGACCAATTGAGAAAAATATTCCTGATCTACAATGATGTGGAGGAGGAAGTGATCCATAAAATTATTGGCGAGCACTTCATGTCCCAAGTGCATGTCCATAAATCCAGTCTACTTGAGCACTTCCTATATAACACTGTGTGCACCTCTAGGAGTTTTGGATGGGGGTTGCGAGTTGTTGAGCATCTAGTTCATCTGCGATATCTATTATATGTTGAAGATGCCTTGATAGGCCTCTCCCTTCATTCGCGTGTGGGCTTATTTGGTGATGCAATTTGCATCGCTTCTATGTTGCACAATGAATGGGGTAGTCAAGCCATTTCCCTACTGTGTGTTGGTATGGAGAGCAACAATATGGAAATGTTCGCCCATTATGTCATTTTTAATGAGAACCTCTTCTCCTCTGTATAGATAGAGAACATGCAAGAAGTAATCGAGGCTATCAAAGTCCTCATGCTCACTCTATGCGTCTGAATACCCTATGTTGTGAAATCACTCTTTTTGGAAATGTAATACATAACTTTTATCAATAAATATATAGATATATCTATCTTTTTGGCTTTAAAATGCTCTATGTTATGGGAATACCTTGGAAATCCTTTGTTTTCTTTTATATTCACTTCTTATAGCTTTTCATTTTATGCTAATGGTGAATGAATTTGTTTTTATGGATGAAAATATTCATTTCTTGCAAGCACTTTTATTTTCTATGAATACATCCTTAATAATGAAGCAATTTTTGGCCTTGTATGTATTGGTTACCCGCTTCTAGGTAGGTTCTCAAAACTCTTCAAAGTTCACCATTGCTATGAAAACTTGCTCATATACTTCCTTATTGAACAATTTTGAAACTTTAATCTACTCATTAACCCTTCTTACTGTTATGGAAAGTACTTAGAAAAATAATCTCAACTTAACTTGGAAAACCAAGGTGGAAATGAAGAAGTTTTGAGAAACCTATCAAGAATCGACAAAGGTTTCAACACTTTGTGAAACACCTCCAGGTTTTTATTACTTCGATCTTTGCCCATCTAATTTTCTTCCTCGATCACTAAGTTATTTTGACCATTTGACAACCTACCACAAAGACCGACACATGAATTTTTAAAGAGCTAAGCTTGTTATGTGAAAATATAGTTCTAAAACCAGATCGACGCTTGTTATAGTTTTGAAAAATTAGTTTAAGAACGACGAAAGTAAATTTTAAATTTTTCTAAGTACCTTGAAGGATTCCTTATTTTTAGAGAGGGGTAACTAAAAATGATGGCAACATGAATCATGTTTTTATGGGTGCACACCTTGTAGACCTAGTGTGTTTTTCTCAATCTTTGGGGCTCACCTGGTGAAAAACGAATTTTCACTAGCTCTCATGAGTATTTTGTTCACACAGTGGGCAACAGGTTTTCACTTGTAAATATTTTTTAGACAAAAATCTAAGGCTTGATCCATCCCTATTAGGAAAATATTCGAGGCTTGATCCACCTTTTCCTTTTTCCTTTTTGTATTAGCTTTAACATTGTATGCTTGTGTATCTTGTCTTGTAGCACATATCTTACATATATTGTGTATCCTTTGTCCTTCTGTTGGTTCACCATGTGATCTTAGATCTTGGGGGCTTGGCCACCTCCTTTATCTTTGTCATCCTATCTCTCCACCATTTGTACACTTGGACCCCTCATGACACATATTTTTCTACTTTAGTACGATTTTGAGCGTAAGTTCATACTCTCACTAAAGTGGGGGCTAAATGTAGTGTAGGAAACTGTATACCTTTACAATTTCACACTATGCTTGGGTCCCTTAATCAATTTCACTTAATTAAGCTTCTAATTTACCAAACTATACATTCCAAAGCCTTATTTTTCCTATTTTCCGAAAGGAGAACCAAGATTTAATTAATGCAATTAATATTTTAAACACCTTGGACTATGTGTGTCCTGGACTTATGGGTTAGGACCCCTTTAAGTCCTAGGAACCATTTTTTAATATAATTTTGGCATTATTTTTATGATTCAAATTCAATATGCAAGTGTCGGCTTTTGGAATCTAATTTTACAAAAAATAGATAAACACTTATAAATACATCATTTTTTTATCAATTCAAATCTAACACACACTAACACACTTTTTGAAGATTTTTTTTATGAGAAAATATTATTGTCAATAGCATTAAAGTGCAAAATTTTTAGTCATTTGTTGTAGCATTCAAGATCCTATCATCATGTTCAAGCTTATGTGTGTTCATATCATCTTGTGAAGGCTAATATGCATTGTTGATCCTAGAAGCATCCAAGAATTTTAAGTATCCAAGTCCATCAAGCAAAGCAAGATCAAGTTCCTTGGAGTGATGTGTTTGACTTCAGTCCTCTAAGGGAAGCCATTGAAAGATTGGTGAGTTATAGCAAGCAAGTGTTTATTCATCATTTCCTTCTATTTATCAAATGCCATTATATTTATATCAAGGTTTAATTACCAAGCATGGGGTTTGACTAAGGAAAACCCCCATTCAAACAAAACAAATAATTTTCCCTCTTTGTGTATGTGCATATTATAGGTTGAAGAAGGATTGAAGAAATCTAAAAGGAGAAATTTTGTATTGTTACACACGATGTAATCATTGTTGTCAAGCCACATAAACTAAGTTGCAGAATTTATTTTTGTCTTTCTTAGAGTGGGACTTGTGTCAAATAGAATCCAAGATCCAACATCAGAGGACTATCAAAACTTATTCTAGATGCCCTAACTAAGACCCATTCGCCCTAGGGAAAATTTGTCCTTCAAAAAACCTAAAAAAAAGTTTCTAGTCCTAGGTACATGTGTCCAAATCCTTCTCAGATCTTCCTGCAAATTGTCATTTTAGTTTCTGTATCTTTGGGCATTTTCATTTTATATATTAGGTCTTGTTTTTCATTTAGTTTAAGTGCATCAAATCATTTCATATTGATTCCAGACCTTCCTACTATCCTAAGGAACTGAGATCCAGGTTTGATTGACTCACCATTAAGGTTGAAAGTAGATCTTTACACCTTGCGATCTCTTTTCTAATGAAATGCACTTTGGGGAAGGACACCTATAAAGATTCCCTATAAGGTTTTAACACAACTCCTTTTAGAGGATCCCTTTTCCCATCCATTTCAAGTTGAATGTTTGGTTTTCCAAATAAATAAAAGGGAGACAATTAAGACACCTTGTCTCTTGCAAACCTTAGTTATTCCTAGCCAACATTGGGAAGAGGTCTCCATGGAATTTATCGTAGGGATTCCAAGATCGAAAGGTAATAATTTCATCATGGTAGTAGTTGGTCGCCTCACTAAATATGCACATTTTATTGCATTATCACATCCTTTCACAACAAGTATAGTGGAAAAATATATGTTGGAGAATATACAAAAGCTACATGGTACACCTAAGGTTATTGTCAATGATCATGATCCTATCTTTACTAGTCACTTTTGGATAAATTTATTCTCATTTTTGGTACTCAATTGGCTCATTTTTCTTTGTACCATCCTCAATACGATAGGAAAAATTAGGTTGTTAATAAGTGTTTTGAAGGATATCTACATTGTTTCACTTTAGATATATAGTCTCAATGGGTAGATTGGTTACCACTAGAAAAATTGTGGTATAACACTTCCTTTCATAGTTCATAAAAATATCTCCATTTATGGTACTATATGGATAACAATCTCCTTCCATCACATCATCATTGAAGGTGTCGACAAGAGTTTAGGTCGTGAACGAACAATGCTTTATCAACAACAAGTACTTTTAGGACTCAAGGATAATTTAGCCATGGCATAAAATCAAATGAAGCAACAAGTGGACCAAAACCATAGTGAAATAAGTTTTAAAGTTGGGGATTGTTTTTTCTTGAGATTGTAACCTTACAAGAAAATTTCAAAAGTATATGGTATGCTCTTAATGTGGATAGTAGTATGACGAGTCTTAAACTTGTATAGTGCCTAGTTTCCAACCTATATGGTCAAAATAACATGTGGAGTATGTGCAACAAAGCATCAATCATGTATGGTTAAAAAAATGGATATATCTAAGTGAAGGTATGTGCATCTATGTGTAAGGATAAGATAACCAGGTTGTTGTGTAAATATGTACATAGACTATGCATTGAGTTGTGCATAAAATTGTGCAAAGATGAGTAGAGGCTATTCACCATGTTGCACATAAAATAGTCTTGTATAGAATTGATATGAGCCTACTCCCAATACATTGAATGTAAGAAATCACACAAGTAAAGTAAATGGATGAGGATAAGTTTGTGCATGAAAATATACTTGAATCATTCACGGCTTGAGAAGAATGGTCTCCATTGCAACTTAATTAAGTGTATAAAACTAAGTGTGAAATTGATCCAAGATTTACCATTTTTTCTAATCAACATACACAATGATTTTTACTATAGAGAATATTCAATGTTTGTTATCATGAAGTCTAGTTTGACATGATTAGGGTCCAATTTGGTTGGCCATTGAGATTGTTATAGCTCCAAAAGATGAAGGAAACAAGTTTGAGTAAATTTGTATTGAAAACATGTAGACCCAAGAACTATGGTATGTTGAGAACAAAAATATTTCTCACCGATTATGTAGAGTATGGTATATGGAACATAGTGTAAGGGATTTATCTTGTAGTTTACAACATGGAAACATTATTTCTATAGATGGAGATAGACTACCACCAATGTGAAACATGTGTGGAGTATGATGTTTCATGATGATATTTGTATTTATATTTTTTATGGTAAATAAATGTTAGAATTTTTTATGAAGGTCTTATATTCACTATATAATGCATTGTAATTTATCAAATTCTCATTCTTAAATGCATATTTTTATTTTTTTAATGAGGGGTAGGATATGTCAAAGGTTGAAACCCAAGAAATATTTTAAAAGGACTATGTTTTATATAGATATGTATTGATCTATTTTAATCATGTTAGGTGAAAGGTAGATTATCATCCCATGTACATGGATAAGAATTGTTATGAATTCAAACAAGATGAACTAATGTGTGACCCACCAAAGTTTTTTGTCTATATACTTGTGGGTGGAAAGTTTTATATTATTCAATTGTGTGTCTAAAATGGTCTAGAGATCTTGTAATAAGTTAGTAAAGAATATTGGGCCATGGTTAGAAGCAATTGAGGTTGCAAGCCTAAAATATAGCCAAACATGGTTGAAGAATTTATGCATGTATTTTTATACATTATGATGGTGTTCTCACAAGTGATCATGTTGGTCATTTTAGAGAATCTATCGACCACAAAAAATATAAAATAATTTTGAAATTGTGTGTTTGATAATCTAGTAAGAAAATCCATGTTGATAAAATTTTAATGGTGTTGAGGTATGTATGGATGAGTATCAATCCCTAGGTTCTTGTTTAAAGGATTCATAATGTAGCATGTTATGTACGACTTGATGTGAAACTAAATTTCTATGCAGATATGAGGCCAATATCTTTTTGAAGTGTAACAAGTGTATTGGAGATGCTTAAGCGATTTCTTATTTTGAGATAATATATTTAATAAATAAAATTTTTGTACTTATGTTGGTAGGGACACAAATATGGCCAAGATTATATAAAGTACATGAAAAAACATTGAAATATCCTATGGCTATGCCTTACGTAAGCATGTCAAATATATTCACAAAATTCTTCTTTATTGAGTATAATGATTCCTAATAAAAAAAATTATAGCCATGTTCTTAAATATCCAATATATTGAGAGGGAGGCATGAATCAATATGTTCTTAAACTTATTGAACAAACACCATCCAATTAATCTAAAGCATATGAAAATTAAGACAAGCAGAAGCATTAACTGAAAATGAAGCACATGACACAAAAACACCAAGATTTTTATGTGGAAAACCCAAAATGGGAAAAACCATGGTGAGGATTAACTCACAATATAGTATAACTGATTATAAGATATTACAGAATGGGGTGGATCACTACCAGGAATCACTGTCCAAAATGGGAGGCTCACTGCCTATAGAAATGAAGTAACAAAATGACTAACCGCCAGAATTGAATTGATGAAATTACACCTCAGAGTGCAAATTTAGTTCCTTTATAGCTTAGGAAATTTGCATGCCAATAGATCACCCTTCACAGTTTTCGCTTCCACACATAGTCTACTAATATTCGCATACACCAATACATATACTCATATCTTCAAAAATATCTTGTATATATATATATATATGATTTTACCATAGATAACAATCAGGTCGGCTTCATAAATATTATCAACAATAATTCAAATATGTGGCACGCGACAACATTCCAGAATGGATTACACAAACATAATTTAATCCATTATATCTTCAATCGCTTGATAGGTCGGCCAACAATAGACCTAATAGCAAAAATGTAATCCTAGAAAAAGATATTGGTGATAACCACAAGCATCTGTACGTATGAGTTCCCATCCATGCATGATTTTATCAATCAAAGACCATTTCCCAAAAATTGAAGTAGAAACTATTTACCAAAGTGGAATCTAGAGAAAAATACCGAAGGATGATCCTGCATTACCGGTTCAGAATACTGGATTAATATGACTTTGAGTCTTGCAGTTGCAACTCATATATCATGGTGACATCAATGACAACAAAAACTATATCAAGAGATGTGATCTTCTTCATTCTTACAACAATCTCCCCCTTTGCCATTGATGGCAACATGTGCCAAAAATAATTTACATATATCCTATGTACAAAATATACTCTATTTCTCTTTCCACTCTCCTCCTTTGAGATCAAGGACAAAGGTAAAAAAAACATGAAATATATGTACACAGGATCCATAATGTACAACACAGAGAATCAAACTACTAAACTCCCCCTGAGGAGTTTATCCCAATCAATGTAAAATCATAAAATTTTTACTCGTAGGAGGGATCACTTTGCAGTTCCTAAAGAATTTTTTGCCAGGCCGCTTTGCCATTCTCCCAACTTTTCTTAGTAGATATCAAAATTTTGTTCACGGATTCTAAAGCAATACAACTTTCTTCAGCTTCATCTAGAGTGTCCGAGGTCAGATTGATCTTATCCAAATTCTCAGAAGTAGCCAAAGCATTGGCTACCAAAGCATACTCCATCCTTACGTTGTCACCAAGCAGGCCAAATTTTTTGATTATCCCTTCCTTCTGCTTCTATAGCATGAATTTTTTTTCTCTATGTGCAAAAATAACATTCCAAGTTGATATGTCTCTATCCATGGATACATTGTAGGTACTAGAGACAATGGTCAATTGGGACTCAATGGAGTCCATGAGATCTTTTATGCTTTGAGTGACATCATGCCACCTTATGCAATAGGCAAACACAAAGCTAGCTTCAGATTCACAAGCCTTTATAGATTCAAGGCTCTTTTCTACATTAGTGTGTGCCAAAGCACACTTTTCATGAAGGATCAATAGCCTTTTCTCATTCATTTTCTCTTCCGCATCCTGTTTTTTTTTTCTCAACAAGTCTTGTGGCATGCTCCTTGAAGGAGTCCAATAGGAGTTTCGGATTTTCAATCGGAGAGAGAGATGTATCTATAGATGTATCAGGTGTGACATCTTGCAAAGCCCTAATAACATATTCAATGAGCTTAGTTCCCTTTTGATTCATTTCTAAGATTTATCTTCTACTAGATGCATGAAATACATCACCTAATACCATTTTATGTACATAAGAAATTTTGTTCATATCTGCATAACCTTGATTCATTGGAAGTTGTAGGAGTTCCAGAGGAATTACTGGTTGGAATCTTATTTTCTTAGACAATAATCCCTTTAAGACATCATCATTGGAGGAAGATTTTTCAGTGGAATTTTGTGATTCTACAACCTGTTGGGATACTTATTCATTCTTTCTAGCAGTATCATCGGATTCCTTATTTCTATTTTCTTCTTCCTCGGCTTTTTCTTCCTTTGCATTCTTTTCTTCCATCTCCTTTTCTTCTATCTTTTCTTCTTCTAATTTTTCTTCTTCTATCTTCTCTTCTTCCTTTTCTGCTTCCCTTTTCTCTTCTTTTGCTTTATCTCTTTCTTCTTCTTCAGGGTGTACTAGAGGGTTAACATCAGGAACTTCTGCTTCAACATTTTCTTCAACCTATTTTTCATTTTCTGTAGCCTCACTAGTGACATTAATTTCTGGTAGAACACCTGTACTACATGTTTCTAGAAGGGTATGAGAATCATTTATATCTAGAGGTACATTTTCATTAGAAACACTAGAAAGAGGATCATCCATAACTTCCATAGAGGTTTCTTTTCTAGATTCAGGTGCTGAACCGGATGCACCAATCATTCCATACTTTACTGATGTACTCCTGATAGTAATTATTGTCTCCTTCCTTATCCTTTTGATTTCCTTCTTATATTTTGTCATCAGAGTATTAACTCTTCTCTTTACCTTGAACATATTAGCACAAATTTTCTTCAAAGTTTCTAGATCACCCGGAGACAGAGATGATGTAATTTCTTTATATGATTTATTTCTTATTTTCTCTTCCAGCTCAATTGTCTATGCTCTTCTCTCCATCAATATTTCCCAAATTTTTTTAGTTACATCACTCTTAATGTTGTCCCATTTAGCTTCCAGTATGATGAAATATTTGATGATAGCCATTATTATTGTTTCCTTATCATCTTCTCCTACTAAATCATACACTTATGTTGTGGATTTCACCATGTTTTCTTGATTTACCAAATTATCCACCAAAACATCCAATTTGAGAGGGGAACCAGGTCTTACCAAAGAGGTGTTATGTTCTTCCTGGTCCAATGAAACTTCTTTTGCAACTTTGTCCTTCTTTGCATCACTAACATTTTATTCATCAACATCCTCTGAGGATGACACATAGTGAAATTTCTTTGATCCAACACTGCTTTCTTGTGATGCACCTTCACCGGAGGAGATGCTCACCCTTCTTTTTTTTGTCAGCTTTGTAGCTGGATCTTCTTCCTCTTCCTCTTGATCATCAGTAACTCTCATATTCTTCTCCCTAGTAGCCTTTTATTTTCTTCCTCATTTATCAGGGGCTACTGGAGGAACACCTTTTCTCTTTCCTGGTCTGGTAGTAGGTTTGGAAGGGGTGGGGCCTTTTCCTTTCTCTGTGGTGCTGGGCTCAATTTTTATTGAGGTTGGTCCATAAGCTAGTTTGGAAGGAGGGATCCTATTGAATCTCCTTACACTAGGTGATTCTTCAGACTTCTGTCCTCTAAGGACTCTTCCTAGAGCTATCTCTTCATTTGTGAAACTAAGTTTTCTGAACATTTAAGTCACATTTTTCTTCCTTGTAGCTTTGTTGTGCTCCAAATGGACTTCCATGGATTTCTCTGCATATGTTCCAATCTAGGGTTCATTTGGATCTTTTGAAATCTTCAACAAGATTTTCACATAACCTTCAACATCATCTTTTGGTTGTTTATGTGCAGCGAGGGTGAGGCTATGTGTGGCCTGTGAGGGCGTGTGCATGCCTTTGTGTCTCTTTTTACATGCGTGGGATGCACTCTCCTTTGGTGTCGTTGGTTTTTCTTCTATGGTGGGGGGAAATTTTTTATGTTGGGGGGGGATCTTTCTTCTTTTCTGTAGATCTTGTGTTCGGGGCAGCGTGTGGGGTTTGACGTTGGGTGGAAGCAGTGTTGGGACAATGTATGGGGTGTGGTGTTGGGTGTGGTAGAATGGCAGGGGCTTCCAAAAGCTTGGTGCTTGCTGGTGTGAAACTGTCTCAGGGTTTTTTAGTGGATTTGTATGCATGGGTGACAAAATCTTATTTTGTGGGTGAGAGCTCTAAGCTCAAGAAAGTGAATGGTTGTTTGCCGCATAGTCAAGATCTTCCAATCTTGGTTATTTCTACTGAATCAATATAGGAGGATACATCTTATTGGAGCCAACCTGTTCTGATTTATAAATTCTTGGGTATTCATGTCCCTCTCTCAGCTTTGGAGTCATGGATTCGTTGGACCTGACAGGTTGAAGGGGATTTTGATATTTTGGTGGCTACGAATGGCTATTTCATGGTTGATTTTTCTTACATTTCGGATCGTAATCAATTTTTTGAGGGGGGGCCATATTTTTACAATCATGTTGGCTTGTTCATTAAGCCCTAGCATGGAGGATTTAATGCGATAGAGGATCTGCCTTCACGGGTTCCTATCTGGGTCCGTTTGCCATGGCTGTCATTGGAGTTTTGGAGGGAGGATATCCTGCACCAGATTGCTGCTTTGTTGGGGAAGTCAGCTGCCATAGCTCAGAATACTTTGGATAAAAAGGTATTTTCTTTTTCTTGAATTTGTGTTGAAATTGACTTAAATAATCCATTGCCAGATTCGTTGGAAATTTTCCTTGGCTTTGCCTCGTGGGTTCAACTGTTAGATTATGAGTCCTTGCCTTTTCGATGTTGGTTTTGTCATGAGTATGGACACCTTCAGCGCCAATGCCCTTAGACACCCAAAGTTGTTGGGGTTTCCTCTCCTCCTTCATCAGGGCCTTCCATGGAGAAGGGGGATAAAGGAAAGGCTCCTATGGATGAGGATGGGCCCGATAAGGATGGCTTTATTCCTGTTAAGCCATGGGCTAAAGGGATGGGTCAGAAGCGGGCCTATAAGGATAGGTAGAGTGATAAGGGGTTCAACTATTTTGAGGTCTTGGATAATCAAGCCTTGGAGGAGGGGATTCTTGTTGAGATTCCTTCTGGGGCCACTGGCATGGACACAGGGCTGGAGCAGGAAATTATAGTTAAGGATACTTCTCAAGCCTTGGATCAGCGGAATTTTGGGCTTCCTGATACCTCTAAAAATATGCAGGATGATATTTTTTTAGTGGATTTAGCTAAGGAGGTGTTGAATTTAGGTAAAGGATGGACAACGCCCTCTCAAGAAGGGTCATTTTGAAATTTCCTCCAAAGCTGGTCGTACGAAGGATGCAGACAAGATTAAATCTATTGAGGATTTGTTGGTGGAATTTGGGTCTGTTAAGACCATTGATTCCCACTTCTCTCAACCTTCCTCATGATTATTCTTTCATGGAATGTAAGGGGGTTGAATAACACCTCCTGTCAAAAGGCTATTCAAGATTTGATTGTGGTTCATTCTCCAGATATCTTTTGCATTCAAGAGACTAATCTTCAAGTGGATTCCATGCTTTAGTATGCTCCTCATATTTGGTTTTCTAGTGAGTGTCAGTGTATTGTCTCTAGGGGAAACTTTGGAGGTCTGGCTCTTTTCTGGGATCCACGTAAGGTCATTCCTCGCTAGTGGATTTCTAGCCATTCCTCTATTTCTGTGGTGGCTTCTGTTTTGGATTCTAGTGAGATTATTTTTCTCACTAATGTTTATGCACTAATTGACATCTGTGGTAAAAGGAAACTTTGGGCCCATATCAGGTATGTTAGGTCTTGTGCACCTTATCATCCTTGGATCTTAGTTGGTGATTTCAACTCTATGTTGTGTTTGGAGAAGAAAAGAGGGGGGTTGCCTAGGCTTGGTCCGGCTTCTGATCTTTTTCAAAAAAATGTTGATTCTCTTGCTCTTGTTGATGTTAAACCCTCTAATGGAATATTCACTTGGAATAATAGACGGAGTGGGTCAAAAGCGATATCTAAGCAGTTGGATAGATTTCTTGTTTCTAGTTTTTGGATGGGCGACAACATAGTCGCTTTCTTTGAGATTCTTGACTGGTGCGGCTTTGATCATTGGCCAATTATTTTTATGCTTCTTCTTTTCCTACTCCAAAGAATCCCCCATTTAAATTTTAGCTTATGTGGCTTCAAGATTCTTCCTTGCATGATCTTGTTGCTTAGTGGTGGAGGGATGGTGCCCCTACGTATGGTACAACTATGTATTCTTTTGTTAAGAATTTGCAATATGTCAACCATCATATTAAGCGATGGAATAGGTCGTGTTTTGGCAATATTTGGGCCAAGAAAAGGGAAGTGCAGGATCGTCTTGTTGTTATTACTTTCCAAATTTAGGATTCCAGATTTTTGGAGGCTTTTGGACATGCTAAGTCCCAGGCTCTGAAATTTGTGGAGTGGGAGCTTCATGAGGAGATTTTCTGGAAGCAAAAGGCTAGGATTGATTGGCTTCAAGAGGGTGACAAGAACACTACTTTCTTCCATCATTCTGTGCAAGCTCATCAGAATAAGTGTTATATCTCTTCTCTTGTTAATTCTGAGGGTCTTTCAATTTCTTTGCAACAAGCTTTGTCTAGAGAGGCTCATCAGTTCTACTCTGCTTTGTTTACTGAGGATTCACTTCCTATTGAGGCTGATGAGAATATGGTCCTTGCTTGCACTCCTTCTTTGATCTCTAATGATTTGAATGCTTCTCTTACTCATTCAATTACTCTGTCTGAAGTAGAGGAGGTTGTGTTTGGGATGAATAAGGGAAAAGCTCCTAGCCTTGATGGTTTCCCAATTGAATTTTTCCAGGAGTTTTGGGATATTGTGAAGCTGGATTTGTTGGAAGTTGTCCAAGAGTCTCTTCATAGTAAGCAGATGCTTCGAGCCCTGAATGCTACTTTTCTGGTTCTCATTCCTAAAAAGGAAGGTGTTGATAGGCTTGAATTCTTTAGACCAATTGTGCTCTATAATGTGGTGTATAAGATTATTACGAAATTGATTGCTGAGAGGCTTAAACCTTGTCTACCTATTGTCATTTATGAGGAGAAGGGAGGCTTTGTGTCGAGTCATCAAGTTCTAGATGGGGTTGTGGTAGCCTCTGAGGTCATTCATTCCATGGCAACCTCTAAGGATAGGTCTATGTTCATCAAGTTGGATATGGCCAAAGCCTATGACAAAGTTAAATGGAGTTTTCTACAGAAGATTCTGTTGGCCTTTGTCTTTTCTTCAGATTGGGTGAGTTGGAAAATGAGTTGTGTGACTTCTTCTTCATTTTTAGTTATTGTGAATGGTTAACCTTCAGAGCTTTTTGGGGCTACCAAGGGTCTTCATCAGGGGGATCCACTGTCTCCTTATCTATTTATTTTAATGGCGGAGGGGCTAGGCCGGTTTCTTAAATTTCATATTTCTTAAGGCTTGATTCATGGTTGGCAGTGGGGTTTGGGTTTGCCAATGCTTTCTCATCTCTAGTTTGTGGATGACACCTCTCTTATGGGATTGGTTCATATTTGGGAAGCTAAATCCTTTAGGTGGACTTTGGACATCTACCTTGCTACTTCGGGTTAGAAAGTCAATGAACAAAAGTCTTCTATTTTCTTCTTTAATACTCCTCAGGCTATCCAACGACAAATTGCATCTATTTTGCAATTTCAAATAGGGTCTCTTCCCTTTGTCTATTTGGGTATTCCTCTTGCTGTTGGTCTTTGGCCTAGATCCTCCTGGTAGATGTTGCTTGATAAGCTGAGGCAAAAGGTTACTCATTGGACTCATCGGTGGCTGTCTATAGCTGCTAGAGTGACTCTTCTCAAGTTGGTTATCCAGGCCCTTCCCATCTATAGATGCTTTGTTCAAGTGGACCCTATGTATTTACTTAGGGAATTTGATGCTCTCTCAAATCAATTTCTTTGGAGTGGTGACTTGATTTCTACTAAGTGGAGCCTTGTTAAGTGGGAATTTGTGTGTAGACCAAAGTAGGAGGGTGGTCTTGGTTTACGCTTTACTATTTTGAACGGGAAAATTCTTCCTGCTAAGCTTTATTGGTGTTGGTGTACCAGTCAGGACCAGTTATGGGCCTGTATTCTCAACTATAAATATCTTAGGGGTGTTGCTTCTTTTGAGGTTCCTCACTATCCTTTGGAGGGGAGTGGTTCTATTATTTGGCATACTTTGAAAGTGGGGGTACATTTGATTAAGCGTGCACTTTTTTGGATTTGTCATTCGCGATCACAGGCTCTTTTTTGGTTAGATTCTTGGGATGGTCACCCACCTATTCTCTCTACTTTTCCTCACCTCCATTCCCTTTCTGATGTTTTTTCGATGGCTCGTTGGGATACCGTTGAGCATTATAAGGTTGCACAACATTGTGGATTGGCTATAAGATTTCGTTTGAAGCATCATTCCAAGTGGCCACCTGGGGGGTTTGAGGAGGATAGGCATGATCTTGCTCAGCTTCTGGCTTCTCGTGCTTGTAATTATTTGAGGGGACCTGATGTATTGGCTTGGGATGGTTTGGATTTGTTCGGGAAGTACTTTGTGTTTGTTGGTTATAAGCAACTTGGTAGGTTGTTGTTTGGGGATATTGAGGTCCCTTGGTGGAAGCAAGTTTGGCACAAGTTGGCGTGGTCCAAGTGCAATTTCTTTATTGGTTAGTAGTTCAAAATTGGTGTCTTACTTGGGATAATTTATATAAGCGTGGTTTCCAAGGCCCTTCAACGTGTGTTTTGTGTCGTAACGGTGAGGAGAGTGTCTCTCATATCTTCTTCCAATGTTCCTATGCTAGGGAGATTTGGAATTTTTGGTGGAGGGTGTGGAATACTCCTTGTCGACATGTTTCCTCATTGGCTGAGTTTGTGGATCGATGGGGCAGGGCCCCTATTTCTACTTCCTTTCTTCAAGCTGATTGGGCTCTTAGCCCATCCTTTATTATCTGGAACCTTTGGTTGGAGAGGAATCACCAAATTTTTCAGGATACGAAGTTGGTGGCCCCTCACTTGTGGTGGAGAATTTTGCATTCTTTGGGAGAAACTGTTGTGACTAAGTGTGATCTAACTGCATCAGTGGATCCTTGTGATGTTGGTTGTTTTAATCATCATTATCTTCCTCCTCAACAATGACATCTCATGTGCAACACATGTAGACATCCTACCTCGAAGGTGAACACGGAGGGGAATTGTCTCCTCCACCTCAAGGAGTCTTAAAAATCAACACAAATGGATCTTCTCGAGGAAACTTTGGTCATGCCAGAATTGGTGGTGTTGGTCGGGATAGCTCTGGAGATGTTCAGTTTATCTTCTCTGTTTATAAGGGTCTTCATACTAATAATTTAATGGAGGCTTAGGCCATTTTATCAACTATGGAGCGTAGAAGTCAATTGGGGTGGCGAAGGATCATATGTGAGTTTGATTCCCAGGTTGTGGTGAACTTGTTGAATAGGCAACATTTAGATGATGTTAGCTGACATTTGGCTTTGATTGTTGATCAAATTCTCAACCTTTGTGCTTCTTTGGAGTTTGTTACTTTCACTCATATTCCTAGAGAATGGAATGGTGTTGCCAATTTTTGGCTAAATGGGCTTATGATCATATTCATGATTAGAATTTGGTGGACCGGGGTTAGTTACCCTCGGATCTGTCACAACAGTTGGATCACTTGGTGGAGCTTGATAGGGCTATGTAGTGCCCTTGTTTTGCACTTCTTCTTGTTTTAATAAATTTTTTACCCCTCCTTTATGTTAAAACCTTCAACATCATCTTCTAAGATCTCATAACCTAAGGGTTGAATCCAGATGATCCACGGTTCAACCACTTCTACCATACACTCATAAGAAGATACATGAAATATAATCTCATTTTTATATTTTCAACAATCTTCCTCAGAATTCTGTCTCTATCATTCATATTTTTCTTAAATACATAAAGAATATCATGAAGGCATTTGATATGTTGTTCACATCACCCAACTTGCGCATGTGGTCAAAAATCTGATGTGCAACCAATCGGGATGGGCCCCAACACACTATTTCAGATTTTCCCAGAAGCATTTTGAGAAACTATAATAACATGCAAACAATCAGATAACCAAAATTGGAAGGGTACTTATTCTCCTTTGACATCCTCAGATTCTCAAGTAGTTGTTGTCTGAGAAGCTCACATAGGTCATAATTCGCGCCATTTACAATCATATCAAAACTAGTATAAATTGATGTAACAGACACAAAGTTTTCTCTATTGGTGAAGTAGATTTTATTACAAATCATTATGGATGCATACTTCACGACTGTATTAGTGATAGGTTTTTCCACAAGAGCCCTCTTGTCATAAGTTGCATTGGTGAGATTCATTACCACTTCATTTTTCACTGCTTTTAGCACAGGTATTGGTTCAGTGTCATAGAGTCCGGTGATGACTTTGATTTTTGCCTTAGTTATCAAGTGTGGCTCATGGGTCAATAAGAAATTATCATGCATTCTACTGAGGACCGATTTTACATACTGATCATCTACTATGGAATAAAAAATTGAGAAGTTGTTCCAACAGTCCAAATTCTTTGTCACAAGATTCAAATACTCAGGTTTTACCAGGAAATCATCTCCAGTGAGTTCATTTAGCCACATATCAATCAATTTGGTATGATTGAATTCCTTTGTCTTAACCCTAATGTACATTCTTGTATCCTCTGTCGGCATGACGCCATGAGGAATCGAAGAGAAAGCGCCCATAAGGTCATCCTCGAAAACCTTCATCAAGTATTTCCTGTAGGAGGGTCTAGGTCTTTATGTTGTATTTACGACTACAAGACTTACCATTTTCTATATGTAGACATGTAAAATATACAGGTTGATCCTATACACTTGATCCTGATTTTACTAACACCAGTTCATCCTAAATCATCTCCTTCGCTGGTCATTTAATTAAATAATCTTTATTTAATTAAATTCATCACATTTCATCTCTTAATTAAATAAATGAAATTTATCTAATTAAGTCATCATCTTCTATTAATTAAATAATTCATTTTATTTAATTAATCTCTAAAGTCATCTCATTTAAATTAAATAAATTTATCTTTATTTGATTTAAAACTAACACCATTCTCTTTAATTAAATAAATTAAACTTTATTTAATTAAGTCTAAAAATTCATATTCCTCTCAACTTTGATTTAAATCAATCCAAGAATCTAAATCAAATTATCACATCAGCTAATCTCCTTTTAAATTAATCAAATCTTGATTAATCTTAATCTTAATCCATCAAATCCTCTAGCTTTTGCAACTTGCAGAAGTAAATCATTTTATTTGATTTATTAAATCTCCTATTTTCTTTCAACATGGCATCAAAGAGGGAATATTCTTCAAATTCAAAAATCCCTCCAAAAGGGTGTGTACATCCAACAAGGAATTAAAGGCCTCTTACATGTCCTTTACCTTGAGCCAAGTGGTATTAACTCCGTTTCTTTGTCCCTCCAACTTGTCATTTCATCAAATTCAAATATCCAACTAATATCATTTATGTGCACATTCATCAGAATGTGCTCCACCTTTGTCCACTAGCATGTTGACAAGTGGCCTTTTGCTATTGGTTGGTCTTTTGTCCCACATTCATCCCTTTTGCCTCTTTCTCCATCATTCTCTTCTATAAATAGAAGGCTCTCATTTATATTTTGAAACCACAATCTTAGGAATTTTGATCCACAACTTCATGCAACATTGCTATCTTCAAGTTTTGAGCAATCTCCATCCATCTTTATCCATTTTTTCATATTGTCATAGCTAGGTTATGGATAAATTTCACCAAAGAGCATCAAATCTTCACCATTGATCATCAAGCTTGCAAGGAATTGGGAAAGGGCCATTTTCCAAATCAAAATGGCACCAATTCCCCCATGGGATTGAGAGTTTGATCATTTAAATAGGATTTAATAGCTTTTTTTATTGTGTTCTTCATATTATTTCTTGTTTTCATGTTTCAAATGGATTTCATGGGGAATGTTGTTTCTAACTTGTATATTGGACTAATTGTGTGTTTGTTCTTTGTGTTTGTACAGGTCTAGGATCACCATTCACACTATATACCAAGATTTTAAAGGATTCAAGAAAGAATTTTCACAAGCTCACAACAACACAAAATTAAAAAATACCTTTTTCTTCACAAATAGATGAAACTAGGGTTTGCACTAGTCGCACTTCAATTCGCTCCAATTCACTCCAAGTTGTTCTTCGCCTCTTTTGAATGCACAAATGATCGAAATTCCTTTATGATTTCTCTTTATAGATTAATGTGATGCCCTAATTCACATTTAATACACTTGAAATTTGAAAAGCTGGCAAACTTCTTCAACTGCGTTGAAAAACCCTAATATGCTCCATAAGCGAGCATGCATGCACCTTTTCTTCTGGTTTCTTTTCCAAAACCTCTTCCTATTCATTTCTTACAACCTCACTTCGTGCCAAGGACTGACACACTCGAAATCAAGGGATTCAAATGATTTTATGCTAAAGCTCCCCCTAAGACCAATGTAGGTCTAGTTCCCAGAGGAATCATCTACACCGAATGAGGGTACAAACGCATCAGCAGTCCCTGACTCTTCTTTCTTTTTCCATATCTTACTCATTTTCTGCTTAACTTCTTCTTTGTCAACCTTATTCACAAGTTCATTCTTCTTTACTGGAGCAAATTGCTTTCCCTTTTTACTTTTGCATACCTTTGAAATATGTCCTGGTTTGTTGCAACTATAACAAACAATGTTTCTTTGATTTAATTGACTTTCATTAAACCTTGTTCTGCATTGATTCACTTTATGCCCATATTTGTTGCATGTATAGCAATAACTAACAAAGGATTGATTCATTCTTCCTCCATTAAACTAGTTCATCATATGAGTTCTGCATTCACTAGCTCTATGTCTAAACTTATTACAAGCATAGCATTATCCGAGGAAAGAACCGGAGAATTGATTCATCCTACTTCTGCATTCAGTTTCCTTATGACCAAAATTGTTGCATGAAAAACAAGTGCCATTGAAAGATGAGTACCTTTGTGCATTTGGCTATCTAATAGGTGGTTTCCTTCCTGGCTATCTATTCTACTTCCCTTTATCTTGAGCCTTCTGATCATTTACTGGTTTTGAGCTTTCACTTGCTTCCAATCCCAATCCACCTTTTCTTTTGAGGGTTTCTGTCCTACAATCAGTTCATCAAGCTTGGTAGAGATTGTCTTGAAACTATCATCACATACTTTTGCTTTTTCCAATTCTTCTCTCAGATTTATCACTTCTTGCTCAATCCTGGAGCATTCATCAGACATGTTCTTTATTTATGCATTCAAACACTCTTCAATCCTCTTCTTTTCTTCCACTTGCAACTTCAGTCTGGTAACATCTTCATTTTCTTGTTTCAATTGGTCACTGACTTCCCTATGCCTCTCTTTGAATTTCTTTAATTGCTCCTTCAACTTCTGGATGCATTCATTTGCATCATCAAGATTTTCTTTCAAATCTCTATTCTCATTTTCAGTTTTATCAATATCATCAAGGATAGTCCGAAGTTCTACACTATCCTCCATTTGTTCAATCTCCAAGATCTCCCTCAAGCTATTAGACTTCTCCAGAGGAACCAAGCTCTGATACCAATTGTTAAATATCCAATATATTGAGAGGGGGGGTGAATCAGTATATTCTTAAACTTATTGAAAAAACACCATCCAATTAATCCAAAGCATATGAAAATTAAGACAAGCAAAAGCATTAACTAAAACTGAAGCACGTGACACAGAAACACCAAGATTTTTACGTGGAAAACCCAGAATGGGGAAAACCACGGTGAGGATTAACTCACAATATAGTATAACCAGTTATAAGATATTACAGAAAGGGGTGGCTCACTGCCAGGACTCACTGTCCAAAATGGGAGGCTTACCGCCTATAGAAATGAAGTAACAAAATGGATAACCACTAGAATTGAACTGATGAAAGTACACCTCAGAGTGCAAATTCAGTTCCTTTGTAGCTTAGAAAATTCATATGCCAACAGATCACCTTTCACTCTTTTCACTTCCACACATAGTCTACTAATATTTTCATACACCAACACATATACTCATATCTTCAAAAACATCTTGTATATATATATATATATCTGATTTTACCATAGATAACAATCAGGTCAGCTTCACAAATATTCTCAACAATAATTCAAACGTGTGGCATGTGACAACATGTCGACATGGATTACATAAACAAAATTTAATCCATTATATCTCCAATCACTTGATAGGTTGGCCAACAATAGACCTAATAGAAAAAATGTAATCTTTGAAAAAGATACCAGTGATAATCACGAGCATCTGTACACACGAGTTCCTATCCATGCATACTTTTATCAATCACAGACCATTTCCCAAAAACTGAAGTAGCAACTATTTATCGGAGGGGAATCCAGAGCAAAATACCAGAGGATGATCCTGCATTACCAGTTCAAAATACCAGATTAATATGACTTTGAGTCTTGTAGTTGCAATTCATATATCATGGTGATATCAATGACAACAAAAAATATATCAAGAGATGTGATCTTCTTCATTCTTCCAACACTTGTAATTCTAATATGGTGGTATAAGAAACAAAAGATGAACCTAATAGAGATTATTGTCAAATTTTATCTTTTAAGATGTGGTGTGTATACATATAAAGTATGTTCTAATTAACCTAAATGTAAGTGTATGCAAGCTGTATGAAAACTAAATAAAACCTAAGGGTAACTAGGCCTCTCTCCAACTTACCAAATCTAATTGGACACCACTAATATGGTAGGACAAATAATACAACCAAATAATTAATTATTTTAAGATATTTGATGTAATAAAGACTATGAAACTAGGTAAATGTTATGCTATAATGTGAAAACCTATAAAAATAGAGTAACAAATGCATGTGGATTGAAGTGTGATAGTTGTAAATATACTAGAAGTTTACTAGTGAAAACCATATGGGAAAAAATCCTCTCTAAAAGAGATAAAATTAAATAAACATGTACTAGTGAAATAAAGAAAGAAGGAGAACTAGATATGATCCCTTCAGCCTAATTCTATCACATAAGTACAATAAATTTCACCCCAATAAGAGAGAGAAAATGAGGATATGAATCCCCCATAAAAAGTAGCTCTAGTGCCAATGATGAAATTTTTAAGACATAATATGATTCATTACCTACAAAAAAAGTTCTCCCCTTAGGAAGAAATATATCCACTAGTGATTTGAGAAGCCATTCCCATAATTTGGATGAATACGAAGTCCAAACCCAAATATTTTTTGTCTTTGAAAACTACTCAAAAGTCCAAATTTTAGAATGAAATGATTTCAATCTAGAAACCTATGAAGATTGATGTAGAACAAGTTCCAAGGATAATAGTATTTTTTCTAGATCAAATCTCTTCTCAAGGTTGCATAGCACATTCATGCTTTCTCTCTCCATGTAATAGGAGTTTTGGTTGTAGGTGATTTCTAGGATTTGTGGGGTTCACTATCAAATCCAATATGTGACACCTATGAATGTTTCTCCTAGACCTATGGGTGGATATGGGGTCCGTCAACAATAACCTCTTATTTTTTGTCAAGTTGACATTATTGACCATGCCAAAGATGAATGTATTCTTACAAAAATCGTCATTTGAGAGAAATGTAAACATGGAAATCAGAATATTTTGTGTTCCATGCATCATGAAGCCAAATTGAATATGTAAAAAAATTGGGATGTGTGGGTGAATTCTATTGGGAGCCTTCGTTCATTCCCCAAGTTTCTTGATCCTTGTAGGAAATGTTAGTCTCTTAAGAGAATTGAGAGAAAAAAAACTTCCAAATTATGATAGAGTATTTATTAAATGTTGTGGCACCTATAATTTTTCTATCTACACCCATAGGTGGGTATGGGGTCCATCCATAATTAAATATATAATTTTTGGTCAACTTGACACCATTTGACCATGCTGAGAATAAATACATCCTTACAAAAGTGATAGTTGAGAGTAGTTTAAACATGGAAATGAGCATATTTTTCATTTCATGCATCATGGGGCCAAACCAACTATTCCATCATATCAGGGTGGGTAGTTGAATGCTAGACAAGCCTTCATTGGTTCCACTACTCTCTTGATCCTTGCAAGCTATATTATTTTGACATAATCTCTTAAGAGTCTTGAGAAAAAAATATCAAACTATGATAGAGTGGTTCTCAAACATAATGGAACCTATGAATGTTACATATTAACCTACATATGTGTATGGGGTACCCCCATATTAAATTCACATTTTCTCAACTTGAAAGCATTTGACCATGCCGAAAATGAATATATTCTTGTAAAAAGTGTCATTTGAGAGCAATGTAAATGTGGAAACACGAATATTTTGTGTTCCATGTGTTGTAGGGCCAAATTTATTTTGACAAAAAATTGGGGTGGGTAGGTGAATCCTATTGGTGGACTTTGGTTGTTCCCTAGGTCTCTTGATCCTTGTAGGCTATGTTATTTTGATGTAGTCTCTTAAGAGCCTTGAGAGAAAAAAACTATCAAACTATGATAGAGTAGTTCTTAGACTTCATGAAACCTACAAATGTTTTTTCTAGACCTAAAAGTGGATATGGGGTCTCTCCATAATAACCTTTCTCAGTTTTGGTCAACTCAACACTATTTGAAAATGTCAAGAATGAATGCTTTCTTGTAAAAAATATCATTTGAGAGTAGTGTAAATGTTAAAATATACTCATTTTATATTACGTGCATCATGGGGAAAAATACTATGACAACATGTAAGGATGGGTGGGTGAATGGTATTATATACCTCCATTCATTGTCTGGGCCTCTCGAGCCTTGCAAGCTATGTTATTTTATTGTAGTCTCTTAAGAGCCTTGAGAGCAAAACATACCAAACTATGATGGAGTAGTTCTCAAACTTCATGGCACCTAAAATATTATCTCTAGAACTACAAGTAGATATGGGGTCCCCCACATTAAAATCTCATTTTTGGTCAAATAAAAAACATTTAACCATACCAAGAATAAATGATTTCTTGCAAAAAACATTAGTTCAAAGTAGTGTAAATTTGGAAACAAGAATATTTTTGTTTTATGCATCATGTGGCCAAACTGACTAATTCAACACATATGGGTGCGTAGGTGAATTCTATAAGATACCTCTGTTGGTTCCTTGAGTCTCCCGATGCTTGCAAGCTACGTTATTTTTGCATAGTCTCTTAAGATCCTTGAGAGAAAAAGACTACCAAAATATGACATAGTAATTATAAGACATTATGTCACCTATGAATATTCCATTTAGACATACAAGTGGATATGGGATCCATCCAAAATAACCTCTCTTGGTTTTGGTTAAATCGATGCCATTTGACCATTGTCAAGAACAAATACATTCTTGCAAAAAGTGTCATTTGAGAGAAATGTAATTATAGGGCCAAACCAACCATGCCAACACATCAAGGTGGTGTTTCAATGTTATTAGAATGAATCCTTTTGTTCCTTGGGTCTCTTGATCCTTGCAGCCTATGTTAGTCTAACACAGTCTCTTAAGAGCTCTAAAAGAAAAAAAATACCAAACTACAATGGAGTAATTCTCAAACTTCATGACACATATGAATGTTTTGTCTTGACCTTTAAGTAGATATGGGATCTCTCCACATTAAAATCTCTTATTTTTGGTCAATTGACATTGTTTGGCCATGCCAAGAATAAATGCATTCTTGTAAAAGTATCATTTGAGAGTAGTGTAAATGTATCTAATCAATCATATTTTTCATTTTGTGTGTCATGGAACCAAACCAAATATGAAAACACATTAGGGTGGGTGGGTGAATACTACCAAAATGTTCCATTGGTTTCTCAAGTCTCTTGATCCTTGTAGGATAAATTATTCTAACACAGTCTCTTAAGAGCCATGGGAGAAAAAATATGCTAAACTATGATGAAGAATTTCTCAAAATTTGTGGAACCTATGAATGTTTTTCTTGAAATATAGGTGGATATGGAGTCCCTCCACATTAAAATTTATCATATTTTGTCAACTCGACACTATTTGACCATGCCAATAATGAACACATTCTTGTAAAAAGTATCTATTGAGAGCAATGTAAATATGGAAACAACTATATTTTGTGTTCCATGTGTCCTTGAGACAAACAAACTAAACCAACAAATTGGGGTAGGTAGGTGAATTCTATTGATGGCCTCTATTCATTCCTCGAGTCTCATGATCCTTGTAGGGTATGTTATTCTAGCATAGTCTCTTAAGATCCCTGAGATATATTATCTACCAAACTATGACAAAGTATTTCTTAGTCTTCATGCCACCTACAATTTTTTTATCTAGACCTTTAGGTTGATTTTGGGTTCCTCTATAATACCCTATCTTAGTTTTGGTCAAATCGACACCATTTGACCATGGCAAGAATATATGCCTTCTTGCAAAAAGTGTCATTTGAGTGGAGTGTAAACATGCCATTAAGAATATTTTGCATTTTGTGTGTCATGGGGCCAAATTGAATGTTCCAACACATTTAGAAGGGTGGGTGAATGCTACCTAAGGCCTTAGTTCATTCTTCAAGTCTCCCAATCCTTATAGGCTACATTAATTCAAGGAAATATCTTAAGATCCTTGAGAGAAAAAAGTACCAAACTATGACAAGGTACTTCTTAGAGTTCATGGCATGTACAAATATTTCATTTGGGCATACAGGTGGAAATCAAGTCCCTGTATATCATCTCTTAGGTTCCAATGAAGACATTATGAATGTTATTGTTGTTCCTTGTAACAGTCTTTTTGATAGTAGAAAATGATTATCTTCTTTCAATGCTCATGAAACACTAATGCAAGTTTATCGCACAATTTCCTTTTGTGAATTAATTAATGACTCATAGTGTTTTAGGATAATATTAGGTTTGTATTTTTTCTTGCATGAAAAGTATTAAAATAGTGTGTGACTATCTTCATGTAAATAACAATAATTTTGACTCTAGAGTGGTCATTTATGATATTCAAGGCACTAGAAACCTTATGATATCCTTATGATAGGATTTTTTTATATATTTAGTATAGGAAAATTCTTTTTCTAGCTAGGGAAAGTCATTCAGGGCTATGAAAATCATCTTAGGCTATGCAAAGATAATATCCATTACATGACAATCTTCCTCTTGGGAATGACCTTAAGACGGTAATGAGAGAATTTTAAATACACACACACACACCTCTCATTCACAATGAATAACTACCTTTACATCCATAAGAATACTTTTATCTTCCATGAAATTTACAATAGCCATATGCTATAAAATTTTATTCATGATAGGCTAACTTTCCTCTCTTGATGAAAGATAATCCACATGAAAATTATTTAGTTGGATTTTGAGGATACTATTATGATGAACTACCTCATTGTTTGCATGAGACCACTACTCACCTCTTGTTTATGACTATCTCTAGGTGTTGACATGATCATCCAAATGTCCCTAGGCCCAAAATAAGGTAAAATTAAAATAAAATATCTAAATATAGGGGTCAAAACTAATAAATTAATTTTTTCTTTAAATTATTGTTATCTATATGATATAAAAAGTAGACTTTATATGCTTCCTACAATTACTAAGAGACTCCTAGCCATACACCAAAAGTGTTGGACCAATATTAAGGAGGAATAGTATTAAATTTTTAAAACTATTTTAAGGGTATTAAATCATAAAATATAGTTGTGAATAAATGAAATGTAAATTAGGGTTTCATAGGAAGAGTGGTCCATCAAATTTAAGGCTAAGGGTAATGGCCAATCATATCATAAAGTGCATATAAGTAAATGAACATCCTACAATGGAGATTAAAGATGCACGATATACATTTGGTTTAAATTTAAACATAATTATTCAACTCCTTCCCTCTAAGAAAATTTAAAATTTTAGATGCCTAATTAATCTTAAGCTATCTTACGGTTTTATTAGGCTTTTGATGGCTTAGGAAAGAATAGAGGGTTGGTAATAGCAAAGGGAAGGTTTAGGACATTCAATAATGGGTTATATAAGATTACTTAAGTTGAAAAAGGATCCTTAATCAAGGTTTAACTTGAAATATATCTTACTTAATCCCCTTTAATCAACACTAACACCACCCCAAATGAGTTTCAAAGGAAACATAAGAGTGAAATTATCAAACCTAACCTTTATTGATGTAGCCTAGACCCTCTTCACCATAAAATAATGAAGACCAAAAGACACCAAACCCAAGATAACTCATCTAATATAATTATAATGTAGGAAAAAAGATAAAACTATATCAAGATATCGTGATCATGAAAATACAAAACACATAATAGACACACTCTTTTTGTAAGCCTAAGATGTACTCATAAAACATGAAGAGTTATGACTAATTTTGGAACTAGGACTTCTCCAAGGGACTACCAAACCACTCAAGATTCAAAATCATCTAGATATCCAAGAAGATAAATAAAAAACAAATGACATCACATGTGAATACTTAAGAGAAACCAAAAGATCAATCGAACCAAGGGGTGAATCTTCAATTCTTGAAATAAGGTAAGATTGTATTTGTTTAATATTCATGCTATAAAGCTTTAGTTATATAGTAGGATGACATATTTATATAAACTAAAAAATTAAAAGGAATCAAATGTGTATCGTTTAAAAATAATTCATAGAAAAAATAGGCAACATTAGTGAAACAAATTTGTATGAACTAAAAACCATATGGGAATACGATGTTTTATGCCAGTAAAACTATAATATATGTATAAGAAAGCCACAAAGGCTTAAAATAAGCCATGTAGGCATACAATGTCACATGTTGGTAATACAAAAATATATATACAAGAAATTCATATAGGTGTACAATGTCACATGATGGTGATACAAAATATGTGTACAAGAAAGCCATATAGGCACAGAAAAAGATAATGTAATTAGTCCTCTCCACAAGAAGGGAAGATTCGATGAACCTTTGACTGTTGATTAGATAGAGAGGCACACGATGATGGTTGCTTTTGAACCTGTTGAATTTATCACCTCTCTAAAAATATTCAGAGCTCCACCTAATACAATAAAAAATATACACATTAATATATAAAAAGTAAATTATATAATGACATATAAGAGAATAATCACTTCTGACCATCTAATAATCAACCTCAAGCAATCATTACCTCTCTTCATCCATCTAAGGGGAAAGTGCATGATATAGAGTTGTGACCCCCTGTGCCAAGTATCAAGAAAAAAAATAGATTATATATGAACATCCTTAAAAATTTCACTAATAGATGTCAGACAAAACAAAGTAGAATATAAAATTTAAAATATGGCTAATACCTCTATCAAAAGCATTGAAGACAAAACTATTGCAAAAATTCCCACCTCCATTGTGCCATGAATATCAAGAGGATTCTAAAATGATGTCATCAACTAAAAAATAAACAACATTATTTTACCAAAATCTACCTACTATTATTTACAAACATAATGATTATAAATAGTCAATCTTACCTTGATCGAACTTGTATGACCAATCCCATCGACATGCCTTGATGTCGAAGGCCCAACATCCACTTGTTCACTGTCTAATATGAGTTTTAAAATTACCATTATTATAAGGAAAAAAATTGCATGTACTATATTTACTATTTCTTTGTACTAATTACGTACTTGTGGACTTGACCTGGTCATATAATTCAGAGTTGAAGGTTCGATACATGTAGGATGAACACTCTAGCCTTGAAATTTTATCACAATCAAATCAAATTCATTTTTAATTATCATGGACGAATATAGCTAATCTTACATTTCAAAAGGAATTATAGTAAATTGCATTTAACCTTATTCAAATTTACCTATCTATCAATGTCAAATGTTGTATCCAATAGGTCATCTATGAACACCATATCCTCCAATATGGATGTGTCTTGTTGCTAGCCACATGCATTGTGAGGATCCTCAAACCCGCAATCATAAATAGATCCACAATTTTGGCAAAGGTGAACTACACATTAATACCTAGAAGCCTCATCTTCATCACCTTGTAATAAAGGCTTAGTATGTTGTAATAAGGTCCGTGTGAGGGAGCTAATGGAGTCTAGAGTCTCCACTTCAACACTCTCCTTCACAACATAAGGGATCATTACATTCTTAATTTTTAGCCTTGCAAGGGGTCTTTATGCTTGGTCCTAGGAATGTTGTGCCCCCACCTCTACCCTCGAACTCATGCATGTCAACGTAGTTCAATATCTCATTGAGGACAAACTCACAATAGAGTTTCCTAGAAAAATACTACATGACCTCATTGTTGTTGCATAGAGGATGGTAAAAACTATCCACCACCTCTCCTAAAATGTTTCCCTTATTCCTTGGTGTTGGCACCAATGAATGGGGAACCTCCTGCAACTACCATGTAAGGGTGAATTAGCTCATGGATCAATGAACAACACACACAAATCGGATTTCAATATTTCATTTTCTTTCACTTGTTGGTAGGATAATTTGGTGGCATAAGACTATCCCACTTCCTCCCTCTTATTTGATTACATGTTAATTTTACCACTTACATAATCTATATGAGAGATGATATATTCTAATAAAGTGGTGAGGGTTGATCAATGGGAACTAGTTCCACTTGGATTTCTCAACCTATTGATCAATGTTGGAGTTTTTTTTTATTGATTTCAATTTGACCTATCATGTTTTTTTTGTATCTCAAGAGAATGACCAAGAATTTTTGGAGGATTTTGTTGAGGGTTTGGTTTTCCATGTTCTTCACCTAGGTTTCCATGAATTGGTAAATTAAGGGATTTCATGAATTGGTGAGGGATTTTCAATTTCTAAAAATTAAACATTGAATCAAAACAATTCCTAAATTGATACTTAATTAGATTTTTATACTAAAAAAAATCAAAACCTATATCTTTGACTATAAACATCATGGTGAAATTTTGATGGTGGCTTGATTGATCCAAGAAAATGCATGCACTTTTTCTCATTCATGGTTTGTTTTGTAGAGGTGAGAGATCGAGTTCAAATGAGCTCAACCTCTTTGGAAGTCTGGTTTTATCTCAAACAAATTAAACACAAGTACATTATGGCTCAGTAGTGATCGAGCCTAGGCTTGATGACTACCAAGCCATAATGTGAGCACATTAGTGTCCTAGATGTACCAAAAAGTGTTTTTTGCCACTTTTTGACCCCACATTTTTTTACACACCTTGTGGTGGATTCTCTTGGACATTCAAGAATATTTAATCTACCAAACTAAGTTGAATGAGGCTTCTAAAATTTCTATTCAACACATCCCATACATCTTGTTACTTGACATAGGTTTACTTATGGAGATTGCGTCCCATAAATCTTGATATATTAGTAAGTCCTAAATTTCAAGCTTCCATAGCTCAAAATTTATGTTGATGAACTTTCCCATCTCCACCTAACATATGTTCACCATTTTTCTATAAACAAAACCTTACATAACTCAAAATTCATGTTGTTGAACTTTTCCATCTCCACCTAATATATGTTCACCATTTTTTTATGAATAAAATCCTCTCTATGCACAACTATCCCTCAATTCAAGATTAATATGATAAAAAGTCCTTTCGACAAATCCTAAGCTCTAAATAGTTGGTGAGACTCTAATATCAAATAAAATTGAAACTAGGTAAACTTCTTGCATTAATATTAATCTAAGAGGAGAGTAGTGCAATAAAGAGATTATATAATTTTAAATAAAAAATAATACAAACACACACACAATAGAGGAAAAATAATATAGTTTAGGAAAAGCCTTATGTGAAAAAACCTAGCCTCCAAATCTTGAACCAGTTTATCAATAGACTTAGTTGCAGTACAATCAAGCTCAAGTCTTCACACAGGATCACAAGAGTTCATATAATTGTAGAGATATTTTAGCAATACAATAGTACCTATAATTACATATTGAATACTACCTGAATCTCAAGCACTCAATATATAGCCAAGACCAAAACATCAAACCATAAGTGATTTCTAAAACCATAGGTTGGATTAGACACTTAACTCTATTCATAATATCCAATACCCAAAAGTATGGTGAGTTAATGGTCAAATAAAATTGTCATTTCCAACTTGGGCACTCCATTTGGTCTACACGTCTTTTTTGGAAAGATGATCATTGATATTATTCTAGTTTGCACTTAACGATCTCTCATCATACTCTTTTTATAAGGATAATATTTACACACCTTAGAAGTTGTCATATTGGCATTTAACAATTTCCATGATACTAAGCGAGACTTTTCAAAATTCAAATTACAAGAGACACATAGTGCCACTACAAGTGGGATGCTCAAAATATGTGGATATAACAAATAAATACATAGTAATTAATAAATATGAACATTTGAATTGCAAGGTGTATGACACCTACCCCAACAAGTGCAAGGTATGCACTTTTCTCATCTACAAGATCTTAGACAAAATTTTCACTTTAATCTTCCTCTACTCTTCCCTGAAACCAAGGATATTTTGTTTTAGAATTCTACTTGTTGTGAGATTAGGAAGTGATTTGTTTGCCTCTTTAGATACTCGTATGTTTGTCTTCAAACCTTCATTAGTCTATGAGGATCATAGATGCTTGACTCATTTTTACTCTTTTCTTTCCAAAAGTGTCTGATCTTCATGAATGTCTAGCCAAAGACTTAGCTTTTTCAATACTTTTACACTCAGCTTCTTTCATTTACATTATTTCTTCTTATTTTTATTCTGTTTTAGATTTATAAAATAGCATGTGTGTTTCTTATATATTTTTTCATTATACTTTTTCAACCCCATAAATCAATTTTAACCCTTCATAATTATCAATCTTTTCATAATTTTATGATTATAAAAAACTTGATAGTTATGCTAGGTAAGAGTAAGAACAATCCCTACATATCATACACTAGTAAACCTTCAAACTAAAATTCGAGATATGCCCATCACAAAATCAACAAGAAGCATCTAAAGAATGCTTCTCATCTGCTAGAGAATTCTGAAATCAATAACTATCATCATTAGTACGATGTCTTTTCAAATTAACAAGCTTGTAAGGCATAAGAGCAGGCAAAGACCACAGGCAGCATATTCAGAGATTGGTCAGATACACAGGAGCTCCTGCCAGATCCCTGAGCTATAACCCCCGTGCCTGCAATTACAATGATAGTTATCAATATCATAGTTGGTGAAGCGTATGTGCCGCAATCTAAGGCAGATACAACAAAAGTCAAACTGTCACATTTTTCTCCAACTTTTTAAAAAGCCAAATACCCACCTCCTCCTCCAACAACAGCCACAAAATCTATTGTTTCACAAGAAATGGGCGTCAAGGATCAGGTGCTCTTCTTATGGTTAGTATTATTATTTTGGTTCATCCACAGACATAATCATCAGGCAGTGCTTTTCTGCTCAGGAGCAGAGATGCAATCTTGTGGGCATTTATGCAAAAACAGAAGGGGTTCCAGAGGCTTTGACAACATGTTGCCCAAGGCACCAGTACCTCCATCAGGGCCCAGCCACAGGGTCAATTCTATGCCTCTCTCCTCCTCCCAATTCCAAAAGACTAAAGGATGACCAGAGGACCAATTCTATGCCTTTTTCTAAAGAGAAATGGGGCTCTTTACATGCAGGTAGCTAACATGTTGCCAGTGGATTTGTTGTGATCTTTTATTCCTAAGATCAGTCTAAGTTAAAAAGGTTTTGCGACAGTACTGTGTGTGTATATTTGCATCTTTCTTCGTTGCAAGATTCTGTGGGTCCTAGAACAAAATCTTCTCAAAACAGGCTGCATAAAAGCAGGTTATAAAGAGGTGAGTTATATCCTGTGCTCTGTGAATCCATGGACATTTTGAGATTTTGAATTAACTGTGTCCAGTATGTAACTTTTTTTCCTTTGGGGAACCATATGTGATTGGTAGTCATTCCTTCCATGACTGATCTTTCAAACAGAAGTAGTTAATGATTCCATGGGCAGGCTATGTTGATACCCTTGCCACAACTACATTTTTGGTGCTTGTAATGAAATAAGGTCTGAAAAGGAATATCATTTATAAAGGAGAATCTAAAGCCATTCATAAAGCTGTTTTTTATTCCTGAAGAGGCCAAAGGGTCATATTCCAAACAGCACTGGGCATGGTCTTGTCAAGGTATTGGTAAACTATCCACCTGTATGGGTTTTTCTTAGTTGTCTCAAAGCCCAAATTCTGGAGTGTATAGAAATTGAGTTTTTAGTTGTTTTATTATGGAAGCACTCAAGATTATTGTTATTTGGTTTTGAGCTCTAATTTTGCAGTATTTACGTGCATCTTATATGACCTATTTTGTTGGTGCTGTACACTGCCCTTAAAATGGAAGCATTCAAGATTATTGTTATTTGGTTTTGAGTTCTAATTTTGCAGTATTTGCATGCATCTTACTTATTTTGTTGGTGCTGTGCTCTGCCCTTAAAAGTCAGTGAGTATTTTTTCTTTTTCTGAAATATTCAGTTTTATGGTTTTATTGTAATTCAATCAATATAGATATTTGGGTTTATAGATTCTAATAAGATTTATGATATATAATTAGATTTCAGTGATCTAAAGTTCTAAACAATTCACTTGTTCAATTTTTTAATGATATACTATTTAGATAAAGATTGTTTCTGAATTCAATTGTATTTGTTTTCAATCGATATTTTGGATACTTTCAATGATCCATCATCAGAGAGAAGAGAGTGTCAATACAAACAATGACGAATCATTTTTTTTGAAAATACAATAATAATAAAAAATGGTTGTCATACAAACAGACATACCACCAATTAAAAAAGAAGACTACCATAACCAAAGGGCTTCTTGACCAGATCAATCCAAATTATACTAATTAAAATAACATAGACAATAAATGATATTCCACAATAATTCAGTGTGATTTCTTTAATATAATGTATGGAATGTCTGATCTATTAAGACCTCTATGTTATCTTTATTAAAAAGATCATAATAACATTTGATATTATTAGAACGAGGTTAAAATTCTTAACAGAAAATAAATTTGAGAAAAATGAGAAACTTATTATCAAGTTTCTTAATAATTTAAAAAAAATCTGAAAGCTAGAATGACGGAGTATACTATTCTATAAACTATCTTTAATTTATCGGATGTTAAAATTCTTCTATTTTATTCTATTCTTTAGATTTATAGATTAATTACAGACAAAAATAGGGAATAAAACTGTCCTGCTACAAAATTTAAAACTAAAGACTTTTCCAGTAGTTCGCTCAACAACCATCTGTTAAAAGCTACTGAGTTCACGTGAAAAAAGTGAGAAAGAAAATATAGAGATAAATTAAAGGCTTATGTTTTTGACTTTCCATGATAAGACATGTCACATATCCTATTTTAGCTCAGCGACTGCATATTTGTCTTTACGTGCTTTTTATTAGAAAAATACAATTTAAAAAGTGGGAGCAGGAGCAGGGCCTTTATACTCGGAACTCGAGAAGAAACGAAATTTCAAAGCATCTAGATGTACCTAATTCCTGATGCAGTTGACTTTGGCTGTAAAGATTCCCCTCACCTACTGAATGATTATTTGCCAGATAAAAGGGCTCTATCATATTGAAAATATCATTCTCATGTCCATTAAAGCTTTGATTGATAGGTTGAGGCTTAGCTTTGTTCATATATCTTTCACACATGTTTACAGGAATTTAATTTGGAGGCGGATATATTTTCAAAGGCGGGTTTACTTTTGACTGTGGATAGATGAGAACTAACAAAACACTTGGTGGGTTCTATCTTGTAGTCTTATAACCTCTCTGTGGCCAATCATTCATGATGCTCTCGTCCACTTTTCTTTTGTGGCTTTGCTCTTTCTTCTTGATCACTGTTTTTTTTCTGCTTCCTGCTTGCTTTCACCATTTTTTGGTGTGCACTCTTTGTTTTTCTGGTGGCTATCTTTTCGTTTCTTTGTCTAGTTCTTTCTAGGCTTTCTCTGTTGGCTGCTGCCTTTTTCTGGCAGCACCTTTGTATTTGCCGCCTTCTTGTTTTTCTCCTGTAAAGCTTCTTCAACTTCTACTAAATGTAATATTTTAATTTTTAATATGATATTACGCATTTTTTCTGGGGAAAAAAATTGAGATTGTTAAACAATACACCAAACTTATTAATTTTAAATAAATGTTTTGAATCAAATTTTATGATTTTTCAATAGTTTTTTATCTATTGGTGAAGTTGAATGGTTTTGAATGAGTCCATTAAGGATCAAGTTTGGTTGAATGCAAGGTCCTAACACTAAGAGATGAGGATGCGACCATGTCCTAGGCAATTTTGGTGGAATGGATACCTGTTAGTCCTTGGCTCTCAATTGAAGATGTTTCAACCTAAGGCTTGTGATCTTGTATCTAATAACAAAATGATCTTGTGGGTGATATAAAGTCCATCAAAAAACTAAAAACAAAAGAATTTTATGATCCTATCTCATTGAAAAGAAACATTGTTTTAAACAAAATATTTGAAGTAAATATATAATTTAATGCTAAATAAATTGATTTAGATAAACAAGTTTGATTGGATTTGAAATATAAATAAAATTAAAAAATATTTAATTACATTTTGAAGTTAAAGAAAATGAGATTAAAAAGATTGTTAAGAATGATTATTATATGGATTTATGATAAATAGATTTAGGTGACTATCTTGTGTGAAATTTGTACACAAACCTAGGTCAAATGTGCTTTTATAGCCCTGATCCTTATATATATGATTTTGATTTAACAGTTATGTCCTTGAACCTAAGGTCTATAGAACTATGATACCTATAGTTGTATATATCCTTGCACCTACAAAGAAAATAATTTGTAATGTTAAAGAACATTGTTGGAGCTTGCTATCCAATAAGGGGAAGCAACTTACTTCCCACCTTGCACCCTATTATAGGCTTGATGATTGATCCAACAATTTTGTAGAAATTTTAAAGACACCACAAAACATATGCAACAAATGCAATATTGGTTTGACAATGATGTCATTATGATGATGACAAGATTTTGAGACTTGTTGCAATGATGTTTCAAAGTAACATAGCATAAGAATTACGGTTTTAACATATATTTGTGTAAGGGTTGATGTAATTGATGAAAATGATTGGGTAGTGATTGTTAAGTGATTCTTGTATTAATGGATGTAGAGGGGTTATGAGATCCTATGATGATTAAAATGACCTTAGGATGATGTCCTTTCATAAATATCCTAAACACACAATTTGAATGCTTTGGCATGAGAATTGGCAAATAAAACCTAGTTGAGATTGAGCTAGCCTAAGGCATAATTAATTTTGATTTTAGACAAAAGGATCAGAACCACACCCATGGCTCTTAATAGGGTCAAGGACACACTTGCAATCTTGAACCTAGTAGAGAAAATATTATTCTAGGTTATGAAAATGCTCTAAGCACATAAAAAATGAGTATGTTGTTATATCAAGATTCAAATGCAGATGAAATATATGATGGTGTTTCTAAGTATAAATATGAGTCTAGGGTGAATGGAAGCGCCAAATCATTCAAAATCATGTATTAAGCTAATTCACATGTAACACCCACATAAAGTGGTGTAAAATAAGGGAAAATAGTGTAAAGGATGCACTTTTGGCCCTTAAATTTTCCTCCCACTTTGGTGCACTTTTGAATCTACATAATTATATATACTAAAGAAAAAGAATTAAACATTACACAACAAAAAGTAGAATAACTAAAGTAATAATGAAGATCCAACCTATGGACTATACATAAACTTGAGAGTGTGGTTGACAAAATTATGCCTCTTTGATTTTGTGTGTTTCATAAAATGATGCACACAAATGAAGGGGAGAGATATATTGATGAAAAACCAAACATTATGACATGATAATCTATGTATAGAAATGAAGCATAAGAACAAGAAATTAAATATAAAAAATATAAAATAAAACCTAAGAAATAATTGATGTATAATTGAGATATTTTCCTATGTGTGATTAATGTTGAGCAACAAGGTAAAATAGACTATAATGATTTTTTTTTTAAATTTATGCAAATTTGAAATTTATTTATTTAACAAGGACTATCATATGATTAAAATAATGTGATTATAAAATCAGCAAAAGATAAATCAACAAACCCTAGATAACACAAGATTTGCATGGAGAAATAATTTCGAGAAAAAAATCCACATTAGAGAGAGGGCAAGTATGCATTAATATTCAAAAAGAGAGATACATCTACATGTACTAACACCCTAATCTCTAATAGCACTCCATTAACACCTGTGTACCTGTAAACAATCTCATAAAACTATCATCTCCTATCTCTAGTTTATATACAAATGGGAGAAGAATATTAAAATGGTAGAGCTGAAACATAAACAAAATCAAATTATGCCATAGTTTCAAAACAATATTAAAAACATAAAATAAGATGATTTATTCAAGATTCTTCGATATGATTTTTTATTACATTGCATTGGCTTTATAAAGCCTCATTTTCTTGTGAATAAACTCCTATAGGGATAACTAAAAACTAACTATAATTTATTCTAATGATTACCTAACATCTATTTATAAATTAACATTTACATGTTAGTTTATTTATTATTATCTAAACTAATGTGTATTTACAAACTAAACTATTGATGTAATGTTCCAATATTCTCCCCTTATTACATCAATATGAACAAAGGGAAAAACATTGCAAGAGTTGAACACAACCCTTCTTGAGACTTTGATGAAGCACCTCCACCAATTCCCTTTACCCACCCAAAAAATACCAAACTGACTTCATTAGCAAATTTCTTTACTATAAAACCTATAAAAAATTATACAACATGAGAGAGAACATAAAATTTCACCATCCTCCTTGCACAATGAGAGAAAAAATTTCATTTGAAACTCCACATCTTCTCTAAGTGTACATCAAAATTCCTCCTCTAGTGTTGCACATGAGAGAAAAAATATCCTCGAAGAGTCCACATTTCCTTCGAGTGTGTCAAAATACCTCCTTTAGTGTTGTGGGAACCAATTCATCCTCTATTGTACAAAATAACCTCAACCAATGTATATGCATTAAATGCACCCACAAGATCTACCAAGATGCCAAGCCCCCTCACTCCATGAAGGGAAATTGATATGAAATGGTGATTCTCATGCAATGTATCATCTCTGAGAGAGAATCTAGCTCGAGATGAAAAAAATTCTCCATCCTTTTATACTTCTAACTGTTGAACATAGGTTGTCATTGATGTCAAAGGTTGTTAATGATGAGAGTTTGCAATCAAAAGTTTGTCAAAGATGAAAGAGTTGTAAGATTACTTTGAGTTATCATTATATTCACCTTGACTTAAAGTGTTGTATGTTAGAAGTTTAGCTTGTTTAGTGTTGGTAATTTTACTGTTAGGATGCATGTGACCATAGTCATAGTATTGGTTAAATACACCAGATCCATATAGATTTGAGGCATATTTAATCCACTAAGCCATGATCCCAATGAGATATTTGAAATCATCAAGAAACTAAATAACCATTAAACTAACATGAAATCAACACAAAAGTATAATAAAAACCTATTCTAAGACCTCAAATCTTATCCCATTGGGGGAGTGGTGTCACATTGATGTGGAATGGTGACCCTTTCCCAATCCCTTGGATAATATGAGTTGTTTCAATCAATTTTATTGAAGAAAACTAATGAAACTGATGAAATATGAACAAAACATGGATGAAAAACTAGTTTAACATGATGAAAATGAATGCTAAATGCTAAGATGCTTGATGGAGATGGATGCAAGCTACACTAAATAGAAATGAAGTTCAAAGATACAAGCCATTGATGAAAATTAACCTAAAATGGAAGCCATTAATGGATGCATAAGCTAATATGGATGAATATTAAGCTAAAATGCTAACAAATGCTCAATGTGGATGCAAGTGAGTATGAATTTCAATAGCATAACTTTGCTATCAAAAGATGGATCCATTTCTCTCCAAATAGTGATGTATGTATAGGAAAGCAAATGAAGAAGCAATGGATGAGATTGATTTGATCAATCAATGGTCAATAATAAATGAAGGATGAAACATGGATCAAGGATCCTCATCAATGGATGAGAATCAAAGATCACATGGATCAAATAAAGCATCAAGGGTTGAGAATGATCCGAACAAACACACTTTGTAACAACTTTGAAAATTTGTCACAAAACAATCATTCTCTTTTTGGAGCCAAATAGGAGAATATTCCCTATGCAAGTGGATGTGAGGGGGAATTAGAAATTTAGTAATTAAAACTAAATTTTGATTGTGCAAGATGAGGAATAATAGGATATCCATTAAATAATTGACTTATTTAATTGAAAGGGGGAGTGACATTTAATTAAATGATTTAGATTATTTAATTAAATGAAAGGAGATAAAGGAAGGAATTTAAATTAAATAATTTGCATTATTTAATTAAATTAGATGAAATGTTAGTGTGAGAGGGTAGAAATTAACCTAATTAGATTAATTAGATTAATAGATGAAAAAGAAGTATTTAACTAAATAACTAGGTTAATTTAATCAAATAGGCAAAAAAAGGATGAAATTCAGGATGAAGCAATGTTAGTGATCAAATTCAAGTGTGTAGTGCCATTCAGGACAATTTTAAGTGTCTACATTTTTCCCCTCTTAGAAGCGAGGTACCTATTATGTTGGTTTAAAGGCTGATGCCTTTCAGACTAAAATTGCTGCTCAGAACATTTTTTTTGTTGATTTTTTGGATGCCCCACTGTTGCCCTAGTAGAAGGAATTAAGTCGGTACCCTACCCCCTCAAGAGATCGAGTGGAAATTTGAATTTTTGGGTCGATCTATCACGTACTGATTTTTATCATTTAGTTAAATGCAATTATTAATCATGAGATTTTTGATGTTTTTGATAGATGATTATTTAAATTGAAAATGAAAGTGAAATTTAAATTTAAATGCAAATGAAATGATTTGAAATGCATTATTATGAAATTCGGGGTTTGTCATTGCTGATGAGAAATTGAGTGCAAGTGAACACAGGAACATGTGAATGAGAATGAAGGCGAGAACATTGATCAGGTAGAGTCGTTTTAGCCATTAGACGTTAATGAGGATGATGAAATCTCACACACCACTTAATTAATTAGAACGTATTTTGCATGATTAAATGATTTAAATTTTAATTATTGTAATGGCTATGCATTTGTTGAATGAAATTATGAAAAAGAAATTGTTTGTTTTAAATGGCAATTTAAATATTGTTGTGAGAAAATAGTTTAATTATATATAATGTATAATTTGTGTAATTGATTTATTGTTATTTTCGCAAATAATAAATCAAAGTAGAAATAAATGTTTAAATAATTATATTTATTAAATTGAGTTATTTTCTCATTTAATAAAATTAAGTCGAAATATTTGTTTGAAGAAATAAATGAATTACGTTCAAAATTTGAAATGAATTCAAAAAGCAGTTTACAAATTGAGAGAAAATATCTTTCAATCAATTTGAATGCAATTACAAATAGAACTGGGAGTTTTGATAAATTTTGGCTGGAGATCAAAGCTTAGAAAGTGGATATGACTTTGTTAATAACTCCACCATTTGCATGAGATCAAACAGAGAGAAATCCGTTTTTGACAAGGGGCTGAAAACAGTTTTGGAGGGGATTTTTGTTATTCATTCTTCTGATCCTCATGCGCCAGAAGGGAAAGTTAGGAGAGGGAGTTTTTGTTTTGGGATCTTATTTTACATACTGCTTGTCTCTCCTGTGCAGAATAAAGAGAGCAGTTTGTTTCTTTTTTTTTAATCTTGAAGTCTGCTAAACACCCATGCACGGACAGGAGATAGGGGATCACAATTTTTATTTTTTGGATTCTTGTTTGTCTCCCAAGCGTGTGGGGAGAAGGAGAGAAGAAGCGTGGAAGCATGGAGGAGTATGTAGCTAGAAGGGAAGAGAGATTTGGTGTTAGTGAGAAGACATCAAACCTCAAGCGCGTGTGGAGGTAGAGGAGAGAAAGAGGCGGCTAGAATAGGAAAAGAAGACAGTTCATGATTTCATTTAATATGCATGCTGCTTAACTCCAAAGATATGCATGTGGAATAAGAGAAGGTGCCTGGACAGAGAGACAGGCAAGGTGCGGCCAGAATAAAGGAAGAGAATAGAGATCTCACTCTCATACGAGTGTGGAGATAAGAAGAAAGAGAGGTGGTCATAAACAAAAGAGAATATAGAAAAAGAAATTGATAGAGAAAGGGAAAAATTCATCTCCAGATTCAGGAAATTACCAGGTAGAATCAAATAAAGCATTATTTATCAAATTCATGATCGTAGTATGTTTAATTGGAATCATTTTCTTTTATTCTAGTATTTAAAACTATTGAAAAACATCACTGTTTCTATTAAATTCTGAAGAAATTTCATACACCAAACTATGATTTTATCATAAAACCATTGAACAACTTGACATAAAACAATCAATAGATAGTAGATTTTCTATTTTAGGAAATTCTGATTTAGTAAAGATTCACACAGAAAAACCTATATTTCTTTAAGATTTAGAAAAGCTTCAGAAAAACCCAAAACTGTCAGATAGATAAAACTTTCAAAACAATAGAAACAAAAAAGATAGTGTTTTTGGTTTAAATAAAATTGCTGAATGTTTTCTAGAATGATAAGATTAAATAATTTTGTGAAAATATTTATGCTTGAAAAGTAAGAATGAAACTTGATAATTCTCTAGAAATGAATTTATTTAAGGAATTGTCAATGTTTGAATTAAAGAGTTTAGCTCTTTGCATTTGGTATCAGAGCCCTAGGTTTGAACACTAGGGTCCTTTGTCCATTACGCTAAAGAAACATTCCTTGATGTAGGAATTGTTGATACATAATGGGTACAAGAGGAAAAGGAGCTGCTGCAAGTAATGAGAATGATAGGTTGGATCAGATTCTCAATCTTTTGAATCAGAAAGGTTCCAGAATGGATAATTTTGAACAGGAAGTTTCAGGAGTCAAAGAAGGACAAAACCCTCATAATGAAATTCCCCAAAATCAAGAGCAACCCGCCAATGAAAATCCAAGGGTTGAAGAAGTACCAAATCCTCAAGCTAGGATTGAAGGGGAGTTGGCGAAAGACTTGAAAAGGGTAGCTCCGCCCAAGTTTGATGGTAAGACCATTGGTGATGGAGCTGAAGCTTGGGTAATTGAAATGGAAAAGTACTTTGAGCTTAGGAATATGTCTAATGAGACCAAGGTAGTTTGGGCTGCATATCAGCTTTATGGAGAAATGCTACTTGGTGGGATAATGAGAAGACTGAGAAGAAGTTACTACTTGGGAAGTGTTCTTGCAAATTTTCAAAAAGAGATGGCTTCAATAATTGTTCTTTGATAGGAAGATGATAGAGTTTCAGAATCTAAATAGGGTGGTTTGACAGTTAATCAGTACTGGGAGAGATTCACTAATCTCCTGAAGTACGTACCACAGTATCAGATGGATGAGCGGTTCCATATTCAGAAATTCATCCTAGGATTGAGGCCACAGATTGGAGCTGATGTGGATATTCATAATCCATTGACTATGGATGAGGTTTTTGAGAAGGCTATAAAATAGGAACAAAAGTTGCAATAGGTAGCTAACTACAAAAAGAGTGTGAATTCTAAACCTGGATTTGGAAACAGGAAGTTCCAAAATAATAATAGTAATAACCAGAGGGGTAACAACAATCAGTAGATAAGGAACCTGAAGAGAGGAACAAAATCTCAGGAAAAAGGAGAAGGAAGCTTTGGTGAAAATAAGAAAGTGAATAATAATAACACCAACTTCTCTAATACCAAGAATAGGACAGGTGGTCACCCAGGGCCATGAGGTGGATGTTACAATTTTGGAGGAGATCACTATGCCTCTAATTGCACTCAACGTATAGGAGGTCAATGAGGAGGAAATGATTAGCGAGCACCGCAACACTAGATTCATGCAGCAGTTGACAACTGTCAAGCAGATTTTCAAGCTTCACCTATTTAGATGACGGGTAAGCTTTTTGGTCAATCAGTTTCCATTTTGATAGATACAGGAGCTACTGAATTCTTTTTTGATCCTAAAGTAGTTGCTAGGTTACCTATTAGACTTGGTTATATGTCACATGCATGGATGGTTCAGTATGGAAATCGAGCAGAGAAGAGGGTAGATTCATGTCTATTGTGCAACGATTTAGAGCTACCTAACTTCCAAACCCAAGTTAACCTATATGTAGCACCATTGGGTTCTTATGATGTGATCATAGGGATCAATTGGTTAACTGAGCACAAAGCTATAGTGTACTGTGAGGATAAGGTTTTGAGTTGTCTGGATGATTTTGGACATCCAGTTGAAATTTTTGGATCTCAAGAGCCTCTAGAGTTGAGACATATCTCAGCCATGCAGCTAAAGAAATCACATAGAAAAGGATGTTCCATATATTCTATATTGGTGAGTGATTTGGATAATGTCCAGCAAAGTCCAGAGGGCTATCCAGTTCTCAAGGAGTTCTTGGATATCTTTTTTGAAGAACTTACTGAGTTACCACCGAAGAGAGAATTTTATTTCTCGATTGAACTTCTACTTGGAACTAAGTCTCAATCCAAGGCTCCATACAAAATGACTACTACAGATTTATATGAGTTGAAGGTTCAATTGCAGGAGTTACTGAAGCAAGGATTTATTAGATCTAGTGTATCTCCATGGGGTGCACCGGTAATCTTTGTTAAGAAGAAGGATGGGACCTTGAGACTGTGTATTGATTGCAGGATGCTGAACAAGGTTACCATTAAGAATAAGTATCCTTTACCTAGGATAGATGAGCTATTTGATCAGATGAAAGGGGCCACAGTGTTTTCTAAGATTGATCTTAGATCAGGTTACCACCAGCTAAGGATTAAGGATGAGGATATTCCAAAGATAGCTTTCCGAACTCGGTATGGACATTACGAGTTCACAATAGTACCTTTTGGTCTAATGATGCCCCAACGACATTCATGAATCTTATGAAAAACATCTTTAGAGATTGTTTAGATGATTTTGTGCTTATATTCATAGATGATATTTTGATTTACTCTAAGATAGAAGAGGAGCATGAGAATAGTCTTGCAATGACTAAGAGATTGAAAGTTGTTTGGTAAGTTTTCAAAGTGTATTTTCTTTCGGAAGAAGGTTCACTATTTGGGCCATGTCATATCTGCTGAGGGAATCTTAGTTGATCCTGCGAAGATAGAAGCAATAGTGGATGGCCAACACCATAGAGTGTTACTGAAGTCTGTAGTTTCATGGGACTTGCAGGATATTACAAGTAATATGTGGAGGGATTGTCCAGGAGAGCAGCACCTATTACTTCTCTTCAGAAGAAGGGAAGGAAATTTGAGTGGACTGAGAAGTGCGAGGAGGCATTTCAATTTCTTAAACAAAAATTGACATCGGCACCAGTGTTGACTATACCAGATCCTAATGGGCACTTCATAGTGATTACAAATGCTTCAAGTGAAGGTGTAGGAGCTGTGTTGATGCAGGAAGGGAAAGTGGTTGCGTATGAGTCCAGAAAAGTGAAACAATATGAATTGAATTATGCGCTACATGCTCTTGAGCTTGCAACTATTGTTCATGCATTACAGATGTGGAGACATTATCTCCTAGGGAAACCATTTGAACTAAAGACAGATCATTTAGGACTTAAGTACATCTTTACACAGCCTAACCTCAATGAGAGACAAAGAAGGTGGCTTGAGTTCCTAAGTGAGTATGATTTTGGTATTGAGTATATCAAGGGAAAGGAAAATAGAGTTGCAGATGCTCTTAGCAAGAGAAGACATATCGCTGCTATGCTGACCACAAGGTCAAATTTGAGACAACAAGTGTTGTAGTATCTTCCAACACATGAACATTATGAAAGGGTCAAGAAAGCCTTAGATGCGGATCCATTAGATCATAGATTTGATGGATATGTGATGGAGTATGATGGTATTTTGAGATATCAGGGAAGGATGTGTATCCCTGAGGGTGGAGACTTGAGGAAGTACATGATGCACCTTACTCAGGGCATCCAGGAGTTACGAAGATGGTAGCAGAGTTGAAGACTTTGCATTTTTGGCCTAAGCTCAAGAAAGATGTTATGGAGTATGTGGCTAGATGTTTGGGATGCCAACGGGTCAAAGCTAAGCATGTGCATCCAACAAGACTTTTGTATCCCCACAATATACCTGAGTATAAGTGGCAAGTAATCAGTATGGATTTTATCCAAGAATTACCTTTGAGCAAGAATAGGCATGATACCATCTTAGTTGTCATTGATAAGCTAACGAAGGTTTCACATTTCATACCTGGGAATCTGAAGGATGGATCTTTGACACTTGCAAAGAAATCTGTGCAAGAGATATTCCGATTGCATGGTGTACCAGAGACCATTATTTCAGATAGGGATACCAGAATGACATCTAGGTTTTGGACAACACTGAATGCAGCTTTAGGAACTAGATTGAATTTTAGTTCTGCTTATCACCCACAAACTGATGGCCAAACAGAAAGGGTCAATCAGGTTGTTGAGTATCTATTGAGGATGTACTGCATGGATCAGCAATACAAGTGGGAGGAATATTTTCCATTGGTTGAGTTTTCTTACAACAACTCATTCCATGCTTCTTTGGGTATGGCACCTTTTGAGGCACTTTAAGGATGGAAATGTCGCACACCCATTAGTTGGGATAGGATGGAAGATAGGATCATCATTGGTCCGGATATTCTCAAGGAAATGGATGAGAAAATGAAGTTGATCAAGAGTAGGTTGAAAGAAGCAACTGATAGATAGAAGAGCTATGCTAATAGAAATAGGAATTTCAGACAGTTTTCTACGGGAGATAAAGTCTTTTTGAGGATTAAGCCTCATAAGAGCTCTATCTCATTTGGGAAATCATCAAAGTTGGCTCTGAGATTTGTGGGACCATTTGATGTACTGCAAGTCATTAATCCAGTTGCTTATAGACTTACGTTACCACCTGCTCTAGCTCGACTCCATAATGTATTCCATGTTTCTTTATTGAAACCATACCATCATGATGCATCTCATATACTTGATTGGCGTTCATTACAGGTACAAGATCCAGGGGTGGTGCTAGTGGAGCCCATCTGAATCCTAGACATGCATAGCATTAAGCTATGTAACAGGGATAATACTCAGTACAAGGTCCAGTGGGACCAATATACTGAGGATAGTGCTACATGGGAGGATTCTAAGACGATTGACCATCATTTTCCTCATTTGCTTTCTTAGATTAGTATTTTTTTTATGCAGAGATACTTGATACTCTAGTTTTTGGTTCACATGTTGTGAACTTGGATAGCGTGGATGCTACTATGAATTGCTTATGTTTATGTTTTGAGAACTCTGGTGTTAGTTATTATTTCATTATGATTGAGATAGTATGTTTTACTAATTGAGATACTATGCTTATTGATTGATTAGTAAGACATTAAGACGATGTCTCTTCCAAGAGGGGAAGGATGTCACGTACTGATTTTTATCATTTAGTTAAATGCAATTATTAATCATGAGATTTTTGATGTTTTTGATAGATGATTATTTAAATTGAAAATGAAATTTAAATTGAAATTTAAATTTAAATGCAAATGAAATGATTTGAAATGCATTATTATGAAATCCATGGTTCGTCATTGCTGATGAGAAATTGAGTGCAAGTGAACGCAGGAATAGGTGAACGAGAATGAAGGCGAGAACATTGATCAGGTAGAGTCATTTTAGCCATTAGACGTTAATGAGGATGATGGAATCTCACACACCACTTAATTAATTAGAATGTATTTTGCATGATTAAATTATTTGAATTTTAATTATTGTAATGGCTATGCATTTGTTGAACAAAATTGCGAAAAATAAATTGTTTGTTTTAAATGGCAATTTAAATATTGTTGTGAGAAAATGGTTTAAATATATATAATGTATAATTTGTGTAATTGATTTATTGTTATTTTCACAAATAATAAATGAAAGTAGAAATAAATGTTTAAATAATTATATTTATTAAATTGAGTTATTTTTTCATTTAATAAAATTAAGTAGAAAGATTTGTTTGAAGAAATAAATGAATTACGTTCAAAATTTGAAATGAATTCAAAAAGCAGTTTACAAATTGAGAGAAAATATCTTTCAATCAATTTGAATGCAATTACCAATAGAACTGGGAGTTTTGATAAATTTTGGCTGGAGATCAAAGCTTAGAAAGTGGATATGACTTTGTTAATAACTCCACCATTTGCATGAGATCAAACAGAGAGAAATCTGTTTTTGACAAGGGGCTGAAAACAGGTTTGGAGGGGATTTTTGTTATTCATTCTTCTGATCCTCATGTGCCAGAAGGGAAAGTTAGGAGAGGGAGTTTTTGTTTTGGGATCTTATTTTACATATTGCTTGTCTCTCCTGCGCAGAATAAAGAGAGTAGTTTGTTTCTTTTTTTTTTAATCTTGAAGTCTGCTAAACACCCATGCACGGCCAGGAGATAGGGGATCACAATTTTTATTTTTTGGATTCTTGTTTGTCTCCCAAGCGCGTGGGGAGAAGGAGAGAAGAAGCGTGGAAGCATGGAGGAGTACGCAGCTAGAAGGGAAGAGAGATTTGGTGTTAGTGAGAAGACTTCAAACCTCAAGCACGTGTGGAGGTAGAGGAGAGAAAGAGGCGGCTAGAATAGGAAAAGAAGACAGTTCATGATTTCATTTAATATGCATGCTGCTTAACTCCAAAGATATGCATGTGGAAGAAGAGAAGGTGCCTGGACAGAGAGACAGGAAAGGTGCGGCCAGAATAAAGGAAGAGAATAGAGATCTCACTCTCATACGAGTGTGGAGATAAGAAGAAAGAGAGGTGGTCAAAAACAAAAGAGAATATAGAACAAAAAATTGACAGAGAAAGGGAAAAATTCATCTCCAGATTCAGGAAATTACTAGGTAGAATCAAATAAAGCATTATTTATCAAATTCATGATCGTAGTATGTTTAATTGGAATCGTTTTCTTTTATTATAGTATTTAAAACTATTGAAAAACATCACTGTTTCTATTAAATTATGAAGAAATTTCATACACCAAACTGTGATTTTATCAGAAAACCATTGAACAACTTGACAGAAAACAATCAAGAGACGGTAGATTTTCTATTTTAGGAAATTATGATTTAGTAAAGATTCACACAGAAAAACTTATATTTCTTTAGGATTTAGAAAAGCTTCAGAAAAACCCAAAACTGTTAGATAGATAAAACTTTCAAAACAATAGAAACAAAAAAGATAGTGTTTTTGGTTTAAATAAAATTGTTGAATGTTTTCCAGAATGATAAGATTAAATAATTTTGTGAAAAGATTTATGCTTGAAAAGTAAGAATGAAACTTGATAATTCTCTAGAAATGAAACTAAAATTACTACGAAATAGAAGTAACTATAAGGTGTTTACCGTTTTTGAAAAGATAACATTTTAGAGAAATATGAAAAACAGAAAAGAAAAGGAAAATAGAATTAAGAACATAATTACTTTTAAATGAAACGAATTAGAAAAGACTATATTGAAGTGTGATTGAATTTTCTTTAGTAAATGAACCGAAAGAATGTGTGCTCATTTATATTGTTTAAATATGAGATTACATACTTGAGATACACCTTCTTTTAAATTTATTTTATTATTTTATTTTAAATGAACTTAATGTTGTTTAAGATTTAAATCTGTGAAATTATTGCATTAAATACCATGTTTGCTTGAAAGATAAAGTGTAGTTCATGTGTTTGTGAAAGATCATTTTATTTTGAATGGAGCCATGCATGCTTGATAATTGAATGTGCATGACATGTGTTTGGAAAGTTACCTTCTGGGATGGGTGCCGAATATGGGTTTATAGAGAGCGTAGTTTTGCTTTTCCAAAACTACTATTATTTGTCGTGCATGAAATTTTACTTGGCCAAGTAACTTAAGGACCATTGAAATAGATGGAATGAATTTAACTCTACCATATCCTAGTATCGAAGTTGCTTGTTTCTTAAATGAATTAGAAAAATGAAAATGCTTGTGGATTTACTAGTTATACTAGGCACGCACTAGATTCCATCTTGCTTGTCGACTGCTTTTTGCTAAGCAATTCGTGCAGGGTCGGGTATTCTTTGAATGACTAAGGAATTCCGGGGAAGTGTAAGCTTCGAGGTTGGGCGGAAAAAGTGCCTGATTCTTGTTCTCGTCTTCATGTTTGAAGATAAGCTAATGGATTGAAGATCAAAGGATGATTTCTTCATATATGTATTATTGTATTCTTTAATTAATTATTGTAGAACTTAAGGCGACAGAATGCCTAAGTCTTGTATGATTATTGTAGAGCTTAAGGCAACAAAATGCCTAAGTCTCAAATTGTAAACTTTTGTTACAAATGCTTTTGTATTATTGATGTCGTGTAAGATGACACGTTTATGTAATTAATTGAAAGTATTTTGAATCTATTTGTAGACTTTATGTCGATATTTTGGAATCTTTTAGATTTTATGAAATGTTAATGAATGGAATTTCGACTTTCTTTGGAATATAAATGAATTTATTTAAGGAATTGTTGATGTTTGAATTAAAGAGTTAAGCTCTTTACACAATCTCTCGACAAAGGTGGAATATTGATTCAAGTGTCAAGAAAGACTTCAGGATACAAAAACGAGCTCAGAAACGCAAAAAAATGTCTCAAAATATGCCCTAGGGTTCATAAATTGGACAAATAGGCTCAAAACCCAAGCTTCTCCCTCAAATTAGGGCAAAAAACCCTAATTTTTAATTATAAATAGGTGCTAAAGGGTCACTTTCAATTAACATGTTTGAAAGTTGATAGGTTGTTTGAAAGGCCATTGCTATAAAGTTTGATTAACATGTGTGATAATGATCAAGGGTTTGATTTTTGTGTTGCGTTTAAAGGTTCTACTTTTGCTAATTGTTGTACTTGCTTTTCATTTGTTTTGCCAAAGGTTGAGGGTGATGATTGATGTATTATGGATGGAAGTTTATTGCAAATGCAAGTGAAATGGGATGGGTGGTTTTGGAGTTTTTGGAATATTTCAATGTTTTTGATGTTTTGAAAATGTTTTGAGGGTGTTTTCGGTCTTTTTCAAATGTTTATATTAATGTTTTTGGTTTTCAATTATTTAAGGTTGTTTAGGGTTTTCCAAGTTTTTCCAATGTTTTGGTTTTCAAAATTTCAAATGTTTTTTTGTTTTCTAACTTTTGAAATATTTTTGGGTTTTCAAGTTTTCAAATGTTTTGGGGTTTTCTGAGATTTCAACCAAGAACCTAACCTAAAATACTATCCAGGGGCCTTAGGGGCTTATCAAAGATAAGCCTTGCCTACATTATACACACATAGTTTGACTGACGCTGACCCTGGTTTATCTGATGCTCCATATGAACACTTGATGGATTGTCAGTTTGTTATAATGGAATCCTAAAGGATTGACCTAGGGTGTCTCAGGGGCACATCAATGATGGCCTTGCCTACCTTCAAGCTTAGTGACTCGTAGTTCAACATGGTACTATTTTTAAAAATTTTTTTTGATGTTTTTGACCTATTTTAGGGCTTTTTTGCGTTTTGGATGTTTTGGATTTTGACTTTACAACTTTTTGAATGTTTTTTGGATTTTAGCTATACAAGATTTTGATGTTTTTGGATTTTGATGATTTTGCAAGTGTTTTTGGATTTTCTGAGAGATTTTGAGGTAAACAATACCTAGATCATGATGTTGATGTCACGTGATGAGATACAAGACATGGATCAAGAGTTATTTGAAAACAAGAGTGTAATAATCTGCCTGTAACACCCCATCGTGGAACCTAGGGAGCTTCACATCAATAACGCTAAACAACTAGATTTTTTTTTTTTTTTACATTATTAATAACATGTGATAATAACTTAACATGAACATTCTAGGATTCCACAACAACACTAATAAAGTAATTAAACATCATAACACATCAAGAACTATATAAATATCAATCCATGTGAATAGTCATGTACATATAACACTACGTCTAGAGTTACATTACAAGTTCATTTACAGTAAGCGAGATTGTGACAAATCTTGATACATCAATAGTGACAATACAATGGAACCTCATGTAACAACATGAGTTTGTACAATAAGAATATGATCAGGAATAGATGACGACCACATCCACGAACTCGTCCAATGAACAACTCCGTGAAAGATGTGCAACCAGGATCCTACCAAGAACAAGCAAGTCTCAAACAACATCACCTGGAGGGGACCCAATGGAAGATGTGGCACGTTCCTCCCAACCGTGTGGGACTCGAAATCCCACCCCCCGTGCTAGGAGATAAAACAAGTCCTCAAGTCAAACTGACAACAAGAAGAACATCAGACAATACATGGTCGACATACATGACATCACAATGACAAGACAACTGACATACTCCCAGAGGCAACTCACAATCACAAGTGAACTAACAAGTGTACAAGGACAAAAGTGTCATCACATAAACGTAATAGGTTACCCTGGATAGCCTACCTAGGTTACTGAACCTCTACCAGAGTTACCCTGGCAACCTCTAATGACTTTTGGCCCCTATATGAACCTATGTGGCTTCAAATCACTTATGGAGAAGACAAAGTGTTCAAGTTGCCATTCCAGGCCTTCTCAACCTGCTTTAACCTAAACAAGCATTAAAGACCAAGGCGAGGCGAAGCATTATCTATATTAGTTATGAAGACCACCCAACCCCCAATACATTAATTAATGTTTTCACTTATTTACCAACTTCCGAGAGGTTACCCCTACAACCACTTCCGGGTCCGGCCCCTAACATAAGCCACTCCTCCTAGGTACAAATTCTCAAACCGACAAGACAATTAAGCCAACATGCATGCAAGAGGGAACATCATCCTCACAGACCCAAAAAATAGTCAGAACCACACCATGATATAAATAGACATTTCAATAACACAACAAAACATGCAAGGCAAGTCTTTCACGAACAAATGCACTTTTATATCATGGAATTCAAGATATCCAAAATATTATCACATAAACACTAAACGTGCATGGTTCACATTTTCACATTTAAAACAGTACAATGAGCCTCCATAATTAACAACCATGCTTTTCAAGTAGATAACAACCCTAGACCTCTGGAAGGTTTAATTGAACAAACACCACCCTTCAAGTTGGATGACAAATAACTCAGGTTTATAACTACATTTCTTTCCAAATGCAAAGTAACCATAGCATCCAACAAGATAATTCTTAATGATAGAAAATCAAAGCCATATATATTTTAACTTATTATTGTCATCCTAAAAGTTTCCAAAATATCCACTAAGAAAATTCACAACTTTAAACATAGTCATTTCATAATTAAAAAAGTTCCATTAAACACACAACAAATAAGTATATATATAGATAAATAACTTCTAAACGAGAATCCCATATCTTGATAATCAACTTGGGTAAAAGTAAAATATATTGGTTAACTTAAAACCATCCACATTACTATTTTAAAATATAGTTATATATTAATAATTATAAATTTAACTAAAGGGAATTTCACAACCAAAATCATATCAATACATCGTGACTAGACAATTATGAGTACCACTGAGCATGTCGACCTTGAAACACAAAGAGTGATAATAACACAAATTGGATAATACGACATTGCGTGCACATACCAAAATGACACAATTCGGTCAAGCTCAATAAGGAAATTTGTATAGCAACTAAGCAAGCTCTACATAGTTAACTGACTGCTCACACTTAGAAGGAGATTACAATGAATATCAAAGTGAATACAATAAACCTAACAATATCCATCGCAACAAGACCCGAGTCATCACTAGTTATATGCATGCTACGATTTGAAAGATTAGAAGATCAAAATCAAGATTAACTAATAGTGCAACGGGAGATCCTCCATGTACACGCAAACATAATTATGATGCATCATTCAGAACGTGTAAACAATATTGACAAGGTTGATGTCTGCTATAATAAAGTGATGTCCAATGACAGGCAGGATGAAGCAATGAGCAATGCTCTCAGACAAACGACATATGATATTACGAACAAACCTAAGATTTGTCCACGCAAGATTCGAAGTGAAACATGAAGATACTCATACATGAATAACTACATTGGTCTAGAGAGGTAGGTAAAAACAAGAAGCATCGTCTTAATCCAGTATACATGCACAGAATAATAGCCAACCCTAGGCAAGAATAAATCAATTTGCATATAGACAGGAAAGCGCAATGAGAGGGCGCTAGCATCCAGGACAACATGAAAGTCTAATAGGAATTCAAGGAGGTCATGGTAAGGTAAAAGTGCACAAAAAATACTCATGGATTGCACGTAATGAAACCAACTATACACAACTTAAAGAGTGGCAGGCGTTAAACAAGGTGAGGAATCACTATGCATGCGAAATGAAAAAACTTAAGATCTGAGCGAAAGCGATTCACACAAATTTTAAGCAACGATTCATAGGTAAGAATACCGACCCGTAGCCGATTCATATGCTGAGTCATATTCCAAGTGGAACAGGAGGAGATACAGGGGTAAGTACGAATGACTTAAAATATCGAGACTGAACACAGTATCGAAGCTAGAGTTAGCCGATGGTTACACATCCAACCACCCTCAACCCATGCATTATCAGAAATTAAAAAAAAAACACGGTAGCATAAAGTTGTAGGAATTATCTTCAAACAATGGTTAGGATTCAGTTTGATGGCTGCACACATTTCACCAAGAAAGTCTTAAACTATTCAATTTCTAGAAGATAATCAAGAAACATGCAACTATATCCATGCATGCACAAAACTTAAAATTTCACTAGCAACAATATGCATACAAGGCATTCATTAATAGTGTCAAAGAGTCTGAGGGAGAAGGGAATATGATATTTATGACTTAAAGCGAACTCTAGGCAAACCGCAAAAGTTACTTCAAGACTCAGCAAATCTGCCATGCATTGTCGATCCAAGTTCACATAGGAAATCATAAACAAGTAGAGATGTCTAAGAGTTTAATTAGGGAAATGAAAACATGATAAGCGAGAGGCTAACACAAGTTCATGGCTGGAATGAAATATAAATCTCACATGCAAGGTAATTCACCAAAGAGGAGATAAAACACAACAAACATGGTGATCACCAGAAAACTCATACATAACCGCTTCATACAAGGTATAGCATTTACACCATTGACCAGGGTGAGAATAAATTACGCATGCACCAAGGTTTGACATACACTCAGGAATATAGATAGGAAGACGAAATAACGAAATTACTATGTAACAATCAAAATACCAAAGACAAGGGCGTGCAAGAGATAATAATTAACGAGGAGATAAATCAAACAAACAAAATGGACTAAAAATGTCTACAAGCCATTAGAATGAAGTTGGATTCAATTTCCTATTCTCAGATTCATTTCGAATAAATTCCATGTTATATGTGAACACAATCAAAACGAAAACCAATGACAACATAGAATGTTCAAAAGGTCAAAAGCATTATTCTGTTTTATTTTCCTTTCTAATTTTGAAAACTCTACCTAATTATTTCTCTATTGCCTAAGCAGGATCGACCGAACAAATAGTTTTCTACAAGAAGGCTTATCCCTCAATACAGTGCACGATATAAACTCATTTATTCAGAAATTTATTCTTGAGATTAATTAAAAGAAAGACAAGAAAGAAAAACCTGATACTCTTGCTTGATGAGTTCGACAGTTCATGGTTGAAGGAAATCTGAATGATCTACTAACTACAAAGCTTCACGAACCACAACCCAATCTAGTGACAGTTCCAATTGTTTCTTCCAGAAATCATTTCGACCAAGCTTTTAGAGACAAAAAGAAATACTAGAAGCAAAAAATTCTTTTCTCTTTTTTTAGCATAAACAATACCGCCATATATGCAACTTTTCAACCCAATTTCCCCAAATTCTAGAGGAAACTTCTTCCCATGAAAATAACCATCCTCCTTCCTTTTTTTGAAAATCATTTGCCCAAATAAATATAATTCACCCACTAAACTTTCGGATTGCATGCAATTTAATCAGCCAGTTTAACTTTTCTAACATCTTGTTCAAAACAGGATATTTTGCAACTTTAAAATCACAACTAACTGTTTTAGTTTTCGAAAACATCAAAATTGTGCATTCATATCCAATTCAACTAATTATTCATTCACATTTAATTCCTCAATATTCTAAAAATAAATTTTCAAAATTATTAAATCATTAATCATAACATTACCATTACTTTAAATCATTAAATAATCTAAACAAAACATGACAACATAACAAGACGTGACAACCAACGAATAAGATGACAAGATGAACAATAAAATGACATAAGGGTAACAAATTGATACTCGTTCTTTCCAGAACGAAGGTTCATGACAGAGGACAAGTCTATCTCCCTTCAATGATTCCATTGGGCCATGGCACGCTTAAACCTGACAAGCAGGTGGAGTTGATGCTTGTACCTGAAAGTTGCATCACACTGCATGGTCAAATGAAAGACATGTATATATATGAAGACACACCGTGAAGAAGAATCACGAAATAGCAGGGTACTCACGGATGAGTACTGCTAGACCGTCTCCTTCACCAAACTGATGTGAAATATAACATCTAACATCAACCACATCATAATATCATCATGTATGTAACATAGAAACATAGGTCATCATTATAATGTCATCTCATGAAAATAAACATCACATCATAAGGTAAAGTTTATCATCAACTGAGTTTCACAACTGGTCATGTAAACCATGACATAAAGCATCAAAATAACATAGTCTCAACATCTAACTACTAACAGTATCTAAAACAACTGAAATAAGAAATGTCATTAGGAGGGTCACTACACCGCCCCCAGTGTCTAGCAATGCTTCATAGTTTAATGAAAAAACAAAGATAGGTAATGCATATGCGTAGAGCTCAATAGAGTTTTATCATGCTAGAAATGGGCTATGGGACTTCATGAGATAAAATGGTAAAGAGTCTTTCAAGAGTTTTCCATGAGTAGATTTAAAGTATACGCCAAATATTTGTCAAGATCAAGATAAATTGGAATATTTGGATAAAGGTGGATTGGATGGATGGAGGGAACATTGGATTTATCATGAAAAGGATGAGATACTTCTATTTGAGAAGGATCATATAGACACTCAATTGTACTCATGACGTCTGTTTGCCAAGTTTTCATCATAGCACTTGCCCAAAGTGCCACCGTAGTGGTTTTCACTGGAGGATGATTTTTATTTTTACTATTTTTTTGAATTTTTTTTTTTAATATTTTTCAAAAAAAAATTCCCTCATGTTGAACCACCTAAAGGTAGTGATGTAAAGGCCACTATCATAATGTGCCAACGATGTCCTGCTTGAAGAAGTCGCTTTGCTAAGACACGAGCACTTGAATGCAATTTCTGAGAACTTTGATCTACCTTATCGATATTGGAATTAACCTTGTCTATGTGCACATATCGTAATAAAGTGCCTTTAGAATCCTTATGATGAAGAGTAGCTGCCAACACATGGTCAATGCGAGAATTAGATATCATGAATGGAGTGTATGGGGTCATGCATGAAGGAATATGAGATGGATTGATCAATAGTTTGGAACCTTTGACTCTCCAAACTTGGGAAGATGAGAAATGATGAGTGGGAACGAAGGTTTTTGTGGAATTAGGACCAACCCTTGGATATACTTCATTTCTTTCTTGAGTAGCCTAATTTTATATTTGAGGACACTTTTGATGGATACATTTCCCTTTTTTTCCCATAGTTTCTTTGACTAATGGAGTTTTGGAGGGATGATTTTCCTTATTTTTCTTTGGTGTCCATTTGTATTTTCTTCGTCCTTTTTTCTTTATTGCTTTATTTTATTTGATGATCTTCTCCTTGATTTGATAGGAACCTTTATTTTTACGTTGGTCCCAATTTGTGTATGAGATGATGGGTGGATGACGATTCATGATACAAATAGTTGTAGTTTTGGCAATATTTTCCCCACAAGGATCCTTTGTGCCCCATATGTTGATGTTTGCATTAGACAAGATTGCCCCCAGTATTGTGAATGTACTAACAATACCTAATCCTTTGCCCTGATAATGTATCCTCTGATCCCTAGCCACTGAATATGACTTGTCATGAACACATGATATTGCTATGGGTTCCTACTATTTAGGAATATGATCCGTTTTCTCTGATTCTACGATATTGTTATCTGTTGATATTGCTTTGAAAGATGTTGGCGCTGATTCAAAAGATGTCGATTATGCACAATCACTGTAAGAATCAAGAATCTCGACCATTTCTTGCTCTTGTGTGGGAATATTAAGAGTGGGAGAATCTTGTTTTGGATGAAGAACATCTATATGTCTCACATAAAGAAACATCTCGGGGGTGATATTAGGGACATCTTTAGAGTTTAAAATGGTTTGGAAGATGTCCCTCAGCTCTTGGTGAAACTCTTGGGATAGGGGTTCTTGATCCTAATGTGATTCAAAGTAACTTTCATTTTCCTCAAGAGCCTCCTCTTGACATGATCCTTGGGTGGATGATATATCATCAGTAAAAGACCCTTTGCAACAGTTTGCAGGTATGGGTGCAATAAGGGATATTTCTTGCTTGTTTGGAACTTCTTCAACATGCCCAATCACTAGTACAAAAACAAAATATGATTAATAATAATAATAATTACTTATAAATGACTAAGCATGGTCACGTGACCATTATTAGTTTATTGCCAGTCATTTATAACACAACCAAATTGATGACTAAACCATTTTTAGTCATTTATTGGTTGTTTTGATCGATCAATTCAATAGTATATTTAGTCATTGATTGTTGTAAACTACTCATTTATTTAGTCATGGTAGTCATTTATCTATTCATTGCAATAATTAATTGCCATCAATTGGTAGTAGATTGCCATTTTTATTCACTGATTTTCATCCATTGGTAGTATATTTAGTCATTTATATTAACTGATGTATGTCAATTGGTAGTATATTTAGTCAATTTAATTATTAATTGACGTCAATTGGTAGTATATTTAGTCATTTTAATTGACTGATATTTGAAGATTTAAACATAAAACACAGAAATACACATCAATCATCAATTGCACATAATAAGACAACCATTAAGAAGGAAAAATTGTTGAACTTTATTATAAGAAAGGTGTTCTTATAGCTTGCACAAGTCTGAAATATCTATCTTGCTTGAAAAATTCTTAGAATAGAGTATTACAATGTTTTTTTTTTTGTCACAAGATTGAAAATCCGAGTTATAATGCACACAAATGACAAGAAAGAAACTTCTCCAAAAAACTTCTGCAATGATGGAAACGCATGCTTGGATCCCTTCAAGGCAAACACATGCCTCTTTCATCTCTTAAAACTTCTACAACATGGGAAATCTTCTTGGAGAAAGTTGTAACGTGTAGAATCCAAGAAGGAGAGTGTTGATCATGTCCCATATATGAAGCTCTCTCCTTCAATGTATCCAACAATAACCCTAGAATATGTCCTCCTTTATATGCAATGTGCCATATGATATGAGCAACATGGTGCTGCCTTTTCCGCCATGAATGAAGTTATGCCTCAATACAACCAAAAAATTACTATTAGTCTCAATTCAAAAAGAATAAAAGTGCATTGTATATTGCAAGTTTTCAAAAGTAAGTCCAAACACAACAGAAAGATAAATCAATTAAAAAAATGTAGCCTTGTCAACAAATGCCTTAAACAAAATGTTCAACATAGGCCTGAAATATGCATATTGAACCCTTGATTTTAGAACCTTGTTCAAAGTTTAAGAAAGGTGATGCACTCAGATTATAGAATGAACTTGACATTATAAAATGAAGGCTATCAACACTAACTAGACTGGAACAACATTATCAACATAAATTTCTTGGAAACCAAGCCCAAGAATGCCATCAAACTTAGACAACAAAAATTTCAACCCTGGTTCATGTGTTGTCAAGCAGTAAAGACCTGCACCATGAAAGAATCCATTTATACATAAATTCAAAATTAATTTGATGAGAAAAGATCTTTGGTATCCAACTGGGAAGCCTTAACATCCAAAAATTACTAACCTGATGTTTCACAACAAGTTTCCCGAATGTGACATCATCTTTACTTAAGAAACCAAATATTGAACCACTGCCATATTGGATCTCATGGGATTCTCCTTCACAAACAACAAATGATATATATTAATTGTTTATCAACTTCCTTAATATCCCCATGTAAGCAAACTAAACTAAGTGAGGTTGAGGGTTTGAAGTAGAGTACCATCTTCTTGGTATGTGCTTGACTTTGATGACTTGTATCTTGAATGAAAATAGCAAGTTAGATGCACTGTAAAATCATTGTTAATCATTGTTACAAAAATAACCACAAAATCCTCTTTAATTAAAACAATCCTTCTAGATATTTCAAGACAAGATATTTTAGTTAATTTCTAAGAGAGCTAATTTCACTATCCAAACAACCATAAATATATTTACTGTATATAATTTCCTAGAATTTAGGATTTGAATGTAATGAAACTAACCATAATTACCAAAGGTTTGACACCAAAATGTAGTACAAAATGATTTTTTTGATAGAATGCCTCAAAGAGATGCCATAATGAAATGATATGATTGCAGAATGTGCACAAAATGGATTTTGTGAGGAAGCTCTCAAAATATTTGAATTAATGAAGCACTTTGGAACACTGACATTGTAATATTTTCTTGTGTTCTAGATGCATGTAGTTATGTAGGTTTAGTGGATGAGGGCTGCACATACTTCACATGTCAGTAACCCTTATTGCATTAAATATATAGTTGATCATTAGGTGTGCATGGTTGAACTTCGTGCCTATACTGGCTAACTTGAGGACACCCTAAACATTATTACTAAGATGTCAGTTAAACCTTTGGTGCATGTGGAACATATATAAATATAGGATGAGTATTCCAGCAACACTTCTTTTTTAGTTGGATCCTAAAAATGCTACAACTTATGTTCTTCTCTAAAATATCTGCGCAGAAGCGAGCAGGTGTGGTGAGGTTCAAATAGTAAGGAGATTGATGAATGATAGAGGAATTAAAAAGATAATTGCATGTAGTTGGATTGAAGGGCATAAAATGGTACATTATTTTTTGTGTAGGAGATTGTGTTAGAAATCTTGAATAAGATTAACAACTAGGAACACCTGCAAAAACAATGATAAACCTTCCACAAGAGGATATGCAAGAATGAGTTTGCTTGATATTAAGACCTCTCAAATGATGAGGTAAAAAGTATGTTACAAATGATATAATAACCCTCCTTATATAGGAAAGGGTGAGATACAAGATGCATTAAGATGTTGCCATCTATCTTGATCTAACAACATGTGACAACAAGAAAACCCTAACAACATTATTAAAAGATTAAATGCAACCTAGGACTAATATGACCTAAGTTAACTTATGCTAGTGTAATAAATAATATATTACACTAATAGATTGATCACATCCACAAACATGGGAGAGCTATGCAAAATTGGAGAAATTGGCTTGGAAAATGAAGGCAACAGGGTATTTATAGATTCAAGACTTTTACTTAATGTCGTGGAATAGAAGAAAAAAGAATCATTTATCTACCACCATATTGAAAAGTTAAAAATTGCATTTGGTTTGTTAAACATGGCCCCTGGTACAACTCTTAGAGTTGTTAAGAAGCTTTGAGTATTTTTTAATTTTCACATTGCATTTAAATTCATCTCCAAGATTGTTGCAAGAGAAATTGTTCTGAGAGATGTGAACCATTTCCATCATTTTAAATAGGGACAATTTTCTTGTGGAGAATATTGGCGATGCTAAATGAAACAATCTGAAAAATAGCCTTGCACTATAATAATATGCACTACATCAGATATCCAATAATAACGAAGGGACATCCATCAAAGCATAGCAACAAAGATTTTTTTTTCATATGTTGGAGTTACAAGTGCCTTGCTAGACATACATGAAAATGTGGAAGCATAGACAAGGCAAGCGAACTATTTCAAACAATGCCTCAAAGAAATGTGATGTTTCGTTTTATAGTTTAACCACGATACCACACCATTTTGACTTGATCCTTGTGGTGATGCGGGAAAAGTCTTTGAGTTATCGCGACACCGCGAGTTTATGGCTTGGTCATTGCGGTGAGGTGGGAGATGCGTAGAGTCGCCTATTCTTCCTTATATTTCCATGCATCGTGCCACTTCAATTCATGTTTCCTCTTCCAGGATTTAAAATTTTATTTCACGAGGTTTTAATTGTAGTTTTATTTTCTTAAATATCATCCAACTAATGTAGTTTGAATTCAAAAAATCATTCATGAGGTTACAATCCACACTTGCCTTCTGCCATGTTCCCTCTACACTATAGCAAGGACAAAATATCTCATACATGAATTGAAGCTAGGTCACTCAAGGAATACACTATTACCAATTGATATATTACTTGCACACAGTGCTAGCATGATTAATTTCAAACACCAATCAAAAGTTTCCACCCATGCACAAAAAATGCAAACTAGTTCTAAACATATTTACAAGTCTAATAACTAAACCTATGTTGTCTCTCAAATGGCACTTATGTTCTTATTGAGGGCCATGAGGGAAGGAGGGACAAAGGGGAATCCTTTGAAATCATTAAATATAGAAACCACTTGAACATGCAGCCTATTTGAGGGTGATCCCACAATAGTGGTTTACAATTTTTGGGCAAACTGGACACTGAACTGATTTTTTTAACTAAATCTTCAATTTTGGGCTCTTATAGTGGCTAAACCATGAGAAATTTGAAGATGATGCAAACTAGTGATTTTTGAAGTTTTTTCTATAGATTCTAAATATTTTTTTTTCAATTTTTTTGGAATTAGATTGCACTTCTTTTTCCATCTCCTTCGAAAACTAGCTTTTAAAAAAAATAGCGTTTTTAAGGAGTGATGCTCACCGTATAGAACATAACTTTTTTTGTATGAAGGATAATATTCTATTTTTTTAGAATTTATATTTTTAACTACAATATCTAGTACTTTCATTTGGTTTCATAGTGTTTTATTAAATATTTTTTCCTTAATCAAGTTTCAAATTCAAACCAATTACAATTGAAACATAGGCGGACTGTACACAACATAACTTTTTTTGTATGTATTGAAATTGAATTTTATTTTTTTAATGGATCAAGGACATCAATACCCAGCCTGAACATATTTTTTAAAATTTAATTTTGATAATATGCTATTTTTCCACATGTGCAAAACATAGAGCTTGATTTTTGGTGAAAAACCTATGTTTAATAAAACTTAAAAAACACATACATAATAAAACAAAAACATATTAAAATTATGTTTGTTGGATAGATCGTTTCAAGGAATACCATAATCATTTGAAATAAATTTTAAATGAATTCATTTGATCCCCCAAAAGGTAAATGAAAAGTGATTTTTTATCAGCATTTTGATAGGTGTAAAGGAGACTTCGTTGTAGGTATGGTTTAAAACTAGCGGGGTTCTATCCAAGGGAGTTTGATCTAAGGTGGTTTGATCAAACCCTCTTCAATTGAAATCCTTAAAATGGAAATTTTTAATGCTTAAATCATTATATTTTCTAAAAATATGTGATTTCAGCAAAAATCAGAATCTCTCAGAAATTGTAAACCAACTTTGTGGTATCACCCTTGGATTGATGATAGATGTGGCTGATGTGGATGGTGGATTGACTTGAGTAGTTTGGGCAACCACTTGTTTTGATGTGTCAATGGGGTTCCTGGAACCACTTGCTAAGGGTTGTCCTTGCGTAAGGGTATCAATTTTCCTTTGTTGTCCTAGTAGAGGCACTTGGTTCACATTACCTTGTGTAGTGTTGGGCACACTTTGGGTATTTATGATGATGTATGAAGATGGTTGCACTTGAAATGTCGAGGCCATCATGGTGTTATGGAATGTAATTGGTTTGTATGGATGGAGGGGATTCTTAGGAATGATGGTGGAAGAATGAGACAGGCCCCCAAATGTTGGTGTCCAAGTTGTGTCTTGGGGAAGGTTGGTGTTTTGAGTACCCAAAAGTGTGTTTCCTCCCAAAGGGAGAGTGTGACCAAGATCGGTGGAAATCCTAGTTGTAAGACTAGGATTTCATGTTTGACTTGGTACAATGGATGGAGCTGGTTGATTTGTAGTTTGGATTAACCCTTGTGTCAATTTTTGTGCGAGAAAAGTTGGAGCCACATTTTCTAAGGTTTGATGATCTTGTTTATACTCGAGGAGTTCTTTCTTAGTGAGCTCAAGTGGGTTGTTTGTGACATCTTCTACCTCATATGGTCCTAAATGATTTTGTGGTTGTTGTGAGGGGGTAGAATGGCTCCTTGGATCAAATTCTTGTGGGTTTGGGTCACTTGTAGTAGATGTGTTTTTGGTTTTTTCCATGATTCTCTTGTGTTGTGATCTTGTTGTATCCATAAATTGTGGGTCACTTATGGGAGAGGTATGTTGAGATTTATAGTGTTGAATCTTTCTAGTTGACTCAAATTTTGGTAAAAGAGACCCTTTAAGTTTTTTTGGACCAATGGTGTGGGTGGATGATGAAAAAGGTGAATGATATGGGGGATGAAATTTCTAAAATTTTGGACAACACTTTTAGACTTAAAGATTGTGATGTTTGGATGCAAGTTTTTTAATGTACTTGTAAATATTTAAGATAGAATTGTAACCTTCAAGATAAACTAGTCCAAAATGTGATAACTAACTCAACTAAGTGCATGGAAAAGGATCCATTTCACACACAATATAGCTAAGTTAGGGGATTGGTTTTATAAATGTCTAAGTCTAAAGTGTTGATATGTCTGAAAGTTTCTAAAGTTTTTTGGTGATGTGTGATGTAAAATGTGTGAAGGTGGATGAAATGTTTTGACCCAAAATGTTAACCTAAAAGGGAACTTTGTTTTGTAAGACCAAAGTGGTGAGAAAATGCTATACCTCTAAAGTGATAAAACTTTAAGAACTCAATGATTTTGGTAAAATAGAACTTGGACCCAATGATTTCGATAATAGAACTCCATGATTTTGACAATAGAATTTGGACTCAATGTTTTAAAATATTTTCCTTGTCTCAATTTTCTTATTTTGGGGAGTTAATGTTTGAACATACATCCATGTGGAGTGTTCATTTGATTTAATCTTTGCTTGAGTGAAATTGTTTCATTACCACATCAAGAAAGTCTTAATTATTTTTCAAATTAAAAGGTTATGTGAAAGCAACATTCATTTCACAAAGTCCATTATGTGAAAATGATGAAGCTAAGGCCATAGTTCCCTATGTTAACTTTGGAAAGTGTGGATTTAGATATAAGCCAAAATATTTAGAAGCCTCCAAGGATAAAATCCTTAGGGACAAACAACAATATTAGGAATTTTCAAAAGGTATCCATACTTAATCCAAAGGGTTTGAAATTTGATGAATCATGTTGATGTGTGTTTAATATTTTTTGGAACCAAAAATTGTGTCAAACTGACTCACAAGAAATATAACATTCCTATCTCAAGTAGGTAAGTATTTCTTGGTAGGCTTACCATCATCCCCTAAGAGATGATTAATCTATGAAGATGGAATGGAAAAATATGATATGTCAAGGAAATGTACCGTCTTGACATGCCAAGAAAAATAGTCCCTTCCCTATTTGCTTTATTGCCTCAACCAAAAATCGAACATGGTAACTTCTTGGAATCGTGCTATTTTGATGTACTACTTTAAAATATGTTTTGAAAATGGACTTGGTTGGCTACTCAAAAGGTTTTTAATGACAAAAAAATGGGAACACTTGTCGTTTCACTACCACCCTCTGGCCACTTAAGGCTCTTCAATCGTTCCCTTCCAATTAAGGAGATGGATTAGGTGCAACATGTTGACGCCTTAGGATTGAAGTTACTTTCTTATGATTTCACAACCTTCGATATAGCCAATCGATAAAAATGCTTCAAAAAATTTCCTATGATTTCTCCATTATGAGATGTGTCTCATAGTGAGCCCTCTCTTAAGGGTGACTCAAAGCATGAAAGTACACTTGAGTATTTCTCTTCACCCAAGATCGCACGAAGTGCAAGGGGAGTGGATATGTACTTCAAGTGTAAGTGGATACGTACTTCAAGTGTACACAAGCAACAAAATTGCATTTGAGTGTTTCTCTTCACCCAAGATTGCGTGAAGCGCAAGGGGAGTGGATACACACTACAAGTGTATTCAAGCAAAGCAAGCACTCATTCATTTTAACCCCATAAAAAAAAATGATTTCATTTTAAGCACCAATAAAAATGTTTGTTTTGTCCAATTTTAAGCCAATATCACAAAATGAGGATGTATGGGTCCAATTTGAACCAAATTTGAAAGTAAATTTTAAACCCAATGGAATTTTAGTTGGTCCTAAAACATAAAGCAAAGAATCATATAATGGGTTATATTTGTCCCATAAGTGTAAAAACACTTTTTACAATGTATTGGTCAAACAATAGCGTGCTCCTTCACTTCAAATGTTTTCAAATCTGCAAAACCAGTTAGCCTCAAAAACAAAAACTAGATGTCAGTAAGATATAAGAGAGCATATGAAATTGAAAATTTAAAGCACATACAAAAATTAACTCTTTTTTGTTTACCAATAAAAAGCATCGCTGATTACAAAGGCGTCACTGAAATTGACAAAAGCATCACTATAATTCATGGGCGTCACTCTGGTGAAGTTTTGAAAGCATCACTCAGTAGGAAATAGTAACGAAAAAGGCATCGCTATATCAAAGGTGTCACTATTTTTAAATTTATGATAATTCCAAAAAGAAATAGCGTCGCTAAATTTAAATAGGCATTGTTGAATTTAATAAGCATCGCTATAATTCAAACAAAGGTGTCACTATATGGTGATGCTTTACAATGGTGTCATTGTAACCTTCAAAAGTGTCATTATATCTGCAAAACCTACAACTCATAGAAACTTAAGAGAAATTCATCAAACGAAGTTAGTAAACCCCTCCCTCTAGTGAAAAAATGTGGCCATAGTTATAGTATAGGTTAAATACACCAGATCCATATGAATTTGAGGCATATTTAATCCACTAAGCCATGATACCAATGAGATATTCAAAATCATCAAGAAACTAAATAACCATTAAAATAACATGAAATCAACACGAAAGCATAATAAAAACCTATTCTAAGACCTTGAATCTTATCCCATTAGGGGAGTGGTGTCGCATTAATGTGGAATGGTGACCCTTTCCCAATCCATTGGATAATATGAGCTCTTTCAATCAATTTTATTGAAGAAAACCAATGAAACCGATGAAAAATGAACAAAACATGGACGCAAAACTAGTTTAACATGATGAAAATGAGTGATAAATGCTAAGATGCTCGATGGATATGGATGAAAGCTACTCTAAATGGAAACTAAGTTCATAGATACAAGCCATGGATGCAAACTAAGCTAAAATAGAAGCCATTAATGGATTCTTAAGCTAATATTGATGAATATTAAGCTAAAATGCTAACAAATAATCAATGTGTATGCAAGTGAGTATGAATTTTAACAACATAACTTTTCTATCAAATTATGGATCCATATCTCTCCAAAGAGTGATGTATTTATAGGAAATAAAATGAAGAATCAATGGATGAGATCAATTTGGTCAATCAATGGTCATTAATGAATGAAGGGTGAAACATGGATCAAGGATTCTCATCAATGGATGAGAATTAAAGATCACATGGATCAAAGAAAGCATCAAGGATTGAGAATGATCCAAATAAACACACTATAACAACTTTAAAAGTTTGTTACAAAGTTTGTTTGAAAATAATAATTCCCTTTTTGGAGCCAAATAGGAGAATATTCCTTTGGAATATTCCCTGTGCCAGTGGATGGGAGGGGAAATTAGAAATTTAGTAATTAAAACTAAATTTTGATTGTGCAAGCTGAGGAATAATAGGATATTCATTAAATAATTGACTTATTTAATGAAAAGGGGGGAGCAACATTTAATTAAATGATTTAGATTATTTAGTTAAATGAGAGGAGGTAAAGGAAGGGGTTTAAATTAAATAATTTGCATTATTTAATTAAACTAGATGGAATGTTAGTGTGAGAGGGTAGGAATTAACCTAATTAGATTAATTAGATTAATAGATGAAAATGAAGCATTTAATTAAATAACTAGGTCAATTTAATCAAATAGGCAAAAATAGGATGAAATTCAAGATGGAGCGATGTTAGTGATCAAATTCAAGTGTGTAGTATCATTTAGGACAATTTTAAGTGTCTACAATACAAAATCAAGAAATTTATATTATTAGTTGTTATTGTATGATTGTAATATCTTGCTTGCATCTATTCTCTATGTATGTGGTGGTTCAAAAGTTTATTTTAGTATGTTTATGTTCAAGGATATCTTTTGGGTAGAGAGATTTCTCTAGAAATACAATTATGGTCTGCATTTCTTTTAGAAATGCACTTTTGCTCTGCAGTTTGGAAGTAGAGTACATGTCTACACTAGTATTATCAGTTTCTTGAGTTTACAGAGGTGATGTTCAGTGTACAAGAATTTTGAAGTGATAAAAGGCTCATTGTTCCTATCTATTAACTTGTTCGTGTTCAAGATGTGTGCGATAATGGCTAGTAGCGTGTGGAATTAAAATATTGTGTGTAGTGTTAGGGTAGGACCTTGTTAAGGTTCCTATGGTGGTGCATGGTATCAAGTTCTTTTGGCATCAATAATGTTATGTTTGGAACATTGTGTTACATGTTTCATATAATTTGAATTTAGGTCCACCCAATGCCATCCTGGCTATTTATGGATCCCAAGCTGACATGGAAGCTTGTGTTAATGAAATTTTATGTATATATATTTCATATGTTCAGATCCATCAACATGTATTCGAGTATGATCACATGAATTATAATTATATCTATGTTAAGTAGAGTTGTTCGTTGGTGAAAATTGTAGAGAAGGTGGTGAAGATAAAAGGAGAAATAAATTCTAGTGTGTGTGCCAATATTAGAAGATCATATGTAGTGAGGAAGAGTGTTAGCTATAACTCTGGCACATGTTGAGTTACTTTGAAGATCCTCAAGCTTTATCATTGTATTTTTTTAGATTGATGTTCTACCTACTATACTATTTCATTTGAGGATTGGTGTCTCCAGTAGGTTGGTGCCTAGAAATACAACAGGGATTGTTGTCTCTAGTAGGTTGATGCCTACTTAAATGTGTAAAATTCACTTGTATATTTCTACATCATGAGGTTGGATTTGGGCAGTAGATCCAAGAATATTTTCTCATCATGGTTTTTCCCATCCTCGGTTTCTACGTATATCTAGTGTTCACTTGTGCAGATGTGTGCGCTTATGTTGTCCCTTAATCATTAGCTTTCTGCTTTGATTTAAGTGTGATTTCTGATATGTACATTTGAGTTGAAATTTTTAAATAGATTTGATCTACTGATTCACCCCCCCTCTTAGAAGATTGTGTGCCCTTCAATTAGTATCAAAACCGAGTTCCTTTGAAGAAGCCTAACAGCTTAAGGTAGGTCCGAGATGACACATGAAAGTTTTTTTGGAAACAAAGCACCAATCTTTGATGGATCCAATTTTGCATTTTGGAAGGTTAGGATGGAATCCTATTTGATGGATTTAGGAATGGACATTTGGATGTTAGTTGTAGAAGGATATGAGCCTCCTGAAAACCCTCTTAGGGATTAGGCTATAAAGAGGGCTTGTGAACTCAATGCTAAGGCAAGGAATGTTATTTTATGTGGATTGAGTAATTCTAAATTTGTGAAAGTGATGTAGTGTAGAACAACAAAAGACATATGGGATAAACTGGAGATAAGCTATGAAGGTGATGACAATGTCAAAGAGGCAAAGCTACAAACTTATAGATCTCAGTTTGAAGGTTTGAAGATGAGAGAAGATGAGAACATTGCTACATTCATGCTCTGAATTAATGAAGTTGTCAACCATATCTAAGGTCTTGGTGAGAGTTTGGAAGAGAAGATTGTTGTCAAGAAGGTACTTAGATCTCTCCCTAGAAGGTTTGATCCTAAAATATTTGCTATTGAGAAAGCTAAGGATCTGAATACTTTAAAATTGATTGAACTACATGGAATGTTGACTGCATTTGAAATGAGATTTGAAAGTGAAGATGATATAAGGAAAGAGGTTTCTTTAGAGTGTCTATGAAGTAGGTTGATCAAGATTCTGATTTTGGATCAGATTCGAAAGAAGCAATTTTCTTTAGGAAGCTACAAAGAGGTTCTAGTAAGTACAAAGGAAAATTACCTTTCAAGTGTTTCAATTGTGGAGAAGTAGGATATTTTATGGTTGTGTCCCCATAAGAATACTAACAATGCCAAGCAAAAGAATGGAAAAAAGTCGTTTCAGATAAAGTTTAGAGGCTAGAGGAAACATAAAACTATGGTGCACTGATTAATGACTATGGTTCATGAACTAATAATTGTGGTGCACTGATTGATGACTCTAATGTAGGCTTGACGATTATAATGCATGGGTTGATGATTGCAGTGCATAAAATGACAACTGTAGTGCAAAGATTGACGATTGCATGCAGGAAATGATGGTTGTGATGTAAAAAATGATGACTATGGTGTAGGAAATGACAACTACAATGCACTAGATGAAGACCTACAAAGAAAAAAATCATCCAAAAAATCAAAAACCAATAACCCAGGTAAGAGGAATTATGTTAGATTGTTAGAAAAATAAATAAAAACCCTCAAGATGATAAGACATAGTAATCGTTAGCCAAAATAAAAAAAAATTGAAAACACAGTAAGTTGTGGTGCAGGATGTGACAAATGCACCTAAGAAACCTTCACATGCATCACACTAGCATGGAGATGTTGCTCCCAGATGCGTTTAAAATCTTAACGATTGTGTTGTTTCTCCTAAAAATTGCGGTGCACATAAAAAAAATGCGGTGGACTTCTTGTAGCTTAAAATTTCTAAAAATCTATACATAAAACTATTAATTTACATTGAGTTCACCAGATTGTTGACTGGAAAATTGAGATTAATCATAATAGAGGTAAAGAATTAACACAGTAACTGTAGACATTGAAAAATGTCCGAAGTGTGTGAGCATCATTTTTCTTGGTCGTCATCTTTCGATAATTGAATAATTTTAATTATTCAATTATGTTTGATCATATTCCTCAATTAATTAAATAATTTTCAATTATTTAATTAATTCACCTTCTCATTTCTATCCCGATCAATTAAAATTATTTAATTGCATCGTTAATATATCCCTTTCTCCAATAATTAAATAAATCATTATTTAATAATTATTTGACCCTTTATTCTTCTATAATTAAATAATTGTCAAAATTATTTAATTATGTGTCATTCCTCCCTTTTGAATAAATAATTAAATAATTTAATTACCATGACTAATTTCTATCTCTCCATTTAATTAAATTGATTAATTTGATGAAATGCTCCATCCTTCATTTTCTCCAAATAAATATTTTGAATAAAGTATTTATTTGCCACTTGTCCCTTTCCTCCATTTTCCTCCATTTTTGAATAAATTATTTATGTGTCTCCTCCAGTCAAAGATGCCCTGTCATTAACCCCTGTCATAGACTTCATTGTTGTCATAAGCCATCGAGCATCATAGTCGTCAGTGTCATACTTGCCATAATTCCTCCAAGAATTGCATATTCTTGGTGCATCTATTCTGGACCATTGATCTTGGCATCTTTTTGGAAGCTCGATCTCAACCATCCATTTTGTAACCTCCCTTTCATGCATCCTCCACCATTGATCTTGGAATCCTTCTAGAGGATAATCTCATTTGTCCATTGAAAATTTTCTCTATAAAAGCAACCTTCTCCTCCATTTTCATTTTTAATAGCTAATTGTCTCCAACTTTCTACTTAGTATTTTGCAAGTATTTGCACATGTGAAACAACAAATTCGAGGGCAAAGATTGCAAAAAGGAGAAATAGGAGAGAAAGGGAAGTGATTCAAGATTCAAGCATGTGGAGTATTGTGATTTAATGTTCTTATTTTCTCATGCTTTCATTGTTTTCTCTTGTTTAGGTGTGGTTAATGGTCTAGAGGTGTTAGTTGTCACTATTTTAGGCTAGAAACTAAGAAACCCCATCTTACATTAACCAAAAAATTGCTATTCAAAACCTAAACACAATCTGAATAATCCAATGGAGTACAAATCAACACAAAGAACTGAATTAATAAAGTATTTTACATTTACCTTCATTGTGTCAATGTGATTTATCTCCATTATTCTCATTTCCTTTGCTTTGCTCTCAAATTATGGTATGCACTTCTTTGCTTCAATCTCAAATGTATGAATGATTGCAATGTATGCAAAACACCCAAGTTTGTGGTTGGCCATTAAAGAGATATGGGGGTTTACTTTATAGAAATTATTGGTTTGAATGAACGATCTAGATTAAGAGGTGAATGATTAAGATCAAGGGTCAAGAATCTTTAGAGGAATTGATTGTTTTTTAACTGATTGCAACTGTCTGCAGAATTTCAATTAACTGTTTGCATAGAGAATTGATTGATTATTTAAGGGATTTGATTACCTCATTAACTCACACTAAGTGGGAGTGAACTGATTTGATTATCTAGCTGATTGGAAGAGAGTGGTTGTTAAGTTTGAGGGAATTATGCATGAGATAATAATTAATTAAATGAATTAATTATTTGAGGAATGTGCAAGTGAGGATTAATTAATAAATAAAATGTTTATTTATTAATAGTGAATGGATAATGTTGAGATGAAAAAGGGTAATTAAATAATTAAATAATTATTTAATGTTAGAAGTGTGAATCTGGTCAAAATAATTAATATAATTATTTAATTAGGAAGGTGGGGAATGTTAATTAAACAATTAATAATTATTATTTAATTAAGAATAGAGGAATAAAATAATTAAAGATGTAATTAAATAAATTGGATTTATTTAATTAATTGGGATATAATAATAGTAATTAGGACATAATTAAATAAATATTAGTACGAAATGTTGAAATAAGATTTATTTAATTAGTAATGAATGGTGAATTAAAATGAATTAATTAAATAACGTAAAGTCAATTAATAGTAGAATATGTTATTTGATAATAATTAAATAATGAAGTATTGTTTAATTATTAGGAGAAAGATGAATACTAGTGTTAAAATGCTAGTTTGTAGGCTAGGATAATTTCGGGTTCTACAAGTTCTTTACCATTTTATAACTTTATTTGCTTGTCTTTTATATAATTCATATACCTATCCTCCTTTGATCTTCTAATCTACTTTAGCAACTCCACTTCTTTTTCCTTGTAGTCTCCTTTTTTTTATTGTGAACTATTCCTTCATCCATACAATGGTCTTCCTCTAGACCACGATTTATCTTCTTCACTTGTGGCTTTGGATTCTCTTGGTTGTTTCTACACCAATCTCATATTCCTTTTACTGACAGTGATCTCACAACCCCACTTGATTTATTTTCTTTGCTCTCCTTAGTTTGATGTTTTCACAACGACTTCCCTATGGATTCGAATTCTTTGACTTTACAAATGGATTTTTCAAAAGCTACAAACATCTTATTCAAATCAGCCCCTTTATCTTTATGGGCTACAACTTGCATATTGAACATATGATTTTCCTACACATTCACCTATTTATGAAAATTGTGTTCTTCTTTTACAACAACTACATAGCTGCAACTCTTCCCTAATCTTTTGATTGGAAATTATGGGTGACTTTCTCCTCAGCAGGAGCTCCCATAATCTACTTTTATGGTATAGTTCTACATGCAGTGACTAACTTGAATATGCCAATGTCTCCCTTTTAATGATTCCTACCAGCAATCAACCTTGACAATGGATTTTCTTTCTTTAAATAGTGAACAACAACTTTTATAAACATTGGCATTTCCTCAACAGCAAAATGACTACAATTTAAAGTGTGCCTCCTTTGGATGGCTATCATCTTCTACCACAAATCCTTCAGACTATGATTTCTTCTAAAATTAATACTACTTGACATGAACATCTAGTTTCTCTCCATGATCTTTAATCTTCTTTAACATTAATACTCCATCAAACTCTAGCTTCTTCGATAGCCTTAAATATCCTTGGACTTCTTGCAACTACAACTTCAGCTTCAAAGGCTTCAAGCTCTCTGCAAATCTCACTTAAATATCAACTATTTTATTTATTAGTTGTTGTTGATAACAAACTAGCTCTTCTTTTGCAAACTTCCACCAATCATGCAATGCATTGTTTTGGACTAGCCTCTTTTCAATAGCCACCCATGAACTCTTGTTTCTGAAAGTTTTCAAACCTAGATAAACTTCTTGAACCCACTCTGATACCAAATATTGGAATGCAATGGTAGGAAAAAATAGAGGAAATAAAAAAATAGAACCATAAATAGATTTAAAAATTTATATTGATAAAAAGAAACATTACAAAGATCTTTCTAAGTTGTTGCTCATTCTTCATACTACCATTACATCGATTCTTACAGCTTCTCTTTCACTCGACATTACAAACACTTCTTAGAAAATATTATTACAAAATTCTTACAGCTCTGCAAAGTTGGACTCATTTGAGAGTGCAAAATAACTCAATATCATACAATATATAAAATACTAAGCAGAACAAGCATAAAATAATATATTTTAAACTACCCACAAAACATGTGAAGCCTACAAGGATTTAATATGAAGTCCTTTCAAATCTTTCTTCTTAGGTTGTCTTCAATGCTGATATGAAGACTAATATGAAGAGGATAGAACAATTTGGAGTAGTTGGGATTATATTTCCAACAATATACTCCTACACATAGGCATTTCTTACTTCATACCTTTGGGTCCTCAAGTATCTGATCGAAGGCTATTCGGACCCTGAAGCATATGTGCAAGCCCCAACTATAGTATATAGCTCTTTTATATGCATTTGGACATATTGAGACCCTATCTCCATGTATCACTATGAACAATAGACCCCACATTGGGCATTGTATCCAAACTCTGTCTACAATGGCTTAATCACCCATCTTGAAAGGGTAATTGTTCAATTTTTAGTTTTCATTTACCTTTAACTATCTGTATATGGGCAACATAAGGCATATCCATGTAGTTGGATGAAATTTTGGATCCTGTTGCATCCAATGTGATTGATGCAAGTCTGAGATAAATGGGGCTGCAAATAAAGAAGCCTTTGTGTGTTTTCTTTTCTTTTACTCTCAAAGTTTTTATTAGTCATGACTTTTGATGCCTTAAGACATACCTTATCTTGAAGTTTTTTTAATATGTCAAGGAGAGACTTATAGTTTTATTATATCAAGATTGATATAGAGAGATATCACAAGTTTTGAGGGTTGATTGGCATTTATTGTTTTTGATAAGGTAAGCAAAATTTACAGGGTGATGTACCCCTAACACAACAAGCCACAAGGGCCAAAAAGATCAAGTCCAAATAACATAGAATCTATCAAAGAAACAAAACACCGACTGCGGATTAACAAAAGATTGCCAAAACATAGACTAAAAAAACACCTAACTGGCATTATCCTAGTTCTTTGACAGGAGGTCCACGACATCATCCCCGACCCACTCTTGCTCATCGTCAGCATTCTTCCCTTCCAACTCATCTTTTATTACTGCTGACAGAGTGTTGGTGACAAAGTGCACCAGCTTAACAGTGAAGTGGGTCAAGCCATGAAATCTCTTATCCAGTTTGTCCATTCTCTCATTCCGCACATGGCACTCCTCCCCATCATCAACAACCTTCACATTCTCAGTATGCTCCTCATCCAGCGGGTGTGAGGACTGGGAAGCCGAGTTCTATTTCTGCTCTTTACTATTGTTAGGAATGGTGTGGGGCCCTTTCGCATACTCCTCCTCCTCCTCAGACATCTCATCATCCTTGTATTCTTTGTTGTCTGACCGCTCCTCCTCTAAGTCCAAATCCACCTGCCTTTTTTTGTTATTCTTGGCCAATCTCCCAGACCTCTGAATGATGGTCTCACCTCCAGTCACAACCATCACCTCCACCACCGTGCCACCCTTAGAATCCTTCCCCACCACATTTTTACCTCTGTTATCTTTCGTCAGGGGGCTCCATTAAAAAATTCTTGCCATCTTTGCCTTTCTTCTTCGGGGTGGGTTTGTAAGCAGTTTTGGTCGGGTCACCTTGAGGTCACACAAACTAGTTGCAGCAATCGTTTGTGCATTTCTCGCATTCCCCTTGAATTTTTTGGTGGCAGGCTTGGGCTTTGGAGTATCAGCAGCACCTGGGTGGGATTTTTCATTTATTGTTATTAGTTAAGTTTATTTGATTAATATAAAGTGTTCTATAGACTATTGTTGAATATTTGATATCTTTTAATAATGAATCTAGTAGAACATAAATAAAAATTTGATAATCTTCAAATCATTGAAAAATCTCAAATATTGACATAAATATTGTAAATATCAAATACATATTATGGAATGTTGATAATTGACAAAGTTTGAGTATTATTATAAAATTTGATAAGTATTCAAACATATTATATAATGTTGATAATTTTTAAATCTTAAATAATGTTATAAGAAATGAGAATGCATGCTACAGAGTAAAGAAATGATTAAGTGGATTGTCTAATTTGAAGAGTGTAGTGATAAATAATGTTGAAACTATTCAAGAAAGAGAGAGGGACAAAATATGAATCTATTTCATACCTTTTATTATTGCCTTACATCTAGTTATCTATTTGTCAATATATCTTAAATGTCACAAGTATAGTGGCAGCTAAATGAAATTAGAAAAATAAAGAAGCCATTAGAGGGAAGTTCATGAGTATGTTGGGAAAAAAACATGAATAATTTTCTCAAATATCACATAAAAATTAGAATTTCCTAAGTTATCTCTTATGAATTGATTTTAAAATAATAGAAAGGACACTCCAGATGTATTGCAAAAATGACCTTGCATATGTGTTGGTTGAGCATAAAGATGTTTCTCATCAAGTTCTACATATCTTCTAGTATAACTTGTAAATATGATTTGTATATACTAACCCGCTCTGATACCATGATAGATATTAGGATCTTAGGATACTAATCATTATAAAAAAAATATAAAATAAAAAAAATGAGAATTATACAAGCATAGATTTTACACATTACACAAGATATACATGGAGAAAACCATTTCAAGTAAAAAATCTCATAAAGCATCATTTTATCAAAACACTTACAATAATGATCTATTATAACATAGACCGAACCTAGGGAACACTTCTCCATACTTCCACATGTTCAATAATGCCTCATGTGCACATTGATAGGACTCATTATCAATCTCCAAATTCTTCATCTCTCAAATGAGAGAGAAAATCCTTAAATATAGGAGAAAGGGTGGCATAATACTTGAAAGATATTATATGCTTATTAAGCATATCTTAGATTTGAAATAATTCTAGTCTAATAATTAGATTATTGATTATTTATATGACATGGACTGTGGAAATCTAATGTCTTTGAAGCATATAATATATAAGGTTTTATAACCAAGTATATTAGGAAACTTAATTGTAATTAAACTTCAAGGAGTACAATCCTAATACAAAATTTTAACTACAAATGAAAGAAAAAATAATAATAGAGATGTGCAAAAAAAGCATGATTTATGCAATTCTTGAAAAAATAATTTCTACAGATATTTGCCATTATTTTTTGATGCTTTGAGTTCTCTCTTATTTCCCATTGAAGAAATTAAATTTGTTGAATGATTCTTTGGTGATTGAAATCATGGATGCATGATCTAGCTCCTTCATCTATGTCATTGCTCCTTTGGCTATGGGTACCTATTCCTTTAGCTACAGATAATTATTCCTATGGCTACAATTTTATAACAAACTTGGTTAAATGAGTATCTATTGTCCTTCAACATACAGTGTTAGCTCTTTTTCCCAAAATACTTCTATGCTAAAATCACCATAAGCAATCATAATATACTACTATATTTTAAAATTAATTATCAAACCATATAATCATTCATCAAGACATCATATATTAATTTTAGTGCTTTAAAATTTAAATATTAGTATCAAGTCTTAGGTGTTGGATGAAATTGTTCAAGGAAATGTATTGTGAAATAGGAAATAAACATAAGAAATATGATCAATTTTAGGTCCCATCACTCCCCCAACTTGTATTTTTTCTTACCATCAAGCAAACAAAGGCCTTTGGTTATACTATTATGCCACTATCTCGTAGTCCTCTAGTTTTGTGATCCCTTCCACCTATTTGTGATAAAATAATTGTTTAGCCTCAAAAAATCCCCACTTGGTATCTTCATCAATTGATTTATATGCCAAAAGAGTGGAGGATGAAATATAAGGGGAAACTAGGTGATCCCATATGTGCAAGATATTTTGATATATATGTGTGCTATATTTATTGTTTTTAGATAGTTGTGCATAGATTGGGGTTCGTCTCTCCCTAGACCAGTGGTCAAAATATTCCATCTAAACTTTGAAAACTACAATTCCTCTTTACCAATTTTTGTGGCTAATGTTTTAAACATTAAATAATTTGATATCCTATTCCTTTATAATCTTCTCTTCCACCTCAGATTTTTCTATTAATGTGATCCAATCTTCTACTAACTTGTGAGGATATTTTGCTTCACCTTTGACTCTCAAATGAATTGAATTTTTCCACTCACGATATTGTTGTATTTTCAATCCCCTTCTTTTTCATTCTTGATGAAGAATTCTAGATATTTACTCTAGACTTCCCCCACATACAATAGTTGGCTCTATTATGTGTTAAATGGAACTGCCAATTCATGTAAATAAAATTCATAGAGTTGATTTTGTAAATTTGTGGTAGACTCTTGATAGATGGAGAAAAATATTTTGGAATTGCTACAAAGTTGGGGAGGTTGCAATATAATTGCATAAATTGAAAAATTAAAAATTGTTCCTAAAGGAACAAAACATACACTCTAGTTGGGGGTCTGCACTTTATAATTTGATTTTCATTCCAAGCCATCTAGTCCACTTTTCTCGTTAGCCTATTTATCTCTACATATTCTTCCTTGATTTCATTTTCAAAATTCTTTTTCATTTCTTATTTTTCTATTTCCTAAGTATTTTTCATTACCATCAGCCCCTATGTCCTATCCCACAATAGAAGTTCAAGGGATGGCTAGGTTGTTTGTGGAAACATTGTATGAGAACTATCTTGTTGTTTAGGCTTTGTTTCCCTTTTATCTATTTTTTCAATGACCATCTGGGCTAGCTCATCTAGCCCAATCCCTTGTTTCTAGTAGTTTTGAATTTGCCTCACTAAATCCTCAGATTTCTTCAAAGCTCACTACAACTGGTCAATCTCTTGTTCTATTATTGCCATTGATTCTTTTTACCTTGACTTCGATAAGTGAATTGAATTAGTATAGTACTCAAATCTACTAGCGGATTCAAAATATCCTCTCTACACAAATAATTCCTCTATTTTTTATTTTGTGTCAAAATCAAGAAGAACCAAACTTGTCTTTGTAGGAGTCTTGCCTAGTGTAACCCATTTTTCTTATAGGTAATGTGAGCACCTTCAAGGATTGATGGATTTTTTCTATTTATTTGGTGCCTAAGAGGAGGAAAGAGTTATTTTCCATTTATTGGTCATTTGTTAGGGAGAGGGAGTAGCATGTGTTGTAATATTTTGTGGGATTGTAGAAGGAATCTTAGATGTTGTGGGTTGTGTGATTTGTGATGCATGTTGTTTAATGGGGCTATAGATAGGTGAATTTAAGTGTCCTAAAGACACTGCATGTTTAGGATAGGTTGCATGGATATAAGTTGCTACCCACTGGGAGGTTTGTGGTGCATGTTCAATTATTTGGCTATGGACAAGTAAAACTACATGGCCAATGGAGGTTATGTGCTAGTAGGCGGTTGCATGTACCTCCTCATCTTCTCCGATTTTTTATTCCTCTTCTTGGGTCCTAGCCTCCCAATATTGTATGAACATTAGGGGTATACCATGCAAACCAAAATTTAGTTAGTCCTTATATTATCTATTTCTAGGAAATCTTCCCATGAAAAGTTTAAGAATTAAACACAAAGGGCTCATTTTATTAATAGTTGAATCAAACAATGATGTAATAGGTCAAATTTCTTTCCTTTCCTAAATTAAATGGAACATTAAATTTTGCATATTTACCAATCATTTATGGTTGAGCAACTTAAAATTAATATTATATGACAATGATTGCCTCCCCTCACAAATTAAATATTTAATAATGTATATTGCAATTGAGGCCCATAACTAGGGTGATGAAAGGTGCTTCTTACCTTGTGAAGATGAGTCAAATTGTTCTCCTAGCAATACAAACTCATTTTAAGTTGTAATAGTGTCCCCTCATTCTAGAAGTTCTTCTCCCATAGTAAGAAACCCTAAAACCTCTACAATTCCTACCTTCAATGCATACTCTCACAAGTGAAGTGAAGTCTTAACATTATATGCTTTAAAGAGTTATTATTTCCTTTTGCAATAAATTATAAGTGAAGTATTAACATTCTTTGAAGTCTACTTTAGTTCCATATTGAATTTTCACCTAGGTATTTTTTTACTACTATAGTGAAGTGCGGCCTTATATGAAAGTGAAATTCAATGGAAGCTCGAAATTTTGTCTATTGAATTTTCAAATTTAGCAAGGAATTGAAGGTGAAGTGAATATGTTGATGAAATTTTATGTTCACTTCAAATGGATATCTAATCTCCACCAAGGAATATTTTTCCTTATTAAATTATTGGAAAAAAGTGAATCAAATGTATTGATGAGTAAAATTTTAGCTCAATAGGGGTTTGGAATTCCACCTTTTGAATTTTCATCGTTTACAAAGAATCGAAGATGAGGTGAAGTTATTCTTTCACTTATATTTAGTAAGGAATCAATTTTTTGTCTAACCTAATATAACACATGTTATCCTTTGTGGGTTCTATCAACTCATCAAAATATTGTAAATGTAGTGAACATTAGGTTCACTTGCATAGAAAAAATGTGCCAACCTATTTCTTATTTTTAGTGCAACATTTTAATATTCTTCTAAAAGAGATGATTATTTTAATTATTTTGCCAAAATATGATGAAATGGAAACCAACTTTTTCTAGTTTTGACCCATTGAAAGAGGGACTTTTATGACAACAAGGACTAGCTTAAGGCCAAAAGGGGGTCTCAATTTTCCAAATATGAAATGGGGTGTGTTGTGAAACACATAATAATACCAACAAAAAACCATTCAAACTAAGCACAACACTAGGAAGAGTTATAACATCAATAGATTTTCATCATGTAAGATCAAATTTAAATAAAGGCTTGGGATTCAATCTATCCACTATTTTTAAAGATCATTTTTTATGAAGAATTATGTCCATCTTATGACTAAATAGCTCACTATAGTGTACCTTGGTTTATATTTTTGATTGAGGAGCATAAATGCCTTGATCTTCCTCCTGTGAACAAGTGTGCCTAAACACACTTGATTTTTATAGGTAAATATCTAGGGTACAAAGGATCTCAATTGTATGGGGGAGCAGTTCACTATCACTCACTCTTTAGTCTATAGGCTAGCTATCATTTTTTAATAAGAGGAGACAATTAGCATATGCCCCTTCTTCTAAACTTCACAAACACTTGGCCTTTTGTTACTACTAAACTTAAATAGCTATCACATTGTATTCAACACACTAGTTGTTTATGTGGGGAACTATATCATATGTAAATAGCTAACTTACATTGAGCAAAACATGGTAGTTGTTTAAGCTCTCTCCCATGTGTTACTATAGTAGACACTGCACCAAATTTGGGTGTACCCTATTTCTTAAATAACAAACATGAAATAGATATCATATGATATTTAAAATTATTAAACATAATCAAAATAATTTGGATAAACAAATAATTATAAGTTGGATGAAATTAAATGTCATGTTTGATAGAAAAATCATGTGTGTAAATCTCTAAATGCATTGTATGAAGATTCTTTGGTTGAGGCCAAACAACTAGGCTCAAAATCTTGACACTTGGAGATCCAAGTGATCAATAGGGATGAGGTTGCACTCCAGATTCCAAACTAACCTCTTTTCAATCAAGGTCTTATAGATCCCTCAGTAGACTAAAGCCCCAAAGTGATTAAGGGGGAGGAGGTTTCCCTCCAAAATAACCTTTTGCCAAAAAAGTTCTTATAAATACCTCTATAAGATTAAGTACCAAAATGATTAAAGGGGAGGAGGTTTCCCTCTAAACTAACCTCTTGTCAAAAAAGTGTTGCAAGTATGAAGATGCCATTGATGTCAACAAGCTTGTGTTGTCATTGATGATAGTTGTGCAGTGGTTGAGAAGAGATTGTTTCTTTAATTAGTTGCATTGTGTTGTCATCAGTTAAGTTTTTGATGTTAATCTCCGGTGTTTCTTTGATAAGTTTCTATTTATGGTTTAAATGTTGAGGATATTGAGAAAATTGCTAAAATAAGGAAATAAGGTGTTGCAGAGATGTTCTAGTTTGCAGAGATATTCTTGTGTTGCTTCGTATTTCTTCTGGGTTTAAGATCAACTTGTTTGGTTTGGATATGTTGGATAGAGGTGTTCAGATTTTCTATATCTAGAATTTCAGCTTTTGGATTGATGGTCAGAGGAAGTTATGTTCACTAGTGTGTGAACTGGTTTTGCAGTGTTGTCTGGAAGAAATGTATTTGCTCCACATTTCTCCAAAATTTCTCTTTAGATCTTGCAATTTTGAAGGTATTTTGACGGTGTTTATCTCTTGTTTGCATCAAGAGGATTTGTGGTTTGGTACTCTATAAGTTGTATTTTAGACTTGCAATGTTTGGCAGTGTATTTTGAGTGTATTAGGCATGTACATTTTGAAGGTGTGAGTTGTTGTGAAGGAGTTTGATGAATTTAAATTTGATAGAGGAATATTCTAGATCATGATGAAGTGTGGTATGTGGTTCGCAAGTCATCCTTGGATTTGAGAAAGCATGTAGTTCAAATTTTAAGAGTGTTTGCATGGGTAATGGTAGACCTGGTGTTTACACTATGTTAGAAGATGTTCAAGCATTAATGAAGATGTAGCATGGTGTGTGAGAGTTGATTCGGGTCCAATTTAAGTTTTTTTTTGGTCCACTTTCATTCCTATCCATCGCGAGAATGTTTAGTGGCGACCTATTTTGAATTTGCAGAGTGTAAAGTGAGTGTAGCCAACTTGAAGATTTTTTTCAAGTTGTGGATGGTATAAATGCAAGGTAAATTAATGCGAGATGAAGTGTGGAATATATTTGAGTGTTGTGATGAAAAATTAAGTGTAGAGGTGTGAAATGTAGTGCAAGCTATAATAAAAGATTATTGAATACAATGAGTTGAGTATCTTGATCTCTTGAAGGCTGCTAGTGATGGTTGGAGCTTTTGTGGTGGAATCTTTGTTGCATTGAGATTTTGATCTCCATGTAACATCTTTTCTTCTTTTCTTCTTTTCTTATTTCTATTCCGGTAGTGAGCCTAGGTTGTGATCCTTTTTAGATAGTGTGTCCTATTCTAGCAGTGAGCCTCTTTTTACCAGTTTTTGAAATTACTTATATTGTGAGCTAATCCTCACTGTGGTTTTTCCCTCATTGGGTTTTCCATGTAAATCTCGTGTTCTCTTGTGTATGGTGTTGGTTGTTTCAATTTTTGTTATTTTCTCTTCATATTTAAACATTATAATAGATTAAGGGTTTAATGAATGCATGTGGATTTGATTACTATTGAGGGTTTTAATGTTTTAATTTGATAAAACTAATTCACCCCCCTCTCAGTTTTCTTGTTCATTTCAACAATTGGTATCAGAGCCAAACGAAAAATATTGACCGCTTGAGGTAGATCTGAATGGCGAACAAGAAGGAGGTCCCTATGTTTGATGGTATAGACTATGCATTATGGAAGGAGAAGATGGAAGGCTATCTGATTTATCTTGGATATGAAGTTGCAAAGGTAGTAAAGAAAGCATACACCATGCTTGAAAATGGACCACACATGAGTGATGAAATTAGGGCCTATGAAATAGATGGTAAGGCAAGGTTTATTCTTTTGACTAGTCTTGCAAATATTGAATTAGTGAAAGTTATGGATCTGAAAACTGCTAAAGAGGTTTGGGATAAGATATGAACTATCTATGAAGGAGATGATAAGGTTAAACAAGATAAGTTGCAAAATCTAAAGGTATAATTTGAGACTTTGCAAATGTCTCATGATGAAAAAATCACAAGTTACATGAAAATGGTTAATGAACTGGTAAGTGCAATGAGAGGTCTTGGTGCACAAGTCAAAGAACCTAAAGTGGTAAAGAAAATTCTCAAAACTCTTCCTGATTCTTATAGTGAAAACATTTCTTCTATTGAGGAATTTACATATTTTAATACATACACTAGAGATCAGTTGTATGGTACACTAACCAAATTCTAAATGAGGAAAATTGGTCTAAAAAATGGTACAAAGTGGAGACTGCTTTTAAGATTGGAAAATCAGAAAAAGTTGACGATTCAAATGGAGATGATCTTGATGATGTGGAAGCTAACTTTGTAAGCAAAATGAAATAGGGAACTAGTAAGTACAAGGGTTAACTAAATTTCAAGTGCTTTAGTTGTGGAAATATAGGTCATTATGCTTCAATATGTCCAAATAGAGTTGTGAACAGTAAGAATAAGGAGAAAAAAGGTAACATGATTAAGAAAAGATACTATGTTAGAGAAGATGTTGGTATATCAGATGATGAATCTGATCATGGAGATTCTTATGATAATGAATTCTTATTTTTGGCTTTAAAAGATTAATCTATTTTTGCTAACTTTGAAAGATGTGTGAAGGAAAGTGCTTCGAAGAAGAAGGTTAAGACTAAAGGTACCTTGGTATCTGATTTTCATGCTAGACAGGAAAAAAACTATTGGGTTATTAACAGTGGTTGCTCAAATCATATGACCGGAGACAAAAGTGAGTTTGTTAAACTTGAAAAATATGATGGAGAACTTGTTAAATTCAGAGATGATTTAGGTGCTAAATTTTGATAATTTGGTTAGAATCAATTTAGTTCAAGCGGTGAGAGATTTGTTGAGGATTACAAAGCCTACCAATGTTGTTTGTAGAGATTGTTAATTTGGAAAACAAACTAGAAGTTGTTTCAAAGGAAAGTAACAATCCTCTACCGGATTATTGGAATTGGTACACACAGACCTTTATGGTTTGACAAGTGTGAGAATTATTCAAGGTGACAGGTATTTTATGCTTTTGATTGATGATTATTACAAAATGACATGGGTTACCTTTCTTAGAGAAAAATATGAAGCTCTAGATAGATTCAAAGCATTCAAAGTTATGGTTGAAAATGAGATGGATTTGAAGATCAAATGTTTGAGATTTGATAAAGGTGGAGAGTTCACCTCCAATGAATTTAACATATTTGTGAGAATCATGGCATAAAAGGCACTTGTCTACCCCTAGGACTCCTTAGCAAAATGGAGTGGTCGAAAGGAAAAACATGACTATTCAAGAAGCCACTAGGACTATGATGAGATAAGTTAACCTACCAAAAGTCTACTAGAGAGAAGCAATGCATACTATTATTTACATACTTAACAGAGTCCAAGCAAAGTCTAATAAAAAAAAGACTCCATATGAGTTGTGGTATGGAAGGATCCCTATTGTCAAGTACTTTATAGTGTTGGAAAAAATGCTATATCAAAAGAGATGATGAAAACTTAGAAAGTTTGATGCAAGGTCTGATAAAGGTATCTTCCTTGGATATTCTAATAAAATCAAATCTTACAGATGTTACAACAAAAGACTAAGAAGGATTTTTCAAAGTGTAAGTGTCAAGGTTCATGAATATTTTCATAATTTAGTTGTGATAGATGGTTATGAGTAGGATGAACCTGCTTGCAGAGAAGAAGAAGAAGAAGAAGCTAAAGAAAAATAAGTGCAAAATGAAGAGGAAGAAGTCCTGGAAAAGAACCCTAAGACCCCTAAGTAAGTACAAAGAAATCATTCCAAAGAATAGATCATTAGAGACAAAATAAAAGGCATGTTGACAAGAAGAAGAGTTGTTGAAGCATAGGTAAATATGTGCTTTCTTTCCAAAATTAAACCAAAGGTAGTAATTGAGTGTATAGGAGCGAATTTGCACCTCTCTTGAAAATTCCCCTTTTACACCCTCCACCTTAGAAAATCAAACTTGACTAAGTAATTCCATGTCCTCATTTTGTACCCCATCTACTTGGCGCTTTTTTTTAGTGTCGTTGGGGGAATTTATATCCATGATGCACATGGCACTCATATGTCTGTGTGGCACACTATCATCCTAACAAGATTACTTCCTTTGGAATATGCAAAGGTGTTACATTATCCATTGAAGACAAAACGTAACACCCCTGTGCCTTCTTGTCGACCTTTGAACGACTCTTTCCCTCCTAATTGGCCTTCAAATGGCTCTTTCATTCTCATTCCATATTTTTCACGTTTTTACATGCTTGCTCGATCTTGCTTCACATTCTTAGAAATTCTTACTCCATACTCAAGCTACTTGTTGCACAATTAGCTTCACAACTCCAACAATCACAACACTCTTCACATCTACCACAAAATTTGTAGCTTGGTGTCTTGTGAGTTTGCTTTCAACATTTTTATGGCTACGTTAACTCTACCATAGCTATGAACTTGCATTCCTCTCTCATTGGCCTTGAGTGCCTTTGGTTGAGGGTGGTAAAAAAATTGTATTACTTTGTTGTTGGATTTGATTAGCATAGTGTCTCTTGTATTATTTGGTTTCATTTTCGTTCCAACATTATTTCCTTCATCATATTTCTATCTATCTATCTATCTGGTTGTCCATGGAGGTGGAAACACCAAAGAAGGGGTTTGACTACAGTAAACCCTTATACTGTTGGCAACATAAGGGCAGACAACTGAGAGGGGGGATGAATCAGTTATCACAAAATTTCAAACTTATTAAGCTTATTAACCTTTATTCTCAAATCTGATTAATAATAGTGAAAGCATGAATCAACAACACATCAGAAACACACATAACACCAAGTTTTTTTTATGTGGAAACCCTGTTAGGAGAAAAACCACGGTGGAGGTTAATCCACAATTTATACCCTGTTAAAATTATAAGAAGAATAAAATGGGGAATGCACATGCATTCAGGTACACTATCTAGAGCTCACTACTCAAAGGAAGACTCACTAGCTTACATAAAACTTTCAGATTAAATCCATCTGAAGAAATTGAACTGAGAAAGTAGCATCTGTAATGCTTGAGTACAATTTCGGTTAAGCACATGAACACTTCTTCACTCTTCTTCACTCTTCTTCACACTATGCTCTACTTTTGAATGATCTGAACCTTTTTCACACACAGCACACACACACACACTTCACTCTTTCATACATCTCAAATGAGAAAACAATCACTTATATATATCCACAACAAGAAATTGCATTGCTTCATGTCGGCTTCAACAGAATAATAGAATGAATGCAAATTGTCAACCCAAAACAATAAATATTATCAATATGCATCAACCAAGGTCGGCCACAACATAGTAGAGACCTAAAAAAATGTCCTCAAACATAAAAAACCTTCAAATATTCTTCCTTGAAGATCCACAACACGCTTCAACACCTTGTCGGTCATGAACATGAAAAACATGAACACGCAAGAGAAAATCTCGGATCCTGAGCACAATGATCAATGTGGACGTGCAACACAGATAGAAAATGATCTAGAAACATCCAAAAACACTTCAAGAACATACATAACACTTCAAATTACTAGAAACACATTATCTACTTCCATGAACACCATTTCCAGTAATAGAATAACTGTTAAAACACGAAACCTTATAACTTGCTCAAACCTTTATGCGCACCTCTAAAACTTATAGAGTAGAAACTAGATAGGGTAGAGAACAAACCCTTTAATACACAACTTCTCATTATCAACATACTGAACTTTCCAACACATTGATCTTCACTGCTTCACATACAACCTGTAACATATTTTATTACAATTTTCTCAATATCCTCGATATATACAGTGTTAAAGACATTAATGCTAATAGTGTTGACATCAATGGAAACCACATATCAGCAATACAACCACAACATCCAAAAATATCCCCCTTTGGCATTGATGACAACACATGATGTAAAAAATACCATCAACACAATTAACTCTTCTCCAACGATCTCCCCCTTAGATATTGCTCTTCTGTCCCTTAGTTCTTTCAAGGTTTTTCAAACTGTTTTTATCCCCCTTTTCTTTTTAAATATTCCATAGTTTTTCACATTACTTAATCTTCTTCCCCTTTGACATCAATGGAAAAGGTACACAAGCTCTAAACCACATATATGAATCATCTAACTACTCCCCCTGAGTAGAATCCACCACAACATCAATCCGGATCAAGATATGATTATGAATGCACGAACTGATGCAAAGATTGTGCATATTAGTTTTGATTAGGAGGGGTAATCACCCTTAACTTCCCTCTGAGATACTCAAAATTATCCTTAGGAAAAGACTTAGTAAAGATGTTTGTAATCTGTTCCTTAGTAGGCACATACTCCAGTCTGACTTCCTTATCACTCACTTTGTCTCTCAAAAAGTGGTACTTGATAGATATATGCTTGGTCTTTGAATGCAGCACCAGATTCTTAGAAATGTTTATAGGACTTGAATTATCATAGAATATGGAAATAGGTTCATCACACACAACTTTGATATCTTTCAGCATCTGATTCATCCACAATACTTGAGTACAATTGTTAGCAGCAATAATATATTTTTCCTTTGCAATAGACAAAGAAATGACATTTTGTTTTTTACTTAACCATGAAATCAACTTCTTTCCCAAGAAAAATGTACCACCACTAGTACTTTTCTTTTCATTCACATCTCCTACCCAATCAACATCAGTAAAGGAAATTAAAGTAAGATCATCATCTTTAGGATACCATAGGCCAAAATCAATTGTTCCCTTCAAGTATCTAAAAATCCTCTTCACAACAGTCACATGAGATTCCTTAGGATTGGCTTGAAATCTAGCAACAATGCATACAGCATTCATGATGTCTGGTCTAGTTTGAGTTAACTAAAGCAATCCACCAATCATTAATTTGTATCTAGTCTAATTTTCCTTCGTAGAATCATCATTCTATGTTAGCTTACATCTGGTCACCATGGGTATACTGACTGGCTTTGAAAACTCCATACCAAACTTCTTTAGCAGTTCTCTTGCATACTTGGACTGAGATATAAATATTCCTTTATTTAACTGAGTAATTTTCAATCCTAGAAAGAATTTCAACTCTCTAATCATTGACATCTCAAACTCATTTTGCATCTCATTAGAAAACTTCATGCACAAACCACCATCTCCTCCAAAAATGATATCATCAACAAAGAATTCCACAAACAAATCTTTATCTTCATCAATCTTGAAATATAAATTACTATCAATGGTACCTTTGTTAAATCCAAGCTTCAACAAATACTTATCCAATCTAGCATACCAAGCTCTAGGGGCTTGCTTGAGTCCATACAATGATTTCTTCAATTGACAAACCATATCTCCTTGATCAGTCGATTGAAATCCATCAGGTTGCTCTATATATACTTCTTCTTCTAATTCACCATTTAGAAATGTTGACATCCATCTGATAAACTTTGTAGTTTTTGTAAGCAACATAATCAAGAAATAGTCTCACAACTTCAATTCTAGCAATAGGAGAAAAAGTTTCTTTAAATTCAATTCCTTCCATCCGAGAGTATCCTTTGCACACCAATCCTTTTTTTTTTTCTGATAACTTCACCTTGTTCATTCAGCTTGTTTCTATAGACCCATTTGGTTCCAATTAATTTTTTGTATTTAGGTCTAGGAACAAGAGTCCATGTATTATTCTTCTCAATTTGTTGTAGTTCTTCTTTCATTTCTTCAATCCAATATTCATGTTTGCATGCTTCATTGACATTACTTGGCTTAGTCTTGGAAATTAAATAGTATTCTTCTGTAATTTTTCTCCTAGTCTAGACACCTTTATTCTTATCTCCTATAATATGATTTTTTGAATGATTTAATCTCACATACCTTGGAGTCTTAGAGTGTTCTTGAATTTCAAGCTCTTGTGATCTCTCTTATGTGCTTTCACTAGTCTCTCTTTCTTCTCGATCTTCTTGATTCACCGGAATTATCTGAGCTTGATTTGAAGTCTGGTTCTTGTTTGTGCTATCATTTTGATCATCAGAATCATATTCATAGGTTCTAGAGGGTCTAGCAATGTCTTCATCAACCTTAAAATTTTCACTTTCAACCATTTTCTTCAATCTCTTGTTGTAGCACTGATAGGCCTTACTCTTAGTAGAATAACCAAGAAATATTCCTTCATCACTTCTAGCATCAAACTTTCCTATATCTTCATCTCTTCTAATATAGCATTTACTTCCAAATATTTTGAAATATCTAACAGTAGGCTTATGACCAAACCATAGCTCAAAAGGAGTCTTACTAGTATTACCTTTGATTTGTACCCGGTTGAGGATATAAACAACAGTACTCACAACTTCTCTCCAATAGACATGAGGGGCATTTCCTTCCAGCATCATAGCTCTAGCAGCATCTCGAACTATCCTATTCTTCCTTTCCACAACTCCATTTTGTTGAGGGGTCTGCGGGGTAGATAACTGTCTCTTTATCCCATGTTCTTCACAAAAATAATTAAACTCACCAGAAATGAATTCACCACCTCTATCTGATCTAAGACATTTAATCTTCAAACCTATCTCTGTCTCAACCATAGCTTTAAAGATCTTGAACTTCTCTAGAGCTTCATATTTATCCCTTAAGAAATTAACCCACATCATCCTAGAGTAATCATCAATAAGCAACATGAAGTACATGTAACCTTGTAGACTTTTGATTCTAGCAGGACCACACAAGTCCGTATGCACAAGCTCCAACAATTCATTTGAACAATGTTGTTTGCTGTGAAATGAAATTCTAGTTTTCTTTCCTGACTGACATTCCTTGCATATGAAATTAGTAGGCTTCACCAACATAGGAAGATCTCTCATAGCCTATGAGGAACTTATCTTGATAATATCATCAAAATTTACATGACACATTATTTTATGCCACAACCAACTTTCATCAACTTGAGCAATCAGACAACTTTTACTAGCAGCATTCATATGAAATATGTTACCTTTTGTTTTTGTACCAAAAGCAATCACATTTCCAGAACTTCCTAATATGCTACACTTTCCATCTTTGAATTGAAGATTATATCCCTTATCAACCATTTTTCCAACACTCAGAAGATTATGCTTCAAACCTTCAACATAAAGAACATCATCAGTATTATGCTTACCATCAAAAGAAATACATCCTCTACCACGGATTATACCACCATCATACTTCTCCAGGCTTACAAACTTTTTTTTATCACCTGTCATGTGATGTGAACATCCACTATCAATTACCCATTCATCTTTTTCTTCAACTCGAGCAACTAGGGCTTTCTCCACTTTTGTACAACTAGCAGATTAAGTAGACACGAGATTATTTTCCTTGATAGAAATAAACACAAACTAATTTTCACTTGCATTCCCTTTGTCAGATTCATCATCTATCACACCTTCATCAACAACATAATAACACTTCTTTTGAAATTTAGGCTTGTAAGGTCTTGGCTTAGGAACTGTTTCTAGACACCTTGATGCAAAATGGCCTATCTTATTGCAAGAAAAACATTTTATAGGCAACTTTCCTTTATGCTTACCTTCTCCTTTGACTTCCCTTTTGAAAATAACTGCTTCAAGCTCATTTAGTTCTCTTCTTCTTCAATCTATCTCATTTCTTCCTCATACCTGAATACCTTTCTAGAAGAACTTTCACCTGGAAGTAGTGGCTTTAAATGTAGATTCTCTCTTAGGAGGGGCATCACTGAATTCACTTAACTCAAAAGTAGTAAGTTTACCAACCAACATATCTTTGGTTACATTTATCACAGTCCAGATCTCTTCAATAGTTGTAGCTTTAACTTTGTATGCAATAGGTATGGATCTAAGCACTTTAGCTACAATCTCTGATTCATCTAACTGTCCACCAACACATCTGATGCCACACACAAGTTCATTTACTCTTTGCATGTAAGCAAAAATTTTTTCATCATCACCCATTTTAAAAAATTCATATTTCCCTTTCAAACTTTGTAGCTTAGCAATTATCCTTACATTTGCATCTCCTTCATACAAGGTTTCCAAAATTTTCCAGATCTCATAAGCAGGCCTCAGCTCCATAGCATTTCTCATCTTAGAATCAGTCAAAGCACTCAACAATTCTTCCTTAGCTCTGATATTCTCAGCATCCCTAATCTTAGCAGTAGTAGTAGGACCATTTTGAGGAATAACATACCTATTACTTGTAATTTTCCAATAGGATTCACCAATGCACTTCAAATGACACTCCATTCTAGCCTTTAACAGACAGTAGTGTGTTCCATCAAATCTCAAACTATCCTTCTTGTATGTCATCATCCCAAATCACCTCAAGCTATTAAACTTCTTCCAAGGAACCTACTCTGATACCAATTGTTGGCAACACAAGGGCAGAAAACTGAGAGGGGGGGTGAATCACTTGTCACAAAATTTCAAACTTATTAAGCTTATTAACCTTTATTCCCATATCTGATTAAAAATAGTGAAACCATGAATCAACAACACATTAGAAACACACATAACACCAAGATTTTTTGCGTGGAAACCCTATTAGGGGAAAAACCATGGTGGAGATTAATCCACAAGTTATACCTTGTTAAAAGTATAAGAAGAATAAAATGGGGAATGCACATGCATTCAGGAACACTACCTAGAGCTCACTCCTCAAAGGAAGACTCAATTTATTAGATAACACTTTCAAATTAAATCCATCCAAAGAAATTGAACTGAGAAAGTAGCATCTGCTAATGCCTAAGTATAGTTCCAGTTAAGCACATGAACACTTCTTCACTCTTCTTCACTCTTCTTCACTCTTCTTTGCACTCTACTCTACTTTTGAATGATCTAAACCTTGTTCACACATAGCGCACACACACACTTCACTCTTTCATATATCTCAAATGAGAAAAAAATCACTTATATATCTGCAAAAGGAAATTGCATTACTTCATGTCGGCTTCAACAAAATAATAGAATGAATGCAAACTATCAGCCCAAAACTATAAATATTATCAATGCACATCAACCAAGGTCGGCCACAACATAGTAGAGACCTAAAACAATGTCCTCGAACACAAAACACCTTCAAATATTCTTCCTCGAAGATCCACAACACACTTCAACACCTTGTCGGCCATGAACATGAAAAAAATGAACACGCAAGAGAAAATCTCGGATCGTGAGCACAATGATCAATGCAGACATACAACACAGATAAAACACGATCTAGAAACATCCACAAACACTTCAAGAACATACACAATATTTTAAATTACCAGAAACACATTATCTACTTCCATGAACACCATTTCCAGTAACAAAATAACTGTCGAAACACATAACCTTATAACTTGCTCAAATCTTTATGTGTACCTCTGAAACTTATAGAGTAGAAACTAGATAGGATTGAGAAAAAACCCTTCAATACACAACTTCTCATCATCAACATACTGAACTTTCCAACACACTGATCTTCACTGCTTCACAAACAACCTGTAACATATTTTATTAATATTTTCTCAATATCCTCGACATATACAGTCTTAAAGACTTTAATGCTAATAGTGTTGACATCAATGACAACCACATATCAGTAATACAACCACAACATCCAACATCTACAACCCCAAAAAATTTCCTCTCTTGTATGTGTGCAGGTACATGTTCATGTGGAGCTTGCTAGAAAATTGGACTCCTCATGAGTTAATCTTCATTACTTTCATTCTTATCATTTCTATATCTTTTCCATCATTTTAGTTATTCTATTAGTTATCATTTTAGTTAGCACATCAAACCTCAACCACTAATTTGTTAGTGGTTTTTTGACACTCTTTACTGTACTTTTGTATTTTGTATCTATATGGATGCTAGCGCCCCAATGAGACGTCAGCGCACTGCGTTGTCGTCTCTGACCTGCACTGTTGTCCTCTAGCAAATATTTATCTAAGGTATAGTTTGGGTTCCATAAGCTTGCTCGTTTAGCCCCATTCAGACTCTTAGGTTAGTAGAGTGATTGAAGCACTTGAGAGTGCTCTTCATTCTCTATCCTCGACCTAAAACACTTGTCCAACCTGAGGTAGATCAGGTCGACTTTCCAATCTCATCTCTCTGTGACCTAGAGCCTTGGTATGGTTGGTCCTCCTCTACATTTTTCTGAACCCGACATGAACCATTTTGGTTCTATTTAGTAGCACTGAAATACATTTCCTTGTATTATAGGAGTGTTGTGGGTGCAAGTGTTGCGAGGTGCCTATCCTTGCAACCCAACCTATGACCCACAGTGCCGTAATTGGAAGGTTCCATAAGCATCATGAAACAAAACCTTGAGTGGGTCACCATCTAACTGTGAAACCCTTAGGGGCTCTGTGATAGTCTTGTTTAGTGTACAATGAAATGGCCTCCTTTTTACATCTACCCATCCCATCTACACAACTATGAGTGGATCTCCTGACATAACTTTGACCTCATAGGACTTGTTGATGAATTACAATAAAGAACCATCTCCCTTATACATCCTCGCATGAATCAATGGAAAAACCATAACCAGAGTCCTTGTTGACCCTACGTGTCGAGTGAATGTCATCACTATGAAGATTATGTTGATTAAATTCTTACATAAATATGGGTATAATGAATCTAGGACCACTATCCGTACACACGATGGGATTTTAATACCTTCCATTAGCTACATCACCTTGTTAGTCTTAGTTGGACCTAGATCCATAAATGCACTTTTTGACATCATCCTGGGGTCTGAGCTCTTCAGATTGAAACTAGGTATCCCTTGGTTGGTTGCTATGAATGTAGTTCCCTTGGTAGTTCATAAGTGTCTGAAGTTTTCCCATGAGGGTACGGTGCATTTAGTCCATGACTGTCAATTGCACATGGGGGCTACTCACTGGATCACTTTTGGCTTGTGCTCGTGGGCCTGCTTCCTCCTAGGATGTATCTCTTGTACGAAACTTATGTAAAGTACAAGAGTGGGGGAATAATTCCTAAGGTGAGGTACCCTCCTTCTCCCTATGTAATGTTTCATAGGGCTTGCATGAAGGCAGAGTGTGAGGCCACCTTGGCCCAAAAGAGGGAAGAGGAGAAGCATGCCTAGGTCCCTCCTTCTCCTCCCGCTATCCCACCTGTCGCTTCCTCTCGCCCTAATATGGCACCATCATCTTTTACTCCTAGGAATTTGCTGGAGAGCTGGATGGTGCCTTCTTGGCAAAATCCCAAGCATCCAACATTCAAACTTCTCGTCTTACCCATGGTGTCTCGGCCCGTCTAGTATGGTAAGGGGAAAGGTCCCCATGGGGAGTCCTCTATGTCTCATCCTCCATGACCTCCTATTGCTCCTACCTCTAAGGAATTGAATGGGAAGAGGCTCGTTGTTGAGGTGTTAGAGTCACGTCTCTAACTCTGGGAGTCGTTGAAACTGCCTTGCACGTGAATGCAACTGTCAGAGAAATGCTTTGGCCACTGAGCAATCCACCTTATAGAAGATGGAAGAGGAGTCGATAGCTTCTGCTTCGACACCTTTTGTTATGTCCTCCTCTCCTATCCTCTCTCCTTCTATTCCTTCAACTTTCATTCTGCTTCTAGATCCCATCACGAGCATGAATGATCCTCACCTGAAGAGGGTTCGGGTGTTTATTGCTCCTTTGGTAGAGTCGCTCCTTCAAATGTCCCTCCCTGACATCCTATCATTCTCAAAACCCATGGACATGCCAAATACCTTGGTGGTGTCCACCGTGGTTTCTCCTCTTCCTCTGTTTCTTTTGCCTCGTCCATGGGGATCTGGCATCCCCTGATGAAGTGAAAGATGGAGGACAAACCTGCTAACAATGGGGGTCAAAAGAAGGGATCAACTTCTTCAGAGGGTGGTTCTACACTGGCTTGTGCTTTCCTTGTGACAAAGGAAGCCTCGGTCTCCCTGGAGTTCATCAATGCTCTTGAGTTATTCAGTTATCCCAACAATGAATCTTGAGCATCGCCTCCCTCACTCGTTGAGTTAACACATGGCACTCCTGTGAAGTGTATGTTTAATTATGTGGATGAGGTCCCGACCCTATCAACAATTTTCACAAAATCATTGGCGTTCACCCCAATGAACTAGGCAGAGAAGACCTTGAGGGGCCTTCTTCTTGGGCTTTTGTTGTGGGAGGGTCAGAGGGTTACCCACTTGATATTCCTCCCTTGCAGGATTTTTTTCCTTCCCCTTATGATGATCTAGACTAGAAGAATGACAACCTGTTGGTTGATGAGGACTAGGGGGTGCCTCTTCTTTATCTACAGATTAGATTTTGTGTGTGTTTGTGTTCCCTCGTGCTTGTGTTATGTGTTCTTAGATGACCATTGTCACCCTCATAGTTGCTTGGATACAAGAGTGTTTTTGTTTCATAAAACTTCCTCTATTTATTATATCATTCTTCCTCTTTTGTGTATTGATTTTCGATAATTGGGGATGATACAAAGTGTTGGGGGCATTTAGGCTTCCCTTCCATGTTGACCCAATTTTTTAATTTTTACTTTGTCTTCGCGTTTCTTTCTTCATATGGTCTAATATAGTAGAGGTTTGATGATAGTTCATTTATATAATATTATACTTAATTATCTATATTAATGAGTAGCTTTGAGCCTGAAATATTAGATCACCCCTATCCCTTGCTAGTGATGTTATTGTATCTTCTTTCTTTGCACTTATCTTTCTTGCTTACTTTGTGATTTTGTGGTGCTCATGTGTTGTCCCTCACGTGTGCGACAACATTACCATGGTTACATCTTGTTGTGTTCCACGAGCCACAACATCACTTTTTCATTCTCGCTTTTTTCTCTCCTTAGGATGTCACGTGCCTTTGTGTTCGGAATGCACCATCCTAAGGGGTGCTATCATATGACTTCAATTTTCAGAAAATGCATTTGATGGCCAACAAATATTTTCTTGAAAATATTTCCAAAATATTTTTAAAAAATTGCATTCCTCAACAAGGACCCCTAGCGGCATATTTTTCCTTCATCATGGATTCATAAAGAAAGAATTTGAAAAAAATTCCTTCGATGAGGGGGCACCTTCTCCTGCAAGCGAATTTCAGTCCTTCCCCTTGTGAGGGGGCTTGATTAAGTGAACATATTTCAAAAGGATTCCTTGATGTTGAATTGATTTACGAAAAATTCTCTCTCTCTCTCTCTCTCTCTCTCTCTCTCTCTCTCTCTCTCTCTCTCTCTCTCTCTCTCTCTCTCTCTCTCTCTCTCTCTCTCTCTCTCTCTCTCTCTCTCTCTCTCTCTCTCTCTCTCTCTCTCTCTAACAAAGCCTCCCTGGGGTGGAACCCCTTTTATTTTGAAGGGTTCTCGAGGAACCCCTTTGAAATCTCTTCAATTTTTGACTATCTACTTGTTTTCCTACATGGCTTCTTTATGTTTTCTAACATGTTTTGTCTGCGGATTAACATGTTGCTTTGAAAGTGTGCATGTGAAACTTCTTTCCAATCTGACTCTACAAAGTCCCCTTACATCAAGCTTCCCTTAGGAGAGAGTACCTACGGGTGCCTTCTTTGTAGGCTTGAGGACCTATGAAATTCTTTCATCCTGTGGGATCTATCCATCGTTGGTTTGCAGGCCATCAGTGCACTTTGTTTGAACCTCATCAGGAGAGATTACTTGTGGAGTTATTTTCCTACCCTACACTTTCGAGCTTTCCATGTTGTGATTTGCTTCCCCGATGGTTCTGGTATACATTTCTAAACTCTTTTGATCTACTTCATCGAACACTCATTGACACTCATGTTCGCTAAAGTGGGGGAAAATGTATAGGAATGAATTTGCACCCCTCTTGGAAATTCCCCTTTTACAACCTCCACCTTAGAAAAACCAAATTCGACTAAGTAATTTCATGTGCTCATTCTGCACCCCATCCAATTGGTGCTTATTTTTAGTGTAGGTGAGGGAATTTCTGTCGGGGATGCACTTGCGGGGTGCAGATGTCTGCATGGTGCGCTGCCATCCTGACAAGATTCCTGCCTTTGGAATCTATAGAGGCATTATGTTCTCCATTAGCAATGAAATGTAACACCTCTATGCCTTCTTGTTGACCTTTAACTGGATCTTCCCCTCCTAAGTAGCCTTCAAATGGATATCTTTCATTCTCATTCCATCTTCTTCATGCTTTTACACGCTTGCTTGATCTTGCTTCAGATTCTTGACAATTCTTTCTCCATACTCAAGCTACTTGTTTTACAACTAGCTTCACAAATCCAACAATCACAACACTCTTCACATCTACCAAAAAGGTTTCAACTTGGTTTCTTGTGAGATTGCTTTCAGCATTGTTGTGGCTATGCCAACTCTGCCATAGCTATGGACTTGCATTCCTCTCTCATTGCCCTTGAGTGCCTTTGGTTGAGGGTGGTAGCACTTTCGTATTACTTTGTTGTTGGATTTGAGTAGCATAGTGTCTCTCATATTATTTGGTTTTATTTTTGTTCCAACATTATTTCCTTTATCATATTTCTATCTATCTCTCTATCTGGCTATCTGTGGAGCTAGAAACACCAAAGCAGAGGTTTGACTATGACAAACCCTTATATAGCCCCAACATTTTTCCTCTCTTGGTTGTTTGTAGGTATAAGTTCATGTGGATCTTGTTGGAAGACTGGATTCCTTGTGAGTTAATCTTCATCACTTTCATTCTTTTCATTTCTATATATTTTCCATCATTTTAGTTATTTTGTTAGTTATCATTTTAGTTAGCACATCAAACCTCAACCGCTAAGCTATTAGTGGGTTTTTGAAACTATTTATTGTACTTTTGTACTTTTTATCTATATGAACACCAGTGCCCTAGTGAGACACCAATGTGTCATGTTGTCGTCCTTGACTTACACTGCTATCCTCTAGCGGAGAACTATCTGAGGTGCAGGTCAAGTTCTAGAAGCTTTCCTGTTTAGGCCCATTCAAACTCTCAGGTTAGTATAGTGATAGAATCACTTGAGATTGCTCTTCATTCTCTATCCTCGACCTAAAATACTTGTCCAACCTAAGGTAGATCTAGGAAGCCTTTCACTCTTAGCTCTCTGTGACCTGGAGCCTTGATGTGGTTGGTTCCCTCTACATTTTGGTGATCTCGACGTGAACCATTTTGGTTTTGTTTAGTAGCACTAAAAGATCCTTTCCTCATATCCTAGGAGTCTTGTTGGTGTGATTTTTGTGAGGTGCCTAGCCTTTCAAAACAACCTAAAAACCCTAGTGGCATAGCTAGAAGGTTCCATAAGCATTGCAGAACGAAACCTTAAGTGGTTCAATGTCTAACTGTGAAACCCTTGGGGGCTTTGTGATAGTCCTGTTTAGTGTACAAAGAAATGGCCTCCTTTTTACATCTACCCATCCCATTTGCGCAATTGTGACTAGATCTCCTGACATAACTTTCACCTCATAGGACTCGTCGATGAATTATAAAAAAGAACCATCTCCCTTATACATCCTTGCACGAATCAATGGGAACACCGTAACTGGTGTCCTCATTGACCCTACATGTTGATTGAATGTCATCACCGAGGATATTATGTTGATTAACTTCTTATATAAATATGGGTATGAAAAATCCAGGAGCACTATTTGTACACACGATGGGTTTTCTATACCTCCCATCGGTTGCATCACCTTGTCATTCTTAGTTGGAACTAGATCCTAAATGCACTTTTTGACATCAACCTGGGGTCTGAACTCTTCATATTGAAACTAGGTATCCCTTGGTTGGTCTCTATGAATGCACTTCCCTTGGTAGTTCATAAGTTTTTGAAGTTTTCCCATGAGGGTATGGTGCATGTAGTCCATGACACCAGATATAAGTCATCAATTGCGTGTGGGGGCTACTCACTAGATTACTTTTATCCTGTGCCCATTGGTATGCTTCCTCCTAGGATTGACCTCTTGTATCGAGCTTATGTAAAGTACAAGAGTGGGGGCATAATGCCTAAGGTGAGGTACCCTCCTTCTCCCTATGCAATTTCACAGAGGGCTTGCATGAAGGTGGAGAGTGAGGCTGCCTTGGCCCAAAAGAGGGAAGAGGAGAAGCATGCCCAGGTTCCTCCTTCTTCTTCTCCCACTATCCCACCTGTCGCTTCCTCTCACCCTAATTTGGCTCCATGTTCTACTCCTAGGAATTTGTTGGAGGGCCCAATGGTGCCTTCTTGGAGAAATCCCAAGCGTCCAACATTTGAACTTCCTATCTTACCCACAGTGTCTTAGCCCATCTGGTATAGTAATGAGAAGGGTTCCCATGGGGAGTCCTCTATGTCTCAGCCTCTACGGCCTCCTATTGCTCTTGTCTCTAAGGAAGTGAATGGGAAGAGGCATGTCCTTGAGGCGTTAGAGCCGGCTCCCCCCCACTATCGTTCCATCATCCTCTCAACCTCTCCCTCATGTTCTTGTCTAAGAGTCTCTCCCTCCATCGGAAATGACTGTGATGGATACTCCCATGGTCGAACAAGAGTCTTTTTGTCCCATCTGAACCTCCAGCCTCTAACTCTTAGAGTCATAGAAATTGCCTTACACATGAGCGCAATTATCAAAGAAAGGCTTTGGCCATTGAGCAAGCCGCTCTGCAGAAGATGGAAAAGGAGCTGATAGCTTACTTTGGCACATTTTTTTGTGTCCTCCTCTCCCGTCCTCTCTGCTTCAGTTTCTTCAGCTTTGGTTCTACTTCTGAATCTCGTGCAAGTGTGAACGATCCTCACTCGAAGAGGGTGTGGGTATTTATTGCTCCTTTGGTAGAGCTGCCCCTTCTGATGTCCATCCTCAACATCCCACCATTCTCAAAACCTGTGGAAATTTTGAATACCTTGATAATGTTCGCCACAGTTTTCTCCTCTTCCTTTGTGCCTTTTGCCTCATCCATGAGGATCTCGCATCCCCTTGATGAAGCAGAAGATGGAGGATGACCCTACTAGAAATTGGGGTCGAAAGAAGGGCTCACCTTCTTTGGAGGGTGATTCTACACTAGCTTGTCTCGTGCTTGTGATGAAGGAAGCCCCGATGTCCCCAGAGTTTGTCACTACTCTTGAGTTATTTGGTGAGCCTAGCAGTGAATCTCAGGTGTCGCCTCCCTTACCCATTGAGTTAACACATGGAACTCTTGTGAATTTCATGTTTAATTATGTAGATGAGGTCCCAACCCTATCAAAAAACTTCACGAAATCACTGACCTTCACCCCATAGGAAATGGGCAGAGAAGACCTCGAGGGGCCTTCTTCCTAGGCTCCTATTGTGGGAGGGTTAGAGGGTTCCCGCCTTGATATTTCACCCTTAAAATCTCGTCTGTATTCCCCTTATGATGATGTAGACTGGGAGAATGATGACCTCTTGGTTGATGAGGACTAGGGGGAACCTCTTCTTTATCTATAGATTAGATTCTATGTGTGTTTGTGTTCCCCCGTGCTTGTGTTATGTGTTAATGGATGACCCTTGTCACCCTCATAGGTGCTTGAATATAGGAGTGTTTTTGTGTCATAAAACTTCCTCTATTTGCTACATCATTCTTCCTTTGTTGTGTATTTATTTTTGACAATTGGGGACGATGCAAAGTGTTGGGGGATTTTAGGATTCCCTTCCATGTTGACCCAATTTTTTATTTTTACTTTTTCTTCACGTACCTTTCTTCATATGATCTGATATAGTAGAGGGATGATGATAGTTCATTTATATACTATTATACTTATTTATCTATATTTATGAGCAGCTCTAAGCCAAAAAAATCAGATCATCCCTATCCCTTTTTCATGATGCTATTGTCTCTTCTTTCTTTGCACTTATCTTCCTTTCTTACTTTGTGATGTTGTGGTGCTCATGTGTTTTCCCTTGCGTGTGCAACAATATTACCATGGTTACATCCTGTTATGTTTTGTGGGCCACAACATCACTTTTTCATTATTGCTTTTCTCTCTTGAGGATGTCACATGCCTTTGTGTTTGGCACACACCATCCTAAAGGGGGCTATCATATCACTTCAATTTTCAAAAAATGGATTCATTGGACAAGGAATCTTTCCTTGAAAATTATTCCAAAATATTTTTCAAAAATTGCATTCCTCAACAAGGACCCCTAGTAGCATATTTTTTCTTCATCATGGATTCGTAAAGAAAGAATTTGAAAAAAAATCCTTGAATGAGGGAGCACCTTCCCCTATGGCCAAAGTTATGACCTTCCCCTTTCCCCTTGCGAGGGGCTTTCTTCCTTTCAAATTCCTTGATGAAGTGAACATCTTTCAAAATGATTCCTTAATATTGGATTGATTTGCGAAAAATACTCTCTCTCTCTCTCTCTCTCTCTCTCTCTCTCTCTCTCTCTCTCTCTCTCTCTCTCTCTCTCTCTCTCTCTCTCTCTCTCTCTCTCTCTCTCTCTCTCTCTCTAACAGTGCATCCCTTGAGTGGACCCCTTTTCTTTTAAAGGGTTATCGAGGGACCCCTTTGAAATATCTTCTTTCAATTTTTGACTGTTTGCATGACTGTCCACTTGTATGCCTATGTCGTTGCTTTGTGTTTTCTAACATGTTTTATCTATGGATTAACATGTTGCTTTGGAGGTGTGCTTGTGAAGTTGCTTTCTAATCTAACTCTGCAGAATCCCCTTACATCAGGCTTCCTTTAGGAGAGAGTACTTGGGGATGCCTTCTTTGCAGGTCTAAGGGACTATGAAGTGCTTACATCCTGTGGGATTTGTCCATTGTTGGTTTGTAGGCCTTCGGTGCACTTTTTTTGAACCTCCTCAAGAGAGGGTACTTGTGGAATTATTTATCTTCTCTACGCTTTCAATCTCGCTAGGTTATGATCTACTTCCTTGGCAATTCAGGTATACATTTCTAAACTCTTTCAATCTACTTTACCAAACACTCATTGACACTCATGTTCGCTAAAGTGGGGGAAAATTTATAGGAGAAAATTTTCACCTCTCTTGCAAATTCCCCTTTTACACCCTCCACCTTAGAAAAACCAAATCCAACTACGTAATTCCACGTCCTCATTCTATACCTCATCTAGTTGGCAATTATTTTTAATTTCAGTGGGGGAATTTCTGTTGGGGACACACGTGTGGTGCGCTGTCATCTTTAGAGGATTCCTACCTCTGGAATATGTAGAGGCATGATGTTCTCCATTGGAAACAAAATGTAATGCCCTTGCACCTTCCTTCTGACCTTTGAATGAATCTTTCCCTCCTAATTAGCTTTCAAATGGCTATATTTCATTGTCATTTCATCTTCATGTTTTCTTGATCTTACGTCACATTCTTGACAATTCTTGCTCTATACTCAAGCTGCTTTCTGCACAACTAGCTTTACAACTCCAACAATCACAACACTCTTCACATCTACCATAGAAGCTACAACTTGGTGTCTTTTGAGACTGCTTTCAATGTTTTTGCAGCTACATTGACTCTGCCATAATTGTGGAATTGCATTCCTCTCCCATTGGCCTTGAGTGCCTTTGGTTGAGGGTGGTAACACTTTCGTATTAATTTTTTGTTGGATTTGAGTAGCATAGTGTCTCTCATAGTATGTGGTTTCATTTTTGTTCTAGTATTATTTCCTTTATCATATTTCTATCTATCTCTCTATCTAGCTATCTATGGAGCTAGAAGCACCAAAGTGGGGGTTCGACTGTGAAAAACCCCTATATAGCCCCAACATTTTTCCTCTCTTGGTTGTGTGTAGGTAAACGTTCATGTGGAGCTTGTTGGGGAACTGGACTCCTCATGAGTTAATCTTCATTACTTTCATTTTTGTCATTTCTATATCATCTTTGCCATCATTTTAGTTATTATGTTAGTTATCATTTTAGTTAGTACATCAAACCTCGACCACTAAGTTGGTAGTGGATTTTGACACTCTTTACTGTACTTTTGTACTTTTTTTCCATACAGACACCAGTGCCCTAGTGAGACGCCAGTGCACCACATTGTTATTCTTGACCTACATTGTTGTCCTCTGGAAAAGAGTTGTTTGAGGTACAGTTCGGGTTCCAAAAGCCTTCTTGTTTAGCCCCATTCAGACTCTCAGGTTATTAGAGTGACATAATCACTTGAGAGTTCTCTTCATTCTCTATCCTTGACCTGAAACACTTGTCTAATCTGAGGTAGATTAGGGCAGCCTTTCACTCTCGGCTCTTCATGACCTAGAGCCTTGGTCTGGTTGGTCCTCCTCCTCTACAGTGAGGCATGCGAAGATGAACATTGGATGAAGACAATAGAAGAATAACTTATGTAGATTGAGAAGAATCAGACTTGGGGTCAACTTGTTCCTAGACCTAAAAACAAAAACATTATTGGTACTAAGTGGGTATTCAGAAACAAGATGAATGAGAATGGAGAAGTGGTAAGAAACAAGGCAAGTCTTGTGTGAAAGGGATGTGCACAAGTTGAAGGAATAGACTTTGAGGAGATATTTTCTCCGGTGGATAGAATGGAAGCAATCAAGATTTTTGAGCATTTGCATCAGATAAGAACTTTAAAGTTTATCATATGGATGTGAAGTATGCTTTCTTGAATGGAGAGCTAGAAAAAGTTTACATGGAACAATTGGAAGGATTTCAGTTGTCAGATAAACCTAATATGGTTCGCATATTGAAGAAGGAACTGTATGGATTAAAGCAAACTCCCAGAGCTTGGTATGCAAGGTTGGACATATATTTGATACAAGGATTCAATAAGGGCAATGTAGATAGTAATCTTTTATTTAAGGTTGAAGAAGATTAAATCTTGATAGTGGTTGTGTATGTTGATGACATAATATTTGGAGGAAATGAAGCTATGTGGAGGAAGTTTGTAGAAGAGATGAAAAAAGAGTTTGAGATGTCTATGTTTGGGGAGATGAGTTTCTTCCTTAGGCTACAAATCAATCAAACAAATAAAGGAATATTCATTTCACAATCAAAGTGTGTTAAAGAGATGTTGAAGGAGTTTGGAATGGATGACTCCAAACTGGTATGTACCCCTATGGTTACCGGTTTCCAATTGAGTAAGGATGATGAATCCCCTAAGGCTAATCAGAGCAAGTATAGATCTATGATTGGTGGACTACTATACCTAACTACTACTAGACTGGATATCATGCATGTAGTTTTTCTTGTGGCTAGATTTCAAGAAGATCCTAATGCTCGACACATGTTACAACAGTGAAGAGAATATTTATATATTTGAAGGGCACTCTAGATTACAGTTTGTGGTATCCTAAGGATATTGATTTCACATTGAGTGCTTACACAGATACAGAATGGGTTGGTTATGCTGATGACAGGAAAAGCACTAGTGATGGTTCATTCTTTCTTGGATGTAGATTGGTATCATGGCTTAGCAAGAAATAAGATATTTTTTATTTATCTACTGTAAAGGCTAAGTATATTGCAGTAACATCTTGTTGTACACAAGTATTGTGGATGAGACAAAAATTGAAATATATCACTAGAGTGGTGTATGATGAGTGTATTTCTATCTTCTGTGATAATACAAGTGCAATTAATATTTCAAAGAATTCAATGATGCATTCAAGAAAAAAACATATATCAATTAGGTATCACTTTTTCAGAGAGAAGGTTGTGGAGAATGAAGTGAATCTTGAATATGTACCTACAAAGGATCAAATTTCTGAAATATTTACTAAGGCTCTTCCTAAGGATACTTTTTTTTGGTGTCGAGTGTGATCAATCTCCAAGTGGCATATTTTTGGAATGTGGCAACTAATCATGTAAATATTGTACACTCGTAACATATCCTTGTCAAGGTTCGGGGCCAAGTCGGGCCTTGAGCGGGGGTTCAAGGGAGGCACCCCCCAATAGTAGGGGTTCGAGGGCGTAGCCCTCAATTTTTTTCCATTAACACATCAAGGTTTTCTCGTTGACAATTCAAATGAAAAAACGACTTTGTAAAACCCTAATTCTGGAAGCTTCCAAAAATCTTGTTATAAGCGGTTGGGATGTAAGTTGTGATGTGTGTAATTCATAAGATTGTAATCTATTTTGCACTAGATAATAAAATCATTGGGTGGCTGAGTTTCTGTGGATGTAGCCCATATTGGGTGAACCACATTAAATTTTTGTGTTGATCTCTTTTGTGTTATTCATCATTTTTATTTATAGGTTATTTAATCTGCATATAATTGTTAATTTTTATTGCTCCAATCTACCTAAACCCTGACAAATTTTGAGTATCTTCAAGAGAAGTTGGGGGTTATTGAACCTCCTTCTTTCAACTAGATGCATATGGAGATTCTTTAGTCCAATGGATCTATGGATTCATTCTTTGTATGGACTGATGTTGGTGGCTACCTCTTAGGGGGAGTAGATAGTGACATTGTTGCAGTATGGAATATATGTTGTCATGGTGCAAATTTTGTTGAGTTGATTGGTGTGTACTCCTAAGCGGGAGTATTTTGAGCAGTTGCAAATATTTTATCCCTTTCCATTGATTTCAAAGGGGGGAGAGAGTAGTCATGCACGAAAAAGTTTATTTATATAAAAAAAGAAAGTATCAAAGGGGGAGAGTGTAATGAGATAGTTGTGCAAAGGGGAGAAAAGAGAAAACTAAATAAGTATGTTCAAAGCATTATGTTTTCTTTGATTATTTTTTATATCATGTGTTGCCATCAATGACAAAGAGGGAGATTGTTGCAAGTATGAAGGTGTTGTCATTGATGATAGTTGTGCAGTGGTTGAGAAGAGATTGTTGCTTTGATTAGTTGAATTATGTTGTCATCGGTTAAGTTGTTTATGTTAACCTCTGGTTTTTCTTTGATAATTTTCTATTTATGGTTTAGATGTTGAGAATATTGAGAAAAATGATAAAATAAGGAAATAGGGTGTTGCAAAGATGTTTTGGTTTATAGAGGTGTTCTAGTGTTGCTTAAAATTTCTTCTGGATTGAATATCTACTTGATTGGTTTGGATATGTTGGATAGAGGTGTTCAAAGTTTCAATATCCATAATTTTGATTTTTGGATCAATGGTTAGAGGAAGTTATGTTCACTAGTGTGTGAACTGGTTTTGTAGTGTTGTTTAAGAGAAATGTATTTTCTCTGTGTTTCTTCGTAGTTGCTCTTCAGTTCTTGCAATTTTGAAGGCATTTTGATGGTTTTGATCTCTTACCTACGTCAAGAGGATTTGTGGTTTGGTACTCCAGAAGTTGGATTTTAGAGTTGCAGTGCTTGACAATTTAGTTTGAGTGTACTAGGCATGTACATTCTGAAGGTGCAAGTTGTTGTGAAGTAGTTTGATGAATTTTGGGTTGATAGAGGAATATTCTAGATCATGATGAAGTGTGGTATGTGGTTTGCAATTCATCCTTGGATTTGAGGGAGCATGTAATTCAAAGTTTAATGGTGTTTGCACGGGTAATGACCTGCCTAGTGTTTACACTATATTTGAAGATGTTCAAGCATTAATTAAGGCATAGTGTGGCGTGTGAGTTGATTTGGGTCCTAGTTAAGGTTTTTTGGTCCACTTTCATTCCTATCCACCGCGGGAATGCTTAGTGTTGACCTATTTTGTATTTTTAGAGTGTAAAGTGAGTGTAGCCAACTTGAAGATGTTTTTTAAGTTGTGAATGGTCTAAATGCAAGGTGAATTAATGTGAGATGAAGTGTGGAATAGATTTGAGTGTTGTGATGTGAAATTAAGCCCAGAGGTGCAAAATGCAATGTGAGCTATAATGCAAGATTATTGAATGCAGTGAGCTGAGGTATCTTGATCTCTTGAAGGTTGTTAGTGATGGTCGGAGTTGTTGCAGTGGAATCTCTATTGCATTGAGATTGTGTTCTCTGTATAACATCTTATCTTCTTATATTCTTTCTATTTTGGTTGTGAGCCTTTTTGAACAGTGTGTCCTATTCTACAAGTGAGACTCTTTGTACCAAATTTTGAAATTACTCATATTGTGAGCTAATCCTCACTGTGGTTTTTCCCTCATTTGGTTTTCCACGTAAATCTTGTGTTCTCTTGTGTACGATGTTAGTTGTTCTAGTTTTTGTTATCTTCTCTTCATGTTTAAATAGTATAACAGATTAAGGGTTTAATGAATGCATGTGGATCTAATTACTATTGAGGGTTTTAATTTTTTAATTTGATACAATTGATTCACCCCCCTCTCAATTGTCTTGTTCATTTCAACACAAAGGTCTTATAACTCTTTGTTAAAATACAATAAAGTAATTACCAATTAGGAAAAAGAAAAATTATACTTTAAGTAATTCAAAAGGTCTTGCTATGTTGAAGCTTTAATGCAAGTAATTTATGGAATAAGTCTACAGTAATATTTTACAAAGAGAATGGTAACTCCCTACCTTGATTTTCTATTTTTCTTGTTGGTGCTTGCTTGAAGGGGTATATCTTCTAGGTTGGCCCTTAATTTTTAAATCCAAATGAACATATGAATAAAGGGGCCACTTTTTTATGAAATGAGTAATTTAAACCAATCTATATTGATGTACCATTAGCATTTTAGTATTTATTGCAAAAAATATGTTAAAATGTTTTGCTACCTATTGGTTAATATATTGTACACTCCCTAAACTTTTAAATCCATTACTCTATTGTCCAACTTGAATGAAAATTAATTACCAACAGTTGAGTAAACTACTTCTATGTGAAATAGTTTCTCTCTAAATTTTATGAAGTACAACTCTCTCTTATGATAAGTAATATATAATTTTTTGAAATTAAAATCTAAAATAGGGTATGCTTCTAACTAGAAAGTAGAAAAGGAAAGAAACTAAATTCTAATTCTTATAACTTTTAAACAGTGAATTTGATGAATAATTCTTAATCATGAAAAACACTTAGCACAAATGCTAATTTGCATTCCATGAAATATAAACTAAAAAATATTATAATCAAAGATAATATTGAAACTAAAATGGATCTAGTAATTGAGAATGATTTTTACATTCACACAAAAATGCAACAATTTAAGATATCAATCAATTTGAATAGACTATGATAAATCCCATTCATTCATTCAATTAACCATATGATCTTCTTATAGACGTATAATTTTTTAGTTTCAATTATATTTCCCTAAAGAATTCCTAAGATTTTTTGATAACATCACATTACGTATATATAACTACAAGTGTAATTGTTTCTTGGAATAACTGAAAGATAAAATGTCTCAACTTCTTGAGACTTAACATTCATTATAAAACATATACAATAAAAGAAAGAGAGTTATTTCTAAGGTGGCACATTTTTGGTGACTCCTTATGATGATCTAGCAGCTAGTGTGGCAACTTTGGCTCTGTAAACATAGAATGCTTTGACCACTAGAGGTATATTATTGTGTTGTGATATGATTACATTTTTGGTCCTCAGAATTCATAGAGCCTTATTTTCTTTGGTTGAATCTATCTTACCCAAATACATCATTGTAAGTCCAAGTAATTGACATAGTGATAGATCAATACCACTTAGTTTCCTCATATTTTCCACACTAAAATTCTACTTGTCACAAAGGCTCTCCATAAATTCTTTAAAACACCCCTTTAAAATATCTACATCCTCATCATGAGAATCACCCTATTTCAAGAGATGGATGTCGATATCTGAAAGTTTACTTTGAATTTCAGCTCCCATTTGATTACACTCATTAAGTAATTCGACCTGCTCCAATATATTTTGTTTCAAGAATGAAATCTTCTTTTCAATGTTCCTTTTCCACATAATGCATCTATTCTCATTAGCATTTAGCAAAACTTTTTCAACCACTAATTTTTCTATTCTTATTTCAATCATCTCTTTAAAATCACCACAATTTTTCAACCTAATAGACTCCTCATGCTTGGAAGTGGTAATTTATTTATCTATCTTAACCTTCAACACCTTAATTTCTTCACATATCTTCTTCATATCAGTAATTAATTTCATTCCTTTAACCAAGATATATGTAGTTCAGTCCTTAGTGATTTTCCCATAGGTTTTATAACCATGAATTTACTGACCATATATTTTCTTAAAGATGAATTCAAATAAAAAGGGGCACTCATTTGATTGATTGGTTGAGGCATGGGGTCAATCAATCACTTTAAGCATTTAGTTAATTTTTTTACCTGATGCTTCAACTCATCTTTACTTTGATTATCCCTAGTTTTCCTCTCTACCAATCTAGTAGCTATTACCTCAAAATTATGTACATCTCCATCTCTAGTGGAAAGTCCCAAGTTAGCTCTACTGATATTAAAATCACTAACAACTTATTGTCCTACATATTTTTTCACAAAGGGGTGTGCTACTTCCACATACATGTTTCTAATATTAGAAACCTCCATTAATTTGGATTCGGTCTTTAATTTCTTAGGATTAGGAGTCCTTTGGAGCAATTGACAGACAAAATATTTTTTAGGAAGATTCAACTAAACCATTTTTCTTTTCTTTGACAATGTTTTTTCTAACCATGAGGTAGAAGTGGAGTTTTCATGCACTTGGTTCCAGGATATGTGAATTGTAGAGCTCTTCTAAGTGGAGGAGTATTAGATATTCTCATCTCAGGAGAAGAAGGTGGAGTAGGACATACCCTAGGTGGAGAGTTTTGTGAGACATTTTATGGATGAGAATTGAGAGAATGAGGAGAAAAAGAATCACTTGTGATGGAGATGAAGGCACATAAATTGGTTCTTCTTTTGTTACCTATTTTTCCTTCTCCTTTTGTGTTTGTGTTGGGACATCATCTCCACATGTTCTCTTTGGAGGATCATCATCACCATCTCCTTGTCCACCTGGGACCATTTTTTGAGTAAGGGAAGATGATGGTAGAGTAGAAGATGGCGATGCCTGACTGCTTTCTCCTTGATGTTGAGAATCTTGAGACTTGGTAGCATAGTTGTTTATTTTTCTATAATTTTCCTAACCACCCATTCATGAGTTCTCTTAAGTACTATTTCAATCTTGACATCTATATTTTCCACCTCCTTAATACTCCAATCCATCAACACAATTGGCTGATTTTATACACGACTAACAAAAATTAGGTCTAGTAGGTCAAATTAATCATCTTCTATACCTTGGATATCCAAATTTAATCTAAATTTTATAATTTTCCTTGAAGAAAGTCTTATCCAAATCCTCCTTCGAACCTCATACTCATCTATGCAATTTGCCCAATAATCTTATAGATGTGGAATATGATAAAAATAGGGCCCTGATTACAGATTATCTTTGATAAAAAAATTACTATCAAAGGGGAATCTTCTTTCGTAAAATTGCATGATATACTTCGTTAAATCTATTCCAATATTGAGGGCATGTAACATTGAATTGCAAGAGTAATACCCAAGACCAATAGGGAATTGAATACATATCTTCTTCCTCTCTTAACATCATTTATTTACTAATGCAACTTGTGTACACACTTCAATAAGAATAAATTTATCCTCTACATACTTAGGTAGCTTGTAAGGGAGTCCATCAAAACCTCCAATTCTGATATAGGTAAATCTTTGAAACTGTATGAAGTGGCTACCATAAGTGTCAATTAGTTGAATAGATTATGAAGAAATCCTCATACCTATGTCCCCTTAGATATATCTTACCATCCTCATGGTGAATGCATCATATACTCTTTTGAAATGCTTGAAACTCCTTTCTAATTGGATATTATTATAATAGTCATATATTTGGATGTCTTCATCGTTGAACCTCAATTGGTATCAAACTTGGCCAAGGTCTAGTACATGTAATAGCATAGAATAGATATGAAGTAATATAGAATGACTTGTTGAGAGGAAATTGAATGATCATAGAATGCATTTGATCACATATGAGTTGAGCCCAATCAAGATAATGCTCACCATGGATAATTAGTTATATAAAAATACATCTAGTCTTCAAAATAATGAGCCCTTTCATTGCCTCTTAGCCTATACAAAAGAACAATTATATCAGAGATCTCATCATAAAAATGGTTCTTATGTAGTTTTTTAGGTATAAAGGAGGGGATTTTCTACCCCTAGGACGACAGGGTCTCAAGGAAAAAATAGCCCTCAATAACCTCATGGATCAATACTCAGGTGATGGATGAATAATGAAGAATGTTTGTACAATTTAAGTGAACTAATTACACTAAGTTGCAAATAACAAGAATAAAAAAATTACTTAATTACAAGAATGAATGAACGAATTAAAATATTTCGTCTATAGAAATAGAAAGTACAAAAACTATATATTTTACCCTCAAGAGGATTAGCTCTCGACCATAAACAACAATGAGCCACAGGGACATCTACACCCCACATTTTCGTCTCCAATAAAAATGGTAGTAAGAACCTTGAATGTGAAATGTCTAGCTTGCTAAACCTGTACATCTACATACAAATGGAATGAAAAAAAAATTGGGGACTATTTTGAGGCTTGCCTCAATCAAACCCCCATTTTGGTGTTTCCAACTCCATGGATAGCTAGATAGGATCAAGATAGATAAAATGCATAAAGTAAAAGATGTGTGATAGAAATAAACCCTAGAAAGGACAAGAACCCCTATCATGAATGAGAAGATGTGTGATAGAAACAAACCTCGCAAGGAGGACAACCCCTATCACAAATATAATAGACAAGCTAAGATAACAAGAGAGCATTACCAACAACTTGTGGCTCCCCTCTTGGATTGATAGGCATGATGGATACACATGTAAGAGAAGCCTTGACTATTTCTTGACAAATAAATCTAGTAGAGCTTCATCATGAGTATTAGAGAGAAAGAAAGATAGTAAGAGAGAGTGAAGAAGATAGATCAATAAGTTATCCAAGAGAGCACCATATGAAAAATGAGAATGAAAATTAGTTTTGTGAGGTTGCATGGGCGGGAGGAGTTGTTATACATGCATCCTTATTGCTACGATGTGTGTTATGGGCAACAAATGTGAAATATTTACATTTAAGTTTTGAAAATTTTGGGGATGCTAGCATGTCACAAAGACGTCTACACATCATGTAAGTGTCCTACTCAAAAATTTACACAAATTAGGCATTGAGGCTACTAGTGCTTCTTCGTTGTTTCATATGAAGTCAGAATCATGAAATTCCAACTTATAGGTTTTTTTCATAAATGTGAGGGCCTAAATGTGTGAAATTTTCATAGGGTGAAATTTTACACTACATTTTTCCTCCACTTTAGCAAGCTAATTTTTAAGAAAAGTTAGCTACACTAAAGTAGCCAAGAAGACAAATACAAATTTTATTTTATTTTTAATTTTGCAAAAAAGGATATTATAGAGGCCACAGAGGTTGAGTAGGAAGATACTGATGATTTTCACAACGTTTGATCCCAACGAGAAACTATAGCATCTAAAGTGAAAATTGATTCTGCAAAACTCAAAAATAGGTCAATTTCAAAAATGAAAGAAACTACCACAACAAGAATTACTTTTGATGAATCGAAATAAAAATTTGATGAAGTGAGTATATGCCCCCTCCTATTTTTTCCCCCAGCTAGGTGGGTGAAAATAGGAAGGTGGGAAAGGGAAATCGTTGCAAAAATTGGCCTATATATGCCCAGTGTAGGCCCATAGAAGGTCATTTTCACTATTCATTGTGAGGATTTTATTGACATTTCGACAGAGTTTTTTTTTTAAATCCTCATAGATGAGACTTCATGCTACCCATGATCAAGCAGCTATAGTTCACTGTAGAGAGGGGCAAGCCACTAGACGAGGTGTGATAAAAAATTTCCCTTAACTTGTCATTTTTGTATGTTTTAGCATTAGAAAAATCATGAGCAACACATGAATCTAGTTGGTGCGATGATTTCCTATGAATTTGCTAGCATCTCATTGGTACATTAGGGTCTATTGGCCACACTAGCGTGACCTATGCACTATTGTCAGCCAATTAGGTCTCAAATGCTAGCGTGTCGCACAAATGTCTAAGCATCATGCTATTATCTCATAGAGAAATTTTTAGATGAGATAGAGTATAGATGTATAATAGAAATGGATTTCCTTGACATGGTGTTTTTATGGTTTTACAGGAGTTGCTTGAGATTCGTGAGCTTAGGGGAGGTGCTATCCTATCACTACTAAGGAGTCACAACCAAGAGACCATGTTTGATGCTACAACTAGTTAGGCTATGGTGGATATACACCATGCCAAAGATCCACTACCATGCATTAATGTTGATGGTATTGATGGAGGGGTGGGATGCATACACCTCGTCATTTCATCTCCCAAAAGGGGATATGGATTTCACTCTCAAGGAATTCTACCACATCCTCTGACTTCCCATCTGGGGAGAGCAAGTGGTTTATGAGGAGGGGCAATCAACCCAAGATTCAAAGATGGTGTAGCAGTATTATATCAATTATGTCATTCCTAAGGACACCACCATCCCTATCTTTATGAGGTGGTTAGAGTAGGGTCACATAGCAATTTCGCTAGTACGTCATCTCATGATTGTGATAAAGGCACTATGTGTTTCCATCAATTGGTGAGGCTCTAACCTTTATAGGGGCATCGTCCATTGTATTTGGGTGATGAAGGAGAGGAGGATGGTCTATGCCTGGGGTTGGAGTATGTTGTCACATCTCTACCATGACCTTGAGTGGTATGTACATTACGAGTGCCACAACATCATCATCTACACACTCCTACAAGTGTGGGTGTTCAAGCACATTACCTACATGTGTCCATCCAAGTATCCTCAAAGCTTAGGGTAGGGTGACCCTCAAGCGCACACATACCCATTGTTATGTGACTTGCACCTCAGAGATTTACTTTTTTGGTGATAGATTTTTGATAGTTTGAGGAGCAATGATGTGCGTTGGCAGCCTTATAGGCATATGGGGATTTGTTTGTTGGATAGGAGGTAGTTACAGAGGATGTAGCAAGATAGAATCCTGGTTGGATGGTCAGATCACATTATTGTACCATACTATTGGTATCAGGTCGCATTAGTTTGGCTAGGTGCAGGCCATACCACCAGCTATGCTTATGTACACACAGTCACATTGCAACACAACTAGAGCAAGGGACTGTCCTCATCCCACCATCATTGATGTTGCACTCAGGGACAATGATGGTGAGGATGAGGATCTTCTAGAGGCCCTAACGACCAACGACATCGGCGTGTCAATTGTCTTTTCCAATTAGTGGTTGGTAGCAGGTCCTATCCCAATCTTCCCAGTAGATGTCCCTGTGGGTGATACTAGTGCTCAAGGGGTCTGAGGGTGAGGTGGAAAGGAGTGGCAGAGAGGAGGACAAGGCCACAGAGGAACAAGTGAAGGAGAATCTGAGGTGGTAGTGACGAGTAGCCTCATCGATACACGCTCGCATATGATTGTACATACCACCTTTTACAACTGCCACAAGACCGAGCATCGCTTCTAGCAGTGGTGATCCACCCTCAACCCACATTGGCAGGTTGAGGACCTAGGTACATATTTTATTTGATATACGTTGTTTCATTTTAGTTACTTTATTATTTTCTTATATATATATTGATGATATGGTGTTGATATTGTTCACTTTCTCTGTGGTAGCATTGTTCACCCAAGAGTGGCTCAACTTCTTTGATCAATGCATATCAAAGGTAGTCCTATCCATCCATATCTAGGGCCAGATCCCTGATACCTATAGGCCACCCATAGCAAGGTTTCATTACCAACTATTCGAGCATGTAGTGTGTCGAAGGATGGCCTATGAGGAGATCCAGGTGGAGTTGGTGCAACATGTCACAGAGTTGTTATTGATGACTAGGTAGTGGGATCAGAGGGGTGCAGAGCTCCTCTCTAAGCTCATTGAGAGAGACCAAGCTATGATGTGAGCCAAGAGTTTCAAGTAGGAACATGACACTCTACAAATCTAGTTCAATGACCTCAGGAGGTAGTTGGAGGTTGCAAATACAACACCCACTAATCTCCAACATCTTCATGTGTAGCAACTTAGAGATAAGTTAGCAACAATGTAGTAGCAAGAGGACACACTCACAAAAAACATCACATCCTTCGGAGAGTAGGTGGGAGAGATACGTCGGGAGCTACAGGGACTTTGGTCATGGAGCATTTATGTTTCTTGATCACATCAATCTCATTCACACACATCTATCAAACAATCACCTCTTCCATTGCTAGCACCAGAGGGCTCTGAGAGCCACGCCCTTAGTGGCTAGATATATTTTTGTTATTGTATCATATTATCATTGTATAGAATTTTGGATGTATAGATTCATATACAGATATACAGACACCACATTTTTTTAAAGTGGTGTGATACATGTACATGAAATTATTTTGATACAGATATATATATATATATATGAGATTTTGGATCAACATCATGTATTCTTATGTGTATGTTTTATTGTTATGTATGTATGATTATGTTATGGATGTATACTTAGATTAGATGCTATCATGATCTAATTAAACACATATTAGATGTACGTTTAATTAAATACAATGATGATCTAACTGATGTTTAATTTTATACATAGAATGTATGATATAAAATATGTGGATGAAAGAATTAATCAAACACAATGCATTGATACATAGCATAAAAATAAAACACATTTATATATAATTCCTAATTAAATAAATTAACTACATACACATGTCTACATAACAACAAAAATTAAAAAGATAATGTGTTAATGAAGGAATGCCATAGCATAATGGACTACGGTCCCTAAAAAGGAGTGAGTGTCACGCACATGCCACATAGATCTTATGCATAGTACCTACGAAGCTGCATTGTATTTATTGGCTCTTTTAGATGAGTACCATCTATAGAAAAAAAATCCAATGCACTAGAACCATACACGAAGGTGATTATGTAAGGACCCAACCAATTAGGGCTAAATTTCTCCTATTGATAAAGCAACACATTTACATTTCTTTGATTCTCATAGAGAACAATATCACCCACTTTGAAAGTGTGAGAAAGAACACTTTGATTATAATGCTTAGAAATAGACTTTTGATAAGCCTAAAGATGATTGAGGGCCTGTAAGCAACCCTAATTGAGCAACTCAAGCTGATTTAGAATTCAACACAGTAAGTGTTATCATCAATTAACCCTTTAAGGAAAACTCCCAAAGATAAAAATTTCAACTCTAAAGGCATAATAGCCTCAACACCATACACAAGGTCATACGGGGTTGTTCCAATATCCATACAAACACTCATACGATAGGCCCACAAGATGTAATTCAATTGTATATGCCATTTTTTTTCGTGTTTATTTATTGTTTTTTGGAGAATTAGTTCAAGATTTTTATTAGACTCTTCTTCTTGGCCATTATATTAAAGATAGTAAGGTGTAGAAAATCAATGTTGAAGGTGAAACTTCTCTAATAATTTATTACCTATTTTTTCTTAAATGAAATACCACTATCAAAAACAAGGGTATAAGTCAATACAAAGTGAGCAATGATTTTATTCAGAAGAAAGCTAAATATTTCTTCAGTGTTTGTGGATTGAATTGGAATAAATTCAACCCATTTCATAATGCAATCAGTAGTTGTGACGATGAAGGTATTTCCCTTAGAAGAAGGAGGCAATATTTTCTTGATAATATACAACCCCCGATTTGGAAATGGCCAAAGAGAGGTTTTATTATGAATCTTTTGTGCAAGAGCTCAAATAAGATTAATATATTGCTAACATTGAGGACATTTCTTCACAAAGGCAAAGGAATATTTCTCCATTGTTTTCCAATAATATCCCATATGAATTAGTTTACGCGCTAAGGATTTTCCACTGAAATATCCACCCCCAAAGCTCAAATGAGTTTCTTGAAGGGAAAGGGGTATTTCAACCTTAGTGAGACATCGAAGAAGAAGACCATTATAAGACTTATGATAAAGAACATTAGACAGGACAATGTATCGTGCATAAATATTTCATATCCAGACATGATTATTTTATTCGCATCATCGGGAAAGTTTCCAATCTTTAGATAATTATAGATGTGAAAATACCATTCCCTTGAGTCTACATGAACACACACAATACTATTAGGTTTAGTTTGATTCAAAATAGTGGGAGAGCGAAGAATCTAAACCACAAAGTGGTACTCATCTACACCATTGTTTGAGGGTACGAGGGAAGTTGTGCTTTCCATTACATCCACGTGACAATTATCTCTCTTAGGAACATTGTCTATGGTAAAAGGAGAGAATCGATCAAGTAAGGATACAGCCAAATCCTGATACCGAGATAGCTTTCTCTACTTAGCTTGATAGTTTCCCATGATTTAGTTTACAATGAGCTCAAAATCACCATAAATGTGGATATGTTTAATATTTAATGCTATTATAGCACATAAGCCAGCAATAAGGGCTTCATACTCAGTGATTTTATTCGTACAATTAAGTTCTAATAAAAAAGATAGAGCAATCATCTTTCCTTTGAGCGAGACTAAAAATAAACCTACCTCGGAGCCAGTTTGACATCTTGATCCATCGAAATACATTTCCCACATAGGTTCATGATCTAACACAGACAAATTTTCATCTCAAAATAATTCCAAGTTAGGAAAGGAATGAGGTGAGGGAGACTCTACTAATTGATCAACAACTTATCCTTTAATCGCCTTTTGAGTCACAAACTCGATATCGAACTCAGAGAGAAACATCACCCATTTCTCTAACCTTCCAAAAATATCGGTTCTAGTAAATAAATGTTTAAAAAGATCACATTGTACAATTACATGAGTCTCTACATGTAGAATATAATGATTTAACTTCTATGCTATGAAAATGAGAGTGATACATTGTTTTTCCATAGCAGAGTATTGAGATTCATAATCAAATAGAATACAACTAATGTAGTATACTACTCTTTCTTTACCATCATCAACATGTTGAGCTAAAAAAGATGCTAAAGCATGAGGTGATGTGAAAATATAAAGCAAAAAGGGTCTATTCGGCATAGCCAACATCAAGATGGGAGGATTGGCCAAATAACTCTTGATAGATTCAAAATATTTGTGACATTCATCATCCCACTAAAAATGGAAATCTTTCTTCAATAAACACGTGAATGGAAGGGTGTGATCAACCAATTGAGATACAAATATACAAATTCCCTGAATCTTCACTTTCAAACTACATATTTGAGAGATGTTATTAGGTGGAGGAATGTTAACAATTGCATTAATCTTATTCGTATCGACTTTGATTCCATGATGGGAAATAATAAATCCTAAAAGCTTGCTGACATCCATGCCAAAGTTGCACTTAAGAGGATTTAGTCTCATATTATAGATTCAAAGCCTTTTGAAGATAAGACAAAGATTTTCCATGTGATCTTGGCAGGTTGTAGACTTGGCCAAGATGTCAGTGACGTAATATTCTAAGATTTTATGAATGAAATCATGAAAGATAATATCCATCACTCATTGGTAAGTTTCTCCAGCATTCTTTAATCCAAACAACATGACTACATAACAGAAGGTACCCCAAGCGGTAGTAAAGGTCATCTTATACTGATCTTCTAAGTTAATATGGATTTTATTATAGCCCAAGAAGCCATCCATGAAGGATAATAAGGCATGGCCTGTAGTCGAGTCCACAATCATATCAATATTGGGAAACGAAAAAATCATCCTTAAGAGAAGCCTTATTAAGATCAATAAAAATATGAATACGGCCATTGAGTTTGCTAACAATGACGATATTTGATATCCAAGGTGAATAGTCAATAGGACAGATAGAACTAGCTTTTAAAATATTTTCTCAGCCTTGACTAATAAAGCAACCTTGGGATTCATTTTTTAGATTTTTTTCCTAATGGGCTTAGCATTAGGACATAGAACAATTTAATGAACTACCATAGATTCATCAATGTTGGAATGTCCTTGTATGACCAAGCAAATATGTTAGGATGAGAGCGAAATAAGTCAACATGTTGTTTAGATTCTTCTGAAGAGAGGAACTTTTCAATATTAATTACTTTCTCAAAATATTTAGGATTCATGAGAAAATCATAAGTATCCCCTTTGAGGAGAGTACTATGGTCTTTAGGATGAGGTATAGAAACACTATCACCCACATTAGATAGAGAAGCCTTCTCATTATAACTCATAATAGACTCTCAAAAATATGCCTTTTTATTCAAGAAATATGGCAATTATCGTTTATGGTGATAAGAAGGTAATTTAGAATAGATACCTAAGAAGTCTTCTAGAGCTTCATCTGAAGAGAAAACATTGAGGGATTTCTTTAGAATCTATCTTGCTTTCAATGTATTATGGATGAACTAATTTAAGAGGATGAGATTCGGTGGAGACCATGTTGACATTCAACCATGGTTTCACCTTGGATGTTGTGGGGTGGTATCCAAGTCCAACTTTAGAGTTAAATGGATTATCCTCTAAGGGGACCTTAATACCTTATTTGTCATGTCCATAACATTTACCTTTGTAACTGAATTTAGAAAAGATATTAAATTGTGGTCCATAATGTGATTCCAATTCCTAAAAAGATGGAGGATTAGTGTAAAGAGCATACTCCATACTATAAGTATCACAATTTTTTCATAGCAGCATAATCATCCTTCTTAGTAGGGGAGAACAAAAATTTTGGGATATCTAGGTGGATTGGATCTACTTTGTACTCCCTGACATAGGATTCAATAAAGTTCAAGGATCCCCAATCATCACTAAGACATGCATTTGGTTTAGGAAAAGAAATAGAAGGAGCTAACTCAAGACTCTTTACTTTAGGAGGATCTTCCTTGTCTCAAGAGTATCCTTTGTGATAGGTACTACTGGATTAGCTATCAATGCATTAGAATAAAATGAAGGGATAAGATTTTTAAGTGTAGGTGCAACCAAAGTTTGACTAGTAGCTACCATTTCACATTAGTGCACAACATTAGGGTTATCCTTGATTATGATCACCTCGTTATTAGCAACAAACTTCATAAAACGATGCAAAGTAGAAGTAATTGCTCCCAAATCATGAATCCAAGGTCTTCCTAAGAGAATATTATATGGTAATGGTCTCGGCATAACATATACCAGAGTGGGTATGGTAATAGGTCCCAACCTTAAAGGCAAGATTAACATGCGTAAGGCTTGTCGACCAGTGTTATCAAATCCACAAATATACAAGGAAGAAGCAATAAGGGAGGTTGAATCAACTTTAATTTTAGGCAAAAATTCAATGCTACATATGTTGAGTGTCAAATCAGTATCAACAAGAGCACATCTAATGCCAATATTATTAATATAAACTATTATCATTAAAGGATATGCTTTCTTTTGTACTTCCATAGGTGGGAGTTCATGTGGATGGCTCATAATACTCGGTGAATCCACGTGAATATGATCTATCAACACATTAACATTTTTCAGCCTAGAAAAAGAAGAAAAACTAATATTTTTCAAGGGTTCCTAGATCATACCTTGGTAAATCAAAGAAATCTAAAGCAAATCATAAAGTGAGATCTTGGTGGGGGTAACATGAAGTTTCTCAACAATATTATACTCACTTGGTGGCTTCACTACAGGTCTAGGTGTTTGAGGGAGACTCAGTTGAGAAGGTGGTAAATAATTAGGTTGATTAACATTTTGTTGATTCATTCTAATATTATAAGTATGGGCTACCACTCTATAAGGGAGATCCTTAGATTTCATAAATCTCGTGTAAAGGTCCAATGTGTCACTTTTGATAGGAACCCCACAAATAGAATGAATCCTTTTAGGAGATGGGCTAGTCGAAGTCACATAAATGATTGTTCTCTTAGGCCTTTGAGGGGTGGCAAAGACTACAACTAAATTTATGGACTCTTCAACTTATGAAGAATATTTTAATGAATAATTTTGCTTAATACATTTTTTAGTAGAAGGATATGTCTCTAGGAAATCATCTAGGGCATTATCCAACATATCAAAATATTATTTTGAAAATGCATTATCAAAAGCATTGAAATTTTGAAGAAAAAGATCTGGCATGACTTCATTCATGTCAGGTTCACCAAAATGTAAAGGTGGGGATTCACTGCCCCTAAGACAATGATGTCTTAAGGAGAAAATATTTGTCAATTACCTTAGGGATCAATGTTCAGGTGATAGGATGAATAATGAACAATGTTTGTACAATTTAAGTGAACTAACAGTAAGTTGCAAATAACAAGAATAACAAAATTACTTAATTATAAGAATAAATGAATGAATTAAAATATTTGGCTACAAAAATGGAAAGTAAAGAAACTACAGATTTAACTCTCAAGAGTTTTATCTCTCGACCATGGACAACAATGCACCACAGGGACATCTATACCATGTGTTGTCATCTTTGATAAAACTAACAATAAGAACCCTGAATCCAAAGTGTCTAGCTTACTAAACCTATACATTTGCACACAAATGAAATAAGAAAAATGTTGGGGGTTGTTTTAGGGATTGCCTCAATCAAATCCTTATTTTGGTGTTTTCACCTCCATGGACAACTAGATAGGATCGAGCTAGATAAAATGCATAAATTAAAAGACGTGTTATAAAAACAAACTCCACAATGGAGGAGAACCCCTATCACGAATGAAAAGACATGTTATAGAAACAAACCCCGCAAGGAGGAGAACCCCTATCACAAATATAATAGATGGGATCAAATAGACAAGCTAAGATAACAAGAGAGCATTACCAATAGCCTATAGCTCCCCTCTTGGATTGATAGGTGTGATGGATATGCATGCAAGAGAAGCCTTGACTATTGCTTGGGAGAGAAATCTAGTAGAGCTTCCTCAAGAGAATTAGAGAGAAAGAAAGAAAGTAAGAGAGAGTTAAGAAGATAGATCAAGAAGTTGTCCACAAGAGCTCCATATGAGAAATGAGAGTGAAAAATAGATATCTGTGAGGTTGCATGGGTGAGAGGACCCATTACACACACATCCTTACCACTACGACGTGTGTCATGGGCAAGGAATGTGGAATATTTGTATTTAAACCTTGGAAAGTTTGAGGATGCTAGCACATCACAAATACATCTCTGTGTCATGCAAGTGTCCTCAAAACTTTACACAAATTAAGAATTCATGTTGCTAGTGCTTCATCGTTGTTGCCTATGAAGTCAAAATCATATAGGTTTTTTTTATAAATACAATGGGCCTAAATGAATAAGTGAGATTTCCACAAGGTACAATTTTACGACACTACACTAGGCAACTAAAATTTTCCTCTTTTTAGAGTGGCAAACCATTTTCGATCAATAATTTTTTTGTATTTTTTTTTCCTTTCCTAAAAATGTTGATGAGATATAATGAAACTGAAATATGTGTACACTTCTCTTTCTAGCAATCACAAACATGAGGCAAAAGTATCCCTATTTATTTTAACAACAAATTTGTTATCATTCGTTCTTATTTCTCTTGCATTAGATTCATAGTGATTAATACACTCTGAAACTCAATATGTACATTGCACCACCACTGGAAAGGTTGTAGCTTGTAGCAACCCGCTTTCTATTAGTGTTTGAGTAATTATGGATCTATCTTCCTTTGTAATTATTTCCCAAAATTCATCCAAATTTATATGCCCTAGTTTGGTGTCCCCAACTTTTGGTAATGTACTAGACAAACCAAATAAATTTTTGTAACCTAAGTACTTAAATTTCGTGGTGGATATAATTTGAATGAGTAATGTCACAATTTGTGCTTATGAAATTATTTAAACAAATTATACAGGCTGCTAAATGGCATTCAATTCTAAAATTAGTAAGAATTCTCCTTGAATTATCTCATAATAAGCTATGCCAAGAATAAATTATATATACCTTTGTGTCAAGCTTGGATACTGCAACCCCAATGCTTATAGGTCTTTCATAATTTTGCTCTTTCATTGCCAGGAAAATTTTCTCTTGAATGTTATGATCTCTTTGTTTCATAGGAAAGGTGATCCTAGATCTAACTAGGGTTAGCTACTTTTCACTTACATAGCATTAGAATTTAGATTGGCAAGGCTATGAGATTGACTTGCAACCTAAAAGGTGAGTCAATCAACCTTTGACCTAAAATTCTTTGTGGGGGTTGGGAAATTGATTTTTGATAAAATGTAATGAAGCAACTAATTAACTATGAAAATGCAACGTTCTATCATGAATTATAGAAAACTGGAAACTAACAGAAAAATTTGAGTCCCAAAAAAGCAAAAGGCAAACACAAAGGTACTTGACCTATGAATTTGAGGCAGATTTTGTTGGACAAGGGCGCCTAAGGTGCCCAAGATTGGAGATCTGAAACTGAAATCTACTTTTGTAGTCCTCAAGTCCCCAGTCAGTGGCTTCTTCATTCTGGATCTTACTATCGGATCTTCATCTATTACTAAGATAATTGAGTTTTCATATCTTTTCAAGTTGTAGGGCATGAATGCATAAACAAGAAAATTATCTTCAATCTTTTTCCAATCTTCTTCATATCTGTAACTTGCATATTCAAAGGGAGAGGAAGGGTTGTGTCATATAGGGGCTTGCCTCGATCAAACCCCATGTTGGTATTTCTACCTCCACAATAGAAAATTTTATGATAAAGAGAGCTTATCCTTTTGAGGGATAGAGGCTAAAAGATAATGGAGTGATGATTCCAAAAATTATTGCAACTCACCACTCAAATCCAAGCTCCCTGAAGGATTGAATTAATGCACATCACCTTAAGGCTTTATTGCAATTTGGCTTGGTTTCATTTGAAGACCTACAAATATTAGTACTCACAAACATAATGTATGCATAAACATGAACAAACTCACATAAAACTTGAAATTACGCTTTGATGGTGAAATATTGCAATAATTCTTCAAATTTTGCTCTTGAGTGCTTTTAGGACACTTGATTTACTCAATATTTTTTCCTCCTTTCTTATTTAGGATTTCAAATGATGAACTGACTAGGTATTTATATGCAATTAATCTAATTTCCCAAAAATTAAATCCCAATGATTGACAATTAGGATTTGAATTTCAAATAATAAATTATTGACACCAACATATTTAAATTTGGGGTATTTTAAGAGAAAAAGGGTGCCCTTGTCTAGACCCACTTTTTTGGGATATGGAATGTCGAGTGAAAAATATTAAATTCCTACTTTGATCTTGCATATTTAATTTTTCAATAAATTTTAAAAATGGGCCATGGAATGTGTAAGTTAGGAAATTAGGTGAATAATTAGGTCCAAGCATATAAGAGGAAGCAAAATATAGTGTGAAATTGTGAAGGGAAACAATTTACAATGCTACACTCTATATAAGTGCTTACAATTAATGCTCAAGAGTGGTAGGTGAGAATTAATGGTGCTCTTAATATTTGATGCATGTGATATTTCCTCTCATGTCCCTTTTTGATACTTTTGAATTTTTGAGAAAGGAACAGTTATAAAATCTCGTCAAAGAATTCATAGGTTTTGACAACCTTATCGGGATCCAACAAAGGTTTCAAAACCTTGATGATCATGTGATAAACCTTGATAAAATGCAATTTGAAGAGCACAACTTTCATAACATGAATCTCTTCAATCTTAATAAGGGTTATTGAAACTGTCAAGCTTCAATGAGGGTTTCAAAACCTTGATTGAGTTCTAAAATAACTATTTTGTCTTCATATTTCTCAAGTCTTTAGAAAATCCATATTTGAATATGAATCCTCAATTTATGCAAGCTTGAAGCTTAGATGAGAGTGTTTGATCAAATATAAATGAGGTTTTTGAAACCTTGCTGAAATTCGACATAGGTTTTGAAACCTATGAAAAGTCCAAAAAGTTTTGTGATTTAACTAGATCTCATTTAATCTCAACTTTAAACCAAGTTTCACGAACATTTTCGAGTCCCAATAAGGTTTCAGAAACCTATCAAAGAATTGACAGAACAAGAATTGGTAAGTTTTTAAATAGGAGAATGGAGAGGTAACACATGGTTCTGACAATCGTATCAGAACTTGAAAGGGTTTCAAAAACCACTTCAAAGACTAACAACCAAAATTAGAGATTTTGAAGAATGAAATAATTTTGTCAAAGAAGTTGAAAAAATCCCATGGTAACACTACCCATCCTTAACCAACTATATTTTAAATGTGTATAAAGAGGGTCTTTTTTCCTCATTATGATTTCTTATTTTTTAAATTAATAAAAAATAAAACTTTTTTTCATAATTGGTGGGGAAAGAAATTATTTTGAATTATCATAGAATGAACTACCTCAAACAACTAAATTTGTTTTAGATAATAAAACTAGCATTTATAAGAAAAGAAAGGTTTCTTCTACCCACAAGCATGCAAAGTAGTCTTCAATTTGTTAAAAGTGCTCCCTTTGCACTAGTTAGATCAAATTAGTCATTAAAGATTAGATTTGGTTATCTACTAACATAAATAAATAATCTTTTATGATTTTAGATCAATCATTTGTACGTTGATCTACTCTAATAATGAAAACATTAGGATTTCAAAGAGGATCAAGTTTGCATTAATTATGTATACCTTCGTACAATCATTGGTTTTATCCTCATTTACTACCTTCATTTGTGTGTTGTCTTTGGTGCCTCACTTGCTTGTTTGTATAGTTCTTTTCAGTCGTGTATACATGTTATGGCCTGTGTGCGGTAATTCATCTTTATCAGTCTTTAATGGAAGGGGGTATGGGCTCCCCCGACGCCCAAGCAAGTGGAAAGGAAAATCTTGATGGAATTAATGACCAATCTAGGTCATTCTACAATATTGTGGCAGATGAAACTCCTTCACTCTCAGCGAGTGCAAAATTCTTCATTTTATCTAATAGTGGTTAGCTCAAGATTGACATCAATGATAGAGAGAAAGGTAAGTGTCCCTCCAAACACCCCAAAAAAGTTACCATTTCGCCTAACATTGAAATGTGTGAAGCAATTAACAAAGAAAGAACTAGGCTAAAAGGAGTTGCCATTTTCATGGCTATTATAGATACTTTATAATTGTCTGCCAATAAATTTTTAGATGGTTGGTTTGTTAATCTATGGGCAAAAAATTGGGAGTTCATGTGTCATTTTATCGAATGATTCAACAGGGGCTCTTTTTAATCTTTTTAAAGGATCATGAAATGCAGGAAAAGTAGTAAGGAAACCCTACTAAAGTAGAGGGAACTATGTTTTTAGGGTGCTTGCTTGCTCATCGAAGTCAACTGTGAAGAAATCATGGTACTATCATGCCCTAGGTGGGTGCTAGTAAAAAATGTACCTCCCAATATCTAGTCCTTCATTCCACAAATTTTGGCTTCGTTTGGTAGCATAATTAGGGTTAGCAATGCTAACACTTCACTTCCCCATATGAATGTTTGTGCTCTAGTATCCTTGACCCTCGTGGTTGAAGTACCATAAACCCTAGAAATCATGCTTGATGATGGTATACACTTATTCCAACTAGAAATCTTAGGCAGGTTACATGTGTGTTACTTGTGCAAGGGGGAAGGGCACATTAAAAGGAATTGCCCTATTATTCACAATAACCCTAAAAAATCAATCTACAAGCTAGAAAAAGAGGAAAATGTAGGCTCTCCAAATGGCATACCCAAAAAATCCTGACCAAGAAAGGGAAAATGTAGATTTTGTGATACTAAGTGAAGTAAATGAGGCTCCAAAGAATGATCATTCCTCCCCTATGAGGATTTTTGGGGAAACAAGCCCCGACCAAATGAAAAATGAAATTAGCATTCAAGGAAATAGATCCACTGGCAATCACACTGAAACCCTAGTCTCAGACTCAATGGATGGGGAAAATATTGATGCAATCTTCTCAAGTGATCATGTCAAAGTGAGAACCTCAAAATCTTTTAACCCTCTCCTAATAGATGATGAGAGGACTAGAATTAACAATCTAGCTGCGGAAAAAGTAGTGCTACCCCTTTGGGATCCGTAGTAACCCCTGCTAAACATGGCCCCCCATTTGCAAAATTTGGGGAAGCAATTGTTGTGAAAAAATGCACAACAAATTTAATGGAAAGGATTATGAATAATTAAAAATTTAGTGAGCATTCTAAACGAGGCAATAAGGAGGGATTACAAGAGGATTCTAAAGGAATTGAAGTCTGCATAAAAGGATTCAATTCGTTTAATAGCTCCATTGATCCTAAATCAAAAATGTAAAGGAAGATTCCACAAAAGGAAATAACTAAAGGATCTTCCCTAATGAAAAAAACTGTTTCAAAATTAGAGAATAAGTACCAGAGTGTTAGCAGTCCACAAGGTAGCGTTAGGCAACTGGGGTTAGCCAGTCCTAACAAAGAAGAAGAACAAAATGAGGTGCAGCAACCTCAAGAAAATATAGACCAGTTGAATAACAATATCGTGGGGGTTGCTAACAAACTGGTGGAATCATCTATCCTAGACTCGTCACCTAATCATGGGGACCAAAAGGCCCAATTGTTGAAGGAAAACTTGGAATCAATAATTGAAATGACTAATAAATGGAATATGGACAAAATTGAAAATAAAAAGGATGATATGATGGATCTTAATAACATTAAACCAACAAAAACTCTTAGAGAATAAGATGACCAATAACAGGGGGTTGGATCCAAGCCCTACCCACCCCCCCCCCCCCACTATGCCAAAAAGAAGGGGTAGAAATAAAGGTAAGGTTGATGCCCTTGGTAGAGGCAGTCTCAATATTGTCAAGAGAAAGAGGAAAAAACAAGTGTTGTCCTCCCCGTACCCACCTCAAAAAGGCTAGAAGTTGAAGAAAAGGTTCCTAAATACTTTGAGCTATCTAGGAATGAAAAGGAGCCTATTACAAAAAAAATCAATGATGAATCTTAACTACACATCTTGGAATGTAAGGGAATTGGAGTCCGCTGACAAAAAATACATTGTCAGGAGGTTCCTCAACCTAGAAAAAAGAAAGGATTTTGTCCTTCTACGAGAGGTTAAAGCAACTGGTTTCACACTTGAAACTAAATTGAAGTTTATCTAGAACAATTTTTCTCACCTTGTTACTAAACATGAAAAAGGAAGAGGTGGTGCCATTCTCATGGCCAATAGTTGGACTCAACATGTAGAAAATAGTGGAATTTCCCCATGCAACGAAGTTGTTTAGGCTACCTTTGAGAAAGAGGGCACTAGATTTGGCATCTACTCAATCTATGCATCCAATTATTTCAAGGAAATGATTGAATTATAGAAGTGGCTATATATTATACCTGATGTCCCTTGGATCTTAAAGGGGGGATTTTAATATGGTAGAAAATATCAAGGACAAGAAAGGGGGACTTGGCTTGGAATGGAAGGGTAATGAAAGGCATTACTGGTAGAGACTAAAATCCAAACTTAATCTCTTTGATCCCTTGGAAGGAATTAAAATTAGCAACAATGGCATTTGGTACACTTGGTGCAATGCACAAACGAGTGGGAAGATGATATACAATAGGCTGGATAGATTCTATGCCACTAGGTATTGTTTTAACTTTGACCCTCTCAATGAGGGTTGCAGAGTGTGTATCCCTTTACATTCTCTGATCGTCACCCAATAAAGGCCACCATAATCCTAAACAATGGTAGGAAAAGGGCTTCTAAGAAAGAGGGGAATTTCATCCATAACACAAATTTATTGAAAGATGGTGACTGTAAAGCAGCCATAATCCTGAAGGAAATCAATAAATGGATGCTAAAAAACCTAAGTGCAGTTGAGAGATGGGAGCACAATTTAAATGGTTGGAGGATTTTGATTCAAACTATAGGAAAAAAGCAGGCCATGGATACAAGGGTGGAGAATAACCTCCAAGAAGAGTTGCTAAAGGCAGAAGCTAATTTCCAAAAGGAACCTCTAAATGAGAAGCTCTATGAAGAATTAAATCTAGCAAAAACCTCCCTTAGAAGGCTCCAAGTGAACAAGATACAAGGCCTGAAAGTCGGAGCCAAGCTAAATTGGTTAAGAAATGAAGACAAAGGCAAAAATTTCTTCAGATACTTTAAAGAGAAGGGGTTGAAGGAAAAAATTGATCAGATTTGGCATGAAGGTACTCTTCACTCAAATCAAGATGAGATTCTAAATCAATTCTTTCTTTTCTACAAGAATTTATTCACCTCTGGAGGAAAAAATGGAGACTATCATAGGTCCAGGAATTTCATTAAGCAAATGATCCCCAAGAAAATCTCCAAAGAAGATGAAATCAAACTATCTGAAAGTATATCCATAGAGAAAATCAAGAAATCCATCATCTCCATAAACAATGACAAATCCCTAGGGGCAAATGGGTTGTTTGTTGAGTTTTATAAAACCTTCATTGACTTGATATGTAATGATTTGCACTGTGTACTTGGAAGCTCTACAAAATGGAACACTAAGGAAGAACATTAATAAAGGTCTCATTAAGTTGTTGCCCAAGGATAGGGACAAAACCATTATAAAGGATTGGAGGCCAATCACTCTATTGAATGTGTCCTACAAGATCTTGGCAAAAGTAATAGCTAGGAGATCAATTAATATCCTGCCCAAATTCATAAGAAACACACAATTGGATTTTCAAGGGAAGGTACATTCTGGATAACTTGATAATGAGTTGGGAAGCCATGGAATGGGAAAGACACTCCATGCAGGATACGGCCATGCTCCTACTGGACTTTGAGAAGGCCTGTGATAGGGTAGAATGGGCTTTCCTAAGAGCAACCTTAGAAGCTTTTTGGATTCCCTAATGTCTTCTATAGCATGGTGGATACTCTCTTAAAGGATGCTACAACACAAGTAGAGGTCAATAGAACCCTCTATGAAGTGTTCAAACTAGAAAGATCAATTAGGCAAGGCTGCCCCTTGGGCCGACACTTTTTGTTATTGTTTATGATGTTATTCATTATCTACTCAGAAAATCTTGTATCTCCCCCAAGGTCAAAGTTCTAATGCTTCCTAACCACAATGAGCTTTTGAATATCCAGTTTGCAAATGATATTGCAATATTTGTAGAACTAGAGGAAGGAAACATTGACAGTCTTATTCAAAAACTTAATTTTTCTACAAAGCTTCTGGGGCCAGAATTTCAAGTGCAAAGCCCATCATGCTTGGATGGGTAGACTCCCCCCCAGATTGGTTAAGGAAGTTTGAATTTCAGTGTAGTGGTCCCCACAAGCAAGTCAGGCATTTGGGAATCCCCTTCATTGTCAGCCCTACCCTAAAAGAGATGTTGTTGTGGATCAAGGCAAAATTTGAAAAGAAAATAGATGGATGGAATAGACAATACCTATCCATGGTTGGTAGGGTTCAAGTCTGTCAAAAAAATTGTCCTCCTATACTATCTACTTCGCTTCTATGTGGTTCTTCAATAGCTACCAAGTCAATGATATTCAAAAGAAGATCAGAAACTTTGTTTGGTCAGATGGCAAAGGGAAGAGGAAAAAACACTTTGTTAAGTGGTAATGGTATTGCATGGAGAAGGTGCAAGGGGGATTAGGCTTGAAAGATTCAAAGACCCATGGCACTACTCTAGCTGCCAAATGGATCATTAAAAGGATGTTTTGGATGAGAGCTACGCAAATGGGAGTTTTGCACGGCATGAGGATTTGGAGGGCACTGTGAGGGTGCGTTTGGTGGCCTAAGCATTGGCTAGGACCTCGTCCCCCCTCCATTTGTTGTGGGAAGGTGCTCGAGAGGTTGGGGATTGTTGCGGGTGGGTGGATTGCTTCATGCAGCTCACCCAAGGGGCGTTTAGGGGTTCCTCTCTTTTTTTGCTGCTTTTTTAATATTGTTTGTGCCTCTATGTGTGGATCCAGCCTATGCAAGGCTTTATGACACTCTCGGATGGTCCAAGGAACCCTTAATCGTGTTCTTTCAAGGAGATTACTATGGGTAAGGATTATTCATCCTCAGGGCATGATGATGCGGTTAATTTCCTCTTCCATGTCACAGAGGAATCAAAGAAAAGTCAAGTTTAGGGGTTACACACAAATCCAATGGGTGCTTGGAAACAAGCACAAATCATCCATTGGTTGTAATCAATCTGGGTGTTGTTGCAGATGATGTGTTGTACTTATTGGAGCATGCCTTAATCTGTAAATTCATAAGAGTTCGAATATCTTTGCCTTTTTTGGGATACCTAGTCTCGTAATAACTAGAACCCAAAAGGAGATATGGAGATCATTTTGGGTGCTAACATATTCTTTTTTGTGGTCTTCTTCTGGTTGGCAGATTGTAACATGATCTTCGAAGGGGTTTTCCATTTTCATAATTAGACATGGCTTTTCATTAAACCTTGGCACCTAGGGTTTGATCCGACGAAAGAGCTTCCATCAAAGATCCCTACGTGGATTAGGTTGCCCCAACTTTCGATGGAGTTCTGGCATAAGAACATTTTTCTTTCTATTGATGTTGGTTTTGGGAAGCCTATGGGTCCATCCCGTCAAACTCTTGATCGTAGGGTAACCTCTTTTTCCCATCTTTGTGTGGAGATTAATTTAAATAACCCCCTGTCAGAGTCTCTTGAAATCATATTAGGCAACATGAGCAAGATTCAATAGGTGGACTATGAATCCCTTCCATTTTGGTGTCATACTTGCCATGATATGGGCATTTGCAAAGGAATTGTCCCAAGCTGGTTGCTAAAACCCCACAGCCTTCATCTAGGTTGTGTGCAAATAATTCTAAGGCAAAAGGAAAAGCCCCAATTCAGAACGAGGAGCCTGACTCAAATGGATTTGTTCCCATGAAATCTCAGTCAAAGGAAAGGTGTCAAACCATCAAAACAAGGCCAGGCCTAGGGAGACCTATGGTAATAGATTTGATGTTCTTGAAGATTTTGAAGATTTGGATTCAATAGAGAATGATAATAATTTTGAGACTTGGGTTTTCCAAGGCATAGATCAGGCCTGTCAATACCCATAGAACCTTCCTCCTAATCTTGACATGCATTCAGCCTCAAAGGAAAGAGATGCTCTTCCTTCACTACCTATTTAGCCTAGGGCTATTGAGCAAGAGTTGGTGGGGGCTCTAGAGGTTGATTTATCTCCTAATCACTTGGGTGAGATCCCTTAGGATCATACAAGTAATGAGGTGTTACATGATTTGGAGACCAACTCTGGGCTTGAGGAAGATGGTAAGAAAAAATCTATTTGACTCCTTGGGATCTATTAAAAGAGCTTAAAGAAAGGGGCCGCTGATAAGACAACTAAAGTGGCAAGGAAGGACTTGGAGAAGATGAAGATTATGGGAGATTCTTTGGTGGAATCTGGTGTGGTCAAGACATTGGACTCCCACTTTGCTTCCTCTCATAAATGATAGTGATCTCTTGGAATGTTAGGTGCTTGAGAAGCATCCCTCAACAAAAGGTTGTTCGTGATCTAGTTCATGATCATAAACCTAATATTTGGTTCATTCAAGAAACTAAGCTTGTTGAAGATATGTTGAAGATTGCTCCCAAAGTTTGGAGGAGAGGTTTATGCCAATGTGTTGGCTCTCAAGGACTTTTTTGGAGGTGTTGCTTGTCTGTGGGACCCCTACAGGATCACGCCTCTTTGGTGGCTAGCTAGTAGGAATTATGTATCTTTGTTGGCATCTTGCTTTGATTCAAGCACAGTTATTCTTTTCACCAATGTGTATGCACCTAGTGATTTTGTACATAAGAATCTATGTTGATCTTATATCAGATTCTTTCATTCTCTTGCTCCTTATTGCCCTTGGATTTTGGTAGGAGATTTCAATTCTATATGCAACTTAGAGGAAAAATTGGGGGATGTTAGTCGCCTAGGGCCTTCTTCCTCCTTACTTTAGGATAACATCACTTTTCTTAATTTTTTAAATGTTAAGCCTACTAATGGTACTTTCATATGGCATAATTGAAGATGTGGGGAAGGATTTATCTCAGAGAGGCTAGATAGGTTTCTTGTTTCTGATAAATATTGGATCGGTAAAAACTAAACCTCTTCCTCTAAGATCTTAGGGTGGAAAGGGTCAGACCACTAGCCGATTAAGTTTTCTTCTTTGTTCTCCCTGGCTAAGCATCCCCCTTTTAAGTTCCAACTGATGTGGCTTTGAGACCATACTTTTCATCGGCATGTGGATTAGTGATGGTATGAAGAGAGGTTTGCCTTTGGCACTGCGATGTTTTCCTTTTTCAAGAGGCTTCAATTTGTCAAATTCAAGCTTAAGAAATGGAATAGAATGGCTTTTGGCAACCTCTTCTTTAGGTGGAAACAAGTTCAGGATCATCTAGATAGGATCAAGTTCATAATTAAGGAAGAAGGGATGACAGTGGATTTACTACAGGGGGAAACCCGTTTTTCTAGGGAACTTGCCGAGTGGAAGCTTCAGGAGGAGATTTATTGGAAACAAAAATCTTGTACTGACTAGCTTTAGGAAGGAGACAATAATACTGATTTTTTTTCATAACTCGATAAAGGTGCACAAAACTGGGAATATTATTGCTTCTCTCATCTCACCTCTAGGGGATTAGTTAAATTTGCATCAGGCCATTACAGAGGAGGTGGTCTGGTTCTATTCCTCTCTTTTCATAGAGAATGGTCCAATTGACTTGGAGAAGGAGAATTTGGTGTTGGGATGCATCCCATCTTTGGTCTCAGAGTAGATAGACAATTCCTTGCTGGCACCCATCTCTTTGGAGGAGCTCAAAACTATTGTTTTCCAGATGAATAAGGGTAAGGCTCCTAGGCCTAATGGGTTTCCTATAGAGTTTTTTCAGGAGTTTTGGGATACTGTTAAATTTTATCTGCTAGTAGTGGTTCATGAGTCTCTAACCAACAAACAGATGCTCAAATCCATTAACTCCACCTTTCTTGCTTTAATACCTAAAATGGAGGGTGCCAACTCTTTAGATTCTTTTCATCCCATTGCGCTTTGTAATGTGACCTTCAAGATTATCACCAAGTTGATTGCTAAAAGATTGAATAGGTGTTTGAGTCTATTGATTTCCTTGGAACAGGGAGGTTTTGTCAAGGGTGGGTAGATTGTTGATGGTATTGTAGTGGTACCTGAGGCGATCCATTCCATGTCTTCTTCCAAAGAGAAAGTGATGTTCATTAAATTGGATATGTCTAAAGCCTATGACAAGGTCAAGGGATCTTTCCTCCAACGTTTGTTATTGGATTTTGGCTTCCACGCAGAGTGGATCTCTTGAGTTATGAATTGTGTGACCTCATCTTTCTTATTTGTTCTTGTTAATGGATCCCCCTCGCCTACCTTTTCTGCTTCTCGAGGACTCGGGCAAGGGGATCCCCTATCCCCTTATCTTTTCATCTTAATGGAAGAGGGTCTGGGGAGGTTGTTGAAACAACATAAGGATATGGATTTCGTCCATGGATGGAGCTAGGCAAGAGGTTTGGAAGCACGGTCTCATCTCCAGTTTGTTGATGATACAGCTCTCATGGGTTTGGCCAAAGTTAAGAAGGCAGTTAACTTTAGGAAAGCTTTGAATGTTTATCTAGTTGTGTCTAGTCAACAGATTAATGAAGGCAAGTCTCATATATTTTTCTTTAATAATCCTGCTTTAATTCAGCACAGGATTGTCAATATTCTCCATTTCAAGATTGGCTATCTTCCTATAGACTATCTGGGGATTCCTCTCTATGCTAGAGCCTTGAAGAAGAATGATTGGCATAAGATCTTGGATAAATTTAGGTCTAAGGTCAACCATTGGACATTCAAATGGTTGTCTTTTGTTGGTAGGGTGACGTTGTTGTCCTCTATCTTACAGGCTTTTCCTCTGTATAGGTTCATGGTGCTTTCTACTTCCAAGAGTGTTATAAAAGAGCTCGACTCCCTTACCAGAAAAATTTTATGGGTAGGAAACCTCAACAATGGAGTTTGATTAGTTGGGATCAAGTTTGTAAACCAAAGGAGTATGGGGGCCTTGGTCTTAGGAAGGCAGAGCATAACAGTCATGCTTTGGCTACCAAATTATATTGGAAGTGGTGCAAATTTTTGGGGCAACCTTGGGCTCAAGTCTTGAATCATAAATACTTAGGAGGAGTCATTGAGGACATCCCGCGGATGGAATTTACTGGGAAAGGATTTATGATCTAGAGCACTATTAAAAGGGATTCAACGCTCATTTAGGATGGCCTTTTCTGGATTGTTCAAAAAGGTGAGCAAGCTCTATTTTGGTCTGACTCTTGGGATGGCCATCCCTCGATTCTATCTTCTTTTCCCCATCTCCAACCTTTGAGTGAGGTTTTTGATGTTGCAAGGTGATCCAATGTTGATAAGTTTAAAATTTCTTCCCTTTTGGGAGGCTCTTTAGTCTTTTAATGGAGGAACCCAAAAATTTGGTCTGAAGGTGGTTCTCTTGAGGAGTGCAATACTTTGGTTTCCATTCTTGTGGAGTGGCCTTGATGTTCTTCAAAGGACAGTGACTTACTTGGTTGGGGACATGAAGCTAAGGGTGTCTACTCGATGGCTCAAGGGTATGCTTTGTTGGAGTCCCAACAAGCTAATTTGGAAGTGTACCCTTGGTGGAAACACATTTGGAACAAGGTTGGGTGGCCTAAGTCCAATATGTTCTTATGGTTGTTGAGTCATAACAAATGTCTCACCTGGGAGAATATTAGGAAAAGAGGATCTTGTGGGCCATCCCTTTGCTTTCTATGTGGGTGTAGTGAAGAAAGCACTAATCATCTTCCAATGTACTTTTGCCTTGGATATTGGGAGACTTTGGTGGAAGTTCTAGAGGAGACCATTTAGGTATTCCTTGTCTCTGCATGACTTTTGGGAACACTTGGGTCCTCCTCCTTTTGCTTCTTTCTTGGTGGTAGCTTGGGAGTTGGGCCCTTCCATCATTTTTTGGTAGATTTGGTTGGAGAGAAATCAACACATCTTTTAGGAGTGTCGGCAAGTGGCTTTGCAGCTCTGGTACAAGGTGTTGGGCATTCTTACAAAAACTATTACTTCTAAATTTGACTTGGGGGAGTCTTTGTCATCATCGGGTATGCATACTGGTACTCTTCTCGAGTTCTTCCCTTGGCACTCAGGCATTTTGGAGTAATAGACAAAAACCTTCTAGGAAGGTGGAACAATCAAGTAAGTGGTGTCCTCCTCTTGAAGGTTTTTTTCAAAATTAATACTAATGGATCTGTTTGGTGTAACCCTGGTGATGTTGGGATTGAAGGAGTGGGGCGTGATTGTAGGGGGTCTACTCAGATTTTATTTTCCATTCATATGGGGGTGTATTCCAATAATCAGATGGAGGCTATTGCAATTCTCAAGGCTCTAGAGAAAGTTTGTAAATTGGGTTGGAGGAAAGTGATTTGTGAAACAAATTCTATGATTTTGGTCTCTCTTCTCAATAAGAGAGATTTTCAAGACTCTTCATGGAGGTTAGTTTTAATTGTGAAGCAAATTCTTCACCTTGCTTCGAACTTTGAAAACATTTCATTTGTCTATATCCCTAGGGAATGGAAGAAGGTTGTTGATTGCTTAGCCAAATGGGCCTCAAAAGGAAGGGGGCCTTGGAATGTAGCGGAATGGGGACAATTAGATCAAGAAAAGAGTAGTACTCTATTTAGATTTCTCCATGAGGACCAAAATGTTTGGCCTTGTGGGGGGATGGATATTTGCTTTGGTGGAGTGAGTTGTCTTTTGGGTCTTATCTACTTGTATCGCAATTGGATTTGGTGGTGGTGTATTTTTTGATGACTTTGGTCATTTGGTTTTCTTGTTGTACTTGTTATTTCTATCTTGAATAAAAAAATTCACCCCTTTAAAAAAAATGGATCATTAAGGCTTTAATTGGAAATGAGCCATGGAAAATGGAAAATTTTAGTGAGGAACAACATTCAACTTGTTGTTCCAAAACAAGCGAAGTCTTGGAAAATGCTCCCCTTCAATAATCTGCTCATTTCTAAGCACCCAATGGTTCTTGTTGGCTCAATGGTGTTTAAAAGCATATGGAGTGTTTGGGAACTCATCAGGACTAATATCAATAACACTCAATTCACCGGATCAATGGCAATTTAATACACCCCAATAGATCCATCTGGTGGAACTTAGAGCATAATGGCAAGCCACTTGCTCTTCTATAAGGTTGTTTTGCTAAGAGGTGGGCCCAAGCAGAGATACATACCTTTGAAAATATCATGAAAGATGGCCAATTGAAAGAATGGGATCCTTTGAGAGAGGAATTTGGTTTGGCCCATTCTAACCTAAGGACCTACTCTATACTAAAAGAAGCTTGCAAAGGCATTCATTTACCTGCTAGCAGTAAGCCAAGCTTTGACCTTCACAAAGACTACCAATGGCATGGTAGCATCCCTCTGTATGATTTAAAAGCTTACATAATTTATAAATAATTAATCAACTTTGACTACTTATTTGATCACCTCAACAGGGCCTGGAAGATAAGCCTTGAGAATAAAGTCTGGCAAAAAATCTTAAAAAATGTTTGGTACAGTGCTGTGGTTTCTAAAAAAAGCTTGTTTTAGATGGTTAGTTCTGCTTCAAAGGGTTCCTTATAAGATGAATCATATTGATATTGATATTGATATTTGTAATATCTGCAGATTTCGGTAATCTGTTGAACATCTTTTAGGCTAATGAAATCTGGAAATTATTTTGCGATGAACAAATGATATGGGGGGAAGATGGAAAAGTAAATTGGAAAGAAATATTAATTGGTAATGATATAAGATTAGACAAGAAGTTAATTTATTTTGGTATCGTTTGTCAACTGAAATTCGTTGGCATATCTGGAAAGCAAGAAATGAGGATAAATTCAATGGGTGCAGGAGGGCGCTTACTAAGTCTTCTAAAAGACTCGTAATCTTTAACGTTGCTATGCAGGTAACTGTAACCATGAAACTTTCAATGTTCAAGTTTATGAAGCTATTGGGTGATGGAATTGTTCGGGTGAACAAGAAAGAAATCGAGTATGGGTATACATGGCACTATCAACATGAAGACTCTGCAACCTTCCTGAGAGCACTAAGTGAATTTCAAAATGTCTTCAATGAAGTAGCAGCAGCTGGAAAGGCCAAAGAAAAAGAGGAAGTACATGGAACTAAACTGCATCTCAACAAGGGTGACAACCAGTGATAGAAGAGGTTAGGTCCAATGAAGATCTCTCTGAAGCAGAATCAGGCTGGGATGAACTTGATGAGGGCAGCTAAAGCAGCAATTTTTAAAATATTAAGTTCCTTTTTGTAAAGCTATACACAGTTTTTGCTAATGGCAGATCAGATGTAAAAATGTAGACAGTTAGCTGTATATTGTGTAAAGTTATAGACAGTAGACAGTAATTTTGTAATTTTGTACATGTTTTCATCATACCCTTACTGTATGTGCAGTAAATAGAATATGTAACCTGTAAGGAAGATGATGCTATGAAGCATCTACTGAACTGATATGCGATGTATCCCTCGTTATACTATTATCAATACAAAAAATCATTTGTACGATTCGATGTTTGCTTGCTCTTGAAGAAAATGATCTAATGTAACAGTGGCTCTCTAATAAGCTTCCTTCTAAGCAACTCAAAGCACGTTTTGGATAAGCCTCATGACATGAAATTCAAGATCACAACAAATAGTTATTATAGTTGGCCGTGATTGAATTCAAAATGGAATTTAGTCAAGAACTCTATTTTATCATGTGCCTGAATCACCTTTTTTTCCTTTTACTCTATAATTATTTTAGATTTTTTACTCCAGAGTTGCACTAAGATTATTCTTCCATACTGCCTTGCAAAAATTGCAGACAAAATGAACATATATCTCTGCTTAGACTCTACAAAGAAAAGCAGTTCAAAAGTTCTTACAGATTTAATGTGCTCTATTAAAAATCTGGGACAACATTCCTTCTAAGCCTTTAACAAACAGGAGTACAAAATAAAATTTGAAAGGAAAACAAAGAGAGGAAATGAAGTAAAATAACAAGAGAATGAAAAAGGAAAATTTGGAAGCAATCATAAAAAGGAATAAATCTTTTAATCATTTTGAGATCCTAGGATAAACGGCTAAATTCTACCATTAGCTGTAAATGCTCCATTGAATAGCTATATGAAGCTACAAGTTTTACAGCTTGAAGTACAAAAATCTATTGCAGAGTTCGGCATGCTTTTAAATTCATATAGCAGCCAAATAACATAAATACAATAGGTCTTCTCATAATGACAATATTTTAAGTAGCATGAAAGTGCATTTTAATAATTCCCTGGAAGCATCCCCCAGAACTGAATCAATAATACCACCAAGCAGTATAACTTGAATATATAATTATCATTAAGAGAAGATATCCACCTTACACTGCACACAAGATTTATCTTTTGATTCAGACAGCACCTTGAAAATGGCTATTGTACTCTTTTCTGAACTTTTAGAAAATGTCATTTGCATAGAAATTAAATTGTGACAATTTCATCAGATGTAGTATATCTGCTTGGAATCAAAATAAATCTTATTGCTGGAGACAAGCTTAAGAACTCGGTATTGAAATTGAGGAACCTTGATATCAGTCAAACACCTTTTGGCTTTTGCAATTTATTTCCCATTTCAAACTTCAAGTCAACTGTCAAATTCACAAGATTTGAAATTCACATTGTTAGTGGGGACTGTCATAAAAGGCTATCAAATTTACCCCAACACAAGGTACGTTCTTCTCAACTTAATTGCCATGTGACATATTGTAGGAGAGAGCACAATACATGGTCTCTGTGAAGCTTGACACATCCCATATGCAGTAAAGCGAGTTTCAATGTCTTCTGTAAGATCCTTTACAAATTTGAGGAAGCGTCTACTACTCTATAAATATTGTGAGGGAGCACCTGAGATTAAATGTTTGACACTTCCACGGAGACCAAGTTTTTAATGTGTGCTTCTGGGATCACTGTGTCAGAATCTTTAAAAGCCAAAAATACTATCATTTATGTTGGTTTTTTAAAGCTCGTGCTTTCATTTTATCACTTTTCGAACTAGCTCTATCCATTTTGTGAAAAAAATTGTGAACCTAAATAAACATAAGCAGATTCTCAGATTCTTCAAGCTCACTATCCAGCTGCAACATTTGCAGACAAAAATAGGCCTGTCAGCAAAGAACGCTCTATGATTTTTACCTTTCTTGCACTAAACAATGGAAACAATCCCCAAAGTTCAAAATGTCCGCTGCAAATTTTTAATAGAAATGCAAAGTACATCACATCGTATGACAGATTTGTTTCTTATGACTTCATGAGTGAGAAATGTAAATATTCTCAGTGCAATGGCAGGCATGAATTATTTTCCTTTCCCACTAGGCATTTTAACGAAGCCAATCAAGTTTACCACAACTACTTATTTACATCATTGATTAATGTGTTGGAACCAAACCCTTATTGAGTAAACTTTTGAGGAACCTATTTGCTCTCTCTCTCTCTCCAGTTTTGGCAAACTGATTTATGAGGCATCCAAAGGTACTAGCATTAAGCACATAACCTTTTCCCATCATTTCTTTCAAAAGAATTGTAACCTCAATATTGTTGCGGAGTTTGCACCATTCACCAATTAAAATGTTGTATGTTGAGGAGCTTGGAGTCAATCCTCTTTGTTGCATTTCATATAGAAGATCCTTTGCTCGGCGCATTATACCTGCCTTGGCAAACCCACTGATCAGCACATTGTAAGCACCAACAATAGGAAAAAGGCCTTTTCTGACCATCTCATCATGCAACTTGAGGGCCTTCTTTACATTGCCTTTCCTGCAATGCCCACCAATAACTGTGCTGTAGGTAATGGAATCAGGAAGAAGACCTCTTTTTACTATTTCCTTCAACAGATCATCTGCCTGTTGCATCATTCCTATTCCACAAAGGCCGCTGAGGAGTATATTGTAAGTCTCAATGGTCGGTGCCAGACCTCTTCTTATTAGTTCACCATACAGCCAGAATGACTCCTCCATATTTCTGTTCTTACAGTACCCATTTATGAGAGCATTGTAAGTTGATATATCTGGTACTATTTCTTTTTCTAACATTTCATCCCAAAGGACCTTTGCTTTTTGAGTCATTCTTTTTGAGCAAAATGCTGCAATCAATGTGTTATAGGTCACAAGATTGGGTTCAAGACCTTTCTCTAGGAATTGATTGTGCATCTGGAAAAGTTCTTTGGGGGTGCACTTCTTGATACAAGCAGAAACCATAGTTCTATGAGTGATATAATCTGGGGAAAATCCTTTTCTATGCATCTCATCCAATAGCTCTCTGGCTTCTTTAACTTTTCCCAGTTCACAAAGTCCACCTATGAGAGTGTTGTATGTAACGAGATTAGGTGTTAAACTATGCCTTGTCATTTCATTGCAAAGTTCAAAAGCCTCATTCATATTGCCTGCTTTACAGTATGCATCCATCAGAATGTTGTAAGTAGTGTGGTCTGGTGCCAAACCCTTTTCCAGTATTTCGTTCATAAGATTTTTGGCTTCAGTTAAGTTTCCTTTCTTGCAAAGTCCATTAATGAAAACGTTGTAAGTGACTACATCAAAAACAAGACCCTTTTTAATCATTTCTTCTCCAGACTTGAAAGCTTCAGACAGATTTCCTTCCTTGAACAAGCCATCAATAAGCGAGGTATAAATAACAGCATCTGGAATCAAGCCCTTGTCGGACATTTTTTGGAATAGTTCCATTGCTTCCTGCATCTTACCCATTTTCCTTAAACCATTGAGTAATGCATCAAGCGTAACAACATTAGGAATCAAACCATTCTGTATCATTTCATTGTACAGAGAAAAAGCTTCTTCCAGATTTCCTTGCTTACAATATCTATCAATTATGATGCTGTAAGTTACATTGCATGGCATTAAACCCTTCTCACGCATTACATTGAACATTTCCACTACTTCATCAATTTGTCCTTTTTTGCTAAGTCCATCTATGATTACATTGTAAGTGACAGCATTAGCCTTCAGACCCTCCTTTTCCATCTCATCTAACAGCATTGATGCATCCTGTATGTTTCCTGCTTTACAATACCCATGAATCAGCGTTGTGTAAGTGACATGATTACGGAACAGATTCAAACTTGGCATTTTCTCAAACATCTCCCTTGCTTCCATTAGTTTCCCTTCTTTACAAAGTCCATCTATAAGAACACTGAAAACAACAGTATCTGAAACAAGACCTTTTCTGGCCATTTCATCATGAAGATCATGTGCTTCCTTTGCTTTTCCAGAATTAAAAAGCGCATGAATAAGTTCTGTGTAAGTGACCTGGTTAGGAAAGACACCCATGCTCTGCATTTTCTTCACAAGATCTATCGCTTCCAACAGCTTTCCCTCTTTGGAAAGCCCATTAACAAGAGAGCTGTAAGTTATTTCATCAGGCGTGATATCACCTCTCACCATTTCTTCATAGAGAGTAAATGCTTCGTAAAGCTTTCCTGCCCTACAATATGCACTTATCAAGGTTGTATAAGTAATATGATTTGGCTTTGTATACCCACTTTGCCAATACTCGCCAACCTCAGTGTCAATACCCAATTCAGAGCTATTAACTAGAGAATCATGACTGCTATCCACTGCAACATGAGAAAACGAATTCAGCATTTGAGATAGCAGGTCTTGAGCTTCCACTATGTCCCCCCTTATGCAAAACCCGTTCATAAGTGTGTTGAATGTGACAACATCAGGCTGATACTCATGTCGGACCATATCATCTCTCCACCCAAAAGCCTCCTCCATGCTCCCCTCCTTACACTCCCCATCAGTGATTGTATTATAGGACACAGTGTTGTGCACTAAACCCCTCTTAACCATCTGTTGCCACACACACTCTGCCCCATGCAGCATCCCTTGTTGGCAGTAGCCCTTCAACAAGATATTGAAAGTGATGACACTAGGATGCAATGACCCATTTCCAATCATCTGTTCTAGAAATCTAACAGCAACATCTAATTGACCATGTGTGCAGTACCCCCAAATGAGGGTATTATAAGAAACAACATTAGGAGTACAGCCCTTCAAACCCACCTCCCCGACCAAATCCAATGCTTCCCCCAATCTTCCCTCTTTACACAAAGCGTGCAGTACTATATTATAAGTAAAAAGATTAGGATTGTTCACACGGGTGAAGAAGAGCTCACATACCATTTTAGTGCACTGGAATCTGTTAAGCATATGCAGAAGGGTGTTCCATTGGTAGATGCTGGTGGGCACTGCAACATATTTAGTAAACGCCTCGATGCCCTCTTCCTGCATCCTTCCAGCCCTTGTTAGGGAGTCAATAAGCACACCCATCAGGGCAGGTGCCCAATCTGAATTCTGCAAACTTTGCAGGAGGGAGCTGCAAATGTGGTTAACGGGTATATCAGCCCCCTGATCATATGCAAGTGCTTGTACGAAAGCAGAAGCCTCTCGTAGCCTCTTGGCCTCGGCCAGATTGCTGATAAGGGTACAGTAACATTCTGGGGAAGGGATACCATTTTGCTTATCTGCTTCTGCTGCTGCCCAATTGATGAAATCTTCAGCCAGGGATTGGATACTACTGCAGAGTTTTCTAGATTGGAATAGCAAAAAACAAGAGTGAAATCTACGCAGCATAACTGTAATGTTACTGCTCCACTTTCCATCCCTATGCTGGAATCAGCAAAAACAAAACATTTGTTCATTTAGCAAATTAAGCACCAGAATTTGGTTAAATGGTAAAAAAGTTCATTGCCCCGCGCATGCAAATTCTGTAAGAAGCAACTTAGATATACGAGTGCTGGTTAAGGCTCATTAGGTACTAGGTTAGTGTATATGTTTGAATGAAATGAAATTTTTAATGATTTTCACGAGACCAAGTAGTATAAGGAACTCACAACTGCAGGTTTAAGGTATCTTCGAATTTATTTCCACGTTGGATTTTTTTATTATGGATCTTGATTAGTTAGTAATCTTGTTAATCTTTGTTTCTTCAAATAATTTGTGTAGGCTATCAATTTTTAGGATGTTTTTGTATTAAATATGGATATCTTCATATGTTGTGCATTCTATGATAAAGTGTCATTTTGTCTCCACCACCCCCTTATTGCAGAATATGCAAGTTCTCTCTTCCCAATCTTCTTTAGGTATAGTCCATCAACCGGTCTCACATCTCACATCTCACATTTAAGATGATGCGATCTGATCTTCATTTGCCAAATTAGCAACCTTGTTTTTCCCTTACTAATCACTCCTAAATATATTTTTCACTATTCTCAAATTGGGTTAAACTTTTTAACATATTATGCTTTCTTCCATCTAATCTTCTTTGTCCACATGACAACCCTAATTTTCCGCCACACATTTTTATTAATATACCCTTGCACCGCTTGTCCTCCTTTAAGCAATTTATTGAGATAGCAAAGAATTATAAAGTCAATACTTTTTTAATGAATAAGTCTATTTTTTTTTTAATTAACTAAAAAATTAATATTATAATATTGTTAGAAAAAGAAAGGTGGGCGATAAGAAGGCAATCCACAAAGTTAAAATGTGACCAAGTCTAAAGAGAAGACAATAGTTTAAAGGGTTGAGCTTGAATATAACATAAAAAATAAGCAACTAATATAATTTCAAAAGGAGGGTGATCTTTATCATTAGGGTTTCCCCAAACATCACGAGGGGCAAGACTATCATCAATTGGCTACTAGCCAATGGGTGCACCCTCTTCCTCGAGGGTATCCTCAAAAGGTTGTTGAGAATGCATAGGAGAAATGGTTAGCTCTAGTTAAAGAACCTTGCAAAATTTTGGCCAACTAAAAGCACCACACCTATGAGAAGAGGCAAAAGGTGGTCTTGAGGGTTAGGACCAACTATCAGTAGTATTATCCTTGTTTCCTAGGGTTTGAGAGCCACAAGACTAGAAACCACAATCTCTTATGGCATATTGGTGGGATCTCACTAGCATCCTCAAGGAGGAGAAGAGGAGAGAGGTGAGACTCTAGAATCAATGTAAGGAGCATTGCTTTAGTGGTTGAAAAGCTCTTGATGGACCATCTCAAATGGAAATTTTCTAGCTTGCACCTAAATCTACATAAGCACTTTAAAGAAAATCATAGAGAGAAATGAACATCAATAAAAGAACATGAAAAAATAGATACAATCTTATCTTTCAAAATACACTTGAAAGACAATCTCCACTCTAAAAGCATGTCAAATTTGAGTATACTTGAAAGGAAGACAAGCCTAATGATGAAGCTAAATCATACATCCTCCATTGTATAGATAGTGTTCCTCCTTTTCTCTAACCACCTCTTGAATCATGTTGAATCAATGTATGCTTGAGAAGTTATTAATTGTTTGAAGTGAGGTAAATTATATAATTTTGTTAAATATTTGTGAATTAACAGAATTTAAACACTAATAGTTTTTTTTGGAAGAAGTGTGTTTTTGAAGCAGGATGCAATGACAAATTATTTGATGATCTCCAAAGACTATAGATTCCAAAAGAGACAACACTCTCTAGATTTTGCCTACTCCAAAGTGGCATGTACACTCAATAGTTTTCAATTGCTTATGTAAAATTCTACATGCCAATAAGGATAGTGAATTTCATCCACTCTCTAATCTATTGATTTCAAAAGATAACTTCTAGTAGGAAAAATCTTACTAAGGGTCATGATTAAGGGCATGTCCTCATTTCATATTTAGAAAAGAAAAAAATGTATTTATAATAGACTCGTGTTTTTTTAATTAAAACTCCAGTTGAACTTGAACAATGTGTGCATGCCTTAGTGTGCCATTGTATTATAGGATCTAGAGATAGGTATTAAATTAGTTGTCATTACCTTTTTCTATATAGTCTCATAAATAAATGTGAAGTATATAAGCCTCTTTTCTAAATTCAAGAAATACATGACAATTTAGCTTCATAGTCATTTACTTTTCTTTGCACGTATGGACACTTGAGATTATAGATGAAATAGTGTTGGTTTCAAGTTCTTGAATAGTGTTGATGGATTTAGTGGTTTGATAAGTGTTCCAATCTCTTGGGAGATGGCCACTCATCTAGAGAGCAAGAACATGTAGGATTAGAGATAAGTACTAACTATTTGGTGTATATTTATATAGATAGTGTTGTTCATATTATATTTTCATATAAGAATGGCACATTTTTTATTGTTATGTGTATGCATTCTTAAATTTTTAGATCACTAAAATAAAATAAAATATATATATATAATCAAAAGAATATCAAAATTTCATCTACTATTATTTTATGTTTTATAGACAAATTTTTATATTTATCATAAGTAATTTCATTTCATAAATGACCTTTATGTTTTGCATAATCAATTTCATTCCATAGATATCTTTCATTCAAACACTTTATGATTTGTAGTTAACCTATTTAATTCAACATAAGTATTCTTATTCTTAGATTAATCATTTAAATTTAGTTGATTAGGTTATATGTGTAAATGTATTTCCCTTTAAGTAGAGTAAGATTACCTCTAACAAAGAGTCCTAGACTACCCTCTTGCATATAGCCTTTGGACTAAATTGATAAGATAATTAGCTATTAAAGTATGAGGTTCAATAACATCTCTCAACTAGTCCCCTAACAAAATCATATGCTATGAAAAAGGATTTGATCTAAAAGGTTTGAAAAAATCATGAATCAAATTCTAAGCTTATTGATCTATGATGCAAAATCAAAAAGGAGGCTTTAGAATCTCCAATTATCCATAATGGGGATTAGGAACTCCCGAATGTGTTAAGTGAAAATCAAGCAGAAGGCATTGATAAAGAAGACACCAAGAAAAATGAGTGAATTGAGGCTCAAGAATAGCCAACCAGATAGCCTGGAATTTATGATGCCAAGTACCAAGAGAATAATGAATTTGCTAGTGATGGTTCAATTGACCAACCATAAGAAGAGGATAATCCACATATAGGAAAACAAGCAATTGTATCACAAAGGAGGTGTAAGGGTTATGCTGATTATAATTTATATAGTATTCAAAATATCAAATATCTATGTAGTCTAATTATTTGCATTGAGAAAAATAAACATAGTGTATGTGCATGAAAATAGAGGATAAAAAGGGGATCTTAAGTGACCATTTTTTTATATTAGGAAAAATAATCATGGATGAGAAATTGAAGATAGTTATGCTCAAAATTTTAAGACATGACAAGAACAAAACTCACAGTGCTCTGAATCTACTTTCTAAACTACTATTTTTTTAAATGGTGGATATTACAAGGTTCAAATAGGGGGAGAACACAAAATGTTCATATTTTTGTCAAAAAAATATAACGTAGCATTTGGTGTCCTCCCCCTAAAATATTCTTTTTTTACCATTTCAAAAATCTTTTTGGTGAAAATTTAGCTAGCACTATGCAACTTATGCTTGTTTTTTTGCTAATTTTTTAATGAGTATATGTTTTTTACTAATGTTCAAAGTGGACACATCTTTAAAATAAAAAATTAAGTGTGCTCCCCTTAATTTTTTTGGAAACTAATTGAAAATCAATTATTTTAGAGTGTGTATCTAGAATAGAGTCTAGAATGTAAAAATTTATTTTGTTTTTAAGTTTGATGAATGAATAAAAATGAAACCAAAAATACTATACATAAGTTTTTGACAAAAAAAAGACACTAGCAAAATAAATTAAAGATCAAAACTTTAACATATTTAAAATGAAAAAATAATACATGGTTAGAAAGGTAAAATAGAGCTTGATATTATTCTGGTATTTTTTAACTTAACATTGAAAGACATGCAAACTTGATGGACACTCAAGATTTAGTCACTTTTTTATAACTTATAAAAAATATGCCTTTGGGTGTTGACATGTAAGTTCAACCTTTGGTTTATATGCCCAAGGAAAATACAACCCTAAGGATTAGAATTACTCAAATAAAATACAAACATGAGCATAGAATAGCATGCTCACATTTTTGTGAAGCAAAAATAGAGAGAGGGAGAGATAAGAAAATTTAGAGAGGAAGAGTGTGATAGAGATATAAAGAGATGGTGAGAGAAATATATAAATATAGATAGAGGGATATTTATCTCCCTCTATCCCTACCTCTCTATCTTTATCTCTCCCCCTTCTCTCTATCTCTCCCTCTTTCTATAGTACTTATCTTTATCTCCTCATTTCTCTCACTCTTTCCCCCTCTATCTATATCTCCTTATCTCTCCCTCTCCCTCTCCATATCTCTCTACCTCTATCTTCCTATCCCTCTATATCTCTTTATATCTCCCTCTATCTATATCTCTCCCTACATATATCATACTATATATCTCCCTACATATATCATCCTATATATCTTTCTCTCCATCTATATCTCTTTATCTCTTCCTCTCTATCTCTCTCTCTCTCTCTATTCCTACCTTCACACATCTATATTTATCTCTTCCTCTATCTCTTTTTATCTATCTATCTATTTATCTCTCTTCCTTTCTCCCTATATCATCATCTCTACCTCTATCTCCCTCTCTTCCTCTCCATATATGTACATACCTCACCCTCCCTCTCCCACTCTCCCCCTCTCCCTCTTCATATATATATATATATATATATATATATATATATATATATATATATGTGTGTGTGTGTGTGTGTGTGTGTGTGTGTGTGTGTGTGTGTGTCTTTCTCTCCATCTATGTCTCTTTATCTCTTCCTCTCTATCTCTCACTCTTTTTATTCCTACTCCCCGCCTCTATATTTATCTCTCCCTCTATCTCTTTTCATCTAGCTATCTATTTATCTCTCTTCCTCTCTCCCTCTATCACCATCTCTACCTCTATCTTCCTCTCTTCCTCTCCATATCTACATACCTCACCCTCTCTCTCCCTCTCTCCCCCTCTCCCTCTTCATATAACTTTATATATGTATGTATGTATATCTTTCCCCCTAACTCTATCTCTACATATTTTTCATTCTATCTTTCCCTCTCTTTATCTTTGTCTCCTTGTCTCTCCATCTATTTACACCCTTATATATTTGCCTCTCTCTGCCTCTCTATATATATAATTTTCTCTCTTTCTCTCTTCCCCCTCCTTATTTACCAAGTTATATCTTAAGATATCTATCTCTCCCTCTCTCCCAATTTCTCCATATTTATATATCCCTCTACTTCTTCTTCCTTCTCTCTCTATTTCAAGCTCCCTCCCTCTCCCTCTCCCTCTCCCTATTTTTCTATCTTTATATATCCTCTTGCTTCTCCTCTCTCCACTCTCTATTTCAAGCTCCCTCTCTTTCCCTCCATATTTATCTATTTATACATATATCTCTCTCTCTATCCTCATATCTCTTCCACTCATACACACACAAGTTCCCTATTTCTCCCTCCCTATCTCTATCTCTCTATGTCCCCTCCCTCTCTCTATCTCTCTCCCTCTCTACACCTATCAAATCCTTTCTCTCTCACTTTTATCACATCTATCTCAATATCTCCCCTCTCCCTCTCTCCATATTTATCTCCCCCCTCTCTATTTATCTTCCCATATTTCCATATCTCTCACTTTTCTTTGTCTCCATCTCTAATTCCCCTCTCCCTCACTATATATTGAGTTCTCTCACTCTCTTCCCCCCTCTCCTCTTTATCCCTCTCTCTACCTATCTCTCACCTCTCTCCTTCCCTCCCTCTCTATCTCTCACCTCTCTTTTTCTCTTCTCATATTTACTTATCTCTCTCTCTATCCTCAACCCTTTCTCAATATTTATCTATTTCTACTTCTCTCTATCTCCCCCTTTCTCTCTCCTCGTCCCTCTTTATCTCTCTATATCCCTCCCTATCCCTCTCTATTGATTGAGATATCTCTCATTCTCTGCCCTCTCCTCTCCCTATCTCTCTCTTCCCTTTCTCTACCTCTATCTCTTTGTCTCCCCATCTCTCCATCTCTCCATCTCTCCCCCCTCCCTCTCTATCCCCTCTCTCTCTCCCTCTCTTTATATCTCCTTATATCTCTATCTCTTTATCACTCTATCTCACCTGTATATATATCCCTCTCCCTCTTCTTCTATATCTCTTTATATCTTCCTCTTTTTGTCTCCCTCTCTATATCCCTCTACCTCTCTATCTCTGGATACCTCTCCCTCTATCCACCACTCTCCACTTTTCTTTGTCTCTCTCCCTCTTCCTAAAACTCTATATCTATGTCTCTATTTGCCTCTCTATTTCTCTCCCATATATCTCTCCATATTTCTCCTCTCTCTCTCTCCCTCTTTTTATTGTTATATCTCCCTCTTTGTCTCTCCCTCTCTCTCCTTGTCCATCCCTCTTTCTATAAAAGCACTTAAAATAGGTATAAATTTGAGTGCATTATAGTGGCTCACATTAAAACACTAGCACATTATAACATGTTTATGTTTGTTGAGAAGAAAAATCCAAAAATGATAAAAATATGTGTGAATCTCATGGTTCTAAACCCACATGTTTTGTTTTACTTTGTAATTTGCATGTTATAATCCAACATACAAACACACTTTTCATCATGTTGAAAAAATATCTATCATTATTTAACAATTCCACCACCTTTTTCTTATTTTGTTGATTTAAAAGAACCAAATTGCATGTTTTTAGATTGAATTTGATAGTATGAACTAATGTTTTCATGTTTAAAGATTTGTAATGATAATTATCATGTTTTGTATTTGAATTTGATATCATTAAATCATTATTTTCATATTTTGTACTAATTATATTATATTGATATATAATTGAACATCATACTAAGAAATTTAATGAAAACTCATATTTTGGAGGAGTGTGAAGTCATAAATGAATGAGATAACATTTTGCAATTAAGAAATCGAATCCAAAAATTAAATGTACATCCTCTTTGAATTTGTCCCTTTTTTCATGCCCCCTTCTTATCACAGTTCATTTGCTACATATGTTTTTTTTTTTATTCGTAAGAGTAATTATATTAAGTTTCCAAAAATATTACAGTTCGTCTGCATAGCAGGTAATGCAAAGATTACAGAAAATTTCCCTATCAGACCTGCCTAGTAACCATACATTAACCCAGAAAGGCCCCCATCGGCCACCAAAATTTACAAACCATGGTTCTAACAATACAAATCTCTAAAAACCCAACATCGACTACATTGAAACCAGGGAGATGCCCAGAGCCAAACACCATGAGAAAAAATGCCAACCGCTAGCAATGTAGAACTATAAAACTATAATATTAAGATTGTAGACCCAAAACCACCTTACCCATCCCCACAAACACTAGCTAGAAATCGTCCATTTTGGTAAATTGGTCAAAATATACCACCCACTTGAAACCATTAACTAGCTCCAACATTAGTAGCTTCTTGAGGAAGCTAACCCCGTAGGCTGCAATTTGATGATGCATGGCAAGGGCCATGCCTTTGAGTTCCAGCAATAGGGGATAGACCTTGATGACTTCTCCTCAGACCTTGACCAGCGGAATATCATGGGGTCGAGGCGCTCCGCAACCCAAGAGTGTCATTTTCATAACTTCTTCCAAGCCGCCCAAGAGCCCTTTCTTGAAGAGCTTGCAAACAATTACCTTCACCTCAGCTTTGGGTGTCTTCACATCTAGCAGTGATGCTAGAAACTGAGAGACAATATGGGTGTTAACCAGGAATGTCTCCCGGTTCACCAAAAAATCCTTGCCCAAAATCATTTTGACTACGACCACCACATGAGGATCGATCCTGAGCATTATTCTTTTCAACCTCTGGTTGGTGATAGTCATGAATGTCATTTGTCTGATCTTGCAGTCTAGTTGGATGGGTGTATCATGTCCTATACTCACCACCACCTCCGACAAGATTTCCACTATGAATTTTGAGCTCTCTGCCATGGCTACCCATGAAGAACTTTGCAAAAAAAGATACCCAGAGGATGGTGAAAATCATGCCAAACTACTAGCATTAAAGGGGCTACCTTCTCAAAGGCCTGCCACATCTATCACATTGTGCAATTGCTTGTGTGCCTTTCCCAAAATCCTTAGCACCCGCCACATATCCACAATCGTGCATCCTACCGTGTCATAGCGTGCCAATTGGGAGACATGTCGTAGCACAATCTGATCGCCCATTAATACAACTCATTATTGCTACTACTGCCAATGTCCTAGGCATGTATTGGTATGAATGCCATTAATGGGTATCAAACCACCATCCTACAGATGTGAGCAAAAACCCAAAAGGCACTCAATGAAAAGACAACCTCTGCCTCGACAACTAGCCCGCACACATGATATGCCAACACAACTGCCACTTGGACAACCACCACCCCTACCATACCCGACCTTTCCTAGACATAAGCCTATGTGGGAAAGGTGCCCACCCAACCACCACAGAGTCACTAACCACCAGTTAGAACAAATTCTTCAGTGATTTCCCATCCACCCCCAGATTGGACAAACGATCCACTTCAAGATTCTCTTCAATATGGGATATAGTCACCAGTTCAAAACTATCCATTAGGCTTAAAGCCTCCTCCAACCTTGCCGCTAGTTTCCAATTGATCATTCTATGCATTCTGAGGGCATTTACTATTAGTGTAGAATCTCCTTTAATGGCCAATTTTGTGATCTTTAATTCTTTGTACAACCTCAAACCTAGGATTATAGCTTGCAATTCCGTTGAGTTATTTGTTCCCAAAGCAAGAGGTTTTGCCAACTGTCCAACCAAACTCCTATTCCAATCACGTATGATGCAGTCGACCCTTGAGACACCTAGATTACCTCTCGAAGCACCATCAAAGTTTAGCTTGTACCAGCCAAACACTGGGGGTGACCATTGAATGTTCTTTTTTTTCTCTAGCATCTTGGCACCATCGTCACCAATGATTGGAGGGGCCCAAAGACCATTCAGACCGCGCCAATGAAGTTCTTACTATGATCAACCTCCTTAATTCTAGAATTTACCAATTCAACTAGACATGCCTCCAATTTGTTTTGTAGTGACTAAGGTGACATTTCCTTCTCCTAAAAGATGCACTGATTCCTTTCTTTCCAAATTTCCCATAGCAATAGTGAAGGACTGGAAGTCTAAACACAAGCGTATATTTCTGCAATGAAGGCCAGCTCAATAAAACTTCCAACAGTTTGTTCGATAGCGTCGATTTCCAATTCAACTTAGCAAGTAACCATTGCCAGCAACTTTGTGAATAGGAACAATTAAGAAGGAGATGATCGCTAGTTTCCTCGCTTTGTTTGCACAAACATCATCTAGATGGACCAGAAAAACTCAGCTTGGCAAATCTACCTCTCGTTAGAATCCTACCCTAGGCCGCAGCCCAAGTGAAAATCCCGGCCTTGGGAAAGCACGCCTTGTTCCAACATAGGTTTCTAGGGAGCTTGCTTTCCACCACCCTGGACGCCAACCTGTTATATCCTTCTTTCACCTTGTATACCTCATTTGGAGAGGCACCCTATCTTAGGATGTTCGGGCCAGCTCTGAAATAGATGACCCTCTCTTTTATCGTCTCTTCATAATAGGCAACTTCCTCAGGGTTAAGACCCAAACCATGAACACTCTTCCACTCCACTTTGGGCCAGTCGTCCATCGTTCTGACCGCCAAGTAGTCTCTTACCCTATCTCCCCATGCATGTTTGGTGGTGATTCTCACATTCTCTAGCCCGCCCACCTCAGCCAATTTAGGAAAGCTCTCCCAAGAATCCTCCCAAAAAGAGGCGCAACTCTCATCTCTGATCTCCTAGGTCAAAATATCCAGCACAACATCTCTACAACTGCAAATAAAATTCCAAATTTTGGAACCTGATGGCAAGGTTCTGGAAGTGAAAATTTTGTGCCCCTCATCTGCCATGTATTTCGCTTTAAGGATCCTTGCCCATTTTGATTCTTGCCTGACGTGAAGAGCCCAGACCAATTTAGCCCCTAAGGCTTTATTTTGAAGTTGGAGATTCTTCATGCCTGCACCATCCCTGTCCTTACTTTCACACACGTTCTCCCATTTCACCAGGGGGAACTTGCGCCGCTCAGAATTACACTGCTAGAAAAAATCCTTCATTTTTCTGTTCAAAATTTTGCACACCCTGACCAACATGGGTAGACACGAGGAGAGATAGGAAGGCAAGTCAATAATGACTGCAGCTTTGAATTTTGTTAGAAACCCAGCTCAGGAAAGCCACCTGCATTTCCAAGATTCGAGCGATTCCTCCACTCCCAAAGCTTACCTGATTGCACCCCCTTGGCTAGAGGAAGGCCCAGGTATTTACAAGGGAGTTTCCCTCTTTTAAATTACATATTTTTTAGAATTTGTGCCTCAATCCGCGTGGTCGTGTTGAAGAAAAAAACTTTCGATTTTGCCACACTAATCTCCTGACCCAAAGCCAGGGAATATTTCTCTAGGATCTCCTTGAAGCGCCTTGCCTCTCGAACGTGGGCTCTGCCAAAGAGCATGGTATCATTAGTAAACTATTGATGAGTGGTAATCGGGATGCCACTTGTAATTTGCACTCCATGCGCCCATTGCACCAAGCATTGGAAATGCATCTACCCAAGGCCTCCACCATTATAATAAAAAGGACGGGAGACAGGGGATCCCTCTGTCGGAGTCCCCTAGAGGGGCTAAAGAAACCTTTAGGAGAGCCATTTAATAGGATAAAGAACCTCGGGCAGGTAATCCAATCTAGCCATGAATTGATGAAGCCAAAAACTTGCAAAGTTTTGAAAAGAAAGCACCAGTCAACCTTATTGTACGCATTCATGATGTCCATCTTGATTAGCATAGCCAGTTTCTTCGTGGTTTCTATGGGCAATTATGACCCCATCCAAAATTGATCTCCCCAAGACGAAACCCGTTTGCTCTTCTGAAATAATACTGGGAAGGACTTTCTTCAATCTGTTCACCACAGCTTTGGCTAGAATTTTATAAATGGTGTTACAAAGAGAAATCGGCCTGAATTCCTCAATGGACTCCGATTTTTCCTTTTTAGGGATCAAATCTATGAAAGTGTTGTTCAATTCCTTTAAAATCTTACCTGAACACCTGGAATTCTCGATTGTCTCCTAGATGTCTTTACCCAAAATTTCCCAACACTCCTAAAAAAAAATTAGTAGGGAAACCATCTAGGCCCAGAGCCTTATCTGGATGGAGTTGAAACAGGGATTCTTTGATTTATTGCTTCAAAAACTTACTATTTAGCAACAAATTTTGTTTAACTACATATGTAATTTTATTGCACACTCATTCGTGCTATTATCCATCATCCTAAAATAATATGAGGAGACTAAGTGAGCTAGAGCCCCCCTTAACCATTATGTTTTATATGGTTTTACATATATATTTGATGATTATAGATCAAATATGAAAAAAATGATGAGGAATCTAATAAAGTTGTAAGAGGAAAATTTTCTTAAAATAAATTCTAAGGAATCTTCATATAAATATGTAGGATATTCTAAATTTTGCACTAGGAGAGTATATTTCCACCAAGTAGGATGCTACTTATTTAAATGATCATTTACTTTCAAATGTTTACACATATTTGTGTAAAATGTGACTAATAGTTATCAAAACTTACATCAATTGATATAAGATTAGAAAACCAAGTGAAATCTTTCTCTTTTGCTGTTTTTCATCATTTATCTCATACTTTAGTTTTTTTACATTAATTTCACCTCCATTTCTATGCATTAATAGGAACTTAATTTTGAGAATTCTCTATATATATTCTTCATCCTCATTAATGTTTTTTACACCTATATCATTCTAAATTAGATGAAATCATTCATCTTTCTCCATTTCTAGGATATCATGCAACCCTCTAGAAAAAATAACCAAACAAGGAAGCTATTTGTGGAATTTAAGTGATAATAATAGAGTGATAGGAACCCTAGATATTTGTGAAGTTATAGCTTATTGAGTGTACCTAGATCTATACCTTCCTTTATTGGAATTTTTCTTCCTATGTTGCATGATGTAAAGTTACTAAAAGTCTCCCTCAATTAAATCTGACCTTGTGATCTAATAGCTCTCCTCTCTAACTTGAAGTTACAATCAATATAAAGAAAAAATAAAATTAGCAAAGCTTATAGGACCTCCATCTAACTCCAATATATTTATGTATATTTTGACATGTTCATTAACTCAATTAAAGTACTAACTCTAGTTCACATCTCTTCTAAGGAGATAAATTATCCTTTGCATCTATATTGACATATCATGGTCATGCAATATAATTGAATGACAATTGCAATGTTCTATGTCAAGGTGACTATAGTATTTTAGAATTTGTTCAAAAAAGGTATTAGTGTTTATAGATATAGTCTTTATCAAAATATAGCTAAAACATTTGTTGTTATTAGGTGTCCCTTTGGATTTTATAAACTAGTAATAAACACACAAGAACAATATTTTAACATTATAATAGTAAATTATGCATTTTCATCCTAAAAATAATCTCATGTCCTAACCAAATGTATAAAATATTGCACCAAGAAAGAAAGAAAAGGTTCAAAGAGAAAAAATAAGTCTATTTTATGGAGATTTGAAGTTTTCCCCTATTAAAGAGATCAATTCCTTATGAAATCAATATTTTTCTAGTCAGTTTCCACTTCTCTATCATGGTGCATCTAGATCTACTTTTTCAATTTTTTGTCTCTTTTAGTCATTTTCTTGTAATTTTGCACTTCCACTTTAAGTTTCTTTGCCCATTCTCTAATAGAAATTGAGTACCAACTCCCATTAATTAGATAATTAGTGTTAAAATTAGTTTTATTTACACTATTTTACATATATAAAAATTACCTAAACCTTCTTGCTCATTTACAAAGTGAAACCAGCTCATATTTAACCATGATACAAAAATTCATATTAGATCTAATCTTATTGCATTATCTCTTACTCATCAACATGATACTTCCATCATCTCCCTTCGGGCTATGATAATAATGTGTTTGTGTCTATCATTTGGTTCCTTGACATGAGACTAAAGGATGTATATTCTTCCTTTTTCTTTTTAATTTTCACTCTTATGGACTCTTTATCTTATGGTGGCATGTTGGTGGTTTCATTGCGCATTAAATTTTTTTGTTTGTGGTATGATGATTTATCATCCTATGACAAGTAATATCCAAGTATTATTCATGATTGATAGAGAGTTCAATATCATCCCAAGGAAATTACCAATGACTCAAACATCAAAGGAGTGTGAAGTCAAGAATGCAAAGAAAAGGGAACAAATGAGGCTAAGAGATTGAACACTGTAGAATAAGATATATCATTTTTTCTAGTTGAAGATGAACATGAATCATCCACTCGAGGAATTAAATAGAAGAAATTGGAGAAACAAAGGTGAAGAATGAAAAATCTCCATGCAATGAGGAAATTGAATCCCAAAGTTGAAGGTATGTCCTATTTTCCATCTCAAGATAATATTGAACAAATTACACCAATTGAAAACATAGTAAACATTCCAAATGTTCAAAATGCAATAAATATTCCAAATAGTTGAAGATGAACACAATTTGTCTAATAAAACAAATTTATATAATGAAGAAACTTTACCATTGATAACACCTCTTATAAATTTACATAAAAAACATGTTTTTAATTGAAATTGATGAGAACACTTTAAAATTTATCATTGATAAGATTCCCAAACATACATGTTGAATAAATATGAATAAAATATGAATTTTTATTTTTTAAAACTTAAGCAAAATAGGAAGATGTCAATTGTTTGTTGAAATGATGATAAATGTTAAGTTAACATCCTTGATTCTTTTCATTTACTTTGAGCATAGAGCCGAAGGAGAGAAAAAAATAGATCAAGAAAAGTATGAATCTTATCATCACTTGAATAATATCTATAAAAGATACTCAAAGAAATATTATCAATAGATGTTTTAGATCCATTTTTTGAAGGAGTGTCATTAAATATAAAAAATATCCTCATAGGAAATGAGAGAAGAGGAGGTATATACATCCTTTAGGAGTTCCATGTATTTTGAACATGTAGTCAAAGGAGAGAGAAAAATAGAAAATACATGTGACCATCATCGAATATGGGGTATGTAGTAAAAGAATAATTTTTGAATTGATGAGAAGTGAAATGAAAGATAATGGAATGATTGTCAACATCATCCATCTCATACAATGCACTATCTTGATAGGCCATGGAGATAAATGTAGTGAAGTCTTCTAATATAGAAGGGAATGAATGCATAAAATATATAAATGTAGAAAGATCAAAGAATTCATCAAGGATACCATGCATGGAACATGCATATGTATCTATATTATAGATGAAAGTTATATCATCCAAAAAGTAGGGGTATGAATCAATGAAATGAGAGAATAATGTATAGTCCATGATGTACACATGTAATCAATCCCAAGAGAAATAATTAGAATAATCCATAAGAAAGTATGTGAAATAAAAAATTACGAAGAAAGGTAATGCTAATTCAATTGAAGGCTGCCATTTTTCTCCTTTAGGACTATGGAATGGGGTTTGGGTTAGTGCTTCTTTCTTAGGAAATTTTCTATTTAATTTTTGAAAGAAAATAAAAAGAGAATTTTTTTTGTGTTAATAAGGGAGGTTCACCAAAATGTAAAATAAAAATTAATGTTTTTGAAATGTTAAGCAACATTTTCAGGGCGTCGTACCCTTCACATTGAGCCACAAGGGCCAAAAAGGAGCAAGACTAAAAAGAAAACATTAAGTAAACAAAAAACCGAGATAGCCCACAGACAGCACAGAGACCACAGAGAGACAGCCGAAAGACAAGACACCGACACAAGCAGCAGCTAACTGGCATTGTCCCAGTTTTTGAGCAGGAGGTCCACTGCCTCATCACCAACCCAATATTTGTTCTCCTGACTGTTATTTCTCTCCAGCTCCTCCTTAATAGCATTTGACAGGGTGCTAGTGACAAAATGGCCCAACTTCATGGTGAAGCGGGTCAACCCACGAAACCTTTTGTCGAGCGTGTCCATTCTCTTCTCCAAATCATAGGGCTCCTCCCTAATGTACATGGTCCCTGGGACCTCTCCAAGCTCTTTGACCAGGGGATGCAGAGAGCGAGAGTCAGAGCCATCTTTAGGAACCTTGTTGTCCTCAGGAATAAACTAGGGCCCCTCCACAATCTCGTCCTCATCATCCTCAGTTTCCTCTTCCTTGTACTCTTTGTTGTCAGATTGCTCCTCCTCCGAATCCTCAATAATCTGCCTCTTTTTGTTGTTCTTTGCAAGCCTCTCGGATCTCCTTCTAGAATTTTCCCCACCAGTCATCTCAGTAATCCCCACAACAGTGTCTCCTTTGGAGTCTTTCCCTATTATGTTCTTGCCCTTTCCTTCCCTAACAATCGGGTATGACGTACCTTTCTCCTTCCCTTTTTTAGCAGTGGTGGCCATGTAGGCTGATTTTTTCGGAGTGGACTTCAATTTATAGATACCCTCTACTGTGCTGGCATGAGCCTTACCCAAACCACCCTTAAGTTTCTTGGTGGTTATCTTGGCTTTGGGATTCCCCGCAGTGCCCGTATTGGATTTCTAGGGAGGGCTTTTAGACTCAACCGGGGAAATATTCACAGCCGACAGGGGTTCAATATCCTCAATGCGCACAGTCATAATAGCTTTAGGAGGACAAAGGGCCAGGTAAAAGTGATAAAGTCTCAGAATGAGCCCCTAATGGAGTGGGAGCGGCGAAAGATCATTGGGGTTAAGGCTGGCTAACTCTTTGCATTTTTCGACCAAGTTTTCCAAATCCATTAGAAGAAAGAAAGGAAAACTAAGCAACATCTTGTGTCTTAAATGATTTAACAAGGGGAAGTGAGAAAAAAAGTAGGTTTTAAACCTACCTTCCAAGGTGACGTACTTCATCACCATCAGGCACACCTGATCCCAGGGCTTTGGGAGAGCTTCTCTCTCAAAACTCGACTCGTTTTGCACCAGAGCCTCATCTCCTTTGAAAAAAGCTTTCAAGCTTTCGTTATCCAGTTTCTTGGCATGTTTGGGGTATTTTTCCCAGTGCACTGTAATCTTGTGGCTTGCGCTATGACTTCCTCACTAATTTCAAATGAAATTCCTCCCATTGAGACCCTCCGATCCTTCCACGAGTTGGAAAACTGGCCCGACAAGTTAGGGTCATGGCTGACCAATATATCCATAAGTGGAACAATGCCACCTTCCACACAAATGTGCCAAACTAAAGGATTATTCCAGAATTCATCACAGTTATCTGGCTCAGTCCTCACCCACTCGCCACCCATTTTTCCAACCTGCATAGGAAGCCCAAGAGTTTGCAAAAGATACCAAATGCATAAGCCAACAGGATAACGGATAATTATCACATTGTATTCATTTAGGCAAGGTATACAGTGATGGTTAATTACGCCAATGTACAGGTCGCATGCGTGGAAGGGAAAATCACCATAGGGTGACTTGACAACATAATTAATGAGGATCTTGGGATTATTGCGGCCAGCAAGGCAGGAATTGACGGGCACGTAGGGTTCCTTCTTCTTGGAGAAAATGCGCAAAAAACAAGGCAGCTTGGCCATATGACTAAAAATAGAAACCATCCTAAAGGTGCCATTTGAGACTCGCGCTTAACTAGCTAGCACAAAGACACTAGAAGGAGGCATTCTTTCATAATGAAGAGTCAAATCATTATTAAAACTCTCAAACAAATGGATGCAAGGATGAGATAAAACAAGATATCTCATGATCCCCAAGAGAAGAGATCGCACGGTACGGCTCCTCAGATTCATTGAAGTCGCGTCCTTCCATCTTTCCTTCATCAAGCCGCCTTTTTTATTCATGTTACCATCCTTCAAATTTCAACCCTGCCACCTTTTTGTCACCTTAGTAAGCGAACCCATCCACCAGGTCCAAAGGACAGACACGTGGATCCTCCAGTCCGTGCCCCACACATGAAAATCTCTAAGCCTATAGTGAGTCAAAAATCATATTCCCTCCACCTGTATGCCATCTCAGTGTTAACACTCATCCACCAGACCCCCAATAAAATCAGGTGGACCCCCCATTCAGCACCCGTCATCCAAAGATTTAAATTCATTGCTATACTTGGTTGCTTTGTTCCCTCACGATGATAGCTTGAATTTTTGGCGGTAACCTTTCCATTTTCCTCCAACATTTAGCAGAATCCCAGCAAGAGCCAAGATTAGCCAAGGCATCCACCACTTGGTTGCCTTCTCTAAAAATATGTGTCACCTTTTTATCCCTGAATTTGGATAAAAGGAATCTGGCATCCAACAATATATCCTTAGTATTCCAGCCAATTAGTCTGTCTTTATTCACAACATCCGTAATAGACTTGGAGTCTCCTTCGATGTGGAGATTAGCAATCCCCAAAGAGACAACAATTTTGAGGCCCATTAGTAGCGCACGAGTCTCTGCTACTATAGAGGACTGGATCCCAATACCTCCAACAAATCCCACCACCAAATCCCCCCCGGGATCTCTAATTAATCCACCAATACTTGCCCTACCTGGGTTGCCCTTAGCAGCCCCATCAAAATTGAGTTTAAACCAGCCTCTATCCGGAGGCTCCCATTTTATATTTTTCCTGGCTAAGAGTTTCAAATTGTCAAAAGAGTTAGCCTCTAATCCTTGATGCCACACCTTGGCAATTCTTATTTTGAAATCCAACAGCCCCGTCTCTGGGAGTTTCCCATTAAAGAGAGAGATATTCTCCTCAACGAGCCGAGCACCAATGCCGAAAATATCCTTAGGGCTCCTCTCAACATTCCTGAATACCTTGTTATTCGTCTCCTTCCACAAACACCAACCCAAGACAGGAGGGACCTGATTCCAAATTTCACCAAGCAAAGGGTGGGAATAGGGACCATACCAACCCAGAATGAACGATAAGAGATCCTTGCTCATAACCCAAGGGAAATCAAGTTTCTCGAATGTCAACCCCCAAACTTCGGTAGCAAACGGGCAGTGTAACAAAAGGTGACTGACAGTTTCCTCCCCACTCTTACAAAGAAAACATCTATTAGGAATACAAAAACCTCGTTTCCTCAAATTGTCCTGGGTAAGAATCCTATTATGACAGGCCATCCACCAGAAGAAATTAATTTTAGGGATCATGTGGCGATTCCAAATCTTCTTCTAGGGTTCCTCAGTAGTATTTTGGTTTTTCAATAGTTTGTAAATCGGCCTCACAGAGAGATCCCCTTGTTTTTCAAAGGTCCAAAAAACTCATCCTCTCTGTCATAGGATGGAAACCTGGTGCTAAAGAGAATCACTTGAAGGGACCAAGCCAGACAACAAAGGTCTTGATATTGGGGGCAGCAGAGGATAAGGTCTCTCCAAATCCTAGCTCCAGGGGGTCTAGAAACATAATCACTGATATGGATGCCAAAGAATCTCTAGGTCGGACCCATCATAGCCCTAAAGTTAGAGCAAGCTAGAGGGGTGTCAATTAGCCAAGTATCTTCCTAGAATCAGATTCTATTCCCATTGCCCATTTTCCATTTAATCCCTTTCCTTAACAAGCCTTGTATGCTGCAAATGCTCCTCTAGACTAATGAGCCTTGGGGGTGAGACTCCGAGAGACAATTGATCAAAGGTCTATCCTGAAGATATTTGGAATTCATAATTTTACACCAATCCTTAGTGTTCCTTAACTGATCCCAACCAACCTTGGCCATCAGAGCCCTGTTAGAGTTGACAATTGTCCTGACTCCTAGTCCGCCAGAATTTTTGGCCTGGCAGACCTTTTCCCATTTCACCGAAGCAAGTTTCTTCTTTTCCTCAATCCCAGACCAAAGGAAATTCCTTTTAATTCTTTCAAACTTATCAGCAATGTACTTAGGCATCTTAAAAATGGAGAGGAAGTAAGTGGGGATACCTTGGAGAGCCGTTGTGAGCAGTTGGAGTTTTCCAGCATGGCTTAGGATAGAGCCCTTCCACCCAGCCAATTTCCTCTGGATCCTTTCCAGAATCGAGTTCCAAAAATTAGTGGTAACCTCCTTAACCATGAGGGGGAGCCCAAGGTAAACCGACGGGAGAGATCCACTAACACATATCAGGACCGTAGTCACCCTGGTTTCAAATTAGGCATGCAGTTAAAGAAATAAATCATGTTTTTATTGTAATTGATGCTTTGACTAGAACAAGAGGCATAGTTGTTAAGGCAAGCTTTCCATTTCCTGGCTTCCACCATAGAGGCTTTCCCAAAGAGAAAAGTGTCATCCAAAAATTGTTGCACAACAACCGAATCCAGGGAGGAAGCCGCTCTAATGCCCATAATGGAGCCCTCTTACAGTAGACCAGTGAAGTTCTTATTGAGCACATCTGCAATCATTATGAAAAGATAGGGAGACAAGGGGTCTCCTTGTCTGATCCCTCTTCTAGCAGAGAAGAACCCAAAGGGGGATCCATTAACAATAACAGAGTACTTTACAGTATTAACACATTCCATAATGAGTTTGATGACCAAATTGTTGAATCTAAACTTAGCCAAGACCTTCGGGATGAAGTCCCATAACATTTTGTCATAAGCTTTGGAGATGTCAAGCTTGAGAGCCATCCCCGCATAATTACATCTATCCATTGAGTGGGGCAGTTCATGGGTGGTCAAAGTAGCATCAAGGATATGTCACCCAGGGACAAAACCCTTTTGAGTAGGACTAATGATTTTATCCAGAAGAGGTTTGATACGGTTTACTAAAATATTAGAAATGATCTTATAGAAGGTGTTACAAAGGCTAATAGGTCAGAAATCAGTCATGGATTGAGGCTCACCAATCTTGGGGATAAGAGCGATGAAAGTGTGGTTCAATTGTTTGAGGATCTTACCCGATTTGAAGAAGTCCCTGGCCGCAAGCACTAGGTCCCCACCCACAGTATCCTAGAAAATCTGAAAGAAAGTAGGAGGAAAACCATCAGGCCCCAGGGCTTTGAAAGCCCCCATGCTAAAGGTAGCCAGGTAAACTTATTCCATAGAAACAGTACTAAGAATCCCCATATTATCTTCCTGAGAAATGGTGGTAGGACGATGGTTGAGAATCGCACTGTCCAAGGCCGGATTAGGCACCTCAGCTGGGGCCGAATAAACCTCCTGAAAATAGTTAACAACACGGAGGCCAATTTGAGCATGATTCAAAATCACCTCCCCAGTAGCATTAGTCAGCTTAGAAATTTGATTCATTTTCCTATGCTTGATGGCTAAAACATGAAAGAAGGAGGTATTCCTATATCCTTCCTTCAACCATTGGACTCTTGATTTTTGCTTCCAAAAGACCTCCTCATTTTTGAGAACTTGTTCCCATTCCATCTTGGTTCCCCATTCCTGCTTGTGAGTCCACTAACTGTCATCTCCCTCCTCCATTTTCTTTTATAAAGTCCTCAACTCTCCTTCTAACAACTTTTTTTTTTTGAAACACATCACCAAACACATTCTTGTTCCATCCTTTTACCATGTTTTTAATATGTTTAATTTTGAAGAAAATCCTATACATGGGGGAGCCTTGGATAGGAATATTCCACCATTCAACAATTTTATTTTTGAAATCAAGATGAGAGTTCCACATTATCTCAAAGCGGAAGGGAAAGGGACCAACAGGAGGGAAAATATTGGTGGTCAGCAAAAGGGGGTTATGGTCAGAGACCGTACTGGGCAAGGCTATTAGATTAGCATCTAAGACAGTAGTCCAATGAGGAGAGCAGAGGAAGTAGTCTAGCCGGACCTAAATCAGGTTACCACTAGCCCGTCTATTAGACCAACTGAATTTATGGCCCAAGAGCTCAATATCAACTAAACCCGAAGAATTCAAAAAATTAGCCAGGTCAGACATGTTGTTAGAATAATCCAAAAGGCCACCACTTTTTTTCGACGAAAAGAGGGGAGAGTTAAAATCTCCAGCAACAAGCCAACGACCTCCCCTATTCAGATTAATTTTAACCGCCATGTTATGCCACAAAATACTCCTCGCATTCCTCTAATTTGGAGCATAAATATTGATTATAGACCAAGATTCACCAAGGTAAGTGAACGAGGCCCCCACACTATTTTTACAGTGGAATAATTTAGAGCTTCAAAAATTAGATGGGTTCCAAAGCACATCCAGACCCCTCGAAGCACCCTCAGCATCACTGTAGACATAAGATGCATTAGACCAAATAAATTTAGCAATTATATCAAAATTAACCTTCATCATTTTGATTTCTTAAAGTAGGCAAACATCAATCTTATGTTCCATTATATACTCCTTCAGAGCACGTTGTTTGTGGGAGCTATTGAGCCCACGAACATTGCATGACATAAGTCTCATTTCTGACCTTTATTTGAGGACACATCCAATGTCCTTTGCTTTCCTAGGGAAATCTCATTTGTGTTTCTCTCATCCTAGTGTGCCTCTAAGAAGGTCTCCCTGGCTTGGAGTCACCTCCTACATCTGCCTTTTTCTTCCTCCCTTTTTTCTTTGGCATTGTCCATATCCCTTCTTCCACAGTTTTCTCAAGCTTCAAACTCCCCATACTTTATGTAGATTCATCAATCATACCAGAGCTCTCTTCCTCCCAGATTTCACTATCCTCAATCAATGCCTCACAAGTCCCCACATAGACTACTTAAAATAGAGGATCAACAACCAAAGAGCCAGGGTCTTGAGTCCCCACAAAGACCACCGCAAACAGAGGATCAACAACCGAAGAGCCCAGGTCCTGAGTCATATGGATAGACAGGGGTTTAACAACAAAATCCAATAAAGCACTAGGATCAGATAGTTCAGAAGGTGGACCGGCAAGGGAGGGTGAAGGCAGAGGATCCTCATGTGAATGAGCAGCACTTGAGGGAACAAGCCCAGAGTCATCCGACGGACGAGGATCATTTCCAAAAGGAGTAGTGAGATTTTCCATAATACAATTAACCTTAACCTCCCAATTGATGACAAATTTACAGTCAGAAATCAGATGCCCAACTTTAGCACATTTTTGACAGTATACCACAACATTTTCATAACACACTGGTTGTATCCAGCTACCAAACTTAGAGCACAACTTGATAGAGTTCGGGAGGACTTTATCAACACAAATATTAACACAGAATCTCGCAAAGACTAACCTAGATTTTGACTTTGTAATAGAATCTGTGGTGATGAATTGACCCAACGAATCCCCAATACCTTTGAAAATGGCTTCATCCCAATACTCCAGAGGTAAGCTCGACAGCCACACCCAAATTGGAGCCGACTTATTCAAATTTGTAGCAAGGTCGAAACCTAGTTTCCAATGACACATAGTCAGGTTGTGTTTCCCATAAACCCATGGACCCAATGATAGAGTCACCACCAAGTCCTCCGCAACCGTGAATCTAAACAGGAAAATACCACCAACCATTATGTAGATCTCCACACTACCCTTAAGGTGCCATTTTTCTGCAACCCATTTCTGAACCATATCCACTATTGGACGGTAAGAAAGAAATCTACCCACTACAACATTCCCCATGGAGGAGAGAATCTTGTCACAAATCGAATCAAGAATGTCAAACTCCTTCCCAAAAGCTGTGAAAACCTCAGGTAAAGAAGGAAACAAGGAGGAGACTTGTTTGCCATTGGATAGCACATCCTTCCAATCGACAATCGGAGAGATCTCCAATGTCGGCACAGAAGATTCACCCGAAACCGCCAAAATCTTTGAAAATCCTGTAGGTGAAAGCACTGTCCTCCCCGCAAGGGTGGTACCCGACAGACATGGGCCCAAAAGAGAGGAGCACAGGTCAGGGGGGGGCAGAGGGGGACCATTGGGTACCCCCAAAACAGAGTCCACCATGCACGCATGAAGTTCAAATGCAGATTAGCGGGAAGTTCAAATGCAAGGAGCGGGAATTGTCCAAATGTTGAAGAGGCAGGATGACAATAAATAAAAATTAATGTTATATTAAATTCTATATTATACTATACAAATTAAATTATAGAAATGAGAAAAATAGAATTAAATTAATACTATGATACAAAAAACAAAAAACAAAATGTAGAAATTGAAAATATAGAAACAAAGGAACCTAGTAAATGACCTACCAATATTTTAACATGACTTAATGTGTTATCTACTTACTACATTGTCATCCAAAATAATTTTAAAAATTAGATTTGAAGGTAACTCCATACAAGGGAGCACATACACCAACAACAAACAACTAGATATGGTAGAAACATGTAGAAATAAAGAAATTGCTTTGTACTATTAAGTTTAATTGAAATATTAAAAAGATAGAGAAGAGGGAGAGAGAAAATGAAACCTTTGTGCAATTGTAGTTCTCCAAATACTTGTGATCCAAGATGATGAGAGAGGTAGTGGTTTCTTAGGAGTTCTCCTTTAGGTTAAGCCCTTATTTTTGGTCTTTCAACCTCCATGGGAAGCCAATGAAAAAGATTAAAAATAAAGTGTGTATCTCAAATTAAGAACTAAACTATGAAATCAAGTCTATAAGCATTAAACTCTAGGAATACAAAACCTTGATGCCATAATATGCATATTTTTTTAAATAAATGGAGATGATGGTCACTAATAGATTTAATAAGAAAGTGTAGAAGAAAAATGATGAATGATTTATTACAATATTAATCCAAAAATAATAAAACCTATTGAAATAATATTACCAATAGGTTAGAGAAGAGAGAGGTGAGCACATGGAGTTGTTAATGAAAATCCAATACAATCTACCCTTATCAAATGGAAATAATGGAGGTTTGATTACCAAATCATAAACAAGAGAGAGATAGGAGCATGTGTCTTGAAGTTGGGATTCAAAATTTTATTTTCCAAAAGGTTCATGGGAAAGCTAAAAGGTCATATAGTTCCAATTTATTGAAATTACAAATGTAAATATTATAAAACTAAACCATAATTGTAGAAAGTACTAAAAATGATATATTGATTTCTCCATTACAGTATTTAAATTGCATTAATTTTTTTATATATCCTTTCTAAAAAATAAATTCTTGAACTACCTTAATGAGAAGATAACTAAATACATACTAACAATAATATTTATATTCTAACATTCTAACTTATTTACTTATTAACTATTAGATTTTCTAGCGTTTATCTATTATTGTAGAGGAGGGGGACTGACCGCTCAGGACCCCAGGTCATAGGAGGGTCTAGAATGATCAACTTCCTTGATCTACCTCATGCTAAGGATTGTTCAAGGTAAGTTTAATGTTTTAAGAGGGTGAAAGGGAAGGGAAATTGATCTGTCACCATCCTTCTATCAACCTGAGAGGTTTAGGGAATCAAGTGATTGAATTCCTAAGTCTGGACTATAGCCTAGGCAACTCTTTGCCAGAGGACTCTAGCGTAGAAGACAGAAGACAATGTGGTGTGCTGGTGTCCCAGTCAGGCGCTAGCATCCGTATGGACAGAAAGTATGAAAGATAGTCAAGAATAACTAAAAAACTCATTGTCTACCTAATGAGCAGAGTTTTATATGATAACGAAATTCACGATAGAAGTAAACTACTGAAATGATAAGGATAATACTTTAACTTAAGAGATATGATTTGATGAAACAAAAGGTGGTAAAAACATAACTCATGGTTAGTCTAGCCTCCTGCAAGCTCCACACGATCACAAAACTTACACACAACATAACAGGGAAAAATGTTGGGGTTGCTTTGGGGCTTGCCGCAATCAAATCCTCATTTCGGTGTTCCCACCTCCACATATGACCAAAATAACCATGATATAGAAGATGAGATAAATAAAGTATGGAAAGAAAGCAGTGCCACACAATGATAACAATAATATGCAACATAAATGAAATCAATGCTAAATGAAATGGATATCACCTCCCTAACAAGATTCCCTTAAGTACATGAAGGGATATGCGAGCTCACAATCTTGTAGATGTTATTGTTGCCATAAAAATGTGAGGAGAAAAACCAAAAGAGTATCGGCTTGGAGCTTCAATAATGGAGAATGTTGTAAAAATTGAGAGTGTAGCAACAAGTGTGATCAAGAAATGTGTAGAATTGTGAAGAAGATCAAATGAATGAAGAAGAAGATATTTTTAGCTTGAATAGAATCCCAAAAGAGTCATTCGAAGTTGGTCAAGGGTGTAGGTGTGTTGTGCTTCATCACCAATGGAAAAGTGTAACGCCTTTGTAGATTCCAGAGGCGGGAATCTTGTCAAGACGACAGTGTTGTGCAGAGACATCCACATGTCGCACTAGCGTCAACGACAAAAATTCCCCCACCGACACTACAGACACCCGCCAAGTGGGTGGAAGTGGAATGGATGAAGAGGAAAAACATCGTCAGGTTTTATTTTTCTGAGGTAAGGGGGTGTAAATGGGGAATTTGCAAGGGGTGCAAATTCACTGCATTACATTTTTCCCCCACGTTAGCAAGCATATGTGATAATAGATGCGAGGTAAAGTAGATCGAAATATTTCAAAGATAGTATGTAATGCCCTACCACGCAACCCTAGAGGAAGTTGCAATTAACTACTCAAACGAACTAATTTTTTTTTTGTTTAAGTACAATTAATATGCAAGTTCACTACACATTGCAACAACCTCTAAGGTTATGAGGTTGAGATTACTTAATTACCCACGAACAACATTAATGAATGGAAACCACAACATTAATTACTTAAGAAATTAAGAACACATACATTCCATACAAGATAATTTATAGCATAAAAGTAAAAGATACCACAAGATCCCAAAGTACAATAGTCTACTAAGGAGATTACATCTCTCATTCCCCAAATGAGGTAAGTCCAATAAGCATGGGTACAATTTACAACTTCCCACCTCGATAACAAATGAGGGGTAATGAATTACAAGAGCAACCAAAATGAATAAAGCATAAAAAGTAACTAGATCCCACAAGCTCTCCAACTGGAAACCTCATCAACACGAATAAGAAGAAATCCCAACGGAGTAAGGTGCATGCCAACCAACCAAGTGGAACCCAAAGGCCCACCCCCTGTGCTAGGAGATAGTAACAAGGATTCCTAGACGAGACCAACTACCTCTAGACACAGGCTAAATCATAACTGAACCAAACTGACACAACCAATCACATGAACCACACAATTACAATGCAAGTACATCACAAGTACTACACTAGTACAGCTCTAACATGGTCACATTACTTCCAGAAATAAACAGATCAAGTATGTTAAGAAAACCATACACACAAAACAAATACCAACAGATGACATTCAAGTACCAACTACAAGTACACCATAACATTACTGACATGGATTACACTGATTTGGCTATCACTCAAATAACCTACCTCCAAAGGTTACCCATTTTACCTCTCACGGCTCTAGCCCCTAACGGAAGTCATTCTTCTACTTGACAACACACATTCAAACCAATTACCAAAGGAACCCAAGAGCATACGAAATAGATATAACCACCACTCCAACACTAGGAGGAACCATATACTGAAACTCACTCCAAACACTGGAGGCAACAAATCACATAATCCACTCCTTCCACAGGAGGCACAAACATCCCTGTTCACGGAAACCGAGTAAAATACTGACTAGACACTAGGTACTACCCAAGGAATTCAACACAAGCTAACGTAACAAATCGACAACCCACATAATTTAAACCCCTTCAGGAAGATTTAACAAATTAAAGACATATTTAACCCACTTCCCCAAACAAGAATACGAAGGAATATTCACTGAAGGAAATTGAAATAAACTACTTTTGGATATTCTAAATCCATTTCCTTTTCAAAATGATTTTACAACAAGGATAATAATTGCCTTAATTGAATAACTGGTTAATATAATTAATTGCCTCATCAATTGTAGAGAAGGAAAATACTAACTTTAATAACCAATTGAAATCCATGATTACTTTTTAAAAACATCATATATCTGCTACCTTTATAAAATTCAATAGTTTATTGTCTCAATTAACTAATTTTAATATTATCTCTTTCAGACAAAGGATGAATTTTGAACTAAATATTTAATCCTTAATTGCTCGTGAACAATAATAACTAAAGCAATTACTTCTTCAATTCAGACATATCATTTTAAAATCAATTAATTTCTTTATTAAATCCTATTACTTTTACATCCAATAATTTTTCTATTAACTTATCATTTAAAACAATCTCTTCTTTTCCAAAATATAACTCTTTAAAATCCATTCATTCATCTATTATTTTATTATCAAATATTTGTTCTAGAAATAAATATTATTTTAAAGTAATATCAAAAATTCGACTATTGCATATAGATTTAAATTTCCTCAATTACATTTAAATCATACCCACATTTAATCCATATTTTAATAATTAAACTATATGTATATATATGTAAATATAATATACATATTTAATCATTTAATTTTGATATATATTCATACCAAATATTATATAATAAAATATTAAATATTAATATATATTTTATTATTTTATATATATTAGTATTTAATATAAAAAATATATAATATTTGAAATATTAAATATATTTTATTTTACAATAAAAAAAAAGTCAACAAAATTTAAGGCACACTTCTGCCTCGGGCCGCACGCATTTTTTGAGAGGTTAGGGCAGCGGTTTTCGAGCCACGCACGTTTGCAAAGGGCGGACGGCTCAACCCACAACCGACCGTTCACCTGGGCCGACTGTAGGTAACACAGTCAGATTCCCCCGTAAGGGGCGTCAATTGTGTTACACACAGTTGAACCCCTGGTAAGGGACACGACAGACAACAGAGAGGAGTGGGAGTGGAGTGCAGGGCGCGGTGGCGGCAGGGAATGGGGTCGCGTGGGGCGCGGCTCCCCACAGTGCCTCCCATGGGGCGACTGTGGGTCGAGCCCCCCCAGTCCCCACAAACCCTTCCAAATTTTATTTTATATTTATTTATTTTTATTTTTTATTTTTAAAAACAATTAAAAACCTCTTGCGGATTTTTAATCTGCCCATTATGAGAAGGGTAAAATTTTTATATAATTTTATTTTGCACAACATAACTCCACATAAAAAAAATATGTGTATATATATTTTAAAACCCACATATGAAATTTACCAATTAATTGAGCAAATAATTACATTTACAGCCATATTTCCAATCTTATTTTGAAAAACACAGATTGAATAAAGAGGTTTTCTTCAATTTCATACAAGATTTCATACAACATGTAGAAAATTATGAATCTTATCAAAATGAAATAAATTAAACAAGTAGAAAACTTGGTTTCCCACAGCCTGAGAAGATGCCAAAGGGTGCACTAGTCCTTCTTTAGATTCCAGTTCCTCCAAGCAAATCCACAAAGTTTCTTCACCATCCCAAATCCAAAACCCACAAAACCAAACATTTCTTCCTTCTCCATTTTTGCAATTTTTTATCCTCCCCCCAAAATTTTATCCAAAATCCAAATAATAGCCAAAAAAAATGAAAATATCTATTCAACCACCATAATAAATTTTTGAAAACAGAAAATATCTCTATTTTTCAATTTTTGAATTTAAAATTTTCTAAAAATGAAATTTACAACCTTTTCTTTAAATTTCAATTTCAAACAATAAAATTCATAAATTTTCAAAATGAATATCTTAATTCAATTTCAACACAATTAATTTAATTAATCAATAAATAAATCTAATCCGAGATTAAATTATTTATTAATTAAATTAAATAACATTTCTAACATTATAACCAGATTCATTTAATCAACCACTTAACTACATAGGCCATTTATTTAACCTTTCTAACCTGCAATTAATAAGATCAAGGCAAATGAACAATATAAAAGCAACTGAACCAGACTACAATCGACGACACACTTATGACTAGGGTGTTGACTTGACACGAAAAAGCTAGCTACTATCTCCCAATCGAATATCATTGGCAATGGACACGCTCAACCCTGTGAAACCAGGTGGAGTCGATGTCCTGTACCTGTCAACCTGCAAACAAAAATATATCGCACATGTATATTTGCATCATATAAAACACACCGTGAAGAGGAAGTCTCAGAATCGCAGGGCACTCGCAAGCGAGTGATGCAATCCTGTCCCCTTCACCAATACAGTGTTACAAACTGATGAGTCTAACATTAATAATTTAATCAACAACATAAAGCATCATTAATTCGAATATTCTCTATGCTAATCTAAAGCATGCCATAATGATACATCAAAATAAATTACCATCACATCAAAAGATAAAAACGAAGGGGTATTACATAGTATACCTAAAATGTCAAGGAAGTAGACCAAAATCTGACCCACTTGAAAGCACGGGAAGACAAGATGGCTCCAAAGGTCCTTGGCCCCAAGGAGAGTTGAACAAAATAAACTACAGGTTTGTAGGCTTATGGAAGGATGAACAAAAAGGCTCTGCAGGTGCTCGGTCCTACAAAGTTGAACAAAGAGATCCCAAAGAATGTAAGTGCTTCATAGGTCCTTGAACTTGCAAAGGAGGTGCCTCCAGGTGTTCAGTCCTAAAGGAAGCCAGATGTAAGAGACTCCACAAAGTTTGATGGGGCCTTATAGGTACTCGGTCCTGCAAGGTCGATTGAAAAGCAACTTCATAGGAACACCTGCAAAGCAACATGTTAATTCATAGACAAAACATATTAGATATCAAAAATCCACATAGGCAAGCAGGAAGACAATCAAAGGGGTCCCTCGGGAACCCTTCAAAAGGAAAGGGGTCCACTCAAGGGACGCTCAGTTTGAAAGAGATAACATTTTTTGAAAAGAGATTTTTTTTCCAATGATTCTAACATCGAGGAATCCCTCTGAAAGATTCATTTCATCAAGGAATTAAAAATAAATAATGCCCCCTCACAAGGGCAAGTCCAAATCCTATCTTACGAATCCATGATGAAAGAAAAATTTGTCTAGGGATCCATGTTGAAGAATGCAATTTTTGAAAAATAAAGGATTTTCAAGAAGGGATTTGTTGGCCACCGAATATACCTTTTGAAAATTAGAGCAATATGATATCCCCCCTTAAGATGGTGTGTGTTAAGCAAAGAGGCACGTGACATCCCAAGGAGAGAAAAGCAAGAATGGTAGTGATGTTGTGGCCTGCGAAACATGACGATATGTAACCGTGGTAATGTTGTCACACACGTGAGGGAAAACACATAAAGCCACAACATCACAAAGCAAGAAAAGAAGAGAGAAAGATGAAAAGAAAGGACAAACCATGAAATAACAAATAATAAACAAGGGGATCTAATATTTTGACATCAGAGCTGCTCATAAATATAGATAGATAAGTATAATAATATATAAATGAGTTGTCATCAACTCCCTACTATATAAAACCATGTGAAGAAGGCACATAAAAATAAAATAAAAATAAAAAATTGGGTCAACATGGAAGGGAGGCCTAAATGCTCCCAACACTTTGCATCGTCCCTAATTTTCGAAATTCAAAGTGTAGACACTCAAATTTGTCCTCGTAATCATCACATTATTCAAGAATTTCATTAAACCATTAAAATATTAAATAATTGTTCATCCAATCATTATCATTCATAATGCATTTTTGCATAAATCATAAGCATTTGTATATCGTCTACATCCATTCATGACATAAATCGTTCTCGACAATCATCTGCATTACATAAACCATTTGCATCAACATGTTCATATTTCGCTAAATAATTAAATCATTAAAATCAAATCATAATAATCAATATTCCATTAAATCCATATTAAATCATTATCAAATCATATTCATGCACATTTAAATCCATTTAATCATTTTTCATTATTCATAAATACTTCACCATGCATTTGTCTCTCCTCTTTTATCATTTTCACTCACATGCATTTTGTTTAATCAAGGAATGTGGGAGAAATTTGTATTTTCAGCTAAAATCTTTAATCCCACATTTCCCTCTCAAACACCTCTCCATCTTCAAAGACGGCTATTTAAATGGGATTCCTCTCTCATTTTCACCCTCACGAATTTTCATATTAATATCATTTTTATATTTTGGACTGCATTTTCCCATTCACCATAGCCTCTTTACTGCATTTTGTGCTCACAAAATTAGAGAGAAGATGCATAAAAAAAAGATCTTGGTGATAGGGAGACAATGGAGATTGATTTCATTTAAAAGCATTTCTATAATTTAGAAGTTTGTTATTTCCATAGTTTAGAAGTTTTGTTTTCTGGTTTTGTTTTTTAATTTGAATGACTCCATTGAAGTAAGTATTAGATGGTGATTCTTATTCCATAGAATCCTCCATTTTCAGCTCACACACAAAGTACAACAAATAGAAGAATGATGTGAAAAATAGAAGAATTTTTATGACACAAAAACACTCTTGTATCCAAGCACCTACGAGGGTGACAAGGGTCCTCTTGGAACACATAAAGCAAGCACGGGGGAACACAAACACACACATAATCTAATCTATAAATGAAGAAGAGGTGCCCCCCTGGTCCTCATCAACCAAGGGGTCGTCATTATCCCAATTTAGATCACTGTAAGGGGAGGGAGGACGAGCCTGCAAGGGTAGGATAACAAGGGGGAACTCTCCAAATCTCCTACAAAAAGAGCCAAGGAAGAGGGCCCCTCATGGTCTTTTTCACTCAACTCCTATGAGGTAAATGTCAGCAATCTCACAAAAATCATTGATAGAGTTGGGAAATCATCTACAGAGTTGAACATGCACTTTACAGGAGTGCCATGTGTTAACTCAGTAGGCGACGGAGGAGGCGCATGAGATCCTTTGCTAGCCTCACTAAGAGAATCAGGAGCAGTGAAAAACTCTGAGGACACTGGGGCTACCTCTGTCACTAGGACAACACAAGCCAAACCATAACCAATCTCTGAAGAAGGAAAACCCTTCTTCTGAATGTCATTGCAATTAGGGTCATCCTCCATCTTTCACTTCATCGGAGGATGCGAGATACCCACAGATGAAGCAAAAGGAAAGGAGGAAGAGAAGAAAATTGTGGAAGACACCACCAAGGTATTCGACATGTCCATGGGTTTTGAAAAAGGTGGGATGTTTGAGAGGGACATCAAAAGAGGAGGCTCAGTCGAAGGAGCAATGAATACTTGCACCCTTTTGGGGTGAGGATCATTCATGATCGTAAGGGGAGCCAGAAGCAAGATCAAGGTAGAGGGGACTGAAGCAGAAGGGGTAGAAGAGGATGACATAATAGAAGATGTCGAAGTAGGAGTTGGTGGCTCCCCTTCCTTCTTATTCAAGGTAGCCTACTCACTGGCCAAAGCCTTCCTCTGATGCTTGCACTCACCTGCAAGGAAATTTCTATGGCTCAGAGAGATAGAGTCTGTAGCCTAAGAAGGAGCGAAAGGCTCCTATTCAGCCATCAAAGTGTCCATCATAGCTATTTCTGGTGGAGGGAGTGACTCCTGGATAAGAACAAGAGGAAGAGATGGAGAGGCAGATGCAACAACAGAGGGAGGAGAAAACTTGAGTGCCTCAATGGTGGGCCTCTTCCCATTCACTACCTTAGAGGTAGGAGTAGTAGGAGGCCACAGAGGTCGAGACATAGAATATGCTCCACGGGGACCCTTCCCCTTACCGTACGCAATAGGTCAAGGCACCATGGGTAAGATGGGAAGTTCGAATGTCTGACATTTGGCCTTCCGCCAAGCCAACACGATCAGAATCCCTAAGAGACACATAGGAGTGGAAGTTGAAGGCGCCACGACAAGGCGAGATGAAGTAGCAGGTGGAAGGACAAAAGAAAAAGAAGGGCCCTAAGAACAGACAGGCTTCCCCTTCCCCTTTTGAGAGAAAGAGGCAACTTGTTTCTACACTATAGGGTGAGTCATTTTCGATTGCACCTTGCCCCCAGTCTTATACTTAATGTAATTTTGATAAAGTAGGTCCATTCTAGGAGGAAGTGGACTAACCAAGGCGGGCAAAAAATGATCCAAGGAATAACCCCCCATAGGATACCAATGGTTGATACCTAGTGTCATGCACAACATGTACGACACCTTCATGAGAATTTTAGACATTTATGAATTACAAAAGTGGCCTTGTTCATGGAAGCTAGCCAAGGGATGCCTAACTTCACCCTGAATAGGTCAAATTCTAGAATAACATCAAAAGTAGTATCCATAGCCCTAGGTCCCACTAGCACAGAAAGAGTTATAGATCCATACGGAGCAAGAGAGAGGCCATCATGAGTACCTATAGTATTTTTCATCTTCTTGTATTCCTCCCTCTATAAATAATTTAGCAAAAGAACTTATCTTTCGTAATAATATTCACACGGCTCGTTGGGTCCACAAGGGCTCTTGTCACAATGTTTCCATTGATGTGAGCAAGATTGTATACAGGAGAGGCTTTGTTATTCATGGGTAAATCCTGTAATGTAAAAGTCACATCTAGTGAACTAGTCACAGGTTGAGGGGGAGGACTAGGAGTAAATGAGACCACATTTACGTATGCAGAAGGGACCTCATTGCTAGGATCAAGAATGGAAGGCCTAAAAATCAAATTAGTATAATGTGAGAAAATGGATCCATGTAGATCTGAAATTCACTATTTTCCTTAGCCATAGACTTGTTTGCATTCTACTTTTTACCATTGAGGCAGACGGTACAATCGTTGATGCAATCATGTATCTCATGACACAGGTGCATACAACGTTTAGTATAATGCCCATGGACACGATGGTATTGGCAGAACACATTTCCACCATACCATTTGGGATAAGGCTCTCTAAGAGGTCGAGGATCTTCCAATGTTATAATCTTATCCTTCAAAAGCTTTTGCAGAATAGAAGAATAAGATTTGGATAACTTTTTAAACTGTCTATTTCGCTTGATGCCTTAGTCATTAGTCACAGCGACTAAATTTGCAATAGATTTACCTTTTCTTGAGATTGATACTAGATAGATCTTCCTTCGGGATGAGAGTACGAGGAAGATCCCCTGAAATAAACAACCATTTGTTGATACTCCCGTAATGGAACACACAAATGTGCGAAAGAAGGATATTTTATTAAGGAAAACTTCTCCTGCTAAGATCACTGTAGGTTGCCTATGAACACCTTTTGGACGTCTGAGTCAGGCAGTGGGTATGAGATTTGAGAAAAGAGTGCTTGTTATCGAGCAATGAAATCAATGATCTTCTCATGCTCTCCTTGCTTACATTGGACAAGATCCGAGAAGGTAATCTTCGGCCCAATGTTAGCCTACAATTGTCAGAGAAATAGATTAACAAGTTTATCAAATGACAATATAGAATTGTCAAGAAAAGAATAGTAACATTTTAGTGTTGTGTCTTTGAGAGATCGAGGGAATAATTTAGCCATCAAAACATCGTGATGAAAGAATTTTTTACACATCATGTTGAAAGATGACATGTGTGTCTAAGGGTCTCCTTTACCACCATACTTCTCAAACTTGGGAATTTACATCCCTTGAGGGAAGGGAGTTTTCAAAATTGTTATTGAAAAAGGACTAGTCAGAAGAAAGGTTATACAATAGGCTAGGGAGAGGCTTGGGACAGGCTCACCAGTTGGTTCTACATTTGACCCATATTTTGCAGCAAAGCATTCAAAACAGGATCAGATGAAGACATAGGACCGGTGGAGCCACCACTAGAGCCACCACCAAGACCATTTCCAAAGCCACCATCGAAGCCACCACTAGGGCCACCACCATAGCCACCATCATGACCACTACCGGAGCCATTGTCGAAGCCACTACTAGAGCCACCAAACATGCCAAGACTACTAGCCCCCATTCTGCTATAAATCCCACTGCCAAGAATAGAGCTACCCCTAAGAGGAAGAACATTGCATCCAAGGGGTATTTTTCTTGCCTTGACAGTAGGAGGCAAATCAAGATGGAGATGGAAGGGCACATTTCAGCCAAGCAAGCCGATGTCATAGGCATCAAGACACCAATTTTCCTTTCATAAGCATCAAGCACCTAGCCTCAGGTAATACTTAACCTAGGGTTGTAAGAAGGGATGTATGCTTCCATTAAATGAGTAAGGCCATGAAGAAATTCTATGCATTTTTTATCTTTTTCTAGCATATATCTAATCTCATTAACAACCCTAATGAGCCTATTCATGCTTTGATCTCTCCCTAAGTGATTCACGAGATCCAAAAGCCTCTTATCTAGAGCCATGAGGTGCTCTGCAGGAAAAGGGGCAGCTTCATTCTCATCCAAAGGCACGACTGAAGGGGAGGTAGGAGGAGTAGGGGCACGAGTGATTTCATCAAAGAAACTCATCTCAACCACCAATAACATCTCCTAGGAGGAAAGATCCAAAGTGACCCTCGTAAAGTCCATTCCTAAGTAACAATGTCGTGTGCTTCTAACAACATATCTAGAAGTTGTAGACTGAGTTGTGAAGCTAATAAAGTGTCACAACGCACAAGACCATAGCTTACGTAGACACAAGAGAAAGAACCTCAACACAAATAAATAGATGTTACAAGCTTCACATCGAGTTCACCAAAATGTAGAGGAGGGGAACCAACTGCTCAAGACCCCAGGTCATGGGAGGGTCTAGAATGATCAGCTACCTTGATCTACCTCATGCTAAGGATTGTTCAAGGTAAGTTTGATTTTTTAAGAGGGTGAAAAGGAAGGGCAATTGATCTGCCACTATCCTTCTATCAGCTCAAGAGGTTTAGGGAATCAGGTGAGCGAATTCCCAAGTTTGGATTGTAGCCTAGGAAACTCTCTGCTAGAGGACTCCAACATAGAAGACGGACGACAACGCAACATGCTGGTGTCTTGATCAAGCTTTGGAATCCACACGGATAAAAAATATGAAAGACAATCAAGACTAATAGAAAAATCATTATCTACCTCATAAGCGGAGTTTTATATGATAACAAAAAACATGAAAGAAGTAAACTACTAAAATGATAAGGATAATACTTTAACTTAAGAGATATGAGTTGATGAAACAAAAGGTGGTAAAAACGCAACTCATGGTTAGTCCAGCCTCTCGCAAGCTCCACAAAATCACAAAACCTACACACAAGAGAACATGGAAAAGTTGGGGCTATTTCAAGGCTTGCTATAGTCAGACCCTTGTTTCGGTGTTCCCACCTCCATGAATAGCCAGAATAGCCACGATATAAAAGATGCGATAAAAAAATTATGGAAAGCAAGCAGTGCCATGCAATGCTAACAATAATATGCTATGTAAATTAAATTATAATACTAAATTGAATGGATATCACCTCCCCAATAAGATGCCCTCAAGCACGTGAAGGGAGATGTGAGCTCACAAGCTTGTAGATGCTATCGTTGCCACAAAAACGTGAGGGGAAAAACTAGCAGAGTATCAGCTTGGAGATTCAACAATGGAGAATGTTGTGAAAATGGACTGTGTAACAACAAGTATGATCAAGAAACGTGTAGAATTGTGAAGAAGATCAAATGAATGAAGAATATTTTTTCAGCATGAATAGAAGCCTAAAAGAGTCGTTCGAAGTCAGTCAAGGGCGTAGGGCATTATGCTTCATCGCCAATGGAGAAGAATAGATTCTAGAGGAGGGAATCCTGCTAGGATGGCAACGCACCGCGCAAACTTCTATGCACCACGCTAGCATCCTTGAAAAAAATTCCCCCACGGATACTACAGACAATCGCCAAGTGGGTGGAAGCGGAATGGATGAAGTGGAAAAGCATCATTGGGTTTTATTTTTCTAAGGTAAGAGGGTGTAAGTGAGGAATTTATGAGGGGTGCAAATTCACCCCATTACAATTATACTAAAGATGTAATATAATTCCAACAGTCCCCATCTTATTACATCAATCTAAACCAAGGATGGAATGCTACATGGACTGAAATTAGCAACCCATATAAAAACATTTTGAAGCACATTTACCAAATCTCTTTACTTGTCCAAGACAGATTGAATTGAACCCCATCAACTAATATATCCTAATTGTTAAACCTTCAAATATTTTGTACCACGTGAGGGAACAATATCCCATCCTCCATGCAAAATTCTAGAATAACTCTTCTTTGAGAGTCCATCACTCCTTTGAGTGTGTCAAAATCTCTCCTCTTACAGATGAGAGAATGTAACTCTCCTATAAGAGTCCACTTTCCTTTGAAAGTTTTAATATCCTTCAATTTTATGAGAACCAAATCCATCCTCTAGCGCATGAAATAATCTTAGCCAATGTAGATACAATAATCCTACTCTATTTTGGATATTACACTATTCAAAAGTTCTACCAGGAAATTTCAAGTTGTCTTGCTCCATGAAGAGACAAAAAAGAAACTAGTGCTTCTAATACAAAGTATCATCTCTAAGTGAGAAGATATCTTGAGATGATGAAAATCCTCCAACCTTTGATGCCTCCAGCCTCCAATGTATAGTGATTAATTCATAAAAAATACATTCCTCCTCACTAGCATGGTAGGAAGAGTCTCCCTTATATTACAAAACCACAATCTTCTATCTCACTTTCAATTGTATTGAGAGATTTCTTTGTCTTTAACTTCCCATTAATGAGATCCTTGGCACATTGAATGGAATTTATTTGAACATGTCCATTTTTTTGGAAATAGTAGTATTTGAGATATTTATCTTCCCTATTGAAAAGTTAGACTTCTTGACAAGAAAATAAATTTCCTCAATAGTTGAATGATTTTGATTGACTCTAATTTCTTCATCAATCAAAGAAGAAATCACAATTTCCAAACTAGGATTAATTTTGTTCAATGTAAAAACAACATGATCAAAACTTGAAGGAATAGTACTCAATATAATTTCTTAAGCATCATCGTCTTCAATCTTATAATTTATACCAACAAGTTGATTTAGAAGAGATTGAAATATAGTAATGTGTTGAACAATACATTCCTTTTTATTCATCTTTATGCTAAATAATTTATATTTAATTAATATCTTAACATTATAAGATTGATATCCAAGTAATTTACTAATACCTTCCCTAACTTGTTTTGATGTTTTTGAAAGATCAATGTGATCAAGTAAGCATATGATAATCTAAGACCAATAAACATTGTTTCTTTTTTATCTTTAACTATCCATTTTGTTACTTCATTTTCATCCTATGACCTTTTTATGTTTCCAATTATAATATCCTATAAGTATTGTTTAATTATAAGCAACTACATCTTTATTTTCCTTGTATGGAAATCACTCCCTTCAAATTTAGCAATAATAAGTGATTTTCATTTAAATAAAAACAACTTTATCAATCCAAAGAATTTGATTTTAACTTTGACAAAACATTATACTTATTTATCCTAGTTTATATACATATGTGTACATACATACATACATATGTATATATAAATATACATATATACACATACACATACACATACACATACACATACACATACACATACACATATGCATACACATATATAGAAGTGCAAGAAGTTGGGTCCACTTTTTGACCAAAAAGTGGAAGTGTTTTTCATAAAAATTAAAGTCTATCATAGTTGGAGTAAAACTTTGAAGCACTTACACATAAAATCTTAAGAAATATCAATAATATGAGATAAAGTATTTTGAGTCTAGTTTTCAAATATGTAATTTATTGTAATACCTGCATGATACAAGTTAATTTTGTATACCTGATGTACAAAAAATATATTTTTTAAGTCACATTTTAGGGCCATAACAAGCACATATATGAAAAACATAATTTGACCTAAATAAAAGTATTTTTCTAATTCCTTTTGGGGTAATATGTGTATTATAGTGAAGTTTGATGAGGAATATTTTTATTAAAAAAAATCAAAATATTTTATTTTTAATTATTTTTTTATTGGCCCTAATTTATGTATTTTAAAAACTCCCCATGTATGAAAAAACATAATTTTAGCTAAAATAATCATTATATATATTTTTCATTGTGTAAATAATGATGTCTAGATTGATGACATATAATTTAAATAAAAAACTTTAAAAAAATAAATTTTATTAAAAACTTATAATACCCAACATTTCAAGTTTTTGGATCACTTTCCTCAAAAATTATTTAATAAATAGAAAATATGTTCAATCATTACAAAAATTACATATTTGAAAACTAGATATCATTATCTATAATGGATTTTGATTTTGTCAAAAGAAGATTAAAAAAAGATCATCAACCATATTACTAAAGTCAAATTTTCTCTTGTTTTCATGTCATTGTACTTGTAGGTCCAATATTGAGGGTTGAGTTTCCAAGCCTCAAACAAAAGAAAAATCACATGTTTCAAATTTTAAATTTTATGAAATGCATACCCACTCCAAAAAATATACCCATTTTAAAAAAGTGTGTGAATATGATGTAAATAGAAACAAGTACTCGCTTTAAAATTGGTGCCTATTTCATTTTAAAATGCATACCCATTTTAAAATAGGTAACCATTTTAAGAATAATATATATATATATGGTAAATAAGATGAATCCTTCAAATTTAATTAATATACTTTTATCTTCTTAAAAAATTTAACCATTTATGTCTCCTTACAATTCTATGTATAGATTTTACATTAATTCAACCTTGATCTTCATCAAGTTAAAGTATTTGTGCTTCACGATACCAAATTGATGCTCTCTTTTCAGCATGGAACTTCTCATTAAATGCTAGCAGCATTATAAAAAGAAATCTAGGTTTTGTTCTCCTCTTCATTATCTTTTTAAAACATCTCAACTTTTTAAATTTTGTTATAAAATAAGAAAGATATCATGTTTTAAATCCTCTAACATGATTTTGAACACCCAATAGAAGGCTCTAAATACCCAACAATGAGTTTAAATTCCCAAACAATATTTTGAACAACTCAACGCCAATTTGGAATGCCCAAGCATGGATTTTAGTATCCGATTGATAATTTTCATATCCATCAAAAGAGTCGTATGCCCAACATAACAACAAAATGACTATGTAAATGGTTACAACACCTAATAATATCAATGAAGATTTGAGAAGACTTGAATCTAGTCTCAAATGCAAATCCTCTTCATATATCAATTAATAAACACAAATCTAGAAATGACATTATTATTCTAATTAAAATATGCATAAACACAAATATGACATTTTCTTTGGTACCATATTAAAATTACAAATACAAATATTAAAAATCTAAATTACATAAAGTAATAAAGTAATAAAAATGATATTAATTTATCTGTTACATTATTTACACTATATTCCATTGACTTATAAATCATTTCCCATAAATAACTTCAAGGTTGACAACTAAATGCATACTAACAATAATATATAAATACTAACATTCTAACTTATTTATTTATTAACTATTATCTAGTCTAATATTTACTTATTATAATAAATAAATAATATAATTCTAACATAATTATTAATTTATTTAAAATTACTAAATATAATTTAATATTAGGATTATTTACATGTGATAAATCTTCTTGGTAATTTTTTTATGGGTGCAAACAAAATGTTCTAAATGGGATTGATTTTAAAGGTGGTGAAAAATTTGGGACAATAATTGGCTCTTATTGGGGATCATATTCTCTAGAGGAATACAGAGAACTCTAGAACCTCTAGCACAATGGTCTAGTGCATTATCTATTTTTTTCTTTTTCATATTCAATTTTTTTTTTTTTAAATCAATTTAGTCAATATTCTCTATCATAAGGTCCCCTATTTTGGAGACACCCATTAATCAACCCAATAGTGAATACATGGCCCTATGAAGTGCAATATAAGTGAGGAGTGAGTAATATGCATTGTCTAAGATATTTTTTTGAGATGGCATAAATAATGTATTTTTTTATCAATATATTTTAATTTTAATATTTCTTTAAAATACTTTAAGAAATGATTCTTTAATTTATGAGAAATCTATAGCTTAACATTGAGGATTAAGAAATTCCTTATACATTATGGAAATCAATAGTTTGCATACTTTTAACAACTACTTCTTACCTAACATCTTAATCAATAACTATAACTATATTCCCTACTCTAGTATCCACTCTTTTAATCAAAATATCAATATATGACTTCACTTAATATTATCCTTCCCATGTAGAAAAGATGTATTTTCCTCATTCTTTAATTATCTCTATTCTTAATAACCAAATAATCAAGTTTTTTTCTTCAAGCTAACATTTATTTAAAGCCTCCCATATCTTTGCATCTAAATGGTCTTCAAGAGTATCTATATTAGTACATATACTACACTCCAACATCATTGGATCTTGTGGAATAATGCTTAATTTTGATCTTAGACCATGGAGACCTATTTCTAGGAATATTTCCCCTTTTAGATCTACAATGCAAAATAGTGCTTAAATAAGAGTAGATTTTCCACTTCTTGGAGATCATAAAGGTATATTGTCCCTTAAAGTAATTTGACCTTAATCTATCTATGATGACTAGTTCCTTATTAGAAAGACATGAATAATATAGTATTCCCTCCACTAAAATAATTTTTTCCTCCATATTATAAAAGTTCCAAATCATCCAATATCATAAAGAGTTAAGATTCCACCCATATATTATTCCTAAGCCTATAATTCCTACATTGATTACACCTCATGGTATACTAGCCATAAATACCATGGAAACAAAAAAATTGATAAAATATCCAACCTATAAAACAATCACTCCATGGATGAAACACTATGATCACTAGGTTAAGAAAATGCATATAATAAATATAAAATATTTCTCACAAATTGATCTTATGAAAAAAAATTATTGTTATTTCCCAAGAGATGGACTCAATAAAATTTTGTAGATTTGGAGCTTAAATAGGCCAACCAACCATGAAAAATTATTGGCTATAATTCTAATATATTTGACACCATATGAAAATTTCAACATTAAAATAAACAAAATAAATATATTTAAAACAACCTAATTTAAAATATGTGCACTTGGTTGAATCAAATAATAGCATCATGATGCAAAATATGCACCTAAATTATAAGGGAGTTATAATTGGTGATATATTTATAAGGTTGTTTGGGTTTGCCCATGCCATCCAATAATCACTACCTATTTGGAATAAATGAGAATGTAAAAATAAAATCACCCTTTGTAACAATCTATAGCAATCCCTTCAAATTTGATCATAGATACAAATTTTTGAATACATATACATATAATGTATTATCTAATATTATGTTGGATAAATGCTATAATTTGTTTTATTTTGGATTGAGTAGTGAGATAAAATAAAAATATTCATAATAATTTCACAAGGAATTCCATTTCTATGCTACAAGTGGAATTTATAAGGCCTAGCAACTATTATTCATAATGGATATGACAAGAACTACTCTCCAATTAAAAAATTAGAAAATAAAAAATCTTAACATGAAATTGAAAAAGATTATCAAGAACATCTTCTTTCCTATTCTATATCCATATGGTCACCACTATATATTTATTGGCATAAACCACCAAAAAAATCTTATGATGAGTTCATAGAAATTTTAGATTACCTCATATACATAACCCACCTAACAATTATTATTCACTAAACTTGGTCATGGTTAGAGTGATGTATTTGAAGGCCATAGAAGTGGAATTATCAATGAAAAAATATATAATGAGGGATATTGAAAGAATATATGAAAAATGATTGTCAAATGTGTTAATTGTATCCTATAGAATTACATTTTTCTTAGTCTTCATAACAAGTGGGTGTCACAATTTCTTATTGTAATAAGATATATCCTCTGAATATTTTATTTATGTTTCTACTACCACATGAAACTCTACCAATACCACATGTTTTATGAGTTCTTAGTATCAAGTATAATGAACAAACTATTGCTACTCTTCTTGTGTGCATGGGTCAACAAATCTAATATACTACTAGTAAGATTTGTGGCTTCTACTATCTTTGGGAAAATTTATATCAAACCCATATTTAACATGTTTTCATGCCTAAAACCATCAAATTATTTATAGTTTCCTATATTTTATGAGACCTAATCTAGATTAAGGAACATCTAATTTTGTCTATAGAAAGAAATCCATAATTAAAGTGTGATATTTAGAACAATCATATCTTCTCCTATAGTTAAGTAGCCAAAATAGGACATAAATTTAGTTGCATCTCATCCAAATGCTAAGATGAATACACAATATGATGAAATATAGGTCTGGATAGAATTATAGAGGATAATTAAAAGTGTTTGAAAGAGGAAGATCCTCCACCTTAACTTATGAGGAGGTCCACTTGGTAGAAAAGGAAACTAGAGAGATATATCTTAGTTTATTTTAGATGCATTTTTCTTTGATTTCTAATATAAATTAACCTTAAATATGAAAGAGGCAATATAGATGTAGGATAGTGATTACCAAATATCTAATATGTTTGAGGAGATTAATGTGTTAAAAAAATTAGAATTGAGACTCTGTTTAGTTTTCAAAGGAAAGCCTATTGGATGTAAATGGCTTTCCAATAAGAAGTTCAATTCAAATGATGTTGTTGAGAAATTGGTTGTGTAATAATTATCCTAGATTGAGGGGATATGCTTTGATCACATTTTTTCTATTTTATTTAGGTTTATTTTTCTTGATTCCAGTATTTTTTCTTTAACTCTCTCCTTTAATTTGTCTTTGACTCCAGAAAACTAAATATCAAAGAACTATTTTCCCAATATCTTTTCAAAATATTTTACACAATTAATTCTTGCTTTCACTTCTTCTAGCCTAAGAAAGGATTCACTATTTATCTCTTCTTTGGAAACTCATGTCTTCTTTCGAGTGTGGAGTGACTCTTGGTCTAAGTGGTTCATTTTCTCATAATGTCTCTTCAACTTAGTGGATATGTCCTTTGAAAAATCTTTATTTTTAATAGGTTAATTTTTTACTAATATTTAAATTATTCCCCCCCTATCATTATCTAGTTGGTCTTGTTCCAACATTTCATAGGTTTCCATGGAAAAATCAAAATTTTATTGATATTTATTATCATTTCCTCATCTCTTTTATCATCTTTTTCAAATTTTACCTTTTTAAATTTGTCCCTTCTTTGTATCCCATCATATGTGTTTCTTGTATTATTCTAATGGTTATTGTAGGTTTAGTCTACTTATTATGGAAATTGGGGTCACTAAATCCTCAAACCCATTATTTACTATGAGCCTAAGTTGAGACCAATTAGAATCTTCATTAGCAAGTAGCTCTTGGTTTCTCCATCTATATTATGAACACTACTACCTTTAAGTCTCTCATCTTCAACTATATTTATAGTGTCTTCCATCAAATATTTTAAGTCATCCATACTTGTTAATGCCTCTTATTTTTTAATTAGGCCTCACCATTTTGGTCAAATTTTCTTTTGTGATTAAAAATAAGATTATCAAACACTATAAATGATGTATATTATTGAGTTCCATGTTCATTGAGCATCCACCTACCTCTTATTCAACTACAACCCTCTTGTTTTACTCTCTCAAGATGTCATTCACATCTTCTCTATCTTTTTTGATGTCTTTCCTCTCTTTTATGGTTTTTTATCTCTTATTTATGCTTATCTTTTATTTTCAACCATGATCATCTTATAGTTTTCTTCAATCCCATATTGATATCAACAAAAAAATTCTCTTTATTTCTTACTATTTTTATAACTTTTTTAGTTGATTCTTATCCATCCTTATTTCTTTTTTATTCATCCCACATATCATAATAGATTTTTCTTCGATATCATGTCATTTTTTATCTCTTCAATTCCATTGTTGTTCCCTAGGTTCCTAACTCCTCACCAAGGGTTAGAACTTATTATCTTCGACCACACACCATAAGTATTTCAATATATAATTAATTCTCCCTTCTCTACAAGTATTCTTTACCATAATTTTTTTATTTCTATAATTTTCTCCTTACACACCTACAAATTAAGATCCTAACAATAGAACAAAATTTTGAAAGTAAATTAAATTCCCAAGATTTGGATTATTTATGTTAGAAAATTTAATCCCAAAATGATGCAACGAGAAGTAAAATAGAATATTATAGTACATAAACATATAAATGAAATAAATATCAAACATGCATCCACATATCATAAGATTACTCCATATTTATAATATATTATATAATTCCATTTACAATGTGCATACATATTGCAAACATAAATATAAACATCACGGATTCTTGGATACTATCTATTACATTCAATGAAATACTATTATGCTTTCTACTAGTCTACTTCTCTTTCTCTACTCTCTCTCCTCATCTTGAAACATATTTGGTTACTAATATAGCCTCTAGAAAAGTAGATATGTGTACTTTTGTATTGATGTATTTTCATCCTTTAAAAAGGTACCACATACTATCAAATGTTGGGCCAAAATATCCTTTCGGTGAATATAACTTAGTATGTTCTACTTTTGATTTAGTCACAAGTGTATGCGCAATTCCAATCATCATGGTGTAGTATTATTAGAAAATGAGATATACTAGATCCTTATATAAATTCCATGATCAACACATGTCATGCTATCTCCAAAGAAGATTATGTCATATACCTATGCACTTAGCTTTACATAGTTCACCACAAACTAATGTATAAATTGTAGCAACAAAGACATATCAAATTCTAAAAAATATATTTACATAGAATAATTTTATGTTCATTTATAGATATGTCAAAGTCGGTTAGCTCTCATAACAAATCAAATGATTCACCAGGTAGCAACTCTATAGAAGTCAAGGTGTGTTCACACTTGTTATTTAGACAATGTAGTCAAGACTATTGTTTTACAAGGAGTGGTGACTAATCTAAGAGGATCTATCAATAGTGGTTCCTGAGTGATCCCATAATAGTGTGTCTCACCTTTTGATCTAAGTGGGATACTCAAAATATAAAAAAATATGCATTTTCAAATTGTATCAATTATAGGAAACAAGTGGTCAAGAATTTAAGGATGATGTAAACTAATGAGTTGTATTTTCTATGGAGGATAAAGATATAAATTTATTTTAAATAAATAATTATTCTATCATTTTTTTCCTATCATTTTTCATTAAGTGATATTATTCCATAGTACATAAATTTCACTATAAAAAAAAAATTATGATTTGTTGCAATTATATCAACTCCAATGTCTAGTGACCGATTAAGTATGGGATTTTGTACTCCCGGGGACAAGAATTTTGATGCTCATCTTCTTGTTCCAGCCATGTATTAACTCTGTTATTTGTAATATAAGTATCTTTACAGTGGCCTTGTCATTTTTATTTAAGAAAAACTTCAATGTCTAGTGCATGGATTTTTTTGGTAATTTTTTATAACAAATTTTTCTTAGTATATATGTCAGTTTTTTCCTTTAAACAAGAACATTTATGTGAAGTGCAATGTATTTTTTGAGATTTTCTAACAATGTTTGTTATTTTCCCCCATGTCTCAAATATAGTTCATTATTTTTTGTAATGGACCTACATTCATTATAAAATCAAAAATATAATATTAAATAAAACATAATACAAACTATAATTATTTTAAGATAATACTAAGGGTTACATACATATAAAATGGTATTTCCAAATGAATTCATTTGATCCCCAAAAGGTGTAGAAAAATTTCTTTTTATCATCATTTTGATAAATACAGAGGAGACCCTATCGAGAGTTCAATTTAATCTTAAAGGGTTCCATCGAAGAGGGTTTGGTTGAATGAGGTTAAATCTAACCCCATTTAGTCAAATCTCAAACCTCCTTCAATCAAAACTCCATAGATGGAGCCCCTCTAGGCTTAAATTATTAGTTTTTTCTATTAAAAATTTGATTTGGGGCAAAAATTAGGATGCCTCATGAGTGGGACACTATTATGGGATTATCCTCCTATAGTAATGTTAAGAGTATTTTCATCGATTTTGATAACTACTTCTTTAGATTTAGGTACTAAAGAGCACCTTCTAGATACTTTAAATAATAATAGGATCACTCATCCATGTTTAAAGTATGAAATATACACACACACCAAGAGTGTTATTGAGTACTTTGCACAAGATCAAATTTAATGATAACCATACTTCCATCAAGCCTGTTATGGTATATATTGTTGACACCTAATTTTTGTCTCATTTTCACCCTCTTCTACTCTAATGGTCTAAATTTTTTCCTTTTATTTCCCATTGTTGATAACCAATTTGAGAAGCTTCTATATGGGTCATCATTTGTATAGTGTCTATTAATGATATGTATTTCCCCCCTTCCCATTTAATTAAAATACTTAATTTGAAAAATATAAATATGGCTAAGTAATAATGAGGGTGTCGACACTTTGTTTGGTTCTTGGTGTGTCTAAAAGCACCAATGGAGGAAAGAAGAAGTGATGAGAAAGGTTAGGAACCTAATAAAAATGAAGATAAAAGGGAAGACGGTTATTGACGACTCCTCATGAATTGGGAACCTTAGGAATCATTGATGGGTTCCTGGTTCCCACTCATTCCTTAACACATGAGAATATAAGGCAAAATTCATGCAACAAGTATAAACCTTGATCCTTGATAAGGTAATGAAGATTCACTTGGAAAAATTGTTCAACCCCCGATAAAAAAAGTAAACACAAGTGACATATGGAAAAGGTATGCATCAAGCTTGAGGCCCAACACCCAACAAAATGTAGTAGAGGTTGAATTTTTTAATGCCTTCTTTTAGGCACATGATGAGCTTGAATCCCAATAAGGAAATGAAGTGGTATGAGGTATGTGTTAGGCCCAAGGTTCAATGCATTTTTGAGGGCTAAGTGTTTGGTGGGGGTCACAAAATTTTAATGTTTCTCTCTTTGGTGCATGCTAGGCATTGATCCCAACCCCCAACTAATTTGAAATCAATAATAAAGGGAAATGCAGAGGAAGTGAAGCCAGATACCATATGAGAGAGCTACAATAAACCCTAACATGTGTCATCTTCTAAACCTACCTCCTCTATAGTGTCATTAATGACTAGAAGTAATGTTTTTAGATAGGAAATGGACACATATACTCCACATGTACTTTCAATACAAGATTGGACATGTTCTTAGATACAAAAACTATTGTAAACTCTAATAGAAGACATAGCCATCACTTTCAGTTGTAGGAAATCACAAATTTTTAGGGGCTCATGCAAGCCTACACTTTTCCCATTCTATGTGACTTGTTGAATGTTCTATGTAGATTATGTTTCATTTTTTAAATAGGATAATATTTTTGGTCTAAAGGAGCATAGTAGAGAGAAGAAATTACATGACAGAACTAGAGGGTTCATAGTTTCTATTTTTGGATATAGCTATTTTTGCATTGTAATAATCTAGGTTCATCCTAAATTTGTAATAAAAAATTTTCCCTTTGAAGATTTATTGAGTAATGGTAGATTAAACCTTGAATGAGTGCCTCCATGTACTTTGTGTCCATTTCTTGATGTCTTTATGATTAGTTAAACAACCAGACAAATGCAAAATTCTTGTAAATATTTTGCAAGATATTTTCTTAAAATAATAAACGAAGTGTATGGGTATGTTCATGAATTACTAATTATACTCATTTAATATTTTTCAACTATACGTGATTTTTTGAATGTGTGTGTAGAGCCCAACTTTCTTGTGCATTCTAGAAGACCTATTCTTTTGTGTTGTGTTGATTAATGCATCACCATAGTTCTAGTTGTTACATGTTTTGTTAGAATATAGAGACCTTGTTTCCCAGCTAGATAAAGGCACCATTCTATTACTGGATTTATCTCCCCATCATCCTCAACACACTCAAAATCAATCAACTCAAACATATTTTAGTTTTCTTTAGTTTAGTGTGTTCTAATAACATGCTTAAATGTATATAACACTTAAGGTATTATCAAAAAATGCATTTTCAGACACTCATATGACAGATCATATTATAAGAAGGCGTTTAACCTTGAGTCTTCCAAACTAGCATACATGAACAAAGTGACAACCAAAATTAGGGTGCACTATGCAATGGGTATGGTTTGTGTCAAAGTGAATGTTGTGTTATTATATTAAAATCTATTACAATACCTTAGTGAAACCCCCCTTGGTCTTGCAAGGCTAGAAGTAAAGGAAATTATACCCACCTCAATCATTCGTCCTTAGTTTTCCAACCTTAAGACAATTTTGGTAATCTTCTTATGGTTGACACCCTTAGAACTTGGGATATTACCAAGCCTTAGGGATTTATGGTCTACAACTTAAATCACCAAAAAATAGAATCATTTACGAGGGTGCTTAAGTACTTTTTTTTTAATCATGAAAGCCTCTACAAATTAAAACAAGGAAGTTTTCTTGTTCAATATTTGATGTATTAGCTATTGGAAAAGATTTATCTCTTCCAAGTGAAGAGTGGTGACTTTATTTTAGTCAACCCAAAATTAATAATCAGATTAAAATATTTTGTGATGGAGAGAAGAAGGAAACTCAAATACCAGCAAGGATAAAATGAAGCTTCCACTAGTGCACAAAGGCATCCATCATGGGAAGCTCATAGTAATAGTAAGTCATTTAGACCTACCTATCCAATCTCAAAATTTAGTTATGCAAGTATAAATAATTTATGTATGGATTTTAAAAATAAAAACATGTACAATTATGAGGATTCAAGTAGCAACATAATCATGAAACATAAACAAATTTCTAGGGCTAATTATGAAGAAAGAAATGATATGATTTTTGGTAGAAGTGACAAGGATAGATATTGTATTGTAGATCCTATTTACCACTCTTACCCTTCTCCTAGCATTTCATATGATGATAATGATGAAATAAATGAATTTCTATATCAACTCAAAGAGGAGGCACATAGACAAATAGAAATTGTTGAGCAAAAAGAGGTTGAATTAAAAAGAAAAAATATGATTCTTGATAGGATAAATATGGGTAAACATTGTAATAGATAAAATTTTGGCATGAGTTATCTATGTGAAGAAACATATGATAGTGGCCAATACCCCCATCCTCATAATAGGTCACACAATGAAGAAGTTGAACATAAGATGATGTTGTATCACCTTATGCAAGAACAATAGAAATTTCTTACAAATATTAGGTTGGGATAAGCTCAACTTGCGGAACTTAACAATCCAAATACCCATTCAGTGAGTAGAGAGGAAGATATTATTTATGAGGAGAAATTTTCTCAATACTATGAATATGAGGATGATCAATATAGTGCATTACGATATAGCTCCATGGATGGAGAAGATGAATACATTGATTATGATGCAATCTATCTAGGTTTTCAAGAAATGCATAGTTCAGATGAAGAACAATATGAGATGCTTTCTCACAACACATAACATCCCAAGGAACTCACCCAACCATCCCTACAGTCCAAGATACCATGTGAAGATTTATTTGAGGCATCACAATCCAATTTCCTTCCTGCTACTACAAAATATCAGGTTAGTCAATTCATTATTCACTTGGATACTATTTACAAATATCTAGAAATGTCTTCTAGGTTAATTATGAAATGAATTCATGACAACCAATGTCTACAACCATATGCCTAAATTTGATGGGTATGATATTAGTGAAGGGGACACACATGTTGGTGCATTTTTTCAAAATTTATGAAAAAAAAAGAATTTGAAGAAGAAGACATGTGGATGAGATTATTTGTTAGGTCACTAGATGGAAATACAAAGAGTTGGTATGTTGGTTTCCATAAGCATTATTTTTCTTTTTGGAATCATCTTGTGGATGTATTTGAAGAAGAATTTTCTTTGCACTTGGACCTTGCTACTCTTATTGAAGAATTGGAAAACATTAGGTGGCAAGATGGAGAGTCCATTATGGAGTTCAGTCATATTTTTCCATTACTCTTTTCAATATTATAAGTGATCTTTGACTTCACGCACACTCTTGTATTGATATGTTACTTGAATCTTATGAAGATGATTTGAGTTCAATATAGGAAGAGTTTAATTTGGTTAACATGTACCAGGCATGCATGCGCCTTTATTTCATTGATGATTTGAGAAGGGACATGGTTACAAAATAATTATTGTCAAGAAAAAATGTTGTTGGTAGTGAACTTTATATTATAAAAAAATTACATGGAGATGGCATCAAGTAAAAGCATTGCATCAAATGACAATTGTGTTTCTACCAAAAACACATGAAGTTATAGGTGCACTATGTGGCAATAGTATGAATGCAAACGAGAAAGTTAAAGTGTGACAATTTTTTCGTTTTCTTTTGATGTTCTTCCTTTTTTATTGATCCAAATGGTTTTGAAGCTCACACTCGTTGTAAATGAGGAGAAGGATTGTGGAGGTGTGTGTGATTCAATTGATCCTAGCCATGAGGATTTTGAAGTAGGAAATATTTTCAAGCTTGGTTTTGTCCTATTTTCTCTTTTGAGGTAGATTGAATTAAGGATATGTTTTTGAGATCATTGGTCAAGCATATAGATTTTGAATTTATATGTCCTCAGATGAATCAAATTGTTGACTTGAATGAAGAAAAAATTATCAATGTTTTATTTGTAACCATTATTTGCAACAAATTTCCAAGAGAAGAATGAAATAGCGAGATAAATTGAAGAATTTATTTCTTCACCCAAAGTGTCTTATGATTCAAATGATTGTATTGATGAAAAATGCATCAACATAGATAAAATGAGGTATGTTGGTTACATGTTGTCTTAGAGATGAGAAAAACTAAGTATGAGGTTTTCCTTCATGATGAAGTTTTAATCTCTCATATTGTGAATAATATTGTGCTAAATTTTGAGTGTTTCAATTGAGCCAATCATATATCTTGAAATTGTGTTGAGCATAAATAAGTTCTCCAATTTTAGGGTCAACTTTCTTCTCAAGTTTATTTTATGCCAAAGCTTCAGATTTTTTAGTTTGATTTACTAGAAGATGAGTTTCCTTCTACAAGTCAACATGATGAGGATGCATATATTTCTTTGCATTGTGAATTGGAGGCATTCTCTTTCTACCTTAATTCACTCATGGGGATCGAAGGATATGGAAGCAATATAATAATGTGTGAGACAGGCTCACTTCCTCCCATGAGTGTCATTTCTTTTGAGGCTGACCTATTTCAAAAAAAATCCCCTACCTCTATATGATAGGTCTGGTTGTTGGAGTATGGTGAGAGGTGAATCAGTGTCTAAACCTTTTTAAACTTTGACCAAGACTTTTAATTTTGATATCCTTTCTATTGATAACAGAGCAGAGTAATCACTTTGAGAGCATTCATAAAAAGGGGTAAATAAAGATATGACAACATTAACTCAGTCCATTAGACAACTTATGCTAATATGATTTGAGTGAGATATCTTTCACTTGCCAAAACAATTGTGACTAACATTGTTTAAGAATCAAATCATGATGACAATACAGGTGCAACTCATAAGACTGTATAAATGATGACCAACATTATAGAATCACTTCTTAACCAACTGAGTTCAATGCAGCTTTATAAGACACTGCAATCTATTGTGCAACAAAATGACACAAGATAGGTATAGAGACAACAAAAAACTTTAGCACATTATAACAATTCTTGAGCTATGAATCAAATGAATACTTTTATGCTTTCTTTTGAATCAAAATTTTCAACAATGATAGAACATTTGTGCAAAGACATTTTGGTATAAAACTTTGCAGAGATGAAGGAACTAACATTCAAAATGTTTAGACTGATAAGAACAATCACTCACAAAATCATCACAGTCATGAATCATTATCACACCAAAACAATCAGACCATAAGACAAAATTTTCAGAGTGAAAAACCCTCTTGGGGTAGAAAAACCACTCCAAAAAATGATGCCTCACTGGCTTAACTTCAAAAACCACTGTATACAATGCCTTACTGGAAATTTTAGAGCACCCACTCTAGGAGCATCAACCCCTTACAAATTTAGGAACATCCATTCCAAGGAGCACCAACCCCTTCTTCAAAAATCAGAATAATAACTTATCAAAGGATCTCTCTATTTCAATTTAGCTCACATATTCCTCTCTTTATAATCTATTTAATATCCTGAAGATTCAACTTGAATCTTCAAAATACCAGACATATTAGATTTTCATTTTCTGCAGCATATTTTCAAGGTTTCATTTCAGATCTTTTTCATTCTTACTCTTTTCAAAATTGCTCAACCCACAACAGTAATTAATCATTGTTTTATATCTTTACAAATATGCACACATTATGTCAAGTTATTTCGCCAAAGGTATCAAATAAGAAAAAATCCAATGACTGTTTTGTTCTCAGAACACTAAATACAACAAAATCTGCACCAATAATATCATATGTTTCAAGAATACAAAAATACAATAACAATATGCACCAATGATAAATCATCTATATTTTTCGAAGAGATTTGAAAGAACAAAATACCCTTCTGGATTTGCTTACAAAAATCCTCATAATTAGTGACAGGTGGAAATTTTTTTTCACCAGAGCACCTTTTCCCTTCACATCAGATTTTATCATTCTGATCAAAACAAAATAACTATCACTACTAAGGCTTGACATGAATTGAAATTGTTTCCATATCATCATGAACCCAATAACAAAACAAACAACCCTTTTAGAATCCTGATAATGAGGAAAAATGTAACCGACTTCAAAGCATTCTATTCTAACATGAGATACTAACAATCCATTTACGCCCTTCCATATTCGATCAAAGAGAAATAACTTTCCCATTTAAAAATTTCTTCAAGCAAAGGAAAGAATACTTGATCATGAAGAATGAAACCGAAAAAAAGAGAGCATGATAACCTGTTTAGAAGCATCTACCAACCCAACAGGTAATCCCATTGAATCTCCTTCCTCCTTCATGCCCTTAACCAATGAAAAGCAACAGACTGAGCAATAAAGCAAAACATAGCTCATACAGTGAGCTTAACCTTCTGTCAGTTGAATTGCAGCAAGAAGAATCATCAAAGCAAGAGCAGTTACATTCTCTCCAAGGCGGTAGCTAGGGTTCCAAACTCTAGAAAAGTGAAACACCAAATGAAATTTCCCTAACAACCTTTCATTTCAATTCATTCGATGACTATTTCAAAGTTAATAATACACTGAGGTCCGATGAAACAAAAAACATAAAATTTATCAAACTGTCATAAGCTTGCAAGTCCACGGTCAAGGATATTCACAATGTCGACACCATAATCTCATTGATTATAACTTCCAACTTGTCGATGCCACATCACACAACCAGTGAAATAAAAAGAATAGTCGTTGCCAAAGATAATCTCCAAATGACTTTACTCAAAGTCAAAACAAAGTGACCGAAAGGAAAGAAAATCACCACAAATATATGCAAAAGGAAACCCGAAACAACCAATGAATCCAAGTCTATAAACAAAACATCATTGAAGCCGATAACTTAGTCACATCCATGTGACCTTTAATTAATCCAACCTTCTATGAGGAGAAATGAGACTGATATAACCAATAAATCTTCCTGAGCCTTTTATTTTAAAGGCTTTAATAAACATTTAATTATAAATGTGATGAAAGTAATAGAATATCCAAAGCCTCAATGAAATATGTGATGGAGATGTCAAGGTCTATAGACCTTTATTATTTTTATCACAAAGAGGTCATAGAGAACCACTTCAACTGATTAACCTGAAAACTGATCCAAAAGTTATGAAGGCATAGAAATATAATAATGCCCATATCACATGATCACAATGTGGCAGAAGACCTTTCAAAAAAAAGCTATCCAAAACCTTGCAACTATGTATGCTTTATGACACCATGTATGCCTATGAATCATATGTGTCTTGAAAACATCACATACTCTCTTAACAAATAGTCATATGTATAGTAGAGAGTTAATACTTGTAATCCATGCTTCAATGCAAACTTCTTGTAAACAGGTATGGTTTGTGCAAACATAATATGTGCCACTCATATATCATTTGATCTGTCAGCCCAAGTAAAGAATGCACAAATGTATAAACAAATGTATACCTGAAAAAGAATCTGCCAGTATATGTATGTCACTATGACTTGCAACCCTGTTGAATATACCTAAAACTGAATCATCAAGAACATGATCAACTTGAAGCATAAAGATCCCGGGACCTGTCAAGATACCGGGACCTGTCAAGATACCAATGTCATATATCTGAATCAAATGCATGCCCTGAAACAAATGACCACCATGTCAAATATCAATACCAACATGTAAAAACTAAAACTTGAAAGTGCATGCCATGAACCATGTGAATCACCATATGAACCAACTGTAATCATCATAACACCAACCAATGCAACTGCATATCAGGCAAGCTGAGAATGCATCCTATCAACATCTACCAAGCATATCATAACACTAACCAATGCAACTGCATATCAACCAATCTAAGAATGCAAAGAATAGAACCAATGATGTCATGAACCCCATAAAACAGTTTTGGCATCGAGGACAAGCTAACACATAAACAACTGAAAGCCAACACTGGTACCTATTATTTATGGTTTCATTGCAATCGTGATGTTGAAGGAGCAATTTTCCTTCATTGTTCAAGGAACATTTGCAAGTTGGTGCAAGCTAATAAGAAATTGAACTTGTTGCAACTGTGTGGAGGAAATAACTATGCATCAATGAAAATTTGTTCCTTCAATTGGGTTGTCTTTGATAGAGGAAAGTGGATGTATTATCTTGTCCATGGCTAGGTTCGATGAGTATATTCATGGGTTTGGCCTACAATATGAGTGGTAAGTCTTGTGCAGCCATTGTAGACATCCAAATTTGACCACTTCCATATGGTCATAATCCCATCATTTATTCGTCTAATCCTTCCATATTAATTAAATGACATATTTAATTAATATTATCCCCTTTCCCTAAGGTTCCCAAAAGTATTTAATTAAATAATTTATCCTTTACCATTTCCTCTCTAAATTAAATAAATCAATCAATTTATTTAATTTAGTCAATTATCCTCTTCAATTTTTAATTCATTTTTTCTCTCTCATTGTCCCATCCTCCATAACCCTTTCACTAATCTAGGCTAATTTAATTAATCCTTCATTAAGGTGTGCATATCCTTAATTAGGATTAATGTCACATCCTCCATATCTATCCACTTGCCTCTAATCATCATTAATTAGCCTAATCACCTGTTTGCACAATCCTAATCCTAATCACTTACCTTTTCTAGCATGTCCTTAAGTCAACCTTTTTTGGTATCTTACCTCTTTTGGGTTGACCTCTTCCCCATGTGAATTAAAAATTCACACTTATTCCCCCCATGCATTTATCTTCCCCATGACCTCTCAAGGGTCACATCGTACCCATAGGACAAGGACCCCTTTTAGGGGGAATCTTTTCTTACCCATTGGTTTCTTCCAAAAAGTGAATTAAAAAATCACTTTTATTCCTCCAATGTCTTCCTCATTCCCCATGGTGACAAGGGTAGACTTTCTAAAAGTCATCAATTGTCACTTTCAACCCCATATGGGGCCAAGGAATACCTTTTTAGGGAAATCCTCTCACATCCCAAGGTACTTACAAGTACCTTGGGTCCACATGGCCTTTTCCATGTCACCTTGTACCCTTGCCATCTCACCTTGTCCTTGGCCACTTCATTTGACACATGGCAAGATGTGAAGGCTTGTGAGTCCTCAACTCACCATAGCCCTCCATCTTGGACATGGTGGCTCAATTTTGACCGTTGAATCTTCTAGAGAATTCAAATTCTTCTATAAATACCCCCCTCTTCATTCATTAAAGGGGCTATACTTTTGGATCTAGATTTTAGAACTTGTTATTTCATGCATTCATGCTCTCAGGCCAAGCATCTTAGCCATTTATTGCAACATCTTAGCACTTGTATTTGTATCTTAGTATCCATTATTATATCCACCTACCTCCATTAATCCTTCAACCACCATCATTGCAAGTTTATCATCCAAGGAGCACACATTATAAACCATCAAAGGGCCAACCAAGGATCAACTCAACACAAGGTATAATCTGTTGTTTACTTTATCTTTATTTTGTGTGAGGTAACCTAGCCCAATCTTGAGGTGTTAGGTGTTATTTGCTTCTCTTCCATTCTACTTTGTTTTGTGTTTTTAAACTAACAGATTTCACCTGATCACATTTTTGGCACGCCGGATGGGACCCACTTCACGAGTCCACTACTTTCATGTTTGCTATTTTTTGAAATTTTATAGATTCTGGAACACAGAGGTGACCTTGCCCAGGAGGGGTGACCTTTCCCAAACAACCAAACTGTTTTGTTCCTATTTTTGTTGTTTTCTGGCTTCCGACTATTTGCAGGTTCACAGAATAGGCAATCTTGCCCAAGAGGGGTCACCTTTTCTAGGAGGGGCGACCTTGCCCAACCAACAAGATTGTTTTGTTCTTGTTGTTTTTGTTTTATGCTTTTGACTATTTGTAGGTTCGCAGAATAGGCGACCTTACCTAGGAGGGGTGACCTTGCCCAAACAAACAAACTGTTTTGTTCCTGTTTTTGTTGTTTTCTACCTTCTAACTGTTTGCAGGTTCACAGAACATGCGACCTTGCCCAGAAGGGGCGACCTTGCCCAAAAACATAGAATTTTGATTTTTGTTTTGTTGATGTTTTTTGTTGTTTTCTGACTTTTGACATTTTGCAGGTTCACAGAACAAGTGGCCACGCCCAAAACATAGAGGTGGCCACACCCGAAAAAAGAATTCGCTTGTCAAAGACAAAAAACAAAACTACTGACAAGTGTGTTGTAGGTGGAGAAACTTTGTTTAGTTAGTCTTGTGCTTTCGTTTTCTTTAAACTAGGAACATATGATTAATTAAAGGGTCAAAGAATATGATTGTTGTGTTTGAAAGTGGACTATTGATGTATCCAATCCCCTTGCGCCATTTGGCGATCTTGGGTGAAGATAAATCATAGTCCACTTAGTCCTTTTACCCTTTTTCATTTTATGAATGGGACCTACTTGGGGATTTCATCACCCCAAGGGATGATTCCAACCACGTGTATTAGTGGGGTATATAAAGGGAGGAGGCGAAAGCTATACCTCAATCTAGTCGCATTGTAATTTGTGGAGCATCGAAGCTAAGGTGATACCTAGATATACGTGAAGAGTTGGTTTGAGCTCCCAGTCTCTCGTTGGCTAGTCCCGACTCACGCTTGTGACGGACTAGTGTTCATGGCTTGGGCCCCACGTACCGTGTGTATATCGGGGACACCCTTAGCAACCTTGTTTAGCCTAGATAGAGGACTGTGTTGACCACACCCTTAACACTAGAACTAGGTTTGTGTTGTTTGAAGTGTTTTCTTGTGAAAAAATAGTACTTGACAGTCAGTTTTGGCCTTTTTCTTATTGTTTTCATCCTTTTCCATCATTGTTTTTGACTAAGTTACGTCTAGACCACAACACAGAGGCGACTCCGCCCAAAAACAGGTGACCTTTCCCTAAAGGGGCGGTCCTGCCCCGCTGCCTCAATTGATGTTTATCTTGTTTAAGTCAAACTTTTGGTAGTTCTTCCTATTTGGGCAACGTTGCCCCTTGTTTGGGTGACCCCGCCCACTTTTTGGGTGACCCTGCCTTAAGTTTGGGTGACCTTGCCCAAAAGGGGTGACATTTCCCTAAAGGGACGTCTCTGCCCTTCCAAACAACCTTTTTTGACCTCCTTTTTCTAGTTGTTCATCCATTCCAGGAAGTTGTTCACCCCTTTCAGCAACCCATTTGCCAATTGTTCATTCGTCTGGGAAGCCGTTCACCTGTTTCAGCAACCCATTTTCCCGTTTCGAGTGTTTTTCCCTCATTCGGGGTACCTGTTTACCTATTTTGACCATCCGTCTGTCCATTTTGGATATTTATTTTCTCATTATGAGAATTGTTTCCTCTTTCCGACCAACTGTTCACCCATTTCGAGAAGTCGTTCACCCGTTCTAGTAACCCGTTTGCCCATTTTGAGTGTTGTTCGCTCATCTGAGGTACCCGTTTACCTATTCTGATCGCCCGTCTGTCCGTCCATTCTGGATATCTATTTGCTCGTTCCAAGCATCGTTTCCCCTTTCCGACCAGCAGTTCACCCGTTCCGAGAAGCCGTTCACCCGTTTTGGCAACCCGTTTGCCTGTTTCAAGTGTTGCTCCCTCATCTGGGCTACCCGTTTACCTATTCTGACCATTCGTTTGTTCGTTCTGATTATCCATTCCATGTGATCGTTCACCTATTTCGACAATCCATTTGTCTATTTTTAACATCATTCGGCTGTTTGAAGGTTGTTTGGGCATCCTTGCCCCCTTGGATAGGCGTCCCTACCCCCTAGATAGGCGTCCCTACCCTGGACAGGCGTCCTTGCCCTGGACAAGCATCCCTGACCTAGATAGACATCCCTGCCCCTTGGACAGGTGACCCTGCCCGTTTGGATAGGCATCTCTACCCTCAGATAGGTGACTGAAAGCCTTCTCGTTCTCTGAGTCATTCACCACAAATGGAAGATCCCATCGTCATCCTTCTCATCTAAAAATCTCATCTTTTCATCAATTGAATCATCCAAAAGTATCCTAGAACCCCCTCGAATCGTGTGTTCATCATCGTTTCATCAATCTGAATCCTCTAGACTTCGTTTCCAAGGTTGATATCCAAGTTGGCCTAAGTTTTGGATCTCGATCATTATCTAATCAATCATCCAATCCTGTCTTTTGAATCTAAGCTTTCATCCAATCTATATCTGAGCTTCACCTGAATCCCAACTTGATCTTTAGTCCACCTATATCTTCTTCCAATCCATCCTTCTTATTTGTATCCATCATGAACTCGTATCCCCCTCTCGCAAGACCAATAATAGTAGTCAAGGGGAATCCTAACTACGTTGATGATGATAATAAAAGTCTTGTCGATCATGAAGAGTGTAATATAGATCCCCTTGATGTTATCATTGCTAGCAAAATTTCTCCACTCGTCTCCTGAAATCCAACTATTCCTCTGAACTATCCCCCCATGCCTTCATCTGCATATAATAACAGTCATTATGCTACCCTTGACAAGGGATATCCAACATCCTCACCATCGACATATTCATCATGTCCTCCCTCTCAACCTCTATCCTACCCAACATCCACATCTTCCTATCCTTATCATCATCAACAATCCCAATACCTCTACCTTAATCCCACATCCCAATCTTCCCATCCTAATCCAACACTCACGCATTCCTATCATAACCCACCATCCCAATATTCCTCTTATCCTAATTCACCATCTCAATCTTCTTATCCTAATCCATCATCCACATCCTTCTATGCCAACCCATCATACATGTCTTTCGATGGTAGCTCGCCACCTCCATCTTCCTGTTCTAGTCCAACATCCACACCTTCCTATCACAATCCCCCATCCCAATAGCCTTACATTAATTCCACATCTTTTCATCCTAATCCTCCATCCATGTCCTCTTACGTGAATCCGCCACCAATGTCCTCTTGTCCTAATCCATCATCCAAATCTTCCTACTATTACCCACCATCCCAATCTTCCCAACCTAACTCAGCATCCACATCCTCCTATCTTAATTCATCATCCACATCCTCTTACATCACTCCCCCTTTCACTACATTATATCTTAATCCTCCATCTAATTATAACCCACCTAGTCCTCCATCTACTCCCATTCACTCATCTAATCCTAATTCACCAATCCCTAATCCAAGTCCTCCAACCACTCATAGTCCTCCATCCAATCCCATCCCCACGTCTAATCTTAATCCACCAATCCCTAATCCTAGTCCTCCAACCACTCATATTCCCCCATCCAATCCCATCTCCACATCTAATCCTAATCCACCAATCCCTAATCCTAGTCCTCCATCCATCTCTAATCCTCCATCCATTCCCATCACCCCACCTAATCCTACATCCCTTCCAAATTTCACCCAAGGACTCATGAAAAAAGAGACACCATGCCCTCCCACTCTATCATGTACAGTCACTAGTGATGAGGCCCTCCTCCATCCTACACCTATCACTCCCATTTCCATTCTTGACACCGTCCAAACGGTTGAGCCCGTCAAACCCATCAAATCTATCGAATCCCCATCTTCTATTGCTAGATCCACCCAATCCATTGGAAACATCCAATCCCCTCCTCCTAGTCCTAATATTATCGAACTACATGAATCCTCCGCTTCCATCTTCCCCACTTGAGGAGTCCCCCCAACACTCCTCCACACAATATGATTCATGCCAGAGCTTAATCCAAAGCATACAATCATATCCCCTCCTCCAAATATGATCCTTCCATCCCATCCACTCCCTCCCAAGATCATAGTCCCCCATCCATCCCATCTCACGATTCCTTTCCCCAACCAAATCTTGATCCTACCATCCTATCTACTCCATCTCAAGATAACACTAGCTCATCCACTCCATTCCATGATCCCCTTTGCACTCAAGATCCAATCACCCCGTCTCATGATCCCTTATCATCCACTTCCATAAATCCAAATCTTTCCATACCACTTAATCCCTCTCTCGATCCCTTATCACTCATTCCTCCTGATCAAAATGTTGCTATCCCCTCATCTACATCGCATGATCCTCCATCACTGCCTAGCTTTGTCACCCCAACGCCACCTTTATACCTTCTTGGCAACATTACACTCACCCATGGTGGTCTTCTTGTAGAATAAAAACAAAGTATATGCACCACCCTTCCTCATCCACCTATTATTGGACTCGCATCATGCTTCCAAAAGAATAAGCATCCTACCATAGATCACATGCTCAAGAACATGAACTATCAAGGAAAAGGTTTAGGCCTTCATGAGCAAGGTACTTTAGAGCCCATCCAGGTCAAAGAACATCTAGGTACACAAGGTCTTGGATATATCTCCCAAGAATCACAATCCAAAAATGTTGGTACAACCTCCATATGTCCTAAGCAAGCCGCTTCCAAAGGAATGAAAAGAACTTCCCATCATTCTACCAAACCATTTGCCGCCACCCCCCCTCCTCCATAATATTATCTCAAAACAACTGTCCATCTTCCTCCTTCATCCTCTAAGTCCATTCTAGGTCCTTATGTCCCTCCATCCACCATTTCTCATCTTCTATCCACTGCATTGGGTCCTTATGTCCCTCCAACAACCTTCATACATCCTCCATATACACAGTCTATTTTGGGCCCCTATATCCAGAAATCACCTCCTCCATCTCATCCTATTCATCCTTTCATCCATCCATCACCTATCCCTAGTACACAACATCAAAATCCTAACTCTGTAACCCCTAATCAGGATCAACAAAGGAACCCCTCCATGCATGCTATCTTGCATCCTCCATCCACACACCATTGTCAAAAGCCTACCTTTATCACTCCATCCATGCCTTCTCCACATAATCCATCACCTCCTACCCATCCCATTGCTACTACAAACACTTTGGATGCCAAAGCAAAAATGCATAAATCCAAACATCCATATGAATCTAAAGCTCCTCATGTCCCCTTCAAAAGACATGTTGATGAAAAGAAAAATCAAATCCAAAATCTAAATCAATCCAAATGGCCACAAAGGCCCACCAAAGAAAAAATAAAAACCATGTGGATCCCAAAGAAAAAAGATTCCATCTCTTCTAATGAAAAATCCCTAACAGCATCCAAATTTGCTAATCCCAAAACTAATCATTCGCATCCTCCATCTCCTAAATCTGTTTTGGGTCCTTATGTCCCAGAATTCACTATCCCAATGCCTCCATTATCGTCACATTCTCCATCCATCAACCCTCCTATCATTTCACATCCACCACATATGCCAATGTTGGTCCTAAAAACTTTCCCCCATCACACATCCACTCCATTCCATCCATAAACTTTCCAACACCCCCTCCACTATCCCCCATATCTCCCCCATCAAATCCCTTTAATCCATCCTCTTGCATAATCCATCCATTCTAATAAGGTTGTACCAACATCCAATGGTCACTTTATGCATGGGATCTTATTACCTCGTATGGAACTTGATGCTTATCACTTATCTTCCAAACCCACATCCTAGTCCAAAAGTTTAAAAAAAAAAAAAACAAAACAAAACAAAGAAAATAGTAAATAGAAAATAATTCGTCCAATGGTGAAAACTTGGCAAACAAGCACCTTGGATAAGTAACATGATGAAAACCTAAAACAGGCATCATGCATAAATCCCTCATCCAGTCTACTTCCACAATCGGGGGCGACTTCCACCTACGCATTCCTACATCTACCTATCTTCCACATCCTACCTATCATATCACATTTGTATCTAGTCCTTCCATCTTCCTTGTGATCTTGACCTAGATAGGGGCACCCATATATATGCTTTGGACACCTCTTGGCATACATTCCCCTCATCCATATGTCATCATCTTCCTTATCAACCTCTATCTATCTTCCATTGTCTATGCATCCTATCCACCTCTATCTATCTTCCATTGCCCATCTCTCCTATCTATGTCCATCTCACTCCCTTATCCACCCATCCTTATATCCCTCTTTCCTCATCATGCATGACACATCTAGAGTGGGGGCATCTCCTTATTTGCGATAGATTCCTTGGAGATATTGTCCATCCATCCCTCCAAGTAATCCTTTCCATCTCTCCATCCTTCTCATCCTTATTTCCCCATCCATGTATCCATCCAATAATCCATTCCATCCTTCCAAATCCTTCTCCCTCTATACACCTATCCTGGTATCTTTCTATCTCCCCATATTTATCCATCCATCTGAGAGATCCCTTCCATCTCCCTGTCCTTATCTTCCTATCTATCCATCCACTAGTCCTAATCCATCCCTCTCATCCTTGTCTCCCCATCCCTTTATCCATCCAATAATCCCTTCCATCTACCAAATCCTTATATTCCTATACTCTCATCCACTAGTCCTTTTTCATCCTTTCATCCTTATTTTCCCATCCCTCTATCTAAACATCTCACCCATATCCCTATCCTTATCTTCCTATCCATCTTCCCAAATCCTTATCCCTCTATCCACCTATCCTAGCATCTTTCTATCTCCCCATCTTTATCAATCCATCCATTTCCATCTATTTTTCCTTCCATAATCCTTTATCCTCTATCTAAACATCTCACCCATATCCCTATCCTTATCTTCCTATCCATCTTCCCAAATCCTTATCCCTCTATCCACCTATCCTAGCATCTTTCTATCTCCCCATCTTTATCAATCCATCCATTTCCATCTATTTTTCCTTCCATAATCCTTTATCATTGGTGTCTAGCTATAGGCCACCCCCATACAATCCAATGCCATTCACATCATTATCATCCCTCCTATCTATTTATCACATCTTCCTAATATCTTATCATTTTTTTTCTCTCATCTATCCATCGTCTCGTCCTCCCAATTCATCTTCTGATGATCTAGATAACTATCCCATCCCTGAGCTTCCCATAACCCACATCCAGCATATCAACCATCCTATCCACACGGCCTATCCTGGCCCATAATATAGACTCCATCATCATGGTCATCTCATCATCCCTTGTTCATTGTCTGCCAGTTGTCTTGTGTCAAACTACGTTGCCCCTGCGCTTTCACTTAGGCAAGGTCGATCATTTGATCTGCCCCTGGGGCTTTGTTTTTTGTTTGTCTTGTCATCTCTCATCATCTATCTTTGGCCTTGTGTCAAACTACATGGCCCCTATGCTTTCACATAGGCAAGTTCGATTGTTTGATCTACCCTTAGGGCATTGTTCATCCAATCTGCACCATTCATCGAGGTCTCCATTCTCCTCTTTTTGCTTTTATCCACAGTCTTTATCGAACTACGAGGGATTTGTGATTTCACGTAGGCAAGGATGATCCTTGATCAACCCCCAATCCCCTAGGTCTTTAGAGTGTGTCAGTCTTGTGTCATGTGTCTTGTTGTCAAGGTATGTCCTTATCTCGTTGGTACTTCACAAATGGAATCCATTTGTGTCACAAGATTTAATCAGTTTCAAATATCCTGCGTCATGTCGATCAACCAATCTATCCTCCATCTTTGGTCTCAATAGGATGCATCCTTCTTAACAGACCACATCAACCCCATCCATCATCTTGATCCTATGGAAAAGGACATTTTGAAATTGATTGCAATCTTTTGATACTTTTGGTTTTTGTTTATCATTTGAGCTCCTTATAATCACTTGTCAAGGCTGCCATGATCTATCATATTATGGTGTATTTTGACTGGATAAAATAGGGGCATATCTTGATCTTTATTTGTTTGATGTCTTCTTGGTTGTCCCATGTAGTACCCACCAAGACCCCTGAGGTCTTATGTTACGTTGGGGCATCCTTTTGTGCTTGTGGTTATCCCAATACCTGGCCTGACCAAAGTCATTGCAACTTTGGGGTGTTGGAATAGCCTCCTTGTTTTTTGTGTTTGTGTATGCATTAGACACTAATCCGCCTTGGTTCTACATACCATGGTACCTGGTGTCTTATGCTATAGCGAAAATCAGTGCTCCGAAAATGGCAACTTGTATTGCATTGCATCTTTACCTCCATCATCTTCATTCATTTTAACCATCTCACATCTCCATCTAATCCTAATCCATTCACTCTAGCACAAATCATCTAATCAAATCCTCGGTCTTGTTCCCAGCCTTGCTACAAGCCTTGACCTAATCATCCTCATCATCGTCATCATCGGGATGTATCTTTCCCTATCCTTTTGTGTTGTTTTGGGACCTATCCTTCCCTCATCAACAACACTATCATCATCATCATTGTTATCATCGGGATGTATCTTTTCCTATCCTTTTGTGTTGTTTTGGGACCTATCCTTCCCTCATCAACAACACTATCATCATCATCATTGTTATCATCAGGATGTATCTTTTCCTATCCTTTTGTGTTGTTTTGGGACCTATCCTTCCCTCATCAAAAACACTATCATCATCATCATCATCCGCGGGATGTATCCTTCCCTTTCATGTTGTTTTGGGATGTATCCTTCCCTCATCAACAACACTCTCATCGAGATGTATCCTTCCCTATCCTTGTGTTGCTTTGGGATATATCCTTCCCTTATTAACAACACTCCATCGCCCATCAGTCCATCCTGGCTTGTATCTTGACTGGGGCAACACCATATTTGTTGTGGAGTCTATTTGTGCTTGCCTTTATCTCTCCATCTCATCATCCTCTCTCATCCATCACTTTGCATCATCTCATCCATTTTGAGAAAACATTTGTCTTCTCTTAAACCCGCATGTCCTCTCGAGGGGGAATCCTCAATCCCTAATATTCAACTTCACTCCCATCATCTTTCCTCCTAGTTACTCCTCGAATGATTGGGGCATCTTCATTAATCTAACCATCTTCTTCTAAGTGCTATATTTTAATTTTCTTTGAAATGATGCTACTTCGTAACACCATCTCAAAGAGGGGAAAAATGTAGACATCCAATTTTGACCACTTCCATATGGTCATAATCCCATCATTTATTCGTCTAATCCATCTATATTAATTAAATGACATTTAATTAATATTATCCCCTTTCCCTAAGGTTCCCAAAAGTATTTAACTAAATACTTTATCCTTTACCATTTCCTCTCTAAATTAAATCAATCAATAAATTTATTTAATTTAGTCAATTATCCTCTTCAATTTTTAATTTATTTTTCTCTCTCATTGTCCCATCCTCCATAACCCTTTCACTAATCTGGGTTAATTTAATTAATCCTTCATTAAGGTGTGCATATCCTTAATTAGGATTAATGGCACATCCTCCATATCTATCCACTTGCCTCTAATCATCATTAATTAGCTTAATCACCTATTTGCACAATCCTAATCCTAATCACTTACCTTTTCTATCATGTCCTTAAGTCAACCTTTTTAGTACTTACCTCTTTTGGGTTGACCTCTTCCCCATGTGAATTAAAAATTCACACTTATTCCCCCAATGCATTTATCTTCCCCATGACCTCTCAAAGGTCACATCGTACCCATAGGACAAGGACCCATTTTAGGGGGAATCTTGTCTTACCCATTGGTTTCTTCCAAAAAGTGAATTAAAAAGTCACTTTTATTCCTCCAATGCCTTCCTCATTCCCCATGGTGACAAGGGTAGACTTTCTAAAAGTCATCAATTGTCACTTTTAGCCCCATATGGGGCCAAGGAATACCTTTTTAGGGAAATCCTCTCCCATCCCAAGGTACTTGCAAGTACCTTGGGACCACATGGCCTTTTCCAGTGTCACCTTGTACCCTTGCCATCTCACCTTGTCCTTGGCCACTTCATCCGCCACATGGCGAGATGTGAAGGCTTGTGAGTCCTCAACTCACCATAGCCCTCCATCTTGACCATGGTGGATCAATTTTAACCGTTGAATCCTCTAGAGAATTCAAATTCTTCTATAAATACCCCCCTCTTCATTCATTAAAGGGGCCAGAATTTTGGATCTAGATTTTAGAACTTGTTATTTCATGCATTCATGATCTCAAGCCAAGCATCTTAGCCATTTATTGCAACATCTTAGCACTTGTATTTGCATCTTAGTATCTATTATTGCATCCACGAACCTCCATTAATCCTTCAACCACCATCATTGCAAGTTTATCATCCAAGGAGCACACATTATCAACCATCAAAGGGCCAACCAAGGATCAACTCAACACAAGGTATAATCTGTTGTTTACTTTATCTTTATTTTGTGTAAGTTAACCTAGCCCAATCTTGAGGTGTTAGGTGTTATTTGCTTCTCTTTCATTCTACTTTGTTTTGTGTTTTTAGACTAGAAAATTTCACCTGATCACAGCCATATATTCAAAAAAAATTCTTTCATATCATTGGTTGTAGGTTATTTTTCTCCTTGTAAATATTGTGGCTTGTCTTATATATGTTTTTTGTTCCTCATGTGTCAATGCAATTCTTTTATTCTCCATTTTTGGTCTCCCTGAAGATCTAAATTCTTGGTGTTCTTGCAAGAGACACATGTCCCCAACTCGATCCAATGTTGGCACCCTATTTGTTGTGTCTCATTTTTTCCCTCTTCTACCCTAATGGTCTAATTTTTTCCCTTTGATTTCCCATTATTGATAACCAATATGAGAAGCTTCTATATGGGTCATCAATTGTATTGTTCATGGGAATTTTGTGCATTCCCCCCTTCAATGTTACTCAAACACTCAAGTTGAAAAGTACACATTTCTAAGAATGATGGAATTGGAACTTTCTTTGGCTCTTGGTGTTTCTAAAAGCACTAATGGGAGAAAGAAGTGACAGGAAAATTTAAGAACCTAAGGAAAATGAAAATAAAAGGGAATTTTTCTATTATTGATTATTGATGTATTGGGAACCTTTAAAAACCCCAATGGGTTCCTGGTTCCCACTCCTTCATTAACACACAAGAAAATAAGGTAGAATTCATGTGGTGGGCATAAACCTCAACCCCTAACAAGGAAACAAAGAATCACATGGCTGAAAAATTGTCCAACCCCCAACGACAAAGTAATCACAAGCGACAAATGGAAAAGGTATGCATTGATCCCAAGGCCTAATGCCCAACAAGGTGTAGTAGGGGTTTGAATTTTTTAATGAATTATTTTAGGCATTCAATGAGCTTGACCCTCACAAGGCAGCAAGGTGGTCTAAGGTATATGTCGATCTCGAGGCTTGATTCTTTCCTAAAGGTGGAGTATTTGGTGGGGTCATGAATTTTTAATGTTTCTCTCTAGAATGGATTAGGCATTGAGCTCGAATCCTAATGGATTGCAAAGTGACAATAAAGGGAAACATAGAGGAAGTTGAGACCGATACCACACATACAAGCTATTGTAAACCCTAATACATGTCATCTTTTGTACCTACCTCCTTTCGTAGTGTTATTAATGACTAGAAGCAATATTTGTAGATGGGAGATGGTTACCTATACTCCACAATTATTGTCAATACATGATTGGGAATGTTTTTAGACATAGAAATGATTATGACTTCTTGTTATAGGAAATCATGGATTTTTAGGGGGCTCGTGCAATCTTGCACGTTTCCCATTCTAGGAAACTTGTTTAAGGTTATATGTAAATTATCTTTTAGCTTTGAAAGAGGATAAAAAATTTGGTCTATAGGAGCATATTAGAGAGAACTTACACAAAAAAACTAGAGGGTTCATAGTTTCTAGCTTTGGATATATCTATTTTTACACTGTAATGATCTAAGTTTGTCCCAAAATTTGTAATAATATTAAACTTTGTAGATTGGTTGATTAATGGTATATTTTAACTTGATTGAGTGTCTCCATATGCTTGGTTTCCATTTCTTAATGTGTTTCTAACTAGTTAGATAGCTAGACGGCTATAAAATTATAAATATTTTGTAAGATATCTTATCAAAAGAATAAAGGAAGTGTATGTGAATGTTCATGGATCACTGAGCATACTCATTTAGCATCCTATAACTATTTATGGTTTTTTAAAAATTTATGTGTATAGCCCAACTTTCTTATGCATTATGGAATACCTATTCTTTTGCAGTATGTTGATTAATGCATCACCTTGATTTCAATTATTATATGATTTTTAATACAGAGACTTTGTTTCCTAACTAGATAAAGGCACCATTTTGTTATTGGATTTATCTCCCCATCATCCCCAACACACTCAAGATTAATCAACTCAAATATCTTTCAATTTTCTTTAGTTTAGTGTGTCCTACTACCATGTTTGAATATCTATAAAATCTAAAGGGTTATCAAAAAACACATGTTTAGACACTCGAATGACATATCATCTCTTTTAAGAAGGTACTTAACCTTGATTCTCCCAAGCCAACATATATTTATGAAGTGATAACCAAAACTGGGGTGCATTATGCAATGGGTATGGTTTGTATTAGGGTGAATGTTGTGTTCTTGTATTAAAATATATTATGGTACCTTAGGGAAACCTCCTTGGTCTTGCAAATCTAGAAGTGAAGGAGATCTTACCCACCTCAACCATTAGTCCTTAGGGATTTGGGGTCTACAACTAAGATCACCCCTAACACTTGGGAGATTACCAGGCCTGAGGGATTTGGGGTCTATAACTAAGATCGCCAGCATGTACAATTATTTGAATAGGATTTGACACAAGTTTAGGCCAATTGTAAATGAAAATTCATGTTTATAACTACCATGTTGTTGAGTGTTACACTTCTAATATTAGATAGTGATTGCTATGGTAACCTAAGTGGCAACCCTAAGGATTTTGTTTTTTTAGGCCATCCACTAGTAAATTGTGTACCTACTAGCCATATTGTATAACTATCAATAGATTATGAGTCACACATGTTGGGAATAGGATACCATTTAATTGCATTCTAAACATATTTCATATATCTCCTAAGTCCTTGGAATGTGTTCCACAACACTAGGATTAGGAAGAGATTAATTAGGAATGAAACAAACATTTAATTTGACATTTATAGTTATTCCTAAATAATAGGAGCATGTGGGGATCCCTTGGGAGAGCTCCTACAAAATAGGAGCACATGGGCGCCTACATGGGAGGTGGGACCCATCTTGGTTCAGTTAATTGGTTGGTGAATTGAGTACACTTCATAAATGCATCTTAGGTTCCTACAAAATAGGGACTTTGATTTATGTATGTTGAGTTCCTATAAAATAGGGATTGATTTCTACGAGGTTCAATTCAGTTCAGTTCAATTCAGTTTCAGTTATCTTCAGTTGCATGTTAGTTAACTTCAGTTGACTTGAGTTGCATGGATAGATAACAGGTGGATACATTTATTTAACATATGGAGTATCATTCATGCATATTATTTTGCATGAATCAGTGACAGATATGTTTTAGTTAACAAAGATTAACTTGGTCCCACCTTGGGTGCCCAAGTTGGCATCTTTGAGTTACAACTATTGCATGGAAAATATATTTACAATGCTCAGTTAAGTGGGACCCAGTTTGGGTGCCTACTTTAAGGATGAGGTTGCATAAGATATTTTTGACAACTATGAGGTTAACACTTCAATGTTGGGCGCCAAATTTGAGGGAGACCCTTGTTTGAATTGTTCATGAATGTGTGAACTCAACTTGGCAACCCTATGCGTGGATTTTCTCAAGAGGCTTTGTGATCTTGTATTTGATAACTCTTATGAGTTTGTAAGCAAGAACATTGTCTATTATTAAAGGAATTGTATGAGAGGGTTTTGGTGAGAAAATATTGTAGGTTGTGAAAAAGATTTGTTGAAAAACAAGGAAGCATATCAAGGAGAATTGAATCGGTGTTGTAATCTTATTCCAAGGTTAAATAATACAAGCAAGACCAATTTTGGTGGAGTTTTTTTCTCAAAAGGGTTTCTCCATGTACATGCTATGTCCTTTCTATTTTGTCTTATATTTCTTCTACAATCTTCTGTCTACTTTCTACAACATTAAAATTGATCTAATTCAAGATTAATCATACACAAGGAATTGTGATAAAGAATACTAAAATTGAATCTACAGTTACACAGGATTTACAAATTTTAAGCTACATTTTTACTATAGTTTTACCTTCATTTTTAACATTTGGTATCAGAGCTAATGGTTGGGTAGAGTTTGGGACATCATTCTCTTAAAAGTTTGAAGGTTTTTTGGCTGTAGAGGGAGCTTTTAATATTGTGTCGATTGTTGATTTGTAAAAGTAGTGTGTTGCAATGGGTTCTACTTCTCATTTAGATATTGGAAGGTTCAATGGATCTGGGTATGAGATGTGGAAACTAAAAATAGAAGATCTCTTTGAAGAGGAAGATCAATGGTTAGTTGTAGGTAATAAGACAAAGACACCTACATCGATGTCAGATGAGGATTGGGCTAAGCTTGATAAGAAGGCAAGAGGAACCATAAGATTATGTCTTGTTGATGTTGTTCTCTTGAATGTTTCATATGAAAAGACCACATTTGATCCGTGGACGAAGATAGGTGATATCTATCAAACCAAAATCCTTACTAATAAGTTGTATCTGAAAAGACAATTATATTCTTTAAAGATGAAAGATGGTGATTTTGCTGCACATCATTTAAATTATTTTAATTTGATGTTGAGTTAGTTAGCATCTGTAGATGTAAAGCTAGAAGATGAAGATAAATGCATTTTGTTACTTTGTTCTTTACCAGAATCTTGGGAAAATCTAATTGTTGCTATTAGTGGTAGTAGTGTAGATCCGAAAATGGACAATATAATTCCTACTCTCCTATCAGAGGAGATGAGGAGGAAGTCTAAAACGGGCTCCCAAGATGCCTTGTTTGTAAGAGGTAGGCCTAAGGAAAAGGAACCTAAGGGAGTCAAGAAAGGAAAGGGTAATTCTAAAGGACGGTCTCAAACCCCTGGTAAGAGTAAGGTAAAGTGTTGGAACTATGGAAAACTCGGACATCTAAAGAAGGATTGTAAGAGAAAGAAAAAGAGTTATGATGCTTCTACAAAGAAATCCTCGGATGATGGTAATGATGCATTGATCATTTCATGTAAAAAATTTAGTGATGACTCTTGGCTTATTGATTCAGGTTGCTCCTATCATATGACTCCTAACAAGGAGCAGTTCTCAAAGTATACTGAATATGATGGAGGAAATGTCTTCTTCGGAGATAATATCAAAACAAAGAGTGTGGGAAAAGGAGAGGTAAAGTTGTGTTTTAGTGATGGTAGGGTTAATACCCTTAATGATGTTTTACATATTCCAAGAATTGCTAGAAATCTAATTTATGTATCTAAGTTTAATGATTCTGGAATGCATGTGACATTTGATAAAAGTGGTTGCAGATTGGTGAAAGGGAATATGATGGTTGATAAAGGATCTCGGATTGGGACTTTGTTTAAGTTGAATACCTCCAATTTGAATAAATCAACCAATGTAACTGAAGCTAAAAATACATGTATGTTGTGGCACCATAGATTGGGCCACATAGGTGAAAAAGGTCTTAGGACCATTCTTAATAAGAAATTGGTTGACGGTATTCCTAATTATAATATTGGCAAAAATGATTTCTATGAGCATTGTGTGTTTGGAAAGCAATCTAGATCTTCATTTCCTAATGGAACAAATAAAACTACAAGATTATTAGAGATTATTCACTCAGATGTTTTGGGTCCTGTGGATATTGACTCTATTGGAAAATCTAGATATTATGTCACTTTTATTGATGATGTCTCAAGATACACTTGGATTTATTTTATGCATAAAAAATATGATGTGTTTAATAATTTTAAAGATTTTAAGGCTTTAGTTGAGAAACAATTAGATCATAAGATAAAAGTGTTGAGATCAAATAATGGTGGTGAATATTGTTCTACGGAGTTTGATGATTATTGTAAGCCTACAGGAATTGTGAGACAGAAAACACCTCTATATACACCACAACAAAATGGAGTAGCAAAGAGGATGAACCGAACCTTAATGGAAAGAGCTAGGAGTGTGTTAAATAGTGCTAAGCTAGATCGGTGCCTTTGGCCTAAGGTTGTATGCACTTCTTGTTATTTAATCAATAGATCTCCTAGTTCATCTATTGAAGATAAAACCCCTTATGAAATGTGGTTAGGTAGGAAGCCTAGTGTTGCACATTTAAGGATCTTTGGTTGTGAGGATTTTGTTCATGTGCCTAAAGAAAAGTGATCTAAGTTGGATCCAAAAGCACAAAAATGCATATTCATAGGTTATGGTGAAAATGTAAAAGGTTACAAGCTTTGGAATCCTCTAACCCGAAAAATTAATTACTTTGTCAAGAGATGTGATTTTCAAGGAATTTAGAGCTTATTCAAGAGAACAACCAAAGGAGAAGGATACTTCTCGAACAGTGCATTTTGAGGAAAATACTGAGAAGCAAGAAGATGCACATGTTGAAGAGCAATTGGATGGATTGGATGAGGAGATTTCACAGAGTTCTAAGATAGATTCTCATGATGATAATATTGAGGAAGAGGTAGAAACCCCATTGAGAACATCCACAAGACAACGGAATCCCATTGATAGGTATAGCCCACTTGATTTACATTGTATATTTTCTTTGTTGAGTACTAATGATGAACCTAGATCTTACAGGGAAGTTGTGTCTTCGCATGAGAGCAAGCTTTGGACACAAGCTATGCATGAGGAAATGGTTTCCTTGGATACTTGTGACATGTGGGATCTTGAGAGTTTTCCCAAAGGAAGAAAGGCCATTAGTTGTAAATGGATTTTTAAAAATAAAATTGGAGGAGATGGTAATCTTGAAAGGTACAAGGCTAGATTAGTAACCAAGGGCTACTCCCAGAAAGAGGGAGTTGAATTTAATGAAATCTTCTCTCCTGTTGCTAAATTTTCTATTAGATTCCTTTTATCTATTGTTGTTGCTTTTGGTTTTGAGATAGAGCAAATGGATGTGAAAGTTGCTTTCTTGCATGGGGATCTTGATGAGGAGATTTATATGAGGCAACCTGATGGTTTTGTTGTAAAAGGAAAAGAAGAATTGGTTTGCAGGTTAAAGAGATCTTTATATGGATTGAAACAGTCACCGAGAATGTGGTACCGAAATTTTGATGCTTTTTCATTAAAAATTGGTTATGTTAGGAGTGAGGAAGATCATTGTGTTTACATAAAAATAATTGATGATCAGCTTTTAATTATTATCTTGTATGTTGATGACATGTTGTTTATTGGTAACAACAAGGTAATGATCAAAGAATTGAAAGCACAACTCTCTAGCACATTTGAGATGAAAGATCTAGGGGCTGCAAAATATATCCTTGGTATGGAGATCAACAGAGATAGAGGTAACAAAAAGTTTTGCTTAAGTCAAAGCAACTATGTTGATACTATTTTGAAACGGTTTAACATGCATGATAGTAAACCAATTAATATTCCTTTACCAGTTGGCACAAAGTTAAGTTTAGACATGAGTCCTAAATCTGATTTTTGATTATGAGGAAATGTTTGAGATTCCTTATGCTAGTGCAGTTGGTAGTTTTATGTATGCAATGGTTTGTACAAGACCAGATTAGCCCAAGCAATGGGAGTTCTAAGTAGGTTTATGTCTAACCTTGGTAAAGAACATTGGACTTATGTTAAGAGGGTGTTTATATATTTACGAGGTACTTATGATTATTGTTTGGTTTATCATGGTGCTAATGATATTGATATTATGCATAGATCATTGGACATACAGGGTTTTGTTGATTCAAATTGGGCAAGAGACCTGGATAGTCGGAGGTCAACAAGTAGTTATGTGTTTACTTTGTTTGGAGTTGTAGTTAGTTAGATGAGTAAGAGGTGGCCCACAATTGATTTTTCCACCACGGAAGTAGAGTACATGGCTGCTACACATGCCTCCAAAGAGGCAGTTTGGTTACAGAGACTTGGGAAAGGTATTGGTTTTAATTGCAAGCAAATTAAACTTGAATGTGATAGTCAGAGTGCTATTTGTTTAGCCAAAAATCCTATGTATCATTCTCATACTAAGCATGTTTATGTGCAGTATCACTTTGTGCAAGAAATGATTGAGAGTGGGAAGGTATTGATTGAGAAAGTTGACACTTTGGTCAATGTTGTAGATTATCTTACGAAACCGATTCCTACAGAAAATCTCTCTTGGTGCAGGAAGGTCATTGGCCTTGAGTCCTATACTTGATTTATAATAATGATTCCTTGTTTAGAATAATTGCAATGTATAATGTCAAGTGGGAGAATTTTGGGAATAGGATGCCATTTAATTGCATTCTAAACATATTTCATGTATCTCCTAAGTCCTTGGGATGTGTACCACAACACTAGGATTAGGAAGAGATTAATTTGGAATAAAATAAATATTTAATTTAACATTTTTAGTTATTCCTAAATAATAGGAGCATGCGGGGATGCCTTGGGATAGCTCCTACAAAATAGGAGCACATGGGCACCTACATGGGAGGTGGGACCCATCTTGGTTTAGTTAATTGGTTGGTGAATTGAGTACACTTCATAAATGCATCTTAGGTTCCTACAAAATAGGGACTTTGATTTATGTATGTTGAGTTCCTATAAAATAGGGATTGATGTATATGAGGTTCAGTTTAGTTTAGTTTAGTTTAGCTCAGTTCAGTTATGTTTCAGTTATCTTCACTTGCATGTTAGTTAACTTCAGTTGACTTGAGTTGCATGGACAGACGATAGGTGGATACATTCAATTAACAAATGGAGAATCATTCATGCATATTGTTTTGCATGAATTGGTGATAGATATGTTTCAGTTAATAAAGATTAACTTGGGCCCAACTTGGGCGCCCAATTTGGCATCTTTGAGTTACAACTATTGCATGGAAAAGATATTTACAATGCTCAGTTAAGTGGGACCCAGTTTGGATGGCTACTTTGAGGATGAGCTTGCATGAGATATTTTTGACAATTACAAGGTTAACAATTCAGTGTTGGGCGCCAGCTTTGAGGGAGACTTTTGTTTGGCTTGTTCATGCATGTGTGAACTCAACTTGGCAACCCTAGGCGTGGATTTTCTCAAGAGGCTTTGTGATCTTGTATTTGATAACTCTTATGAGTTTGTAAGCAAGAACATTGTCTATTATTGTAGCAATTGTATGAGAGGGTTTTGGTGAGAAAATATTATAGTTTGTGAAGAAGATTTGTTGAAAAACAAGGAAGCATATCAAGGAGAATTGAATTAGTGTTATTGTAATCTTATTCAAAGGTTAAATAATACAAGCAAGACCAATTTTGGTGGAGTTTTCTCCCAAAAGGGTTTCTCCACATACATGTTGTGTCCTTTCTATTTTGTCATATATTTCTTCTACAATCTTCTGTCTACTTTCTACAACATTAAAATTGATCTAATTCAAGATTAATCATACATAAGGAATTGTGACAAAGAATACTAAAATTGAATCTATAGTTACACAAGATTTACAAGTTTTAAGCTACATTTTTACTACAGTTTTACCTTCATTTTCAACAACACATGAAAATATTTTAATGAATCTTAGCCTCCACAACATGTAATCTATATACACATATCTATAATATTGATAGGTAGATAACATCAATTAAATTATAAGGTATCAATTTTTCATCTTTCTCATGAGTATGTAATGTACATGAAAAACATATATAAATAAAATGAATTTATTATTTATGTTCTCTTTATGCACTATTCTTCTCACAAATCTTTTGTACACACTTATAACTTTATCTAGATCCTCATCTAGAGAGTTATCCACTAATTTTGATCCTAAGCTTGGATAATTTGATATTTTCATTTATCTACCTAGCTTAGATATATTTACAAAAAGATATTTTTACCCTTATAAGTAGGTACCTCACTTCTATAATAATAATGGAAATAAATAAATAATATTTGATTTTATTTAAAGGTTAAATAACTAATCCATATAGTTTAACATAGAATCAAAATATGGATAACATATCTAAGTATCAAAACACTACATGAACATGTACATAAATAAATTATTAATCATCAAAGAGGGATGGTGTGCTTAACTCTAATAATAATGAGAAATATTACATTGTAGGTGATCTTTATGATCAATATTAGTGTCCAATCATTATACCTTCATGAGTTTCATCTCAACATACTCAAATCACATGTCTTCCATTTTGGTTCATCCCACAAGTACAACTCTATTTTTTTATGGCCTTGAACCTTTCTTGAAACTTTGAACCTTTTTTCTAATTTATTTAGAAATACATCGTTTATAATAAATTGGAATAATATGGTGCTAATAAGCACCATTGTAACTTGTTATTATAGGAATTAGAGACAAATATATTTCAACCTTACACCTTATTCAAGCCCCTAGATCAATACAATGATTTTGAAAAGTTCATAGACATACTGAGAAAAATGAAATGCCTATATACATCCTTATAAATGTAGATATTAATGCTATATATTTTCAAAGTAATTTTAGAAATGATAATATTCGATGATAATTGGATGCTAAGTAATAATCCTTTTGCATCTAAAATGAACTAGGCCACAATGCCTTATATGTCATTCTATGAGAAAAGACTTAGGTTTCTCTTGATTAAAGTTTTAATTTTAATAGATTTGGTAATAAAAAATAATGTAGGGAATATCCACAATATACAAAACCATTGACAATGAAGAGAAATATATTTTTAAGGAATATACATAGGTCATTCCTATACTCAATACACAAAAAATATAAATTCATTATAGATATATCCTAGTGATTATGATTTGATGGTTCACACTATGTGATAGAATCCCATGATAATATGTCAATGTTTTTTTAGTAAATATAGCTAAAGATAAATAATAACAATAAAAGAGTATATGATCAAATATCTTTTGTAAGAAAAAAAAGATAAAATAAAGAATATAAAATATGGAATATCTATTTTGTTTACATTACTAGCTTTCATTGATAGCTTTAATGAATGAAGTGTAAGATCAATTTACACCATATCTAAACAATATGTGTGTTTAATAGATTAACAACATGGACAGATAATTACTAAAAAATATATTTTTAAAATTTTATTAAAGCTTTATTTTCCAAGACATTATTGTGTATAAAATGTGATATAAATGTGTGTGTTTTTGGAGAATCTATCTAGTTTGTAACCTCTTGGGTACTATTTCTTATCAATGTTATCATTGTATTTTTATTTTTAATTCTTTGATATACCTCCTTGAATTGAAGAAGAAGAAGAAGAGAAGGAACCAAAACTAGTGAAGGCTCCCAAGACTCCAACAAAGTATGTGCAAAGGAACCATTCATCAAATCAAATCATTGGAGACAAGGATGAAGGTGTGCTAACCAAAAGAAGTTGTATAAGAGCAAGTGAGCAAGTAAATTTGTGTTTAATGTCAAAAGTTGAGCCCAAGAACTTTGTTGATGCTACCAAAGATGATGGTTGGATAAAGGCGATGGAAGAAGAACTAGAGTAGATAGAGAAGAATTAGACTTGGGAATTGGTTCCTAGACCTTCTTATAAGAATGTGATAGGAACAAAGTGGGTCTCCCAAAACAAACTGAATGAAGATGGTGAATTTTTAAGGAACAAGGACAAATTGGTATGTAAGGGATATTCTTAAGTTGAAGGTATTAATGTTGAGGAAACTTTTGCTCTGGTAGCTAGAATGGAGGCAATAAGGGTGTTTCTTTCCTTTGTTTCTCACAAGAGTTTCAAAGTCTATCAAATGGATGTCAATTCAACTTTCCTAGATGGTGATCTAGATGAAGAGGTATATATTGATAGTGGCGACCGGTTTGTTGTTTGAAGTTTTTATGTCATCAAGTCTTACTATAAAGAGTCTCATATATAGAATTATTTTTCATTCAATGATTTATTTTCCAAATAATTAATGTATGCTAAATCTGAACTTGTTCAATGTGAGATTGTATAGAAAATTGATTGAGTTCTATAATATGCATTTGGATTAAAAAATTTAATACATGGGAGATATAAAAACCATTATCAATTTGTGATATATGTTTTTTAGTTAAGTGTGAAAGGGGTTTTTTGAAAGCACTCAAACCCTTGTACAAAGGAAAGATTAGAAACAATATTAAAGCCCAATAATTGACCATGAAATCACTACAAGGAGCAAAAGCATTAAGGCTATAAACCAAAAACTAAAAGTAGATAAATAACTCACAAGAATGGGATCAAAATAAACAACACAAGGCATACCACCATAAATAAGTATATTTAGGAAAGTTAAATTAGTAGAGCTCTAAATACTAGTTGTAGCATCGTAAATTGTCACCCTTGATAATTTCACACTATATTGACAACCTATTTTTCTTATAAAATTAAGTATAATAATAATTTGTTCATTTCATGGCTAAACTAGGAAAATAAATTAAAATCCTTGATATCTTGACAAATTTGAGCCAAAAACACCCTTGCCCTTGACCTAAGGCTCCCTATTTTAAGTATTAATATTTTGGTGTTGGTCCTTGGAGATTTAAAAACATCCTAGGTTGGTCTATAATAATAAAAAGATCAATTGGGATGCATATGTCAAAAAAAAATCTTCTCATTTGAATATTAGAAAGGGCTATTATGAACAAGGCACCATCATGATCAATTATGCACTTTCATGAAGATCTATATGAGTTATCCTCTACATGCTAGCTACAACAATCTATTGTGTTTTGTGGACTAACCTCTAATAGGTCTTCAAGCAATTCAATCATCCATCAAACAACCTTTGGTGGCAACTTATGATGTGGATATCATTTCAAAAAAGATTTCATTCATACCTAAGGTACTATTATCCATTATCATTTGTTATTATAGTAAATTATTGTTCATTTGGCCTCTACTCGACCTAGGGTACACCCTCTTTATCATCATCATTTGTTGTTTATGGGTGTGGAAACACTAAAATGAGGTTTGAATTAGGAAAGCCCCTAAACAACACAACATTTCCTTCTCTTATCATGTATGTAGGTTAGATTTGGAAGTTTCATCAACAAAATGCTATAGGAAAACATAAAGTAGACTGTAACTTATCATCTAAAGTTTGAAGATCATAAAAAGAAGTATCTCTACTTAAGGGCACCCTCACCCTTGACCCTCACATTTAAGCTCAAGATCTATAATTGTTCCATCAATTTTGAGTTTTGTTTGTGTGATAAATTACAATTTTAGATTTAGGGTTTATGTCAAATAGTCATTAAAATATGCATCAAATTTCTCCTCTTTTGCAACTCAAAAGAACCAAACCCTAGCATATTGGTTCTCCTTTGAGGTAGCTAGTCAATCATTAAACCCTAGTTGGTTTGTGCTCGAATGTGAGGGTAAACAAATAATCGATCCTAGTTAATCTACTAGTTAGATTTAGGATCTCTTTTTACCCTTTACGTTTTGGTGAACCCAATGTTTCTTACACTTAATTTTTTATATATATATATATCATAAAGTCTGAAAACTGATAAAAACCCTAGGTTATTTGAATTTCTTGTTAATGATTTATAGTTGTTTCATTTTCAAAATTAAACATTTGCACTCTTTGTCCATTAAACATTAAACACCTTGGTGAATTCAATTTAGATCAAAATTACAAAATATTTGGCTTTAGTGTTTTAGATCTTATTTTCTTTGATTAGGGTGGTAGATCTGAGTTAGTTCATTTTAATTTGTAAATATTATATGTTTACTTTTAAAAGTAGAGAATTTAAAGTATTTCATTCCTTGGAAAATCATAAACCTAAACACATGTCTATCATTTCATTGACATGTCTATTTTATCAACACCTTACCCTACCTCTTACCTCTTGGGGGAATCCATGTGTGAAGCCGATTTCATCTTTATGGGTTTGGATATTGCAATTCAACCAACACTAGATCAAAATGGGGAAAAAGTGATAGAGTATCTCCTAGTTGTGAATTCAATTAGGTCGACCTCGATGTGGAAGGATTTTAGAATGTTGGATCCAAAATTGTAGGAAGTTGATACTTGGAGAATTGAACCTGAAGAGAATTATGCTAACCAAAAAATCGGATGAGATCATTTGGTGTGCTACAAAATCAAGAGAATACTCAACCAAAATTGGGTACTAGGTCATCCACAAAGAGATTACATCTAATAGGAGAGAGGGGCCAGTAGTAGTGCGGGATGACTTTGTCAGCATGTAGCAATTGACTAGAATATCGTAGGACCATTTTTTTTTTTGAAATGTGGATTGGCCTCTTATCTATCTATAACTAAGGTTTGGAGGTGTGACTCATCATGCAACTTGCCACATTGGCACATCTATTAAGAAGTGTCCAAATTTTGAATTTTTAAAGATTTGATTGAAACTTAATCATGGTACCCCTAGTAGTTGAACAAAAATACATCATTTGTTGCTAGTAGAATATCGTATTTTATTTAAAATAAAACTTATATGTAACCTAAATGGACCAAATATCTATTGGTAACTATAAATCTTCGTTATCTCTACCTTTTATATTTAACACAAATGGACCAATAGTTGAACACACAAAAACTATTTGTTGTTATAAAAACAACACAGTTATTTAAAATACAACTTATATCAAACAAAAATGGACCTAGTTGAATAGTATTTTTTTTTTTTAAATCCTTTACATTTAATGAAAAAATATATGGTATTTATTGTGCTCACCTTTTATATTTGTGATAGGACAAACTATTAATATGAAATACTCCAATGCTTGTACATTGCTACCCCAATAGTTGTACACATAAGAACAATATTTTTTCACTATAGTAGAAACAATGCAGTACAGTTAAATTAATCCTGAGCGTTCATTACTTCTTATCATTTTTGGTCGCCTTTTAAATTTATTGTTTGTTGTGTTTTCTTTTTAACTGAGGTGTTCCTTCTATAAACGAGGCAACCTACTCCTCCATTTCACGAGGGTTTTATTAAAATAAAATTACTGCCAAGATCATAATAATGAATACATATAGGTTTTAACATTACGACATCCTTTACCCTAATTAATTTACCCTAGTTAATATATAATGTATAGTTAGTATAATAAAAAATAAATTATAATATTATAAATAAAATAAAATACTTAATATATAATAATATAATAAATATTTTTATAATATAGTATAAAAATAATAGTACAATATTTAAATAATATAATATAATATGATATATTATATAATAAATATAAGTGTAAATGTAATATCATAAAATACAAATATAATATAATAACATATGATATATTATATATTAGTATAATATAATATAAAAATAATAGTATAATATTCAAATAATAATATAATATGATATGATATAAATATCATATATCTAATATTAAGATAAATATAGTATAATAATAAATTTTATAATCTCTTTTTCTGGGGTTGCTTAATCTCTTTGTTTTCCACTATGTTTTTCTTTGGTCCCTTGGGCTCTTTGTGAAGGGTACGGCACCCTGAAAATGCTACTTATTTTTCAAAAACATTATAACATTAGAATAATAATAATAAAATAATAATTTAATAATTTAATATTAAAATTCATAATATTATATTAAGGATAATGATAATTTACTAAATAAAATATTAAAAAATCATATTAATATAAAAATATAATAATGAAAAATAATTTAATAATAAGAATAATATAATATTATAATAATTAGAATAATATAATATTATAATAATTAAAATAATATAATAGTAATATCAAAGTAATAATGCAATATTATGAATAGTATAATAATTTAAATATTAATAATATGTTAATACTATTATATAATAAAAATTTGTAACAATAATAATAATATAAAACTAATAATATATACTACTTATTTGATTTCAACCCTTATCCTAACAATTGATCCAGAATCCAAACCCATTCAATTAGCAATATGATATAATACAATATAATAATAATATAGATATAATATAATATAATAAATGTTATTATAATATATTAAAATATAATAACATGATATAATAAATATTTATATAATATAATATTATTTAATATAAATACAATATAATTAAATATTATATTACAAATATAATTACATTATGTAATATAATATAAATATAATATAATACATAATCCAATAATTAATATAATAATGTAACATAATCCAAATTTGTTATATTAATAAAATAATAATAATATAATAGTAAATAAATAAAAATAAAAATATAATAATATTATTATATAATAAAAATCTATAATAATTATATAATATTTCAATAATAATACTAATAATCTCTTATTATAATTATATACCTCTTTGGCGTACCCATTGCACACCAAGGTGGGATTGCTAGTTATATACTTTTAAAATATTATTTTGAAGTGATATTATACAATCTTTTAGGAACAATGAAAAAATATACTAATAATTCTTTATATTTATTTTAGTTAATTAAATAAATATTTTAATTAAGTATTAATTAATTTAAATAATAGAGATTGGATTGTTAGCTAAAATAAATATTAAATCAAATATAAATATTAAAATAAATTAAATATGGTACAAACAAAGATATTAGACTCTACAATCAATTACTTGAATAAAAAAAATGATTTTTATGTATGTGGTCCTAAACTTGTGTGCAAACCTAATTTAAGATTCACACATCTAATCTAAGAATTTATATAGTACCTTAAAGAATAATTCTTATAAGTAAGAGAGGAATTTTTGGTGGTGCACTTTGATTTAATTAAGGCAATTTATTTTCAAAAGTGTAATACAATAGCTCATTAAAATTAAAAATTATATTTTATGAGTGGACTATTTAGATTGCATTATGAGTCATAATGATGATATTCTAGGTAAGTCAAACAATAATTTATAGTCAAAATTCATTAATCATTACGATGATATTTAAGAATTTTTATGATATTTTAAAGAATATTTTTCTATAAAGAATATTTTTCTCTCTATATATCTTTTATAGTGTTGAATATCTAACCTCTAAATTTATTATTTAGTAAGTAATATTTTTGTCTTAATATTATATTGTAACATGTTGATAATTTCATAATCACATCTTTTTACTTTATGTTTTAGGTCTATTTTGATTAGAGTGTTGTAAATGTAGTTATTAGCTTATAATTAGTATATTTATTTGCAAAATTAGTTCACAATATCTCATATCTCATTCCCTTCCATAATTGATCCCAAAACTTCATGACAATCCTTAAAATTATTGTTCATCACTTTTCCAGATTAAATAAACAAATATAGAATCAACCTAGGTCACTTATGTGGTTACAAATCTAATCTTTAGAAAGAAAAAAAGTGTTAGGTTTTTGTCAACCTTTACACTACTTATTGTGAGCTAACTTAGGGCATATTTATTGAGCACATATCATGTCTTACATTTTGGAGGATGAAAATAATCTAGAAACATTTACATTAAAGCACATCATTTGAGGAATAATGAATATTTTTCCTATTGTCCTTTATCCTTTCACTTATAGATGAAATATGGTCTATTGGGGATTTGAATGAGGATAAATTAACCCTTATAATTAAAAAAACTCAAAGGTTTTATAAACACCACCAGTTCTTATGCACATTTAGATAGTAAATGTTGAGAAAAAATAAATTCCAATCTAGTGTATATTCCTCTAGATTAGATACATGAATCTTAAATTAGGTTTGCACACAAGTTTAGGACCACATACACAAAAATCAATTTTCCATTCAAGTTATCCAAACAAAAATTGATTGTAGAGTCTAATATTTATTTTAGCTAATCCCAAATCTATTATCTAAATTAATTAATATTTAATTAAAATATTTATTTAATTAGCTTAAATAAATATAAAGAATTATTAGTATATTTTTCATCGTTCCTAAAAGATTGTATAATTTCACTTCAAAATATATTTTAAAAGCATATAATTAAGTTGTCTTTTCATAAGAATTGAGTATCATATTTATTGAAAAATAATGAGTAAAAAGTTATATCTATCACTGTTTATAATATTTAGAAAATAAAAAACATAATTAAATTAAACAACATTTAAGAATTGTTAGAACTAATCAATAATTGATTAAAAAACCAGCAATATTTTATTTTCTATTTTAGAAAACTTATTTTAAAAAAGAAAAACAAAATTTAACTTTTGATTATATAAATTATTTCCAATTAAAAATACATAAATATAAAAATCATTTATGAAATAACAAATATTTTTTAAATTTTTAAAATAATAATAAATAATATTATATATAAAATAATATTAAAAATTATTCAAAAATTATATATTTATATATATAGCTTTAAAACAAAATTGAACAAATAAAAAATATAAAAGACACTTCTTAAAAAACAAATATTTTTTAAAATTTTAAAATATTAAAACAATAAAGAAAAATTAAAGTTGCAATTCATTAATATGCTCGCAATCAAATGCTGTTCTTGATAATTCATTTTTCCTTTAAAAAAAAATATTCTCGTGGCGATCAAAATAATTCATTTTTGGAAACCGTAAATAAAATTCTTAAAATATGTTTATCTGTAAATAAAATTCTTTTAAACAGAAGGCCTGAAGGGAACCGAAACAGAACGGCGAATGCTAAAACGGAAAAACACAAACGTTACGATAATGAAAAAGGTCCGAATTAAGAGGGGCCCACATGACTGCCACCGTGTGTGACGTTTAAGCGCGGCCGCCTCAAAGGCTCAAGTTGAATTTCCGCGGGGCCTCTCGAGGTAATCCGGGGGAGTCTGGAGCCGGATTTGTAATAAGAAATGAGGTCGGGGATCTAGTTTGGGCTGGTTCTGTGAAGCTTCCCATGGGTACTAACAATGATGTCAAGTTCTCTACTCTCCTCGAAGGTTTTCGTATGTGAGAGAAAAGAACTTTCACAGTGTAGATATAGAAGGTGACTCGGTCGTGGTCATAAATGCATTATCCTCTCGAAATGCTCCAAGTTGGAAAACCAAGGCTTGGATTGATGTCATCCGTCCAATTCTGGATTCGATAGGAGGTTTCTCAATGAATCATGTGGTGAGAGAAGCAAATCAGATTGCGGATTTTCTGTCCAACTGCGCCATAGATCAGAATACAGAAGTAGTCATTTCCGATAGTTCTGAGGCTTGGGATGGCCTGCGTGCACGCATCGAGAAAGAAAAATAACAAGCTCATATGGGGCTTATCAAGGCTGGACGGTTTGACCCTACCTAAGATCCTTCTTGAGGCGAGTGGCCCGAGCTTGGCGAGTTCAAAGATAGACTTTCTAAAAATTGAGGGTTGTGAGTGTAGTTGGGTTCAGAGGCATGTTGGGGACCAGATCAAGGAGATCTTCACTGTGAAGAACGATAGCGAGGAAGGAGTAGTGCGGAGAATTGCTGGAGAACAGCACTTGTCCTAGGTGCAAATTCACAACGCGAAGATTTTGGAGAGATTCATCTACAACATAGTGCGTACGTCTGGCAAGGCCGAACGGGGAGAGAAAGTAGAAAGAACACTGGTGAAGCCGGCTTTCGTAGATAGTGCATTGGCAACACTGCGTCATCTAAATCAAAATCCTAGTAAGGGCCTGGGTAGTGAAGCTATTTGTCTTGTCACTTCTCTCAAATTTGACGAAACCAAGCAAGCCATTATTCTCCTGCGGTTGGGATGAGAGAGAAAAGTAAAGGATACCTATGCATACTATGTAAACTTTCATGAGAATTTGTTATCCTCTGCCCAGGTTGAGAGAATCCAGGAAGATCCTTATCTTCTCTATGTGGTTAGGGGCTTTGTAATTTTTTTTATCAATGAAAAGGAGTTGTCCCTTACAACAGTAACAGTATGGTCTCATGGGGTTTGGGCTTCTATTTTCACAGAAGCAGGTGGTCTCATGGGAAAAAAAATTCTATTACAGGATTAATTGGAATCTTTTTCAGCCCAAACTGCTTTGGGCTGAAAATTTCAGCTGGTGAAATTGAGGTGGGGCTAAAAATTGCCCCACCCGCTTAGGAGTACTTTCCTGCCTCTTGTCACAAATTTGGAGGGAAATGATGTTTATTTATTAATTTTTTATTCACAGCACTTCATTCCACCACCATTCCACCACCAGCCACCACCAGCTAAATTGCACAACTAAATCCATGGGACCACCAGCTTCAAAATATTTTGCTAAAAATTTGAGCAGATTTTGCTCCGGATTTTTAGGGAGCCCCCTTCCATGCGACCGTGTCCTAATTCACCTAAAAAAATAAAGCATAAACTACATAATGTTAGCTAAACTTTTAACAAAGTGATTTGTGAAATATTTTAAAAAAGAATATTTTAGGAGGAACAGACTAGATGTTCCGTTATATTGTTTTGACAAAAAAAGTACTTTATGTGTTTGTCTTATTTGAACCTCTTTATCTCCATCATTTTTTTTTTTTTAAAATGTAATTTAAAAAATAAATTTTGAACACTATGAATCTTGTTCTTAACACATCTTCAAATTAAGAAAATGGTTATCTTTATTTTCTCATCCAAGATCATTTTTTACTGATTTCAAAAAAAATAAAAAATGACCACTTTAACCTATTTTTGGTCCCCCACTTCCACACACATACCCAACCTAGTATAAGTGAAAAACAAATTTTAATGTTAAGGAGTAGTTGTATGAATGATTAGTCATTCCATTTCAATTATAGTGACACTTTGTTCCTCATAAATGTATGATTGTGTATCTTGATGGCATTCTTATTTTTATTATAAGCACTTGAGACAAGTTTCACAAAAACCAAAGGAAGAGAAGCTACCAATAAATCTCAAAAAGTAAAGTTTCATAAGACAAACTTGGTATATGTAGTATTCACAATCATGAAGAGAGGCTTGAAAATGCATCTAGAGAAGGTAAGGGAAAATTCAAAGTGGCTAAAATGCAAAAGTACGTTCAAGGAATGGACTTTGTTTTTTTGTCAGAAAGTTTTTATAAAAATTTCATTTGTAATTTCACCTATACTTGTAAACTTATCATTCAGAACATGAGAGAAAATCATAGAGAATTAAAGGGGATAGCCATAGTCGAGAAAAGTATTGAGTTGAAGAAAATAACAAAACCAATGTTAGCATTACTATACCTTAATAAAATTTTACTAGTAAATCGTGATGCTAATGGGATAGGAAGTGGGGTGGTATTGAGTAAGGAGGGTGACCTAGCATGCTTGAGTGGGAAACTAAATGATGCTAAGACGAATTATTTTATTTATAAGCAAGACTTAAATGCCATTGTGCATGAAGTCAAGAAAAAAAAAGTATTCTTTCTTCCCAAAGAGTTCATATTGTATACAAACAAGTGCTCTAATACATCAACTATTAGGAATAGTTGTATAGCTTGCAAATCCTAAGCCTAGTTGAATTATTTAATATTTGTATAGTATTGCAAATAATTAGCCCACATGGAAAAGGGCATCCCAATTGGAATGAATGTTGAAATTCATTTGTTGGCACCCTCTTCCATATATCATTTATCTTATGATAGTTGGAAAAAGCCATCGAATAAGAGGTTAGTATATGGATTATGACTAGCAAAATACAATCATTTGTAAGAGTGTATCAATGTAATCATTGTCTCATCTTAGAGTGCTTGGGAGTTACATTGGACTCCCTTGGTCATAGGGATCAAATAGTCAAATTGGAGTTACATTCTATGTTGGAAGGAGTTACTCTTGGAGAGGGTTGCATGGATTGAACTAGGATCCATTAGATCGAGGATTGGTTCATGGTTTTCAACCCATGGTTTTGGTAAACCATCAATGGTTTCTTGAGGCTACTTTGCCTACATATTGAGGCCATAGCATAGAGATTGTATGGTCAAAGTTATGCAAGGTAATGTAATCAAAATTCTTCCAAGTTCAAAGTGCATGCTTCCCATAAAGCAAAGCAAAACAACTCTTGAGTGTATTGCAACCTTTTTGTACAATTAATACATTTGGGTTTACTTTGGAGGCTATTTTTTCCCTAATAAAGGTTTTCCCAAGTTGTATATCTTATATTTTGTTTCTCTTCTTTTTCTTGCTTGTTTTTTCTATCATTACTCTACTAAAAAAAATGTAGTTTTCGTCTATTTTCATTGTCATCTTCCGTTCAAGTAGGAATTAGTTGTTTCCTTTCATTTTGTATCAAAGCCTAGCCAACTTGTTAGATCCATGTAAGGAATAATATTTGCTTGAGAGGGGGCTTCGCAATGTGATCTTGTATTTTAGGGAAAAGAAATAGAAAGAATTGTAATAGAGGTGTACAAATTTAATGAAACAAACTTTGAGCTTTGGAAGCTCAAGATGCAAGATATGCTCATTGATAGAGATGTATGTGTAGTTATTTCTAGTCAAAAGTCAATTGCCATCAAAGATTAGGTACTGCTTGACATGAAGGCAAGAAGCATTATTTGTCTTTTCCTTACAAATTTGGTGTTCTTGAATATTTCAAGAGAAACCAGACAACATATTTGCTCAAGAATTTTGTGTCTAATCCTCATTTGCATGTGCGTGCAAGTGTTGGAGTCTTGTATCTCTACAGGAAACTCAATCAAAATTTCCCCAAGAGTCAATACATATGACCAATTTATTGAGAATAAGGTAAATCTAAAACCTTGTTGAGTAAATTCTTGTAGATAGGTGATGTTTTATGTCCAAAACCAAGTGGAAACATCTTTTGTGGATTTTAATAACCTTTTATGAGTATCTATAAGTTTGTAACTTTGTTTCATGCAGTTGTAAAGACAAGGTCATTTGATTCCATATACTTGACTACATCATCAACAAGTTATAGTCCGTTATATATAATTAATTGCAAGTTTTAACACAAGTTTTTTTGCAATGAATCCCTTAGTGTCACTAAAAAGGTTCCAATCTGAATCGTATATGCATTGAAAGGATGATGTTAGATTTCCAAATTAAAAACAAATCCAAAAAGAATAGTAACCCTCTGAAAGGTCAAAGAGATTTGTTGGTAAAATGTCACTAAATACAAAGATTGTATGATCACAAAAGCATTTCAAACACCTCTAATGGGCTTTAATACTTTAATCCATATAAATTGATTTTTATTAAATATTTTAATAACTTAAGCATTTGCCTTCGGTGGATAGTTAGACAAGGTTAGAAAAAACTACAAACTTCATCATCAAAATACACTGCAGAAGGGCTGATCTCAAACGGAGTTTACTAACTGTTTAGGGTTTTTTTGTCAGTGGCTTTTGTGTTGTCCTTGTCCCATAGGCTTCTTTGACCTCGTGGACGTTATTAAAATATTTCATTTCATAGTGATGGTCGGAGATCAAAACTAGGTTTTGAATTCAAAAACACAACCCTTAGGTCCGAGCACAAGAGGTGATGTGTGGGCACAACATTGTTCACTACAACCTTCGCACAAATTATTAGTGATGGAATAGGACTATAATTTATTTGACTGACATGATTGTAAGCTTGGTCAAATCAAGGAAACATAAGCGTAGAGGCAGCAGCCATGGGGGAGCAAGAGCCACATGCATAGTACATATTTGAGATCAAAGAGATCTGGGACAGAGGGTATTTTTGTAATAGTGGCTCGTCTCACACGTGTTAATATCAAGCCCTTGATATTTTTCATGACATAAATATCACAATCCATTCATTTTAATCTATGTAATTAGTATTTTAATCTTTAATAAAATTAAATCATTTTTGTTTCACGTGCATTTGAATTATTTGTGTGAATATTTCTATATTTATTAGCATGAATTTGATTATATGTTTGAAATTAAATTTGTGATGGCTGAAAAGAAAATATATTTTTGTGATGCCTTTGCCAATTTTGAGTTGAATTTAAACCTGAATCCACTCATCAATCTTGTCAAGTCTGGGTCTGCATCAGGGTCTCAGAGCTGCATGTTTTTGACAAATTCTTTATTATTACATCAACCCTTCCTACATATGAAGAAAAGTGCAAAACTGAACAAATGCCTCTTCATAGAATAGAGGTTCCTGCAGACGCTGCTACTGCATCTAATTTTCACACTGTAACGTACTGACATAAATTTGGATGCACCTGAATAATATTACAAGACGCACATGACCTAATTTTTACAGAAACAATGTTTTTGTTTTGTATTGGAAACATGCACGTTATTTAAAAGAAAGGAAATGTGCACGTGAGGAAGTAACTTTTTTACACCAAATGCAAATTTATGCATCAAGGCTACCTAAAACATGGATGTATGCCTACATATAGGAAGTCAAGTACAATGTAATAGAAAATTATTATACTCTTTTTAGATATTTCTTGGTAAGCAGTTTGCTCCTTTTAGTCCAGAAATATGCCTATGTATGTTGTTAAGTTTGCTCCTCTCAGTCCCCCAAATGTGCTTATAATTTTATGCTGCAACAGTTTTCTCCCTCAGAGCTTACGGTATCCTCGAACCTTTATCCCATTACTTGGCAGTAATTCTGTAATAGGATGGCATCCTTTTCACTGAGAAAACTACCAAATAAGTGTCTAAATATGGTGCAAGAAAACCATTAAGTATTGGTCCTATAGTAGCAATCCCTTAATTTCCAATATATTTATGATAGTACCCAGATGATATTTCCCGTTTCTGGTTTTCTTTTAACATTCTTTCTTCAAAAGCCAATACGTCAAAGGATGCAGAAAACAATGCCGAGAACAGCAAATATCCTTGAACTCTAAGGAGAGAATCTGTTCTACCTAGGTTGTGGATGATATTTTTTTTTATTTACAAACAGAAGTACCCATTCAAAAACAGATCCTGAGATCACTATTGAAAAACAATAAACACTTCCATGAAAAATAATGATAGATTAGTAAATCACTGCTTCAGAAGCTTTTACAATGGACTGCTAAAGCATCAATCTTGAAGCAATTTAACATCTGGCATGTCATAGGATTTAGTGCAAACAAAAGCTATAGAATATATTCAAGCAGGTGCATCTGGATCTAGCCTCTTTTGAATTGCAGCAGCAGCCTGAAATCAGACATGAAATAATATATGATGGATACCCATGTCATAAACTGAAATAAATAAAGCGATGTGAGTAGACAATACCCAATCTGTACTGATAGACAATACCTCATAATTACCCAATCTGTACTGATAGTTCATCTCTTCCCGAAGTTGAGCCTGTTCTTTCATTGCTTTTGCCTAGAGAATAGAGAGCAATTCCAAGTTATCCAGAAATGTCAGGATTCTGAAGGTTTACACCAAGCCTAACACATCTTTATTTTTTTCACGCAAATTTTGAAATGATTAAATCAAAAAACCAACGACTGTTTCTACATTAGACTTTGACATGAAATTTCCAGGGCTACACCAAATTATTTGTGCTGGAAAAATACATGTTAATGAATCACTCAAAAGCCATACACAGAAAATTATTTTCAAATGAAATATAGCCAAATAATAGAAAAAAGTGTCTTTAACGAAATTACAGCATTATGTCATTTAGTAGTTAGTGATTACAAAAAAACATAGACTACTGAGCATCCAGGTCCTTTGCTTATGTTTATATCCTTGAAAGATTAAGCGATTTGAGTCAAAACATTGCTAATTTTATGATGGACCAAACTAGTATCTATTGTTCATACTAGTGGATGAGTAAGTTTTTGTAGTAGTAGACTACAGACTTCCTGGTAGTTCTGGTCATACAAAAAGGGAAATAAATGCATCTTATGTAAAGATGTAAGTTGTGATGGGCTGGATATCCTCTTTGAATCTCCTGGACCTGGTTGTTAATTTTTTTTGAAACTGCGGGCTTAGATTAGAATTTGCATTGACTGGAATCAAGATTTACTTTACTGAAAAAAGCCCTGGAAATTGGAGTTGTTGGAATTCAAGAAATTGAAGTCTCTTAAACAGAGCTAACAAGGCAAGATCTAATTCTTGCTCAGCCATTGCAAACTTTGTTTTAGCTGAATAAATGAGTTCTTGCAGGTATCCTCTTGCAGATTTATCCAAGATGTCATGATCTTCAGAAGAATAATTTGGTATGTTTTATAATTAGCAGCAAAAATCGTTTGGGGAAAAATCGGCAAACCAAAAGTATAAGATTTTTTGAAAAAATCAGATTTAAAAAAAAACATTAAAAATTGTAGAAAAAGAGAAAAACTATTTTGTTTTGAAATTTAAAGGCATTTCCATAGCATCGAGATATAGAGAACAATAAAATAGAGTTTAACCCATGAATTGTAGAAAATAGGATTTTGTTGTTTATATTCATATTGTTGATTACATTGCACAAAGCATACTTCATAGTGCATAAATAATAACTAGATGGTTACAATTGATAAAATTTCAATTGCAATATAGTTTGTACAAAGTCAACCTATAAACTAAGTACAAAGTTCCAAAAAATCAAACGTAGCCAATGACACTTGCTACTACAAATAGAGCTATGCTAGAGGACTGCAGGTCCTAATGATGAAGCTCCTAGTTCGAAGCCTCTCCTAAGTCGTTCAACCTCATGACTATCCAAGTTGGCCTCTAGGATCTCAAAATCCTTAGGCTCAAGAAAGTCATTAAAAAGACAATTTTCCTTTGTTGAGCAGACATCATATTTATGATGTAACAATCTTTGCAATTTCTATAACAATGTCAAAGAGAACTATATGAAGAGTGTGAAAGAGAAATTATATGACAAAGGAAGCAATTGCCAAGTTCAGCTTAATAGGTTTTGAATCAAAATACTAAAGATAGAGTAATAGAAAATGCTTTTGAAACAAAATCTTAAATCTCAAAAGACCATAAATGATATTGAAATGTTCTCATTGATAACTATTTTAGCAGATTTGTAAAAGAGTAAAGGGAGTGTTAAATATTTTTCCATTAGATAATAAAGACCTGCTAGTACAAAAGAAGAGAGCAACCATTTGAAACACAATTTTAGCTATTATTATTCAAATAAATTTTCCTTAATTTTGCATATAAGTGGATAATGGAGTTAAAAACATTGATGGACTTTGAGTTGAGAATTTGAGAGATTATAGGTACAAATTTCAATAGAAAATCAAAGCAAGGGGAACATTCCCTTTCAATGGGACAAATGCTGCTGAAATCTATTTGAATCGTTAAAGAGAAAATATATGAGACCTACTTCAGGAGGGATTAAGATAAGCCCACAAGACTAGGGCATAACTTCTCTCAAGGCATGTATTAGTTTGTTTGATACCTATTTAACATGCATGGAATGCTACACTATATATGTCTAAAGCATTCATGTACTGCTATTGTACTCCTTGCAAGCCTTTTGAGCCTCCATGCATTTTACGATCCTAAATGGAATGTAGTTCCTGAACAAGTGCAGGGCATGCATTTAAGCAGCAAGTTTCACCAATTAAGAAAGGATTAATCCTGTAGAATATATAGGAAATTTAAATATAACCAAAACAATCCTTCATTTCAATATAAAATATTGCCACGCTTCATTTTTTTCAGCATTCAAGCTGATTTTTATCTTTCTGATAGGAACCATTTTGCTTCTAGTTCCATAATGTCTATATCCTATTATGTATATACGTATGTTTCCTACTTATTTATACAATTGTCACTACCCTACCCACTTGTCATTAAAACTTGATGGCTAGTGTCAAATTAAAGCTCCAGATTATCACTCTGTTAGTATCTGAAAAGGAAATTTGTCCCAACCTAACCTTGATAATCTAAACAACCACCTTGGTATTATTGTTGACAATTGAAATGTTAAAATTTGTTTGAATAGTTTGGATCACAGGAATTCAAAGAAAACAAACCTCTTTAGGTTCATATCAAGTCAATAGAGTTTTGTTTCAGTTTAGTTTGGCTTTCTATATTTATTTTTGGCAAGTACTCTTATAAAGTTCAAATATGTTAAAAAAATAAGATAGAAGCCTTACTTATTATTTATGATATTGTCTATTATTTCCCACTAAATTGTGTTCTTTGGATTTATATGCATGGAAATCATTACTACGAGCCTAAGGCAAATGACAATAATGTGGAATATAGAGAAAAAAGCAACACATCTCTTAACCATTCCATGTTAATGTCCTTAACATCAAACGTAGAAGCATGTGTCTCTATTTTAATGTCCTTAACATCTATTAGAAATATACGTCCATTCAAATTCGCTTACCTGTGATTTGAATAAGCGGCCTAATGAAATCTAGTGAATCTTTGATGGTGAACCGCCTCCCAACAGCCAATGCTCAATTATGTGCTAAAAATCAACAAAAAAACTCGATTAAATAGCGATTTTGCGTGGTTAGGGTTTCACAATGGGTTGGTTGGGCAATTCTTTCACAATTTTTACAGAATTTTTTCTCTATTTAAACACTTAAATATCGTTGAAAATCACAGCTAATTAAATCGGGATTTTTTGGGGAAAAAATCGTTTCAATCGAAGATTTTTTAAAAATCTGGATTTTTGCAATTTTTTGAGGTTTTATGCTTCTATGGACTTTTATTATCTTCACAAACTTATGCAAATTTGGGCATATGTTCACAATTTTGTGTTCATGTTTATAGTTGTGGGCTTTAGCATGTAATCCATTCTCTCTAAGCATAAAGATAGGTATCTAGGATAGGAGCCATAAACTCTATACTGCCCCTCGAACCCGCTGCAGGCTCTCCCCTCAAACCCCGTGAGGGGTGCTGCACTTTGACCCTACTGGGGAATTTGTTCCTGAACCTCCATTGTTAATGTTCAATGCAATCATTGCCATGTTTTTAATGTTTAGTAGTTTAAATTTTACTTAGCCAAAGTTTCATTTGTAATTCTTATACTTGTTGCTTAACACATCTTTATACCACTAATTTTTCAAGTATTATATGTAATTGCACCACCAGTCCACTGCTCCACCACCCATACACCATCGTCCCCAAAATGCATCCCCCCCTCAAGAAACTCTATGGAGCTATGGCTTACATCCCCTTGTCTATCAACTTTGGTCCTAGATCTTTTGGTTTTGGGCTCTCCTTTTGGTTTTTGTCAAAGTATACCTTTTGTCCCTAAAGAGGATATCCCTAAAGATGTATAGAATACTAACCTCTATAGGAATTTTTTACCTAAAAAGAAAGCTTCCTCTCAAATGTTGTTGAGATCTCATGAGAAAAATAAAATGGCTAGCAAATTGTGTGTTGGTTGATATTTAGTCCAAGCAAATTGTGTTGCTCAATCTTGTTGTTATCCATAGTTTGCAAACTTAGACTCTACTAGGACGTGGAAAACTAAAAAAAATGACTTAGCAAAAACTCGGCAACTTAAAAATACTTCAATTTTTCAAAAAGAAAAAAGGTAAAATAAAACTACAAAATGTATCAAAGAGTTTACCAAGGATTTGGGAGCAACACTTCCTATTGGGTCAAGGGGCAAAGCCCTTGAAATGACCCCCTTACAATTTTATTGATTTTTACACCAACAATTTCACCCGTCAGCACTAGCAAAACCAAAACCAGCACTGAATTGTAACCCTACACCAAGAATGTACACCAAGATCCCAATGATGGGCGAGGTGTGAGCATATGGCACTAAGAATCGTTTGCAAATAATTGAAAGCTAGAAATTACAATGCTTTGCAACTCAACCACTTATTTAGTGGGAGTGATTCGACGGCTTAGTCGATCAGCAAGATGAGAAATGCAATTACAAAAAGTAAAGGCGGCGAGGCCTGTCTCTTCCACCAAACAGTGGGAATGAAAATGCTTATGCAATAAAGTAAATGGACGGCGAGGCCTGTCCCTTCCACTAATAGTGGGAATTACAAGATAAATTGCAAAATGTAAAGAGTTGATCAGTACTACTGATTCAGCATTACAATATCAAGTATAATCTGCAAGATGCAAAGTGTCATAGCTGTCCAAACCACTGCAAATGATGATTAGATGATTCACCAAACTACACAAGCTATTCAACTAAGGAAAAAAGAAAAAAACTAAACTTAACCAAATCTGATATGCAAAACCCAGCAAACTAAAAATGCAAACCAGCAAGCCATAATCACACCAAAATGCTCATAACTTTGTCTAGACTCCTCTGAAAGACGTGAGACCAAGTGCAATCAACTCCTTGGAGGTAGGCGACCAAGCTCAAGCCAAAGAACAACTACAAACTGCTCAGAAATATTTAACACGCTTCCAAATGCAAATACAGGCAAAGTACAATCTCCCTGGAGGGGGTGACCAGCAGGTAAAATCAGAAACTTCACAATAAAATCTAAAAATCTGCAAGATGAGGCGCCCAATGTAGTAGAAATTATATAGCCAGTACCCAGAACAAGCAAAAATTCGCCTACTGAGTTATGAATGAAAACAACCTACAGCCAACCCAAAAACCAGCAACTGAAAAACTGAAAACAACACTCCAAAACCTCATAAATCTTCAAACTTCTTCTCAATAAGCTCCATCTATTCTTCAGTGTAAAGAACAGTCTTTCCTTAGCTAGTTGCTATCTTTCAAGCAAGAAAGTAAGCTTTGCTAGGAGGTATGCATTCCTCAAAGTGAGTTACCATTCCGGCAACACTTCGTTATAAAATTCATTGGATAGCTGCAAATGAAGACCAAGGCTCTTATTTATAAACTTTCTCCAAATTCAAATCCCATTTCCCTCCAATTAGGGCACCCAAACTCAAATTCACATTTACCATCAAATTTGCATTTGAGTTGCATCTTGACTCCATGACTTGGGCGTTTAAAGCATAAGAGGAAATATAACTTAATAAAATGCAAATATTCATAAGTATAGGCATCCCAAGTCACTTAAGTGAAATACTTCAGAATATGCAAATATTTCTCCAAATATGGCATCCAAAATATGTAAGTGAAAAACCTTATAAAAATTGCTTTTTAAACAAAACCAACTTATCTCTCCATTTAGGCGTCCACCATGCCTTAGTCAATTATTCCACTTAAAATATGATTTCCATCAAATATCAAACTTGCGAAAATAATCACCTCAAAAGTTGGAGACCAACTAAATATACTGCCCTATCAGATATAGCCATAATACCAAGCTGCTGAAACACTGCCAAAAATAGCACCAAGGGTGTTAGAGACCAAACTGCTCAAACTGACCCTGCCAGATATAACCACTAAACTGAACTACAGAAACCATGCTAAAAATAGGACTTACTATGAATAGCATACTGCTAAAAATAGTAAGTGTGTCCAAATGCATTTTAACCACATTTTGAGCAGCCGTCGTAACTTACAAAAAATAGTAAGTCCGGACAAGTCACCTGTTTCAGTTGCATGTCATACCACTCTAAAGCTCTCTAAAAACCCAAAAGGAATCTAGAATTCAAACTGTAAAACCCCAACATGCAAGCCCTCAAATCCACAAAAGAAACCTCCAAGCAGCTGGAAACCCTAATTATGCCTCTTACTAGCCTAGGGGCATCCGAGGATAGGCTAACAGTCTCTGGAGAGCGTAGTGCTAAAAATGGGGACATTACAGCCCTTGTTGTAATATAGAGTGGGATCAAGAAGCTAAGTCCGTAACCACCAAGCCTAAATCAAGACCTTCAAAACCACACAAACCATTTTAATGCATACCATTTTCATAATTTTGAAATTGTTGCAAGATGGTGTCCCTTGGTCTCCTTGGTGCAACGCGGCGCTTGGGTTCATGACATGGCTTACCCACCTCCCATGGATCTTGTATAAATCTGGCGGTTGTATGGGGCATTAACAGGTTGATCTTTTGGTGCAACAACAACCACCAATGTAACAATTCATATTAGAGTTGAGATCACAGGCTCGAACCCCTCGCTTGCGCTGGGGGGAGGGGGGGGTTGTTGCAAGATGGTGTGTCCCTTGGTCTGCTTGGTGCAACGCGGTGCTTGGATTCGTGACATGGCTTAACCGCCTCTCGTGGATCTTGTATAAATCTGGCGGTTGTATCGAGCATTAACAAGTCGATCTTTTGGTGCAACAACAACCACCAATGTAACAGAAATAGGCAAAAAAAATGTATTTCCACTCCCATTCAAACAAGAATAGTCAAATGCTAGAAAACCATGTTTATCAATGTTTATGTTGCATTTTTGGCACATTTTTTGCCACAAGGTTTCTTGTTTTGCATCTGGCGAGTTTTTCACACAAATTCACCACGTTTCAATGAGTACTCACTGGGTTTTAAGACTTCGACTCACCAAAAACTCGACCAACAAGGATGGCAAGTTTTTCCAAAAAGTATTTGACTAGCAAAAAATCTAAGTATTCAACATGTTTGTATACTATGGTTATTTCTTTTATTTAAGGGAGTGGACCCTAGTAGAACCCACATCTTATCAATCAAATAACGTAGAAAAAAATCTTAAAGTATGGGGGTTCAAGTACGCTGGTACAACAACAAAAAATTGGGGTTGGATTCTTTATTGGTTTCATCCATACAAAAAATATTAAAAAATCATAAATGTTTGAACATTTAAGTTAAGAATTGAGTTAAGAATACCACATATCATCATCTGGTAAACAAAACCACCTACTCATTCTTTTGAAACAACTCAATATCATTAATAACATTTAATGCCATTATAAGTCAATAGCATTTAACACCATTAAATAAATGTAACCCACCATATGTGGTGGACATGTAGTGGACACCTAAAAGGCGCTAAAAAGTAAAGCATGTGTTGCTTTTATTAATGTGAAGTTAGAAAGTATTGCTTCTTATAGAAAAATGTAGTAGGTAATACTCCAAGACTTTAACTTAATAAGACAAGCCATAAACACTAAAAATCCACAATACCTATCAAATCTCCAAAATTTTAAAAAATAAATAAAAAATTAAGAGTAGCATTGAATGGTAAGCTATTCAAGAGAAAATGGGTCTTAGAGGCATCCAATTGTAATTCATTCAAAAGCAAATGTGGCATGGCTCTCCCATCAAATTTTTAGACTCCTGAAAAGTTAATACTCATATAGTTGTCTCCTTTCTAGGTGAATGGTATTGAAGTAGCTTTTCAAGGATTTGGCTTTGAGCGCTAAAGTCAATGAGCAAGTTGGTTATCTCTGAAGGGCCAAGAAAACATATTTGGATGTCTATGGCTAGAAATGATTGCTTTCTTACTTGTAACAACATTGTTTGATGAAAAACACAAAACCAAAACAATTAAAAGGTAAAAAATAAAACAATGCCCAATTTGCCACTAATTTGCCTTGGGCTCCGCAAATCCCACCTTTGTTCACCCAAGCACACTACAAAGCATACCCAAACAAACCTGAGGTGTTCAACAAAGCCTTATCCACACCCAAAACAAACCATGTACCTAAATAGGGTACAAACTAGACCCTACTTTGGGGGCAAATATGAATGAATTAGTAGCATTATAAAAAATAAAAAATAAAAATAAGAAATGAAATAAGCAACAATGTAACCCTACACTACGTTTAAAAATGAATAACAATTCAGACAACAATAATAAAACAAAACAAAACAAAACAAAATTATGTAGGAAGCTTGTAAATAAATTTTCAAAATATTATATAGACAATTCTAAAATGTCTTCTACAAGAAAATCTCCAATTTACTTGCCAAACCTATGTGTGAAACCTTCAAGCCATCATCAAGAAAGTTGAGGCTTGCAATAGAAAGCAACTAGTGATTCATTGAAAACATCTTCATTTGACGCATCACCCCTAGGATCACACAAGGCAACCACTATCAAATTTCTAACTAAAAAATTGGCAATGTATATGTGTGAGACTGCATGCCCTCCACCAAGGTAGATGTTTGGACTATAAATAGTTTGCCTAGTCACGGCCTTAAAAAAGGTGTCCTACACAAATGCCCTAAGTGACTTCACTTCCCTTGTATTGGATAAATCATCAAAAGGATGCATTGTTGAATATCTTTATGGCTGTAAGCATTCCTCTTGGTCCTACAGCTCCTATGCTAAAAGAGGAGCTCATAATCCTAAAGTCAATTTTGACAAGGACATGGATGTTGATTTCTCTAAAAAGAGCTTAAAGAATCAAGCTTTGATTGACAAGTTTCATGGGTTTTGGCTAAGCTTGAAAGGATAACATGAGTGGTCATCAAAAGCATAGATGCACTTGGTAAAGCATCTTGTGGATCTGGCCCCCTAAGCACAATGTTATTTTATAATCTACTATGAGATAGAGGAAGAGTGTGTGTGATCCTAGACTTGGTGTCATGGATCAAATACCTTTTATGCCTAAAGCCCTAGCACCAACCTTTTGATCCTAAGCAACTCTTTTTCCGCAATTCCAATTTGAGTTTGCCTCCCATATCTTTCAGTGTATTTATGGTGTGACTCTAGTTTGCAAGCGACTAGACACACCTTGGGAAAATTCCAACAAGCTTCTGGTGATACCAACAACCATCTCAACACTACCTTTGCTGAAATTTGTGTGGGAACGGATCTTGACAAGGTACTCCTAGTGACTATCACTTTGAAAAGGTACAAAAGGTGTTGGGCACAAATTTTGGATTATGTTAATATCCCTTTTCGATGCCATAGATAATTTGAGTATGGGCATCTTATTGCTCTATGCCATAAAAAGACCCCTTGTAAGAACTATACAAATGCCACCTTGTGGGACGGGGCCAAGCAGCAACATTAATAGATTGAGCTGCAACTAGCTCACTTAGAAGCTCCTCCTCCACCTGACTAGGACCAATCAATACAAGTATCTTCATCCACTTCTACAAAAACTAAGAAGACCATGCACTTTACCAACATGAGAGATGATTTGGATAAGGATGTGATGTCACCCTCCCCTCTACAAAATAATGAGAGTGCCTATTCTAGTTTTACTATGGAAGAGCAAACATTCATAAAGGAGGAAGACTAGGCAGTTGTGAGGATGGAAACAAGTAACTACGGGTCTATTAATAGGGTCTAAAGCTTTGTTCTTCTTTTATTTTATTTTGGGATGGACCCGTAGTAAACATCTTGCCTGTTTATAAATTTATCTGTTTCAAAAGAAAACTAAAAATCTTACAAAAACATAAAAATAACTTACCATGAATAATGAATCTCCTTGAAACCAATTATTTAATCCCCATAGCACCTATATCTAACACGGCTTTGCAATCCTTCGACACTCAAAAAAATTGCAACACTAAGCAATTACAAAAAATGAGTTCTGGAAATTTGGAAAGTTTTGTGTTTGTATGTCACTTCTAGGTTTAGGTTGAATTAGTTAGATTTTATTTTAAATTTTGAGGGCTTTTCACCTTTTAAAAATCTATCTTTTAAATAGTTTTTAAAGTGAAAGTAGTCATTTTGTGGGGCACTACCCTACACATATGCATGGATGCAACCAAGGTGCGCACTAGACACTTCAAGTAACTCCCAAATAACATACCCAAAGCATACTCAGATCACCCATGACATGCCCTAAGCATGCCCAAGGGGTGCCCAAATCCAAAGCCTTCCTGACAAAGTATGGGAACTAATCCCTATGTACCTAGTATCATAGGTTCTAGCCCATCATATTGCTTGAGAGGCACAATCAACTCACTTTGGGAATTTCGCACTACTTTTCTCACAAAAAATGGACATATTAGTCTATTGCATCCTAGAAAGAATTTTTGTAGAAAAATTTTGTTATGTATAGGTCCATGAGATGGCACTTAGGATCCACACTACTCCCATGAAAGCCTCTTTGTCAGTCACATGGAAGTCGTCCAAAGTCACTTCATCCACATTTGTGTGCCCTTTGGTATTGCTTTCTCAAGAACCATTCTCATGGCTTGCATATCAAGCTTGAAATTGATCAGGGATTTTCTTCACCTTTTTGACCATTCTTGGACAAAATCAAAATCATCATCAAAATTTTCAAACACCATCTACTTTTGACTTCAATCTTCCTTATTTTCATGACTAGAGGTTAATTTGGCATGACCAGGTGGAGTGGGCAGCTAAGTGTATCATAATGCCTACAATTATGGAGCAGCAAAAGAGTGATCATCATCCAAATATTCAGACCTTGCTATCTAAGCATAGCAAAGTATTTGGTAGTATACCACCTAGAAGACCTCCTAAGAGAGGGATTGAGCATGTTATTGAGTTGAAGGAGGGTGCTAAGCCTGTGATTACTATGCCATACCATCATCCAAAGAGGCATAAAGATGAGATTGAAAAGGAAATCAAAGAATTGTTAGACATGGGACACATAAGGCCTAGCAAGAGTCCCTTTGCTTCTTCTGTGGTGCTGGTTAAGAAGAAGGATGAATCAATGCACATGTGCATTGACTTCAAAGCACTCAATAAGAAGACAATAAAGAACAGGTACCCCATTCCTTGCGTTGACGAGCTTATTGATGAGTTGCATGGTGCATGCTATTTTTCCAAAATTGACTTAAGGTCAGGCTATCATCAAATTCAAGTTAGGGAGGCAAATGTGGAGAAAACTGCATTCAAATGTCATTTTGGGCATTTCAAGTTCTCGGTGATGTCTTTTGGGTTGACTAATGCACCGACTATATTTAAGTCATTGTATGAACAAGGTATTCAAAAGGCAGCTCTGAAAGTTTGTTCTTTCTTTGATGATATTTTGATCTTTAGTAAGTCTTGGGATGAGCACATGAGGCATCTTGAGGAGGTGTTGAGTATCCTAGAGGAAGAATCATTGTCTACCAAGGAGTCTAAGTGTGATTTTGGTATGACCAAACTACTTTACCTTGGCCACATTATTAGCTCTAAGGGTGTTAGAGTACATCCAGATAAGATCAAAGCAATTATGGATTGGCCACCACCCACAAATCTATCACAGCTCAAAGGATTTTTTGGGTTATGTAGTTTTTATAGGAGGTTTGTTAAGGGCTTTTCATAAGTGGCAACTCCCCTCGCAAATTTGACTAAAAAGGGAACTTTTGTTTGGTTTGATGCAGCACAGCAATGCTTTGATAGTTTCAAACAAATTATGTGTACTTTCCCAGTGTTCACTATTCCCGATTTCTCTAAGCCTTTTGAGTTGGAGTGTGATGCTTCTGGAGAGGGGATAGGTGCAATATTAATGCAAGATAAGCATCCCATTGCTTTTGAGAGCCGGAAGTTGAGGGTTGACAAGAGAAGTTACTCAATATATGACAAGGAGATGTGGCCAAGTTCAGACCCTATCTTATGGGAGGGAGATTCAATGTAAAAATAAATCATAACAGTCTCAAGTACTTCATGAGTCAGAAGGATCTTAATGATAGGCAGCAGAAATGGGTGAGTAGTGATGAGCACACGGTTATACTGATAGAGGGGGGGCAGGGGGGGTGGGGAAGTGAATCAGTATAACAATATTCTTTTACCTTTTAAAACTTATTTAATCACTTAAAGATTTAATCAAAATTAGCACATATGTAAAATCAAATAATAACAACACAATTTATGTGGAAACCCTTGCAAGAGAAAACCACGACAAAAATATGGCTTTTATTAATCTTCTTTCTACAAATTTTGTAGGCACCAACCCCTGAGAAACTCTAATTTCTCTAATTTGTAGGCACCAACCCCTATAATATGAGGCACCAACCTCTCCAATATGAAGCACCAACCTCGAGATAGATAATTTTCTTCTCCAATCTGCTATAATGCTGATCATAAATCTGCCACAAAACTGATTACAATCTCCTCATAAAAACTTATTATAAATCTGCCATAAAATTTCACACAATCTCCTCACAATCTATATATGTTCCCATTTACATCTGCTCTAATATTCCTCACAAGTTCTTCATAAAATCTGCAAGTAAACTCCTTATATATTTGTACGATGTATACTTTACTTCCTTCTTCAACATTAACTTGCTGGTGTATATCTGATATATATATTAGTTTTCACTCACTTCTTTCTCCACACAACTCTTATTTATCTTCACACATTACTCTTCACTTTTCTTTATTGTGTATATAAGATATTCTTTTTGCTCTTCACACATTTCACTTCTACACACACCTTTTTTTTTCAACATCTCTTTGTCTTCATATCCCCCTTATGCATTTTCATGAAAGGAGGCATCCCTTTGAATGGACAACCTTTCATAAGGTCATGACCATTTGTTAAGAACCTTACCTTAATTCTTATTTTAATTGCTTCTTTTTCAAACTAAACTCAAACCTTTTAAAACTTTAATCACTGGCCATTGAAATGTACTAATCGCTGCCTTTTAATTCATTAGTTGCTTCCTTTTGTTAACTAATACCTAGCCTTTTAAACTTTACATTACTTGGGAAGAGGTGTGATCTTCTAAAAAGAGATAACACTTCATAATGAATGCTCTTTATTTTTATTTCTGCCTCTAATAAATCTTAATCATTGCTTCTTTAAATTACTTTTATTTCTTACTGATGATCGCTGCACCTTAACTCTTCAACATTGATCGCCGCTTCTATTAATCAATCCTTATCCTTTATCTTGGTGATTTAATCTTCATTTTTATATATGTGCCTTTTTCTTTCATCCGTGAAGTCAGCCAAGCATAAACACCAAAGCATGGTTAGCCAGCATAGGGAATATTAACTTGAGTGTGTCTTGCATAAACTTGGTCGATTAATATTCATATATATATGCATTAGTCTTAGGCTGTGTTACATGGGGGACATATCCCTGGGCCTAAAACCCCCTGTCCTCGTCCCGGGGACGCGAGGATGGCCAGGGGACGGCTAGGGGATATTTTGCCGTCTTTTTCTTACTTAAGGTAAACTAATCCGCATGGATCATGAAAAATTAAGAATGTAAATAGATATGTGAACGGTAATATGAATTTGTGAAAAGATCAATAAACAGTCTTGAGTTTGCAAGGTCTCATTTGACTATGCAGGATGAATCTGCACATTCTGAATTCTGAAAGCATATTGAGTATTGACAATGAATTCTAAACACAAATGTTATATGTTAAGGTTCTATAATGTATATATGCATGCTTTATCCATGTTTTCATATGAATATTTAAAATTTCCCTATATATTTTGAACTTTCCCTATATTTTATATAGCCGTCCCCAAAATTGGCTTGAAAAATTGGGGACTTGGGACACGTCTCGCCGTCCCCGTCCCGAAAACTCAAGGTAACATTGGTCTTAGGTAACAATAGTGATTTTCCATTTGCACTAATACTCATAAAAGCATCATTATTTAATTTATCCTCTGCATCAACTTTTGAATCATCTTCTTCATCATTTGCATTATAGTGAATATTAAATATTTACATCTACACATGATCACCTCTTTATTTCCTCGATTCTTGTCTATGAACAAAACATGATAACTCACTCTTCAACCTTTCTTTGATGAATCCATTTTAATACTAACACAAATGCTTTGTATATTGCGATTAGTGACCTTTGGCCATTATCGATTACATTTATACACCTTTGACATCAATGAGAACAATGTGACATTTGCTTTGACATCAATGACAAATAGGCTGCAGGCTTTGACATATGTAAGAAAAATATTGTTGCTGATGCGTTGTCCATTAGGCCTTATTTATGCTCCTTAGTTAAGATATTTTCTGATTGGAGAAAGTTGATTACAACATAATATGTTAAGGATCCTTGAGCTATAGGCATTCTTGATGGTACCACACAGGATGACAAGTACAAAGTAATTAATGAACTGATCTTTTATAAGGAGAGGATTTACTTGGTACCTAATTCGGGACTTAAAGCAAAAAATTTGAGGACTTTCCATGATGCACCTATGGCTGGTCACACGGGGTTTTTCAAAACATATAGGCAGATCTGGGAGAGGTTTACATGGAAAGGGCTCAAAAATAAGGTCCTTAAATATGTCATGGAGTGTCCCACATGCCAGCAAAACAAAAATGAGCATACCTATCCAGCTGGGTTGTTCTCTATTCCCAATCAGAAATAGGAATGTATCTCTATGGATTTTATTGCCGGGCTACCAAAAGTTTAGGGCAGAGATTGTGTTTATGTTGTTGATAGATTGACAAAATTTACTCATTTCTTTGCCATTTCAGCTTCATATAAAACTCATTAAATTCATTGTGGATCAATAGAGATTACATGGAAATTTTTTGTTAATAACAATTTATTGTCCACAGCCTAGCAATTTGTGCAATTGGCCAGAATTGTTCTTACTCAACATTCTGCATGATCAAAATATTTGCTGAGCGCCATATAATAAAATTTCAATTTTCTCTTCACATCATAGAAAGGCCTGGACTATTCTTGTGAATTTTTGTGGAAGTTATTATCTTTATTAAGTGTTAAACCCTATTACTAAAAGGTATTTGACAAGACATTCTTCAGATTATTAAATTCATTGTGGATCAATATGGAAAAATTCATTACTAACAATTTGTTGTTCACACACCTTAGCAATTCATATGGCTGTGCAACGAAACTGAAAGCTCTTATGTATAAATAAAGCTTTTGTAGATATAGAAATTGACCCAGAAACAAATAGACTCCATTACTTCCCTAGAGAATCTGAAATTAAATCATTTCTCACCAGTGCAAATTACCTGGTAAATGTAGACATCATTGATCATCTCATGATCGTTGCTTGTGTTGGCCTTAAAAACAAGGGTTACATTATTACACCATTTTCTTCAACTAGAAATCATGAATACTCCCAATTACAAACCATGAATTCTCAATCCTTAATAAAGCATACACCAGATTCATATATTTGTGGGTTTGACTACCTCCAAACCGCTAATGGATGAAATCACTGACGAGCACCAACATTTGAACTAGATCTTACTTTTTGAAATGTATTAAATAAAACAAAACATCCAAGGACAATATCATGACTCACAAGCACAATGCCATGACCAACATTTTTTGTGCACTCACATCTTTTAGCTGAAACATTTTTGGCTAAGCAGACCAGCCTGCTGTGGGTTCAAGCAGGGTGCAAACTTCAGGCCCTATATTTGGTCAGGTACATTCATTGATGTACCTGGGTGAATCCAAGGTCCATATCTCACACCCAATGCTTTCCAGAGCCTTTTATTTTTAAATTACATTTTCTTTGTTTTGTTTGATTTTTTGCTTTTTCTTTGCTTTTAATTTTTGTTTGTTTTGTTGCATCGCGTTTCATGAAAAGAATATATAAAATCATAGAAGGAAAACTCATCAAGTACTTGGCTAACTCGCCATGCCAAGTTGAATTGGACTAGTGAGCCAAATCATGGGCAAGTTAGGTTGAGTACTCAAAAAGTTTTTGCTAGGACTCATCTAAGCTTTTTGCCCGCACTTGTGAGTTTCTTTTGCAGACTTGCTTAGCTACAGGTTATACGTTTATGACAAAACCACACAATTTTAAGCATTTCAATTCATTTTTTGACATTTTCGGTATTATTTTGCCCATCAAAAGACATCTTCAATATCCACATGAGAAAAACACACTAAGAGAAGGGATTGGAAGAATGAAGATTAGGTCAAAAATAGTGAGGACTTGGTGTTGAATAATTTGAAAATATAATGATAAATTATCAAAGATGATGTGCACCATGAAGGTTTGTGTCCCCATGTTGTTCCCAAATCCAAGCCCTTAGTCCCCTTTTTGAGACTCCATGGAAATGTCATTTATTGATTCGAGTGTCATATGACGTATGTAATATTTGAATTATGACAAATTGATGATCAAAATTAACTTATATGTTCTCTAAATGAATTAGTTTGTTTTTTTTTGTGTAATTATGCTTCTTTTTGCTGAGCCCTGAGTTTGATCAAAATTTTGGGTTACCAAGTCCACACCAAGTTTGAGTTTTCGAACTATGCATAAAATGCCCCCACACCTCACTGCTACAAGCTCATTTCTCTATTAATAGCAAAGAATTTGTACAAATTGCACCATAAAAGTTAGCATCTTGCGCTCCTACCTTCAATAATTTCCATCATCTTTGTAATAGAACTTAACATTCGCCTTGCCCCAATGCTATGAGTGATAAGCATGCAGCGAACATTCATTCTGAGAGGGTAGGAAGCCAAGAAGAATGTGGTAGGAAGTCACCATTCCCTGAGGCTTCTCCTCCTACTTTCTTCTCTATCCAATGATGGTTGGTGAGTATGTGCATAAAAATAATAGTGTTTGGGTTGCATATGATATTATAAATTTTAGTATTATACTAATGTATTATTATAAGGCCATTCATATTGGTTGCATACAATGTATTATTATACTAATGTACCATTGTCATAATTAATTTATTATAACCACCACATAACTTGATTCTATGCAATAATGTTGTTATGTGACTATTTGAAATTTATTACTGTTTTTTGGTTGAAATATGTATATACTTGTGATTTTTATATTTTTATAACAGACATACCCTATCCTAGGAAATATGCCATACCAGCATACCCAAATCCACACACAATGGCCTAGTACTTCTTGGCACATTTCAAATTTATTCCTATCTTTTGGTTAAAATATGTATATACTTACGATTTTTTACATTTTTGTACAAGCATACCCAATCCTAAAAAGCATGTCATACCTGCATACCCAAATCCACAAACAATGACCTAGTACTTTTGTGGCATAAGCATCACATTATTGAGGCTTTATGTCGAAGAAACATGACCTTTGGTTAGGTACACATTACATCCTTTTGGTTTTTTCAAGAGCTCCATTTCACCCATACCTCCTCCATAACCTAATAAGATTGCAAATTCAAGGACATGGTGCTCAAGGAAACTTTAGAGACTTGGGCACATTTTGCGATTCTGGGGAATTGGTCCTTCAGAAGCTTTTCAGATTCTTTATATGCTTCTCCTCTTCCAACTTATTAATCTTCAAAGACACTTAGGAAATTTTATGAGGGGATCAAGCCACCAGCGATATTTTCTCTTCTTGACTTATTGATTTATGAAATTGTCACTTTCCCTCAGTGATGAAGTCAACTTCTCGAATTCAACAGTAATGTCCCCAATCAAATAACCTTCAGAAATAGATAAAATCTCAAACAATGTGCAAGCTGAACTGATAAACAAATACCAGTGAACCCCGGGGACGCGTCCCCCCCCTAAGCCCTAGTGTTCCTGGAACGGGGACGTCCCGGAGACTTGGGGACAGCATTCCCAAGTTTCCAGCGGCACCACCATTTTTTTCCCTCGCCGCCGGAGACGCGGAAACGTTTCGGCATCCCCCGCAGCGGCCACTTAAAAGACATGGTTTTAAAAATTATTTAACACATTTTTTTTATTTTGATTTTGTACTTGTTTTGATATCATGCTACTCATTGTAATCATCTTTATGATCAGATATTTTTGATATCATATAATAGAAATCTTCCATTTGCTGATTCGACAATTGTAATATTGAGTATTCTAATTTCTAATTAGTAATTTGATATTGAAAACTTCAATGTTCATTGCTCAACGTTCAAGTATTCTGTATTTACTATTTAGTATTTCAATTTGGCATTTGCAATTTTGCTATTTTACTTCTTGATAGTCTTATACATCTTTTCATAACTAGCATTTTAAGTACCATATGTATAGTATATAGTATATAGTATATACAACCCTCACCCACACTCCCCAATTGAGGCCCCTATGTCCCCCCGTCCTGGAAACTTGTCCCCCCGTCCCCGACGGCGGTGTAACATAGACAAATACCAAATGCCCAATTGTAGATGCCAAGACGTGACAAAATTTAATGCTGATCAACAATGTATGTTAATTGCAGACCCTTGTCAATCAAATATAAAATGCCAAAACAGAAAAAACAAACCCTCACAAGCTAATATGGATCTTGGATAAACTCCCAAATGCCAAATTAATGGACTATAACTGAAGATCTGAACCTTAAATGCCAAAATATTCAACTGTCACAGCTGATCTCTAGCTGATAATTACATGAACATGTGATAAAAACCATTATGACAACTGTTATGCTTAGATACAATCTATAACAATTGATAATTAGAGTATTAATGAACCCTATACCTTGTATTTATGACACCAACAACAATGCAATATTACATCTTCTTCAATACTAATATTGGAGGATCCTTTTGTAATGTCCTCTTCCTAAGCTATGGCAGTGTTGTAAGGATTAGCCTAGATACAATCTATAACAATTGATAAATAGAATGTTAATGAACCCTATACCTTGTATTTATGACACCAACAACAATGCAATATTACATCTTCTTCAATACTAATATTGGAGGATCCTTTTGTAATGTCCTCTTCCTAAGCTATGGCAGTGTTGTAAGGATTAGCCTAGATACAATCTATAACAATTGATAATCAGAATGTTAATGAACCCTATACCTTGTATTTATGACACCAACAACAATGCAATATTACATCTTCTTCAATACTAATATTGGAGGATCCTTTTGTAATGTCCTCTTCCTAAGCTATGGCAGTGTTGTAAGGATTAGCCTATTCCTCGGGTTCTTGTAGTTGGTTAGGGAACTCCTTAGTTCTTGGAGATCGTGTTGTTCAACCTTTGGGCAATTTCTTGGTGTGGCAGTGAGTTCGAGATTGTAGGAGTATCTTTTTGACACTCTCCGAAGCTTTTTCAAGCACTTGGTCCAATACTTACTATTTTTAGTAAGCCACCGCCTCAGCACCGACTTGGCATTTTCGCGTCAATCTTTCCTCGGAGTGTTCAATTATGGTATTTAATGTTTATTTGGTGATTTTTTATGGCTTGGGGAATTACTTTAAATTAACATTAATATTATAAAATTAAATTAAATATTTAACTTAACGTTATTTTAATATTTTCAAAGTGACTTTATTAAAAGGCATTTTTGGGGACATAAGGAGTTTTCTAAAAGTTAAATTTAACTGACTTTTTAAAGTGGATGCCTTTATGGGAGACACAAGGGGATTTATTAAATTTAAATGTAATGTTTATTTCTCCAAAGTGGGCTGTGGGTTTTTGGAGGAGCATAAAAGTGTTTTGTAAAGCCTTTTGCATTATGCTTGGAATTTTGTTTTAGAAACACACAGGTTGAACCAGCGTTCTTCATTTGCTTTGTAAGGACGAAAACCCTTATAGAGAACATCCACTTCGATTGTAAGAGATCTTTTCTGATGGATTTTTACAAGTGACTTCATTCAAAGGTTATCGAAGGGCTTTAATGTTCAGATTTTTGGGTAATATTGCCAAGGTTATCATATCAGAATTTGAAGGGAAAATTGAGGAGTTTTTGAGCAGCAGCTTATTGACATATTTCAGCATTTAAACCAGTGTTACAAGACTCGCAAAAACTTGCCGAGTCTAGGTGAGTTGCGAGTCAAGGGACCCTAAACTAGGCCTAGAGACTCGGCATGCGGGTATTCGCCGAGACTCGCCAGACTTGCCAAAACCGGCGAGTCACAACCCCAGACTCCGCTGCGGCTGGGTTTGCATAAAGTGCAAAATAAAAACATATTTTAAGCTTTCTTTCTTTTTTCTTTTTGCCTTTATACTTGCCTCTATTCTTTCAAAAGGCACTTCATTTCATTTCCAAGCCAAGGAAGAGAGAAAAAAGAGAGAAGAGAGCCAAAACACTTTTGCATTGAAAGAAAACCAGCAAAGAGATTGAGCACAAAACAGTTGTTGAATCGCATTTGAGCAGGTTCATAGGTTATTTTTCTGCGTATAGAGGAGTCTACAAGGGATTGGAAAGAGATTTCTATTGATTTCAAAGAAGATTTAAGAGGTATGTTTGAATTTTGAAGGTTTTTTTGTTTTTTTAAACCATTACTTCATTTCTCTTCTTTCTTTCTTTTTCTATTTTGTTTTAGTGAAACAAAGAACAAGTTACAAACCCTAGGTATGTTTAATTTTTTGTTGAACAAACCCTAGGTATGTTTAAATTTTTGTTGAACAAACCCTAGGTGTTCTTGTAAAAAAAACGTTTTATAGTGGCAAACCCTAGGTTTTTTAATTTTTAGTTTAATTATTAAGTATAAAATTTGAATATTAATTTTTTTAATTTATGTGTTATCGCAGGCTGCAACATCGTTTATATCTATAAGGTGTCTCGACTCTCCAACACATTCACAATGTCTCAAAATAGAAAAGACCCTTGTTGGAAGTATTATGTTCCAAATTGCCAATACTTAGTGAATCCGGTGCCATAGTCAATAATGGCCAAACAAAACTTGTCCCAGCAGCCATAGGGAAATGGGCAAAGTTAATGGGTAATAATCGATGGGCTACGCAGGAGGCTGTCATACTATCAGCTGATTACCTAAGCCCTCCCCCATGCGCTACTCTAGCGCATGGGGGAGGGCTTAGGTAATCAGCTGATAGTATGACAGCCTCCTGCGTAGCCCATCGATTATTACCCATTAACTTTGCCCATTTCCCTATGGCTGCTGGGACAAGTTTTGTTTAACCATAACTGACTATGGATCCAAATTGACTAAGTATTGGCAATTTGGAGCATAGCACTTCCACCTTTGTTGAATCAATTTGGAGCATAGCACTTCCACCTTTGTTGAATCAATTTGGAGCATAAGGCTACTCAAATGACATTGCATCCAAGTAAAAATTTATTAAGGGCAAAATAATAGTTTAAAAATTAACGCTTTTTCATTTTTTATTTCCTTCAACTAAAATTTGCGTTTATACTTTATACTTATGTGATCGATGAATGTTTGTGTATGGGATCATAGTAGCTTCTATTTGATGATGTTATTGTGTATTTAAGGTTTATTTATTAAAGGGTGCATGAAACAAGTTTTAAATCCTTAAAAATCTCTAAATTTCTTGGGTTTTACAATTTGCTAAGTATTTGTTGAGTCTTGGGCGAGTCTGGGCTCCGAGTCCGAGTTCGAGTCAAAAATTGGCTTGCCGGGTTTGAGGCGAGTTGGAGTTTGGTAACACTGATTTAAACGCTCCTTGGTGCTGGCCGTACCATTCCCAGGCTGGCCGTACTTCTCTAAGAGGGGCATGTGACTTTGGAAGCCCAAACGCCTAGGGTTTGGAGTGCTTTGCAAAGGAGATAGGGGCGCCTAGGTGTAAGGAAGACTCGGCAGCAAGCTCAGGAGTGAACAGAAGTAGTTTAGAAGAGTTATCAGACCTTCATTGCATTTCCAAGGTTGTTGGTCTAAGTGTAGTTTCCAAATTTTGCAGCAGCAGTTTATGGGTATGTTATAAATGCCATAATAAGTGATTAATGATCATTAATATGTTGTAAGAACCCTACTGTATCAAGTATATTATGACTAATAAATCTGGAACAGTTTTCAGTCTATGGTTATTCCTGAAATAGTTGATTACAGTTCTTTATATTGTATATTTTTCTATTGCATATTATTGTGGTTATTTATATGTATTGCAATCCAAACTGCAAAAACATATTAGAAAACAAACACACACAAAAAAATATAGGGTGCATATTACACTTTTACAAATATCTTTATTCAGAAAACCATGTAAAATACTATAGCACAACATTAATAGCTAAACCCAATAACAAATTATTACTGAATATCCTTAATTACCCCCAATATTCCAAATATCAAATAATATTTGCCAGCTCCCAATTTATATAGTGGACCTGTTGTGACATATTTCACACATCGCCCCATTGCAAATGGGGACCCCCAGTTTTATTTTGCTTTGTCCTCTGCATTGCAATTTCATGGGTCCGTTTGTTTGAGAGTCCAGAGTTTGAAATTTTGAGGTCACCCCGGTCAAGTTGAGAATTCAAGCCCGTATCAGTGCCTGGACGTCATGGAAGTGCTCAGAAGGTCCGATAGATGAGGATCGCCTGTGCTTTGAGTCAATTCTAACACTTCCTATTTTTTAGGGATTCTGCTTTTTCGCTTTTTCACTTTTTTTATTTTTGGCACTTTTGGACCATTCTAGAGTTCCTACTTTTTAGGGATTTTTTTTGTTTTTTTCTATTTTTAGAAAGTTTCTATTTTTGGAAAGTTTACATTTTTAGAAAGTTTCTATTTCAAGGTCCCACTGGTCACGAAGTCAACAGCAACAAAAAAATCCAAACACATGGCAAAGGTTTGATGAGAAATGGCATAAGTCTGGAGAAATTCGCCAAATGGAAAAATGGAAGGAAATGGCAAGACACATTGAAGTCCGCCATGGAGATGTCAAAAATCATGGCAAGTCCGCCCTTGCCTATGGCAGGCCAACCTTCAAGTCCGCCATCCTCTAGAAGAGCCATCATGAAGTCCGCCATGGGGAAGTAAAGAATGGAAAAGAGTATTGGAAGTCCGCCCTTGGCAAGAAGTTTGCAAAGTCCGCCCTTGGAAAGATCACCACCAAGTCCGCCCTTGGCACAAGCACTCTAAAGTCCGCCATGGGCAAGAAGAAGTCAAAGTCCGCCCCAAACCTTGGAAACGTCAATGGCAAACCAACTTGGAAGTCCGCCCTTGAGGAGAATAAGATGTCTAAGACATGATAAAGTCCGCCCAAGTCTTGGCAAACCCACCTCAAAGTCCGCCACCCATGGAAAAGACTTGGCAAAAGCATTGGAAAGTCCGCCCAAGCCAAGTAGAGATGAAAAAGAAAGGTGAAGTCCGCCTAGAGGAGGGAAAAGGAGGATGTCTAGCCAAAGATGAAGTCCGCCCCCCTCAGCATGGCAAAATTTCTAAGGCATAAGAAGAAGACTGGCAAGAAAATCATGAAGTCCGCCCTCGCTAGACAAAATAAATAAAATCAATATTTAGCCATGACTAAATTAATATCACCAAGAATTAAATAATTTAATGGGTTGGAAATAATTAAAGAGGTTGGGCATTTTAATACTTTGGATATTTTATTATTTATTTTCCAACACTTAGGAAAATTTATTTAAAATGTTCAATGTCTGAAGAAAAATGGATAATAACACGAGAAATAATGAATTTTCTTTAGACAAAATTAAATTTCGCGATGATTCGAAGATCAAAAGGGTTGGAAAATTGAATTTGATATATTAAATATTTAATATTTTCCAACGTTTTAAATATTCAACACTTAGGTGAATTTTTGAGAAAGAGGAAAAATCTAAAGGATTTTGGCTGAGGGTGGCGCCTGGATAGAAAAATGGAAACTTTCTTTCGGAATCTCTGGCTGAGGGTGGCGCCTGGATAGAAAAATGGAAACTTTCTTTCGGAATCTCCAGTATTGGAAGAGATAAAACAAGTCTAACTCGATCAACTTAGAAAGAAAACACGAAGTTGCTAAAACTATCAACTTCTCCAGCATTATAACAAGGTCAACTTGTTTCTCTCAAATCATTCTTTCGCAGGTTGATCAAAAGTTCTCTCTTCAGCTCTTTCGAAGTTGCGAAAGGTAAATTTTGGAAGGAAGAATTTGTGAAAGCAAAGTAGATTTCTTTGGCGAAAGAATAAATTCTTGAGCTGGGAAAGTAAATTGTTGAAGAAATAAGGTGGAAATTTTAGCTGAAAAGAGTATTTACCAGCAAAAAGAGGCGCACTTCTTCTCTTGATTTTCAGAAATTGAATTTGATTTGCAGCCAGAAGATAATTTCAAAGGTTTAAAATGGGATTGGTCAAGTTCTTATATTCTTCTTTTATTCTTCTTTTATTATTCTAGCAAAGATTTGTCAAGGAATTAGCAAAGTTCGCCATTTTCAGCTTGCTTTTTCGTAGAAATTCATCTTTTTAACAAGCTGAAAGTATAAATTTTTCGAATAAAGGCCTGGAATAACCAAATTTTAAAAGACTTTATATTAATGTTAATTATTTTTGTATTGCAGGTTGATGACCACTCGAGGAGAACCATCAAGACAGGCGCAAATGAAGTTCGCCAGCAAAGGGCTGCAGCCAGAGTCTAAAATTATTTCTAAGGGGAAAAATATTACAGACACCAACCTCGGACATGTTGACTTCAAGGAATTCAAAAAGAGGATGTACATGCACGATGGATTCCTACCAACGCCCATTGCTCGATGGATAATGAGGAATGGCATCGTCCAGGCTGTCGGATTCCCACCAGCAGTAGAATGTGTCGACTTGATGGTAGAATGAGCCATCCATTATAATGCACAGGAAAGACAAATTGTTGCGCCTGATGGGAGGATACTGGCTCATCTTGGAGAGTTAGCAATTCATGAGGCATTTGGCATCCCGACCTACCATAGAACTTCATACAAAACTAAGGAGGATTCCAAGAATTTGTATGAAGACAAGTTTAAACTTTGCGCCACAAATATTAACAAATCATGGCTGGAAAAACCGAGAGGCTCTGCCAAGAAAATGCCCAAGAAACTGTTGCGTACAGATTTTAAAGAGGACTATGGGTACATTATCTTGTTATTAAACAGAATGGCTGGCAACCCCCAGGGTGCGCACTTTGAGACATGGATGTACTATTTCATGGATGAAATCACCGTAGGAGTGAAAATGTTCAACTGGTCTCGCATGATAAGCGACAGTCTTCACGAGCAACTAATCAATTTGGAGAAGACAAAAACATTTTACATGAGCTCCTATGTCATTTATATGCTAGCCAGCACTTACAGATATGCAAGGTTGATCTACAAGGGCATGGTTGGCAACGGAGAAAATGAATTGAAATCTTATGATTGTTATCCGCAGTTGCAACTAAGTGGTAAGGCCCACTTCAGACGGGCCAATGATGCTTTCCTCATGTACATCACCAAAATGCTCCAAGGAGGAACTCACCAAAGGCTGACTCACGAAGCTAAGAGCTTAATCAGCAAGTACGGATCCTGGTATATCCAGTTCCCGAGATTCACGTACATCAGAATTCAGGGATTCATTGGAAATCCTTACAGACTTCCAATCTTTCCCACCAACAAAATGGTCTTGTTGGAAGTCCTAAGGCAGTTGGAAGCATACCAAAACCTCCAGAGGTCAAAACAGAAGGCGTCCATTACTTTCCCGTTTTCCATTGGAAACATGCTAGAATCATGTCCTTCGGCACAAGCAGCTAAGAGTGCCAGGCTAGAGATACAGCAGTATCCGTTCACAACTTATCAATCCAGAGAAAATTTTCATCCTCACCATCACATTGGGACTGTGGACGGAAGAAAGTATAAGCATAGGGTTGAATTGGAAGACTTTTGGGCAGACGCTGCAGATGAGTATGAGGTTAGAAAGAGGCTATGGTTCAGATTGCCAGCAAGCCTGATCAAAATGACTGAGCTCTGCCAAGTACCTGATCAACTCGAGGATGACGGGGAGTATGTCCAACCATGCTTTCATGAGAACTGGCCCCTTCCTATTGTAAAGTGGTCAGAGCCCGAGCTTGCGGATTTGAATACCTTAATGAGGCCAGTAGTTAAATATTCTCAATGGTGGATTGATCAACAGATTCAGGAGTTGAGACGGAGGAAGGTGACGCTCACTTATGACAGGCTGAGTGAGATGGAATCTTACTCCTCGAACGCAAAAGCACCCCACAGTGTCGAGTTGATGGAAACTACTAACTCCAAGAAGAGGAACGAGGCAACTGCAAACATAAAGCACATTCAAAAGCGACTAAGGATACAGCCATCACTGTAAGCCGACGTGTGTAATCAGTCTAAGCGTAGTCGGTCTTAGCGTAGTCGGCCTTAGCGTAGTCAGCCGGTGGTTTTGGTAATAAAACACTAGTTGTAGCGGGAATAAGTAAGTATGGTTAATGTCATGTAATGAAGTTCTGATTAGTTATGGTTATGAAGCGGCACGACGGTTGGTTGCTCAACCACCGCCGAACGCTATATGTACTGGGATCATGTAGTTAGAGGGGGGTGATGTGGATTTACTAATACTATGACAGTCAGATCGTATATGTTATAACTGCAATGAATGAATAGAAGTGTTGATGATTCAATCGTATTATGTTCTTTGATCTATGTGTTACATGTACTCAGTTTACTTCTTATGTACGTAATACGTCGATAGACACTCTGAAAGGCAAACATTTGGCGCCGTTGCCTAAGCAGACCAGGGAAGCACTCCGTGTAATGGCAGCATAATGGGCCGACCAGCGGACGAACCTATAGTAACGAATGAAGAAAGAGAGGACGATTTGACACGAGATCTGACAAATCTCTGGAACATATCTCTACGAGACCACGTACGGAGGCAAGCCCTCCGATGAGAAGTCCCTGAGGCAGTTATTTGGGATCGCCTCGAAGTAAACGACGAGGTTGATCACCTCCTCCACTGCATGCCCAGATTGTTGGCCCGTCATTCCATCATCCTACAAGAACTTCGGGCGGAGGAGGAACAAGAACGCCGAAGGCAGCAAATCTTGCAACGGTACGAGGAAAGAACCAAACGGGAGGAGGAAGAAAGGGACACTAGTCGGAGACGTACCCCTGGCAACCAGCAATGATCACGTGAAAGACTTGTAAATGCCCGTACGGTCGAACAAAGACAAGAACAGAGTACCAGTCGGGCAAGAAGCAGAGGAGGAAAGAATTAGGCGATCATTAAGAATACAAGAGCAAGAAAACCGGCGGCGGAGATTTAACAAATCACAACAGCATCCTGAAGAAGAGAACCACGAGGAACCATTCGGCACCCCGTACGTAGAAAAACATAAAAACCAAGAAAATGAGGAAGACTTGAGCGGTGAACTTGAAAATAGTATCCAACGCTTTCGGGAGTTGTCCATATCGGACGACGACGAAGGGTTGATGACAGGGAGATCTAAGCCCAGGACCCCTTGGCAGAGGGAGCACCGGAGTGGGACCCAGGAAACCCTTTGTAGAGGACGCTGACAGGGGACAAAAGGGTGACTCGGACGTGGCCGAGAGTGCAAGTGACGCACCAGAACGTATCGAAACCAGTCCAATCAGGTGCAATACACGAGGAGGACAGCGGGGCAAGATAGTGACTCCAGAACGACAAAAGTTGTCGAAGTTTACGGGGAATGGGTCAGAGGATCCAGTACGACACTGTAAAACATGTGAGACAATTTAGACAGTGAGCGGAGAAGACGACCAGGATAACTGGTTGAAAGCATTCCCGGCGACACTCCGAGACAATGCCATTGACTGGTACTTGGAGTTGGACCGAACACAGAAAGCTTCATGGAGGCTGTTGAAACAGGCATTTCAAGACGAATTTAAATTGTTGAGGGACGACAATGAAATTGTGGCCGAGATTTACAACACCAAACAAGGGAAAAACAAAAGCGTACGAACTTACAACCAGAAATTAAAAGACCTGCTGGGGAAACTAGAATCACAGCCAGTAGATGGTTTAAAGAAGAGATGGTTTATCGAAGGGCTGCTTCCCTCGCTACGTAAGAACATGAAGGTAGTACCTACATCCTCGTACACTGAAGCATACAACCGTGCGATGGATATTGAAAGCGAGAACAAAACATCCTCTAGAGGGAAGAAACATGATGATGAAGAAAGCGCGGGGGAAAGTGAGGAGGAATCAAAAACTGTACAAGCACTCCGTCGCGACATGCTAAGGATGATGAAGGAACTAAAAGCAGACAAGGAAGGGTCAAAGGAACCGACCGAACTATGGTGTACGGAATGTAAAATGGAAGGCCATACAAAAGCAAACTGCCCAAAGAAGATGTACTGTGACATCTGCCAAGTTATGGGACACTCGATCAAAGAATGCCCGTACAATTTGAAAACACGAAGTGCACAAGTGTTCTTCACACAAGGGGAACAATCTACCCCTCCGACCACACCACCGAAATATCAGAATAACAACGCATCCCTCAGCGGCTATCACAATAACCGGAGAAACACCACACCAAGAAGCAAAATCCAATATGACAGCAAAGGTCGGCCCATGATCCAATGTCGGAGATGTAGCGAATGGGGCCACTTTGCCAGAGAATGCCAAAGTAGCCAAGGCGCCGGAGGGAAGCTATGCAAGTGGTGCGGTCCGGGCGATCATGAAGATACCGACTGCCCCAAGCAGAAAGGTATCAACATACTGAAGGTAGCCGACGAAGAAGTCCTGGCACTTACAAGGGCTCAAACAAAAAAAACTAACTACCCGGACCCTCGTACGGAGAAAGCACGACTCCGAGAAGCCAGGGCGGAAGTAGAAGAAGCAATGGCAAACGAACGGAGAACTACTAAAGCTGCTAGTACGCCGTTCCAATCAGAATTGGAAAAGAACATTGTACAACAAGTACTTCACACGACCATACCAGTCAAGGTAACAGACCTGCTGCAAACCATGCCGCAATTAAGAGTAGCACTCACAAATATCATGATAGACAACGCACAAATAGGTCCGATCGAAGACACCAGAGGACCAACAGGAGCAACCACGGATCCAACGCTACTCGCAATAAGCGGCGGGAGGAAACCGGCCGTTGGAAATCCTAAGGATGAAACTCTCTAATACCATCGTCGACGGAGGATCGGGAGTTAACGTACTACCCGAGGATATATGGAAGAGCCTCAGGAAACCCACACTCTGGCCACCGACATTTCAACTGGTAGGTGTCGATCAACACAATATCAAACCAATAGGTACGTTGATGGCACAAAAAGTGCTGATAGGTACGCAACAATTCCTGTTGAATTTTGTCGTCATCCCACTAGAGAGGAAAGCGTACGATGCATTACTCGGACGCGGATGGCTGATTGCCGCCAAGGCAAACCATAACTGGAAGAAGAATACTCTCTCCATCGAGAGCCATGGGAAGAGGTATATCATCGACTTAAAAAATCAGGCGGTCAGTGAGGACCTAGCGTCTTCAGAATCTGACGAGGGATCAAATGGCGATGAAGAAAGGGGAACCCTGGAGCCAAACGAGGAAGGCGTTCTAGAAATTGGAAGTTGTTCAGAAGATGAAACCAGTTCACTGAACGGGTTATTTCACTGGCAGATGGAGGATTATGAAGTCTTCCACCCAAATTGCAACATGCTGCAGATCAAGGAAGGAGAAGAAGGCAAAGATAAGGGTTCCGCCAGTGAGACGTTCCCGCCAGAGTATGGGGAATATAAGGAAGGCATGGCAGTGTTAGACGAGACACTAGCCCATAAGCTTGAACAAGATAAACCCATCAAGTACGAGGAACCAACAATCCAAAGAGTGAATCTAGGAGAACAAGAGAAGCCTAGGGAGATCCTCGTCGGTGATGACTGGGACCCAGTACTGAAGGCGGCGGCATTCAAAATATTTATGGAATACAAGGACACCTTTGCTTGGACGTACAAGGACTTGAAGGGAGTACCACCAGAGCTGTGTGTGCATAGGATTCCGCTCGTACCAGGAGCCCAACCCGTACGAAAGAGACCGTATAGAATGAATAAGAACTATGCCGCAAAAGTACAAAAGGAGATCGAGAAGATGTTGGAGGCTGGAATCATTTTCAAAGTAAATGTGAGCGAGTGGGTGTCACCAATTGTCATTTCCTTAAAGAAAGAATCGGAGCAAATCCGGATATGTGTCGACTTTCAATGTTTGAACGCAGTAACAGTGAAGGACCCGTTCCCAATTCCCTTCACCAACACCATCTTGGAGGAGGTCGCCGGACATGAAATGTACTCGTTCCTAGATGGGTTTTCCGGATATAACCAAATTTGTATTGCAGAAGAAGACAAGTTGAAGACAACTTTTGTGGTCGAAGACGGAGTATACGCGTACCACCGGATGCCATTTGGGTTGTGTAACGCACCAGCCACATTCCAAAGGATAATTTTACACATATTTGACAAGATGTCGGTGGGCAACTTCAGAGCATTTCTAGACGACTAGTCTATTTTTAGTGACAAGGAAAAACATCTCAAAGCCCTTGGTGAATGCATGGAAAGATGTCAAGCAGCACGTCTAGCATTGAACCCAAATAAATGCAGGTTCATGGTACCACAGGGGAAGTTACTAGGCCATATTGTATGCAAAGCAGGGCTAAAGACCGATCCTGACAAAATAAGGGTCGTTGTACATATGGAGGCTCCACAAAATGTCACGGGAGTGAAATCCTTCCTCGGCCATGTCGGTTATTACCGAAGATTCATTAAGAATTTTGCACAAGTATCATACCCGCTTGACTTATTAACAAGGAAGGGACAACCTTTCCTATGGAAGAACAAGAAAAAGCATTCAAGGAACTAAAGGATCGGTTAATCAGTTCCCCCATCCTAGTGTACCCGGACTGGGACAAAGAATTCCACGTACATGTGGATGCCTCAAACTTTGCCATAGGAGCAACACTAGCACAAACTGGAGCACATGGGTTGGACCAACCAATATTCTTTGCTAGTCGGCTACTCTCAAAGGCAGAGAAGAACTACAACACGACCGAGCAAGAAGCATTAGGGATGGTGTACTCCGTACAAAAATTTAGGCACTACTTGCTAGCAACACCATTCACCTTCTACGTGGACCATCAAGCTCTGATGTACTTAGTAAACAAGCCCATAATCCAAGGCAGAGTAAGTAGATGGCTGCTACTACTGCAGGAGTTCACATTCACCATCATAGTGCGGCTGGGGAAGAGTCATGTGATTGCCGATCAATTGTCAAGAATACGGTCAGGTGAACTTGCGGAAGGAGGCATGAACGAAGATTTCCCCGATGCACACCTGTTTTAGATTGCAATACTTCCGTCATGGTACGAAAAGATAGGAGAGTACTTGTCCACCTCCTCGTTCCCCAAGGAAATGGCACCAGCGGAGAGAAGAAAGCTCGTACTAAAAAGCAAAACTTTCCAACTCATTAATGGCTTGCTATACAAGATGGGGTCAGACCAGATCCTTCGAAGATGTGTTATAGAAGAGGAGATACCAGGGATACTGAAGGAAGCACATGAGGGTTTGGCTGGCGGGCATATGGGACCAGATGCCACGGCGAGGAAAATCCTGTTGGCAGGGCTATGGTGGCCGACGATGCACACAAACTCACGGGAGTGGGTGATAGGATGTGATACCTGCCAGAGAGTAGGAAAACCTCTGAAGCGAGACTTTATGCCACTCTATCCATCCCAGCCTCAGGAATTGTTCGAGCGATGGGGACTGGACTTCATCGGACCACTGAAAGTGAGTCACCTACACCGGTGTCGATACATCGTGGTGGCAACAAAATATCTCACGAAGTGGGCTGAAGCACGAGCATTGCCAGATAAGATAGCCCAGAGCACAGCTAGATTCATCTACGAATAGATAGTGACACGGTATGGGATTCCTATCCAAATTACAAGTGATCGAGGAGGACACTTTGTGAATCACGTCATCCGACTGATGACAACGGAGTTTCGGATATTCCACAACCTATCTAGCTCGTACTACCCCCGAGCCAACGGCCAAGCAGAATCAACGAATAAGGTACTAGTGGCAATTATTCACAAATCTTGTGGTATAGAGGAAGCCGAAAGGGAGGAGAGGTTACCGGTCGTTCTGTGGGCATACTGTACGACATACAAAGTAACAACAGGACACACACCCTTCCAGCTGATGTACGGCCAAGAAGCAGTAGTACCCATGGAATACATGGTACCCAGCCTGCGGATAGCCATAGAGAATCGGTTAGGGGATACAGAGAGTTTGAAAGAACGGTTGTACGAACTCAACAAACTGGACGAGCGGAGAGTGATGGCGCAATGGGTCACGGAAAATATGCAACGGAGAAGGAAACATTGGCACGATAAACACCTCTGACGAATGAACTTCCGACCAGGACAATTGGTTTTAAAATATAACGGCCATAACGAGATCAAACCTAGAAAGTTCAGAGTAAGGTGGTTAGGACCGTTCAAAATCAAGGAGATATACGACAACGGATCTATAAAAATCGAGAATTTGGATGGATCACCCCTACCAAGTGCAATCAACGGATCGAAGCTGAAGATATATCAGGAAAGAAAAGAGAAGGCACACACCATAGCAATCAACATGCTAGGATACGCCACTAAAGAAGATTGGCCTGTGCAGACAGAGACACCTCGAGAACAGGACTGGGGTTTGGGAGGCGCCGGATATGCAGGAGAGGAAATCTAGGTAGGCAGGAGCCAAATAATGGAAGAGAGATTGGTAGAGAAAAAAGTGGAAGGAATCGCAATGCCACGAATAAATAAACACCTAACCAATGCAGTGTTCGGGACACCTACTCTTTGGAAACGAATGGGTGGGCACTGGAGCTATGTCGCACCATACGAAGGCATACGAAAAGGATATTTCGCCAAAGAAATAGATAAAGAGGCACAAAAGGAGAAGGAAGAACAGTTGACAAGAGAACCCGACCTTGAAGAGAATGACGAAGAAAGGGAAGATTGGGACGATGACCAATGGGAAGAATACTTTGAAAAAATGGCCCCTTGCCTCAAAACAGTGATTATGACAGAGGACAAGTTCCTATCGCATGTGGACCAGTATACAGAGGAAACACTACAACTAATGAGAAGAGACAGAAGAAAGGTGCCGAGGGTAAGGAAGATCGCAACAAAAGACGGACTCTGGAAAATAATACCAAACCCAGTCGGACCTCCCACAGTAGAAGGAGAAGAAGTTACATGGTACCAACAGTACGGAGGAAGGTATGTCGACGGCCGATATAAAGGTACTGGCCCTGCCCCGTTACTTGACAAATGGTTTGACATTCAATACATAGGGACTTGTTGTGAAGAGGAATGTTACAAACGAGTCCCGTATACCTGTAAATGGTATTATGCATCCAAATTAAAAGTGAGACAAGATGATGGAGTACGAGGGAAAAAGAGACAAAGAAACAATCAGGAGAGAGAAGATTACGAAAATGAAAAAATATTTAAAATATTAAAAAGAGAAAAAAATAAAGAGAGTAGATTGAAGAGAGAGGAGAGAAGAAATCAAAAAGAAAAGGAGACGGTAGAATTAAAAAACGAGAGACAAAGCATAATGGAAAGAAAGAAAGATAAGAAAAGGGAATCAAGCGTAATAAATAAAAATAGTAGAGTATTAAATAAATTAATAATAATACAAACAAAGGGGCGACCTAAAGGAAACTTATTTAATACAAAGATTGCAAAGACTTTTTATTTGTATTCCAAACAGCAAGGGTTGAAGACACAGGCCGTACAACAAAAGAGAGGAAACCACCAGGAGACAAGGAAGCCCGTACGGATTTGCAAGAGGGAACTGGTACGCCATTCACTGAAAGAGAAGTCTATACGCTTGAAGGTGAAATCCGTACGCTGCAATCAGAAACCCATACGCTGCAAGGCGAAGTCCGCACCCTGCCAATCAAAATCCGTAGGGCCAAGCAAGCAAATTTCCGTACGGCGAAGACAGCACATCTCTGTACGGCCAAGACAACAAATTTCCGTACGGCAAAGTCAATATTCCGTACGCCAAAAGGAACAGATTTCTGTACGCCAAGGTGGGAAGGAGTCCGTACATTGGCAAGTGAAATCCGTACGTTGGCATGTGAAGTCCGTACGCTGCTAGCAGAAAGCCGTACGCCAAAGTGGGAAGAAATCCGTACGTTGGCAGGTGAAGTCCGTACGCAGCCAGCAGAAAGCCGTACGCCAGGTTGAGAAGAAGTCAGTACGCTGTGATCAAAAGTCCGTACATGTTAAGCAAAAAACAGCACGCCATCAGCAAGAAGAGTCTTTACACCAACAAGGAAAATCCGTACGACTACAGCAGAAAAAGGTAACTACCGTACCAGGGTACGCATCAAGGATTAAATTAAAATTAATTGGAGTAGTCGCTGTCAATTATTTTCAATTCCGTAAACAGAAGACAATGGATGCCAGCACGAGCGCCAAGGGCAAGAAAATAATACTCAGACCCAAGGTGTCTGGGAATAAAGCAGATAAGGGGAAAATGGACAACGTGACAACAGATTCATTAACTTGGGAAAGCCTCACAGGCATAGACTACAAAACCTGGTGGCAAGAGACAGCTTTTGATCACCCGACGAAACAAGCACTAGCAATGGCACAGGTTGACAAGGTAATACAATGCCCATTTTCAACTCCAGAGACTTCGAGGACAATCTAAAAGATATTGTGGCCAATTACAATCAGCATGGGCACCGGAGCACAATTGAGTACCAAGGAGTTCCAGTGACGGTGGCTTTCTCACCAGCCAACTTTAGTCAAGTCTTTGGCATACCTGCGTCTGGCAAGGTGGTTGCCAAACCAACCACAAAGATGACCGCCCAACAGAAAGAAATGATTATTAAACGCATTTGTAGGCCTGATATCACAAAAAAAGAGAAAGAAATGGTGTGGAGTTTAGGAGCGAGGGGACTGCGGAAAAACATGCTGATAAGTCCGGAGTGAAATGCATCATGGACCTCATCAAATGCAAGTTGACAGGTGCCAGTCGAGCCTCAGACATAGCAACTTGGATGGTGGATTTCATGTTTGGGTTGAGTGTAGGACGGATTTACAATTGGGCGCTCTACCTATCAGAAAGGGTTAGAGAATTTCTAGAATGCAAACATAAAGCATTCTACATGACCCAGCATTTGATAGCACTGTTTCTAGATGCCGTCTATAATCAGGTACCGCAAGGAAAACTGGGGAAACTATAGCCAACCAGGGATTATGACTCTTCTTGGCCGACAGTATTCCGATGGACAACTTTAGAGGCAGGCGGCACAGCAGAGGAACCCAAGACGACAAGGAGAAAAAGGAAGCAGCTAGCTAGTGATGAATATGATCAGTTAGCACTTTCCTCCTCAAAGGATAGCATTGCACCAGCTGGTGTTTATTCAGTAGAGGTGAATCCCCAAGCAGTAGCACCTATCGAACAAGAGTTGAGAGAGGAAGTTGACATGGCTGGGAAAGTTGAGGGTGAGCCAGACATAGCACCCCTAACTGGAGGCGTACCAGACGAACAGGTGAAAGTAGAGAGTACAGCCATAGACAGCACAATGGGTGAGGACGCACCTTCAGGAGAGGTACTCCATGTAGACGGATGGTTGAAGGAAATGGGCCCTCCCATTAGGGAAGAAGATATTTCCCCCATACATTCACCGAGCCTGCAGGAGATGGAGGGCGTACCTACAGGAAGCACACAACTAGCGGCTCACATACCAGTAGTCCAGCAAACAGAGATAGAACAACTAAAAGGAGGAGTGGTACCACAGGTAATACATATTCTATCAGATGGAGAGACTCCGAGAGCAGAACAGCCAGCCGTACCGGCAACTGCGAGCACCGACGGGGAATCTAGTGGGGATGTGTCTGAAGGGATTGCGGTGGTAATTCCCAAGCCTGATAGAGACGATCCAATTGGCACAATCGAAAGGTACATACACAGCTTGGAGCCTATTGCGTTGGTTATTAAGGAAGTGTTAGGCATTGCCAAGACACTGAATAGAAATTACTCACCCATAGCGGAACAGGAGGCTAAACGGATAAGTCAGTTCATGAACTCAGGGAGTGAAACAGAGTTCAACAGGATATTCACAGGTGAATGGGTGGGCAAAACGACACCTGAGATGATGGCAACGTGGTATCCTAAGAGGCCGTCTTTCTGTGGGAAGGACGATAAGCTAGTGGCCCAACTCTTTGAGATGGAGGAAGCATACAGGTCCTTGTTCCTAGCCTGCAAGGAGTTTGAGATGAAGGTAGACCAAATGGAGACGAAGGCGGACCAGGCAATCACACTCTCCCAAAACATTCATGCCAAGGCAGAATCTATCGAGAGACAAAGGCTGGAGCTCTCTCACCTATTAGAGGAGGAAAACAAGAAGGTGACTGACCGAGATAACACCATACTGGAGATGGAAAGAAGAATGAAGATGCGAGAAGAAGAAATGGCTGAACAAGTAGCAAGGAAAGACGAAGAACTGGCGAAGGCCAACAAAAAGTTGAAGGAGGCAGTGCATTTGGTGAAGACCACTAGAGAGAAGGAATTGAAGGCCACTCGCCACCTGCAACAACGTACTGAAGAGGTGTACCGGCTGCGTCAACTCATCACTTCGACAACCACTTCTTCAGTCCCTCAGCCGCCAGGGATGTCTTCTCAACCCTCTTCTCAATAAATCTGTTTTGTAAATTGGCTCCCAGTTTTTGTTAGTCGTCTGGGAAGCCGACTTCTTTTTGGGGGGGGATGATGTAAGCCGACGTGTGTAGTCGGTCTTAGCGTAGTCGATCTAAGCGTAGTCGGTCTTAGCGTAGTCGGCCTTAGCGTAGTCGGCCGGTGGTTTTGGTAATAAAACATTAGTTGTAGCGGGAATACACACGGTCTTAGCGTAGTCGATCTAAGCGTAGTCGGTCTTAGCGTAGTCGGCCTTAGCGTAGTCAGCCGGTGGTTTTGGTAATAAAACATTAGTTGTAGCGGGAATAAGTAAGTATGGTTAATATCATGTAACGAAGTTCTGATTAGTTATGGTTATGAAGCGGCACGACGGTTGGTTGCTCAACCACCGCCGAACGCTATATGTACTGGGATCATGTAGTCAGAGGGGGGTGATGTGGATTTACTAATACTATGACACTCAGATCATATATGTTATAATTGCAATGAATGAATAGAAGTGTTGATGATTCAATCATATTATGTTCTTTGATCTATGTGTTACATGTACTCAGTTTACTTCTTATGTACGTAATACGTCGATAGACACTCTGAAAGGCAAACAATCACACTCTGTCGCATCCAGGAATATTGATGAAATAGTGGCCACTGTGGATGATTCATTGGCTAACATAAGAATTCCTTCCCCGATCCATGAGGGAAATATTGAGCCAATCCAGCTAGAGGATGATGAACCACCATCTCCCACGGGCACAAAAATACTTGGTTCAGATAATGAAATGGATATCCAGAATGATGACTTTCAAGAGGGAATGATCTCTGCTCTCAAAGGAATTTTGGATGTTCCAGGTGGAGAAAACGTCCCAGAGGAAGACGGCATTGAACAGCCCACAATCCCTGACTAGCTGAAAGAAAGACCGAAGATACAGGTGCCAATTGAGACTCGGGAGGAAGATGATGCTACGGATTTCTTGGCTAGATTAGAACAAGTTACTGTGAAGAAGCCCACCAAGAAATTCTCCACGATCCAAAGGGATGAAGCCGACAGTCGCTCTGTGCATATTGCAGTGCCAACGGTGGACAAGCCACAGGAAGATATTGCTCCACACGAATATGTCATCACCGCTATTGACTTGGGCCCAACTACAAAAGGCCAAGAAGTTGAGGAGTTGGACAACTCAATGTCTACTATCAAAGCAAGGTTGGAGAAGGAAGTGGTGACGAAGAAAGAATATAAGAAGGAGGTTGAGCGCCTGAAGGAGTATATTCGACACCTAACCAAACCGCTCGATCAGGATAATACAGCAGCTCCTCTTTTGAATTCCTCACAGGAAACAACCAAGGACATTGGAGAAGATATGGTCATGACTAAGGATGCCAAGGAATGGATGGCAATTAAAAGCACAGAAGCGGCTACATTCCTGGAGATGCCAAGGAATGGATGGCAATTAAAAGCACAGAAGCGGCTACATTCCTGGAGAGATTGACACTAGTCTATGGACAATCCGCCTTGTTGCTTTCCAAACTTGCTGCCATGTCAGAAGTTTGGGATAATCTTTTGGATATTCAGGATAGGATCATTTCGTGCCTCAAAGTGTTGAAGGGAGTTCCAAAGCAGGAGCTGATCGACGGGAAGATAATTGCAGCAGGTGTTGCCTATGACTTCCATACTTGGTATTGAGCGTTGATAGCACGAGGCGAAGTCTTGGAAAGGGTGAAGTCTGACAGGATCAAAGTTGAGGAACAAGTTAAGGAAATTCAAAATAAGATCTTCCTCATAGCTGCAGACATGTTGGATAAAGAAATCATCCGAGAAAACGACTTACAGCTGGAAAGTCTAAGGCATAGAGTTCAAGAAATCTTCTTTTCCGTCGCAGGACCTATTTTGAGACAGAACTGGATCAGAGTGGCGAACTTCTCATCTATCCAGGATGCCTTCATGAAAAATGAACCGGAATGGGAGAGTGCCTTTGCCAAATGCGCCAAAGACTTGGACGGGTTGGAATTCAGGATCAACATGCTGCCGCAGGTTACAATGGAAGAGGTCGTTTTGATTGTGTCCAGGTTCATCGAACATACTGCAGCTCGAGAGGATAGGGATGCACCTCCTTGAAATTAGCTCCTAATGCCACTTGTCTCACATGCAATTAGTGTTAGTGATATTTTCAGAAACCCTAATTAGGGTTTAATGTTTTGATCTTGGTCATTGATTTGTTTCAATCTAGGCCTTTCATTTATTCTCTGGAACTCTATATAAACTTGTGAACTCTCATTTTCAATTTGTGAAGTGAGTAGTATGAAATTGTTGCGTCTTGCCATTTCCGATAATAAAAGCTCTTATGCATGATTTGCTTTGAATCCCTTTTATTGTCAAGTGGTTTGCAAGGTTACATATCTCCTTCAACACTTAGATTAGAATTAAAGTAGAATTTGATTTGAATGTTTGTTAAATGAATGAAAGATCTGATAGTGGTGATTGGTGAAACCTAGCTCATACTTTCTTTGGATAGATGATTTTTATCCAATGTGTAAAGTTAGCTTGAGCTCTTTAATTGTGGATGCTTAACTTCGGTCAAAATGAGTATTGTTCTAGACATGAAAATTATAATCACACCCCTTGAAGATTGCACCCACTTTGTGTAGTTGTCCCAGGGAGGCGAAGCAAAATGCGGTTATTTTGTTTCACCCAATCATTACCATCTCTTGAATTCTTAGGAATAGATTATAACTCCTAAACCCTTATCTTTTTACAGTTTTTTTGAAATCCTAAAATTGAAAGCCCCAATGGAAAGAGCAGTTAACGTTAAAACCGTCTTAAGTCCTAAACTTGTGAAGAATTTCTAACGTAAGTCCCTTTGTGTTACCAGCATATCACAACGCCCATTGAGCTTATCCACACATCAAGACCTGACAAAAGAAACCTTGGAGTCACCATATGATCTTCTCGCAATCTTACCATACGCGGTGATTTTGTTCAAGAGAGGATAGAGTGTCTTTGGACATTTTATTCTGTGTCTAGTGGGTAATAAAATGCACACCAACAGGACCCCACCTCAAGGATGCAATCAATACTCAAAAGGCAGTGCTAAACTAGTATTATTCTCAATTTGTACAATGGTCCCAATGAAGCCATTTTATGAGCTACGATTTACTTTCAAAGGCTACGATCCAAAATTTGTAAGGCTGTGGCAGCCTATGAGGCACCTTTATGTTTTGTTCTACTATGTACGACAGCTTTTAAAGATGCGATCTGATTAGTATAGGGTTGCCATTAATAATTTGCTACTCAGCAGCAAATAATATAAAATAGTAGCAATAATTCTTCTCTAAAAATGTTGGAAATTCTTCAACAATAAAAACTGAAATTACAAAGGATGTTGATTTGACAAAGCCATACAATTTGTTGCAAATATGAATTGAACAATCGCAATCACTAAGAGCAAATGCAATTCTTGAGTAGAATTGCCTCAAATGGAGATGAGGGTTTTCATTCCCAAATCCACTATGGAAAACCAAGATAGTTTTCGTCCTTTGAGTCTCCAATACCAAGGGTTTTTGTCATTGAATGCTATCAACAACATTGATTTGATGCGAGCGTTGACCTCTCTTTTACAAGTGCCTACTTTGGGGCCTCTATTTTATTTTATTTTTTATTTGATTTTTCTTTTCCCTCCAAGTATCAAAAATACTTTTAAATTACATCCAAAAGCGCCTTTTGAATTACATTTTTAATGAAGTGTAGAAAACACTTATTAAACATTACAAAGAACTTGTAATAATTTTTAAGTTGCCTTTTTGAAAATAAAGTGATTGAGTCCACTTAAAATATTATTACTATTTCCCTTATCCCTTAACCTATGAAAAATGAAATAGGTTATGGGTCTTCAATTAATTCTTTTATTTTTTAGAAGGGAGCTTGACAATCCGCCCTTCCCAAAATTGTTGGCCCTCAAGTAATTGCAAACCCAAATGCTCAAGTTTCTTTGTGCCAACATGATGCATCATGTTGTAGTGCCCAAAGAGCCTGGATCCTATACCTATCAAGTGAAACAACTATGGACAAAAAACATTTTTACGTCTATGCAAACTCATATGCACAAATATCATCATGCCAACATTATGTATCAATATTTACTAACCATATAGTCAAGATCCTATACCTATCAAAAGAAACAACTCTTGCCAAAAAGCAATATAGAGTCTTATACAGTCTACCATCTTCATCATCCTTATTTTTATGCACTCCATGTAATTTGATCACCTCTTTGAAAAGAAATTTGGCCACTTGAGGAGGTGTGCATGATTCACAACAACATATATGCAAACCTTTGGAAGGCTCGTGATGAGATGCATGATTGTACCTTTCTACTTCTAACTCGGGTTAGGCATGGAATGAAACCAACTCACAATATGTTCCTCCTTGATTTGATGACAAATGGTGCCTTCTCTCCAATGCTTGAACACACCCTCAAACTGCCACAAGGCCAAGGATTGACAAATGATCTCTTCCCCAAGCTTTCGTTGTGCTACTCTAATATTATTATGAACACCACCTTGAAACCTCTTCGTTGTGCCAATTACTTCTTCAATAGAATAGATATCTCCAACATGTCTCTTCCCTTTCTCTTCATGAAATCCTCTACTCAATGGCCATCCTATAGGTACAACATCAATCACCATACTATGCTTATCCAAAATAGACCAAACATTATCATGATGAGGTGTCTCACCTATGGATGAAGCCACGGTTGTCTCCATTTGATGTTTGGCCCAAGCTATTTGCTCCATTCTCTTAGCTAAGATGATTCTAGGAGATCCATCTCCCAATGCCTCGAAACACTAGCTCTTTTCCCTTGAATTTCAACTTCACAATGAACTCTCCAATAGAATGCAACCATTGCATGCCCAACACTATATCAGTCTCTCCTACACCCATGACATGGAAGTCATCGCATACCTTGAGTCTACCCAATGTGATGACAAGTTTTTTGTGCCTTCTTGGTGCAAGGAATGGTGAAGCCATCTTGTAGTATCTCATCCTCTCTATGAATTCTCCTTTAAATGTCCAAGAGTGGAAAATCTATTTGTAGCTTGATTCCAACAACACCATACTATGTTTGGTCAAAAAATCTCAAATATCAAAATGACATCTATTTTTCTTGCCACCTTCCAACATCAAGCATCTCGATGTCTATATAGTTCTAACTACCTCCATCAGACCATAGTCTGTGTTAGGCATCATAACCTTGTCTTCAAGTGTAGAATTTAGCTCCAAGGAGTGGCCCATCAACTGTGATGTTATGTCCCCATTTTAGCCATACGTTCTTATGTGTCTGACAGCCTATTTTCGGAAGCTCATAGGCCAGTCAGGAGCTGAAATTAGAGTTTCCACTTTCAAAGGAGGTTTTGAAGACTTGCATGCAAGAATCTTTGATGCATGTTTGGTGGGGCTTTCTTGCTTTTCAGAGAGCTTCAGGTTGAGGTAACATGCATAACAAGATATTGACTTGCATTTATGGTTGTTTCCTCGGCAGTTTTGGAGGCTTGCATGTTAGTGTTTTGCAGTTTAGATTCTAGATTCCTTTTGGGTTTTCAGAGAGCTTCGCGATGATGTGACATGCAACTGCAACGGAGGACTTTTCCGGACTTACTAGTTTTAGTAAGTACGACGACTGCTCAGATTGTGGTTAAAATGAGTTTGGAACAACTTACTATTTTTAGCAATATGCTATTTTTAGTAAGTTCTATTTTTAGCAATGCTATTTTTAGCAGTGCTATTTTTAGCAGGGTTTCTGCAGTTCGGTTCAGTGACTATATCTGGTAGGTCAATTTGAACAGTTTAGTCTCCAACACCCTTGGTGCTATTTTTGGCAATTTTTCAGCAACTTGGTATTATGAGTATTTCTGGGAGGGCAGTATATTCAATTGGTCTCCAGCATTTGTGGTGATTATTTTGGTAGGTTTGATATTTGGTGAAAATAACATTTTAAGTGGAATATTTGGCTAAGACTGGAGGACACCTATTTTTGGGTGAGATAATGTTTCAAGTGAAAATAATTTCTTTGCAATAATGGACGACTTCATAAAGGAAATTATTTAAGTGATTTATAATGTTTATTTTCACTTAACATATGGGACGCCAATATCATACTTTATTTGCATTTTAATAAAGTATATTGCCTTCATGAAAAAGGGACGCTTTGGAGAAAATATTTGGATAAATATAAAGTATTTTCCTTATGTGCTTTTGGGATGCCTAAATGGAGGAGGTTAATGAAATGCAAATTGCAATTTTTGAAGGTAAATGTGGATTTCACTTTGGGCGCCCTAATTGGAGGAAAAAGTGGATTTGAAATTGAGGAGAAAAGTTATAAATATGAGACTTGGGCTTCATTTGCAATTATCTATTGTCTACTTTATCGAAATGTTGTTGGATTGGTTTCAGAACCTGGCTAAAGGGGAGTTTAGCATTTACACCACTCTTCGGGCCTGAAACTATGGCTCCCTAGATGGTCTAATGGGAGTGTGCTACATTCAGTAGTGCATATTGAGCAATATTATTTCAATTTTGATGATTTTGTTGAATTTCAAGTTGCTGGTTTTGTCTATGGCTGAAGCTGACTTTCATTTGCAGATCATTGCCTGATTTTCTTTTCATTTTGGGTATTGGCTATATCTCTTTCTAGGCCCTAGGTGCCCCATCGTGCAAAGTTTGGTGATTTTTAATGAAGAATCAGATTTTATCTTGCATGGTCGCCCCTCTTGAAAGCCGTACCATGCCTGGCAAGGTTTTGGAAATTCGTGTTAAATCATAGGGAAGTGTTTGATGCAGTTTCTTGGTCCGGTCTTGGTCTCCATCTCTCTAGAAGTCTTATGCATTTCGTTTCATGTCATTTGGTTAAGTTTTGAGTGAGTTATGAGCATTTTAGAGAGTTTCTTAGTTGCTAGTTGGAGTTTTCAGTTTGCTGGTCTGTCATATCAGATTGTCTAAGTTGGAGTTTTGAGTGTGCTTTTCATATCTAGTGAGTCTTTGATGATTGGAGATTCATAATAACATTTGTAACTTCTTGGACAGTTAATCTCTTGGCTTCTTGCAAGATTTATTCTCATTGTAAAGTTGTTACAGTAGTACTGTTCAACTAATATTTATATTCTGCAAATTTACTTTGTATTCCCACTCTTAGTGGAAGAGGCTGGCCTCGCCGCCTTGTTTACTTTGTTTAAGCATTATCATTCCCACCATTGGTGGAAGAGACAGGCCCCGCCGTCTTGCATATTGTACTGGGATCGGCTTTCTGCCCTTCTTTACTTTCAATATTCATATTGCTGATCGGCTGAGCCGTCCATTTACTTTTGTACTTGCATTCATACTGTTGATCGGCTGTGCCGTCAAATCACTCTCACTGAATAAGTGGTCGAGTTGCATAGACTTTACTTTCCAGCCTTGTACTTCATTTAGTTTGTAGACTAACGATCCCTAACGCCATATGCTCACACCTTGCCCAACATTGGGATCCTGGTGTACATTCTTGGCGTAGGGTTACTTTCAACTGTTGATTTGGTTATTGGCTAACGCTGACGGGTGCCATTGTTGAAGTGTTAAAATTATAAGGGGGTCATTTCATGTGAGCATTAAACATTCATATCTTTGTTAGAATTCACAACATATTCTATTTGATTATTCATGAGCTTAATTGATTTTTATCCAAATGCATGGGATGAGAAACTCACTAGAAATAATGATATTGAGCTCATTTAAACCCTTATCCTACTTATACCTCAAAATGTCACCCAAATCCCATATGCATAAACAAATTTTAACTTAAGTCAAAGAATCTAAATTGCAAGTTGTATCCTTCACTCTTTCACCATTTTTACGATTCTTCTCATGATGACACAAATCTAGTAATGATATAGTATGGAGCAATAAATCCGAAATATGACCATCTTTTCCATATTTTGGGTTGAAATCAAAGTGCTTACCTCCTTTTGCCAAATTAGAAATTGTTGAGATATCCTCAACATCACCATCCTTTAGACTCAAGATTTCTAAGTTAAGATCAACCAAAACATTCTCCCCAATGGCGTGTTCATCCACATAGCTACTCTGAAAATACTTTAGGCCTTGTATTTTATTTTATTTTTAATTAAGTTTGCTTTTACTTTTTCCCTCCATGTATTTAAAATTACTTTTGAATTGCATCCAAAGGTCCATTTTGAATTACATTATGAATAAAGTGTTAAAAAACTTATTAAACATTACATAGGATCAGTAATAATATTCAAGTTGTCCTTTCGAAACTAAAGTGATTGGACCCACTTAAATATTATTATTATTATTTCCATTATTTTATCCCTTAGCCCATGGGAAATAAAATAGGCTACGGATCTTCAATCAATTCTTTTTTATTTTGAGAAGGGGACATGACATCAAGCCTCAATGACTTAGCTCAACTGCCACCTTTTTCATCATGTTCAAGGGCCTAGAACACTAGGCCATTAGATTCAAAATGAAGGATTATTGCCAGCCTACTTCCAGTTGTATTTCTCATGTATCGACTCCATGCATCTAGCAAGCTGACTTAGCCTTTGGATATAAAAAGTTGAAGGATGGATTTCTCTTATTGAATGTGGGATATTTGCAATGCAGAAAAGAAAGCTTAAACAGTCTGTGGGTGCTGTCATAACAACGTTGCATAGGTAGATATTGAGGATCATAAAGCTAGGCATAATAAGGATAAATGTCATCATCAAAGTCTTCCCTTGCTGAAAAAGACTAAAATTGACGTACTAACAGCTTGGAGGAAGAAATAGAGATATGCTTCAAAATTGTTGAGGGATGAAGAAATCTCTCTTTTAACAAAGAGGGAGGAGCCTTTCAAATTTCAACTTATCGTTGATCTGCAAAGCCTTGGAAAAGCAAGTTTACAAAGTTGAATAGGAAGATATTGTGTATCAAAAAGAATGTACTGAACAAGTAATTTTGTCAATTGGAAAGGACAAGAACTGGGTGAAGTTCAAATACTGCTTTGAATCTGCTATTGTGAACAGTGTACGGTTTAGGCACATCTCACATTAGCAATGAAGATGCAGTAGGTACTTGTATGAAGAAGTAGATTTACTTTTAAGTTTTGTCATAGATGATTCATTGAAGTTTGAATGTGATATTGAAGTGTCACTTTGAGATCATGTAGCAGATTTGGGGAAAACACTAGCATGGAAAAAGTTTAGCTGCTTGAAGAGAAAAATAAGATGCTTGAGGGAGACATCTCACAGATGTTGAACAGACTGAAGAAGCATTCGAAAAGAATGCATGAAGAAACTAAAGAAGCATTGAAAAACACAACCACAACACTAAAGAATCAGCCAGAGAAAATTTAAGCCAAAAAAGTAGAATTAAACAAGAGGAAGAACAAACAAAAGAGAAGGATGGCTCAATAATGATGGAGAAAAACCAATGACAATGAAATCCCAAGATGAAAGTTTGGAGATTAGAGAGCGAATCTAGCTCTCAAGCAGCAACGTCAGCTTGTACAAGAACATCAGCTTCAGTACCTATGTTTTGTAGATCGAATAGAACTAAAATTGTTCGAAAATCACATCCAGCTTTAAATGTGTAGGCATTGGAATTTGTAAGTCATGAGATTTTGTAGATATGCTTGAAGCAGATGTTATCCTTGCATGTAAAAACATTATATATTGTATATGATATTTTCTATTATATTAATGAAAGATGTGTGTGGTGTTCTAATTTTTTGTTAAAGGCCTCCTTTTAACCACAAAGAAGCCACAACCAATGAGCAATTATTCTATCAAAACCACCCAAGACTTGATCTAGGCCTACACCTTTCAGGTAAAGCCAAACGCAGAATAGTATATGGCATGTTACTCAAATGAAATGCCTTTGGGGGACTTGAGCCCAGGGCTTAGCCACAATCATTTTCCATTTGAGAAGCACTTAATTGGAAACAGGTGTATTTAATGTTACTTTGTTTTAGAAGTGGTTTTCAGACTTGCTCAATCTGTTTTGGTTTATGGGCCTCAGTGATTCGCTGGCATGCTTGTGTGGTATATATATTTCAAGTGGGTTCATGGAAGCTCATGATGATACAATAATGTATCATGAAATATGGTTACGAGTTGCTGAACTAGTCATTTGCATAAGCACGGTTTCACAAGTTGGACAAATTACAACAATCTAAATATTATTTACACATTATGTTAGTTGTCTTACTATGAATAAATATAGAATATCATGATATTAATTAACTGCCCATTCAGCCTGGCCGTTTATGGAAGCATAGAAAAACTTCAATGAAAGACATTATTTCATCATTATAGGTACACCCAAATATGACAATGTGCCAACTCCACACACCCAAAGTCCATAACAATAATAATGCCTTTCCAACAATTCCCGGAATGGTGCAAGTTGAACCCCCATTATTAATACAACATTTAAACAGTCACACTAGAGGTGTCTTTTAAATGCAAAAGATGTTATTTAGAAAAGATTTAAAGTTATTATAACATTAATGTAAAAGACCTCCATAGATTGTAATGTCCTGATCTAGAATTTCTGGAAATATATATTTTTTTGTATTTTTCTGATATTTCTGAAACAAAATAAAATAGAACAGCAACTCCAAACCCTCAATAACATTTCAAACAACCTTTATGAATAGATCTTATTGTATTACATCAAAGCAAGAGTTGATTTACAAACCCTAGATTCTGCAACATGTGTATGTAATCTGAAATCACATGAATCAGCATATATGACACTCCAAGGCAATATGCATACTGTGATGGCAGTCTTTACCAGTGCGGTGGTGAAAAGTAATCCTCAGTGATAATGTGACAACTTGTGACAGGTCGCGATCAGCACTCAATGTCCTATGAACCTTGACTGTGATTTAAACCCAACAAAGTGGAGGGACTCTGCAATGATCAGCACTTATCCTAATTCAATTCACTTCAACTCTGCAGTCCACCTAGGCAGAGCTCAATGCCAATTGAAACAGTATGATGTTGGAGGCTCCAAAAATTCCGATCTATACTCAACTCTGAATGCTCCAAATATCACGGTTTATGCTGGCGAACAGCTGCAGCTATAAACCCTGATATCAGTGGTAGTGACTGGTAGTAATCAAATGAATTAACAGTTGTGATCTCCTTAGTGATGCCAATAGAATGCTGTGATTGGATAATGGCTTGATGCAGCTCCAAACCAATGGTAGGCAGCTCAAAAATCACCAATAATGGCGTTTCACATAAACAACAACAATGATCCAAGCTGTGACCTTATGTTACCTTGCCCAGCTGTTAACAACTTAATGTTAGTGCTGTGATCTGCACTTGGAAGCTCACAATCGAGGTATGAATCCCTTTATGACTGCTAAGACTTCCTTATTTGTTGTCTACAGCCAGTGCACATAGCTATCGTAGGCGGTTGAGTGACTGGTACAGCAGATAATGATGTTGGTGTGCCAAATGTGGTCTAGGATATGCAGATACGGCACAAAAACTCAATATATGATCACCTCCAAAGATTGGAAGGGCCTCCTTCAATGTGGTGCTCAAAAATTCGAATGAAAATGATGAATTGTGCCCAATGACTCTAGAAATAAGTGGTGAAACCTTTCCAAACGATGAACAACAAATTTGCTTGCAAATCAAATCACTTAATCTAGAAAGTTGACATGAACTCTCCAAAAATCAACTCCAATGCCACCCCTATGTGAGGATGCAAATCAAATCACTTAAAGTCCAAGCGGGTTTTTGTCCTCCAAGACCTTTGAACAGCCAAGGGATTTTGCTATCGATTGTGAATTTGAAATTTTGAACACAAATGCTCCAAAGTGAAAAATGCCAAATGAATTCAAGATCCCAAATGAGGCCAACCACCACCTTTGTAAAGCTTTCCAAAATAGGCCTTTGGATTAAATTTCCCTCCAAAGTATTTAAAAATACTTTTTGTTATATTCAAGTGTTTAAAAACACATTTTAAAATAATTATAATAATATCTAAGTTATCAGTCCTAGTACCAGTTTGGGTTTGGTTTTGAGGGTTTGGTTCATGGGTTCAATCAAAAAAAAATTGGGGTTTGGTTTGTTTTGGGTTTGTCCATACAAAAACATATAAAATTCAAAAATATATACATATTTGCGATAGTAATTAGCTTAAAATAAACCACATATAGCATCTTATATTATATAATAAACTAGGTTACCGAATCGTCCCAAAATCCTAACAATTTCGAGTACGAGTCGTTTCAAGTACGAAAGCGGAATCTAAAATGCCATGGAATCGACCAAGAGTCAACTTTGAACTTGTGGAAACGATTCCGAGAAAGGAAGTTCGTACTTAGGCGATTCGGCAAATGACATCATGATTCCATATCGACTTCGTGACGATTCCGACAACTGTTGACTTTCAAAAATTCTAAAAACGACTTAAAAACGTGAAATAAACTCCCAACGCCTCCTCATTTTCCATTTCATTAACTTTTCGTGGTGACCTGAGCTCTCTAAACTAGAAGCGAGTTTCATATCACCTACGGCAAGATACAAAGACCATTTCCATGCGTGGCTAGTTCTGCAATTCCTAGGCACGGCATACCAAGTTAGATTTTAATATTTTTTATTTTATCATTTATGCATCTTTGTTGGAAGAGGGTATTGATTTGTTGGTTGTTGCAATAGGGTATATGGTATGGGACTTTGTTCATGTGTTAGGGCCATAGAATATGTGATAGGTAACCTGCTTCTATTTTTGAGAATTCCATCTTCACATCATTAGATTTAAAACAATATATAAATGGAATTTCTTCAATGATATTATTGTCACAATGTCACTGTGTTACATGTACATAGCCTCCAATAGATATGCTTGATTCTCAACAAGCACTGGAATAGATTTGAGTGGAGAATTTGCAACTTCTTGTTACATGTACATACTATTGACTTACAATCTTACAGTAAATACTGTAATACAACTTGCTTGCTTGAAATTAGTCATTTCTTTTTTATGCACTTGTCTTATAATGGCATATGCAATGATGGATGGTTATATCAAAATTTGTAAGCTTGATATGCTTTCCAAATTGCAGGTGTGTGGCTACCATGGCAACTAGTGTTAGTTTCGTTGGCAAACCCTCATTCAATATTGACCTGGCTTCACCGCTATGGAGGCATGTTGAAATGTTAGAGCAGATTCCATGTGGGCGGGCATATGTTTGGATATGCTCCAGGTTTGATAAGAGATACACTAGTTCCTATAGTCGGGTGAAAGCGCATTTGTGTGCAATTGGTGGGAAGGGAATTAAAGCATGTCCAAGAAAAAATAACATACCTATACCACCTTCCAAAATAGCAGAATATATTCAGGAGCAAAAGCAAGGGTTGAAAATAGAATGGGGAATCCATTGAGTACAGGAAGGGGTTCACAAAAGCCACCTACTTCATCTCATACACCTAGTGTTTACCCTGACATTGTAGTAGAAAGCCATCATTTTTTGAGAAGAAATGAAATTGAAAATGTCAATGAGGCTAATGTTTCGAAGAGAGCAAGGGGACCATTGGAGAGGGAATTTAATAATGATGCAAAAGAGATTGTTGACCAAGCCCTTGGAATATGCCTCTATGCAAATGGTATCTCTTTCAATGTTGTTCGTTCACCTTATTTGCAAGACATGATAAGAAAAGCAAATGAAGCTCCAAAGGGGTACACAAGCCCAAGTTATGAGAAGATGAATACCACTATATTGTAAAGGGGGGTCAAACATATAGAAGATGCATTATCTCCTATCAAGGCCTCATGGAAAGAAACAGGTGTGTCTATTATTTCCAATGGATGAAAGGATGCAAGAAATAGACCATTGATTAATGTTGATTGCAATGTGCCCTAAAGGGGCAATGTTTCTAAAAGTTGTGGATTGTGAGAGGCAGGTAAAGGATGCACAATTTATTGCTGACATCCTTATACAATGCATTAATGAAGCAGGACCTCAAAATGGTGTCCAACTTATAGCAGACAATGCAAAGAATTGTAGAGCTGCTGGTATGATAGTTGAGTCACGATTCCGACATATATTTTGGACACCTTGTGTTGTGCATTCCCTCAACCTCATGCTACAGAAGTTGGGTACAAAAATGGATTGGATCAAACCATAGTAACAAAAATCTAGAAAAAAAACCCAATTAATCCCGATTTTTAAAAATCTGCAGGCTGGACGATTTTTTCCCCGATTTTTTGAAAAACCATTTGACCTTTTGGTCAACAATTTTTTCCCATTTCAAACTGCAAAATTGCCAAAAAAAATGCATTTAAAACCTACAAATAAAATCACGTTGATTTTCGTGCGAAAAAAAACCATGAGAGCATAGCTTGGTGTTTACTATTATACTTTGATAGATTTTTTTCAAGCATCCATAGCTTGTTCAAAAGCACTTGTTTTAGGCTTTTAGCCATAGCAGCAAGGCAGTGAACTGCTTGATAAAATGCTTTGGTAGACATGTATGAAAAAAATGGTACAATAGACAAGGCAGTGAACTAGTTGAAAAATTGCCTCAAAGAAATGTGGTTGCTATTGATTGTCATGGCATTCCATCACCATGAGACCACATTTCTTTGAGGAAATGTTCGATCCAGACAATGAGTGGATTGCTGGTGATGAATTTCTTGAGGCTGAGGATTTTGAGATCCTAACGAAGTCCAACTTTGATACTCATTTGACTGAACAACTTAGGAGAGGCAACGCCCCAGGAGCTTCATCATCAGGACCTACATCCCTCTAGCATAACTCTATTTATAGTAGCAACTAGCAAGAGTCATTGGCTACTTTCGATTTTTTGAAACTTTGTACAAACTATATTGTAATTGAAATTTTTGTCATCTATCAATTATGCATTGTGAACTAATGCTTTGAAAGATGTGGAATGCAATGTAATCAACGATATGAATTTAAACAACAAAATCTATTTTCTATGATTCATTAGTTAAACTCTCTATTTTATTTGCTCTCTATAACTCTATTGCTATGGAAATGCCTTTCAATTAAAAAAAAAAACAATTGTTGGTCTCTTATTCTACAATTTTTTACATTTTTTTTAAAATCCAATTTTTTCCCAATTTTTTCAAAAAATCTTGAACTTTTGGTTTGCCGATTTTTTCCCCAAAAGATTTTTGTTGCTATGGTCATCAAACAAGTCTATGTTGAAGCTAAAGAGATCCAAATGTTCATAACAAATCACCACATGTCGCAAGCTATTTTTAGATCATTCTCAAGACTAGAGCTACTAAAGGAAACTCAAACTTCAAACATTGCATTTTTTTAATGTTATGTTTGACTTCAATAATTTATTTAGAATACACACACACACACACATTGATTTTAATTATTTAATTTTTATTTTCAAATAGGTGCATAGATTAGATTTTCATCCAACACAATCGTCCTGAGATGACTTGTGAAGGTGCAATAGGTGCTTTTTGCTATGGTTATTAGCCAATCCTGGTCTATATGGAGGCAATCAAACACTGAGAGGGCAACAAATCTAAAGTAAAAGATTCTAGATGACACTTGGTGGGATCAAGTGGAATATATTCTTGCTTTCACCAAGCCCATATTGAGCATGATACGTTTTACTGACATGGATAAGCCATGCTTGCATGAGGTTTATGATGGCATCAACTCAATGCTTGAGAAGACGAAAACCATCATATGTGAAAAAGAGCAGGATCTTGAAGAAATGTTCTTCAAAGAGATGCATGCAATTTATGTTGACCGGTGGACCAAAATGACCACCCCACTCCATCTTCTTGCATTTGCTTTGGGTCCCAAATTTTACAGTGTACAAATCCTTGCTATACCAAACATAGTGCCACCATACCGTGATCCAGAAGTCAACGTAGGGTTTAGGAAAGCTATTGTTAAACTCTTCCCTAATCCTGAAATGGAAGATGCAGTTTCAGTTGAATTTGCTAATTTTGTTGTCTCTAGTGATCAAAGTTGTAATGAGCCTAACCCAATCTGACTCAAAACACTTCTATTTGCTGCCTTGTAATTCTGTCAAACAGTTGGTGTGCAAATGGGGACCCTAGTAGTTTTCCTTCTGAGCTTTGCCTTTGCGTTTTGGTCTTTTGGTTAGGTACTTAGAATTTGAGTTTGTGAAGGGTCATCCAAGTCAAGAAATGATTTTGAACCAGAGTTAGTGCACGGACGTCATCAAAGTGTTTAGAGGGCCTTGTGGACAAGGATCGACTGTCATTTCAGTCAATTCTGACACCTAAATTTTAGGGTTTTCACCCCGACCCCCTATTTTTTAGGGTCTTTTTTTGACACTTTTAGCCCATTCTAGACTTTCTATTTTTTAGGGGCTATTTTTAGAAAGTTTCTATTTTTGGCAATATTTCTATTTTTGGCAGGGTTTCTATTTTTGGAAAGTGTGCAAGTCATGGCTTCGTCAGGATCAACTTCAGAAATCTCCAAAATGGAAAACATTGAAAAATCTAAAAAACATGTGCTAAATTCGCCCAAGCATGAGGAAGTTGGATGGCATGGATATAAGCCAAGTCCGCCAAAGGAAGAAAAATCATGGCACAAGGCTAATGGAAGTCCGCCCAGGCATGTGAAGAAAATGGCTTGGACACAAGCCAAGTCCACCATGAAGAGATGGCTTGGGTATGGGGCAAGTCCGCCCAGCACTTGGAGAAAACGGCTTGGACATAAGCAAAGTCCGCCCAAGGAAAAGGAGGATGGCTTGGACATAAGCCAAGTCCGCCATATGCAAGGTGGCATGAGACTAGGCCAAGTCCGCCCAGCACTTAAGGAAAATGGCTTGGACACCTAGCAAGTCCACCCAACCTAAGTAAGGATGGCCAAAGCCATGACAAAGTCCGCCACAATGAAGATGGCTCGACCTAAGGTGAAGTCCGCCCATGAAATGGCTTGTGGCATGATGAAGTCTGCTCCAAGAAGGTGGGAGATGGTTTGGAAGTGAAGAAGGTCCGCTCCAAGAAGGTGGGATATGGCACAAGGCTAATGGAAGTCCGCCCTATGATGAATTAAATGGCAAAAGACTAGAGGAAGTCTGCCCTAGGCTTAGGAAATATGAAAAAACACAAGGCAAGTCCGCCTAGGCCTTGAATGGCATGGAAAAACACTTGGAGGAGTGAAAATTGAAGTTTTTTGCCTAAAAGTAAACCTTGGAGAAATAAAAGAATTTAAAATTTTGCCTAAGTCTAGACATTGAAAAAAAATTTAAAAAATAAATGGCATGTCTAGACAATGAAGAAATTCGCCAGAAATGAAAAAATCATGGCAAGGTTGACAAAGAAGAAAAATTTGCCTTAGGCAGAGGCACGGAGCAATTTGGAAAAATAAATTTTAATTTGCCTTTGGATAAAAAATAATTAAAATACCATGATTTAATTATTTTTAACGAACGGGTTGGAAATGACACATAAAATATTATTTTAATATTTTATTTTCCAAAACCATTAAATGAGAAAATTTGAATTTTCTCTAGGCAAATTTTGAAAAAAGAGAAAGAAAAGAAAAGACTTCACTGAGCTAGCGACGAAATTAGAAACTTTCTTTACAAACTGGTGCTGAGGATTGAAACTGCTATTCGAAAGAGAAGTGCAAGCCAAGTTCAAACTAGATTAATACGAAACAAGTAAAATTTGCTAAATGGGTCGAGTTTTTCAACCTTAAATTGGTTTTGCATTTCATTTCTTAAATCATTCTTTCGAAAACAAAGTTGTGAAGAAAAGTTTTGTCTAAGGCAAGAGAAGTTTTGTGAAGAAAGTGATTTTTTCTTTCGAAGTAAAGGCTAAAAACGGCGAATTTATTCAGCAGCAATAAAAAATTTATTGCCAGGCAGATTTACTTTCTCTATTCCGGCAAAGAATTCTCTTTTCGATTTGATAAAATTCTTCCATTTCCAGAAATAGTCATTTTCAAGATTTAATTTATCAAGCTGGCTGGAATATGTTTGTTTCGAAATAATAGCATAAATAAATTCTAAATTTTAATATTTTCTTTTGCAAATTTATGCTGGACAAAGGAGAATCATCAAAGAAAATGAAATTCGCCAGTAAGGGTTTGCAGTCGGAGTCTAAGATCGTCCCCAAATGGAAAAATATTGCGGATACCAACCTTGGCCATGTAGACTTTGATGAATTCAGGAAAAGGATGTACGGAAGTGATGAACTCTTGCCTACGCAAATTGCACGGAAAATGATGCGGAACAGCATAGTTCAGGCTAAAAGATTTCCGCCGGCAATCGAATGTCCAGAACTCATTGTGGAGTGTGCATTGCATTACAATGCTAAGGAAAGGCAAATTGAAGCGCCTGATGGTAGAGTGTTAGCATATCTGGGTGAGCTAGCTATACAGAAAGCATTTGGAATTCCAGCTTACCATAGAACATATTACCGGTCAAAGGATGATGCACAAAAATTGTATGAAGAAAAACAAATCCTTTGTGCAACAAATATGAAAAAGAATTGGTTGGTAAAGCCTAGACCTTCAGCCAAAAAGGTGCCCAAGAAATTGCTCAGGCCGGATTTTAAAGAGGATTATGGAGATATGATCTTGCTGCTGAACAGAATAGTGGGTAATCCTCAGGGTGCACCTTTTGAAACTTGGATGTATTACTTCATTGACGAAGTAACTTCCGAAGCAAAAATGGTTAACTGGTCAAGGATGATCAGTGATAGTATTCACGAGCAGTTGGTCAACTTGGAGAAGACCAAAGCCTTTCATATGAGTTCCTATATTATATACTTGCTTGCTCGAACCTACCGATATGCCGGTCTAATCTGCAATGGTGTAGTTGGCAATGGCGAAAGGGAGTTCAAGGTTTATAACTGCTATCCTCGATTGTAGTTGAGCGAGAAGTCACTCTTCCGACGAGTGCACGATGCTTTTCTCATGTATATTACCCGAATACTTCAAGGCGGAACACATCAAAGGCTCACCCATGAGGCGAAAATTTTAGTCAACAAATACGGATCCTGGTTTATCCAGTTTCCTAGATTCACTTACATCCGAATCCAAGGATTCACGGACTCTCCTTATAAGTTGCCAATTTATCCTACTAATAAAATGATTTTGCTGGAGGTTCTAAGGCAGTTGGAAACATTTCAAAACATCCAAAGGCCAAAATAGAAAGCAGCCGTCACGTTTCCTCTCTTTATTGGAAACATGGTTGAATCTTGTCCATCAGCACAGGCAGCAAAGAGTGCCCGAGTGGAAATACAATGGTATCCATTCACTTCATACAAATCCAAAAGTGACTTTGATCCACTTAATCACATTGGAGCTGTGGACAAAAGAAAATACAGGCACAGAATCGACCTTGAGGACTTTTGGGTGAATGCTGTTGATGAATTTGAAGTAAGGAAGAGATTTTGGTCAAGATTGCCTTTGGACATGATCAGGACAACTGAACTCTTTCGTGTGCCTGATCAACTGGATGATGATGAAGTGTACGTGCAACCAGGCTTTGATGAAAGACTATCGCTTCCTCCTGTTAAATGGTCTGAGCCGGAACTTGGTGACCTGACAATTCTTAAGAGGCCTGTGATTAAGTACTCACAATGGTGGGTAGACCAGCAAGCACAAATTTTGCGGCAACGGAATATGCCATTCACGTATGACTTGATGGGCGAAGTTGAGTCCTCTTCTTCCAATGCCGATGTTTCTCAGGGAGACGAGCTAATCAAGGCTACCAACCAGAAAAAGAGAAAGGGCAAGGAAAAGGCGATAGGTGAGGAACCAATCCAGAAAAATTCCAAGCCCCTTCATTCAGCCACATCCAGGAATGTGGAGCAAATATTGATCTTGGAAGAAGAATCGTGGGGACAAGTTAGAATTCCCTCACCAATTCTAGAAAGAGACACGGAGCTGATTCAACTAGAGGATGATTATCATCACTCCCCAATAGGCACGAAAATCTGTGAACCAGATGAGGATGTGGATGTCATGGGAGGCAACTTCCAAGAGGGAATGATTTCAGCCCTAAAAGGAATCTAGGAGGATCCATCAGTGCAGGAAATCCAAGACATACAAAACATTCCAGATTATGAGGATGATGGAGTTGAACAGCCAACAATCCCAAATTGGCTAAAAGAAAGGCTTAAAGTCAAGGTACCAGTCGATATACCAGAAGAAGATGATATTGCAGATTTCTTGGCAAGGTTGGAACAAGCTAATACAAAGAAACCGGCCAAGAAATTCTCCACCATACAAAGAGATGAAACTGGTAATCGTACTGTGCAAATTGTAGTGCCGACAGTTGAAAAGCCACAGGATGAAATTACTCCAAGTGAGTATGCCATTACAGTTATTGATATTGGTCCAACAACAAAAGAACAGGAAGTGGAAGACCTGGATAACTCTGTTTCTACCATTAAATCCAGGTTAGAAAGGGAGACCTTCAATGGAGGTTGAGCGCCTAAAAGAATATATTCGGCATTTGACAAGGCCACTCAATCAAGGTGACCAATTAGCCCCTCTACTTCCAAATTCATCACAAGAGCCGGCAGGAAATTTTGAAAAGGAATTGACTATCGCCAAAGAAACTAAAGAATGGATGGCAAGGAAAGAGGGAGAAGTAATGGCATTCGTAGAAAAGTTGGCATGTGCTCATGGGCAAACTTCTTCTTTACTCACGCAAGTCGCAAACTTGGCAGAAGCATGGGACGGACTCTAGGACATCCAAAATAGAATCATTCCATGTCTTCGTGACATAAGGGGAATTCCTAAGCAAAGGCTAATCGACGAGGAGATCATTGCAGCTGGAGCGGCATATGACTTTAGCAACTGGTATTGTGCACTGGTCTCATGTGGGGAGGTCTTGGAAAAGGTTAAGGCAGAAAGTGCTAAAATTGATGAGCAGGTGAAAGGAATTCAAAGTAATATTTTTCACATGGAAGCAGACGTGTTGGACAAAGACATTGTCTGAGGGAATGACTTGCAGCCAGGCAATATGCAAAAAGAAGTTCAAAAGATTTTCTCCACCATGCCAATCTTGAAAGAAAATCTGACTAAAGCATTTGACCTCTTGACCGTCTAAAATACCTTCCTACAACAAGAATCAGAGTGGATGGTTGCCTTCGCCGAATGTGCGGATAGTTTAGACCTACTGGAGTACAAAGTCAACACATTGCCGGACATCACCATCGAGGAGGTTGGCGCCATCGTGTCCAAATTCATCGGACGAAACAATGTGGAAGCGGATAAGGACAAAACTCTCAATGGATGACTCATATGTCTGTTAACTGATTGATATTTCGGCAACCCTAATTAGGGTTATCTTGTTTTAAATCTGGGCCATTGATCTTGATTTAATCTTGGTCGTTCATTGTATTCAAGAACTCTATAAGTACCCCTCCTCTTTCATTCGAAAAGGCATTAGAAAACTTAAATATCAGAGGAATTAGAAGGAATTAGAAGTCGGATTAGAGATTAGAGATTTAAAGATAGAATTGTAGAGCATAGAAATAAGAGAGTTTTTAATGAAATTGTTGCGAAAACTATTATGATGATAAAGTTCATATATGCATGAGATGCTTTGAATCCTTTCATTGTCAAATGGTTGCATGGTTGCGTATTTTCTCTTTCTCATAGAATTGTTTTAGATTCGAAATTTATTTGAATGTTAGTGGAACGATAGATTGATTGTAAAGATTGGTGAAACTTAGCTCATACTTTCTTCGGATGGATGCTTTTCATTCAATGCGTAAAGTTAGACTGAGCTTTTAATGTGGATGCTTCAAAGTTTACTTCAAATAATGTTGTTCTATTGATGGTATTGTTTGTAGTAAAAAATCTTAAGCACAAATCCTAGAAGATTGCACCTGCTTTTGTGTAGTTGTCGTTTTACGTGGCGAAACAAAGCATGGTCTTGTTTAGTTTCATTCAATCCTTGCAGTCTCTTAGTCCCATAGAATTAGTCTAGGATTTCTTGACCCTCGTTCTTTTTTTCCTTTTTTTTTATCCAAAATCAGAAAAGTCCCAAAAATTACAACACTACATTCAATTCCTTGCTTTCAAGTAACTTACTGAAGTAAATCCCCTTGGGTTACCAGCAAATCACAAACGACCACAAAGCTTATCCGCACCCCAATTTTTGAAACATTGGAATTACCGTGTGACCTTTCTTGCAATCTTAGCACAAAAGGTAATTTTTCAAGAGAGGATAGAGCGTCTATGGATACTTTATTCTAGAGTGTTTGGTGTGTCACAAAACACGCATCAACAGGGGGCCATCTAGAAGCTTCCCCAATATTCTTTTATTTTATTTTAGTGACTTTATAATAATAATAATTTATTTTGAGTCACTATATTAAATTAATTAAATATAAGGTTACTTTTGATTCTTTAATTTATTTAATAACCTTATAAAATAATTAATTTAATAATTTCTCCCTTATTTCTCCATTTAACCTTCGGGAGCAAAAGGGCTAAATAAACACTGCAATTGCCACTAGGAAGGGGAAATTACAAAAGTGCTTCTTTTCTCCATGACAAATACAAGAAGGATGCTCACTCTTGGTGGTACCTCAATGGCTACAAGATGCCACACCTCCAAGTTCTTGCAATAAAGTTCTATCCCAAGTTTTAACTTTTTAAGCCTTATCATTAAAAAAATTTAAATTAAAATGTGTTATTTTCAAATTTGAAGTTTGATTTACAATTTTTTAAATTTAACAACTCTAATGAGAGCTCCCTTTGCTTCAATAGGTTGCTAGTTCTTCTTCAGCTGAGCGCAATTGGAGTACATACTCCTTCATCCACTCAATGAAGAGCAATTGATTGGCATCAAGCAAAGCAGAGGAGCTAGTTTTTGTTCATTCCAACTTGCGCCTTCTTACTCACAAAGAGGATGAGTATAAAGAAGGGGCAACAAAGATGTGGGTTGTAGAACCGGAGCGAGCTGACCTAGATCTTTCTTTGGCTGCAGTTGCAGAATTTTCTTCAATTTTTGAGGAGTCAAGTAGTCAGCATACTTTTAGCGCAAGTGCCCATGTGGTTCCATCATCTAATGTTAATGTTGATGATGATCGTAATCTTGATGATGAGCCATATGATGCAATTGCAGATTAGTGAATTGGTTACTATTTGTATTATTTAAATGTTAAACAATGATTATCTATCATGACATTCAAGTTTGATCCTTTTGATATTGAAAACTGAATTTAAATCAATATATTATGTTTCAAAAATTGAAATTTGTCATGGTTTTGTTTAGCATATGTATTGGTATATGACATTCTAAACTTAATTTTGTTTTTCGGTTGCATATATATATATATATATATATGTACCCTATTTCGTACCCAACCCCCCAAAAAAATTTGTCGTACCCACATACCCATAACCGATTCGGCAACCTAGATAATAAACAAAACCACCATATTAATAGTCAAATATTAGTCAAACTCGAATGTCATGATATACATTAAAGTTAAAAAATAATACAATCAAGTGTCAACAGTCATCCATCATTGATCAAAAATCATATGGATCTTCAAAAATATCATCATCACCATCCATATTAGATGATGTAGGTAGCGGTAAATTAGAAGAACCACAAATAGTGCCAATGGCACTAGCACTAGCATTAGCACTCCCATGCTCACTAGTTGGCTCATAGTCATCATCTAAATCAAGTGCAGCAAAGTGGGAAGTGGAAGCATCTAAGTCATTCTGCTTTGGCTCGATATCACACTTCCTTGTGTCCACTTCTTTGTAGCCACTTTCTTTGTAAGGAGTTGCAAGTTTGAATGCACATACACCAAGTCCTCTACCTTTTTTTAGTGTAGTTGATTGTGCTTTACTGAGTGGATGGATTATGTGCTCCAATTCCTCTCAAATGCAAATGAACTAGCAACCTATTAAGACAAAATTAGAGAGTTAAAGAGTTACAACAATTTAAAAATTTAAATTATAAAATTAAAATATAAAAGAATTTTTCTATATAACTTGCAATAAAATTTTGATCACAAGAGGTTGTAGGTGTGTGAATGGTTGGCCATGGAAGTACCACCAACTACGAGCATCGACCATATACTTGTCTTGAAAAGCATCAAGACCACACTCACTGGAGCATGCAAAATCCATGAACTCAACCCTCACTGCATCCCATATGTCACAATGAATGAAAAGTCTATAAAGTCTTTCCTTGTACCCTTTACTACCCTTTACATCTCTATATGGGGCAACTCTTGTTGCCATAGAAAGGAGCTCACCACTATAATATTTGGGACTCAATGCAAAGGCAAGAAGATGTAGCAGAGTGGTCATTTTGTTTCATCTCTCTTCAATGATTTTGTAAAGTTGTTTGAAGAATTTTTCTATAGGATCTTGCTCTTTTGCATTTATCATGACTTCCATCTTCTCAATCATTCAGTTGATGCCATCATATACCTCACCCAAACAAGGCCTATCCATAGTATAAAGGATCATGCTCAATATGGGCTTGGTGAAACTAAGGAGATACTCAACACATTCCCACCAAATGCCATCTAGGATCATTTTCTATACCTTTGCTGCTTGTAGTCCTAGATTGCCTCCATATGGACCAATTTGGGCTGATGACCATGTTAGAAAGTGCCTCACAAACCTTCACAAGTTGTCTCAACACAATTGTGTTGGAGGCAAAACAGGTCTCAGCAACCTATTTGAAAATCAAAATTAAAAAAAAAAATAACAATAATTAAAATTAAAACTAAAGTAAAAAATTTACTAAAATGAAACATAGTTATTATTTAACTTACCTTTAGCAGCTCCAATTTTGGGAATGTTCTAAATATGCCTTGTGACATATGGTGGTTGGCAACAAACATTTGGATCTCTTTGGCATTAGCATACACCTATTTGATCCAATCAATTTTGGTGCCAATTTTTTGTAGCATAAGGTTGAGGGAGTGGACAACACAAGGTGTCAAAAAAATGTGTGAATAACACTCCTCAACCAATAACCCAACCGCTCTACAATTTTTGGCATTGTCTATTATAACTTGCACAATATTTTGAGGGCCCACTTCCTCGATGGCTTGATAAAGAATGTTAGAAATAAATGCACCATCCTTCACCTCCCCTTCACAATCCATTGCTCTCAAAATATTGCCCCTTTAGGGGACACTACAATAACATTGATCAATGGCCGATTTTATTCATCTTTCCATCCATCAAAAACTATAGACACCCCTTATTTCAACCCTCGAATCTCTTATAGGCTTCAAGGAGTCCTCTACAAATTTCACCTCTTTTTCTAATAAGGTGCTACTCACCTTCTCAAAACCTGGGCCCTTGTACCCTTTTGGAGCCTCATTAATTGCGTTCACCATTTGTTGCCAATATGGTGAGAAAACAACATTGAATGTCAATCCATTTGCATAGACACATCTCGCTATGTGTCAATCAACAATCTCTCGAGACTCGTTATGAAATGCCATTTCCAATGGTCCCTTTGATCTCTTATGGCCACAGGTTGTTCTTCAAGTGTGGAAAAAAATGGATGGCTCTTTGTAGAATGAAAATAAGAAGGTGATGGAGGGAGCTTCATCCCTCGAGATTCTTTCTTTAAACGAGGATTATTTGATTTACAGCCTACTTCTTCATCTTCTTTTTCTTGCTCTTTAATTATGCCAAGACTTGTGCCTCTGGAATGCCATTACCATCTTTGCTTGGACAAAATTTGATGCCTTGTGAAAGGATCTTGCACAAATGGCTTTTCACTCGACTGTACGAGCTCAAATATTCAACTTTACATTGACCACAAATACAAACATAACCCCCACCACCTAGAAGTTGTACTATTTCAACATATTTCTAAAGGGGAGAGTTTGGATCTATTTTGAAGCAAGGTCAACTCACAAAGCTAGAACTGTTTACCATTGTAATACCTATGACAACAAGTTCAATAAACAACACATTCAAAGAATTGAAACAAAAGAAATTTGAAAATGAAAATATATAAATACAATTTAATAGTTAATTCATTTCAAAAAATTAAACATGTCTTTTAGATACCTAGAAGAATAAAAACAAACCAAAAACTTCAAAACAAAACAAGAGAGTTCATTTGTAAAAAAAGACTTTAAGGAAAAAAATACCAAAAACTTCAAAAAACCTACCTCTTTTGAAGAAATCTTTCTCTATGATCTCCTTGACAACAAATGAACACTTGCAAATGTGTAGGAATAGCACAACAACCAACTTGGAGCGTTCAACAATCAATCTTCAACTCTGTTTTTGCAATGGCATGCAACAAAATAAGTTCAACAATGGAGGATAATAATTTTTTTCATTCACTATATGAAAAATGAGTTTGATTTTGCCTTTTAGATGTTTTCTATACCACATTTTAAGGTTTGGGGGGAGAATTGCACTTTTTAGTGTAAAAAAAAGTCAAAAAAATTAAAATGGTGAAATTCGCTGATTTGGCGCAAGTACCCGCTAAATTTGCCCCAAGCTCGCCTAGGATGGACTCACAAGCCATAATTGGGACCCTACCTGGACCCACAAGGAACCAGATCTAGACCCCGAACCTAGGCCAGATTTAAATATAAAATTATTGGGTCCAACTTAAAATAATATTCTTAATTATTAGCTCTGAAAAGAGGACATGACAATCCGCCCTTCCCAAAATTGTTTGCCTTCAAGCAATTGCAAACCTAGATGCTCAAGTATCACCATGCCAATATGATGAATTATGTTGTAGTGTCCATAAAGTATGGATCCTATGTCTCTGAAATATTCTCTCTCAATTTTTTGATTTTTAAACCAAACATTTACAATAGAAACAATCACCCGTTAAGGTTAGCATAACCAAAACGTACATGAAAGAACTCTAACCAAGAATGCGCCCTAAAACCACTTAAGGAGGAGGGGCGAGCATATGGTCAGAGGATCCCTAGGATCTGCTAAATCAACAAGTATGAGATTATACTAAAAGAGAAATATTAAACTCAACACCAAGGATGTGCACTCAAGATCCTTTTGCAGGCGAGGTGCTAACATATGGTGGAGTACTACTACTAAATTGAAATAACAACAAAGTGGATAACTAGCCAATGAACTTTCCACGCTACCACCAAACAGTGGGGGGAAAAGATTACAACATTAAAAACTTCTTCTGCTACGGCAGGCATCCACTGAAACGTGGGAATTCTCCACTTGAAGTGGGTATGAAAGAGGTTACAAAACAGATTGTCCTCACTGGCGGTAAACCATCTAGGGGTGCTTAGTGTGAAATTAATTAAATAGAGCAGCAATAATAAAACTGAAACAGTACTACTGTTAGCAACTTGTACAAAAGAGAAGGCTGCAATTTACAATGTCAATTTCACCAATATTCAAGCACCTTGTTATACATTATCTCCCTGTTAGAATATAACGAGAAAAGAAGAAGAGAGATGGAAAACAACAATTGATTCTAATTCTGATCAGCGAACTGTAATTCTGGAAATGTATATCAGCATCTACAGAAATTCATAAATTGCTCACAACTCAATCAAAATACCTCCGAAATGAGTGATTCCAAGTGCAATGATCAAATAGAAGATAGGCGCCCCTGCTGAGATGAAGAAACAGCCTCAAAACACCCTTATTTATTTATGGCACAAATCCCCATGCAAGCTGAAATGTATGGCCCTCCTTGAAGGGCGATTTTGACATATAAAATCAAAGACTCCAAACTAAAATTTGCAAATTGGTAGGAAGGGTCGCCCCAAGCATAGGATTATGATGAACAAATACCCATAACCAAATTAGAATTACCCTTAAAGCTGTTAATGATTTTCACCTACAGCCATGACTGAATCAGCAACAATAAAATCTGGAAATAACATCTGAATCTTCAACATTGAGGCTCAATGTGGACTTCTAAATGAAGCACACTCTCGATCCATCATCTAGGGAACCATAGTTTCAGGCCCGAAGAGTGGAATAGAATTGCTAAGCTCTCCCTTAGCCGGATTCTGGATTTCAAACCAACAGCATAACTTTGCTTTCCAAAACATAACATAATCAGCTCTCCACAATGCAGCAATATATAAGTTTCAATGGGCAAATGAAACACTTTGAATTCCAAGAAGTCGAATCACTTCAACTTCCCAAGAGACGCACCTTTAACCATTCACTTTATTCTGAAATAATAAAACATTATCCCCTTCCCTTTAGGCTTCCATTTTACTTTGCAACAATAAAACATTTAATAAATCATTAAATGCTCAACATAACCCCTTAATGTCCCCTCTTTAAAACAACATAAAGTTATTACTCCTAGGTGTGGGGTTACAACTTAAAATCATGAAATTAACTAAGTATAACACTTAGTCCAAGGAGATAACCAAAACCAAAGCCAATACTGAAACTGAAAGATTGCCACAAATAGCATGATGACCTGAGCTGAATTGCAAATGATGATACTGCCAAGATTAGACTTACTAAAAATAGCCACTGCCAAAAATAGTAAGTTCACTTGAACTCAACAGAAAGCCAAACTGAACTGCAAAAGATTGAGTTTCTGCTAGAGTGATACTGCTATAAATATACTTACCAAAAATAGCATATTGCTATAAATAGTAAGTTTGCCGAAACCACATCTGTATGCCAACTGAGCAGTATCATGACTTACTATAAATAGTAAGTGTTCCCATTCTGCTTAGCCTACGAGTTTCTGGAAATAGGTTAAATCCAATTGTAGAGCGTAGGGCTAAATCGGGGACATTACAGTCTCTCAAGTGAAACAACTTCTATCAAAAAGCACTATAGGATCTATTATCTCCATCATCCATAACATTGTTAAGCAATCCATAAAACCTAATCACTTCTTCGAAAACACTTTGGCTATATGAGGAGAAAAAACAAAGGATTGTGCATGATTTGCAGCAATATGAATGCAAACCTTTCGGATGCCACTAATGAAATACATGATTGTACCTTCCCACCTTTGACTTGGATTAAGCAAGGAGTGCCACCAACTTTATGCTCTTCTTTGATGTGATGACAAATAATGCCTTCTCCCCAAAGCTTGAGGACATCCTCAAACTCTCACAAGGCCAAGGGCTGCCTTATGGACTTACCACCATATTTTCACTATGCCACTTTGTCCTCACCATGAGCTGAAAATTTTGGAGTCTCCGATTAAGCACCATAATAATTTATGTGATATTCAATAAATCATATAACCCTACTGTAAGCAGAAACCCTCATAATTTTGAGTACATCAAGTTGTATGCAAGCTGATTTGAAGTTGAAGTAGTCATAAACCATTTGAAATCTCATCCACAACAATAGTTTACTAGCTGGAATAATTGTTTTCAACTCCAATGGTTGAAACCCCTCACAAACAACATGATACAAGAAAAATCTCTTAGAATCTGCAACCCAAAGACTATAGAAAATTGATAATAGCAACCATAGTAACGAGACTCGGACTCGACTTGGACTCGGCTAGGGTGACTCGACTCGGAACTCGGGACACGGCACCTGGAGTCAGCGCAAACTCGGCACAAACTCGGCAAAATGAAAAAACCCTAGAAATTTAGAGATTTTTAAGGATTTAAAACTTGTTTCAAGCACCCTTTATTGAATAAACCTTAAAGACACAATAACATCATTAATAGAAGCAAATTTGATCCCATACACAAGTATACATCGATCACATAAGTATAAAGTACACAAATTATAGCTGAGCTACTGAAGGAAATAGCACACTTAGATATATAAAATTGTAGTCAAATGTATACAAAACTCATGGAATATGAAATCCATGACATCAAATGTTCCAAACAAATATGAAATATCAAAACAATAACTACAAGTCTATGGCTCAAAGGAGTTTGCATCCTTCCTACAAAGGCATCTAAGGTGGGTCCTAGATGATGTAGCAATTGCAGCCATAGTCTTTGCTTGTGACTCCATGCCACCCTCACCAATATTAGTTTTGGATGTGTTTGCTCATGCTTTAGCCTCCTCTGCCATGGTTATAGCCTCAACCTCTCTATCTACCCAGTCAACCCAATCAAGGTCCTCGTCACTAGCACAAGTATACATCAATCATATAAGTATAACTATAAACACAAATTGTAGCTAAGTTGCTCAAGCAAATAGCACACTTAGATATATAGTCAAAGACTCAAATGTATACAAAACTCATGGAATATGAAATCCATGACATCAAATGTTCCAAACAAGTATGACACATCAAAAGATTCAAAACAATAACTAGAAGTCTATGGCTCAAAAGATCCTGCATCTTTGCTATGAATGTATCTAAGATAGGTCCTGGATGATGTAGTAGCAATAATCTCAAGTATCAGGGAAATTGCCCTAATGGGGTTGAGAGGGAGTGCCCTTTGTGGGGGTTTAGGCGCAGTGCCTCTAGTGGGGTCAAGGGTCAGCGCCCCTCGTGGGGGTTTGGGGGCAGTGCCCCCAATGGGGTCAAGGGGCAATGCCCCTTGCGGGGGTTTGGGGGCAACGCCCCTTGCGGGGGTCTGGGGGCAACACCCCTTTCGAGGGTCTGGGGGCAATGCCCCCAGCAGGGTCAAGGGGCAGCGCCCCTAGCGGTGGTTTGGGGGCAGCGCCCCCACCACCAAGCCCAAATTAAGACCTCCATGGCGTACATCATTTTGCATTCACAATAAGTAAAAATTAACTTTTAAATTTCATGTATTTTTTTGCACTTTTCAAACCCTGCCTATTGTCGAGTCCTACTAACAGGACTCCCCTGGACTCGGCAGGACTCAAGCGAGTCCGAGTCCGAGCCCGAGCCCCTAGGACTCGGCTAGGGTGACTCAACTCGGGACTCGCCGAGTCCTGGCGAGTCTGGGCGAGTCTCGTTACTCTAATAGCAACCCAAAATCAGAAGCTCTAAAAATCAGCAATATAAAAACAGTACTGCAACTGCCATAGTTAAAATCCTTTGCAAAAATCAGCGATGTCAACAAAATAGAATCTAGAAACAACCAAACATTGACTGAAATTATCAACAAACAGCAGCTCACTCCTGGAAACCCTAAAAATCGGCAACCCTATGACTGCAAACACTTGTATGGCTGCAAATGGTGATGTGTGATAGCTGGAAATGATGATGGCAGCAGCCCCAAAACTGAAAATGATGATAGTAGTCCCTAATATGTTTCCTTTCCAACATAGTTGTAATGTGCCCTTATTGTTCTACCCCACTATGAATTGTTCGCTATCTTTTGAAATCATTCCATCAAGCTTATGCTGCACTACTCTGATATTATTATTAACACCTTTAAGTTTTTTTTTGGTGTCAATTACTTCCTCAATAGGAAAAATGCCTCCAACATATATGTTATTTATGAAATCCCTTATTTTGTGGCAATGCTAAAGGAATAAGATCGAACACCATATTGTGTTGATCCAATATAGACCAAAGTATCTCACCTATGGATGAAGTTGTGGTTGTCACCAATTGATAATCCATCCTCTTCGCCATGACAACTCTTGGAGCTCCATCTTCAATACCTCGAATCACTATCTCTTTCCCTACTTATTTGAATTTCAGCTCCATAGTTTGATAGTTTAGGATGAACTCCCCAAAAGAATAAAACCATTGCACATCCAAAAGTCAAAAGTTCAAAACCATGTTGCTCTCTCCCAATCCAACAACATAGAAATCATCACACGTCTTATGTCTTTCCAAGATGATGTCAAGTTCTTATATCCTCTTAGTACAAGGAATGGTGAAGCCATCTACAACTATGACATTCAATCTTTCAAAGTCCTCTACATCTAACCCTCTCCTGAATACCAAATCCTCATCGATGAAATTATGGGTAGCTCCACTATCAATCAGCATTGTGCTCTTTTTCCCATGTGTTGGCGTAAGAACTAACACCTCTGGAGTGTGAGTTTGTGCGTACAGCTATGCACACTACGTAATGAGTGCTCTTCAAATTAGGAGGGGAAGCTCCCTCGTTGTACTGGAATGCATGGAATAGAAAAGTAAACTAAATGCTATCTTTTTGTTCTCGGCTGGTAGAGGCACAAGGTTAAGAAAACCTAGAACATTGCAACTAAGTATTTTCTGGTTTCGCAGATCATCTAACTACAACTAAGCTAACTTCTTTAAATCTATCCAGTTTCCTCAAGAAACAGAGCATGAGGAAATGGAGCAGGAATGTATTACACGATAAACCTCAAGTGCGGGTTCACAACATGAAGGCAAGGTAGGCGCAACTATTTGCTTATCCGAGAAGAAGTTTATTTAAAACAAACGAATAAATGGTAAACCTGGTACAACTTCACAACATGAAGGCAAGGTAGGCGCAACTATCTGCTTGGCTCAATGAGTTTACTATCACACACATCAAACGATGAGCTTTGAGTACATATTCACAACGTGAAGGCAAGGTGGGCACAACTATTTGCTCTTCTGAATAGGCTCATGATAAACAAAACACAAGGTAAGCAACTGGGACAATATATTGCATAGACGAAACACGCATGCAATAACGATCAAACCAGCAACCCCATTTAACTAAGATTGAATAAACACCATGACAATAACATGAAGGCAAGGTAGGCGCAGCAATTTATTATAACAGCAATCACTCTTGAACAAATACAGTAATAGCAATACTACAGGCAAGGTAGGCGCAGCATGTATGCTATCAAGCAAAAGTTAAATTACAAATGAGTTAAATGCTCTTATTTATAGACTTCAAGGTGTAGGCAACCCTAAAATCACCTTGAGTCAACTACAGTCCTGCAAGACATGCAAGATCTTATTCCTAAACCCTAATTGAATGAAACTATACAGTTAACTGGGAAACTATCATCAGTTAACTAAAACATCTAATCTAAATGGACAAGGTGCAACATGCACGTCCTTATTGAAAGCAAGTCAACTGGAATGCTATCATCAATCAACTGAAAGATTTAATCTAAGCTCCAAGTGTATGTAGATGTTTCCAAGAAAGACATGGGATGCAATGTGTAACAACAAGTTAACTCGGAAAGAAGCCTTGAGTTTAACTCTTGTGTCGAATGTCTATCTTGGAAAAGGTGGTACGCCCTGAACTGAAGTTTACTGGCCCTGATCTCGGGCAATTAACCCCTCCATGAGGTTGTTGACTGCATCACTATCTAACGGTCATCACATGTCTCAACTGTCAATTCACTATTTGTCAGCAACTCAAGCAAACCTGGAAATCTCTACATACTCAAACTGGCACTTCACTGACTAATAACCCTAGCGGCTTTGAAAATTGAAGTGATGGCCATTGTTTCTTCTGCAGCTTTATACCTCTGAAGCTTCTTATGTTTTTGACGCTTTTTTCTATGGAAGAGTGTTGCATGATGAAACCGCAAAGTTTGACTGCAAACACTTTGGTTGTGAGAAATGCAAATGAACTTGCTGCACACATAGAAACCCAACGGTATCAACCCTCTAAACTGGCCTTGGAAGACAATCGGCTATACGAGGCATGAAACCATGTGAACTTGAGTGACTACGCTCATCAACCTTTCCGATGCGCTTGATACAAATCGATGTCAGCTTTTCCGATGAAATCATGAATTAAGACTAACTTGCTCTTGAATTCGTTCTGCGCGAACTGCATCCTGAAAAACTCGCCTGTTGACTATGAACATGGCTATATTCTGACAACTTCTCCAGAAAACCAAAAAATCTCTCCTAATGAGGCTAAAAATAGCTTGTCAGAGGGCAATTTTCACATAAAATTTTGAGACGTGGGTTTTATGTAGAATCAAATTCTAAGATGACCCACAATGTCAAAATTGTGAAAAAATGTGATTTAGGCCCGCATGCAAAAGGTTTTCAGTTGAGATTTGAGGGGCTGTGAGGACATTTTTTCTCGAGACAATCTGAGATATGGGTTTTGTCCAGAAGATAATTCTAAGACAACCCACAACGTTAGATTCGAAAAATATCAACTTCTACTCCACCATGCAAAGGAATTTCACTTCAGAAAATCAGAGCCTCAAGAACTGATGCTTTGGAACAAATTTTCCCTAAAAATTCTAGCACATGGGTTTTCCTAAGAAAGCTCTTCTGAATCAACCCAGATACTTTGTTTCGCCAAAATTTGCCTGTTCTTCGAACATGTGAGAGAATCTAGACGAGAAGATGGAAGAAATCTAGAGGAGAAAAAGACCTTTTTTATTATTTACATTATTTTTTTCTTCTTTCAAAATCGCCACTCTACCTTGAATCTGATGCTGAATCTGAATCTATACCTGCAAAAGAATGTTTCTATCGCCTTCGAACTCGCTTGTCTAATGAAAATTCGCCTATCTCTTGAAGAAGTTTGAATTTTGTAAGCTGTGTGAATGAGAAAAGGCGCCACACTTGGTAAAATAGATAAATTTGTACCATCTTGCATGCATGCTGAAACCCTAACTGTAAAAGAATTTGATTGGCCCCTCACCAGTTGAACTGCCACTGACTCTAAGTCTCGGACTAAAAATAATATTTTTATTTTAAAAACATGTAAAGAGCTAAAAGTGGCACCAATATTTATCTTTGAAGAAATTCGTCACTTTTCAATGCCTTGCATGCAAAAATATTATTTTTATCATTTTGCTAAAAATAGCATCTAGAAGTGCTCAGTAAACTTCACTAATTCCAGAAAGTCAAATTTTGACCTTCTAGGCGTCCATTTGCCAAAGTTATGAGATTTTTGAGTATCTCTTATTTTATAGCTGACTGCAAAGTTACATCTGACCATGTTCAGCTTTGATTTCCATGTGACCGAATGATCCTGCGACTGATCTGAGATATCCACCGCGAAGCCTGCATGACAAGGATGAAATGTCTGCTGGAAGCCAGAACTGCTAAAAGCAACATCTGACACCTTGGAAAATTAGGCGCCTTTGATTAAATTGATGCACTGATTCCAGACTTAGTCATTTCTTCGTATTGCCTTCTGACGCTTCAAACTGCCGCTGACGGTGAATGATGAACCCTACTAACTGAATAATAGATTCATCGCGTGACTGGAAGTATTTTGCATCCAATGATTGTATGTAAGGTATCTAAAAATTGAATTAGGAACCCCAAAAGGATGGGCGCCCCTATTCTGTGATAGCACAAATACCATTTTGACAAAAGTGACTTTCATCTAAACACCATTCTTTGACCCCTGATACCGGGAGTTGGAATGCTTCGATTTGCGCGCCGATTGTCTCTCCGCACAGTTGAGTCAACTTACAAGAGATGTTCTTGGAGACGACAAAGCCAAAAAACTGCTTCTAAGGCCCTTAAAAGAGAATCACCTTTTTCAAGGAAAATTCTAGTGTTATAATTAGTCATTTTTTGAACTGTCTTCAACCACCTCCACTTTACAGCATTGTCACCTTGACCTCGCACATATGAGCATTCGCCAAATCCCGGAGGCTGATGGTTGAACTCGTTGAATGGCTAGAGTAATTGCACACAAGTCTTGTGAAAACTGCAATTGCAAATAACCCTATCTGACAAGCCTAAAGGTTGGGCGCCCCTAGCCTAGAAATATGCAGCTATGTATAGCCACTCTTCACCATCCTTTGTTCTACGTGCTCGGTAGAACCTCTGTCATGATCTCTCAGAATGCCATATCATCTCGTGAACGGGTGCACTGCAAAGCTGGACTGAACTGGAAAAGATCTTAGAAAGACTCCCCCTACAAACTCATCCATCTAACAAGTCATATTCAAGGGCGCCCCTGGGCTACAGGGGCGCTCAAACCATCTACTGGCAATCTTTGCTTACATGTATCCTGTTTGCAGTTTCAACTTCTGACATTGACAACCGGAGCTCTGCACTAGGTACGCTTCTGCTTGATAGCTCGCTGAAAAGCCAAACTACTTCTGCACAGACTCAATCCATTAGCACACACATGCATCCAAATCTGGGCCTTCAAAAAGAAGGGCGCCCCTGGGCTACAGGGGCGCAGATCTGTATTTCTAGATTGTCCCCATGTGGAATAAATCCTTCGTAGCCTCTGCTTTCACCTTCGTTTGCCGAAGTTTCGCAATTCAGATGACCTTGCTCCATAGCTAGTCGAAAAGCTGACTGAAAACTGAACACAATGAATGTATTCTCCATCCAAAACAATCAAATCTTGACCTTCAAATGGAAGGGCGCCCCTGGGCTACAGGGGCGCAAATTTGTTCTAATTTCCATATTTTCCACCCTTTTGTGCTTGGCAAACACTGTATCCGCTATTGAGGTAGACCATGTCGAAGTGTTGTGACTGTCGAGGTGTGTGTATGACTATACTTCATCATTTTCACATGTACGGACACTATAAAGTTGATTTGCACGTTGATTGCACAAGTGTCTACTACGTTACATAGTGAAAAAGTTTCCAGACTTAGAATATTTTAGCACTTTTTGCCAATCTGAAAATCTCCTCTGTCAAGAAGCATTTTTTCAGCATCTTTCATCCTAGAACGTTTTGCTTTGAGTTTTAGGCTTAGATTTTGATACCTGGTACTGGCCAACTGCCATTGACGACCTCGATGGCCCTAACATTTCTCCTAAAAAAGTGAAAACTACCCACCAGCCTTAAACTAACTTTTAACTGAAACTGACTTCACCACTGTGATTGTGATGTGAAATAAGCCAATCAAAATTAGTTCCAGCCAATTCTGACAAGTTCCTAATTTTTAGGGTATTGAGCTAAAACTAGATTTTAGAAACCCTAATTTTCAAAAATTTCAAATTATGCCAGTATCTTCCTAACATCACATTGACCAAAAGCCCATACTTTATTTGCCCAAAAACTGAGTTTTGACCCCATATTTACAAGGTTTAGACCATTTTAAGCAAAATGCCTTAATGAAGCAAAAAATTTGGTTTGGGTACAACACCATGCAAATCCCCACAAACTCTAAATGGATGAAGGAGCACCTAAAAGTGACACAAGGGCGCCCTCCTCAGTCTCTTCCTCTTCTTTCTCCTCAACCTATAGCTATGGATCCTCTTTTTCTAACTCTTTGTCCAAAACTACCTCCTTGTGGTGTACATGTCCATGGCCAAAGCATTGATGACCCCAATCCCCATGGCTCCTTGCATGAGAAACACAACTTCTTTCTCTTAAGCTGATTTTTGGTGTCTTCTTCTTTGTTGATATTTTTTGGCATGTTTTGTGAAGGTGGGACTTTCTTGTTAAAGGTTTCTTCTATGATGCTAGAGGCAGTTCCTTGTACAAAAAATTGTTCTTAGCAACTAACATCCCTAAGAACAAGGCTTATTTGCTGACTTCCTACAAGGGTACTAGATCAAAACCTTAACCAAATCCTGGAGAGGTTCAATTAGTCCTATAAATGGCACAATAAGTCTCCTTTCTGTCACATCCAGTACCATCACAAATAATCTCTAAAATTCAACCACAAATTTTCCACCATTTCATCTTGTTTCAATTGTGCTAGCTCTCTAAAATGAACTTTTAGACCCTTCATTTCAAATCTCTCTATTCAGCTCTAACTAAATTCTTCTAAGGTGGTGATAGAGTTATGTTCTTGAGCCACCATATCATGGTACCACCACTCATGAGCCACACCTTCCAAATGGAGGGTAGCAAACTTGCTTGTCTCCTCTTCATACATGGAATTCAAACAAAAATATGTATCCAATATTTGCAACCAAGCCCCAACAAAACACTTGTTTGATCCATCATATGTAGGTATGGTGATTTTAACCAATAAATCTTGTAAGTCTTTCTGGGGCTCATCAAAATGGTTTCTCCTTCCTCTCCTATGCCCATTCTTTGTCCTCAAATCATATAACTCACTGAAAGATAAATCATTATGGTCTGCCTAACGCAGAGCATTATACTCCTCATGATACATGGTCGTATCATCTACCACGCAAGGTTGAAATTGTTGTTCCTCCTCTAGTGGATCTTCTTCTCTTTGTAGAAACTTAGTCTAAAAAGTCCTTGTGGAGGGTTGATTCAAACCCCATCGTTGGTTGAATTACTTCCTTCCCTTGGATTATTCTGGATTGGTTTGGTGCACTTGGATTCTAATTCTACTCTCACAAAGCTCATGTTATATCTGACATAGAATCCCTCGTGGAATTTTGGAATTCCCTGGCTAATTCCTTATAACTTCAATTAATAGTTTCCTGCAAATTCATTTCTTCTCTCTTGTCTCAGTCACCCATGGCTTCTTCCTTTCTTTTTAACCTTTGATGATATCTGAATTCTCTTGCTTCTAACTTCACTTAATAGTTTCCTGCAAATTTATTTCTTCTCTCGTCTTAGTCACCCATGGCTTCTTCCTTTCTTTTTAACCTTTGATGATATCTGAATTCTCTTGCTCTGACTTGCATCAAATCTGCAGCCAACAAGATTAGCTCTTCCTAAATAAGCTGGCAAGATCAGCACTCTAAGACTACTGTAATGTCCCAATCTAGAATTTCTGGTAATATATGCTTTTTTATATTGTTCTGATAGTTTTTTAACAAAATAAAATAGAACTGCAACTAGAAAGTGGAAACAAATAACTCCAAACCCTAAACAACTTTTCAAACAACCTTTGTGAATAGATCTTAATTATATTACATCAAAGAAAGAGTTGATTTACAAAACCAAGATTCTGCAACATGTGTATGTAATCTGCACTTACATGAATCAGCATATATGACAATCTAAGCCAATCTATATGCAGTAATGGCAGCCTTTACCAATGTTGTGCCATAAAGTATTCCTTGATGATAATGTGGTGAATTGTGCCAGGTCTGCGATCTGCACCCGATGTCCCATGAACCTTGACTATTATTTAAACCCAAAAATGTGAAGCGACTCTACGACGATTAGCACTTATCCTATTTCCAATCACTTCAACTCTATAGTCCACGAAGGCAATGCCCAATGCCAATCAATGTAATATGATGTTGGAGGCTCCACAAATTTTGATCTATACTCAACTCTAAATGCTCCAAATGTCACAGTTTATGCTGGAAAACGATTGTGGCTATAAATCATAATAACAGTGGTAGTGACTGGAAGTAATAAGATGAATTAACAGCTGTGACTGGATAATGGCTTGATGCAGCTCAAAACCAATGATAGGCAACTCTCATTCGCCAATGATGGCACTTCACATAAACAGCATCAAATGATCCAAGATGCGACCTTATGTTACCTCGCCCAACTATTAACAACTTAATATTAGAGTTGTGATCTGAACCTGGAAGCTCACAATCACAGTATGGATCACTTTATGATAGCTAAGACTTCTTTATTTGTTGTCTACAGCCAATGCACATAGACCCAATCTGGAAACTTGACACAAACTCTTAAAAATTAGCTCCAATGCAACCTCTGTGTGAAGATGCCCTAGACAGAAATGTGAGTTTTTGTCTCCAAATCCAAAAATGAAGTCCAAGAAAGTTTTCATCCTCCAAGACCTTTGAACAGCCAAGGGTTTTCGTTCCCGGTTGTGAATTTCAACACAAATGCTCCAAAGTGAAAAAAGCAAAATAAAATCAAGATCCCAATTGAAGCAAGTGCCGCCTTTTTAAACCTCTCCGAAACAAGCCCTTGGGTTAAAATCTCACTCCAAAGTATTTTTTTTTTTAAATTATAATTGAGTGTTTAAAACACATATTAGATTAATTATATAATATATTATATTATTAAGTTGCCCCTTAAATATAAGATTGTCAGGTCCAACTTAAAATAATATTGTTAATTCTTTAGCTCTGTAAAGGGGACATAACATAGATATTGTCAAAACTAAGTAGCATGATATCCTACATCTCATATTCACTCTTATTTTAGTCCTTGGCAACTCTTTTTAGTAAACACTCCTTTATGTCAATGATTGTATATTTTCAGTTGACACACGTCAATAATCATGTAGGGTTTCATTTTCACCAAAGAGCTTACAAATAAACAGCTATAAGAGGGTAGAGGTTTAAAGTGTGCCTTATGTTCATTGTCATAAACAGATAAAATAATAGAAATATTATGTGACTAATTCAGCAACTACTTAGCTTACACATTCATAAAACGAAAGCACGTTAGGGATTCCAAAAAGGGCAAAACTAGATATTTATGTTGAAGTTTCTCAGTGGACACTTGATGAACCAAATGCATTCATGTGAGTGAGAGGAACACGGGGAAAAAATGAATGTTTTTTTAGATATTGCTCTTCAAGAGTTGAGTGAAACAAAATATTATAACAAGAATGAAAACTAACTAAACTAAATTCCTTTATATAGGTTCCCTCCAACGAAGCTTTGTGATAAACAATTGTGAATACCTTTAGGAGTAAAACATTACTAACTTTGAATATTAGAAAATCTATTATCCTATCAGATTATTTTGAAGTAATAAACCACTTAAATGATTTCTGAGACTGTACAAGCAATCCGCATAGGATTTAAATTCATTCTAGAAAGCAGCAGAAAATATTACCACTACGTTCTTGTACATATACATCATACATGTAATAAGCATTCAAGAACATGAAGAATATTACCATTCCAGTCTGCATAGAGAGCTGTAGTGCCTCAATTTCGGTCTCTTTCTGCTTTTCACGCTCCATCCTTATTTCTTGCCTGTTAGTCAGATGCAATCACATCAAATATCAAGCAATAATGAGTGCAAAGATAATTTTATACAAACTACAGGCCAAAAGGTCCCACAAGAAACCCATTCTTTGTTTATTAATTTCAAATACCATATATGCAATTCTCTCATTCTAATGGCAGAAGAAATGTGTGCCATATGGGCTTTGTTATGGACACAAAATTGAAATCTAGAGCTAAGGCACAATTTTAATTGTTGAACAGACATTTGCAACTGAAGATCACTACAAAACGTGATCAAACCAAGATGATCAGAAGCAGTGTAAATGGTGTAATCACATGTTAATAAAGTCTTCTAATGTGTCGGTGCTCTAGCCATATGCATTTGAAGTTTGAGCATACTTGTCACTAGTTCAATGCATTAAAAGGTTCCTACTGGGACTTCCCTGTGCATATACTTCACTAATTAATAAAATACCACTGCAAGCACATCCTCTGTCTGTTGTGTCTATATTATGCATATGTGAGGAATGTCATTGTGTGTTCTAATCATTTTCAAGTACTAGAAACTCAAAGGTTAAAAACTCACTGACTCGTAAGGAAAACAATTTGGGTAACTCATGAGTTTTTGGTGAGTTAGTCACCAAAACTCGCTAGTCTGGGAAAAGCTTGCCCTCTGTCACATAATGACAGTAAACATCCCAAAAAAGCATCAAAACCCATCATTTTTCACAATTTCTTCTTCCAGCTCACTCCTTCGATATACTGACAACATTCAATGCATTTACAAGTGATTTCAACAATATTTGCATGGCCTTGGATTGATTTGATGATTTTTTTGCAAGCATTTGAAACATATGTAACGATGTCCCTATTTGTGTTTTTTATTCACATTTTTGGTTTATTTTTTATTTTTTACCTCTCATTCTAGAGTTCATTATTCTACTTTTCTAATTTATTTTTGTTATTTAGCTAGCTGCTAAGGTTTACTTTTTATAATCTTTACTTTTTTTTGTTTCTGCTACGATTTCAAATTTCAGTTTTTTGTTTGAGATATGGCATCAGGTGGCAACCCTAGGAATCCTACTTGGAAGCATGAAACCCTAGAGAGAGAAACAGTACTAGTGGTAATGTAGCAATGTCCCTACTTATGTTTTTTATTTTCAGATTTTTGTTTTGTTTTTACCTCTCATTCTAGAGTTTTATTATTCTGCTCTTTATATTATTTTATGTTATTTTGCTAGCTGCTAGGGTTTACATTTACAATCTTTAGTTTTTATTGTTTATGCTAGGATTTCAAATTTTAATTTTTTGTTTGTGATATGGCATTAGGTGGCAACCCTAGGAATTCTACTTGGAAGCGTGGAACCCTAGAGAGAGAAACAGGACTAGTAATGTGTAATTATTGTGGGATAAAGATGAAAGGTATCAACTGTTGTTGTTTAAAGATCAGATATACAGAAATGAAAGCAATCAGAAAATGCAACACATGAGACAATGAACACCACAAGATACCCTGGGAAAACCCTCCTCTTGAGGGAGAAAAACCCAGTAAATAATTCTGTTATATAAGAGCAGAAATCTGCTTACAACTCAGGCCCAGCAATGGCCGAAATTAATACAATGAACAATCGCACCTCTCCTAGATGCAAAGATACAAATGAATATGTTTCTCCTTGAATTCGGCCTGCTGCTACAAGATGATGCTCTGCTGCTTAAGTGCGAACTGCTGTAGGAATGATGAAATGAACTTGATTATCAAATGACAAAGAATGACCTTGTATTTATACAAGATAAGGTCACAACTCAAACAGGTCGGCCCACTTGAGAAATATAAATAATTCCAATAAATGTAAGGTAGGTTGGCCCAATGCAAGTAAATGATAATAGACTTAATGGATATAAATTAAATAGCTGACTAGGCTATCATTTAATTTATGTGACTCCTTGGAGTAGATGTGCTGGAAGAAACAGCCCTAAGCTGCTTAGAACATCAACATCAACTGCCTCAAATATCATCTTGCACAAATCTATGGAATAGATGTTTCACTTTGTTATTGAGTTGAGCCTATGTTATACAAGTGGTTATTGCTTTCAATTCTTCATAAGAGGAGAAGAAGCAAAACAGGTGTTGCACATTTAGCAGCAGAAGATATTATTATGAATCTGGTCACATATGACATGACAGTGGACACAATGATGCTTCAGATTTATGATCATATGACCTATGAACCTGACACATCAGAAAATTTGATGATTAGATAGATATTTAATACACTATTAACAGAACCAAACTAGTTGCCCTTTTTTGTCCCCTTTCCTATTTTGTCCACTTCTTGTCTGTCAACGAGGTTCTCAGAAGACAACATGTTGGTGTGCAAGGTTTGCTATATCAATTAAGGGTATTTAAATGACACGAAAATAGTTGCCTATTAACACAAGTTCTCGGATTCGATAACAAGGTTCAAAAATGCCATCATGAACTCTGTAAAACAATTGTTGTAGTTACTAATGAAATCTATGAAAATATGGAGGACCAAAACATAGTGACACTGGTGGAAGTTGATATTGTAATCAACAAATGTTTGATGTTAACTCCAACTGATGTCTATATTGAACTTCAACACACTACTACACTCCATATCAGTATTGATGCCAAACATGGGAGAAATCTTCTGTATGATCTTTGAGTTCCTCATTAGCAGTTGACTTTGTTGGTTGAACAACTAAACAAGCACATTCTCTTCATATCCTCCTTAATGGTAATCGGTTTAGACAATTTTCATGATATGATCGTTAGGCTTCCTTAGTACACTACACCAATAATAAAAATACAATATTTGCAAAATATACTACCTTCTTCATACCAAAACAAAGCAAAAAATTCCCAAACCATCCTAATTAAACCCCTAACATTATGAAAATCTCATAATAGCATTCACAACTAACAAACATTTGGTTTGTAACTTGCATTTTACACTTCAAAATTAACAATTTTGGGCCAACTATAAAATGTGGTTCATATTAACAATTTCATTCATAATATTTCAATTTGACTTTAAATCATTGGAATACAGCAAATATTAAATTCAATAGTAAAGCAGAAAAATCACCGTCGTTCATCTTCATCATTAAATACTGTCCGTTCCTTTTGCATTGCCTTCCGTACACCCTTTTCCATTTCTTTGATCATTTTTCGACGGTGGTATGCATCTAGGTCATAATACCTATAGATTAATCAGATGTAAATCAATTTAACCACAAAAATTATCAAAATAGTGAAGGAGCTACCTATAATCTTCAAAAGAACACTAAATATTTTAAGATTCATCATGGTGATGTCAAACTGATAATACAAATTCATTCATATCTCAATAAAAGATGAATTATTAGAAAACTTATATGAGAATTGATTACATTGAAGCCACCTAAAATCACAAAAAAAAGAACTTGTCATCCTCAACAAGAACATTTGTAAAGAAGCAACATACAACATCAATAGGCTTTCTTCATCTTGTTTCACATTATATATACACATAATTATTAATAAAAGTTTATATGCAAGCAACTACATTAAGAACTCTTATCTTTCAGAAGATGCTCAAAGAAACTTTTCTAACACAACCTTAGTTTGCATATTATGAGTTTCAGATTATATACACAATGAAGATATCACCTATGCCTTTTTTTGACCAAACATTGCAAAAGTAACTAGATACTATTAGTGTAATTAATTATTAAACCTATTTTGTTAAGTTTACTTCAGTAATTTATTTTTTATTACTTAGGCAGGATGGGATTTACTTCTTTTTAGGATCAAGTTGACATGGATAGTGAGCAATTCAAGAATGTTCTTTATGTACCTTCCTCGTCTTCAAACTTACTTTCCATCTGCCAAATTACTCATAGAAGTTTGGGGAAGCAAGTTGAGTTTACTCCAAACATGGTCATTGGTTGAGATCTTGAAGATGATTCCCCAATTGTTCTTTGAAAGGCCAACCATAAGGCACACTTGTGCACCTTTCACACACTATGCCTGATTCACCTTCCAAGGCTCTTCTTACTCGCTCAGATGATGTGGGTACACTATGGCATGAGTGGTTTAGTCACCTGAACTACAGGTACCTTAAGCAATTAAATGAAATTGTTACAAGACTTCCTTTAAAAATTAATATCCTTTTGATGGTATCTATCAGCATTTTGCATTAAGCAAGCATCCTGAAGAGAAATATACAAAGGAAAGGCTAAGAGAGCTTCAAACACTCTTAAGTTGATTCACAATGATTTTGCGGGTCCCTTTCCAAGTTTGTCATTTAGCAAATGTGGGTATCTCCTCACTTCAATTAATGATTTCTCATGTTTCACATAGGTCTGTTTTCTTCACAAGAAGTGTTTGGCAAGTTTCAACACATCAAGGCCTTCATGGAGAAATAGATAGGCAAGGACATCAAAATCTATCGCACTAACAATGGAAAGGAGAGCATCAACAATCAATTTGAAGAATTTTGTTCTACTGAAGGGGCTTATCTTCATAACATTGTTCCGTATAGCCCCCAATAAAATATAGTAGAAGAAAGGAATAATAAATCTTTGAAAGAAATGGCTAGTTCCATGATACAATCATGATTATTGACACCACAATACTAGGTTGAGACAATAAATTGTGCTAACTACAAGCAAATCCACTCCACAAAAAGCCTAGGAAGGCATTACTCCACTTGAGGATTGGAGCAGTCATAAACCATCAATTAAACACTTAAGAGCTTTTGAATATTGAGCTTGGGCCCACATGCCTTCAAAGAAATGCAAGGCCATAGAACCTCAAAGTAAGCCACGTATATTTGAGGGTTATCCTAATAGGGTTAACGGTTATCAACTTTCAGATACTAATACTCATGATGTGATCATTTCTCAAAGAGATGAGTTTGAGGAAACTTCTTCCCCTACCATTGACACTTTTCATTCATTCTCCAAACAAGACTATCATCACAACACAAATTTTGATTATGATTCTAAGAAAGAGGAGCTACATCCCCCATCTGCGCCCTCCAATCCAATTTCTCCAGCACAAACATCTACTCCCACTAAAGCTACTCTTCCCCTCCATCAAACCTTACAAGTAACAGGCAAATTAGTTAGGGATCCATCAAATACTAACAAAACATGCTCACAGTATCAAGATATGCCTCGTACATATGTAGTCCAATCTTTTGATCCACAATCATTTAAGGACGTAGCAAGTATTGCTAAATGGGATTCAGCAAAGGAGGAAGAATACTCTTCCTTAATTAGGATCCACAAGTGGATTTAGTCACTTTTCCTAAGGTAAGGAAAACGATTTGATACAAGTGGATATTTCGACCAAGTATGCAGCAAAGGGAATAGTTGACAAATACAAAACACAACTTGTTGCAAAAGGATTTTCATAAGTACAAGGCATAGACTACACTAAGACCTTTGCACCTATCACTAAAATGAATTACATTTGCCTCACACTAGCCATTGCAACTATCCCCCACTAGTCAATCTATCAAATGGACACGAAGAGTGCCTTTCTTCATGATGATCTTCACAAGGAAATATATATGGTACAACCACAAGAGTTCATTAATGATTCTTCCTTGGTCTATAGACTTAAGAAATCCCTCTTTGGCCTCAAACAAGCCCCTCAAGCTTGGTAAGCCAAAATGGATTTATTCCTTCTTTTTGTCAACTTCATCTGATATCACTCTAACCCAATTGTCTACATCTTTCGACAGGATGATGAGCTTCTCTTTTTGGTGTCGTATGTTGATGACTTGATCATCACAAGGAGTTCTCCATTCCTCATTTGAACATTCTCTATGAAAAAATTGGGATTGTTACGTTGTTCCCTTGGGATTGTTACATTGTTCCCTTGGGATTGAGATGGCTAAGACTGATTCTAGAATAAGTATTGTTCAACCCATGTATGCTCTTGACCTTCTCTCATGGTTTCAAATGGCTACTTGTAAGCCCACATCAATTCCCTTTCTATCAAAATTCAAGATGGAGACTCATTGTTCGATTCCTTTTGAGGATGCTACCATGTATTGACAACTCATGGGGAGTCTCATATACCTCACACATACTCATCTTGGCATTTCCTACATTGTTGGCATGGTCTCTCACTTTATGCAAGAATCCCATGAGCTTCATTGGAAAATTGCCAAGTGTATGTTGTAAAATGTACAGGAGACACATTCATAAGGAATACACTATGTAGAAGGTTGAGATAAAAACTTGGTAGGATATATAAATTATGATTGGACCGGTGATTCTAAGAATCACAAGTCCACATCTAGCTACATCTTTCACCTCAAATCTAGTAATATGTGTCAATCAAGCAAGAAGTAGCATGCTATTATAATGCATTTAGGTGGATGGAGATACCGACATGTAGCACACATCCCTAAGTTATATTTGATCATATGTATTATGGACAAGTTGTGTAGTATTAATTAATTATATTAGATGATGACTAGGCGTTCATTGAGATTACCCCTCTATTATGTTATTAGGAGGTCTATAAAAAGGAGGTGATTATCATTGTAAGGATATGTGTTGAATATGATATTGTGTTTGGAATCTCTTGGAGATATAACGTGTAGTGGCTTCTTCCATAAGGAGTATTATATGATGTTACCCTACTTCAAGAATGCATATTAGGGCATCCTAGCCCATGAACATCTCTTGTTTGTTGTGTGATCTATCTTCTAAATTGTTTTACTATCATTATTATATGTGTGGACCTCACCAAGTTGTATCAAAACTACAATTTGGGCAAAAGATCAAGACAAAACACTAATTTGAAGATTTGCCTATATCTTCCAAATGGCTGACAATTTTTATACTACAGTTGGAGGATCATATTAGGAAGCTACAGTCCAAAAATCAAATTTTGATCATCAATTGAGTGAGTTATTTCAATTTTATATTTTTTCATAAATTCGCTCTCCACACCACAAATCATGCAATTTTTCTGATCTTTTACATTTATTGAAAGCTCACCCAAATTCATCAATGGTCTATTATTTGTATTTTTATTCTTTAGGCCAAAAACAAAATGAATTGATTCATTCAAATTTGGGAATGCCGTAAAAATTTAAAAACCCTAATTTCAATGGAAGTCCCTATAATAGAAATAGCTATGGTAGAGAATGATGGTTCCAATTCAAAATAGTTTCTAGTAGACATGCAGCCTAGAAATTGAAATTATCTCAGCACTTGAGTGGTATATATTTCAAATGGCATTTCCAAGTATGTAAGGACATTTCTTCTTTAGAAGACATGGAACTAACTTTCTTAGATAGATGGGCTCCAAAAGAAGAAAAAGATTGAAAAAAAATGGAGGGTGAGGAGGAGGATGCAAAAAAATAAGAACAAGAAGAAGAAGATGAAAAAGAGGAAGACAAAGAAGAAAAAAATGGAGAGGAAGAAGGAGATGAAGAATAAGAAAAAGGAAAAGAGGATGATGAAGAGAAGATGAAGGATACAAGTACATGCACTTTAGCTACAAGGAAGGAAGATTCTATCCTTCAATTTCATGGATGCATTAAAAAGGCAAAGGCTATTGTTTCTCTAAACTATAGCAGCAAGTATAACTTCATCAACATGGAATTAGCTAAAAAAACTATAGGTACATGCAAAGCAAATCAAGGACACTCAAACACAAGTAAGGATATTAAATTTTTTGAAGATTTGAAGCTCGCTATGGATAAATATGTTTCAAATTCAAATTTCCATGCTTTAGATATGGATGGGTTGGACATTGTTCTTGGTTATCCTTGGTTAGAATCTTTAGAAACAATAAAGATCAATGTGCAAAATAAGTTCATCAAAATTTGGTATAGGAGGGAAAAAGTTACATTGCAATATATTACACATAAAGATGTACAAAAGGAAGCCAAGGAAGAGCAAGTTCAGAAATCTACTAGAGATTACACCTATGAATCAAAGGACAAACAAGAGGAGCAAAATGTATAGAAAAAGAGACAAGTAATTCTCTTCATGAGCCAACAAAACAAGTAGCAAAAATTGGTGAAGAATCAAAGAAGAATGAAGTGATAGCAAAGGGTGCAATATATAAGCATCCACATCATTGTGAGAGGCAAGAATCATGGAGACGTGATAATATAAGGAATCAACAAGACAATCACCATGGATCCATATGGAATCAAAGGTACAACTAAAACAATTAGTGGCATCATAGAAGTAATGGCTAAAATGGCTAAAATGGAGGACCTACTATGATAAAGAATGGAATCACATTTGTGCAGCAAAATGTGGATCAAAGATAAGATCCAGGTACCATCAAGCTAAAACCATTGCGAAAACCTATGGATGGTTGGATGATTGGTCATGGCATCATATTTGTAATGACTTGCAACAATCATGCTATTTAACTTTTTATCATGTTTCGGAGATGAAACATGTCAAGGAGGGATGGCATGTTATGTATATACAGATATGATATTATAATATATTTAGGTGGATGGAGATGCCAACATGTGGTACACATCCCTTAAGTTAGTTATATTGGGTCATGTGGACAACTTGTGTAATTAATTATATTAGGTGATGAGTAGGCCTCCATTTGGATTACCCCTCCATTATCTTATTAGGAGGTCTTTGTAAAGGAGGTGATTATCATTGTAAGAATATGCATTTAGTATGGAGCGTCTTTGGGATCTCTTGGAAATATAGCATGGAGTGGCTTCTACCATAAGGAGTATTGTATAGTGTTACCCTACCTCAAGGGTTTATTCTATTTCTGCATATATTGGATATTAGGGCAGCTTGGCCCATGAACATCACTTATATGATGTGTGATCTATCTTATAAATTGTTTTATTGCCATTATTATATATGTGGATCTTACCATTAGATGAGCATAATGTACAAAAATACACTAAACAAAAGAAAAATCTATGAGTAAAACCAAGTCATCAACTTAATGAAGTTGTGGGTCCAAATCCCACCCTAAACATTGAATTTGAAGTTCTACAACAGTGATTGGGCATTTGTATCTATCTATTTCTTCGTCCTAGACTGTGTTAGGAGTTTAGATTCAGAGCTTTATTAGTTGTTTAGGAGCACTTCACATTTTTGTATAATTTCCATACTTACCATAGTATTCAGACTGTTTTAACAGTTCCAGGGGTCCTTAAAAAATGCAAAGAAATATATTTTCCCAAAGAAAGGTTCCCTCAATTTTCAAAGGCTGTCAAAAAGGAAAAGCTTGTCCCTGCAAATGATAATGATTTCCTCCGCATTGTGGAAATATGTTGATATCTTGGGTGATAAGCAAAATGAAGGGTCGTGCAGATTCAGGTGTAAATCATACAAAGTACTCAAGCTTATATTCAAGAATGAGAGCACATCTCACTCATACTTCTGATAAAGGAGTTGGGGAGCGCAAAGCACTAAAACAAATAGGTGTTGATTACTTTAACACAAGACAGAGCATACTACAAGAAGAATCAGGGTTTGCTTACCGAAGGACAGGGAAACCAACTCAGAACTGCCACTGTTTATTCAAGAAATTCATAAAAGGCTAAAGCGCGTTGTTAATAATGCCCACTTAGTGATGGACCAAAAATTTCAAATGGGAAAGTATAAGCAAATAGAAGTGTCATGCAGATTCAGGTGTAAATAATACAAAGAACTCAAGCTTATATTCAAGAGTGAGACCACATCTCACTCATACTTCTTATAAAGGAGTTGGGAAATGCAAAGCAATAAAACAAATAGATGTTGTTTACTCTAACACAGCCCAAGCCAAAAGAATATTACAAGAAGGATGGTGATGTGCTTACCAGAGGATGGGGAAACACAATTCAGAACTGCCACTATTTATTCAAAAAGTAAAAGCAAAGTGTTAATAATGCCACTTGGTGATGGACCAAACATTTCAAATGGGAAAGTATAACCAAAGAGAAGAGTCATGCAGATTCATCTGTAAATAATACAAAGGAAGCACTCAAGCTTCTAATCAAGAGTGAGAGCAGGTCTCACTCATACTTCTGATATAGAGTTGGGAAATGCAAAGCACTAAAACAAATAGTTATTGATTACTTTAACACAACCCATATTACAAGAGGGATCAGTGCTCGCTTACCAAAGGACAGGGAAACACAATTCCAAATTGCCACTATTTATTGAAAAAGTTCATAAAAGGCAAAAACAGATGGCTAATAAGGCCACTTGGTGATGACCAAATATTTCAAATGGGAAACAAGGAAAGAATGAGGAAACCAAGAGAGGTTACAAGAATTCTTCGTGCAAGACATGCTCTCCTTATTGTGAAGACAAGTTAATGCCCAATCAATGAAGCACTAGGTAGCTACAAAAGCCCTTCTTGCAAGAAAATTTGCACCGCTTTCTGGCGAAGTAGAAGAAAGTTAGGGAAATGCGGACGAACCTTTTCATTATATTGGGGCACTTGTCGTATATCCATTTTTGGGATCAGACAGCCAAGAAACAAATGTAGCCAATAGGACATTGCTCAACTTGATTGCAATGTGTCCCTCGAGTTCATTGTTTGGATGCAATTGACCCTTTATGGGTGTGACAATGCCAAATAGCAAATGTGTTGCAAATTTGATCATATTAAGAAAGTTGATCCTGAAAATGTGATGTAAGACAAAAGGTCTAGAGCTGGAAAAGGTATGGTCATATCTTTAGGTCGTTTACGTCTTGTGCATAGTTGGAAATCTACATTATATTGCAAATGAAAGATTTACACAAAATGTCAAAAGAAATTGAAATGTCCATACCCAACCATCACTATACATAAGCCATCTTCCTCAAGTTCTCAAAACTATAATTTGTGAAGGCTGGCAAAACAAGAACTCAGATATTTTGGATATAATGATCTATTGATGTGTCTTCTGGAAGTTATAAATGCATATCAAATGCGCCCCCTGCTTCAAAGTCTTGTCAAACTTCAATTGACAATCCATCCCCAAGGACTGTAACCAGAGATGAACTGAATGTTCATCCTAGGAGATCTTGTACTAAATGCATTCTAACACTAAAAATTTTTTGGGTCAACATTAATAAAAATGTATAATGCACAATGAAACTTCTTCCACTGGTCTTTAATAGAGTTCATTTGCATTCAAACTCCTATTTTTCTTCACCATCTATGAAGACAGGATTCCCTTCATCAGGCACAATTCCCTACTCTAGACCATCTTTCCAACTCGACACCCTTATTCAGCCTCTCCTTCCTCTTTTTTATCTATTAATCTCTCTGCCCTTCTCATTTGCCACAACCATGCAATACCTCTCTAGTCTTTTCTTCTTAACACAAAGCTGATTTTTCTATCTAGGAATAGAAGCCAAAAGTGATTAATGTCTATCTCTTCTCCTATTTCTTATCTCAAACCAAGTGATCCTTGCACCACTGACAAGCTCTTTGCCTTCCTAATTCTTATTTGTGTATTTCACATTCATTTTCTCAATCAACGTGAGATTGTCACAGTACCAGCACCATTCAACAGTCTCATTCAACATGATCAGTAGACAAGTAACTTCTCAACAAAATCATGATATTCAAGAAATTGGTTTTTAAAAAATGTGTCCCTTGCCATGGTCAATAACTGACTAATTGTTCATAAAATTCAAATAGTGGCATACAAGCTTGTCCCATGTCCAAAAACATTTCTATAGAACTTAATTAGCTTTGTGGTATGTCCCCAAAACAATGCTATAAAAACAAAGGCATGCATCCAGCAGTGATAATCTCAATTCGGCAGGGTTCATTATTACTTAAAAAGTTAGATATGTATGAGGATCAGGAAACATATTCAACTCTTAAGTGAGCAAAAATAGAAAAGTATTAATTCAAATTTGGAATCTGAAAGAAAACATATAACTTACTTCTTTGATGGAAAAGTAGCAGTGTTGTAATCCTCCATGTACCTAAAAGAAAGTTTCAATCAGTTTTAACAATAATTTTACGTTAAGAAAGAGAAAATAATTATCATACAAAAAAGTACAAGGAAAAGTCTCACTCACAAGAACATGGAATAAACAGCATCCCAAATTTCTATAAATCGTAGATTGAATCATATTAAAGCCTATGTAACTTAATAGGATTGCAAAAAAAAAGGTTATATTGACATACTCCTTGAACATTTGCTTTTCTTCCCACGTTGGTACTGTTTCCAAGTTCACCTACAATTCAAATTATATTTGGCAAATGATCAGCAATTCTCTACGTTAAAATTCCACTTATATTTTCATGCCAAAATGTTCATACATAAAATTTCAATATAAATTCAAATTCAAACCACCTGCCACTCTACAACATAATGAAGAATCTTTTGCCAAAGATGGGATTTATATAATGTAAAGATACAAGCAGGTCTGTTTTAACTAAATACAATGCTAAGCTTAGAAAGGAGGTATCAACAGACAATGTAAATAATAAAAAATAAACACTATTCATAAGTTTACCTTTGCAAAAACATAATAAATGCTTGAACAATATGGAGAGGGTCCAGAAATTGGCTCATGTGTATAAGCCAAATGGCCTACTGAATTACCAATTAATAACAGGATATGAAAGAAATATCCCATTTTCACAATCACCATATAAATGTGTTCCCTATAGGAAAACCATGAATTGAATACAATTAATGAACCTAACCAAAGGTAGAATATTCCTTGGAATGAACATATTCTTTCCTTATTCATATTTTAAACACTTATTATATATACATTTCAATTATAACTATCATGTAAATTAGGTGTTGAAGTAATCACAACATAAATTAAGTCTTAACTCTTACATTTTACTATAATGAAGTAAATAAGTTGACTTTACAGAAAAATCATGATAATGCCAAGATAAATTTCCTTTCCATAAGTATATACTTTAAGAAAACTAATAGCTTTCGACAAGTTAATAGCTTTCAAATGCTTTATAGAAAACACAAGTGTTTGTCTCTCCACAACAAAAGACTATTTGTCTGACGACTCTGACTATCAAAAATTTCACTAGTTTTCCTCAAGACGGCATGTTACTCTTCTCTCAAAGGGAAGAAGGCAATTAGGGACCAAAAATTTTCATCTCTGGGAGGACTAGACGATTTTTATAGATGTTAATAATGTAATAGTTTATGTTCCAGTTCCTCACAAATCGTCTTCCCCAAGTCCTCACGTATTTAGAGATCCCTAAGATATCTAGATACATAAGCATTTTAAGTAATAAAAGGGCAAATGAAGACTCCAGAATTTTGTTGTGGCTAAAGAACATATTTAAAATTTCATGTATGGCAGCATGTTAGGTGTAAGTGTAATCACCTTAGACCATAGTTGGAAAACTCGAACTTGGCAAAAACTCACCAAGCCCAAAAATCTCGACTCAGCAAAAACTCGACAACTTTGGAAAGTTTTTTTTTTGTTAAATGAGCCTTTTGTATGTGGGGGCCTGTTATTAGCATCTACAACGAGTCTTATGCACAAACTCGCTGAGTTTTTGGCGAGTTTTCGGTAAAAATTCATCCAGTTGACCTAGCAAGTCAACCCTAGAAAAACTCTCCAACATGAAAAACTTACGAGTTTTTCAAGACTCGCCGAAAACTCGATGAATCTGCCAACTATGCCTTAGACCCCAAAGTGGGTGGATTTCCGTCCACCTTCACCCTCCATGTTAGAGAGAAAGGGAGGATCCTATTCTATGCTCTTGATCAAAGGCCTCAATTGCCTATCTATAGTAGGGAGTTCATCGGTTGATGTCAGGACTGTTAGGTACTCAGCCGAGTGCATAGGCTACACACAATAGTGGCCACCCTTCTTCTTATTCTCTATACAACCACTGCCTTCTTAAATCCCCAGTTGTTTACTTGGATAGTCATCTTTGGTGCCCTATTGGATAGTGATCTTTGCTGCTCTGTCCTCTGTGGTTTACTATCGAGAAGTTTGCTTACATCTTCCACCATAGGATTATCCACAAACAGATTACATAACATTTGTAGACAGCCTACAAGCACTTTTCTTCCATTCTTGCATTAGCTACACAACATGTGTAGAACACCTATATCTCAATCGACTTTCTTGGTTGCTCCACTATGCATTGTCCCATGTTTGGCACACATGCAATTAGTGTCAAGCAATTAACTTTCTCTTCAGTATTTTCCATTTTTGTTACCCATATTTAACATCCCCTTATAATATTGAGAGTCACACTGACACACTTCTCTCCCTAGGGCTTCACTCATTGCTTGTTGGGGTTCATTTGTTGCTTGCTAGGGTTCATTTATTGCTTGCTAGGCTTCCTTGTGGTTTTGCTAAGTTTCCTTTTATTACCTAAGTTTGCATACACAGGCTTCTGAGCCCTTCCTTGCAAAGTACATGGAGCTCAAAATAGGTATTTCTATAGCAACTCATGGTAATTCTACTATGAAGGTCCATGTGACAGTACAACACATGCTTGGACTAACTACCAAGAACCTAGATAAAAGATTGGAGGATTTTAAGAAGACACTACTAAACAAAGATAGCCACAACTAAGATGACCATATGGAATTCAACCCACATGTTTGTGTCAAAGATGTGTGTGGAAAGAGTACACCAACATTTCAAATCCTCAAAGAAGAGGCAGTGCTTAATCAGAACACTAACTTGATCAAAGATACCTACATATCTAATTTGAGATCTGACATTAGTACTGAAGTAAAGATGCAAGAGCCCTGCACCTTTGAATATTCCTTGAGTAGCTAGACATGATAAAATATAAATCCATATCCTTTGAAAGCAGTTTACTTGTTTCCATTGTAAAGCATAAGTAAATGAAAAAAATCTCAAACTACAAGACCATGATAAAACCTGATGTTCTCTTAACCCTTGTTACAAAGGTAGCCAATCCTTATTTGAAGGCCATGCCTTTCATGTTGAAAAACTCTGTATGGAATAATATCTGCATCATATGGTAACCTAAATTCAACTATGCCCCTTGATAAAAATAGTAGTGAATTTGACACTTGAGGCACACCCCCCTCCCCTAACCCCCTCTAAAATGATGAGCCCTTCGTTTCAATTTCAGCCATAATGAAGTTTTAACTTTTTGGGTACCTTCAAATTATTTGCCTCAATCAAAAAGTGAAGATTCTTGTTTATGGTTGGAGCTAGCAATACCCTCAACACATTAAAACTTTTAAGAGGTTAACTACTACACCATCATCTTAACACTTGGGACTTACCATCTATATCCATTGACACATTCAATGTATTGGGATTGTCCAATATATTAAACGCAAGATAATATGTTTAAAGATGAATTACACAATTGACATTGGCAAAGTTTAGTGTGGCTTAGTGATTCAATGCTTTTGTTCTTTAGGACCGTGGGCCATCTATCACAAAGAGAGTTTCTTGTCATTCCAATGAAATGGCCAAGGTCAAGATCATCTTTCGAAGAGAATCACTCTTGGGATATTCAAAATGTTGATCTCAAGTAGGGTCAAATCAGTTTCATCATCCACATTAACTGTTTGGAAATTGTCCACCAAGATAACCATGTAAACACATACATCTACGCCTTGCTAGTAATATTCCACAATTTTCCTCAATCTTCCATCAAGTTGTGGCATGAAGCATGCCATTGAATTAGGCCTAAGGATCTTCTTATTGTTTGTGTCTATCAATATAGCCACCATTTATTGAGTTAAAGACATAATATTTCCAATTTCCATAGTCTCTGCAAATGCATTATTTAGAAAGGCTAAGTCAGCAATCTTCTTTGAAATTTTCATCCTCGGTTTCTTTGGAAGCCTCGCCTTAAGGGACATTCCGCTCCTACAAAGGGTGTCAATTGAAGACATAATATTTTCACAGTCTATGGAAATCTTTATCCTAAGTTTCTCAAGAAGCCTAGCCTTAAGACACATTTCTCTCCCATGAAGGGTATCAACTAAAGACATAATATTTCCACATAATATCAATTAAAGAAGCCTAGCCTTAGATACATTCCCCTCCCATGACAAGTTTCACTTGAAGATATAATATTTTCACAATCCATGGAAATCTTTATCCTCAACTTCTCAAGAAGCCTAACCTTAAGACACATTTCCCTCCCATGAAGGGTATCATGCATTCAATATCTTAGGAAGGCCTAGCCAATATACAATGAAACTTTGCATTGGGACCACAAAGGTAGATGCACATTACGAAATTTGCCTAGCTATCGGGCACTCGACCTAGATATCAAGATAAGTTCTAGGGAAGTACCATGCTTCATCTTAGAATTCTCTATCCAAACCCCATTAGCCCTAACGAATATACAAATGAAAATTTGCATTAGTGATTTAGCACTGGTCAACAATAACAATGTTGGTTCTATTAGAAGTTGTGTTGAAAACATGAGACAACATTGTACTTATTTCTTGTTCACATGTTTTAATCTTCCCTAACTCCATGCTTAATTGTTGAGAATGAGCAAAGCAAGGGTGGGGCACTCCCCTAACTGGGGAAATTACACTTAGATATCGGCATTCTTGAGTTTTAACCATTTTTGTTTACCCCATCTCATTACATTTCTTAGCTTTAGTATTCATGTTTCCATGTTTAAATACTTTCATAGGCTAGGGTCTTCTTATCTTAGTTCTCTTGTAATGTAATTGGCTATACTTTCAAGCCCCATTGACCAACTTTGATCATTTGTCAACAATAATATAATTTATTTATCTCTCATTGATAAGGCCTTTAGCAAAGCTCTTGTGTGTGTGTATTGTCTTCTATATGTGTGTGATCTCTATTTGCCCATCTATTTGATAATGATAGTCGGTGCTTATACTGAGAGGGGGGGGCAAATCAATATAAGAATTTTTTACTTTTTCAAATTAACAACCACAATATCCTTAAATACACAACAAATAAGAACGCAAGAGGAACACACGATTTACGTGGAAACCCTTTCAGGAGAAAACCATGGCAAAATATTGCTTATATAGAAATCTCTTACAAACTTTGTAGGCACCAACCTACTAGAGACACCAATCTCCAACACTTGAACACCAACTCAATAAGAGACACCAATCTCTTTCAGAATGAAGCACCAACCTCTCCAATATGAGGCACCAACCTCTTGATAGACAAAGTGTTGTTCTTCTTGATAAATCTCCTTCAAAAATCTGTCTTTAGAATAATCTTCAATTATTTTCTCTTCACACAAATCTGCTGGTGTATATATGATTTATCAATTTGTCTTCCACACACTTCCTTCTCCACATTCCACAAACTTTTCTTATAACATCACCAAGATAGGCGACCTTTTGGAGGGATGCATTTCTTCACAAAGGAGGCAACTCTTCATTATTTTATACCTTTTCCATGCACCATTTCATAGCAAACTTGGGCGCTCCATTAGGGGTCGGCCCCTATAAATAAAAATCTATTTACATTTAATTTCAAAAAAAGATGGCCGCCACTATGAGGGAAGTCAGCCCAATAAATAAATAATATTTTTTTATTTTTTTTATTTTAGAAATCTAATGAGGGCACCATCACGAGGGTCATCTAGCATAAAATGAGGTCTTTTAATCATCATCAATTCATCCTTGACATGGTGCGATCTGCCCTAAAAAATTCAAAATGTTTTTGGCAAATAATATGATTAGGCTTTGACATCAATGACCACATCAGCCATACACCTTTGACATCAATGACAATAATTCTAACAATCTCCCCCTTTGTCATTGATGGCAACCCTACATAAGAAAATCTACGAATATAGTAAGAACATAATACTTCCCCAGACTCTATTGCTCCCCCTTTCTCTACTTCTCCCCCTCTAACATCAATGGCAAAGGAGTCCTCAAAGCCGTAAAATAGTGCAGTGATGAGCTCTCTCTAAATAATGTATCTCATTAATGACTAGATGAAGAGGATATCACTCCCAACTTCTATCTAAGATACTCAAAAGTCTCCTTTGGAGGAGGCTTTGTAAAGTTGTCTGTAATATGGTCCCGTGTAGCAATATACTCTAACTTCACCTGTTGGTTTGTCACCTACTTCCTTAAGAAATGATATTTGATTGGAATGTGTTTAGTTTAGGAGTGCATTATAGGATTCTTCAAGATATTAATTGCACTTGTGTTATCATAATATATGGATATTGAATGATCATATTCTACCTTGATCTCCTTCAATGTTTGCTTACGAGGCTGTTGCAATATACTCTACCTTTGCTATAGATAAGGAAACTAACCTTTTTCTTACTTAGCCATTATACAAGACTATTGCCAAGAAAGAATGCACCTCCACTTGTACTCTTTTTGTCATCAACGCTACCAGCCCAATCTGCATCAATGTATGCTACTAAGGTGAAATCTTCACCTCTTTCATACCACAACCTAAAATCCAAAGTGCCTTTTAGATATTTAAAAATCCTTTTAATCGCCTACACATGGGTTTCTTTTGGTGTAGCCTGAAATCTTGCCACCATACCTACTTCCTGCATAATGTCAGGTCTTCAAGTTGTCGCATATAACAAACTTCCAATCATTGACCTGTAGAGAGTTTGATGAGCCTCAAGCGACTCATCATCCTTACTCAATTCACATCCTGTAACCATGGGTGTCCTCACAGGTTTGCAATCATTCATCTTGAATTTCTTCAACATCTTCTTAGTATACTTTGTTTGTGAAATGAATATTCTTTTATTTGATTGAGAGATTTGCAACCCAAGGAAGAAAGACAACTTACCAAACATAGACATTTCAAACTCCTTTTCAATGTTCATGGCAAACTCTTGGCATATTTTATCACTGCTACCTCCAAAGATATTATCATCCACATAAACTACAACAATCAACTAATGATCACCTTCAGTTTTGATGTATAAATTGTTGTCAGCAATACCTCTTTTCAAGCTTTGTTATTGTAGATACGTATCCAATCTTGAGTACCAAGCACTAGGGGCTTGTTTCAATCCATAAAGTGTTTTCTTTAACCTACACACATAGTCCTCATTTTTTGATAGGATAAATCCTTCAGGCTGTTCAATATACACCTCTTCTTCTCAATTTTGAAATGAGCCCCTTATTTTTTTCTCAATGTTTTCACAACACAAACCAGCACTACGCCAAATGTTAGCGTTAGCTCCCAAAAGATAATCAAACTGAAAGTAACCTTCCGCAAGAATGTTCACCAAGATCCTATTGAAGACGAGGTGATAGCATATGGAAAGGGATCTTCGCAACAACTAAATTGAAGTAGAAGCTGGAAATGAAAGCAGGCGGAGAACCGACCATGAAAATTCCACGCTACCACTTATTCAGTGGGGGAAGGGTATAACAATGAAGAACAATTCATCTGCTTTCCAGCAGGCATCCACATAGCAGTGGGGATTCCCCACTTAAATAGTGGGTGAGAAATGAGAGATACAAATGTTTATTCCTCCACACTAGCAGTAAACCATCCAGGGGTTACAATGTTTGAATTAAAACAAAAAGTAAGTGCAGAAATGAAAATGACTGGAACAGTACTACTGTTACAGCCTTACAATGCCAATCATCTGCAAATTACAAGTGATACTACAGTATGAACAAAGCAAAATGAAGGAAGATGATCTCTCACACTTATAACCTTCTTAATTACTGAAATTCAAGCCAAAATCTGAACTAATTTCAATCTGATATATGCAACCAGCAAACTGTAATCTCAGAAACAGCAATAAAACTCACTCCAAAATGAATATTTCTACCTTATTGCAATTCCAAGACTCACCAAACTCAGAACAGCACTCCCAAAGGTTGGGCGACCAGCAAATATGAGTTTGACAATGCCAAACAGCCACCACAAGACAAGTTTGAATCCCAATGAAAGGTGCTAGTGAATGGTATGGCCCTAGGAGTGGTACGGCCTTCCTAGGAAATTCCATGCTTCAAAATAAATTCCAATTTTCTGCAAGAAGGGTCGCCAATGACATAGAAATTGCTTGCTTCAATACCCATAATGAAATTAAAATCTCACAAAGAGCTGCAATCAAAAATGTCCTTCAGCCATAACTGAACCAGCAAGCTCAAAACTTGAAATAACATCAAAATTTTCCAGCATTGAAGCTCAATATGCACTTCTGAATGAAGCACACTCCCAATTGACCATCTAGGGAGCCATAGTTTTAGGCTCGAAGAGTGGTGTAAATACTAAGCTCCCCCTTAGCCAGGTTCTGAAATCAATCCAGCAACATTTCGATAAGTTAAACAATAGATGATGAATGAATGAGCAAGGCCTGCTTTTATAGATTGAAAGATGACTTCTCAACTTCCTCCAAAGGGATGCCCCAATCATCTTGAAAATATTTAATTTTTAATTCACCTTTTCTCCTCTTCAATTTGACGTCCAAGTTCCTTAGGGAATAATAACCTTTGATAAATTAATAATCTGTCTCCAAAGTGGCGTCCAACCTCGAGTATTTTTCAACTTTAGAAATATTAAATTAACCTCCAGATGAGGCGTCCACACTCAAGGTCCCCCTTTTAAAAATAACATGAAGTTATTGTGCTAGGCCAAGGGGTCAAAAACACATTATAATAATTAAATGATTTAAATAAATCATTTTACCAAAAATGAGCCTCAAAAAACTGAAAGTCAAATATGCTCCAAACTGCACTACCCGAAATGGAAACTAAACTGACTATTGATGCTACTGCCCAAGATGGCACTGCCAAAAATAGAGCTTACTAAAAACCCAATGAATCTGCATGTCATATCATTGCGAAGCTTTCTAAAAACCTAGAAAGAATCCGCAATCCAAATTTTGAAACTTCAATGTACAAGCTAAAAATAGCAAATGCCGAAAAAGGTTGTCAGATGGAGATGCATGTTACACCATCCCGAATCTCTCCTAAAACCCAGAAAACTCCACCAAACATGCATCAGAAACTCTTACATGCAAACCTTTAAAATTGCTTCAGAACCCTTATAAAATAAGAAACCCTAATTTTATCTCTGACGAGCCTACGGACTTCTGAAAATAGGCTATCAGTCACCGAAGAGCGTATGGCTAAAATGGGGACATTACAAGTTTCCATTCAAAAATGTTAATTTGACATCCATTTGGTAGACTTTGAAATTCTTAAAACTAGCAAATCCTAAGAACATTCTTATAGCCTCTAGACAAGCAACAAGGGAAAATGTTTCTTCGAAATCAATACTTTCGACTTGAGCATATCCCTTCACAACTTGTCCATCCTCATTTGGTTTGTTTTTGAATACCCACTTAATGCCAATTACATTCTTATCCTTAGGTCTTGGGACAAGTTCCCAAGTTTCATTCTTTTCAATTTGATTCAACTCCTCTTCAATAGCATTTACCCAATATTTGTCTTCTCGAACTTTTGTAAAATTCTTGGGTTCTATTTTAGAGAGCAAGGGTAGGTTTGGATGATTTGATGTACTAGCTAATCTCCTTGATTGAATTTTTGTATCTTTGTCACCAAGAATTAGATCTTTTGGATGATTCCTTTGAACAATATAGATGGTGTCTTAGGTAGTGCCTTTGTGTCTCTTTGCTCAACTACCTCATGTTCAATTTCTTCCTCCACTTCTTCTTTGCAACTTTCTTCCTCTTAACAATCAACTTCTTGTGCCATTTCTCTTTGATGCTTTCCATCATCCACTTGAACATTTGCACTCTCAATAATTTTGTGCAATCTCTTATTGTAACACCTATAGGCTTTGCTCCTTGAAGATTAACCAAGGAAAAAACCTTCATTTGACCTAGAGTCGAATTTTCCCAAATCTCTCATCCCTTTTTATATAACATTTGCTCCTGAATACCGTGAAATACTTCACTATTGTAGGCCTACCGTTCCATAGTTCATACGGTGTTTTGGAATTGTTTGATTTGTTCTCAATTCATAATGTAGATTCCCTTATGAACCAACTTCTTGTTAGAGTAATAAGTCATTTCACTTAATTAATTTAATCATATTGGTTAATTAATTAAGTCACTTATCACTTTAGTTTTATTTAAGCTAAATTTAGGCACATTAATAATTAATTATTAAGTGTGCACACTAGGGTTTCCTTTTAGGGTTTGATCTCCTTTCTTAAGGATTGATCTCATTGTAATTATTCATTCTCTTAATGCATTTTTCTCTTGAGACTTGCAAAGCATCTTAATTGTTTTGGACATCTTTCTTTCTTTGTGACAGGTTATTGTTTGCAAGTGTTCATTGGGGTCTGTGAGGTTGGTTTATCAACTTCTACATGGTATCAGAGCTTCAGATCTACAGCTGCCTGTTCGTCTTTTGAAAGATATTGCCTTACAGTGATCTTCAAGTGCAAGGGTTTCAGGCCAGGTATCTTTTTGCAAAATCTAGGGGTAGCCAATTTTTCTAGGCATTTTTGGGCAAAACAGACGTCGCCATCGTGTTCAGAGCGCCTAAAAACCCTAGAAACACCTATTGTTACGTCGATTTTTGAAAAGTTGAAAAAAAGGCAAAAACAAATTGCTAAGAAAATCGTACGGCCTCCCCAGCACGCACTTTGAGGCAGTTTTTTTCACGAATTTAAAAAAAAATCAAATAATCTAGAGACATCAGAAAAGTTTTTGAAAAAAATTCAAGAAAATTAGAAGGCTTTCAAAAAGCCTGCGAACGGCCTTTTGGGTACGCCATACCTTGCCACTGCAGACTTGTACGCCTGCAGCTCCGCAGGGCAGCGCGAACCCCACAGGCTCCCTGCCAGCAAACAATTCGGCGGGCTCCCCAAAGCCTCGCGGCTTCCTTTCTGAAGCCCTAAAAAAAAAATCCGGCGGCGAGTAGAGCGAAACCGATTAATTTCCCGACAAGGAATATTTCATAAAATTCTAGAGCATCTCTCAAATTTCAAGCTGATAGGAAATTTTTCCGACATGGCGTTTTTTTGCTTTGACGTCCAAGAAGCCGTCAAATTTAAGCACGTAGTTTGCTGACATCATTGTGACGTCACTATACAGACAACCTTCTTTGCCTCCTCCTAACCCCAATCTGCCTTCAAAGAGCAAATTTTTTCTTTTTGATATAACTTGGGCATACGGTGTCGAAATTAGGCAAACGAGATATCGTCGAAAAGCTGGTTCTGCGAACTTTCCAATGGTGCAGGTTTGATTTTCTGGTTTTTTTGTTTTGATGTTTTTTTTCGCCTGTCAAAGTCAGAAGTTGTTGTTTTCACTCCGAGAGGCGTAACTTTTGCATCCGGATTCCGTTTTGCGCAAATGAATAGATGTCGGAAAGCTGGTTCAGTGCTCTACACATATCTCAGACCTAATTTTCCAAAAAAAATTACCAGGTATCTGATTTTTGTCAGATCTCAGCTTTTGCCTTCTTGGTTATTTTCTTGGGAAACGTGCAATTCAGGCTTCTTTTTTTGAGATCAAAGAAAATTGTTTTTTGCTTTGAGAGTATATATTGTTTTTTTTGTCATGGATTCACATAATATTGCACCCCTTACTCCATTCAACTAATTTGGTTGGAAAAAACAAATGAAGATTCATTTGATGCACAAAGGGTTGTACAGAGTGACCATGGGTACAGAAGTTGAACCTACAGGTGCTGCTGAAAAGAGAAAGTGGTTTAATAGGTGTGATGAGGCTTTTGGTACTTTATGTCTATCTATTTCTCCTGATCTTATTTTTCATGTTGAGTCTTGCACTACACCCCATCAGATTTGGACTCTTTTGGAGTCTTTGTTTGGGACGCAAGATACTATGAGAGGATTCCAATTGGAGAATGAGCTTATTGGCTTAAATCCTAGGGATTTTGACAACATCCAGGAGTTCTTCACTAAACTCAACTCTCTTAGATTGCAGTTGACACAGTGTGGTATTCAAAAGCAAGACTCTCAGTTGATATTGTCCATTCTTTCTAAGCTTGGACCAAATCATTCAATTTTTGTATCTACCTTTTATGCCACTAGGGATGCTCTTGGTACTCGGTTTACTATGCCATCTCTTGATGACTTTTCTTCATCTCTCACTCGAGAGCAAGCCAAGTTGGCTAGCATAGGCAAGTTGAAACCTTCTAAATCACAGGCACTTATTGCATCACAGGAGCCCAGAGATCAGAAGGCTTGTACAGGCAAAGGCAAGAAATAGAAACAAAAGGATTCCAAATCTCATGAGCAGCAAAAGGAGTCCTCAGATTCATCCTCCTCTTCTAAGGGGAAATCATCTAAGAAGGAGAAGGTTACATGTGCATATTGCAAGAGGGAAGGACATGGAGAACATAGTTGCTATAATAAGGACATTGATGAGCTGAAACATCTTCTTCAGAAACATCAGATTGATTTGCCTTCTAGGATGTTTGCATCATCTCCTTCCCCTCATTCTTCTTCTTCAGAGCAGCATGACAAGGGCACAGTTGGTTTACATACTTCATCAGATATGAAGGGACATGCTCTTTGTGCTTATTCAGGTCTTGGATCAGGGAGATGGCTTTTAGATTCAAGAGCATCTCATCATATGGCATCTTCACGGTCTATGTTCACTTCCTTTGAGCCTTGCACTATGTCTCCTATTTTGATGGGAAACAATACATACATGAGTGTTACAGGGAAGGGGTTTATTAGTTTTGGGGACAACACTTTTTAGGATGTCTTGTGTGTTCCTCATTTAACGAACAACCTTCTTTCCATATATCGGATCACACGTGGAGGCAATGGGAGATCTGTGGAGTTCACACCTGATTCAGTTATCATCAGAGACTTGGAGAGTAGAGCAGTTATTGCTACTGGGGTGGTGGATCACTCATCTCGGTTGTATTCCTTTTCAGATTTTGCTTCTGATGGTGCTTTTGTTCCTACAGCTGTTCATCACACTTCTAGTATGAATCATCATTCAAAGGAGACATTTGGCTTCTTGAACATTGGTGTTCTCACTTCGGATCCAGTTCTTGAGCCATCCATTCCATCTCCTCCACCTACTGTTGCAGTTATTGATACTTCTATGGCTACGGATGTGGTTTCTTCTGTTTCAGTGCACCAGGACCTAGTTGATCATTCATCTTTGGAGGTTTCTCTTCAGTCTTCACCTACTTTGACTTTTTCCTTGGTTGAGGTCACACCTGCTTCTGTGGAGACATCATGGGCTACACCTAATTCACCTTCAGAGATTGCTTTCATGAGGCTTCTTCCCTCTCACTTATGTCAGGAAATGTGGTTTCTTAAGTCTTTTTGGAGCTACTTCATTATGGGGGGGCTATGTGGTCTCTTTCTTCCTCTCTTCTCGGGTGGTTCTTTCATGTATCTTTGTGATGGATGGTGTCCTTGGGGGGTTTTATGGAGTCCTCAAAGTCCTCCATCTTTCATCACTTAGTTGTTTTTTGCATTCTATTTTGGGGAGGAGTTTTGTTCCCATGTGGTTTTCTCCTTTACCCCGTTTGGTTTAGTTTGCATTGCATTTGTACATGGGTACCTGATCAGGCCTTGTTGTCGGGACCCATCTTTGCTTTCATGCATCTTTTCCTAGTGTTTTAGCTACTTCCTAAGTTCATCTTAAGGGGGGGTGTTAAAGTAATAAGTTATTTCACTTAATTAATTTAATCATATTGGTTAATTAATTAAGTCACTTATCACTTTAGTTTTACTTAAGCTAAACTTAGGCACATTAATAATTAATTATTTATTAATTATTAAGTGTCCTGTTGGTGTGTGTTTTTAATACCCACCGAACACAGAATAAAATGCCCAAGGACACTTTATCCTCTCTTGAAAAGTTAATGTGTATGCTAAGAAGGTTATGCAATAACTCCAATGTTTCTTTAGTCAGGTCATGACATGTGGATAAGACCAGTGGGCATTGTGATTTGCTGGTAATCACAAGGGGACTTACGTTATAGTTTATTTGCAAGTCAAGGACTTAGACGGTTTTGACATCGAGGCTCTTTCCATCGGGTATTTCAAATTTTCCAAAAAAAAGGGGCAAAAGATAAGGGTTTAGAGGCCTAAGCTACGCCTAAGAACTCAAGAGACGGCAGTGACTAGATGAAACTGGAATAACCACACTTTGTTTCTCAGAAATGAATAAATGGCCCAGATTAAAATGAGCCAACGGCCAAGATTGAAACAAATAAACCCTAATTAGGGTTTCCCAAAATAGCATCAGTGAACTAAGAGTTGACAAGGTGAGTTGGCGCCTGGAGCTATTTTCAAGGAATTACATCCCTATCCTCCCGAGTTGTCGTGTGTTCGATGAATCTAGACACGATTGAGGCAACCTCTTCCATAGTGACCTGGGGAAGTATTCCAATCTTGAACTCCAATCCGTCCACACTTTCGGCACATCTAACAAAGATGTCCTCCCATTCTGGCTCAGTCTTCACAAAAGATTCTCGGATGTCTAGGAAGTTCGCCATTTTGGCCCAGTTCTACTTCAAGATAGGCCCAGTGATAGCAAAGAAGCTTTCATGTACCTTACCCTTCAAAGCCTCCAACTGCAAGTCGTTCTCTCATATGACTTCCTTGTCCAGGATGTCAGCAACCATGTTGAGGACCTTGGTCTGGACTTCTCTAATCTGCTCTTCCACTTTGAGCCCATCAGCCTTTACTCTTTCCAAGACCTCTCCTCATGCCGTCAAAGCCCAATACCAGGTGTGGAAATCATAAGCTGCTCCCGCTACAATGATGCCTCCATCTATCAGTTCATGCTTTTGGAACCCCTTTCAGAATCCTAAGGCAAGGAATTATTCTTTCCTGTGTATCCGGAAGGCCATCCCACATTTCTGCCAAGGCGGCCAGTCTAGAAAGTAATGAAGTGGCCTGATCATAGACCAAGGTCAACCTCTTTATGAACGCGTCAGCTTCTGTGCCTTTGACCGCTATCCACTCTTTAGCCTCCCTAGCCGTGACCCTATCTTCTTCTATATCCTTCGCTGCCTCCTGTGAAGAGTTCGGGAGAAGGGGAGTTGTCGTGTCATCTTGATCAAGTGGCTTGATCAGATGTTGGATGTACTCTTTCAAGCACTCAATCTCCTGCTAGCACTCTTTCCTCTTTGCCATTTCCTTCGCCAACCTCAACTTGATGGTGGACACTGAATTGTCCAAATCTTCAACTTCCTGGCCCTTTGTAGTTGGACCCAAGTCAATGGTGGTGACAGCGTACTCATGTGGGGCTATGTCTTCCTGTGGCCTATCCACTGTCGGCACTGCAATCTGTACGGTTGGGTTGCCGGCCTCGTCCCTCTGTATGGTTGAGAACTTCTTGGCCGGCTTCCTGATTGAAGTTTGTGTAAGTCTGGCCAAGAAGTCTGCAGCATCATCCTCTTCCTGTTCTTCCAGTGGCACCTGTATTTTCATCCTTTCTTTTAGCCAGTTCGGGATTGTGAGTTGTTCCACGCCATCTTCTTCTGGCATACCTTCTCTGTCGGGAGCGTACAAAATTCCTCGAAGGGCTGAAATCATTCCCTCCTGAAAGTCATCATTTTGGGCGTCCATATCATCATCAGACCCCAGTATTTTTGTGCCTGTGGGAGACAGCGGTTCATCATCATCCAGCTGAGGCTCCACATTGTCCTCAGGAATCGGAGAAGGATCCCTAATGTCGGCTAATGAAGCATCAACGGTAGCCAGAATCTCCTCGATGTTTCTAAATGCGGTAGAGCCTGCATACCTTCTCTGTCGGGAGTGTCCAAAATTCCTATAAGGGCTGAAATCATTCCCTCCTAAAAGTCATCATTTTGGGCATCCATATCATTATCAAACCCCAATATTTCTGTGCTTGTGGGAGACGACGGTTCATCATCTTCCAACTAAGGCTCCACATTGTCCTCTGGAATCGGAGAAGGATCCCTAATGTCGGCTAATGAAGTATCAACAGTAGCCAAAATCTCCTCGATGTTTCTAGATGCGGCAGAGCGTGAAGGCTCTACCCTTGTTTGTTTTTGAACCGGCTCCTTGCCTACAGCTATCTCCTTCCTTTTCCTGGAAGTAGTGGCTTCTATCATGTCTACGCCCTAGGATGCTTCCGCATTCGAAAAGTAGGATTCCATCTCGCTCAACCTGTCACAGGTCAGCGTCACCTTCATCCGCCTTAGTTCCTAGATCTGCTGGTCGACCCACCATTGTGTGTACTTGACAACTGATCTCATCAAGGTGTTCAAGTCGGCATGTTCGGGTTCTAACCATCTGAGAGTAGGCAAGGGCAAGCTCTCATCAAAGTACGGTTGTACCTGCTTTCCATCATCCTCTAGCTGATCAGGCACTCGACAAAGCTCGATCACCCTGATCAAGCTAACTGACAATCTGGACCATATTCTTCGTCTGACTTCGAACTCATCCGCAGTGTCTGCCTAGAAGTCCTCTAATTCGACCCTGTGCCTATACCTTCTCCCATCCACAGTCTTAATGTGATGATGTGGGTCGAAGTTGTCCCTAGACTGATAAGCGGCGAAGGGGTAATGTTGTATTTCAAGCTTGGCGCTCTCAACTGCCTGCGCTGACGGACATGTCTCTAGCATGTTCCCTATGAAAAAGGGAAAAGTGACTGCCGCCTTCTGCTTCGTCCTCTGGAAGCTCTGGTATTCCTCCAACTGTCGTAGCACTTCAAGCAGGATCATCTTGTTTGTAGGAAAGATAGGCAATCGGTATGGATTCCCAATGAATCCCTGGATTCTGATATATGTATACCTTGGATACTGGATGAACCAAGATCCGTATTTGCCTATCAGACTTTTGGCCTCATGAGTTAGTCGTTGGTGCGTTCCTCCTTGAAGTATCCTCGTTATGTACATGAGGAAGGCATCGTGTGCTCATCTGAAGTGGGTCTTCTCACTCAACTGCAGCTGTGGATAGCAGTCGTAAGACTTCAGCTCATTTTCCCCGTTGCCAACTATGCCTTTGCAGATCAAGCTTGCATACCTGTACATCCTAGCCAACATGTAGATGACGTAGGAGCTCATATAGAATGTCTTGGTCTTCTCCAGGTTGACCAGCTGCTCGTGGAGACTGTTGCTTATCATGCGCGACCAATTGAACATTTTTATGCCCTCCGTGATGTCCTCAATAAAATAATAAATCCAAGTCTCGAAAGGTGCTCCCAAAGGATTGCCCACTATTTTGTTCAGCAGGACAATAATATCCCCGTAATCCTCCTTGAAGTCTGTGCACAACAGCTTCTTCGGCATCTTTTTGGCTAACGCTCTTGGTTTATCCAGCCATGACTTATTAATGTTGGCAGCACAGAGATCAAGATTTTCATCATACAATCTCTTTGCATCCTCCTTAGTTTTGTAAGCGGTCTTGTGATATGTGGGGATGCCAAAAGCTTCTTGTATGGCTAACTCTCTGAGATGAGCCAGTATCCTCCCATCGGACGCAACAATTCGCCTTTCTTGAGCGTCATAGTGAAGGGCGCACTCTACCATCAGCTCAGCACATTCAATCGCAGGTGGGAATCCGGCAGCTTGAACAATTTCATTTCTCATCATTCTTCTAACGATATGTGTTGGCAAGAATCCGTCGTGCTCGTACATCCTTCGTTTGAATTCCTTGAGGTCGATGTGCCCAAGGTTGGTGTCCGTAATATTCTTCCATTTTGACTTTATCTTGGACTCCGACTGCGACCCCTTGCTGGCGAACTTCATTTGCGCATGTCTGGACGGCTCTCCCTGGTTGGTCATCAACCTGCAAATCCAAAAATAACTAACATTAATATGAGAACTTTCAAAAATCTCGTTATTTCGGGATATTACTTGATAAATTTGCACTTTCAGCCTTTAAAATATAATTTTCTATGAAAAAGCAAGCTGAAAGTGAAGAAATTCGCCAAATACTGGATAAATCTCGTGACGGAATGAATGTAGAAGACTAGAAAAGAGTAGAAAAGTATTGCCAATGAATTTCCAAACCTCCGAGAATGTCCTCTGGCTGCAAATGAAATAAAACTTCTGAAAATTTGATCACAGAAGTGCGCCAATCTGCTGAGAAATGTGACTTTCAGCAAAGAAATAATTTATTTCTTCCTCAAAAAATCACGTCCTTGCATAAAATTACTTCTTCCACTAAAGAAGAATAACATTACCCTCAGTATTTCCCTCTCCGAAAATTACTTCTTGCAGATTTGAGAGAACAATTTTCTTCTTAGTCGAATTTGTGAAGAATGAGTTGCTGAAACTCATTTTATGGCTGAGAAGTGTTAGTTTCTATAGCAACTGCTTTCTTTTCTCTCAGTTCTCTCAATTTTAGAAATGTTTTCTTTTCCTTGATTGGCAAGTTTCTAATTCTTTTCAGAATCGTTGAGGCAAGTTTCCAATTTTTACCATGGCGCCACCTCTGTCTGAAATCTTCAACTTTCTTTATCTTTTAAAATTTGCCTAAGTGTTGAACACTTAAATTTATTGGAAAATATTAATTTAAATCATTAAAATTGATTCTCCAACATGTTTAATCCTCAAATCATGGAAAATTTAATTTTACCTAAGGCGAAATGATTATTCTTCCAAGTAATCTCTCGTTTTCTCCATACTTTGAATATTTTAATTAAAATTCCCTAAGTGTCGAGAAATAATTAAAAATATTAAAAATTAAATTTCCAACCCATTTAAATGAATACTTGACCAAATTTGTCTGTCCGTGGCGGATTATTAAATTCTCCAATTATTTGCCTAGCCAAAATATGCTTCATGAATTCTCTGTCAATTTTCAACTCTCCAGGTAGACTTTTGGCTTCTCTGGACGTTCATACTTAGTCAATTTTTCATTTTCTCTCTCCTTCTGGGTTGGGCGAACTTGGAGATTTCGCTGCCATTTTGCAATTTCCTTTTATGCCTTAGGAATTTATTCAAGCTGAGTTGGGTGGACTTTATGCTTGCCTTGCCAGACATTCTTCCTTCCGTGCCAAAGAATTCCATTCCGTCATGCTGAGGAGTGAATTTCATGCTAGCTTAATTTCTTCTCTCTAGGCATTCTTCCATTTTTCCATGCCTTAGAAAAATTTCCTCTTGAAAGTTGGGCGGACTTCATACTCTTCTTGCCATGGGCGCATTTTGCATCTTGCTTGTTCAAGGGTGGGCTTGGCACTCTATTTGTCCAAGGGCGAACTTGACCCTCCATCAAGCCATGCATCTATCCTTTTGAGGGCGGACTTGAACCCCTCTCAAGACATGGCGGACTTGGCACCTCATCAAGCCATGGGCGGCCTTGGGGGCTTGTCTTTCCATTTTTCTACTTCTCCTATGGCGGACTTGGGGGCTTCTTATGCCATGGCAGACTTCATGCCTAGCTTGCTAGTGCTTGCCTTTGGCAAGGGCGGACTTCATGCCTCCTTTAGCCATTCCTTCATGGGCGCACTTTACCAAACTTAGCCATTTTTTGCCAACTTTTTACCATTTACCTTGATTTTCATGATGATTTCTGGAGGCGTGTTGACTTCATGTTCAATGGGACCTCAGAATAGAAACTTTTCCCAAAATTGAAACTTTCCAAAAAATAGAAACTTTCTAAAAATAGAAAAAAAGCAAAAAAGCAAAAAAGCAAAAAGCAGAATCCCTAAAAAATAGGAAGTGTCAGAAATGACCAAAAGCACAGGCGATCCTCATTTTCCGGACCTTACGAGCCCCTCCATGACGTTTAGGCACACAAACGGGTTCAGCTTCTTAACTTGGTCGGACTGACTCTCAAAAATTACTCAAATTCTGAACTCCAAAACGTTACGCTGAGGGCGAAACCAAAAACTTGGGGGTCCCCATTTGCAATGGGGTGATGTGTGAAATAGGTCACAACATGTCCACACTACGGTTTCCTTTTAGGGTTTGATCTCCTTTCTTAAGGATTGATCTCATTGTAATTATTCATTCTCTTAATGCATTTTTCTCTTGAGGCTTGCAAAGCATCTTTCTTGTTCTGGACATCTTTCTTTCTTTCTGACAGGTTATTGCTTGCAGGTGTTCACTGGGGTCTGTGAGGTTGGTTTATCAACTTCTACACTTCTCTCCAAAAAGTGTCTAATAGCTTGGACTCATTTAACATGGTCCTTTCCATTTCTTGGCCAATTCTATTTTTCCTTTACACAACTCCAATTTGTTGTGGAGTCCTTGCAGCAAAAAGATGTCTCCTTATACCATGTTATTCACAAAATTCTTCAAATTCATTTTAAGTGAACTCTCCTCCTCTACCCGATCTCAAGCATTTGATTTTTAGACCAGTTTCATTCTCAACTAAGGCTTTGAATGCCTTAAAATGTTCAAAAGCTTCAACTTTTTCTTTCAAAAATGTTACCCATCATTTTGGAATAATCATCAATTAAAAACATAAACTCTCACCTTGCAAACTTTTTGTTCTACTTGGCCCACATAGGTCAATATGGATAAGTTCCAAGGATTTAGACATTGAATACTCCTTTGTCTTGAAGGTCACCCTTGTTTGCTTCCCATATTGGCATTGCTTGCAAATGGTATTTGAAGGCTTTGAAATCTTTGGCATTTCTCTCATCGCCCGCTTATTGTTGATTTTTACAAGATTGTCAAAATTTATAAGAGCAAGCAGCAGAATACTGTTAATTTTGCTCTCATGGCCAATCTGCACAACATCTCTGAGCCTTCATCATATTCTGAGGCTAAAGGCATACCAGAGTGGGAACAGGCTATGGAAGTTGAGCATCATAGCCTTTTGAAAAATAACACTTGGGTGCTTTCTAATCTTCCACCGAGGAAGAAGCCCATTGGTTGCAAATGGGTTTATAAAGTTAAGTACAAGGCTGATGGAACCCTTGACAAGTACAAGGCTCAGTTAGTAGCCAAAGGGTTCTCACAGACTGAGGGTATTGACTATGAGGAGACTTTTGCTCCTACAGCCAAGATGAGTACTTTTCGGCTTGTCCTCGCTTCAACAGCTCAGTTTGGTTGGAAAGTCCATCAAATGGACGTTAAGAGTGTTTTTCTCAATGGTGATCTATAGGAAGAAGTCTATATGACTCAGCCTCCCGATTTCAAGGTTCCTGGTAGAGAACATCAGGTTTGCAGACTTGTGAAAGCACTCTGTGGCCTTAAACAGGCTCCACGGGCATGGTACATGAAAATTGATAAGTACCTTCTTGATCATGGTTTCCAAAGGAGCCCTTCTGATTCAAATTTGTATGTCAAACGTTCTGGTGATGATATTCTTGTTATTGTTGTCTATGTTGATGACCTTATCATTACTGGCAGTTTAGAACATTTGATTGAGGAGATAAAGCACAATCTCAGTCAATCATTTAACATGGCAGATTTAGGACTTCTCCATTATTGCCTTGGTGTTGAGGTTTGGCAACAGTTGATAGCATCTTCATATCTCAGTCTAAGTATGCTCGCAGTTTGCCTGATAAGTTCAAGATGAGTGACTAGAAGCTTGCATCAACACCAATGGAGAAAGGGCTCAAGCTTTCAGCTAAATCAGATTCGTCTGTGGAAAACAAATCTGTATTCAGGCAACTAGTAGGAAGCCTCATCTATCTTAGTGCTACTAGACCTGATCTTAGTTTTGCAGTGAGCTACATATCTCGCTTCATGACAGCCCCTAAAGCAGAACATTGGGTTGCCGCGAAGCGTGTGCTACGATATGTGAAGGGTACTTCTGATTTTGGCATTTTGTATGGAAGGGCCAAGGATCCTAAGCTGATTGGTATTACAGACTCAGATTGGCAGGTTCTATCGATGACAGAAAGTCTACTTCGAGGTATGTATTTAGTTTGGGTATAGGTGCAGTCACATGGACCAACAAGAAGCAACAGGCAATGGCTCTTTCCTCGACTGAAGCTGAATATCGAGGAACTATAAAAGCAACTTGTGAGGCAGTTGGCTTTGAAGGGTGCTTTCGGACATGCAAATGTCTCAAGCAAGGCCTTCTCCCTTGTATTGTGACAATCAAGGAGTGCTCAAACTAGCCAAAAATCCAGTCTTCCATGAAAGGACAAAGCATGTTGAACTTCATTGTCATTTCATCCGCCAGCTTGTCAAAGATGGATCAGTTGTTTTGCAGTATGCTCCGACAAAGGATCAGACTGCAAACACTCTCACCAAGTCTCTAAGCCCGGATAAGTTTGTCAGATTTAGGAGGCATCTTGGTGTAGTTGATAGGTTGAGCATTAAGGGAGGGAATTAGAATCATATTTAGTAAATATTCTATTTAATGCTCAACTCTGGTAACGCATAGTTCATGCATGTAATTTAGCCGTCTTTCTATTTTTTGCTTCTCTAACGCCTCCATTCACATTTCAGTGATTATGGAAACCGTTTCCTTATATCTATATGTACATCAATCCTGTGAATAACAAATCATTCAATTATTTGAATTTCAATCTCTTGTGTTGTGCTAATCTTTTCAGTGAGAAGGTAGGAGTCAAACTCTTATTACCCCTCCAAGTATGAAACAAGTGTAGGACTCTATGGACAAGCATTGAGACACTTGGTGAATCTATATGAGGTGAGACAAAAGTCTAGAAAATCTCTAAGTGAGCTTAAGTGTAGTGTGAATAGGACTGTACTAAGTAGGCTAAAAGCTAACTAGTTTGGTAATACCTCTTTTCACACTAACACCCCCCCTTAAGCAATACTTAGGGAGTAAGCTAAACACTAAAAAGATGAGTCCCGGCAACAAGGCTTGATAAAGTACTCATGTACAATAATGATCTCTCACAAATGGAGAAAAAGGAGAAAACCCAATGGCAACAAAACTCCTCTCCAAATGAGAGAAAGAGAAGGATAAGACCTCCTGAAAAAATGTCCCATGAAGATAGGAACATGTTGATGAAGAACTCTTGAAGCATGTTGAAGTTGTAAACTCTACCGAAGATGAACTAGTGTCTGCTAGAATCAACAAACCTCCAAGAAATGTAGATCAAGATAAGAGATACAAAACATTGCATGAGTGAACATATAGAACACTACTTGAAACCATGAATACACAAATGGCACAAAGCCAATCAAACTCTATGAAGTTGAAGATGCAAATAGTACTATGATTCTGGAGTACGATCAACAAATGCACGAGTGACATGTAGTACACTACTAAAATGTGCATCACGGTGCTCTACATAAGTACTAGAATATCACAAAATATGATCCACAAAAATTATCCCCCCATATGAGAGATAAAGATAGAAGGTCTATGAGACCCCCCGAAAAATAGAAGGTTCCTCCACTACTCCACTGAAACCAAGGAAGCATTAGCATAACACTGTTATGATTCCCCCCTTAATGCTAATAAGGAAGAGGTATAGGAAGACCAACTGAAATCAGGCACAAAAGTGTGCATAGGAATGTAGACCCAGCATCAAGTCCAAAAGGATGTACAAGAAACTGAAAAAGGGTGTGCATCAAGGCGCACACACATGAGGCAAGAATCACAAGGATCCATTGTTGTGATGGCAAATCAAGGCACTACACAACCCCCCATTACACTTTATAATTTAGTGTAAGTACAAAATTACCTCCCTAAGGAACACATATTCAGTTGTTGTGGCACTTTATATGAGTGCATTTACAGACTCATTTCCTATTTTGAGTTCTTACAAGTTTATGTCATGAGGTGGACAATGAAGACATATTAAGTATGCCTTTGAAACCTCAAGAAAATGACAAAAACAGAAAATGAAAACCCCTGTTATTCAAAGTTGACAAAGAATGAACCCCCCTGAAGTGATACAATGATATGGCACTTTATTTTAGTGCATTGGATTTGATGTACAAAACCTCAAAAGAGACATACTCATAATTTAAAATTTTGAAACATATTCATGAAAAATTAACATCACCACTGTGTAGAGCTCAAAAAATCATGTAGGTTCGAAAAAAGGGGACCAAAAAAGGAGTTCGTATGAGCCCAAACGAGCCCTTTAAAGTTCCAAAAACAGGAACTATGCAAGGTGTCTTCTGAAAATCTGATTTAAAAAAAAAAATCATACATCATACTACAAAAAAAGCACACCACTAGATAAAAGATGAAAAAATACCCAGAATGAAAAAAAATTCACTCAAAAAGACATTTGTATGCCCAAGAACAAGGCTCCTAAAGTTGATCCAAAAATCAAAGCATGCCAATGGCAAAGGGGAAAACTTGGGGATGAAAAATGATGATGTCATGATGACATCAGCAGTTGAATATTCCAAAATTCCACCAAAATATTCCTCATGGCTAGAATATTTCAAAACCACTTTTTGTTTTTCCCAAAACCACTTGGAAAGTTGAAAACCACCCTCCAGAAGTTGGAAAACCACCCAAAAGGGGGGCAGGTGGTTTTCATTATGTAGCGATGACCTCAACAAGGTACTATGCAAGTTGACTGCTGACGTCATCCTTGTACATGCATATACTTTTCTTTTGCACAAAAAATTTGTTGCACAAAGGCCAAGACAACAGGTATTTCAAGACGAATGCACAAGAATCGAGGCACAAAGGTCGAGGCAGCTTGCTGGCATAGCACAATATTGCATTTGTACGGCCATACGGATCCATACATATTTTCATACAACCATCCATGGATGGGCCTCCAAAACCTCCAAAATTTATCTGTCGCCAAAAATACAAGTGTTATATATGAAAACTCATCTCTCGGCCCTTCTGAGCGCAACTGTGATGTTCATTTTTCTCCAAGAAGCACCGTTTAAGAGATCATGTCCACGAACCTCATAAATTCAAGGAAGAAAGGGATTGGAGTTGCAAGCTTGCTCTGATACCATGTTGGAGCAGCCAAGATCTGCTTGCAAACTCAAAGCAATCCACAAACGAACATATGCAAAATGAGAAAACATCATAAGAAAATTAGAATAAAAGATGGTATGTCTGAATGCTTTGGTAGTGACATTAAAAAGGCTGCCCCTTGTCTCCCACGTTGTTTGGCTTATATATTGATAAGCTTGAAGAATGGTTAAACAAAACTGTTGGAGAGGGTATCCATCTAGCTAGTTATGTGGTGAAGTTACTTTTATACACGGATGATCTTATCTTAATTGCAAAATCTGCTCCTGGTTTGAGAGAGCATTTAAAGGCTCTCGAACTCTTTTGCCAAGAGGTTGGAATGCAAGTTAACACCAGCAAAACCAAAATCATGATCTTTTCTTTGAAAAAGAAGAAGAAACAGTTTAATTTCATTTTTGAAGGCAGCTCTTTGGAGGTGGTGGAAGAATACAAGTATTTGGGTATTGATTTTCATAATAGGCTCAATTGGGAGACTTGCAGAGCGAAAAGGATTCAAGGTGGTTGGAGGGCGTCCTATTTATTGCAAAACAGATGTAGGACAGCGAAGCTATGGGATTGGAAAACAAAGAAAACCCTTTTTGGTTTGTTGGTGGCGCCGGTTGTCCTTTATGGATGTGAGGTTTGGGGGGGTAGCATGTCAAACCACAAGTGGAGGCAAGTTGAAAGAATTAAAAAGCATTTGATCACTACTAGCATCAAAGTCAAATCCTCGATTCCGTACGAGATTCTCTTGGCTGAAACTGGTACTTTCCCGTTGGAGGCATCCGCAATCATTCGATTAATAAATTACTTAAAAAAAGTTGAGAACATGGAGACACATCGCTGGCCCAAAATGGTGGTTGGGGAGGAGCTAAACCGTAGAAAGAAAACTTGGATGAAGCAAAATAGCAAATGGTTGAGCAAATGGAACATTAAGCTGCATGAGTGCCCCAACACAAATGCTGAGATAGAAAGGTATGTGCTAGAAAAGTTTAGGTGTACTATGTGGACTAAGCAAGTTGGTCATAAAAAGACACATTATATCCAAGAGTTCAACCCCGCGTGGGAGCACGATGAGAAAGACTACCTAAAGGTTGCAATTAAAGGCAAGGCTAGGATTTTGATCGCTCTATTGAGAACTGGGTCGCACCATCTTCGATGTGAAACTGGTAGGTGGGTTGTCCCCAAGGAAGCCTGGGAACAAAGAACTCGTATTTTTTGCAGCAAAGGGGTCGTGGAGACTGAATGGCACTTCATCTTTGAGTGTGTTGCTTATGCTGATATCCGTATCCAGTATGAAGACAATTTGAAGGTGCACAATCTAAATGAGCTCTTTAAGGAGACTAGGCTCCTCAAAACTGCTGGCTTCCTAGCCAAGATCTTTAAGAGGAGGGCGGACATGGAAAAGAACTTGAAAATGGTTAAAGTTCCGACACTGGGTCCCATAGACTAATGGTCTTGTGGACATCATTAAAATCCATTCATTCATTCATTCATTCATGTGATGTGTTGAAATGTACAAATAAGCCTTTCTTATAAAGGCAAGCAAGAAGAGGTGAGAAGGTAGGAGTCAAACTCTGACTACCCCTCCAAGTATGAAACAAGTGTAGGACTCTATGGACAAGTGTTGAGACACTTGTTGAGTCTACATGAAGTGAGACAAAAGTCTAGATAACATCTAAGTGAGCTGAAGTGTAGTGTGAATAGGATTGTACTAAGTAGGCTAAAAGCTAACTAGTTTGATAATACATCTTTTCACACTAACACTCTGAATAGAGGTTTCAGTCCCTATTGGGCCAAAACAAATAGCTATAACAGCAGACTGTCAATTATCCAAAAAGTGTCCGCAAGAATGTCAAGCGAACTGATTTTATATTAGGCTAGAAAATAGGTCCCGAAGGCCTTAATTTGGGTGCCCAAATTCAAATTTGAAATTATAGCTTTATTTTAATTTATATTTATTATTTTATTGCTTATATTTTATATTTAAATATTCATAAATTAAATATACACATATTAATGTGGTGTTTAAAAACATCTTTCTTAATTGAAGCACTGGGAGCCAACCTAATTAGGAAGAGGCATGACAAACATGTTAGATACAAGATCAGCACAAACAAACAAGACATGATTCACAGCTCTAGCTAAAATAGGAGAAAGAAACGGACGAGAATGGTTACAAGAGCACTATTGATGTCAATCTTGATCCATGTCACATTGCATCACCATCAATGTTTTATTTTAGTTTATTTCTTGAAGGATGTGACAGCTGCTCTATGATTTGAGGAATCATAATATTCAAATTTGTCAAATGCAAAATTTGAATATGATTTGGGAACTGCCTATGTGCCTAACTATTCTCCAATCATGAAAAATATCAAATAGTAAAAAGAAAATGACAAAGGACTCAAAGATCATTTACTATTTGAAAACTGAGGACATACAATTGCTTGCAAAAGCAATCTGCATGTTAACACAAAAATCAAAGTCCCCTTTTGAGTTTATGATTTGCAATGACAATATTGATTGGATATATTCTTTGAATAGTAATGTTGTGGACTATCAATAAATGGGCTGTTGAAATGAGTTGGTGTACATCTTAACAAGTTTATACCATTATCAGAATAAAAATAGGCCTTCTCCAAAAACTACCAATCACTCCAAATGATTTGAAAACAAAATACACCATTTAAATTCATAAGTCCCTCATCATCAGGTAAGAGTTAAAAATTGTGTCAAGAAAAATGTTGTTTGGAAGCCCCCTCCTCCTAGCTAAGTTCTCAAGCTCAACTTTGACAGTGCAGCCCGGGGAAGCCCTAGTTTGGCTTGTGTGGGATTATTCTTCAGGATGCAATGGGCTCTTTCATACAAACTGCTTCTCTTTCTTCAGCCACAAAACTTTCAAGCAGCAGAAAGTTGTCAATTATGTCGAGGTTAAATATAGCTTTAGACAATGGTTGTAAGCATGTCATCATTGAAGGAGACTCACTAAATGTTATCAATGGACTTCAAAAACAAGTACATATTAATTGGAAACTCCATACTATGTTAGATGAGGCCACTGCTTTATGTAAGAAGTTTTCTAGCATTTCTTTTAAGCACTACTTCCCGAAAGGAACTAAAATCGCAGATCTCTTGGCCAATGATGGGATCAAGCAATCTCCTTTCTCTACCCTTGTTAGTGGTACCCTCGACACATAGGCCCATTTCGAGAGAACCTTTATTGGATGATCATCCCTGTAGAGCTCTTTTGGTAGGTTACTCCCAGCCTCCCCTCCTTCTGTCAAATTATACTTTCATTATTATCCCCATTACTATTCCATATAGGTTGCAGTGGCATTGTTTTAATTGCAAGTCCTTTTTCACATGTTGACATAGGATCCCTTTCTATATCCTTCATGATGACACTTGCCTTTTTTGCTTTTGTCTATAAGATTTTCCTCCTTGTTAGTTTGTCTTCTTCTAGTTTACAGTCTATTTGTCATTCCCATGGCTTTAAGGCATCATTATGAGGCTTCAAGGGATCCAGTCTTGCATGGGAAAGTCTTTGATCACCACTTGTGTGCCATTTCACTACCCAAATTCCTCTTTGTTGAAGTTGGTTAAGTTAATTCTTGGCCAAGATGGTTTGAAGGCTAACAGTAGGCTATGTTCTAGAAACACTATCCTAGCAGTTTTCATAGAGAAACTAGAGAAAGCTATGGTTTTTAAAGATATTAGGTATTGGGTTTTTGATCTTTTGCTCTAGTTGAAGAAATCAAGAATTGCACAGTTTGCAGAAGGTGTGGCAGGAGATGATTTTTCTATTGCTAGTCACAAGCAAGTTCCAAAAATGGTGGTCAAGGTCCCTGGTTCTGGGTCTGTTTAGGGTTCTCGAGCTTCTCATCGGAGGTGGATATTTGGGCTTTGCAAAAAAGAAATGTACGCCATCAACCACGAGTTTCAGGACCTTTCCCCTTTTTGTTTGGATTTGCATATGTTTATTGAAACTCTATTGGTGTCTCGCAAATATGGAAACCTGGAAGTGGTTTGTGCACTCAAAATCCCATCTCTCTTGAGGAATTTGTTGGTTCAATGTAGAAAAAAGCAGGAAGTTATCCATGGGACTTGCTTTGAGTCTCCAGTTTACAATGGTGGCAATGGTAATCCTGCTCCGAAACAATTGATGATCGTGGCACAAGAATAGAATGTGATGTCAAGTAGTATGGAAGCCCCAAAAGGTGGCTACGGTGGGATTGGGGATTAACAGTGTCTAAAAATGTCTAATAATGTTTATCAATGTTCAATCTTAGTTGTTGTTTTGGATATCAATGGGTTTTGGTGTTTTGTAAAGTCCCCACTCTAGTCAGTTTCAGTGATAGATGAGTTAGCCTATTACTTGGACCCTCATAGGGTAGCATGTGTGGATAGGGGGTCTCAGTGGCAAATAATGGTGGATATTGTCATTTCCACCCCTTCAGTTCAGTATTGGGCTCAGTGCAGGCCTTTGCAATTCAGTGTTTGCCAGCTTCTAACGGCACGTCAAAACACTGAGAATTGAGGGAGATATTAATATTTTAGTGGTTGAGTTATTTAATTGACTTATGGAGATATTATAAAGTTATAATTTGACTTAATAATAATTAAAAGCCACTTAAAATACTATAGAGTGATGACTTAAGTATTATAAAGTGAAATCAAATCACTTAAGTCATAAAAGGTACGCCCAAATTGATAAAGTGAAATTAAAAGACTATTGAAGTGACTTAAATATATTTAAATGGCAAAAGTCGTGACTTTTTGGGGATTTGTGCTTTTTGGGGATATAAGGAAAAAGAAGGCAAGTCGACCTCATTCAACTATGATTATTTGACATTGCTTCTTTTTGACTTCTCTATGCATTTGTCTGAGACAAGGGTTACAGTGATTTTTCACCATTGGAGAATGAGACTTCTTCAGTGTTTTGCAATTGTGAGGCTGTGAGATACCAGCTAAATTGTTGCTTCTAAGAGGGCCTCATACAGCAGTCCATCTATGCTTCATCAGAGATTTTATGTTCAGTATTTATCAATTTCCAATAAAGGAAAGGGCTTATTCATCTCGGACGCCATCTTTCCCCGATTCTTCAGCATCAATAAAGGCCATAGAATTCCTTTTAGTGGTCATACTTATTCATTTGGAGGCGTGTTTCTCTAGCATAGGCGTTTGAAGCAAAAGGTTGAAACGCCTTCCTTTTTGGCCTTGTCTTGTCTCCACCTTGAACGCCTTGATCCCTCAAGGCCTTTGATCCAGTTTCTACGTGGGAGAAATCCAAATTTGGAGGTGGGCGTTGCTTTTCACCAAATTCAGCATTTCTTGCCTAGCATGTATAGATCTTCTTTATTTAAATAATTTGAGGACTTCCAAGTATGTCTATTGTATGCAATTTACTTGTATCAATTGCCAGATCCATAATAGCATTGCAGTTGCTCTTAATTTACTTGTTATTCCATTTTATCTTCATTTCATGCTTGGCGCACTTCTTTATTATTTGCTTGAAATTCATCAAAACCCATTGAAAAACACAAAACAAGACAATTTTAGCATCAGAGGTTGAGTTGGAACCAGCTGGGTTCTTCACATGTTTGGCGGGCTGATATGTTTCTCTAGCTTCTCATGGGGTTTTTGTATGTTTTCGATTAGATAAGCTAGGAAAAGGGACCTTAACCCCAAAGTTCAAAACAACCTAAACATAAACCTCAAAAAAGGCACACAGGCCTGCCAAAAGAAAAACAAGAAAAACAAGAAACCCGAAAGAAAAGAAACAACACCACCAACAGCCAGAGCAAACAACACCCAAGACCCAAGAAAAGCTATTTGATCAGGTCCCAATTCTCCAAAAAAGCATCAAGCGACACCTCCCAATCTTCTTTGATCTGGACCTTCTTCCCTTTTTTTATTGTTGGCTTTAACCAATTGAGGATCTTTGTATTTTCCTTGTTTCTTTCTTTGCTTGTTGATTTAATGATTTTAGAATTTCCCGAGACAATCCCCATAACAGCTTTCAACAGTATGCCTTGAATGACAAAAGTAAGATTGCAGATAGCCAATTCCATTCTTTTGATTTTGTCATTGCTAGCATTCATCTTACTTTTCATATCCTTGACATTCATCTATAGAGTCTCCAGTTGAGATCTTACAAAATTGGGCAATTCCTTCTCACTTTCAATTTTGTCAACTCTGTCACCCTTGTCAGCCACATCTTTATGTTTGTCTAGAGGAACAAAGATTAACTCTTCCTCCTCTTTCGGGTTACCATCTTCATCATCTTCGTTTCCCTCACCATCATCTTCTTCATCTTCTACTTCATTGTCCTCCTTTTCTTCTTCCTCCTTATCATCATCTTCCTTATCTTCATCATACAGCTCCTCCTCAGCATCATCACCAAGCTCCACCTCAATATCCTCACATTGCTCTTCCTCAACATCAATCTACAAGTACACCTCCCAATCCACACTATGGATGGCATCCTCAGAATGAGGAAAGAAATCCTCATTCTCGAAGTCATCCTCATCCTTATCCAAATAGGAAGCAACTTATTTACCTTTAGAAGCCAAAGAAGTACTCACAGTAGGCACTTTGGCTAACCTGGCAGATCTACAACCCCCAAAAGACAATAAGTTGTTTTTCTCCAAGTTCAGATTAGTAATGCTACTCACCTTCGGCATCAGAAATGTTGATGCGACACCCATCATCCTCGACAGAGCTGACTTTTTTCTTTTTGCCTTTCCCAGACTTGACCAAAGGAGGGGCTTTCCTTTTGATGGGGGTGGCATCCAGGGTTTTCAAGCACTCACTTTCAATACAATTTTTAGTAGAGGACGGAAGGGAACATATGCTACCCATTTTAACAAACCCTTTCCTCTTTTCTAGAGAGTATATTTTATTCAAGTCTTGGTTGAACTTTTTGGTCTGTTGTAATCTATTTTTTGGTGTGAAAGGATAAGGGCCCCAATAGATCCCTCTATAACAGTATATTTTTATTTTATTGTTTAGACTGTAGGAATCGGTCGGGTATCCGTCCCCCAATAAACTGCAGTGCGCCTGGTCAACTTTTTTCACATGACCGGTGACGCTAGCGTGACACGCCCTCTGGTACCACAGGAACAGTGGGGAGACTAGACCTCATGACCTCTTGCCTGCAACAGGATGCTTTAGCCAATCTAGCTAGGCCCACCGCCCCCTCTATAACAGTATATTAAAAAACATCGAAATACATAATAATCTCCACAAGTGTATAAGCAAAAAGGTTACTAAAACTTCAAGGACTCCATAAATAATAGTCTAAAAGCAATCATGTACAAGGATCTCAGGGAAGTTTATACTTGCCGGATTTTCAAGAACATACAGATTTCTATATATTTCTTACAGAAGTTGTCCTATCACTGATTTTCTAAAGCTCCCTCACACTCCAATGTCAACTATAAATTGAAAGAGCCCATATAGGGTGCTAATAGTGGAGATTCAGGAGTTCAAGTAATTTGCCATTGTGAATCATTATGCTTGAAGATACAAACACATGTTGGCATTGCTCTTTGGATTGCAAAAGAGAAGTTCAAACAAATTATAGTGTATAAGTACCTTTTGGGAATCCTTTAATGAGTAAATTTTGCATGCAAACCCTTTTTCTTGGCTGCATGTCCACAAATCTCATGCTGATATAGAAAATGAATATTGGCATAGAGTATGCTTCATCTCTTATACAAAATTTGTGTTAAGAAGATTGTTGGCATGACTACATCCCATCTAAAGACAGTTAATTAACCTCCTTCAAAGGAGGCTTGGAACTAAAAATACGAGATAACAGAGGCAAAGCATATGTTTAGGTGCAACAAATTATTGAAACTCGATGTTTTGGTATATTTCCATAAATTAATGGAATCTTGTAGACAAACAATATAGACAACGGTTCCAAATCAGGAATTATGTTTCAGGAAGAGCAACCAACAAATATATGTTTAATATGCAGTATGATTATTTTAATGTATTACCATATTGTTGTCATGTTCAATTGCCACTGTTTGAACATTGTAGTTTTGAAATTGGTTGCTCCACTGAAAATGAATATGTGTGCATTCAGTTCGCTGATGCCTCAGCTGTATTTGCCCTTTAACATATGGGGTGCTGTCTGGTTCAGGCATTTTCTGACTGGTTGCATAATACTGTCAAAGTTCTCAAAGCATTCTACAAAAGGGCAAAATGCATTGCCCACATGGTGCCATATGCCAAGATTGTCAAATGTAAAAACTACTACGAAGTTATAAGCCACCATTGATCAGTTGGTGAGGAAGCAAGAAACATATGACCTCGGCCAAATAATGTGTCCTCTAAACATTTTCTTATTCAACAATATGCAATGAATAAATTCCTAATTCAGAGAGAACGCGCCCCTGACATAATTTACTCTCTAACAGATTCTTAATTTCTTGAAACAAGGTGCATCTGAAACAATTTTCTCTCTCTGGGAGATGAATATGAATATTTTGATAATAGCAACAAAGAACAATGTTATTTGCACAGTATCAACATAAAATAGCCTCTAACTACAAAGCAAAAAGTTGTGCAAAATATTTATGTTGTACCTCCTTTACTTCTCCTAGCCATGCACTGAACTCGGGTCGTTTGTTCCTGTAAACAGCAAAAGTTGTGAGAGCAAAGCAACTGAACCTATAGCGGAGAGTGGGGGGGCTACAACTAAGCGGGAAACAGCATAAATTGTTATAAGCAACCAAGAATTATAGTTCAAAACTATCTTGCATGCTAATAAAATTCACAAGACTCCAGGTTACATGCATTTATAGATGCAAAGAATTACATTATCAAACTAATTTCTCCAAACATATTTAGCTGATTAGAATTAGCATTAATGAAGGCAACACAGCTCTCTCAATATTAAACAACCTTTGGGATATGAAAATGCCATTAGTGAAAAAATTTAAATGTGAAATCACATAGTTCACTCCAACCTGTTTATCATTCGATAAAAAACAAAATATACGGGTAAATTCCGTAAATATTAATAATATTGGACTTGGAGGAGGTTAATTTCCACTCCATTACTCGGTTGCCCAAAACTTCTATAGAGTCATTATTATTTGGAGAAAAATAAAGTTTTTAATCTCAACTGAATTATTTAGATTCTGAAAACAAACCTATCACCAAATTCTGGACAATTGAAGCATAAGGAAAAAAAAAAATAATGATCTAACTAGAGGCTACTTGGGTAAATCAATAAGATATGATAAACAACTAGTTATAATAAGGCCAGGCATGCAAGTGAGAATGTAGTGATCAAACTAAAATACAACAATGTAATTGCAAAGCCATTGCAATGCTCTGTTGAGTGCATAATGTTTATGGTTATAAAACATTGTATACAGCAGCAAAGAACAAAGGAAAACAAATGAGCACAATAAACCATTACCTTCAATTCTCAGAGCAACAAGCGTACACATCTTCTCCTCCATCAAACACAAACAATAATTTGTACACATCTATACAACTACATATGACCCTTTAAATGTAAGATAACTCTTCACTTCAAATTCAAAAATCATTTGTTCTTTAGAGGTAATATCAGATTTATTTCTTCGAAAACAAATCCATACCTAACTTTTCTTATTTTCTACAAGCTATTTGCTTTACTATATACATTATAACCCTTATTATCAATGATATTAAATATTACCTAGCAACTTGTATCACTACCAACACACCAAGATTCAAAAAAATATTCTAAAATAACTCATATACTCTAAGTTGCAATGCTATGTCACTTCTACTTGACATATGTTTAGTTGACACAGAAAGGCACCACACCAAATTATCCTATTATAACCATAAACCAGTATGTCATTTTCAGAGATACTAATACATATGCATTGGATTTAACAGACCCATCATCATATTTGAACTGTATATATCCTTACCCCTAGTCTCTCGCTATATCATCAAATATTCCATACCTTCAGACATTCAAAACTATCGAATGACTGGAGGGTAAAGCTGCAACTGATGGAATTCTAAACAATAGTTTGCAGTGCTTAGAAGTGTAGTTAATTAGCTTTATGCTTCAAGTTTTTCTTCCACTCTAAATTATCCCTTACAGACTTACATTCCTGGTTTCTTTGCAAAAAAATTGTTTCAATAAAATGGGAAGAATTCTTGCATAAATGGAATCAAACCAATGGTATCTTATCCATGCTCTAAATGTTAAGAATTTTCTGGACATGTGATAGCATTTTAATTACTATCATGCAACGAATGCATTAATAGGTATAGCCTTGAGTGGACTGTCAGGTATATTTGTCTGTCATTCAACCTCTTTGCCGCTAGGTTTTGTGTCCTATGTGCTCTACCTGCTTAAATATTTCTTTATTTATACATATTTGGTTTTTATGCTTATGGTGTTTATATACCTTTCAGAATCTTCAGACTGTCTTCCACTGTTTCTGGAAAGTTAAGTAAAGGTTTCTCCACCTGCATTAGTACTTGATCCACTGATGTCCTTTAACTTACTATCATCATTTTGAGAGGTGGGCCTACTTATTAGATATTGTCAGATGCAGGTTTCAAATGCATGTTTGTTGGATGTCTATATTCGACTTCTCACATGAATTTAAAAAGTACCTCACTTGCAAAATTCATAACTGGTTGACAATGTGGGCAGCTTGGTTTTGCAATTTGTAGTGTCTATTGATGACCTTTACCTTTGTATTAATTATCAACAATTTCAGAGGCAACTACAGGAGGTCGTGATCTAAGAATAGGCAGAGAAATTCCCATGAAGATGGTTTAAGTCCTATCAGGCATGCTCCCCATCTTAAAGCAATCGCGATGATACAGTCCCCCATCAATAAGATGTTTGACTGAATAGATACCCCTAGGACGTGCCTTCTGAGCCCCACAATGTTCTATCTAATAATGCATCCCCAATAGACTAATAAGACGGAGAGTGAGCATGTACCAATTTATCAAACAATTAAAATATTATCCAAGACAAACCTGCTTTCATATTCAATTCCATATTGTTAGGATGTACTCCCTATCTTATATGTCTTAGATATTTAACTATCTTGTTAAGTTCATATCTTAATGTTAGTGTTAAATTTTGATTATGCTGGCTTCGATAGTACAAAATCTGAAAATAGAAAAGAACAAAAAACTGCTTGATTACCACACAAATGCCCAAGCATTGAGATTTATCTGTCTCATAAAGAAAGTATTTGGAATTTCTCAACATACCATATAAAAGGAAAGCTCCCATTGAAGCATTTAACACGACACTATTGTAGATACATCCCCTATTATGTATTGCAAAGTATCATAAACAGAGGATCTGCTCCTTTACCATCCCTCCACCTCCACATTGAAGAAAGAACATACATTCTTTGTTTGATCTTCTTGAATTAAATGAATCATACCTTTCATGATTTGATCTGCGGGTTGCTTTTCAAGTTCAACCACTTCGTTGGTGAATGTATGTATTGCTACGATGCCTATTTCCAAACAAATCCATTTCTATAGAGCTAAGCATGCTACAAATCCACCTTAACCTCGATCCTCAAAAAAGTCAGGGCAATTCTTGAGTGGCCTACTCCTCCAAGTATCACAAAGGTGAGGAGCTTCCATGGGATGGTGAATTATTATACGAAGGTCATTAAGAATTTCGGCATATAAGTGCACCGTTAACTGATTGCACAAGAGGAAAGTCATTACTTGGACAAAGGCAGCTGATGTGAGCTTTGAACAGCTCAAAAGAAGGATAACTGAAGCTCCAATTCTTGCTATACCAGATTTTGAAAACTTTTTACAGTTGAGCGTGATGCTTCAGGGGTCAATATCAGAAGAGTGTTAAGCCAAGAACTCAGCGAGAAATTAGACAAAGCTAAAAAGAAGTAGAAGCATTATCTTATTCATAGGGAGTTCATCTTGATGACTGATAATCAAGCCTTGAAGTACATAAATTCCCAGGGTAAGCTGTCCCACAAATATGCCAAATGGGCTTCATTTTTTCAGGCATATACATTTGTTGTGCACCATAGGAGTGGTAAAAACAATGTGGTGGCTATTGCCTTAAGTCAAAGGCACCATTTGCTGGTTGTAATGAGTAATAAGCCGGTTGGCTTTGAAGAAATGAAAAGTGACTATGCAAATGATTCACATTCTGGCAGAATTTATGCAGTTCTGAGTAGTCAAGACCATACAGGTAGGAATTTATTTGATGACTTTTTATTAGTCGATGGCTTTTTGTTTAAGGGATATCAGCTTTGTATTCCCCTTGGATCAAGGAAAGAAAGCCGGTGAGAGATATCCACTCAAATGGACTGAGCAGACACTCTGGAAGAGACAAGAGTTTTGGATTAGCGAATAAAATTCTTTTGGCCAAATATGAGAAGAAATGTGTGTAATGGAAAAAATATGAAAATTGTACTCATTTTAGTGTTCATCCTTGTAGCATGTTTTTAGGGTGCCTTTAGCCCATCCTTAGCTTTTTCCCCAATCATTGTTGTGTTTTTGTGTGTTCAAGTATGTTTCATGTGTTTAACATTTAAATATGTCCTTTGTATTTATTTTATTGTGTACTTTCATTTTACAATATTTTAATGGCTTTTCCTTTGGATGAAAACACAATTGCCTGAATGTTTGCACAATCACACTACCATCTCATGATAGTACAGTCATACAACTATTTTCCAAGAGCCTTGTCAGATGCATTTTTGGTCAAATCTTTGCATAATGCTTCTCTATAGCAGCATCTTCCGGCTCCCCAACAAACTTTTCTTTATTCCTTGGGGCAAAATAGCTTTTACGTGATTAATATTTTGAATTTGAATTCCCTCTTCCTTCTCATGCTTTTGAGATTTGTTTTCTTGCTGGTTATTCTACAATCTCAAGCCTTCTCCCAGATTTCTGCAACACACCAATACTCTACAGGAGCCAGTTATTTAGATACTTTGCATTGTTATCGTGCAACTTTCTACAGGCCATTGGACTCCACTCCCTTGGGACAGTTTGTTGTGCCTTCCCTTCAGTTTTACTATTCTATATTGTATTGTTTCTTTGGCAACTCTAGACATATAGGGAAAATATCATAATAGTAGATACACATATTATGTTCCTTTATCATTTGCTTTATTGTTCTTAGTTTTAGATGTACTTAAGATTGAGAGCAGACACAAATTCCAGTCTACTTTCAATTTGACTATCCAGGGAGGTTAAAAAACCATATTTGGGGCTTGCCCATTTTGGCAAGCTCCCAAGCAGTCAATCCTTTCCCCTCTGTCCCAACTTCAGGTGCTTTTGTTGGCTCTTTTGCACAGAAGTTTTGTATTATTTACATTTTTGTCATCTACTCTAGATTACTCTCTTTTATAGAATCTAAGTTGTTTTATGATCTTTTTCTATTTCCGTTACTAGCTTCTATTACTGTCTCTGTGTATTTCTTTTCTATTTCTGTAGGGTCTTCATCCATTGTACAGACTATCTTTCAATGTACGGAGGACCACAACGCATTTGGACTTGAGCACAATTGCACTATTGTCCATGAGTCATGTTGGCATCTATGCTATAGCTGCTTCCCGAGACCTTCTCCAAGTGCTATCTTACTCCAGGTTTTTGGTTTTTGTATTTATTTTCTAGATTTACTTTCTATATCTCTAGATTTCCCATTTTCCTTAGTTAATAGAATTTCCTTTTCTTAAAAACAATCGCAATCTCAACTCCATCTATTATAATTAAGTCAGATTGTTAGTCTAGTTATAGCATTAACATGTTGTATAGATTAAGATGCTTTAGCATATAAGTAGTTTAATTTAACATGCTAAAACGTGAATAGGTTTGTTGCTGCTTGTAGGGTGTGCCAAATTGCAAAAGCACAGCAAAACACAGGCCTATATATACCTTACCTGTGTCAAGAGAACCATGGATTGATATTTCCATGGTATTTGACTTTGGGTTGCCACGGACACAAACAGGACATACTTCAGTGCTTGTAGTGGTGGATCACTTTTTAAAAATGGCCCACTTCGTACCCTGTAAGAAAACAAATGATGCAAGTCAAGTTGCACATTTGTTCTTTAGGGAAGTAGTGCGGTTGTATGGTATTCCATAGACCGTAACCAATGACAAAGAAACTAAATTCTCAAGCCACTTTTAGAGAACCTTGTGGAATAAATTGGAGAGCAGGCTGCAATACAGTTCTGCATACCACCGCCAAACTAGTGGTCAAACCAAGGTGGTGAATAGAAACTCGGGCAATCTATTGAGGTGCTTAGTTGGTGACAATCCTCAACAATGGAATTTTGTGTTATCACATGCTGAATTTGCTTATAATTCCAGCATAAGTAGGTCTGCATTTCAAATTGTGTATGGTACAAATCCTAAAGGAGTTGTGGTCTTAATTGATCTGCCTGTCAACCAACACATCAGCCAATATGCTACATTCAAGAGGCACATCAACAATTGAGGAACGAATTGCAGTCCATGAATGAACAATAACAAAAAAATGTTGATTTACATAGGAGATAAAAAATCTTTCAAGAAGGGGAAATGATGGTACATTTGCACAAGGAGGTATCCTCAAGGTGCCTCCAACAAGTTGAAGCCCAAGAAAATCGAACCTTGCGCAATTCTGAAAAGGATAAATGACAGTGCTTATGTGATTGATCTTCCTAAGAACTTGGATATCAGTCCTATGTTTGATGTTGCCAACCTTTACTCACACTCTACTAGGACGAATGATGTTTAGATGAATGACAAATAGCATGACTAGGAAAACAACTATTCCAAGTGCTTGGCAAAGAAGAAAGGAGAGCATATTGAACAAGTGTTGGATACAAAATTGGCTGCTATATGGTCCAGGGTATTTAAGATGTATTTAGTTAGATGGGAAAGTCTGCTGAATTCCTACAATACCTGGATCACAGAGACTGGCTTGCTTAAGTACAGCAGAACAAACCCATCATGACTCTGAAACAGGAGGTTCAGAATTTCTAAAAGATGGGAAGGATGATGTGGAGCACCATTAACAAAGACATCTTACACTTCCCATCGATTTTCTTTTCTGCTCAGACTTTTTATGCTTTGTCTTACAAAAATTAGCAGTTTTTGCAACTGCTCTGTTTTAGTCGTGAGATAGGAGATCAGCTGTCAGCTGATTGCTATTTTTATATTAGAGGGTTAAAATAGGATTTGTCTTGTGATACTTTTAGGCTGGAAAAAGACATGATTGTTTGTTAGTTTCTAGCCGAGAAGATTGTAGGAAACAGAGGTGAAGACTTTGGATTAAAATAGAAAAAAAATCAGAAATTTAAAGATATTTGCTCTATGATTTGGGACTGGTTACTGATAATTGTTTTCTTTTTGTGTTCTGCTACATTCTACTGAAGACTACAGATGATACATAAATATGTGCTGTCTTATTTTTTCTGCTATGACTCTTCCTTTCAGTCTGCTGAGTGAGTTCAATACAGTTCCTAGAGTAAAGTCTTAAACTGTAGGAACAGGGTATTGTTTTTGGGGATTAACTAGCAGGAGCAAAGGCTTGTCTGCATCAAAAAGACTCAGGGAGCCTATCAATATGCTTTCCCCACAAACAGTACGATTGCTTTGGTCACTGTCCTATCTCACTTATTTGTTTAACCCAGACGCAATATCAGCATCTGCACACTTATACATTTAACCCAGGTGTATTAGCAACTGTCAACATTGACTGGAGAGGAGTTTGTTCACCTATTAGTGCGGCTAATGTTCCCAACTCCTTCCCCTTCAATTCCCAAGTTCTAAAATCACACATTTCCTTGAGATGTATAGATAAAATTATAAATGCAATAATGTAAAAAATTTAAAATCATTCAGTTAGAGAATACCTTGAGAAAAGATGAACAGAGAGCAGGGAACATTGATACGCTACTAATTCTTTGCTGACCCTTCTAAATTGAACATTTCATGACAATCCATGGATAGCTTTTTTGTTAAAAAAACTAGCAACTTTGTTGTTGCATCTGAAAGCTCAGATAACCTTCTCATTAACAACAACCAGTACTTGGAAAAGGTGGTGATTATCGTCAAATGTTTTGTTGTAGATTGCAGGGAATATATTTCAGGGATGTAGAAAATTTAAAAGTATCTAATGGTTAGCAAACTTTGGTAAGTTTTTTCTTCTAACACCAGAGGAAAGAAATCTATATTTACAATCAATCCTCAGAGATTCGTTCACTTTGGCGAATGAAGAACATTTTTCCTCACTTGGTAAGTCTTGGGTGAGGTTTCAGGAAAACTAGACTAAGTTCTTAAAATTTATAAACATGGAAAATGTACCATCACATGTAACACATTGTTGCTGCACTACAAACTCGCACAGTTATCCACCACCTTATCGCAAGGAAGAGGATTTTGATCCTGGGTCAGTCTCATTAGTCATCATTACAATACAAGCCCTTGGACAATTTCGTATCCATTTTGAAATTTGAATAACTTCTTTTTCCTTCAAATTTATTAATTAACAAAACTAATTTGATGAATAATCCACTAAAAAATGGCCATTAGCGATTGGGATAATACTAAAAAGGATATGTACTCTCTTTTTGGGGAATTCCTTTGAATTGTACATTAAAGGAGTCCAGAAAACCGACTGCACAGGTGTGTTGTTTGAACCAACGAAGCCAAGCCATGTGTCTATTTGCTTTCTCATTCAGATTAGAACCCTGGTGGGCTCTATGTGAGCCAAGCATTTTTACCAGTTGAACCATGGCAAGTAAGAAAATCATCTGAACTTCAAAACTGCTTTAAAAATAAAACTCACAAAAAACAACAATAATAAATCAACAAACAATTTGTCGTCATTTAAATGAGGTGTGTTTAGTGAACAAATACTTACCACATATCAATTTCTCTGATAATGCCGAATTTACCCCATGAATTAGTAACAGCCCCCTTGTCCTTCTTCTTCTCTTTGTCTCCTTTTTTCTTCTTCTTCTTCTTTTGCTCCTCCTTTTCCTTCTTTTTCCTCCTTTTCTTTTCCTTGTCCCTTCGCTTCCTGCGCCTGTACTCCTCTTCTGAGGAAGAACATGAAGAAGACTTGCTCTCCGTCTCACTTTCACTGGGATGTCTTCTGCGCCGTTTCTTCTTAGATTTATCATCTTTCTGTTTATCTACTTCTTCTTCGTCAATAGAATCATCGTGGCCATGGTGATGTCGCCTCTTTCCCATATTGGCTTACGAAACTCTAATTTTTTTTTCTGCAACCCCTTTCTGAAAAAATATGGTATTCTCTAATTTAGACACGGCGAGCTAAACGGTACATTCCCTCAATTGCGAAGCTCCCAGCCGCTCTGTTTGGTTTGGACTGCGTTTGAATGAATTGTTCCCAAATTAAACCTTTTTCTGTCAGAACTCTTCCACGTATCTCGTAGGGCTTGAAATTACACTCCCCTTACGTTATATGAATGAATGAATGAGAGATTTTAATGCCGTTCACGAGACCAAACAGATTATGGGATCTAGAATCAAAAAAAAAGTTAAGAAATCTCGAATACAAACCCATTTTCAAAGCATTTGGGAGCTTTCGAGCGTCTGCTGGGCAATAACAAAATGGCAAATAAACCCATATGCAATTGAGTGATCTCTTAACTCTTCTAGGTCAAGAGGGTGTAATAGATTCAGGGTATCTCACTCCACAGTGGTCAAACGGGCGGTCCACTCTCTACCCTAATGTTCAGGGTGAGAGTTTAGCGAGTTTTTGGAGCTCTTTGCTTATAAGATCGTTTTTATCAAGCATATTGAATCTTGTAAACACAGAAGAAATGTTGATCTTTGTAAATGTAAAGCAATATAATGAGATTTTAAGGCATAGACAAGCTCAAAAACGGAAACTGAAACTGAATCGAAAGAAAAAATTCACTTTGATTTTACCAAAGGTTTATAATGGTAAGGCAGGTTTATCTAAAGAGGCATTTCAGAAAGAAGAGCAAACGAATCAAACTAAGTACAAAGGAAAAGGAAAACTAATAAGAGACATAGAGAACTTTGAGTCAAACATGAGCAAGGTGGAGGAGGTCATGGGTAAAACGGAAGAGATCATTGCAAGTAAGAAGGTCACTAAAAAAATGCCCACATAATTTTATAGCCCTATGTCTTCACCTCTATTATGGTCATCGGAGTTATATGTAGAAGAGCTCATGAAAATGAGAAACAGACTTGATGTTCTAGAAACAAAGGGATTGTTTGAAGACAGCAAGTTTAAAATAGTTTCAGAGGTCAATTGTAGGCTGGAAAGAGATAATAAAACACTGCAGGAAAATATTTTAAATCTGCAAGCTAGCATGGAGAGGGGACAACAAGAATTGATCACTCTAAAGCAAGAATTAGATCAACTCAAAACAAGAAGCCAGAAGTGGAGGGAGGTGAAAATAAAATGGAATTAAAGATGATTCAATCAGCACTAGTAGATATGGAGAAAAAAGAGATTCAGTTAAGAGACCAGATTGAAGAGGCCAAATCATGGTCACAAGTGGTAAGTGGAGCATCAAGTGAGCAAAAAGTAATCATTGAAAAACAAGTCGGAAGACAACTAAGGGAAGAAAAAGACAAACAAAGCAAGGCTACAAACATTATTATTAAAGGTTTGAAAGATTTTGGTGAAAAGGAGAGAACTAACATCCTAGCAAGGGACTTCCTTAAAGATAAGCTAAAGTGAACAGGTTATGTTCAGCAAGCAAACAGGATTGGAAAAAAAATAGATGGAGGAAGAGATAGACATGTAAGAGTCACCTTGAGTAGCTTAAAGATAAGAATAGGATTCTAAAAAACAAAGGGTTACTTAGAGGCTCATATATTTATCTAAATGAAGATTTGACTTTCGAGCAGCAGGAAAAACAAAGGAAATAATGGGAGAAAGTGAAAACAGCGAGAAATGAAGGAAAGTGGGCATGGTTGAAGAATGGGAAAGCCCAAATTGGTGATTGTCTTTCAAATAAGAAATAGGGATTTGGGGCCCTGCAGGAGTACTTACATGTTGTAAGTTGGAATTGTAGAGGATATCCATGGAGAAGAGGACCTGGATTGGGGCCCATAGCAAAGGGCAAAGATATTATCATTCTTACCGAAACACATGAACACGATGGCTGCAAGGTTCCACTTTTTGAAGGGTATAAGAAAGTTTCAGTTTTGAACAAAGGGAATGAATCAGGAAAAGGTCACGGGGGAGTTACAGCGCTAATAAGTGAGAAGTGGCAGGGAATTGTTGAACTCAAAAAAGAAGATGCAAATAAGCAATACATATGGCTGCAAATAACTGAAAATGGGGTGGCTTTCAGATTAGCAGCTTGTTGTTTTGCTCCAAAAAATTCTAAGTTCTATAGAAAGAGAAATTTAGACAACGAAGACTCATATGCCTCATTAAAAAAATATATATCTATTTTCAGCACACTTGGAGATGTTGTTTTAATGGGCGACTTTAATGCAAGGACAGCTAATTACTTGGACTTTGTAGTCTATATGGCATGATTATCTGCAACAAGATGAGAGATTGGCCAAAGTCAAGAGGTATCACATGCAAAACGTATAATGGTCAAAGTGTGGTGGACTGCATGATTTGCTCTCAAGGTTTTGTCTCTAGATTGATGGAGTTTGATATTAAGGACTGTCTTATCGGGATGAAATCTAACCACTTACCTCTTCTGGTTAAGCTCTGCATGTCCCCAATCATCTGAAACATTAAACAGGTTCAACACATCCAAAAAAACACCCTCCCCAAGGGTAAAATCCTCTTGAATAGAGAAAATAGAGAGATATTTAGTGTTGTTCTTGAGCAGCATTTCCATGATTTAAAGAATAATAGAGAGGTCAAAACAACAAAAGAGTGGGATGTCCACATTCACAGCAACTGGTTGATTCCAATAATTCACAAAGCCTTAAAGGCTTGCAAAAGTTCTCACCCCAAGATGAGGGTTGCAAACACTTTCCCGACAAATCCGTGGTATGATGAAGACTATAAGGTAGCCAAGAAAACACTAAAAAAGAGTGGAATGGACAAAGAATACAAGAAAAAATATGAAAAATTAGTGCAGTCTAAAAAATTTGATTATGTTAATGACAGAAGGAAGGAGCTAATCTCTCTTGGAAAACAGAATCCTAAAGGCTTTTGGAGAGAACTGCAGCAACGGAAAAAGAAGATTGAAAACAGTATTACGGATGTCCAATGGTTAGATTATGCTAGGCTTCTTTACGAGTGGGTCCACGAAAAAAGACCATCCACCTGTTATTAACACATCAACGAAACTATTCACTTTGGACGATATTAAACAAGGAATAAAGAATTTAGCTAGTGGTAAAGCACAAGACATAGATGGGTTATAGGCTGAATTTTTAAAATGGGGGATTGAGACTCTTGCTCCTCACATAAAAAGAATTTTCAATAATGTCAATCATGATGGATTCCCTGTGGAGTGGACTACCAATGTGGTCATTCCTTTATTTAAAAGCAGTGATATCAATAATCCATCTAACTATCGCACGATTATGGTCAATCCTATCTTTGGCAAGCTCTTTGGGAGCATGGTTGAATGGAGGATCGACAATTGGGTAGAAAATAAGGGCAAAAGGGTAAAGGGGCAAGCAGGCTTTAGGTCAAGACACTCTACCATTGATCACTGTATCACCCTTAGACATTTGATTGAAAAAATTTGGAGCACCCAAGGTGAGGAAGCTTACTGCTATTTTGTAGACTTTAAGAAATATTTTGACACGGTACCTAGAGACAAACTATGAAATAGAATGGAGGAATTAGGCATCCCAAATGAGTATAGAGCATATGTTCACATATTGTATGAGAAGGTCAGAGCTAAAATCAAAACTAGTGATGGTATGTCAGAGTGTTTTGGTAGCGACATTGGAGTTAAATAGGGCTACCCTTTATCCCGCACACTTTTTGGGCTATACATTGATCAGTTAGAAGCTTGGTTAAGCAATACTGACGGGGATGGTATTCAGCTGGTAGGCTATGTGGTGAAACTTCTATTATATGTTGATGATCTTATCCTAATTTCAAAAATAGCTCATGGGTTAAGAGAACAATTGAAAGCTCTTGAACTCTTTTGTCAGGAGGTTGGGATGCAAGTGAATATCACCAAGACCAAAATCATGATTTTCTCATTGAACAAAAAGGATAAACAAAATACCTTTCTTTTTGAAGGTAGCTTGCTTGAAATTGTAAAAGAATACAAATATCTTGGGATAGACTTTCATAATAAGCTTAGTTGGGAGACTTGTCATACGAAAAGGATGCTAGGAGGTTGGAAAGCCTCCTACCTTCTGCATAATAGGTGTAGAAAAGCCGAGCTTTGGGATTAGAAAACCCTTTTTGGCTTGCTTGTTGTTCTGGTTGTTCTTTATGGGTGTGAAGTGTGGGGAAGTAGTATGTCAAAGTGCAGTTGGAGGCAACTAGAAAGAATTCAGAAACATCTACTAACAAGCAGTCTCAAAGTTAAAACCATAGTCCCATATGAAATTCTTTTAGTTGAAGCAGGAAATTTTCCATTGGAAGCATTGGCGTTAACTCGGTTGATAAGTTATTTAAAGAAGGTTGAAAACATGGATGACCACCGTTGGCCTAAAATGGTTATGAAAGAGACGTAGATCGTAGGAAAAAAAACTTGGATGAAGCATAACAACAAGTGGGACATCAATTTGCAAGTGTCCTAGCACCAATAGTGAAATAAAAAGCTATGTGACTAAAAAAATTAGAACTGTCATGTGAGCAAATCAAATTGGGCGAAAAAAAGCTTACTACATCAAAGAGTTTAACCCAGCAAAGGATCATGGTGAAAAAACTTATTTAAGTGTAGCTATTAAAGGGAAAGTAAGGTTGTTAGTTGCACAATTGAGGACGGGATCACATCACCTTAGGTGTGAGACTAATAGGTGGAAGATACCCAAGGAAACTTGGGAAGAAAGAACTTGTATTTTCTGCAATAAGGGGACTGTGGAAACAGAATGGCACTTCATCATGGAATGCACCTCTTACGAGAATATTCGTACTCAGTAGGAAAATAGTTTGAAAGTTGATAATATGCACCAGCTCTTTGGGGAAGACAAGATTAATCAGACAACTAGCCTTCTAGTCAAAATTAATAGCAGGAGATTCGACTTGGAAAAGAGCATGAAGACAAATTAGGCCTAGTTTTGTTTTGGTCCCTTAGACTTTAGTCTCGTGGATGCCATTAAAATCTTTCATTCATTCATTCATTCATTCATTTCAATGTTGGATCTTCTGCTATGAATTTTGACCAAAAAACTAGCAATCTTGCTGATCTTCTCCTCCTCAAATAACTCGTGTAGATTGTCAACCTTTAAGCTACTCTCAAATTGGGTGTGGATGTCCCCATAGGCAACGCAATCCATGATAAAGTGCCATTCTATCTCCACCACCCCCTCGTTACAAAAAGTGCAAATTCTATCCTCCCATGCTTCCTTAGGTATCGTCCACCTTTCGGTCTCACATCTAAGATGGTGCAAACCAGTCCTCAGTTGAGCAATTAACATCCTTGCTTTACCTTTAATAGCACTTGAGAAAGGGGCCTGAAATGAAACTCCACACAAACTGAATCTTTTTGACATGATAGGCAAAAAGCACTTGAAATAATGAGAGGTTTTATGGGATTCTAATTTAGTTCTTCTCAAAATCATATTTAATTATTTTAAATGGCTTTCAAAAAAAATCTTGTTTATAATTTTAGTTTCAAAGTTTTTATGATCAATTATGATGTTATAACATCATGTGTTTTTTTGCTGATGTATCTAAAAAGATCTAAAAAAGGATAGGTGAAAGGTCTTAGTTATTGTCATAGAAATTTCACACAATTGTAGCTCCTAAATTGTATGTAGATCGAGATTATTTTATTGGGTTTTATTTGCATGCAAATTAATATCTTATAGCTATTGTTTTGGTTTGTGGGTGTTTCCAACAAATGCGGGAGGGTTCGATAAGCGCACAAGGGTCAAAAAGTCTCCATTTAGACTTGGCACCCGCTCATGGCCCTCACATGTCCCAATTTCCACTCACCTTCACCACCAATTAATATTTAAAAAAAATCTTAATTGTATCAATATTAGGGTGCAATTATAACAATTTTATTATTCATATACGTTCAAAAGTGAATGGGTCAAATTCATAGGTTAACGTTGGAGGTTTAGGTTAGCGGTCATAATAGTCTGCACCTACACATTATTCGCCAAGCCTTAACACCGAACACCACTACACATTCACTCTAATTACTAGTCATGTCGGGTTCAATAGTGGATTATTTCTCATAATTTTTTGGGGGTAAAATGATACTCTAGATATTTTCCCACACGCTCGTAGTCTGGAAAATCCCTGAAGGTTTGTTGTTGTCTGCTCTCCACGGTCTAAGGTAATGAGGAACATCATTTCTCCTTTCAAAATGCAAACAATGGTACTTTAAATATATTTATTCCAAAATTTTGTGGACTTGTGAAAGGTTCCTTGGTTATTTGATTAATTATTACTATTTTTTATTGATTTCATCATTGTTTATCATGCCCTTTGCACCATGTGATGTTTTACATGGTCAGGTTCGATGATGGATTATTTCCCATGTTTTTGGGGGATAAAATGATAGTGTCCATTTCATCTCACAGTGATGGTTTGGTAAACCCTCCATGGTTTGTTGTTGTCTGCTCTCCAAGGTCTAAGGTAACGTCGACCATCATTTCTCCTTTCAAAATGCAAATAAAGTTACTCCTGAATCTGTTTATTCAGCATTTTTTATGACCCATGAAGGGTTTCTTGGCTGTTTGACTAATTATTACTACCTTTTTTGACTGATTTCATCATTGTTTATCATGCTCTATCCACCATGTGATGTTTGTTTATCCTTTCATTTTGCAAAGATTTGTACTCGTGAATATTTTATGGTGGAGAGTACTCCTGTCTTTATCGCTTCATGATTTTTTCTAATAAAATGATGAGGTATCTCATGGGTTTGACCACATGTCTATAGAAATTAATGTATTTGTCTATTTCAAAAATTAATATTGATGGACCTTTTTCTTAATAACCCATGTTTATTTGGGCATATATTTGTAAACCCATGTCTCATTTCGTTTGGTTAAGACATTATTGTCATGAAACTATTAATTTCTTATAAATTAATTTTTTGGTCATATATCTTAAATCCCCCATCTGTATTTGCAACATGCCCATTGTTCTAACCAATAATTTTTACTATGTTTTACCCACAAGTGAATATTTTAAAAAGCCAATACTTGGCAATTAATTTTTTCTTTTCTAATTCAATGACAATATGCACATTTGAAATAACCTCATTCCAAACTTTCCCATTGCATTACAACGAAACATTACAAAAACCCAAGTAACGATTCCATATTACATAATTTCATGATAACATTTCACATTTACAATTTCCATAGAGATGGATACATGAATACATAGCTTTTAAGCACTTACTGGTATAGAGATACAAATGGTCCAAATGTCCCAACATTAGTGCATAAATCCTAGATTTCCCCAATACTAGCACATACATCATCAAATATTGGTCGTCAACTGTATGAGGGAGAGCATCACTCAAACGCTTTTCTACCAACCACAAACTTACAGCGGTCCTCACACATCTACATAACTGGTAAGATGACCCTACCCTTTGATGAAGAGATTGGTTTGGTAACCTTGTAAAACTAACCTTCCTAGAGCATAGTGTTGTGTCCTAGATAATTAGAGCTACCATACAATGGCTACAACCTACATGTCTGACTATCCCTACCTAGTATGCAAACATGGATCATAGTGAACTGACAGTGTAAACAATGGCAACTTACACTACTTTGGCCAAAGTATTCATCACCCAATATTTTGAGTGGAGGTCACATGCTCACCCACCTTTTTAGCTTGATTTGGTTTATGACCATTCATACCCTTTACACACATTATGTCTAAAAATGTAATAACCCATTGGGTGCTGCCACAATAATGGGTTACACTTTTTGGGACACCCTCATTTTTGCTGAAATCACATATTTTTAGAAAATATAATGATTTAGGCCTTAAAAGATTCCATTTTAAGGGTTTTAATTGAAGAGGGTTTGATCAAATCCACTTATATCAAAACCCCTTGGATAGAAAGCCGCTATTTTTAAACCATACCTATAATGGAGTCTCCTCTACACCTATCAAAATGCTGATAAAAAACCACTTTTGATTTACCTTTTAGGGGACCAAATTAATTTATTTAAAATTATTTTTTTGTAAACATGTAGTCCTTATTATAAGCTTCCGAAAAATTATAATTTTAAATATATTTAATTTTATTATTATATTTATTTTTTATTTCTTGTGAATGTAGGTTTTTCAATGAACATTGAGGTCTTTATTTCACACATACGGAAAAATAGGAAAAGAGAGAATTTTTTTTCTTAAAAATGCATGTACACTAGATATTGATGTCCTTATTCCAACAAAAAAATAATGAGTTAATTCAAATGAATACAAAAAAAGTTATGCAGCTGAAAGTATAATATATCCAAATTATAATTACTCTGAATTAGAAAATTAATTAAAAAATATATAAGTAACAAAAAATTATGAAAAAATATCCGTCCACTAGATAATGGTGTGAAAACATTGTATTTAAAAAATTAGAATTGTATGCTTTCTATAAAAAAAAGTTATGCAACTGAAAGTAAGCATCAGTTTTTGAAAATGATGTTTAGTAAAAAAAATAAGTTAATAAAAACTACATAAAATAATTCACAATTTATTTTTTTAATTTAAAAAAAATATATAATTAGATTCTCAACACAAAATATCACAAATCACTAGTTTGTTTCATCTTCAAATTCTTAATGGTTTAGCTTCTATAGGCATACGAAAGTGAAGATCTGGTGAAAAATGTTTTTTTCAATGTCAAGTTTGGCCAAAAAGTGTAACCCATCATTGTGGGATCACCCCATTCTAATTATTACTTGAATTTTTATTACAAGCGACATTATAAATATTGAATTTCAAAAAGACATAACTTAAGCAGCTAGTTTCAATCATAGCAACACATGTCTAATTAAAATATGAGTCATGATATATATTAATTTCCAAATGTAAATTGCAATGTCCAAGTTGACTTGCCCCATAGGACCACAAAGTCAATACAATATACAATTTACATCAAGGTTACATCATAATCCTCTGATAACTTGAAAAAATCCAAGGTTTCCTCTTGGCACTCGCCTCCTCTAGTGGATGAGAACATGGTTGAAGCACTTTACTGCCCAATCGTGAAGCTTACGCTTCCTCAAAATTCTTCCTACTTGAAGAATACCTGACCCTGCACAAAAAGTTTAGCAAAAGAACAATCTGTAGGTGGGATCTGGTGTGTGCCCAAACATCAACATGCATCTCTATCTATGATTAGAAAAATGCAAGATCTATGCTAGGAATGGCAGAGAGTGTTGTCACAAAGTCCATACATACATAATGGGCTAATTGTTTGGCCAAGCATAAAATTTAGTTGCAACAACAAAAGATAGGTTTTGGATAAAGCAAACCCAAAAGGTAACTTTTAAATAACACAAGTTTAATCCTTAGCAACTATCTACCCTCTAGTAGCATCCCTGAGGTGCTCTAGTCTACTCAAGTGTTGTTGTTCCATTAAACAAGAGAATATTCTTTACACCCAAATCTACGAAAAAGTAATTCAGTCTACTTAATCCCTCAATTTAATAAATTCAAAAAAAAATTCAAGTGGATATGTTCATTACATCATCCATTCAATTCATACACATGCCACATAATTACATTCAACATAATTTATAATTCATTAAAAATGAATTAAATAGTAACAAAAGAATGTATGTCACAAGTATGTGTATATACGTAGACAAAGGTCTATGTGCATACACATATATGTGCCAACTTAAGTTATTATATTTGTGTATACATTCTAAAATAAAAACCATTATAACATATTTCTTTCATTCAAAATAATGCTACAGATTGTCATATCATTTGATTGTTATAAAAGATGTAAAAATTCCCTTTTCAAGGAAAGAAGAATCGTTCTATTCGAAACAATTACTACATACTAGTACATTTTTTATAATAAATCTATGCTATTTGCAAAATTTTACAAGTTATTGTGCCAATGTATCTCATTAACAGTTTCAAGTTTAGCAGTACAACAAGTAAACAGTCAATGTTTCTATCATTTTGAATATACAAAAGTATTGAAACAACACTAATATCTTTTTGTGCAAATAAAAGAATCAAACGACAATGCTTGTTGTTTCATAACCAAAATAAACATATGAATTTAGAACAGTTCATCATTGTTTAAGTTATGGAGAAACCTATGCTACTCTTGGTGGCAGTCATAAGATATGTATATACACTATTTGGTTTTAATATTAACACCATCTAAGGTCGAAACTTATGCTTGTCAATCGTCGACCTCTGTGGCATTTGCGCAATGAAATAATTTGAGTATCATTCTCAAGGAATGATATTGTGCATGCAATAAGGTTGGATGAAAATAAATATTGCGAACATCACATGAAAGCAACATTAATGGGAATCGTTTTGATGAACGATTGAATCTGTATACAAATGGTATACTGATAATTGATCATAAATATTGTGCCAATATAATGAAGATAAAATCGAACAATATAATCATTCGGCCTTCATTCATGGTTGACGAGGCAACATGCTTTAATAACGGTGGTATTTTTACATCATTCTATAAATGATTATTGAAGCCTTCACAACCATTTGGCATGCCATATCGACTTGACCTAGCCAGTAGGACGATCAACAATAGTGAAGAATAGCATTAGAGAAATAGTCATTTCCCTTAGAGGGAGATGATAAACTATTTAAAATTCATTTAAAATAAAACAATACTAATAGTTATTGGATTCATCCGATTAACCATGAAATGGTTAATAAAACGTGCATGCAAGAAATATCAATTTGAGGTGATAACAATAAAACAAATAAAGCTTAACTAGATTTGGCTATCATTTTGATAGAAGATTATGTACATAATTAGTGCATGCAAAGGTTGGCCAATAAGGCCCTTGCAATATTTTTTGAGAAATGATCGATCTTAAATCAAAACATCCTAGTACCAAAATAAATACACTTGCAATAAATGGACATCCTAATGTTTTTCCATCAACTTGAATGAAATCAACATTATGAAAGGAGAAAATGAAATATTCAAATAGTTTGTACTGATAAATCAAGCATATACAACATCAAACATTAATTTTTACCTCTGTTTGTGGCTCTTCCTCGACTTTTCTTACTTTTCCAGATGAGTCGATTCACTTGCTTTCTCTTCTTCCTGATTCCCCATCACCACTACTAGGTTCTCCAATTCCTTCCAAGTATTTTGTGCTACTAAAAATGAAAAACTTTGTTCACTCCATTATGGGAGCCATTTCATTCCATAATTGACATTACTTTTAGTCACCCCACCCTGAAATTTGAATATCTTGCCTTAAATTTGAATGCAGACCACTATTTCATAATATCTTCCTTAGGATATTATTAGAATTCAAAAATATGGTTTTGATAAGTCCGATACCATATTCAATTTTATAAGGAATGTATATATATGCATGCATATATGTATGTATTTATATATAAATATTTATTTATTTATTTATCTCTATTTTACTTTTATAACAATGTAGTGTTCAATCACTTTCAAGCAAAGAATAAACTTTTATTTTATTCGAATAATGATTTTTAAATAAAGTGGTTTTCTTATCCTTCAAGCATGCATTTTAAATTACATACAAATATGTTTAACCATGTTATCGTTTTCATTTAAATTTCGAAAACACAAGATCAAAATGGATAATTAGATAAGAAATCACATGTATATCATTTCACAAGCCTATTTTTTTAAAACATTGAATCATTCAAATCAAGTCATTATAATCTTTTGTATGAAGTTTCAAATGCAATTGTCATGTCATTTTGTGGTGTGTGCACCCAGATTCCATCAATCTCACTGTTCAATTCGGCTAAACGATCCCACCTCAATCATTTTCTTGTCCTTCAACCTGTTTTCTTGCATTTGCACACACTTACACTTACACAATTCATCAGTAAAGTTCAATCATGATAAAGTATAAGATAGTTCATAAGATCGCATAGTCAAAAGACGGTCAACTTCTTTCAAACATTCCAAAAATATCAAGTTTTTCATTCAACATATTGAATTTCCTCAATAATTCAATTTATCATATTTTAATTTAAATGCAATAAAAATTGGGTTATGACATCCTTCCCCTCTTGGAAGAGACATTGTCCCGATGTCTATTTTATCAAAATTAGAGCTTATGTGTCTATTTCAACATCATATGATATTGTTTCCAAGCCAAAACATTATACTATTCAATCCAAAATATCCAAACAAAATTATCAAGAGTTTCTTTCTAAGAAAGCAAATATGGGAAGGAGCATTCTATTTATTTCACATCCTCCCAAGTAGCACTATCTTTTGAATACTGGTCCCATTGGACCTTAAACTAAGCAATATCTCTACTCTGCAACGTAATGTTGTGTCTATCCAGGATTGTAATGGGCTCCACTAGCATCATTCCTAGGTCCTGTACTTGCAAAGTTTTCCAATTGAGCACATGAGCTACATCAGGATGATAGGTCTTAAGTAAAGAAACATGAAAAAAATTATGAAGTTGAGCCAGAGCAGGTGGTAGAGCAAGTCTATAAGCAACTAGGTTGATCACTTCCAAGACCTCAAATGAACCCACATATCTCGAGGCTAACTTGGAAGATTTTCCAAAGGCAATAAAACTTTTATGAGGCCTAATTCTTATGAAGACTTTATCCCTTGCCGCAAACCGTCTAAGAGTTCTATTCTTATCGGCATAACTCTTCAATTGGTTTGTTGCCTCCTTTAGTCTGCTCTTAATAGATCTCACTTGCTCTTCCATCTTGAGGATTTCAAGTCCTACTATGATCCTATCTTCCAATCTATACCAATTGATGGGTGTACGACACTTCCACCCATAAAGAGCTTCAAATGGTGTCACACCTAGATACGTGTGATAAGAGTCATTATAAGCAAACTCTAACAATGGTAAGTATTCTTCCCACTTATATTGTTGGTCCATGCAATACATTCGGAGAAGGTCTTCGACTACCTGATTCACCCTCTTTGTCTACCTGTCAATATGAGGATGATAAGCCAAGCTGAATTCAACTTGGTTCCTAATGCGGTATTCAAGGTCATTCAAAATATCAAGGTCATCTGGGTGTGTCTATCAGAAATGATAGTCTCTAGCACTCCATGTAAGTGAAATATCTCCTGGACAAATTTATTGGTCAGGGTTGACGACCCATCCTTAAGGTTTCCTGGGATGAAGTGCACCACCTTGATCAACTTATTAATCACAACCAAGATAACATCATGTTGATTCTTGCTCAAAGGTAACCCTTGTACGAAATCCATACTGATCACCTACCATTTATACTCAGGTATGCGAGGATGCAATAGCCCTGCTGTATGTGCATGTTCAACCTTGACTTGCTGATACTCTAAGCATCTAGCTACGTACTCCACTACATCCTTCTTGAGTTTAGGCCAAAAGTATAGAGTTTTCAATTCTGAAATCATTTTGGATACTCTAGGGTGTCCTGAATAAGGTGCATTATGAACTTCCTCTATAACCAACTTCCTTAATTCTCCAGAGTATAGAATGTCCATTATTTTCTAGTATCTCAAAATTCCATCTGGTTCAAACTTGTACCCATCAAACTAATGATCTGATGGATTATCTGCTAGGGCGTTCTTTACTCTTTCGTAGTGCTCATCCCTTGGCAAATGTTGTGTCACCTGTTGTCTCAAATTAGACCTTGTCGAGATCATGGCTACCAGATGTCTTTGCCTACTAAGATCATCAACCACTTTATTCTTTTTTCCCTTTACATATTCAATTTCAAATTCATACTCACTAAAGAATTCTAACCACCTTCTTTGTTGCGCATTAAGGTTTGGTTGAGTAAAAATGTATCTCAATCCCAAATGGTTTATCTTGAGCTCAAATAGCTTCCCCAAGAGATAATGTCTCCACATCTAAAAAGTATAAATTGGTGTGGCCAACTCTAAGTCATGCGGTGCATAATTCACCTCATTTTGTTTAAGTTTTCTCGATTCATATGCTACCACTTGTCCATTCTGCTTTAGCACTACTCATACTCCCTCTCCTAAAGCATATATGATTATAGTGAATCTTCCATTAGGATCAAGAATGGTTAGCACTAGGGTTGTCGTGAGCCTATCCTTCAAGAGTTGGAATGCTTGTTCACACTTCTCGATCCATTCAAACTGTGTTCCTTTTCTTTGGAGTGACGTGATTGGAGATGCAATATGGGAGAACCCTTGCACGAAATTTCTATAGTATCCTGTGAGGCCCACGAAGCTATGGACTTCTGACACATTTTGAGGCACTGGCCATTCCACAATCGCCTTAATCTTCTCATGGTCTACAAAGACTCCCTTGGATGAAATAATATGGCCTAGGTAGTGCACCTTATCTTGATAAAATGAGCACTTGGATAGCTTCCTAAAGAGTTTCTTCTCTCTCAACCATTGTAAAACTATCCTCAAATGCCCATCATGCTCTTTAATATATTTTGAGTAAACTAGGATGTCGCCAATGAAAATCAAAACAAAGCCATCCAAGTAGTCTTTGAACACACTATTCATGAGATTCATGAAAGCTACAGGTGCATTGGTCAAACCAAATGGTACCATGGTGAACTCGTAATGTCCATACCGAGTTTGAAAATTAGTCTTCAAAATATCTTCTTCCTTTATTCTCAACTTATGGTATCCTGGCCTATGATCAATTTTGGATAACATCATCGCTCCCTTCATTTGGTCAAGCAACTCATCGATCCTTGGGAGTGGATATCAATTTTTGATGGTCTCCTTGTTCAACATCTGATAGTCTATACACAAACGCAAGGTTCCATCCTTTTTCACGAAGACAATTGGTGCTCCCCAAGGAGACACACTAGGTCTTATGATCCCTTTGTTCAACAAATCCATTAACTGGGCCTTCATCTCATAGAGTTCGTGGTGGTCATCTAATAAGGTGCTTTGGATTGAGGCTTAGCTCTTGGTACCAAGTCAATAGAAAAGTCAAATTCCAGTTTCGGATGTAACTTCATGAGTTCATCAGGGAATACATCTTGGAACTCCTTAAGAATAGGGTAGTCATCTAAATACGGTTCATTACTGGTAGGGTTACGAATATGCGTAGCATAAATAGCACATCCCTTCAAACAAGCCTTTTTGAGCTACATAGCAGAGATTTGTCTAAGTGTCAAGGGTCTTTACATCCCATAGATCTTGATTGGATTCCCATAATCATCCAGACAACTACCTTATACTCATAGTTCACTATAGACTTATGCTCGGTTAACCAATTTATCCCCAAAATTACATCGTATGAGCCTAAGGGTGCCACATATAGGTTGATCTGGGTCTAGAAGGTTGGAAGCTCTAATTCAATGCAAAAGAGACAAGTATCTACCCTCTGCTCTGATTGATTTCCATACTAAACTATCCTTGAGTTTTACATATATCTAGGTCTAATAAGTATCTTGGATATTACTCTAGGGTCTATGAAATATTCAATAGCTCCAATATCAATTAAAATAGAGACGGTTCGGCCATAGAGCTTACTCGTCAACTATATTTGAGAAGCCTAATACTCTACCAGCTTGTTATCCATTGTAGCATGGATTTGATGATGTTGAGACTATTGATAGTTTCCTTCCCTTTTCAACTTCAACCATTACAAATAATTTGAGGCATAATGGTCACCTCCACAAGTATAACACCCATCATGAGGCCCTTTGCGACCTCTTGGCTTGTCCTCTCTAAAGCCCTTTTATTTTTGGTCATCTTTACTTTTGTTGTTGTTTGCCTTCTTTCTCTTTCCACCATTTCCATCTTCACCTTTCTCCTATGAATCACTTCCCCTCTTGAGATTATGGTTCTTATCTCCTTTCAAAAACTTTTTGCTCCCAAACCGCGACTTAGGATTTAAATTGTTGCGGTAATCAGATAATTGTTGCAATTTCTGCTCCTATTTGGTGGCCTTTAAGAAGACTTCGTTCATGGTGAGAGGAACATGCATGTCCACTTCTTCTCCAATGTGGGGTCTAAGTCCCAATAGGAACTTTCAAATATGAAAACATTCATCTCCTTGATATTGGGGCACATACTTCAGTAGATTGGTGAACTTTTCCCAGTATTGGGTCATAGTCATGCTCCCCTAGGTTAGGTTTTAGAATTTTGTCACCTTATTGTTGAAAAATATTTGTGGTAACTATCTCTTCCTAAAATATTGGAGGAATAGTTCCCAAGTAATCTCTTCAGACTGAAGATTCCTTCCTATCTTTTCATTGTCCCACCAAGTAGTTGCTTCTCCTAAAAGCTGATACATAGCCCATGTCGCTTTAGTCTATTCGGATAGGTTATGGAGTCCAAAATATTTCTCCATCTCTATGATCCATGCCTTAACTCCTTCTCTAATGGATTTACCATCAAACTTATGCAGTGATACTCTTTTGAGATCATTTCCTAGTTCTTCCTCAATTTGACCTCAAGGGCCTTCTCTCGGACCACCTTCTCCCTAATTGACTTTCAGATTTCTATGGATTTAATCCTCACGTGCCACTCAGACCTCATGTTCTATGTGGTCCATATGAGCCTCTTGCATGTTTAGAAGTTCTAGAATTTGTTCCAGCCTCTTGTTCGGTCTATTGTCTAACCCACTATTGCCCATCTCTTGTTTGGTGGTCACCATACCAACTCACACCCAACTTGCATCACATATCACGTCTATTGTAACTTAACTCTGGGTTCTATGAGTACACATTCCTATACACATGCATATATCACTCATTCATTAAAGACATACACATTCATGCACAACAAAACATGTTTGAGTTCTTCGTTTGAACACACCAAAAATAACAGCTTGCTTTATTTATATTAAGTTTGGGTCAATAGACCCTTATTTACAAAAGCTTCTTCTTTACATTATTCAATTTTCTAATTCTCGGATAGACGAAAATCTTGTGGCTCCTTGTTAGAATTTACATCAATTTTCTCAGAGGAGGAGGGTTGAGCATGTAGGCTCTCTTATTATGTGTTTGGTCCACACCCTAGAGGTTAATCTCTGATTATGAAAAGCTTAATAATCTTGGGATTTTGCTTCAAATCCTTGATCTTCTTGCCCCTCTCTAGCTTAAGTTGAGTGAGGGCTTGAGTTAGAGTCTCATCATCACAAATCTCAGGTTGAACCTCAGTCTCGGTGTTTTCTTCCAGTACGACTTTCTTATTCGAGGTCCTAATGGTCTTCCCTTTCTTTCTTCCTGACTTAGACCTTCCCATACATGCATTCAATGGACAGGTTTGGTCAATCCTCAGGACAACTCAATTCGGTCAAGGGTCAACTATTCCCTAGTCATGGCTATTATGGACTCAAAAGGCCCAGAGTTGAACCCTAAGCTCTGATAATGAATGTAATAACCCATTCTAATTATTACTTAAATTTTTATTGCAAATGACATTATGAATATTGAATTTGAAAAAGACATAACTTAAGAAACTATTTTCAATCATAGCAGCATGTGTCTAATTAAAATATGAGTCATGATATATATTCATTTCCAAATGTCAATTACAATATCCAAGTTGACTTAGCTCATAGAGCCACACAGTCAATACAATATACAATTTACATCAAGGTTACATCATAATACTCTGATAAAATGAAAACATCCAAGGTTTCCTCTTGATGCTCACCTCCTCTGGTGGATGAGAACATGGCTGAAGCGCTTTACTGCCCAACCACGAAGCTTACGCTTCCCTAAAATTCTTCCTACTTGAAGAATACCCTACCCTGCACAAAAAGTTTAGCAAGAGAACAATCTGCAAGGTAGGATTTGGTGTGTGCCCAAACATCAACATGCATCTCTATCTATGATTATAAAAATGCAAGCTATTTGAGGAATGACATACATAATGGGATAATTGCTTGGCCAAGCATAAAATTTAGTTGCAACAACAAAAGATAGGTTTTGGATAAAGCAAAACCTATACCCTCTTAACTCCATTTCAACACCTGTCTCAGTAGGTAACTTTCAAACAACACAAGTTTAATCCTTAGCAACTATCTACCCTTAAGCAGCATATACCCCGAGGTGCTCTAGTCTACTTAGGTGTTACTGTTCCACTAAACAAGAGAATCTTCTTTACACCCAAATCTATGGAAAAGTAATTTGGTCTACTTAATCCCTCAACTTAATAAATTTGGAAAAATAAGTCAAGTGGATCTGTTCTTTACATTATCCATTCAATTCATGCACATGTCACATGATTACATTCAATGTAATTCAGTATTCATTAAAAATGAATTAAATAGTAACAAAATAAGGTATGTCATAAGTATGCATATGTACGTAGATGAAGGTCTATGTGCATACACATATATGTGTCAACTTAAGTTATTATATTTTTGCATACATTATGAAATAAAAACCATTATAATAGATAGCTTTCATTCAAAATAATGCTATAGATTGTCATATCATTTGACTATTATACGAGATGAAAAATGCCCTTTTCAAGGAAAGAAGAATAGTTTTGTTCGAAACAATTACTACATACCAGTACACTGTTTGTAATAAATCCATGCTATTTGTAGAAGTTTACAAGTTACTATACCAATGCATCTCATTAACAGTTTCAATTTTACCAATACAACAAGTAAACAGTCAATGTTTCTATCATTTTGAATATATGTGTCAACTTAAGTTATTATATTTTTGCATACATTATGAAATAAAAACCATTATAATAGATAGCTTTCATTCAAAATAATGCTACAGATTGTCATATCATTTGACTATTATACGAGATGAAAAATGCCCTTTTCAAGGAAAGAAGAATAGTTTTGTTCGAAACAATTACTACATACCAGTACACTATTTGTAATAAATCCATGCTATTTGTAGAAGTTTACAAGTTACTATACCAATGCATCTCATTAACAGTTTCAATTTTACCAATACAACAAGTAAACAGTCAATGTTTCTATCATTTTGAATATATGTGTCAACTTAAGTTATTATATTTTTGCATACATTATGAAATAAAAACCATTATAATAGATAGCTTTCATTCAAAATAATGCTACAGATTGTCATATCATTTGACTATTATACGAGATGAAAAATGCCCTTTTCAAGGAAAGAAGAATAGTTTTGTTCGAAACAATTACTACATACCAGTACACTGTTTGTAATAAATCCATGCTATTTGTAGAAGTTTACAAGTTACTATACCAATGCATCTCATTAACAGTTTCAATTTTACCAATACAACAAGTAAACAGTCAATGTTTCTATCATTTTGAATATATAAAAGTATTTAAACAACACTAATATCTTTTTGTGCAAATTAAAAAATTGAACGATAATGCTTGTCATTTCAAAACCAAACTAATCATATGAATTAGGAACAATTCATCAATTTTCGGGTTATGGAGAAACCCATGATTCTATTAGTGGCAGTTATAAGATATCTATATATTCAAGCCACTGTCGTTCTAAAGAACGATTAACAATCGAATGACTATTTGGTTTTAATATTAAAACCATCTAAGACTGAAACCTATGCTTTTTGATCATCAACCTCTGTTGCATTTGTGCGATGAAACAATCTGAGTATCATTCTCAAAGATCGATATTGTGCATGCAATAAGGTTTGATGAAAACAAATATTGCGAACATCGAATGAAAGCAACATTAATGGGAATTGTTCTGATGAATGATTAAATTTGTATACAAATGGTATATTGATAATCGATCATAAATATCATGACAACATAATGAAGATAAAGTTGAACGATATAATCGTTCAACCTTCATTCATGGTGAATGAGGCGACATGCTTTAATAAAAATGACATATTTACATCATTTTATGAACGATTATTGAAGCCTTGACACCCATTTGGCATGACATACCTGCTTGGCCTAGCCGGTACGAAGATCAACAATAGTAAAGAATAACATTAGTTTCCCTTAGAGGGAGACGATACATGATTTAAAAATCATTTACTGATAGCTATCGGATTCATCTGATTAACCATGAAATGGTTAATAAAAATTACACGCAAGAAATATCGATTTGAGGTGATGAAAATAAAACAAATGGAGTTTAACCAGATTCATCTATCATGTTGATAAAAGATTATGCACATAATTAGTGCATGCAAAGGTTGGCTGATAAGGCCCTTGCAATATTTTTCAAGCAATGATCTAACTTAAATCAAAATGTCTTTGTACTAAAACAAATGCACTTGCAATAAATGGAAATCTTAATGTTTTTCCATCAACTTGAATGAAATCGACATTATGAAAGTGGAAAAATGAATTTTTCAAATAGTTTGTACTGATAAATCAAGCATATACAACATCAAAAATTGATTTTTACCTCTGTTCATGGCTTTTCTTGCTTTTCTAGATGAGTTGATTCACTCGCTTTCTCTTCTTCTTGATTCCCCGTTGCCATTATTAGTCTCTCTGATTCCTTTCAAGTATTTCATGCTACTAAAAATAGAAAACCCTGTTTGCTCCATTATGGGAGTCATTTCATTCCATAATTGACATTAATTTTAGTCGCCCACACTGAAATTTGAATATCTTGCCTTAAATTCGAATGCAGACCACTATTTCATAATATCTTTCTTAGGATATTATTTGAACTCAACAATATGGTTTTGATAATTTCGATCCCATATTCGATTTTATAAGGAATATGTATATACATATATATTTATTTATTTATCTCTATTTTAATTTTATAATAGTATAGTATTCAATAACTTTCAAGCAAAGAATAAACTTTTTGTTTTTGAATAATGATTTTTAAATAAAGTGGTTTTCTTATCCTTCAAGCATGCATTTTAAATTACATACAAATATGTTTATCCATGTTATCGTTTTCTTTTAAATTTTGAAAACACGAGATCAAAATAGACAATTAGATAGAAATCACATGTATATCATTTCACAAGCATATTTTTTAAAACATTAAATCATTCGAATCAAGTCATTTTAATCTTTTATATGAAGTTTAAAATGCAACTATCATGCTATTTTTTGGTGTGTGCACCCAAATTCCATCAAGCTTACCGTTCAATCCGGCTAATGATCCTACCTCAATTGTGTTCTCGTCTTTCCACCTGTTTCTTACATTTGCACACACTTGCACTTACATAGTTCATCAAAATGATAAATTATAAGATAGTTCATAAAATTGCATAGTCAAAAGATGGTCAACTTCTTTCAAATATTTCAAAAATATCAAGTTTTTCATTCAACATATTGAATTTCCTCAATAATTCAATTTATCATATTTTAATTTAAATGCAATAAAAAATTGGGTTATGACAAAAAAGAAAGTGATGACATAACAACTTGAATAACTAGGTTACACTATTTTCCATGGATTACACTAACCCCGGGAATAACCAATTCAACCACGTAGATAAACATAATGTCTCAACATTAAATGACTATTTCAAAAGTACAATCTCAACAATAAATGTCTTTAATTCAAAAGTATGATCTTCAACAATAAATGACTTCAATCAAAGGTATAATCTCAACAATAATCCAAAAGTATAATCTTAGCAAAAACTAACTCCATAAGTACAATCAACAATAAAATGATCAATCAGATCATATAGGTTAGTCCCAACCTATTTTCTTCAATTAAAAAGAATGAAATAATCAAGTAAAGAATCCAACCAAATAGGTTATGTTAGTGTTTTGTAGTGGCAGGAGATATTTTTCTCCTAAATATAATTAACTCAAGGCAGGTCAGCCTTTGTTTTATAAATAAAATTTGTATTTTTCCAAGTCCTCCCTAGAAAGGAGGTTGCCTATCTTGGTATTTAAAGGGGATAGAGTCCTCTCATTTCATCATTTCATCATCCAATTCCAATTCACACTATTCAACAATAGTTCACCTTCTAAGCAGTAGATATGATTCTAGAAGAAGTATTATTATTTAGTGCATTTAAGATTCGCTTAAAGGGGAAGTGACATTACTTATTGTATGAGACTCGGCCTATTCTAGGGCCTGATTTTTGTATGCAATTTCTGAACTTATTCTTTTGATTTATAAGAGAACATTTTGTTGGGTTTTTCTCCCTCGAGTAGGAGGGTTTTCCCAGGGTAAAATACTGTGTTCACTATTTTATGTGTTGTATTTTCTACTTATTTGCATTTATGATCTAAAAACTAACATGGTATTAGAGCCACGTTTAAGAAAAGAGCTGATCAAATTTGTTTAAGCATTCAAGACACTCTTCATTTAGGGCAGTCTCTCAAAGAAAAGAAGATGGTGAATGGTGTCAAGGTAGAAGATAGGCTTGATGGAGGGCCAAAATTCAACTATTGGAAAGTTAGAGTTCTCATTGCCTTAAAAGAGAATGATCTTCTAGATTTCGTGGAAAATGATGTGCCCGAGCCAACCGATCATACAGATAAAATTTAGTGGAAGAAAAATGGCATGAAGGTGAGAAAAATCATGATAGATTCTATGAAGGATCACCTAGTTCCAATTATCTCCAAGATGAAGACAACTAAAGAAATGTTCGAGGCTCTAAAAGGATTGTATGAGATCAAAAATACTAGCAGAGCCCTCGCTTTGAGACAACAAATCCATCATGTAAAAATGGCTAAGGGAGATTCAGTCATTTCCTTCTTCATGAAGATTTCTGAATCGAGAGATTAGTTATGCACTATTGGAGACATAGTTGAAGATAGATATTTGATTATGTTGGTATTGAATGGTCTTGCTCAATCTTGGGAGCTTTTTATTTAGAGCATTAGTGGGAGATCAAGTTACCCAAGTTTGATCATCTTTGAGCTGATTGTATTCAAGAAGAATTTGGATTGGTAGCAACAGGAAATGGGTGAAACTCTCATAATGAAGAAATTCATGTCCTTGTTGCACATGCTTCTAGAAGAAAATGAAGAGAAGGAAAAAGAGGCACCTTTAAGAGGAACAGAGACAGAAAATCATATTTTATCCCAGAACCGAATAAGAAGAAGGATCTCTCTCACATTCAATATTACAGGTGTGACAAGTATGGTCACTTTGCTCAAGATTGCAAATCAAAGTCGAAGCAACATGCTTCTACTATAGATATTGATGTGTCACCTCATAAGGAACCTAAAGACAACTCAGAGGGATTTATATTCATCTCCGCTCTTTCAAGTAATGTTCCAATTGATAGTGACACTTGGTTGATAGATAGTGGTGCTTCACATCACATTACAGTCTATAGAGAGCATCTTATAGACTTAGTAGAGAAACAGTCTAACTTGCAAGTGATAATTGGAGATGATTCTTGTTATTCCGTAAAGGGAGCTGGGGCCACATCTTTCCAGCTAGATTCAAGTATCCCTTTTCATTTGAGTGGTGTCTTGTTCGTACCAAGAATCAAAAGAAATCTTGTCTCCATGTCAGCCTTGGAGGACAAAGGTTATAAGGTTGCTTTTTCTGAAGGGAAATTTTTTGCATGCCCCAAGAAATCTAGCATAAAATCAGCTCGTGTGATTGGCGTTCATGAGGAGAGCCTATACAAATTATCAATTCATCTAGTTCAGGCATTATTGCACGACTCTACCAGTTTGAGTGAGCTATGGCACAAGAGACTTGCTCACTTACATTTCAGAGCTCTTCCATTTATGGAGAAGATGGTTACTAGTCTTCCTAAGCTTGGTCTATAACATGATGACATTTGCAGAGGATGTGCACTTGATAAGAATATCAAGAGCCCCTTCCATAGTAGTGATAATAGATCAAAGGGAATTTGAGATCTTGATCATTCTGATTTATGTGGACCAATGTCTGTGGCATCCTTGAGTGGATTTTGGTACTATGTGTTTTTCATTGATGATTATTCTCGAGAGACTTGATTTACTTCTTGAAATCCAAGGAGTCTGAGGAAGTCCTTAATAGATTTAGAGAATTCAAGGCTCAAGTTGAAAACATGTCCGGGAAAAGTATTAAGGTTCTAAGATCAGATAATGGAGGGGAGTATACTTCTGGAGGATTTCGTAATTTTTGCATTAAGGCAGGGATCAAGAGGGAGTTTTGTGTTTTGTAAAATCCTCAACAAAATGATGTTGTTGAAAGGAAGAACAGATCAATAGTAGATGCAGCCAAGGCTATGATTCATGATCAAAGTTTACAAAGTTTCCTATGGGTAGAAGCTTCCAAAACTGTTATGTATGTTCAGAATAGGAGCCCTCATCGAATATTGTGAAACATGACTCCAGAGGAGGCCTTCACAAGTGTGAAACTTGAGGTTAGTCACTCAAGAATATTTGGTTGTCCTATGTGCATTCATGTGCCCAAGGACAAAAGATCAAAACTAGAACCTCCAGGAAAGAAGGGTATATTCATGGGTTACAGTGAGTCTTCAAAGGCCTACAGAGTTTATATTCCATGGTAGAAATAGATTGAGATAAACAGGGATGTCTCCTTTGATGAAGAAGTGTACATCGCACAACTAGACAGTTTTGTGATTCATAGGAAGGAGTCTCATGTATGCAGATTGAAGAAGGCCTTGTACGGTCTTAAACAAGCACCTCATGCATGGTATGAAAGGATTGATAGTTATTTGATGAGATTGGGATTCTCCAAGAATGATGTAGATTCCAACCTTTACTTCAAGATGGTTGATGGTGAGGCTTTGATATTGGTTTTTATGTTGATGATTTATTTCTCACTGGAGCAGAGAAGCTAATTGTCAAATGTAAGAAAGAGTTAGCCTCTGAGTTTGAGATGAAGGATCGTGATCTTATGTATTAATTCTTAGGACTAGAAGTGTGGCAAATACCTAATGAGATCATTCTAAGTTAAAGGAAATACACTATAGCTATATTGAGGAGATTTGGGATAAAGGACTATAAGTCCATGTTTACACCTGTCGAGACAAATTTGAAGAAGTTAAGTGACTCAGAATTATGATTCAAATTTGATAGATCCCACCATGTATAGACAATTGATTGGATCATTGATGTATCTAGTCAACACCAGATCAGACATTTGTTATGCAGTGAGTGCTCTCAGTCAATTCATGTGTGATCCAAGACAAATATATCTAGTTGTAGAAAATCATATACTGAGATACTTGCATGGCACTGTGGGATATGGTTTGAGATATACTTCTAGTGAAGATTTGAAGTCACAAGGCTATTCTGATTATGATTGGGCTGGGAGTGTAACTGATAGAAAGAGCACCTCTAGATGTTGTTTCAGCTTGGGGTCTGCCATGATTTCTTGGTGTAGCGGGAAGCAGACATTCGTGGCACTAAGCATTGCAGAGGTTGAATACGTTACAACATGTGTAGCATCTCATGAAGTTGTATGGCTTCAGAAGCTCCCTGCAGGATTGTCCAGTCAAACATTAGAGCCAATTGTGATTCATTATGATAATCAAAGTTGTGTAAAGCTCTTAGTGAATCTGGTATTTCATGATAGGATAAAGCATGTGGAGATCAAGTATCATTACATCAGAGACATGGTGTTGAGGAAAGCAATCTAACTCAAATACATCAGTACTGATGATCAGACGACTAATATCCTCACCAAGCCTCTTTCCAGAGTGAAGTTTGCACGTTTTTGAGACACACTTGGTGTGGTGGAGAATGTTACCCTTGTTGAGAGGGAGACTCAACATTAGTAATATTTGTTATAATGTATATTTCTATAAGATGAATAAATATGAGGTGAAAGCCCTTATACATCTCTGAGATTGAGATGTGTGTTTCCACAAATGGGTGTTGCCATTATGGACATCATGTTTAGATACTCCATGACAAGATCTTGTACATCTCTAAGACTGAGATGTGTGTTTCCACAAATGGGTGTAGCCATTGTGGATGTCATGTTGAGAGACTCCATTGATGAGCTCTTGTAAATCTTAGAGACTGAGATGTGTGTTTCCACAAATGGGTGTAGCCATTGTGGATGTCATGTTGAGAAACTCTATGACAAGCTCTTGTACATCTCTGAGACTGAGATGTGTGTTTCCACAAATGGTTGTAGCCATTGTGGACGTCATTTTGAGAGACTCCATGATGAGGATACTTGAAAATACCTCCATAGCTAAGAGGGAGTGTTAGTGCTTTGTAGCGGTGGGGGGGTATTTTTCTCCTAAATATAATTAACTCAAGGCAGGTTGGCCTTTGTTTTATAAATAAAATTTGTATTTTTCAAGGTCGGCCCTAGAAAGTAGGTCACCTAGCTTGGTATTTAAAGGGGATAGAGTCTTCTCATTTCATCATCAAATTATCCAATTCTGATTCACACTATTCAGTAGCAGTTCACCTTCTAAGCAACAGATATGATTCAAGAAGTATTATTATTTAGTGCATTTAAGATTCGCTTCAAGGGGAAGTGACATTACTTATTATATGAGACTCGACCTATTTTAGGGCCTGATTTTTGTATGCAATTTATGTACTTATTCTTCTTATTTATAAGAGAACATTTTGCTGGGGTTTTCTCCCTCAAGTAGGAGGATTTTCCTAGTGTAAAAATACTGTGTTCATTGTTCTATGTGTTGTATTTCCTGCTTATTTGCATTTTTTATTTGAAAACTAACAAATCCCAACCTAGGGTTTCAATTAAAAGTGATGTAACAATCAAGTGATCATAAACCAATCATAAAACCTCTCTTTCAATATGCCTCAAATATTCACATGTTGACAATGTTCACTACATTTTGTATATAATCTGGAGGACATTAGTTTGAGAAGGGTTTGTGCTTCTACACCTACAAGTCCTCTTCTCAATATGGCTTTGGGTTGTCAGAAAGTGAGTCCTCTTCTAGAATTTCATGAATAGGAATAGACTCTTAATCGGAAAATAAGAAAATAACATAATAAAAAAATATATTTTTCAACCCTAATGCTGAATCCAATCAAGTATACACTCTAACCCCAAGGAAATACTCTCTTCCTAATTTCATGGGGATATGAGTAACCAATCAAGTATGATCTATCAACATGGTTTGCATAAAATCACAACCCATCAATGATTGCATTCCCATCATGCCATCATTCCCGTTGTATTACTAACCTCATTATCCACAAAGGTTTACCCAACATCATAAGCTAAAAATTTCAAGAGAGCACTTTAATATAATATAATTTCCCATACTTCTCAATTCATGCAACATACATATAGTCTTAAAAAACTAAGTATAGTTCCAATAGTAACATAACCACTCAGATTCCAAAATAGTGTTTATATAAGTATTCCCAAATAAAAGGGCTTCACCAATTCAAGACTCAACCAAGAATCACACAAGATTACCCCAAACTAGGAAATAAACCATGTTCACAAAAACAAGTTGATTATGTATTTAAAACAATCATTTCCAAACAAAGGTATTCATAAGTAAATAACCTTTCAAACATAAAATAATGAATAAAAATTAGCATGCCTGTAAATAAAGCTTCAATCGATATTACTTCTTTCCTAGCTCAACTTTCACAATTTTGCGTGCAACCTATCTCAAAAATCTAGCCTCTCACAAATACTCTCCACAATTGCAAAGCCACAAAATAACTCTCTCTCTCTCTCTCTCTCTCTCTCTCTCTCTCTCTCTCTCTCTCTCTCTCTCTCTCTCTCTCTCTCTCTCTCTCTCTAAATGATGCTTGCATAGAAAACTACAACAAAATAACAATAAAAAAAATATGATTGTAAAAGTGTAATAAATGGTAGAGAGAACACCTCTATATATAATAAAATATGAGCATCTTAATGCTATAGTTAAGCTTCTAAACATGTCACCTTCCTATTCAAATGCATCGACTAAGCTCAAGAAGAGAGATGTGGCTGCTAAAAACTCTAGCTTGAAAACACATACATAGTCCAACTTCATAGTTAAGAATGAGTCACTTACATCTTGTTGACAACAAAGTCAACTACCTCAACCAGTTGTATTGACAAATTCACATGCTCTCAAAAGGCTGAGTGTTAGAATTCTATTTGGTTTATCATAATGTTGCATTTACTCCATTTAATGTTATTACTTTGTATTCAAATCACAATGCATCGTGTGCTTACAAGCTTGCATTACTCTCACTTTCAAACTATGCGTTTGCAATCTCTATTCCCTTTCATGCACTATTTTTATCTTCTTTCAAATTCTACACTTATGCGTTGGTCTTACATTCTTATGCACTTTATATGCTCTATACTCTCTTAGGCACTTATGTATATATATGTGGGTGGGTGTGTGCGTGCGTGTGTGTGTGTGTGTGCGTGCGTGCGTGCGTGTGCATGTGTGTGTGTGTGTGTGTGTGTGTGTGTGTGTGTGTGTGTGTGTGTGTGTGTGTGTGTGTGTGTGTGTGTGTGTGTGTGTGTGTGTGTGTGTGTGTGTGTGTGTGTGTGTGTGTGTGTGTGTGTGTGTGTGTGTGTGTGTGATGCACATGTTAATACATTATTTTGGCTTTTAAATAACCATTCTTCCTTTATTTGGTCCACTTTCCATATGCTGCATTTTAATAAATATGTAAAACATTACTTATGTGCTTTAACACATTTAATAGATAAAACTATATATATATATATTCACATGTTTATTAAATGCATTTATTTTCCAATCAAATATATATCATGTTTTAAAATACTTATACACACACACACATATAAATATATCTCTTGCCTTATTATCGACTTCATTGGTATATACATATATATAGAAATACGACATATTCATACAAGTCTTAATCAATTCGAGATACTAGAATTACTTTTATACGTAAACATGTATATACCCAATACATAGACTCGGTTGATTTAATTCAAGCCAAGAATAATCAAGAAACCAAAGTCATCCAAATCATCCCCAAACTATGATCAAGGATTACTTACCCAATTCCCAATCTAACTTGACTCTTCTTGACCAACTAGGGTGTGAGTGTGTGATAACTCAAATAGGCATATTAAGGGTTACTAGACCAAGCTCCTCTCTTGAGTGATACTCCCCCTCTCTTACCTAAGTCTCAACTCCTTCTTTCATCCAACTTAGTGCATCACAAAGGTAGTTATACGTTCACACGAATTCCTTTGCATCATCAACGTATTAAAGTATTCACATTGCAATACATTCATTCATTGCATTTTCCATCAATATAAAACATAATCATTCCTTTAAAACTAATAACATCTTAGTGCATATTTTAGTATTTCATTCACCTATCAAACATATTAAGGTCACAATTTACATTTATCATCATATTTACTCATGAAGGTAAAAGTAACCTGGTAACTGAGAAATGGGGTGTAACAATATTTTATCTTACTAAAGATTTTTTAGGGTGAAACTCTAAACTACTATGGTCTATTATCATAAAAAACCCTTGCTTAATTGCTTGTGAAATCCTTCAACGCACTATAAATTGGAGACTTATCATTTTCGACATATATCTTAATACCACTATCTACTTTAAAGTGATTAAGGAATTATTTTCATGAAACCTGTTAAACCCCGTTGTGCGTTTATCTATTTACTATTACTATGATTGGTTAAAATATTTAATATATGAATGTGCTTGTAATATTGATTGAAAAAAATGTGTTTGTACTTTGTTTATATGTTACATTTGGAAATGAAGAATGAAAGTTAATTTTATTTGATGTTATGTTTAAACGAATACGTAGAATGAATGTTGATTAAATTTGATATTCTAATTATGAAATGTATAATGCAAATGATCATTTTGATAAACATCTAACTACTATTGCAATGTTCTAAGTTGAATGTAGATATAGGGATCAAGACTTCGAAAGGGAGGGGAAATATCACTCAAGAGAAGTGATTGGTTAGGTAACCCTTAACGAAGCCTAACCGAGATTTTTCACACACACACACACATAGTAGGGTCTAGTCGAGTCATAGTTCGGGAAATTGGTAAGTCACCCCTTAAGTTTTGTTTGTATTTGAATTGAAAGGATTATGAGTTTGTTGAATCTTATTTGTATACGTGAGCTCTTTCTTATGTGTTATTTATTCTATCTATGAGATATATATACATGGAATGTATGTATATGTATACGTGTACATGTTGACGATAAACCCATACACATGAGTTAATACGTACATGAGTATATGTAGGTAGACATACCTATGCATGCATGTAGATAGATCGCTCATGGGAATGAGGGTATCAAATGGATAATGAGGCATGTATATATACCACATGCATATATGTCTATTGATAATTTTGCAAATATATGTGATTGATTGTATAAGCAAATAAATATTATTTATAAAATGATAACATGGATATACGCATTCGAAATACCGAATGATGTATATTTATTATAGCATGAGTTGATTGAAATATATATATATATATATATAAATTATTGATAGAATTTAATTCTTGAATAAAACATTGTTTATAAATAAAGCGTGTTGTTTTAATTACCAAGCGCATACTATATAGTAGCGCACATATCATATAGTGTTGGCGCAGCAATAAAATGCGCATTATGGTAGCGCTAAAGACATTTAATATGAATCATTAAATTTGCAAATGGAACACAATATATATTGAAGTCACGTGGTAAGGATATAAGACTCAATTAAGAAGTATTGAAAGATATTTAAAATGCATTCAAAAGCATTGACTTGTTCATAAATCTGTAAACGCCAAAAGCACGTATTAAGGATTATGTGGTGCCAAATTATGAAAAATACATTGCATTAGAAGTCTAATTTGTAAAGCTTTATCCAGTGTTGGAAGACAAAGTCAAATGGAGAACAAGTCAAGTAGAAGCTGGCATGATTTGAGTCGACCTGTTTGATCATTCACTTTGCATTTTTGAAATGCATTCTTGTTGTCTTTGAATTAAGTGACCTGCTATTTTATTCTATTGAGTATTGAGTTTTAATGTTGCCATCCATTGAGATTAATTGTCGAGTCAATCTTAAGAGCTGAGAAGTGTCATTTAGCATAGATTTCTTATAGGCAAAAAACTCTCATATTTTTGTATAAATAGGGGAGAGGATTTCCTCATTTGGACGCACAATTCACTTGCATTCTGTTGCTTTTTATTTGAGTTATTCTTGTTGTGATTTTAGAGTTTCTTTATGAGGATAGTGAGAGAAATATTGTGAGAATTTTCTGTGAGTGGGTTTAGATAATTGTTGGAGAGTCTTCAAACAATCTTGGAGGGGATTGAGCTTGAAAGTTAGTTTATTTCAATTGGGATTAGCGTTTAACATGAATTTTTACTCTATTCTCTTATGCTTTTATGCTTTGGAAAGATTTAGTGTTGTTGTTTGTCTTGTGTGGTAAAATGCATTGATTTGCTAGAATAGGCAAAGGTTATGTTTACTTCTATAGAATTGAAAGAATCTTATGTACCTTATTTGAGTGTTTGTACATAGTATTATATACTAGGAAAAGAAGAAGCTTAGAGTAACTTATGAAGTATTTGTTTCAAGTTAATCATGTAATCCAAACTATAGAGAGTTCATAGATTCCCCTTGGGATTAGATTATCCAATGAAGGGAATAGATTATGTGTGGCGTTTACTTGGTAGGAATGTTATAGTCATATAAAGGAAATTGGTTTTTCTTGGGGTTAAAGATTACCTTAAGAAGGGAATTGCCTATGCATAGTATACGAATGGTCAAATACCAAATTGAGCTAGGGTAGTGGGTGAAGAGATGACACTTTTATATATAAAACTTTGGCCAAAGTAGTGTAAGTAGCGACTGTTTACACTGTTATTTCACTGTGATCCAGTTAGACATTCTAGTATGAGATTGTTATACTCATAGGTAGAAGCTACCATATGATTAAGTTCTAGTTTGTAGGACACAACACTAAGCTTAGGAAGTCTATTTGTTATGGGGTTATCCAACCAATCTCTTTGTTGAAGGGTAGGGCCATCTTGCCATATGTGGCAAATGTGTGGGGGACCAAATTTAAGTCTGTGGTCGACGATAAAGCACTTGAGTGATGCTTCTCCTCATCAGTTGGTTCCCAAGATTCAAGGGGGGTTTCTTGGACCATTTGTATCTATTGCTTATGAAGATTAGTTGAGCTATGTGTGTAACATTATATTCCATCTTTGGAAATTTATAAATGCAAATATTTATATTGAGAATGAAATTAATACATGGAACATTGTTAAGGAATATATGATCTTTATTCTCTTTTTAGAAAGAATTTTTTTGTTGCTATGATTTTTGAACATAGTTTAATTACTTGAGGTTAAAATATAGTGAATTTACTTTCGTGGAACAAATTGCATGTTACACGTGGTATTAGAGCTATCAGGTTTAGCTCTGGAACCTATGTGCTCGCCATACTTTCCATCCAACATTGAATGAGACTAATGTTTGGAACTTCTTATTCCGAGACGGTGTGTCTCAAGTTAACTACGAGAAAGTTAGTAATTGGAAATGAGTGCTACGTGAGGGCAAAGAAGGAAAAGGATGCCATTGTTTGTATGATAGAGGGAACCAACTATGAAAATGTTGTCCAGTTAAGTGATACTGAGACAATCAATCACGCTCTTTATCGAATTAGTCAAGTAAAGAGAAGGATGAGGGAGGAAGACAACTTTAATTATTTACCTCTAGTCTCACCAGCAAAGTCTAACTCCTTGTCACTTTCCAGGGATCTATTCCCTCATATTGTAGTGCTAGTCCTACATTAATATTTAGGGACCCTCGAGTCTTATCAAAAGTGAATATAATTTCCTCAAGCAATGAATCAGAGGGATATGTTCCCCATAACTATGTGTTGGAAGATAAATCTGAAGGTTACTACCCCTTTGGGGATAGAGAAGAGCAAATGAGAGATGAACAAAAAATTGAGGGGTATACCCTGTTGAGTTATGTATCTGAGAATGAATCTGAGGGATACTCTCCTCTTGACTATTTGAATAGCAGTTCTATGTAAATGAAAAGGATATTGAGATCCTTATGAATTAAAAAAAGTTATATGTTTATTAAATCTTGTGCTCAAAACTTATGTGAAATTTCTTTTATGTGTGAATGAATGCTTTCGACAAGTTAAGTAAACATGATGGAATATAATAAAGATAAACCTTCAGGTATAACCCTTTTCTTGCAAAAGATGGTGAGAACAAGGACTAATCTTGAAGGGATCCAAGAAGTCAGACAAGGTCTGGATGGTGTTGAAGCCAAATTGGATCAAATTTTGGCTATCATTCATGAAACTAATGCAAGGTTGGAGAATCTTGAGTAAGAAGTAAGGGAAAAAGATATAGTAGAACAAAAGGTTTCGATTAATGAAGAATTCCCTAACAATGAAGATGAGGGAGAGAATTCTCATGACCATATTCAAACCCATGAACATAAGAATGATAATTCACACTCTCGATCTCAAGGGACTAGTAGGAAGCATTTGGCAACTGGACTTTCTAGGGACATGAGGAAAATAACCCCACCAAAATTCGAAGGGAGTACCAGTAGGGAAGAATTTGAGGCTTGGTTGATACAAATGGAAAATTATTTTGAGATAATAAACTATTATGAGATTACCAAGGTTATTTGGGGAGCCTACTAGTTAGTAGGAGAAGCCTCTAACTAGTGGATGAACAAGAAAATGGAACTCGAACTTAGTTCTTTGAAACTGACTTGGGGTGATTTCATGGAGATATTTCGAAAAAGGTGGCTACCCCAACTCTTTTCAGATCAAAATCTTAAGCAAGGGGATATGCCATTCAATGAGTACTAGGAGAAGTTTACTCATCTGTTGAGGTACATACCAATGTACCAAAAAGATGAGTGTTTCCATATCAATAAATTTATTATGGGATTGAATGGGCAGATAGGTGGCAAGGTGGATGTGCATGGTCTGACTACTATGGAACTAGTCTATGAGAGGGTTATTAAGCTAGAGCAAAAGCTCAAATACATCTCAATCTATTAAGAGAATTAAAATCGTAAGAAGTTTGGAGGAAACCAAAGCAACCAAAATCCAAAGAAGTTTAATGGAGTACAAGACTCTCAGAGGCAAGGAGATCGAGGATCTTGCAACAACTAGAGCGAACGAAGGAAGAATCACACAGAAAATCATTTTAATAACAACTTGAACAATATTGGGGGAAATGCCAGTACTTCTTAAAGGTTCGCAAGGAAGAAAGGATGCAAAATCTTTACAGTTAAGATGGAAAAACTTGAGGAGTATGAGGAAGTCATTTCTCGATATGATGATGTCTTCAATGGGCCACAAGACCACCAAGAAGTAGAGGAAGGAGAAGTAATAGAAATTGGAGAGACGAATATGGAGAAATATCCTATTTTACAAAAAGTTGTGGATGTATTTCCAAAAGAGCTACTTGGATTACTGCGTAAGAGGGTATTTGACTTCTCCATTGACATAGTACTAGGATCGAAACCTATTTCCAAAGTACCTTACCAAATGACAATAACTGAGTTAATTGAGCTTAAGGCATGACTAGAAGAGTTGTTATCCAAAGGATTGATAAGACCCAGTGTTTCACCTTGGGGAGCACCAATGATCTTTGTAAAGAAGGATGGTACACTACACTTGTGCATAGATTATCAGATGCTTGATAAAGCTACGATAAATAACAAGTACCCATTGCCACTCATTGATGATCTCTTTGATAAAATGCGGGGAGTAGTTGTGTTTTTAAAAATTGATCTGCAATCAGAATACCATCAACTAAGGATCAAAGATGAGGATATTTTCAAGATCGCTTTCGAGACTAGATACAGGCATTATGAGTTCATGGTCTTACCATTTAGACTTACAAATGCACCGGCAACATTCATGAACCTGGTAAACAATCTATTAAGGGATTGCCCAGATATATTTTTTGGGTTTTCTTGGATGATATCCTAATTTATTCCAAGAATGAGGAAGATCATTGCAAGCATTTAGGGATAGTTTTAAAGTGGTTAAGAGACATAAGTTATTTGGGAAACTCTCTAAGTGTACCTTGTTTTTAAAAAAGTGTAGTACCTAGGTCAGATGATCTCAATTGATGGAATTTCAGTGGATCTAGCTAAGATAAAGGTAGTGATAGAGTGGTCAGTACCTAAGAATATACCTAAGGTCAGGAGCTTTATGGGTTTAGCAGGCTACTATTGGAAGTTTGTTGCAAATTTTTCCAGTATAGCCTTCTCTATTACTTCATTACAAAGGAAAGGGAAGAAGTTTGAGTGGACGAAAAAATGCGAGGCAAATTTTGATCTACTCAAGGAGAAGTTGACTACTGCTTTGATTTTGAAGGTACTAGATCCTGATGGAAACTTTACTACCATCATTGATGCATTGGGAGAATACCTAGGTGGAGTTTTGATGCAAGAAAGGTAGGTCATAGCTTATGAATCAAGAAAGTTGAAGCCCTATGAACAAAATTATGTACCACGTGATTTGGAGCTAGCAACAGTGGCTCACACATTGCAGATGTGGAGGCATTATTTGTTAGGAAATCCTTTTGAGTTGAAGAATAATCATCACAGGTTGAAATATTTGTTTACCCAACCCAATCTGAATGCATGACAAAGAAGATGGTTGGAGTTGATATCGGACGACGACTTCAATATCAACTACATTAAAGGGAAACAAAATCAGGTTGATGATGCCTTAAGTCATAGACGACATATCACCTCAATAGTAACAATTCAAACTGACTTTAATGGCCAAGTGTTGCAAAAATGCAAAGGAGATGAGTTCTATGAGAAAGTTAAGTAAGCACTCATGGATATTTTGCATGATGCAAGGTACAAAGAATATGACTTTGAACCCAATGAATTGCTAAGGTTTAAAGGAAGAATATATGTGCCTAACTCAGAAAAATTAAGGAACTTAGTATGGAGAGAAGTTCATGAAGCACTATATTTTGGATATCTTGGTGTGACAAAAAAGTTGGTTGATGTGAAGCCATTGTATTTCTAGAAAGGGATGAAAGGGGATGTTGCAAAATTTGTGGCTAGATGCTTAGAATGCCAAAGAGTGGAGGTTGAACATCATCACCCCATAGGACTATTGTATCCACATGATGTTCTTGAAAGTAAGTGGCAAGTCATTAGTATGGACTTTGTGCAAGGATTACCTTTGTCAAGGAATAAGCACAATGTTATTCAAGTGGTAATAGATAAGCTTACTAAGGTAGCACACTTTATACCTAAAAATTTAACTGATGGAGCTTCTATTAAAAATAAAAAATTCATTCAAGAGGTGTTTAGGTTGCATGTAATTCCTAAGAAGATTATCTCGGATAGGGATGCTCGCATGAATTCTAGGTTCTGGTAAACCTTATTCTCTGCACTTGGAACTCAATTGAATATAAGTTCAACATATCATCCTGAATCATATGGAAAAATGAAAAGAATAAACCAAGTACTGAAAGACCTACTAAGAATGTATTGTATGGATCAACAATACAAGTGGGAGGATTACTTGCCTTTGGTGAAATTTGGATATAACAATTCCTATCATTTTGCAATTAAGATGGCTCCTTTTGATGCATTATATGTCTGAGAATGTAAAACCCCTATAAGTTGGGATAAGCTTGAGGATAGGGTAAGTCTTGTCTGAAATGGAGGAGCAAGTTAAGGTTAATAAGCAAAGGCTAGCAAAAGCCAATGATAGGCAGAAGAGCTCTGCAGATTCTGAGCGAGTACCCAAAAATTTTGCAGTAGGAGAAAAGGTTTTATTAAGGGTAAGGCCCACAAGAGGTCCATTAAGTTTGGAAAGTCATCCAAACTAGCTCCATGCTATGTAGGCCCATTTTGAGATTCTCAAGGAAGTAAATCTTGTTGCTTGCTAAATCGTGTTGCCACCAGGTCTTGCTTAGATGCATAACATCTTTCACGTCTCATATTTAAAGAAGTATATACCAAGTGATAATCATGTAATTGATTGGAATGCTTTACAGGTGCAAGACCTCAAAGTGGTAACAAGTGAGCCTCTCAAGGTTCTTGAAACGTGTAAGATTTGCTTGTGTAATAGGGAGGTTCTGCAATGCAAAGTCCAGTGGGACCAATATGCAGAAGATTCTGCCACTTGGGAAGACTATGCGGAAATTGAGTAGAAGTTTCCACATGTCTTACATGCTTTTGTGAATGCTAGAAAAACAATGTTGTTTCTGTTTGTTTTATTCTATGTCTGCTACATAAAATCATCGAGGATGATGATTCACAAGGGGCTTATGTTACACCTCGTTGTGTGTTTACCTATTTACTATTAATATGATTGGTTAAAATATTGAATATATGAATGTGCTTGTATTTTGATTGAAAAACATGTGTTTGTATTTTATTTATATGTTAAATTGGGAAATGAAGAATGAAATTTAATTTGATTTGATGTTATGTTTAAATGAATATGTAGAATGAATTTTGATTAAATTTGATATTCTGGTTATGAAAGGTAAAATGCAAATGATCATTTTGATGAACAACTAACTACTATTGCAATGTTTTAAGTTGAATGTAGATACAAGAATCAAGCCTTCGAAAGGGAGGGGAAGTATCACTCAGGAGAAGTGATTGGTTGGGTAACCCTTAATGAATCCTAACTAAGATTTTTCACACACACACATATAGTAAGGTCTAGTTGAGTCGTAGTTTGGGAAATTGGTAAGTCACTCCTTAAGTTTTGTTTGTGTTTGAATTGAAAGGATTATGAGTATGTTGTGAATTTTATTCTTATTGTGTCTTCTTTGTATATGTGAGCCCTTTCTTATGTATTCTTCATTCAATCGATGAGATATATATACATGGTCATGTCGACGATAAACCCATACACATGAGTATATGTAGGTAGACATACCTATGCATGCACATGGATGAATTACTCATGGGCATGAAGGTATCAAACGAAGAATAAGACATGTATATATATGTGTATATATACGCCGCATGCATATGCCTATCGATAAGTTTTCAAATATATGTGATTGATTATATAAGCAAATGTATATATGAGATATATGCATATATATATACACATATCGATATACACATATGTGTCAATGTGATGGAACATCCATACGAATATAGTGATATATGTATATTTACGTATATGTGAATATAGGTATATGCATATGTCATTATTTATAAAATGATAATATGGATATATATGCATTCGAAACAACAAATGATATATATTTATTATAGCATGAGTTGATTGAAATATATATATGTGTGTGTGTGTGTGTGTGTATTATTGATAGAATGTAATGCTTGAATAACGTGTTATTTTAAATTAATGAGCGCATACTATATAGTAGCGTGCATATCATATAGTGTTGGCGCAACAATAAAATGTGCATCATGGTACTGCTAAAGACATTTAATATGAATCATTAAACTTGAAAATGGAACGTAATATATATTGAAGGTGTGTGGGAAGGATATAAGACTCAATTGAGAAGTATTGATTAAAATGCATTCAAAAGCATTGACTTGGTCATAAATTTGCAAACACCAAAAGCACGTATGAAGGATTATGTGGTGCCAAATTATGAAAATTGCATTGCATTAGAAGTCTAATTTGTAAAACTCTGTCCAGCGATGGAAGACAAAGTAAAATGGAGAACAAGTCAAGTAGAAGTTGGCATGATTTGGGTCAACCTATTTGATCATTCACCTTCCATTTCCGAAACACATTCTTGTTGTCTTTGAATTAAGTGACTTGTTGTTTTGTTTTGCTGAGTATTGATTTTTAATGTTGCCACCCATTGAGATTAGTTACTGAGTCGATCTTAAGAGTTGATAAGTGTCAATTAGCATAGCTTGCTTATAGGTAAAAAAATCTTATATTTCTATATAAATAGGGGAGAGGATTTCCTCATTTGGATGCACAATTCACTTGCATTCTGCTACTTTTTATCTGAGTTATTCTTGTTGTGATTTTAGAGTTTGTTTATGAGGATAGTGAGAGAATTTTTTGTGTGTGGGTTTAGAGAATTGTTGAAGAGTTCAAACAAATCTTGGAGGGGATTGAGCTTCAAAGTTAGTTTATTTCAATTGGGATTAGTGTTTAACATGCATGTTTACTTTACTCTCTTATGCTTTGGAAAGATTGAGTGTTGTTGTTTGTCCTGTGTGGTAAAATGCATTGATTTGCTAGAATAGGGAAAGGTTATGTTTACTTCTATAGAATTGAAAAAATCTTATGTACCTTATTTGAGTGTTTGTACATAATCCATATTAAGGAGTGAATGCATTCATTAGTATTATCTACTAGGGAAAGAAGAAGCTCTTAGAGTAGCTTATGAAGTATTTGTTTCAAGTTAATCGTGTAATCCAAACTATAGAGAGTTCATAGATTCTCCTTGGGATTAGATTATCCAATGAAGAAAATAGCTTATGTGTAGTGTTTACTTAGTAAGAATGTTATAGTCATATAAAGGAAATAGGTTGTTATTTGGGTTAAAGATTACCTTAAGAAGGGAATTGCGTATGCATAGTATATGAATGGTCAAATACCAAATTGAGCTAGGGTAGTGGGTGAAGAGATGACACTTTTATATATGAAACTTTGGCCAAAGTAGTGTAAGTAGCCACTATTTACACTGTCAATTCACTATGATCCAATTAGACATTCTAGTCCAGGATTACATCATACTTGTAGGTAGAAGCTATCGTATGATTAAGTTCTAGTTTGTAGGACACAACACTAAGCTCATGAAGACTATTTGTTATGGTGTTATCCTTGAACTAATCTCTTTGTCGAAGGGTACGGTAATCTTACCATATGTGGTAGATGTGTGGGGGACCACATTTAAGTCCATGGTTGGCAGAAAAGCACTTGAGTGATGCTTCTTCTCATTAGTTGGTAGTCAAAATTCGAGGGGGATTTCCTGGACTATTCATATCTATTGCTTATGAATCTCAACTAAGCTATGTATGTAACATTGTATTCCATCTTTGGAAATTTGTAAATGTAAATATTTATATTGAGAATGAAATCAATATATGGAAGATTGTTAAGGAATATATGCTCTTTATTCTCTTTTTAGAAATAATTTTTTTATTGCTATGAGTTTTGAACATAGTTTAATTACTTGAGATTAAAATATAGTGAATTTACTTTTGTAGAACAACTGGCATGTTACAAAACCCTTGTTTGGTTTTTTCCACATATATCTGAAAACCCATGTCTACTTTTTTTGTGATTGAGGAATTATTATCATTAAACCCTTGCTTAAAATTATATATCTAAAAAACCAAGTCTATATTCATTTTACCCGTGTTTAAATTTCTATCCTTTGTTTGTCCAATACAACACAGTAGCATTCATTTACTGTAAAATGTGTTAGTAATTGTCTACTTTCCATTACACATACAATAAGGCACCATACATATATAAGATGAACTTTGTATCCTTTATTCTTTACTTAATAACTTACATTTTCATTGTACTCTTAGATGTTCACACAAATATATATATATATCTATACATATATACATATAAATACATACATATATATATATAATTACACACACACACACATATATATAATCCCTCGATGGTTTGCTACTATATGCTCTCCATGGTCTAAAGTAACGTTGACCATCATTTCTCCTTTAAAAATGTAAATAATGGTACTCCTGAATATGATTATTCCACATTTTTGTGGACCCATGAAGGGTTTCTTGTTTGTTTGATTGTTTAACACTACTTGTTTTACTTAGTTCATCATACAACAAAGTAGCATTCATTTACTGTAAAATGGGTTAGTAATTGAATACTTTCCATTGTGAATACAATAGAGCACCATACATATATCAACTCACATTTTCATGGTACTGTTTAAACTTTATATTCTTTGTTCTTTACTTAAAAAATTACATTTTTATCGTACTTTTAGATATTTACACAAAGATATATATATATATATATATATATATATATATTAGTCTATCCATGTAACTGGGTATATATTTCTTGGTTTATTTATGGAAGCCTCCATTTTATGTATCTTTGTTAATTCATAGAAACCTCCTTTAAATTCATATATATATATATTCATGTGTGTGTGTGTGTGTGTGGATATATGTATGTATGGATACATATGTGTCTATATATGTGTGGTTATATATATATATATGTGTTTGTGTGTTTTGTATGTTTGTATGTTTGTATGTATTTTTGAATAGATGGTCATAGAATTTATAAATTCTATCTCATACAGTCTTTGAAAGTTACTTTCATGAAGTGTGAGTTTAACATTTATATTCGTGAAGTGTTTGTTTAAATTTATATGTAGATGAGGGTATTTTTTTTCTCATGAATTATTCCTTACTAATCCCACTTATAAATTGAGGAAATTGTTTATTTATTTACTCCTTTTGGTTAATGAATAGAAGCCTACTTTATATTAAAGATTAAAACATGTAATAGATTCCCATTATGTTCCTTATTTCCCAAAATTTCATCAAACATGTCCCCCAACATATGCTACATGGATCACACATTATGGATTGGCCCCTTCTTGAAAACATTCATCTATCCTTCCTTAGAATCTATTGCGTGTACTTCTTTCTCAAGCTTCTCTACCATAACCTGCAAACCTACCCCGCTTCCCACACCCTCAATCTTCAATGGCCTCTCTGGAACAACCTAATAAATTAGCAATGCCACACACTCCCAACATATTCAAATGCAAAGACCTAACATTCTACCAATTCATTAATCACAATTTCATCCATCTCCGAAGAAACTTTCCCTACCTTCACCACACAACATGTACCCCTTGAATGCAAACCAAAGCATAACTGCAAGCTAGCTCAATCAGCTTCCTTCATTGCTTGTGGCTCAAATCCACCATAATAAGATGCTTCTTATTTTTAAAAAAGGTCTTCCCCAAATGTGTAAGCAATACTAGAATCACATATCATAAGACCCACACAACTTCCTCTTGGCCTCAAAGGGCATATAATCAATCTTAAGCTTTGAATACTTTAATACCTTTGAAATGGGCAAGCTTTCATTTTCCTATGTATGACCACATACAAATATATATGTATGTATGTATCTATACATACATATATATATATACATACACACACATATATACATATCTACACATATATATACATATATATACATATATGTATGTATGTATGTCTCTATACATATGTATATGAATCTTTCCACTGTCTATGAATATCTGAAGTTTCAATTGGCAACTAAACATAAAATAATACATCTTATATTTTTATTACCCTTCATATGTATCTATACATACATACATACATATATCTCTATATATATATACATACATATCCGTATACTATTATTTTACCCCCCAAAAAGTGTGGGAAATAACCATCACTGGACTCGATGTGACTATTAATTGGAGTGAATGCATAGTGGTGTTCGATGTTAAGGCTTGGTGAATAATGTGTAGGTGTGGACTATTATGACCACTAACATAAACCTCCAGTGTTAACTCGTGAATTTGACCCATTCACTTTTGAGTGTATATGAATAATAAAATTGTTATAATTGCACCATAATATTGACACAATTATGAATTTTTTAAATATTAATTGGTGGTGATAGCAAAAGTCTATTGGATCTTTTATGTATCTATATATATATATATATGTTATGTGTGTATATATATGTATATGTATATATGTATGTATATATATATTATATACATATGTATATATATATATATATATATGTATATGTATATGTATATGTATATATATATATATGTATATGTATATATGTATATATGTATATGTATATGTATATATGTATATATATTGGTGTGTGAAGTTAGCTATTAACACCATTTTGTATATGAACATGTAGAAAAATTTAATTATATAGGGCTCCCCTAATAAACATCAAATCCAAATATAATGCAAATTTTAGTCATTTCAACATAAAAGACCTACATAAATGGCAAATACAAATTCAAATGATTGAATCATCTTCAAACAAATTCAAATTTGAAACACAACCACCAAATTGAATGCATTGAATTGGCACATTTAAATTACTAAATAAGAGGGAAAGTAGCCAATGATATTCACAATTATTCTCCTCTGCTAATATCCTCTCCATACTACAGAGCATTGATTGGAATCCTTTGGACATTCCTCATATATCTAGGGATGATGAGAGTTGTTGAATTTAACTTGAAGTTCTTTTCAAATATAACTTGAATATATCCTAGTATACAATTCCATTCACACACATATATGTTTTAGTATTCACAAATCAACATACACACACATATATTTTCATATATGTTTGTTACTTCAATTATATAATTATGTTGTGATAGGCATCTGAAATGATAGGGAGGTTTGTAGAGCATCTCAATTTGTAAGCTGACATTTCAGGTAAGTCTTTTAAGACTTTAATTTAGCAATGACTCGATAGACATTGTGTTATTTTATAATGTTCATCCCATTCATGTTGTTTATTATTTATATGTATTTTACACTTACATTTACAAATACACATACACATACATTTATTGTTTTCATTTATTATTCGTGTAGTTTGATCGATTTCATATTATATGAGTTCAAGAAATTCAGTTACATTAATTTATGGATATGTTGCATCTATAACACTAAGAAACCATATGCTCTTTGCAATTACATTTGCATTTACAAATACACATACATATAATTTTTTTTATTGATATGTTGCATGTATTCTTCTAGTAAAGCATCCACTCATTGCATTTGGATTTACATTTTCAAACACACACACACACACACACATATATATATATATATATATCATTTATATTCAGTGCTCATATGCATTCTTCTATTTTTTAGTTGCTAATTGAAACTTCAGACATTCATACATAGTGAACATATTTACATGTATAGATACACACACACACACACACAAATACATACATACATACATACTTTAGACATGCAAATAATCCTAATCAACATTTTGCATCTAAATCTCATCAATTAACAATCAATTCTTCTATTAATCAAATAAAGCAATTTATTGGATTAATTCACTAATGTTTATCATGTCTAATTAAATATAAATCAATTTATTTAATCAAAACCCGAAATTCCTCTCATTTGATTGAATATATCAAATTGTTTAAATCAAATGTCACAATCTCCTAATCCTTTCAAATTAATTAATTTTGAATTAATTAACTCCTAATCATCATTACCCATCCTCTAGCTTTTGACTCAACCTCGGTCAAACTCAACCTTTGATTAACCAACCAACTTGCACATGAAAATAATTCTTTTAGTTAACTAATTACCCTATTTTCCCTCACAAAATCATATGCTTTGGGAATATTCCTCGAACAACTCCACTTATTTGAATTTCTTACCCAAACATTAACTCCTCTTACACTCTCAACCATATGCATTAATCTCTTTTACATCCTCACCCACATCTTGTTACACTCTCAACCATATGCATTTATTCCTCTTACATCCTCTTTACTCACGCATTTCCCAAAATATGCTCCAACTTCATCCATTAGCCTTATGACAAGTGTCACATTCTCATTGTCTCTCCTTTACTCCCACATTTCTCCATTCTCTTCATTTTTCAACCCTTCAACCCTATTTATAGAGGGCTTTTCTATGAAGAAAGGATCCACAATCATATGCAATTTCACTATAGCCACATTCATCTTGCATTTTCATCACATCTTGGAGGCTTGTTCATCATCATTTAGCTTATCGAGGGGGTGGGAAAGGGCATCCTTTCCACATCAAAGGAGCACCAATCCCACTATGGGATAGAGTTCGATTAATGATTTCTATATTCTTTCATTTAGCTTCTTTGTTTTCCTTGTATCTTGTTTGCATATCTAGCATGATTAAATATCTCATAGGGATGCTCTATTTGGTTTGTTTAATTTGACATCCATGCTAATATTTGTCAAGTTTTAGCAAGTGTAGAAAATAGTATCCACATTTTGGCGCCCACCATGTTCTCATTAACATTTTCGCACCCACCGTATTCTCATTTGGATTTACTTTCGTGGGCACTACCTTTAGAGATTTAGTTATGTTTTTTAGTGGGCATTAGCGTATTAAATATGGGTTTAAGATTGCAAGCATTTGCATGAAATTCTTTTATCTTTTTCAATAAACCTATTGTGTATGTCCTGCTATATTGAAATACGTGAGACCACTTTTCCTATAGCCATTTTTTCCAAAGAAGTTTATGATCCCTTACTTTCTTGAGGCATTTTGTCTAATAGTTCATACTCGCTACACGACTGCCAGGTGGTGACGCCTCTAGTGAGGCGCACATGGAATGCCTTTTGTACTTCCAACCTATTGAGATATGTTGTAGCTTCATCTTGAACACAAACATCTAGCTCTACTCTTTCGGTTTCTATTTTGGCCTTGTTCTACTAGCAAATGCTTCATTAATTTAGTGAAACTTTAGTGATTGCATATAGCTTTTACATGAAATGAATGAAAGCTACAAGGTACATGAGCTTTGAGCAATTTGGATTGCACGAGGAGAGAGGAGATACAAATGCCGAGATTCACATCGTAGCGGTTGACATATTGGTTGACTTCCATGTCGACGATTGTGTGGATCTACTCATAGGTGTTGGAAACACTACCTTTGTAATACTCATCTACATAGCGAGTGTAATTGCACTTTCTGATCATCATTTTGTAAGTAGGATCACATATGAGACCGTGAAACACATATAAGGCATGACTGATCAATTCAGGCTACGAATTTTTGTTTGGTTGCTTCTATTCTTTGTTTTTTCCTTTTGTTCTTTTGGTTGGTGCACATCCTCGATTCTCCCCATTTGAGTATAGCCTAAAATAATTGCATTCACCATCTTATTTTTTAAGATTTCAACATTTAAATCTATCTTGTGCATACCCTGCAAGAAATTAGTCTAGTTGCAACTTGAAGGAAATCTAAAGAAATATGAACACTGGTCAAATCAATGTGATTCAAATGGAACTGTTAATGAGTAAGTTGCTACTATTTTTTATTAAAAATCTTGCAAGTTGTTCATTTCTTCTTGTTCAAGTTGCATCAAAACCAACTCACCAACGGGATGAGTGAATTAGCACGCATGTGAAAGGGGGTGAAAAGCATAGCTATTAGACGTATAGGATAGCTATTCAGCTGTATTTCATTTATTACTGGAAGTAAATTACATATGTAGTCAAGTGTTCAAGTCAAAGTAAATGCTATTCCATTTTTTACTGAGTGTGAATGTTATAGATTAACGTCAACTTTATTGTTTTGTAAGTAAGTTCTCATAATTTCATGCCATCTCTAATGGCACTTGGTGGGAATGAATACGACATGAAAAAGTACAAACAAAGTGCAAGCCTTAGGCCTAGTGTCGGGTTTCTCAAGTTTGACCAGTTTTAATTGCATTTATCCATTGTTGGTCAATATCATATTGTTGTTCAAATCCAATCTTACTGTTTCTCTGCATTAATATTCTTGTATATGATTTGAGTGCTGAAAATTTGAAGATTTTGTAGAAGAAAACAACAATTACTAGGTGGGGCAAATCATAAAGGTTGATAGATGACTAAATAATATTGTTGTTTCTTTAAGGGCAAATTAGCGAGCTGTCAATTTTTAACATCTATTTTCTTAGAGTAGTCCATTTTCTTATATGTTTCTTGAATATGTTGATTAATGATTTGCAGATTTAAATATGTCGATAGTTGATTTGCAAATTTCTTGTAGATGATGGAGTAACAAGGTGAGAAGAAAAAACCAGAAATAACAAGCAAGATTTGAGTTGAAAAAGCAGGCATTGAAACTTAAAAAAGCATTTTTTAATGCTTATTGTAGTAGCCTAGGGAATTCACTGTTGCTTTTGTTTTTTGTTTTAGAGCAACTCACTTCATTTTGGGTTTGAAAAGAGATATCTATTTGATTTTATGAAGTTGGCTAAAATTGAACATTAAGACTTTATTTTGTGGGCTAAAATTGAACAAAACAAACTCACACTTACCTTGGTGCTTTAAAATGAATTCATCATTTCTTTGAAGGCTAAAATGAACAAGTGCTTGAATTGTGTGATCTTGTTTTTGATGCATTTTGAGTGTGTATCCTCTCCCCTTGTTCTTCGTGTGATTTTAGGTGAAGAGAAACACTCCAAGTGTACTTTTATGCTTTGTGTCACCCTTAAGAGAGGACTTACTATGAGACACACCCCGCAATGGGAAACTCATAGGCAAGTTCTTGCAAGCACGTTTATCAACGAGCTATATTAAAGGTTGGGAAATCATGAGAAAGTACCTTCTATCCTGGACTGTATAACTAGGTGCAATGCCTTAAGTGGAACGAGAATGATAGTAAGATCCTTAAGTGGCAAAGCGGGTGCGTATACAGCTGGGTGTTTTTTGTTTGTTACTAAGAACCAAATTGTTTAGTTTCCAAAATACTTAATACTTGTTGGTGCAAGAACGGTCATTCTAAAGCCGCCCCACATTTGTACTATTCAAAGTAGAAATGGATAAATTCTTAGGATCTCAGGGTCTTAAGGATTTTGAGATTTGGTGGTCCTGAGAAGTGTGTGACATGGAGGGGAGTCAGTGTCACCAAATCTCTAATTGTTCGCTTTGTCTCAATGTTTGGAGAAATTTGTGTGGGGACTCAACAAAGTATGACCATTTCCAACCTAGAATTGTGCAATTTGTGAGTTAGTCAAACACATTGCTTGGATATCAAACTTTGAAACAAACATTAAACAAGTCATCAAAATTTCAAACCCCTTGAAAAGAGAATATCTTTGAAGATTCCAATTATTGTTGCTTGTCCCTATGGATTTTATCCTTAGAGGCTTCTAAATATTTGGGCTCATATCTTAATTTACTCTCTCCAAGGTCAACCTAGGGAAACTATGGCTTTGACTCTTTGATTTTCACATAATGGACCTTGTGAAATGAAGAGGAGTTAAGACATACACATTTAGTTTGGAATTTAAGCAAGATGTGTTAATATGGTAAAAAGAATCCATTTAATCAAGATAAAAAGACAATTGAACCCCACATATGTGTTCGTTCTCATGATTTCCCGCAAAGTCGAGATTCCAAAGCAAAAGTCTTTATACCAAAAATTCAAGTTTAGGTGTCATACTCAAAAAGCCATCAAAAGATACATTAGAAAGTGCAACCTAAGACAATACCATGAGATAAGCAAGAAGGTAACAAGATTCTATAGACTTATTCTACTCAACAATCTAAACATGTATGCTTAGTTTGAACTGCTCATTTAAAGTAAAAAATTGATCTTTTAGATTTGAACACTTTATAGGGAATAACATGTTCTTCAACACCTTGGTCTTGTAAAAAAAATTCTAGGTTCATCTGAGGTCAAAACAACCCTTCCATTTATCACAACATTTGTCAAACCCATCCCACAAACAACTCTTGGAACTTTGGAAAAGTCATCTATGCTAGACTTTTGGTAAATCCTTAAATCAAAATAAAAGATCACCTTGTTTGGCTAGGTGTGTGAGGATGAATCCTTTCTCACACATTTAGTTAAATTAGCACCTTTTTGGACAATTTTATCCCAAGATAACATATAACATCTTGGGATCTACAAGTCCATTATCCAAATCAAACCTATCCAAAATCAAAATCCTAACATGCCTAGTATTCATCCAAAGTTCTCAAAAGTTCAAACATCCACACCATTCATCCTTCATTTATCACATCATCATCATTTGATCCTTAAACATCCTAGAATTTCTTTTTGTACCTAAAGTTTAGATCAACCAAAGGAGTTAGAGGTTCACCTCCCATATTCCTAAAATTTTATCCTAATTTTATGGTCCAAACAAGGTCACAACATAAGAAGATCATGGAGAAAAAAAAAGAAACATCAACCTCGAGTGATTTATGTCATACAACATCGAAATTCAACCCTAGGATATCCATCAAACTTCCACTTAATCCCCCTCAAATACCTCAAGATCCTCAAGAGGGAGGTTGTCAAGTGGAGGACGTCACAAATAACTTCAAGGAGATGTCCCAAGATGAAATACTTGTTCAAAATCCTAAAACTCAAAAACTTGTCAACATAGTCATGCAGCTAAATCCTACTCAATACATGTTGGCATTGACAAAAGAAGGGGCTAAACTCCCTTTCAATTTTGATGTGAGCACTATTGTTGAACAACCTTTGGGAAACCTGCCACAAACATTATCCACACCTTCATTCCCAAGCATCATCCAACCAATCATTCAACCATCATCATCTCATGCCCCAAGTCAACCTATGATCACAAAGGGAAGCTCACTACTTCAAGCTCTTCAAGAACACCCACTGGTCAACAATCAAAACTTGGAGGCTAATACAATCTTTAGTATCTCAAACACCAACACCCCCCAAATTGATCTACATCAATATGTACCACTCACGAATGTAGCACCCACTTTTCATGCCGCACCATCTTATATCCTAGATCCGAAAGGTTATGTTCCTATTGTCCCACAAGGACAAATAGATCTATTTGGACAAGTAGGTGCCATTGATGCTTCATATCCAGGCCTACAAGGGAAAACATCACAACATACCCACAATTCCATATCACGACACCATCACCTACACCAATTCAAGGTATAAGACAAATCACTTCATTAAACACATCGATCCAAAATCAACCAAATCAAGTCAACCCCCCAACCACAAATCAAATCAACATGTCTATCATACCAAATCCTCCAAGCGTGCCATTGATATCTTAACACCAAGGCACCAATCCAAATATCCCAACCAATCATCACATCATCTACAACACCCCAAACATCTCAAAATCTAGTCTCACAAGGACTAAGCATATCAACTGTCAATTTGAATCCACAATCTACCACTCAACCCCTTGTCATCACTCCACAAATACCTCAAAAAACATCTCAATAAACTCCTATCACATCATCTCACGCTATCCCTCAAAATCCCCCACCTCCAAATCCAAATACAACAAATCAATATAGCATCAACTTACAAGTAGCCCAACAAGCGTGGCAAAAGGCATTGCAACAATTCCAAGTTGAAGCACAACAAGTCGCACAAGCACAAGCACGGGCTTTATTACACCAATAATAACAAGGACAAGCACAGGCATTACAACAATACACCTATCTTTAAACCTTGCAACAACAACAACAACAACAACAAGAATCCTAACAATAAGTGTCGTTAGCACAACAATAACATGCATACCAACAAGCGTTATTGGTGCAACAACAACATCTTCAAACCTATGCTCAACCAAATGCTTTAAACCTCAACACATAGCGAACATATGCCACTCTATCATTTACCCAACAACCCAAACCCCCGCATAACACCATCAACCCATCAACTTTACCATCTCAAAACATGCACATTCCACCACCGAATCTGTAAAAAAATCTTTCTACACAAGTCAAGTTGCTCTCGCAACAAATACAAGACATACAATCAGGAAAGACAAGGAAATCACACACACAAGGAAATTTTTGCCCCTATCCATTCGATAGAAGTATTGCTATGGTCCCATTTCCACTAGGCTTCAAAATATCAAAATTTAATAAATACCGAGGAAACAAAAATCTTGAATATCACATTAGGGAATTCCATGTACATTGTATGGAAGTGGCATATGATGATTCTTATATGATGCAACTTTTCCCTTGAAGTTTGGCTGGTCTAGCAATAGATTGGTTCTTCTGCCTACCCCTTGGAATTAAAAAGTTCCAAGAAATTGTGGACTTATTCATAGAAAATTATTCATTTAACTTGGCCATGGAAGTGATCTTGGAAGAATTATTCGGCCTAAAACAAGCCAAGGGAGAAACATTTGTAGCTTTCTTGCAACGATAGAGATCCAAGGCCAAGAAAAGCAAATGGTATATGCCAGAAGAACAACAAATCAGAACTATCATCTCCAACATTGAAGGGAGCTTGTCCTTCCATCTAAAAATGTAATGCATCACAACATATGACCAATTGATACCCAAAGCCCTAAACATCGAAAGAGCCCTTATAGCGAAAGGGGGCACACCAATGTACCAAGACAATCGACCATCGATGAGCTATAATGACAAACCTCGCATTTGGAATAAGAACAAGAACATTACTAATGATGGTGTTGTTGATGCAAAAATGGTCATAAGTGCCCCACCACAAAAAAACATTCAACAAAGGAACACACAACAAATAAACATAGAACCACAAAATAATCAATCAACGATCAATGTTGTCAATACCCAAAGGGCACCACAAAGAACACATAACAATGCACCTAGGTGACAATTCACTTCCTTAGGGGAACCCATGGATGTAGTTTTGAAGAATTATATACAAGCTAACCTTATCACACTTCCAGATTTCTCCAGCTATCAAGAGCCACAAATCAAACCTCCTAGCTATAGAGAAGATCATTTTTATGAATTTCACTGATAGAAAGGTCATAATACACAAAGTTGTTTTCAATTCAAACACCTTATTCAAGATCTTATTGAACAAAAAGACCTTGAGGTTTATCAACATTTTGGGAATCAAGACTTGCAAATCTATAAAATCCTTATTGATCATGGGAAAGCCAAAGATATAGGAAAGGCACCAAGTTATAATAACATAAATAATACCTATGATACCACGGTAGCACATATTTATGTTGCTCATCCATCACAAGAATAGGAATCAGAAAAGCATCCACAAAAATTCTTAAAACAGGTTCAAGACCAATCAACAATGCCTAAAAATGTTTCATATCAAAAGGGCATCATGTATCTTTCAAATAGTCACATTACCCCTTCATATGATTCCATAATCGGCCACGTTGAGGAGGTTCCAAGGAAACAAGAAGTTTTTTAGGCTCCATCCATAGACTTTACAGCTTGTGAAGATTCTCCTATCAATGATATATCATCCACCCAAGGGTCATGTCAAGAAGATAGTCTATAGGACAATAGAAGTGGCTTTGAACTAAGTCAAGATCAAGATACTATTCCCCCACAACATAGTGATGAGAGTGATCTGTTATCAACCACGAGTCATGATGAAGAGATCAAATCCTCGAAGAATTATCATGACTTACTAAGGATTCTCCAAACCTTCCAAAAATTCCAGGACACACTAGATCCCACCAATGGGATGCTTTCTTTGGATGGACATATAAATGATCTTCATACAAAACAAGGGTCTCCCACTCTTGATATTCCCACACGAGAGCAAGCGACGATTGAGATCCTTGATTGTTATAGTGATGGTGCAAAATTGACATCTTATGAATCAACACTAACATCTTTTGAAGCAAAATCAACAAACAAAGAAGTCACAGGATCAGTTCAAATAGTTGATATTCCTGACTCAGTGGCTATGGATCAAAAAACATGTTATTAATGCAAAGAGCTATGTATTGTTAATACCTTCACAATGTTGGGGGCAATCTTGTCTAATGCAAATGTCAATATAAGGGGCACAAAGGATCCTTATGAGGAAAGTATTGTCAACACTACAACTAGTCATATCATGAATTGTCATCCACCCATCATCCCATACACAAAATGGGACCAACGTGAAAAGAAAGGTTCCTATCAAATCAAGGAGAAGATCACCAAAGAAAGTGAAGCAGTAAAGCAAAAAGGACAAAACAAATACAAATGGATACCCAAGAATACAAAAGAAAATCATCCTAAACATAGTCCATCAGTCAAGGAAGCTATGGGGCAAAGTCAAAAAGGGAAAGGTATCCATAAAATATGTCCTCAAATACAAAATCATGCTTCTCAAGCAAGGAATAAATCATATCAAGTAGTTGGTCCTAATTCCACTCAAAATTTCATTTTCACTCATCATCGCTCATATTCCCTAGTTTGGAGAATCAAAAATTCCAAACCATCAACCAATCCATCTCATCCTCTTTCATGTACGACACCATACACTCCATCCACGATATCCAATTCCCACATTGACCATGTGTTGGCAGCTACTCTTCATCATAAGGATTCTGAAGGCACTTTCTCAGATGCACACACATAGACAAGGTTAATTCTAGTACTGATAAGGTAGATCAGAGCTCTTCAAAGTTGTATTCAAGTGCACGTATCTTAGCAAAGCAACTTTGTCAAGCAGGATACCATTGGCACATTATGATAGTGACCTCTACATCAGTACCACCAGGTGGTTCAACATGAGGGTAATTTTAAAAAATAAAAAATAAAAATAAAAAATCAAGAAAATAGTAAAAACAAAAATAGTCCTCCAGTGAAAACAGCATGGGTGACACTTTGGGAAATTACTATGATGAAAAACTGGCAAACAAGCGTCATGAGTAGAATCGAGCATCATATGGGCCTTTTCAAGTGAAAGCATCTCATCCCCTTCATAACAAATCCAACATTTTCTCCATCAATCCAATCTATCTTTATCCAGATCTTACAACATATCTTGATCTTGACAAAGGTTTGATGTATACTTTAACTTTACTCATGGCTAGAAGAATTTCGACATGGTCTTTACCATACATCCCATTTTTTCCTATTGCATGTCAAAACTCTTCGCATAGTTTTCAAGCTGATATCTTGATTTGTCCATTATGTTATGAAACATTGCTAGACAGTGGGGCAGGTTCTTGCACTCTTGTTATTCAAATGAATCTTGATCAATGTATTATATCTCACAAAGTGATATCAACATCATATCAAAACGTCACAAACATGGTAGTCGAACTACGTGGTCTCTGCGTGTATAACATAGGCAAGGCTAATCTTTGATCAGCCCCTAAGGCCCCTAAGATAGGTCCTTAGGTTAGGTTCTTGGTCAAAATCTCAGAAAACTTAAAAACTAAAAATTTTGAAAATCAAAACATTTGTAAAACATCTCAAAAATCCCAAAACAACCTCAAAATATTTTAAAATACCAAAATCATCCATCCCATTTTTCTTTCATTCGTAATAAACATCCACTCACAATAAACTAATCGTCACCTAAACAACCTTTGGCAAAACAAACAAAAATAAGTATAACAATTGAAAGTGAAAACGCAAATGTCAAGGTCTTAAGTCTAGGTGAATAGGTAAACAAGCTGGTCAACTCTTGCTATCACTAGCCCATCATCCCGTTAGTCTCACAATCATCTGATAACATCATGTCCTAGGATGCATTCTTTCTACAATGGACATCAACACTAGACATCACCATAATTTAGTCTTGGCAAGAGGTATGAAGAACATTGACTTGTTTGTGTACTTGATATTTTCTTATGATTTATCTTACTGTGCTCATTCCAATGACCTCTCGATGATGTCTAATCTAAAAAGATTTAGGGAGAAAGGAATGAGGCATTGATCATTATCTTTTGTCTATTGTGCTTGTGGATATTCTTGTAATATAACCTTGGCGATACTTGCTTTGTTAGGTATGTAGGGAGGATATTTTGAACAACTTGTCGACTATTACATGGGAAGGTTTTGCCTTACTATGTTTTGGTTTGAGATGTTCAAAATGTATGAAGTACATCCTAATAAGGTTTTGTATGTCGGGTGTGAACAAGGATACTCCTATCTGTTTGTTGAGTCAAAGTCCATCACACTAGATACCATGCCATCTTGGTTGTTTATACCTTGATGCATCGTATCTATGTGTGTTATCAAACTAAAAGAAAGTTATGTTCTTTACATCCCCAATCCTTGGATAAGCAATGCATCATCATATCTAAAAAAGTCTCAACGACTCATAGACTTGTTGGACTTCTGCATCTTCTTGGAATAGGGGGTTTATCCCTCTCATTCTTCTATCCTCTTTCATGCTAGCATGTTGTCATGACACTCACTAGAACATCAATGCATCCATTTTGCATTCATAAAACATCAACATACTCATACATATCATCATAATAGGAAACCTCATCCATCTCACATGCATTGCATCATCAGTTAAATTGTTTAAAATAATATAGATTTGTTATTCTAAGCATTTTAAAGCCATCTGATTTGCATCATCATCATAATATAGATATGTTAGTCTAACCTTCTCATTTCACCATCTTGAACCTCTTTGTCATGAGATCAACCTAAAATTGAAATTTTTGCCTGATCTCTCAAGGGGGCAATGTACCAACGTAATTCTTTCCACAGGGGCAACAATGGGGCATCTGAAAAAATCAAATTTTTTTTGAATTTCGATCTTGGCAACATTAGTCTTTAAACCAACACAACTGGTGCGTTGCTTGAAAGAGGGGAAAAATATAGACATGAAAATAATCCTAATCAATATTATGCATCTAAATCTGATCAATTAACAATCAATTCTTTTATTAATCAAATAAAGCAATTTATTGGATTAATTCACTAATGTTTATCATGTCTAATTAAATAAATCAATTTATTTAATCAAAACCCTAAAGTCCTCTCATCTGATTGAATGTATCAAATTGTTTAAATCAAATGTCACAATCTCCTAATCCTTTCAAATTAATTAACTCCTAATCATCATTACCCATCCTCTAGCTTTTGACTCAACCTTGGTCAAAATCAACCCTTGATTAACCAACCAACTCGCACATGAAAATAATTCTTTTAGTTAATTAATTACCTTATTTTCTCTCACAAAAGCATATGTCTTGGGAATATTCCTTCAATAACTCCACTTATTTGACTTTCTTACCCAAATATTAACTCCTCTTACACTCTCAACCATATGCACTAATCTCTCTTACATCCTCACCCACATCCTCTTACACTCTCAACCATATGCATTTATTCCTCTTACATCCTCTTTATTCACACATTTCCCAAAATGTGCTCCAACTTCATCCATTAACCTTGTGACAAGTGTCACATTCTCATTGGCTCTCCTTTAGTACTACATTCTTCCAATCTCTTCATTCTTCAACCATTCAACCCTATTTATAGAGGGCTTCTCTATGAAGAAATGATCCACAATCATTGCAATTTCACTATAGCCACATTCATCTTGCATTTTCATCACATTTTGGAGGCTTGTTCATCATCATTTAACTTATGAAGGGGGTGGAAAAAGGAATCATTTCCTCATCAAAGGAGCACCACTCCCACTATGGGATAGAGTTTGATTAATGCTTTTTATATGCTTTCATTTAGCTTCTTTGTTTTCCTTTTATCTTGTTTAGATATCTAGCATGATTAAATATCTCATAGGGATGCTTTATTTGCTTTGTTTAATTTGACTTCCATGCTAGTATTTGTCAAGTTTGAACAAGTGTAGAAAATAATATCCACACATACATACATACATACACATATAGATACATATGAAGAGTACCTCCAAAATTAAGATGTATTCTAATGTATTCAGTTGCTAACCCAAACCTCAGACATTCATACAAAGTGGATATATATATAGTTAGTTAGTATGCTACTTTGTTTTATGTGCAGTGGAAAGTAAACATAAACTAACATAGTTTGCATAAAATGTATGTTAATGTGTTCTTATGGACAACCATGCACGAGTAATTTAAACACGGGTAAGACGAATGCATATTAGATTTTCTGATATATGCCAAAAAATGGAAGGGTTTTTAAGAAAAGATCACACATAATTTTAGGGTTTCATTGTAATAATTCCTTAATCAGACAAATACATGAATTTTTGCAGTCATAGGTCAAAATGATGTGACAAAGAGAGGAGTACTTGGGTAGAATATATTCACGAGTACCAATCTGTACAAAATGAAAGGATAAATGATAGGTTCACATTAGCTAAAACCATGGAGAGTAATAGATCTCCAGAGTATCACATGATGGAGATGACATGATAAGAAATGATATGAAATCGATCAAAAAAGGTGTTTATAATTACCACATAATCAAATAGCCAAGAAATCCTTCATGGATATACCACAATGTGTAGTAAATAGATTCAAAAGTACCATTGTTTGCATTTTGAAAGGAAAAATACAGACTTTAGAAATACAAAGTTTCATGACTATAAAGACAAAATATATAGAAATAGATATATACATATATGTTTAGATATATGTATATATATGCATACATACATATATATATGTTTGTATACATATATATGTATTTATATGTATGTGTATATATATATATGTATACATATATATCTTTGTGTGAACATCTAAGAGTATAATGAAACTGTAAGCTTTCGAGTAAAGAATAAAGGATACAAAGTTTGTTCCATATATGTATGGTGCCCTGTTCTATGTGCAATGAAAAATAGACAACTAATAACATATTTTACAATAAATGGATGCTACTATGTTGTATTGAAAAATCAAAGGATAAAATTTAAACATAGGTAAAACGAATACAAACATGGGTTTTCAGATATATGCCCAAAAAAACAAGCAAGGGTTTCATCACAATAATTCCTTAATCACACGAAAACAAACACATGTTTTCAGATATATGCCAAAAATGATAGTCTCCAATCTATTGTGGGCTCATGATTTTCTCAAGCTCTGGTAAACCCATTTATGCCCAAATAAATAAGGGTTTTTTACAAGAATAGCCCATATTAGTTAAGGGTTCCACCAAAAAAAAATATTAATGAGAGAAATATAGACAAGGGTTTTGAAATATATGCCCCAAAAAAAACTGTTTATAAGAAAACAACATATTATAATTAATGGTTTCATGATAATAATGTCATTACCAGACAAATTCAGAAGTGGGTTTGTAGATATATGCCCAAATAATAATGGGTTATTAAGAAAAATGTCCATACAAGTATATGGTTCATGATATTAATTTTTAAAGCAAACAAATACATGAATATCTATGAACATTTGGTCAAAATGCGAGAGAAGTAATCATTTTATCAAACAAAATCATGAAACAAATTTGTTTTGGGATGATCCATTCATTTGAATGTGTATTTGTTATTTACGTAGGGTTTTTTATAGTGAATCGACTAGATTCTACATTATATTTGGATTTGATGTTTATTAAGGGGGCCTTACACTAGTATTTATTTGTGGAGGTACCTACAGGGAATGGAGTTAATACATGTAGCTGCGAGAGAGTGTTGAAGAATGTGCATTTGACATCTCATAGAATTGATAAGAGTTTGTCACTATGTCATTTGAAGCACCATTAAGTGTGCATATGTATTTATTAATATAATATGTATTGAGGTTGGTAGCATGTGCAAGTGGGGGTATTTATAATAATAATATTTTTTTTATAAACTGTAAATTTGTTTTTTTTGTACAAATTGTTTTGTATTGTAAATGCAAATGTATGTGTAGTTGACTACATACATTGATCAACTACACATTGACTAGTAAACATGTATTGATACTTTTGTAATAGATTGAATTTTTTACGCCGAAGGCATTACCTATTTGAAATAGACCGAGCTAATTTAACCGATCAATGACTCTCACACGTCCGGAGATGATTGAATTGATTTTGACTGTTAATTTTTCCGCTATCGGTGAAAATCTCGGTGATGATTTTGGTGGTTGCTTTTGCTTTGCCGGTTAAATTCCCTTTACTATTAATGTTTTTCGGGAGAGAAATCAGCTCGCTATTTTCCTAGTTTGTGCTACAATAGCCAAGCTTTTGGCCACACGATCGTCCTCCAATGGTGCAGACAATGATAGACTAACTGGAGAGAGTGGCTGGGTGTGGCAAGAACCTTTCAGTGAGCATCAAAAGGAGTCGCCTAAGCTTGAAGAATAGTCCTCTCTGTCAATCAATTGTGAAGGAGGACCGATCTATGTGCAACAATAAAGAAACAGAGGAAGCAAAACAACATGTAGAAAGAAATTTGATCGCTGTTATCCAGAAAGGAGGCGCTGCCCTAAGACAAGAAGAGAATAGGAAGAAGAGGCACGATTTCATTGAAGAGTTTTGGACGGTTTGACAAATTTTCCTTTTGTAGCAAACTATATGTGTTGTTGGTAACCGTTGTAGCTCATTTGAATTCAAACAAGGTGGGAAAGAACCGAGAGAAGAGCAATCGGTTGGTTAGAGAGAAGAATTGATTCGATTGTGAGTTTCTGTTGTCGATGGATCCAGTCGATTGACTGCTTTGAACTCAACTTTGTTTCCTCAGATTTGTATATGTGAAAAATTTGTTTCCTTGTTATGACATTTTGATACTGTTTTGTTCCATAAGCACAAGAGCTTTGTTTTCCTATTGCTGGAGTTGGTGCACTTTTAAATTTTTGTTATTAACAGCGAGAAATGAAATTATATGTATTGTTGTTTCCTTTGGCAAGGGTCAGGTTCTTTGATTGGAGTAACATCCTATTTTTAACATTGCAGAGGGTTCGTAATTAACCAGTTTGCCATCATCCAACAAAGAAATCTCCTCACTGTAGCCATTTTCATTGGACAACAAGACATACAACAAGACAACAATCTTCAAATATTGTCTTGCTTGTATTAATTACCATCATGGTAGAGTCATGTTATTGTTGCCATTTCTTCCCCTGTTTTTTTCCCTTTTTTGTTGCTTTCTCGTCGCTATTGGTTTTTGCTCCTCTAAACTCTTGCTCGTTGGTATTGACCTTTCACTTCTCCGATCTCCACCGAAGTATGATCTGATTTTTTGTTATTCTTATTTCCACCATCTGCAATCTAATCTCATGTAATCGTGGCAATCTTATCTTATCTTACTAGCACTGCCATTGTGAAGCTATTTAGGGTTTAGTATAATTTAGGGTGTGTTCAAGGCGTGTGGCGGAGCTGAGGAGGCTGAAGGTTGGGGAAGATGGTCCCATGGTAGCTGCTGGGAGGCGGATATCGCCCACCCAACGACCTTTGCTGGCAGTTAGGTAGTGCTCAGTTCACCCATTGCCCGTGGCTTGTGCTTGGAGAAATGCAACCGTGATTCATATATGAAACTGTTCAAGCAGTTTCAAAGGGAGATAAGTCTACTCAAAGCTCTCAATTTATTGGCACCTTGCAGCTTAATTATGACAACACCCTACAACTTAATTATGAGGGAAACCGGATTAGATTCATTTTCAATCCCACAAGGAAAGTGATGTCTCAGAGATCTCAATTTATTGGCATAACTTTGCCTAGATACTCTAGTGAAAATAGAAAACACAATCGATGGCATGAGATGGAAGAGTTGGCTTGCAAATCATGAAAGTGGTCTCTTTGCAAGGGAGAAACTCCTAATTGCAGTTAAGGAGTACTAGACTGGTACAGAGAAGGCCACAAAGAGAAGTTTGTGAGGATCTATACATCATGATTACAATTGAATTAGAATTTTGAAAAAAAGAGTGAGGGAGATGAAGCAAGAATTACTCTCCTTGTATTATAAAAACTTCAAGAGACATTGTCAATATTTCAATAAAGTTGCACTAAACTAGAGGAACTATTGATCACCACTATAAAAATTTCTCCCTCTCCCTCTCCCTCTCCATCTCTAAATATTGAGTTATATCAACCTCTCTCCCCCCTCTTCTTCTCTATCTCCCTCTCCACCCCCTCTTCCATCTCTCTCTCTACCTATTTCTCTCCTCAATATCCTTATCTCTCTCTATCTTTATCTCTCCCTCTACCTCTCTCTATCTCTCTATCTATTTATCTCCCTCTTCCTTTATATCTCTTCTTCTCTATCTCTCCCTCTCAATATCCTTATCTTTCTTTATCCTTATCTCTCCCTCTTCCTCTCTATATCTCTATCTATTTCTCTCCCTGTCCCCCTTTCTCTCTCTATCTTCATCTCTACCTCTATCTTTCTCTCCCCCCTCTATCTCCAAACATGTCTCCATCTCTCTATCCATCCATCTCTCTCCCTATCTCCCTCTCCTTCTTCCTATACTTCTATATCTATATCTCTTTGACTATTTATCTCTCTCCATATTTATTCTTCCATCTCCCCCTCTATCTCTATCTCGTTATCTCTTCATATCTCTCTACCCCTATATCTCTCCCTCTATATATCACTTCCTATCTATATCTTTATCTTTCTATCTCTCCCTCTTACACTCTCTCCCTCTCTCTCCTCTCTATATAATCTCTTCCATCTCTATCTCTCCCTCTCTCTATCTCTTTATATCTCCTTCTCCTCTCCATATCCATCTCCTTTTCTATCTCCCTCTCTATCTCTATCTTATCACCCCTCTCTCTCTCTTTCTCTTCCCCCCTCTATCTCCCCCTCTCTCTCCATCTCTCCTATTGTAAAAAAAAATGGGCATGTTAGTAATGAAGCTTGATTATCTTCATGATTCATAGGTCCTACTAATTGACCCCATGTACTACGCAAAATGTATGCAAAAAATAGACCAAAGTGAGGCCTCGATTTCATTGGTGGGTTCACCAACAATTTACAGGCCTGGCCATGGGTACCAGATTTATAACAAATAGCTTGTGAAAAAAAAGAACAAAACACAAGAAGACCATGTGACTCTTGTAACAAAAAAAAAAACATTTGTCTTGGCATCATAGATAATCTCAAGCTATATAAACTTCAACATACATAATATTTAATTAAATATAATTGTGTAAAGTTTTTGATACCAATTCACAATATATTATTAAGTAGTAATATATTTTGAATGTAGCTTTGTACATTTGGGCTTCTGGCAAGTGAATTCTCATTCCCATCATCTCGGGAGGCATGGGCAACAAGAGTCGTTATGTTGTTGCATCATTCTCTACCCTCACTGCTCTCCCCTTGTGAGGAGTCGAACCCATTTCAACATCATCTGTGAGAAGAAAAGTGCCAAGCCTTTGTTATGCCGCCTCCTATTGTTCAAGGAATTTGTCACATATTGTTGTCTCCTCCATAGATCATCATTGGCACATGTTAGGAGCAAATTATTATGTGGGTTGAAATAATCTCATTATCTCTACCTCTCCCTCTCTTTATAGTGAGTTATCTCTCCCTCTATACCCATCTCTCTCCATGTCTCCCTTTCTTCTCTCTCTCTCCCTCCTCTACATCTCTCTCCCTTTCTCTCTCACTCTCTCTATCCCTCTCTTTATCTCCCCTCATCTCTCCCTCCCTCACTACCTACCTATACTCTATCTATCTCTCTACCTTTACCTCTCCCTTTCTCTCCCCATATACATATATCTTTGTCTCTCTCTCTCTCTCTCTCTCCCCCTATTTCTCTCTTCTCTATATATATCCTTATATCTCTCTATCTCTTCCTCTCTAACTCTTCCTCTTTATCTCCTTATCTCTCTCTACCTCTCTCTATCTCTCTATCTATTTCTCTCCCTCTATATTATTTTGTACCTCTATCTTCCTCTCTCCCCCTCTAGACATGTCTTCCTTTCTCTATCCCTCTCCCTCTTCATAGACCTCCATATCTATATCTATTTACCTCTCCATCTCTCTCTACCCATATATCTATCCCTCTCTCATTCTCTCCCTCTCTCTCTCCCTCTCTATATATTTGTTTCCATATGCATCTCCATCTCCATCTCCATATCTATCTTCCTCTCCATCTCTCTCTCTCTCCCCCTCTATATGTCCATCTTTATATGATCCCTCTCCCCCCTCTCTCTATTGCAAACATAACATGAGCATGTTGGTAATGGAGATCGATTATCTTACTATTTAGAGATTTTGTTTTAGTCATGTTTGGATTCATTTAAGTGGATGCATAGTTAATTTGAAGCTATCACTTCTCCATTGAAAGCTTTTTTGCAAAAACAACATCAATTTCTAAATGACTTACCAACTAACCTCATGTACTACAAAATATATGCAAAAAATAATACCAAAATTTTCCCTAATTGACCTTCTACACCTCTTCGGCGTACTCATTGCACACGTAGTTATTTTTTATTTTAAATCAAATACAATTTTTTTTTTGTTTTTTTTTGAGGGGTGGAGTGAGCAAAAAGGCGGCAGTTATTGGAGGGCCAGGGGGTAACTCGGACCCCACCCTTGATTCCAAAATCATACAGAATGTACGGTAACTTTGCTACACAGATTTAAATTTAAATTCGAAGTGGTAATAAATACGAGTATTCTGCCCATGAGATGTAGAAATACCTTCAAAAATTTCGTCTACAACTGTGCTTCAAATATTTGAGCGTATTAGCGAATCGGAAGAATTGTGAGCAGTCGCTTCTTCTGCGTTTTTGCCTGATTGAAGAATCAAGTTAACATCTAAATATGGCAAGCACAGGTACAAGAAGTTCAAATGCAAGCAGTGTATCCAATGCCAATACGAATATGAATGTAAGTGCGGGTGCAACAGTGGATGAAAACCTCTTCAATCAACTCATATCGGAGATTAGCTTTCCTCAAGAGCGCCGAGACGAGACTCTCCAAGGTGCTCCTTTCATTCTTTGCTTACAAACTTCGGAGAAACAGTCAGGGTTTGTGTTTCGACAAGCGGAGGGTTCTGCAAACTAGGGTTCAGGTTTTTTTTTTGGTTGTTTTCATATGTAGAGATTTCTGAGGAACGAGGGTGAGGGTTTTCGTTTTTTCTTATAATTAACAAGACTTTATTAAAAAAGGTAAATAGCCATTATTACAAGAGGATTCGCATGCTACTAAGAGAGAAAACCTTAGAATTTATCAAAAAAGGTAAATAGCCATTATTAACAAGCACCTATACGCCGCACAGAATGAAAAGAACAAGATGACCACAGAACAAAACAAAGAGGGGAGAGCGGACCAATTGTCCTCATCTGCCTCGTCCTCTGTCTTGACATTGTTTGTATTTGAATTATTGAGTTGGCTCTCTCTTCTATGACAGATTCAGTGATGCACATGACATTCGAGTCTATTCAAGTCATTAAGCAAGAGACATATTGTTACGAACATCCTCAAGATCCCTAACAATGATGTTGATAGTTTTACGGGAATTGGTACAATGATCTTTTTATATGTAGAGGGTTCTACTTGATTTTTTACATGTGGAGGTTTTTGAGGTAAAACGGTTAGAGATTTTGTTTTATGTGGAGAGAGGAGCTGTTTTTATGTGGGGATTTCTGAGGGACTGCGGTTTAAGTTTTGGGCGTTAACACACAGACGGTTCTTGTTGTTTTTTATATGTGGAGATTTTTGACATGCTAGAGTAAGGGTTTCTGTTTTTACTTTGAGAGGATTCTGTTGAACTAGGGTTGAGTTCTTGTTGTTTTTGCGTGTGGAGATTTCTGAGGTACTAGGGTTCGAGTTTGTGCTTTTATGTGCAGGGCTCTGAGAAAATAGGGTTAAGTGTTTCTTGTTATCATATGTAGAAAATTGAAAATTCTGAAATAATGGGGTTAGTGTCTGTGTTTCATGTGCAGAGTGTTTGGAGAAGACAGAATTACGGGTTTTAAATCAATTTAATAAATTTTGGAGCTTCCACAGTCAAACATCATTTAATATTTTTTATTTCAAGTTCTAGTTCTACATGCAGAGGCTTCTGAGATACTAATTATTCGATTTTTGTAGTCACAAGTAGAGTATACTAAGAAATTAGGTTTAGACACTTAGTATCTGTACTTTTATATGTAGAGGCTTCTGAGAAATGAGCACTAGGATTTATGTTTTATAATATGCAGATGGTTCAGAAATTAGGTTAAGTTTTGCTTGGTTTTATTAAACAATTCCAAAGAACTATGGTCAGGGTTTGTCGGTTTGCGTTTTTATATGTAGAGGCTTCTGCAAAATGATAGCTAGGGTTTACATATATATATATATGCAGATGGTTATCTGAAACTGGGATTATAATTGTTTGCTTTTGTACCTAGAGGATTATTAGAAATTAGTTTTGGGGTTCATTTTTTTTTTAACGTTTAGGCGTTGTGTTTTTATATGTAAAGGGTTCTTTGAAACACTTAAATATCTTTGTTATCATAGCTAAAGGTTCTGAAAAATGAGCGTTGAGGTCTGTGTTTTATTTTAGAGGCTTATGAGAAATGAGGGCTAGGGCTTATGCTCTATATGCAAAGGGCTCTCACAAACCAAGGTTTGAATTTTTGTTTTTATATGTAAAAGAATCTGAAAGCTAGGGTTGAGTTTTGTTTTTATATGCAGAAGCTCCTGGAAAAGGGACTAACAATTTTGTTTTCATTTGTTGAGGGTTTTAAAAGACCAAATCTTTGGTTTATGTGTCTATGCACCGAGGGTTTTGGAGAAACAAGGGTTTGTGTTTGTGTTTTAACAAGTACCGTCTTGAGAAACTAGGGCTAGAGTGAGGAAAAATATTAAGGGATGGGAAATACTTTACAAATATAGAATGGCGAATGAATCTGTCTAAAATGCTTATTGAATCATTCCTTTTCAAAACATACACACCATAGACTAAATTAAGACGTCTATCTGATTCTTGTAATGTAAGTTTAAAATAAAATTTTCTCAAGGATTTTTTTGTTAAATTTGTCCAATTGGAAAATATTTTTTTAAGTTTTTTTTCTTTTTCTTTTTCTTTTTTAATCTGAAAAATTAGCTTATTGATAAAAATAACATGTAGGAAATATTGTTGCTTTTCATATGTAGAGTGCTCTAGAAAATTTGGGCCAGGTCTATAGTTTTATATGTGGAGTTTTTTTAGAAACTAAGGCTAGTGTTTTGTGTGCAAGTGCAGCTCTAAAGGAGGATGTTATTGGGTTGCTTGACAAGTCATTGGAGGTGGATGCATGGAAGTTTGCTGCACCAAGGTCTCAATTACATCTCCTCTCTGGAACAGGTAGTCTAATGTCATTTCATCACTGATCATTTATTTTTGAAAGACTTTATTTGCTTTAATTGTCAAATTTTCACACACACACACACATCCTTTCTTGCAAGGAAAACTTATTGGGATGCATCGATTGGGTTTGAATAATGTCTTGAGGACTTGGGGACTTGGAGGTGACCTCTTTCTGTCCTTTTTTTTGAATGTTTTGAGGATGTTTGTCTGTTCTTGTTCTTTTTGGGGACTCCCTTGTGTCCCCAGTTGTACTCTTGCTGCCTTGGGAACTTTATGATGCCCCTACATCAAATATGTAGAAGACACAAAAAAACCATTTGAAAGCAAATAAAATCCTAAAATAGGGGCCCACTAAGGTCCTCCAACTCAATTTTTTTTAAAAAAAAATCTCATATTCATTGCTGTTTTGCATCCACCAAAAGAGAAGGGGAATGAGAAGAAGAGGAAAAGGGGAAAACAAAAGAAGAGTGAGAAGAAAAGAGACAAAGATGCCCAGTTATTGGGATACAATTGGATGATGATTCTGATATCTGAGCTTGTTGCTCAATGTACCTATGCATGATGCAGATTTTCTTGTTTTGGATAGAGGGGGACCTTGATTCTGGTTGAGTGGATGCTTCAATGTTTTCTGTAGGAGGCATAACAAAAGATGGAATATGAATGTAATCTACAGATTGTTTACTGCCATCACACAGGAGGAAAGGATCCATCAAAAGCTCCCTTGCAGACAACCTATTGGGTGCTGCTACAAGACATTTTTCAATGAATGCCTTAATTTGTGGATTTTTAATTTGATTCAAGGTAGCAGGCTTAATACCAGATATCACTTTCTTATAAATTTGAGCTGCATTTTTACATTCACTATATGGATGCTCAAAAGTCACCATCTCTAGTAGGCACATACTAGATGAATAGATGTCAACCAGTTCATTATAATCTTCTTCATAATGTTTTGGAGCCATAAATTGGTGAGTTCAAATGATGTTGTGAGCATGCACTTGCCATAGTAAAGTGGTCAATCCAATATCCCCAATTTTAACCTTTCCACGGTTATCATAAGCAAAGATGTTATCACATTTTAAGCCTCTGTGAATAATTGGAGGATTATGACTGTGGAGATAAAAGTAAGCCCTTAAGAATTTGTCTTGCCCAACCCTTGACAGCCTTCATGCCAACATGTTTATGTTTCTTCCGATATTGTCTCAGAGTGCCTGATGTGAAAATCTCTGTTATGATATTCATAGTCTTCAACAGGTGCACTTCCGAATACAATCTCTCTAGATCATCGGGATTCTGCAGAAGTTCATTGATTCTCACTTGGTTCCAAGCCACTTCTATCCCCTCAACGAGACAAAACTTTGCAAGGGAAGCAAGACAATTAGTTGTGCAACTTGCATTAGAAAGAATAGCCATCTCAGACTTGTAGGTCTCTTCATTTACTCCAATCACAAACATAGAGGCATTTGTTGATGAAGTAGAAATCATAACCTTTTTAGCAACACCCTTAAGATGTGCAGATGCCTTATTGGTTATAGTCTAAGTCACCGCATTCGGCGTATTTCAACCTTCAAATTCGAAATTCGTCAAATGTGATAAATTTGCATGGAATTCGATTAAATTCGTCCAAAATTCGTACGGAGAAAAAAAATCTTTTAGATTAAAGAATTTTTAGGGTTTCTAGACGCGTTTTTCCTTGCACGAAAATCTTCACGCCCTTTTCCCTACAGGAAATCTTCACGCCTTGCACGAAATCCTCTCACACCCTGCAAACTCACCGTCGACATCGCTAAACCTGCAAGGTAGGCTGTCACAATCTTTTTTTTCATTTTTTGTTTCGTGCATTTTTTATAAGGGTTAGTTATATAATATTATATATGTTTTATTTAGATTTGATTTTATTATTTTATATATATTAAATTTATATTCAAAATTAATATTTAATATATAATATACTTGTATTATAATAAATTTATAATCTATAATACTATTACTATTTACTGTTATTTTAATATAAGGTTCCCATATGTTTTGTTTAGATTTTAGAATTTTTTTTTTTTTATATAATTAAATTTATATTAAAAATTAATTTGTATAATGTATTAAAATATTTACTATTTACTATTATATTATATTAAAACTCTATTCTATTATATAATATATTTATTATTTACTATATTATATTAAAAGTAAAACTGTATTCTGTTTTTTATAATAAAAGTAAAACTGTATTCTATTTTTTTTTTAAGATAAAAATAAAAATTTAATATAGTATAATTTAGACAATTGTATGGATATATTATATATTTTTTTTTTTTTGCATAAGGCGAATTTAATCCGAATTTTATACTTTTCGAATTTTTTCCTTGTCGAATTTCATCCAAATTTCACTGTTGCCAAACTTGAATTCGAATTCGAACCTGGTGACTTAGGTTATAGTAAATACACCAGATGACTCTACAACATGCTCAGCTCCAAATCTTGGAAGTAACTTTAATTTTGTGGCCATCAATTTCAAGTGTCTTATTCTCCACAACATTAATGCTCCTCTTGTATATACCATGTGTTGAATCGTACTTGAACATATAAGCCAAATATTGGACATCAATAAAGGGGTCATTTACTACAACTACTTCAATATCACTCCTTCCCAATGCAACATGCAAAACCAGTCTCCCAATGCAACTGAAGTTTGAATCCATTGATTGTAATCTTAGTCTTCTTCTTTCTAGAGTATTGTTGAACCTAGGGAGCCATTTCTGTGGTAGTAGCTCTAATTGGTTGCAATGGTCTAGCACTCTGGCATTGCAAGTGTGAACTATGCCCAAACTTGTAACAACCATCTCCTTCTTACAAAAGATTTACCAAGAATTTTTCACCAAACAGTGAATAATTGGCATTCATAGTAAAAAGAGATATATATTTTTTTGGTTAAAGAAACATGCTACTGCATAACTATTTCCATTTAGATATAACAAAACATCTATAAATACTTTTCCAACTTTGAAAAGATTAACCTCATTTACTTTCTGCATTCCAATTCAATGATTACATTTAAGTAAGCTAAAACAATAACTTAAAGAAATAATGTCAAAGATCCCATATCTGGATTCTTTTTGTTTTCCAAGACTCGGCTTGTCATCTTCAAGAGGGAGAGCATCACCCGATTGCTTTACCTCCAACCATGGACTTAAGCGGTCCCTCACACATCTTCCTAGTTGGAAGTGGTCCCACCGTTCAACGAAGGGATTAGTCAGGAACCCTCTTAGTTCTGCCATCTGAGCTTTGGTGTTGTGCCCTACTTAACTAATACTGTCATACAACTATGGATACCTTCCAACTATGTACGACATCTTTGACTAGCTAAGTATTCGTGTCACAATGAACCGACAAGTGCATGCAAAGACAACTTCACTCACTATGGCCATAGTATTTGTATCATAAATACAATCGCTACTGAGAGCGAAGTTGTTTGTTCACCCACCCTACTCAATTTGGAATACCTTTCTTGATCTAGGGTATACTGGAACTAACTGTTCTACCCAATAAACAATCACAAAGAACTTACAACTTGACATAACTTGTCTTACTAAACATAAATCAATTGAGTTGATAAGATGTTAACCCTTTCTCGAACCCTTGTGTTACTTGGTGTAACTATTGGGTCTTGGCTTCTGCCACTGGTTCAAGATAAACAAAATACAAACGATACTTCCCCACATAGCGGGTTACTTGGCATTCCCTTGCCAAAACAACTATCTTGACCTAAATGTTCATGGATTATAAGGAAACTTCCTTTTCCTAACACTTTCTGCTGGATGGTACTTGACTCAATACGAAACCTTAGAAGGATTTGGACACTACCATAGAACAATTGTACTTTTCAAGGGAACAATTCCATTCACAAATTCATTTAGCAAAAAGAAAGCTAGGACTCTATTCTTTGTTGAAAGGGCGATCTTGCCACTATATCACCTAGTTGTGCTTATCAATTCGTTACTTCTTCTTTACTCAAATTCTTTATTCACGGTTGAAAAACTCTCATTAACAAGATTCGACTTTTAATCTTTATGAGCACACATGGTTATTACTGATGATACATTGTCATCAATTGGTTTCCCTTCGTCACAACTAAAAGTATTGACAAAATGTTCACCATAAATACAAAATAGTTATTAATCTTGAGCTGAAGATCCCTCTGCTTATTATAGTCTTGAATGTTCAGTGTTTTAGCTTTGTTATAGAGTCCTTCCTTGGAAAGTGAGGATTTACTATTGGTTATTTCTGACTTGAACACCCGAGTTACTTTCATGTAACTACTTGGGTCTTGACTACAACCGCTTGCTCGAGTCTTAACCCTAACCCTTGAGAGCGATTACTCTCATGGTATAATCTTTAATCAAAACTTGCCACGAAATGCTATTTCCTTGACCTTCTTGGTCATAATATAGTATGAATATCACATAGACAATGTCTGTTAGTTTTAGACCAGAAATGAAGATACGCAGCAATACAAAATAATGAACAATAGAACACAACAAATACCTTGGGAAAACCCTCCTTCTTGAGGGAGAAAAAACCCAGCCAAAATATATCTCTTAAAAATAGAATTTGAAGGAGCAGAAATCTGCTTACAATCTTGGCCAAACACAAGGCCGATATGCAATAATGAATCGCACCTAACTTATATGCAAATACACAATTATTATGCTTTCTCCTTAATATCAATCTGCTGTAGATGTGTGAGCTCCTTGATAAGTGTTAATTGTCTTAAGAATAAAATCGATTATCGAATGAATGAGCATCTCCTTCCATATATACAAGGTAAGGTGGTGATTCATCTTGGGTCGACTTCTTTCATCAAGCAAGGCGACTTTTTAATCTTGTTTGGCCTCATAAAATAAATAGCAAGTCCGACTTGCTTTATTTTATTTATTTAATATTTATTTATTTTGATTTTGTGAGAGAAAGAAATCTCCTGCCGCTATAACATCAACACTCCCTCTTAGCTAGGGAGGTATCTTTCCAGATATCCATGTCATGGAGTCTCTCAACATGACATCCACAATGGCTACAACCATTTGTGGAAAATAGGTCATCACGGAGTCACTCAATGTGATATCGTCATGGAGTCACTCAACATGACGTCCACCATGGCTACTCCCATGTGTGGAAAGAAACATGTGCACAAGTGCCTATCACGGAGTCTCTCAACGTGATGTCGTCATGGAGTGTGTGAAAAAACACAAGTACAAAGGGTTCATCATGGAGTCTCTCAACGTGATGTTGTCATGGAGTCTCTCAACATGACGTCCACCATGGCTACTCCCATGTGTGGAAAGAACCACATCTCTGTCTCAGAGATGGACGAGGGCTTTCACCTCATATTCCTCTGTCTCAAAGAAATATGCATTATGGCAAAGATCATTGATGCTAAGTCTCCCTCTCAGCAAGGGCGGCATTCTCCACTACTCCAAGCTTGTCTCAAAAATGTGCAAACTTCACTTTGGAGAGAGGCTTGGTGAGAATATCAGTCGTCTGATCATCAGTGCAAACATATTTGAGTTGAATTGCTTTCCTCAACACCATATCTCGGATGTAATGATACTTGATCTCCACATGTTTTGTCCTATCATGAAACATTGGATTGATAGAGAGCTTCATACAACTTTGATTATCACAATGAATCATAGTCGGCTCCAATGTTTGACCAAACAATCCTGCAAGGAGCTTTCGAAGCCACACTACTTCTTGAGCTGCTACACATGTTGCAATATATTCAGCCTCTGCAGTGCTTAGTGCCAGAAAAGTTTGCTTCCTGCTACACCAAGAAATCATACAGACCCCAAACTGAAGCAACATCTAGAGGTGCTCTTCCTATCAGTTACACTTCTGGCCAAATCGGAATCAGTATAGCCTTGTAACTTTAGATCTTCACAGGAAGTATATCTCAAGCCATATCCCACGCAGCCACGCAAGTATCTCAAGATATGCTTTGCTGCAACTAGATGAATTTGTCTTGGCTCACACATGAACTGACTGAGAGCGCTCACCGCATAACAAATATTTGGTCTAGTATTGACTAGATACATCAATGAACCAATCAACTATTTGTACATGGTGGGATCTACCAAATCTGAACCAGCTGTAGAGTCACTCAACTTCTTCAGATTTGTCTCCATAGGTGTAGACATGGACTTGCAATCCATCATCCTAAATCTCTTCAAGATATCGATAGTGTATTTCCCTTGACTTAGAATAATCTCATTGGGTCTTTGCCACACTTCCAGTCCCAGGAAGTAAGTGCATAAGACCAAGATCCTTCATCTCAAACTCGGATGCTAACTCTTTCTTGCATTTAATAATGAGATACTCTGCTCTAGTGAGAAATAAATCATCAACATAAAGAACCAATATTAAAGCCTCACCATCAACTACCTTGAAGTAAAGATTGGAATCTGCATCATTCTTGGAGAATCCCAAGCTGATCAAATATCGATCAATCCTTTCATACCATGCACGAGGTGCTTGCTTAAGGCCGTACAATGCTTTCTTCAATCTGCATACATGAGACTCTTTCCCATGAATCACAAAACCATTTAGTTGCTCAATGTACACTTCTTCAATCAAACCATTAAGAAATGCAGTCTTGATGTCCATTTGATGTAACTTCCAGCCTTTAGCGGATGCAATAGCAATAATGGTCCTGATAGATGTATATCGAGCAACAGGAGCAAATGTTTCCTCATAATCTATTCCCTCCTTTTGAGAGAATCCTCTAGCCACAAATCTTGCTTTGTACTTCTCAATGCTACCATCAGTTGCATGCTTGATTTTGAAGAGCCACTTGGAAGATACAACTGATTTCCCTTCAGGTCTTGGTATAACATCCCAAACATCATTCTTGATGATAGATTGATATTCTTTTGACATAGCATCTCTCCATACTTGCTGATTGGATGCTTCCTCAACACTGGATGGCTCTAAATCAATGATGTGACTCATCAATGCCACATAACTTGGAAACTTCTGTGGTCTCTTGCTTTCTCTAAAGGTGCCTCGAGGAGTTGCAAACTATTCTGCCTCTTGCATAGTTTGTCTAGCCCATAAAGGTCTCTTTCGACCTATAGCAATATCTCTTGGCCCATCAGTAGGTTCTATGGGATCAATTGGATCAATAGTCTCTTCTGGTTCAATAGACTCCCTCTGAATCTCAGGAGTATAATCAGGAGATATATCCATATCCTGAGTAGTCCCTGTTCTTCACTATATATCTCCATGTAAGACCTTTTAGATCTTTTGAAGGCTACTTCCTCTTCGAAATAGACATCTCTACTGATCTCAATCTGTTTCTGCCTTGAAATGTAGATTCTATAGGCCTTTGAAGTCTCACTATAATCCACAAATATTCCTTTCTTGCCTGATGGTTCTAGCTTAGGTGTTTTATTCTTAGGTACATGAATATGAACAAGACAACCAAAATTTTTTAAATGATTAACCTTAGGTTTCACACTTGTGAAGGCCTCTGCAAGAGTCATGTTTTCCAATATTCGATGAGGGCATCGGTTTTGAACATACATTGCAGTTCTGTAAGCTTCTGGCCAAAGGAAGGTTTGTAAATCTTGATCATGAATCATAGCTTTGGATGCCTCAACTATGGATCTATTCTTTCTTTAGGCAACTCCATTTTGCTGAGCGTTGTATGGAACACAAAACTCCCTCTTGATCCTTGCCTCAATGCAGAAATTACGAAACCCTCTAGAAGTGTATTCTCCTTCATTATCAGATCTCAGAACCTTGATCCTTTTCTCGGACATATTTTCAACTTCAACCTTGAATTCTTTGAATCATCAAGTACTTCTTCAGACTCCTTAGATTTCAAAAAATAAATCCAAGTCTTTCAAGAATAGTCATCAATGAAAATTACATAATACCAAAAACCACTCAAAGATGCCACAAACATTGGACCACATAAATTAGAATGAACAAGATCTAAAATTCCTTTTGATCTACTATCACTACTATGAAAAGGACCCTTGATATTTTTACCCAGTGCACATCCTCTGCAAATGCCATCGTGCTCCTGACTGAGCTTTGGTAAACCAGTAACCATCTTCTCCATAGATGGAAGAGCTCTGAAGTGTAGGTGAGCAAGTCTCCTATGCCATAACTCTCTTGAACTGGTAGAGTCATGCAATAATGCCTGAATTGGACGAATGGAAAGTCTGTATAGGCTTTCTCGACGGACACCAATCACACGGGCTGTTTTGATACTAGAGTTCTTAGGCCAAGCAAGAACTTTCCCTTCGGAGAAGGTAACCTGGTACCCTTTGTCCTCCAATGCTGAAATGGAGACAAGATTTATTTTGATTCCTGGTACAAACAAGACATCACTCAAATGAAGAGGGATGTCAGAATCTAGATGAAGAGAGGTGGTTCGAGCTCCATTTACGAAATAACAAGCATCATCTTCGATTATCACTTGCAAGTTGGTTTCTCTTTCTACCAAGTCTGAAAGATGCTCTCGATGTCCTGTAATGTGTCTTGAAGCACCACTATCAATCAACCAAGTGTCACTGTCAGTTGGAACATTCCTTGAAAGAGCGGAGATGAATAGAAATCCCTTGAGTTGTTTCTAGATTCCTTTTGAGGTGATACATCATCAACATTTGCAGTAGTAGCATGTTGCTTTGGTCTTGATATGCAATCTCGAACATAGTGACCATACTTGTCACACCCGAAACATTGAATGTGAGAGAGATCCTTCTTCTTCTTTGGTTCAGGAGTAGAATCTGATTTTCTGTCTATTCCTCTTGAAATTGTCTTTTCTCCCTTCTCTTCCTTTCCTTCTGGAAGTTTGAGCAGCAAGGACATGAGTTTCTTCATTATGAGAGCTTCATCCATTTCCTCTTGTTGCCAACCTGGATTCCTCTTGAATGCAATCAGCTCAAAGACAATCAAACTTGGGCAATTTAGATCTTCCACTAATGCTTTGGATAAAGGGCTCCCAAAATTGAGGAAGAGCATTCAAAGCCAACATAACCAAATCTCTATCTTCAACTATATCTCCAATGGCGCATAGTTGATCTCTCAACTCAACAATTTTCATGAAGAAGGAGATGATTGAATCTCCTTTAGCCATTTTTATATGATGGAGTTGTTGTCTCAAGGCAAGAGCTCTGCTTGTATTGTTGATCTTATACAATCCTTGTAGAGTCTTGAACATGTCTTTGGCTGTCTTCATCTTGGAGATAATTGGCACAAGATGATCCTTCACGGAGTCTATCAAGATCTTCCTAGCCTTCGTGCCATTCTTCTTCCATTGGGTTTTATCAGCATCATCGGATGGCTCAGGCACATCATTCTCCATGAGTTTAGAAGATCATTTTCTTCTAGTGCAATAAGAACTTTGAATTTCCAAGAGGTGAAGTTTGATGCACCATCAAGCCTATCTTCAACCTTGACTGCGTTCACCATTTTCGAAACTTAGATAGAAACTTGGCCTCACTTAGATAAGAAGAAGACTTCGCTGCTTAAACAAATCTGATCTGATCTTGCTTAAACTTGGCTCTGATACCATGTTAGTTTTAGAACAGAAATGAAGATAAGCAACAATACAAAATAATGAACAATAGAACACAACAAATACCCTGGGAAAACCCTCCTTCTCAAAGGAGAAAAAACCCAGCCAAAATATATCTCTTATATATAGAATTTGAAGGAGCAGAAATCTGCTTACAATCTTGGGCAAACACAAGTCCGATATGATGCAATAATGAATTGCACCTAACTTAGATGCAAATACACAATTATTATGCTTTCTCCTTAATATCTATCTGCTCTATGCAAAATGTCGATTTGTTGTAGATGTGCAAACTCCTTGATAAGTGTGAATTGTCTTAAGAATAAAATCGATGATCAAATGAATGACATCTCCTTCCATATATACAAGGTAAGGTGGCGATTTGTCTTGGGTCGGCTTCTTTCATCAAGTAAGGCGACTTTTTAATCTTGGTTGGCCTCATAAAATAAATAGCATGTCCGATTTGCTTTATTTTATTTATTTCGATTTTGTGAGAGAAAGAAATCTCCCGCCGCTATAACATCAACAATGTCTACACAGTAAAAGTTAGATCTCCATTAAAAATATAACCTCCTTAAGGTTTTAGTCCTTCATGCATTTAAGTGAAATCTTGTTACTAAGGATAATCACAATTGTAGACTAACTGGTCCCATCTTACAATAAATTTGCATATCTTAAGTGCTTACTCACCAAGTTTGTGATTTGACTAGTTTGGTAAAATACCTTGAGCATTTTTATCCCCTTGTTACATATTTGCAACATCTAGGGTCTAGGCTATTGCCTCTAATTCGAGCCCTAGCACGAATTAAAAGGGTTTTACCTTCTCACCATCTCTTAGGCTTCTTAGCAATATGGATGACACTAGGTCATCATCAGGACGTACACAAGGTTATATAATAGTATAAGGACATTCTTTACAAATACCCCGCTTGGGTCTTTTCAATAAGGTACATGTTAAGAAAGAAAAAGAGGTCTTCCTTTCCAAGGACCTAATTTATATTACAAAATCACTCAACAAGTAGTCAATAAAGGAGAATAACAAGTATAGCTATACATTATTTGAGTAAGCATCCTTGATAATGAATATAGCACTTAGCTGTGCTTTAGTTGTTTCTTCCACTTATTTACTTCCCAACTATTCAAGTTTGGTTCAATACCCACAAAGGAATTGTGGTTTGATGTTTACTTAACAATGGTCCAATTAAGAACTTTAATTGCAAAACCTTTGCATTCCGAAAAAATCTTAAAGATTGAAAAAGGAAACAAAACCATTTCTTTTTAAAATTTAAGAGAGTCTCAAATTAATCAAAGGTAGTTCTCATGGTTCACAACTAGACATAATTATGCGAAAGAGGGTTTGAGAGTTTAAGCACCTCGAATTGTCCTTAAGGATACTAAATCTTTCTAACACATTCTGAGAAATGATCTATCCCAACATGGGGATTTAAATAAATAAGCAAATATATTGGCATGCTAATTAGTGTTGATGTTGTAGCTTTGGGCTACATACTTCCGCCATGCTTGTTGAACAATAAATTTCATATAGCCTAACGACTATTTATTTATTGCTTTTATTAAAGTGAAGAGGTGCTTCACTTGGCAACATATTATAATTCATTTGGGCCGACTCTCCTTGTAATTTCCACCATTCATTTGTAAATTCATTTCTCTTGTGACCGACCTTGTTCATGAAGAGGTGCGACCTCTCCTTCACATTGTATATATATCAGATCATTTCATTCCATTTGATCATCAAGTTCAGTTCATTCATATTCGCATTTTCTAGAAGAGGTTCACACTTGAGCAGCAGATCATCATCTTGCTACAGCAGATCAAATTCAAGGAGTAACATATTCATTTGTATTTGTGCATCTAGGAAAAGCACCTTTATTCATTGTATCAAATTCGGCATTGTGCTGTGCCTGAGTTGTAAGCAGATTTCTGCTATTATTCCTTGAATATATAAGCCATAGTTTACATACTCAGAATCGGAGAGTACTCGGCAAGCCCAAAAATTTTGACTCGGGAAAACTCGGCAAATACTCGGAAAATACTCAACAAATACTCGGCAAATGTGTGTGGATATTTATGTATGTGTATACTCAGGACTGCACTGTGCACACATACATATCTATAAACATACACAGGATGCCAAGTTTGCATGCATATACACACACAAACATATTTATACACACACAAACTTGCCAAATTTGTGGGTTTTTTGCGAGCTATTGATGATTGCTCAATAATTTGACAGGAGAGAATCCATTTGCATACTGCCCGAGAGTAAAAGCAGAAATTACTCGGCATGCAAATTTTTTGGAGATTACTCGGCTACTCGGAGAGTAATCGAAGAGTATGTAATCTATGATATAAGCGATATATTTGATGGGTTTTTCTCCCTCGAGTAGGAGGGTTTTCCTAGGGTACCTTGTGGTGTTCATTGTCTTATGTGTTGCATTTTCTGATTGCTTTCATTTATGATCATAAAACTAACATGGTATCAAAGCGGGTTTAAAGAAGATCGTGATCAGATTTCTATAAGCAATGCTTTCATCCACCCTTGTTCTCATCTTCTTGCATCTATCTTTTCTTCAAAAATCGTGAATGGGCTCAAGATAGAAGATAGGCTTGAAGATGCTTTCAACTTCACCTCTTCGAAGTTTAGAGTGATGCTTACATTGGAAGAAAATGAGATTGTTGAGTTCGTGGAGGGCAAAGTTCCCGAACCTTCCGATGAAAATGAGAAGCCACAATGGAAGAAGAATAGCACTAAGGCAAAAAAGATTTTGGTTGATTCTGTAAAGGACCACCTTGTGCCAATTATCTCCAAGTTGAAGACAACAAGAGAAATGTTCAAAACCTTGGAGGAAATGTATGAGTTCAATAACACAAGCAGAGCTCTTGCCTTGAAGCAACAACTTCATCATGTCAAGATGGTGAAAGGAGATTCTGTCCTGTCCTTCTTCATGAAGATCACTGAATTGAGAGATTAGCTCTCTACCGGTGGGCATATGGTTGATGATAAAGATTTGTCTATGTTGGCTCTTAATGGTCTTCCTAAATCTTGGGAACCATTTATCCAAGGTATTAGTGCGAGATCAAAGCTACCTAAGTTTGATCGATTGAGGGTAGATTGCATTCAAGAGGAATCGAGATTAGCAACAAGAGGCAATGGGCAAAGTTCTACCAATGAGGAGATTCATGTACTTGCCGCTCAATCTTCGAAGAAGAAAAGAAGAGAAGGAAAGAAAGGCTACTTCAAGAGGAATAAAGATAGAAGATTTGATGGTGCTCCTGCATCTAAGAAGAAGAAGGATCTTTCCCACATACAGTGCTTCAGATGTGACAAGTTTGGTCACTATGCAAAGGATTGCCCAACTAGACCAAAACAACATGCTTCAATTGCGGATGTGGGTGAGATCTCTCCTCAAAAGGATTCAAGTGAATTTCTATTCTATTCTGAATTATCAAGCAATGTTCCAATAGATAGCAACACTTGGTTGATTGATAGTGGCGCCTCTCGTCACATTACTGGATTTAGAGAACATATTTCAGATTTGGTGATGAGAGATACAAGTATTCAAGTCATAATTGGAGATGATGCATGTTATTCAGTGAAAGGTGTTGGGACCTCCACTCTTCACTTAGATTTCGGCATCTCCTTGTAGTTGAGTGATGTACTATTTGTACCAGGCATCAAGCGGAACCTTGTCTCTATTTCAGCCTTGGAGGACAAGGGATATCAAGTTGCATTCTCCGAAGTTAAAGTTCTTGCATGGCCGAAGAACTCTAGCATCAAGTTAGCCCGAGTGATTGGTGTTCGGCAAGAATGTCTCTACAGACTTTCCACTCGTCCACTACAGGCTTTGTTGCATGATACAACAAGTTCGTGTGAGCTTTGGCATAGAAGACTTGCTCACATTCACTTTCGAGCGCTTCCAACCATGGAGAAGATGGTCACCGACATTCCTAGACTCAGCCAAGAGCATGAAGGTACTTGCCGAGGATGCGCATTGGTTAAGAATACTTAAGGACCCTTTCATAGTAGTGAAAGTAGATCCAAATGCATTCTGGATCTTGTTCATTCTGATTTGTGTGGTCCAATGCCTGTTGCTTCTTTGAGTGGTTTCCTGTATTATGTAATTTTCATTGATGACTACTCTAGAAAAACTTGGATTTATTTTTTAAAGACTAAAGAATCTGAGGAAGTACTTGAGAGTTTCAAGGAATTTAAAGCTCAAGTAGAAAACTTGTCCGGGAAGAGGATCAAAGTTCTGAGATCTGACAACGGAGGAGAATACATCTCTGGAAGCTTTCGTAACTTTTGTGTTGAAGCAGGAATTAAGAGGGAGTTTTGTGTTCCCTACAATCGACAACAAAACAGTGTAGCAGAAAGGAAGAACAGGTCTATTGTAGAAGCAACTAAAGCCATGATTCATGATTAGGATATGCAAATCTTCCTTTGGGCCGAAGCTTCTAGGATAGCTATGTATGTTTAGAATCCGAGCCCTCATCGTATCTTGGAGAATATGACTCCTGAAGAGGCTTTCACAGGTGTGAAGCCTGAAGTCAGCCATTTGAGAATATTTGGTTGTCCTGTGTATGTTCATGTCCCTAAAGATAAAAGGACAAAGTTGGAACCATCTGGCAAGAAGGGAATATTTGTGGGCTATAGTGAGTCTTCAAAAGCCTACAAGATTTACATTCCAGGTCAGAAACTGATAGAGATCAGCAGGGATGTTACATTTGAAGAAGATGTTGCATTCAAGAGATCTAAAGGCTATCACATGGAGATAGACAATGAAGACCAAGAGTCTCCTCAGGACATGGAAGTTGACCATACTCCTGAGATTCAGAGGGAGGCTACTGATCCTAAAGAAGATGATTATCCAGTTGAGCCTTTGGAATTTATTGATGGGCCTACAGACGTTGTTATTGGTCGAAAGAGAACTCTATGGGTTAGGCAAACAATGCAGGTTGTAGAAAAGTTTGCAGCCCCTAGGGGAACATTGAGAGAGAGAAAAAGACCTCCCAAGTTTTTAAACTATGTTGCATTGATGAGTCAAATCATTGAGTCTGAACCTTTCTGTGTTGAGGAAGCTACAAGCCAACAAGTATGGAGAGATGCTATGGCTGAAGAATATCAATCTATTCTGAAGAACGATGTTTGGGACATTGTACATAGACCAAAAGGCAAATCTGTTGTATCTTCTAAGTGGCTTTTCAAGATCAAGCATGCGGTTGATGGAAGCATTGAGAAGTACAAGGCTAGATTTGTGGCTAGAGGATTCTCACAGAAAGAGGGAATAGACTATGATGAACCCTTTTCTCCAGTTGCTCGTTATACCTCCATTAGGACTATCATTGCCATTGCAGCAACTAAAGGATGGAAGTTACACCAGATGGACGTGAAGACAACATTTGTAAATGGTGTAGTTGAAGAAGTATACATTGAGCAACCTGATGGCTTTGAAGTTCATGGGAAGGAGTCTCATGTTTGCAGATTGAAGAAGGCTTTGTATGGCCTTAAGCAGGCTCCTTGTGCTTGGTATGAGAGGATTGATCGATACCTGCTGAGCTTGGGCTTCTCCAAGAACGATGCCGATTCAAACTTGTACTTCAAGGTAATTGATGGCAAAGCATTGATCTTGTCCTCTATGTTGATGATCTATTTCTTACTGGAGAAGAACACCTCATTATCAAATGCAAGAAGGAGTTGGCTTCTAAATTTGAAATGAAGGATCTTAAGTACATGCATTACTTCCTTGGTTTAGAAGTATGGCAGAGGGCTAATGAGATCATTCTAAGTCAAGGGAAGTATACAATAGACATCTTGGAGAGATTTGGTATGATGGATTTCCACACCTATGGAAACAAATTTTCAAAAGTTAAAGGAGGCTGCGGCTAGTTCAGATCTGGTGGATCCTACTATGTACAGGTAGTTGATTGGATCATTGATGTATCTAGTCAATACTAGACCAGATATTTGCTATGCAGTGAGTGTACTTAGTCAGTTCATGTGTGAACCAAGGCAAATACACCTAGTTGCAGCAAAGCATATCCTGAGATACTTGCGTGGCATAGTTGGGTATAGCTTGAGATATTCTTTCGGTGTGGACTTGAAGTTGCATGGTTATACTGATTGTGATTGGGCAGGTTGTGTTTCTCATGGGAAGAGCACCTCTGGATGTTGTTTCAGTTTGGGGTCCGCGATGATCTCCTGGTGTAGTAGAAGCAATCTTCAGTGGCACTAAGCACCGCAGAGGCCGAGTACATTGCAGCGTGTGTGGCAACTCGAGAAGCGGTGTGGCTTTGGAAGCTCCTTGCAGGATTGTTTGGACAATCATTGGAGCTGACTGTCACTCTTTGTATTTCATCACATTCATGACATCAAATAATCATCAAGATTCCATTTAAATGCAGAAACATATCATTGCACAAATCCATCAATATGCAACTTTCAAATTTTTCATAATCTCATGATTCATCACATTAATTACCATAAAGTGAAAAGTAATTTAGGAATTTAGGGTGGGGTGTAACATTCCTTCCCCCTTAAAAATCATTGTCCACGATGATGTAAAGTATCAAAACATATAGACAGTCTTAATTTTTGTTTCAATTTCAAGCAGGAGATTGGGAAATTTTAGTTTAATCCTATGTTACACCGCCGTCGGGGACGAGGGGATGTTGGAACGGGGGGACAGGTTTCTGGGACGGGGGGACAAAGGGGCCTCAATTGGGGACGAAGGGGGGACGACGGTGGGGAGGGGGGGTGGGGATTTTATATACTATATACTATACATATGGTACTTAGAATGGTAGTTATGAAAAGATGTATAAGACTATTAAGAAGTAAAATAGCAAAATTGGAAATGCAAATTGAAATACTAAATAGGAAATACAGAATACTTGAACATTGAACAATGAACATTGAAGTTTTCAATATCAAATTACGAATTAGAAATTAGAATACTCAATACTACAATTGTCGAATCGGCAAATGGAAGATTTCTATTATATGATATCAAAATATCTGATCATAAAGATGAATACAATGAGTAGCATGATATCAAAAAAAGTACAAAATCAAAATAAAAAAAATGTGTTAAATATTTTTAAAAACCATGTCTTTTAAGTGGCCTCCGTGGGGGACACCTGGGCGTCCCCGAGATGCTCAAGGGACGCCTAGGCGTCTGCTTTAGCGTCTCGGGGATGCCGGGATGTTTCCGCGTCTCCGGCAGTGAGGGAAAAAAATGGTGGCGCTGCCGGAAACTTGGGAACGCTGTCCCCAAGTCTCTGGGACGTCCCCGTTCCAGGAACGCTAGGGATTAGGGGGGGGGGGGGCGCGTCCCCGGGGTTCACTGGACTTTAATCTCATTATGATTTTCACTTGAAGCATTGTCCTTTGCAAACTGGTCCGTCTGGACCTTGCCCTGAGAAACCTTGCTATTATTATGCTAGTGGAGCCTACGTGATTCAAGCACTCTTTCTCTTACTGAGAACTATCTCGGTATTCACTTACGTCAACAAAGATTTTCTGTCTAACGTTGGTTCACGTTAATCTTTTCTTGGTCAACTTGATTTGTTCTTCCATTTCTGATAGCATTTTTGGACCAAGGCTAATCCTATCTTCTAGCTTTCCCAACTTGTAGGAATTCAACACTTTCCTCTAGTCAATGCTTCAAATGGAGTCATTTTAAATGAGAGAATGTTATGAGTTAACATATGCAAACTTAACAAGTGGAAGATAATCCTTCAACAAAGGGATTAGTGAGGAACCCTCTTAGTTCTACCATCTGAGCTTTGGTGTTGTGCCCTACTTAACTAATATTGTCACACAACTATGGATACCTTCCAACTATGTACGACATCTCTGACTAGCTAAGTATCTTCGTCATAGTAAACCGACAGGTGCATGCAAAGACAACTACACTGATTATGGCCCCATGTATCATAAATACAATCGCTATTGAGAGCGAAGTTGTTTGTTCACCCACCCTACTCGACTTGGAACACCTTTCTTGACCTAGGGTATACTGGAACTAACTGTTCCACCCAATAAAGAATCACAAAGAACTTATAACTCTACATAACTTGTCTTACTAAACATAAATCAACTGAGTTGATAAGATGTTAACTCTAATTGGTTGCAAGAGTCTAGCACTCTGGCATTGCAAGTGTGAAGTTTGCCCAAACTGCATTGCAAATTCAAAGAAATCGCTTCCATTGGGCATGTTAGTGCTTCCCATAATGTAAACAGGTGCAGGAAACCAAAAAGTTGATCATATACGTTTCTCTTCTCAATTTTAATCCATCAATTAACATCACATGAATAATATGAAAACAATGAAGCTGAAAGAAACATACAAGATTGGTCATAAAATTTTACTCACACGTGCACAAATATAGGACATTGTTATCACAAGTGATCAACAACCAATACAAATCAACATAGAGAATATTGTATATTAAAACTAATACAAACCACAAGACAAAGAGGGCACAAATGTTCAGGCCTTACAGATGTGTCCACATTGCCAAAATTCAGAGAACCATTGTAAATTGATAATAGTACAAAGTTTGGTTTCCAATTCTAGAGTAAGAAATTGTGGTTCTATTGTTAAAATTATGAAACTGGTTTACAATGATCTCACAATGCCTAGCTGGTCGGAGCAAATCAACTTGCTAGGTGTGTAGAGGTTAGACTTCAGGAGGGTGTTGAATTTGGTTTCCAATGCTAGAATAAGAAAATGTGGGTCTAATGAGGAAAGCTAGTACCAATATTGGCACTCCATTCATTGCAAAAAGTAGGAGGTGGGTACTTGGAGATGCCATCACACACACACACACATGCACGCACACACTCTCTAATTTGCTAAAAAAATGTGATTTTGAAATTTTGAACAGATGTCAAGTGAATTCATTAAGAGGAAGATTTTAGTTGTTTGATTTTTTTTGACAATCAATATGATGACATAATGTCTTAACTTTGTTGTACCCAAAATAAATTTTTGGCATTCTGCTTAAATTGAGCTATATCATGTAAAAATGCCGTCAAAAGTCTGTTTTAGGTCAAACCAAACATAAGGTTTTTGTGGGTTTTTGTCAAGGAACATATGGTTAAAATTCTGAATAATTGAAAATTAGGGTTTCGTGCCCCTATTTTTAGGGAAACCCCCGAAAATAGGACCTTCCCAAAAATGATTGAAAATGATTATGATAGGATTAATCGACTTCACAATCACACTGGTCAAGTCAAAATCATCAAAAACATGTTTTACTCTAGTGGGTCTATTCTTATTTTTCAAGAACAAAATTAGGAGCTTTGCAACCATTAATGGAAGATTGGCCAGTATCAGGTGCTAAGAGCTAAACTTCAAAAGCTTCAACGAAAAAGCCTTGGCGGAAATACTTCAAAATGATGCTATTTGATGAAGGAGATTCTCAAAACAGAAAAGGCCAAAATTTGACCAACTCTGGAGGAAGACGCCTTGCTACCGAGGAACAAATGCAATCAACAGGTCAAAATACGCCCCTCTTGAAGAAAGGTGTTCTTTGATCTCAAAGGGAAAATACAGTCATCAAATTCATCAGATGCAGTCATCCTCTTCATGTTTGTATGAACTAATCAATGCATCGTCAAGCGAGATCATCCAATTCCGGGGTGACTGGCAAACATCAACGAAGTAAGGAGATGCTAAATGAAGAACATCCAAAATGAAAGAAAAGTTGCTAAGTACCAAGGGAAAAGCGCGCCTACTGAAGAAAGGCGCCTAGTCTTTGGGGCATGCAGATGCAGTCTTTTTGCTCGAAGACCTCCAGGACAAACCTTCTTAGCTTTGATCGTTCACAACAACAGAGTCGTCAACAAAGGTATCTGACAACTTAGTCACCTGATGGCGGAGATCAAACTAAGTCTGTTTATAGTCAAAAGAGCCCTTGTTGGCCAGGGGCACCCTTAGATTTGAAGGACTTAGGTGGACATTGAAGAGATGAGGAACTAGTCATACTTTCTAGGACTAAGCTGGTTACTCAATGCACCATCAAGCAAAGTTATCTGACTCATCAGTCCACGGTAACATTAGATTGAAGCATGGAGGGTCTAAATGAAGAAGACGAAGAACAATCATGAAAATTGGCTAAGGCAAAGCTAAAAGCACCCCTACTAGAGAAAGGCGTCCTTGAATCTGGAGCCTCAAACTCAGGTTTCTGACTTGACGATTACCAGGCATACCTCTTTAGGATAGTTCCATCTCATCAATAGATCTGTTAGTAGCTGCCGAAGATCAACTGAACGATCGAGAGCAAAGATTCAACAGAGGCACTTCAGCTGATAAAATGATGAAAAATGCTCAAAACTCAAGAGGGACGCCTAAAAGGTCAAAGATCAATTTGTTGACTTGAGTTAAGAGATTTTGGAGGCAAAAAGAGGCCAAACACTCCACAATCAGTGGAAATCAATTTTTTGAAATCCAAATCAGGCTAAATTGGGCCTAAGTCATGAGTTGGCGCCCATACTTGGTGGATTCTGACTTGAATCATTATATATTCAAGCTAGGAGTCCCTTTTTCATTTATTCTTTTGCAGGTTGAAGATCAAAACATGAATTTTCTCTCAATGACGTATTTTCAAGATCTGGCGGGGTTTTTGGACTGTTATTCAATATTTTTTGAAGATTAGTGGCATAAGGAGATTTCTTCTCAGAGGTTGAGTCCAGAGGCAGATTTTTACAAAGAGGCAGTTAATAACTTCCAATCCACCTCTTGTCTACTTCCTCTCTTCTGTCTTAAAATTCTTGCATGTCACAGAATACAACAAGCTACCATAGATCTAGCCAACTGGGTATGATTAGCATATTTTTCTAGTGAAACCCATCTTTTCAGATTTTCAAGAAACAACAAACTTGCTGCCCCTATTTTTAGGGATTTTTCCGGAAAAGTCTCAAAATCAAAAATCTGAGGAATTGGGTTTGTTCAACATTGAAGCATGTACAATACCCATATGCCAGATTTTTCTCAGAAAAATACTTCTCGGTAGACGCTATTTTTAAGGGTTTCCGGAAATTGTTAGAACAAGGTGTGTGCCCAGTTGATCTTTGAGTTTTTCAGAATGCAGTACTCCCAGGTACAATACAAGACCAAGACGGTCTTGTACCATGATTTCCTAAAAACGACTGGCACAGACCTACATTTGAAGAACCTAGAAGTCAATTTAGAGGATTTGGAGGGAATGAATCAAATCACGCTGCAAAACATAGAAGAATCCAGATTATTTCAAGCAACATCAATCCCTATCACATTACAGAGTGTGGAACTTGTAATCGCTTGCATTAAGCATTACAATCCTACCACAAGAGAAATCCGATTAGTGGATGGAAGAGTGATCTGCAGCTTGAAACCAAAGGATATTGAAGCATGTTTTGCTATTCCACCATGCCCAATAAATAAAATATCTATGAAGGAATGTGAAAAGGCATTTGAAGCTTCAAAGGACAGGTGTTCGCTAAAAATGGGCAGAACAATGGTTAAAGGTGAAGAAGGCTAGCTTGCCCAAATTAGTTGGAAGAGGAGAATTCAGAGATGAGTATGTAGTGTTAATCACTCTACTCAGCAGGATCACTGGACAGGAAGAGGGTGACCAATTTCAGCCGTGGATGTATTACATCATTTCTAAATTATCAGTAAAAGAGAACATTACGACTGGGCCTCCCTGATCAGTGACACACTCCACCAACAAATTACTGGGTTTCTAGAGGCTCATAGGTTCCACATGTGTTCTTACCTAGTATACTTGATTGCCTTCCAAGGCGAGTTCAAGACACTAAACACTGTGGGGACCTTAGGTGTGCAGAATGTCCAGGAATACTTTCCACGTCTTGAGTTTACTCAAGCGGAACGACACTTCAAAAAGATGAATGACTTCTTCATCATGCACACCATACGAGATCTCAACCATGAGATGCACGTGCGTATATCACCAGCAGCCAAGGAGGCAATGGTGGACTGGGTGGATTAGTGTATCCAATTCCCCACCTTCACCTACATACACATGTGTGGTTACAATGGACACCCCGCCATGATGCCACACTACCCTTCAAATAAGGTAGTGTTCATGGAGTTACTAAGGTAGTTGGCAAGTTCACTCTCACCTACACCTAAAGAAGAAGTCAGCTACAAACTTTCCCATTCAGATGGGACTCTATAGATGTAAAACAACAGCTGATGTCAAGTTGATGAGCCAAGAAACAGTGAGATTCAATCTCAAAAACCTCATTGAGAGGAGGTCATTTGATCCAAGAAGGCTCTATGCAACACATCTCGAGCAACGCTCATCACATGAATCTTCCATAGAAGATTATTGGGTCAATTGTGACGATGAGTTCGAGGTGCGAAGAAGGAACTATAGCCGTCTTAAGCTCTCACAAATTGCTGACTTTATGTCAGAAGACATCGAGGGCCTATCTGACGATGAGGAAGAATTCATTCTCCCTTCCTTCTTCATGGATCAAGTGGACTCACAGCCACTTGGCAGAGTGGATTGGTATGCAGAAGAAAATACATCTATAGAGGAGAGAACGAGTAGAGTCGTCAGATACAGTCGACTCTACCTAGACAGCAAGAGGACAAGGAAGGTAGTACTTCCTTGAATAGAGGTGCCAACGGTTCAGTCTACACTACCTTCCACGTCCAAGAAGAAGCCCAAAAGAAAGCAGTGGAGTGATCCTCCCAAAGGGATGAGGATGTTAGGGCTTACATGGGGAAGAACACAAATTGCTGATGTAAATCAGCAAGAGGTAGAGGTGGAGACAGCCACCAACATGCTTGAGATAGTTGAGATTGTTGCAGCTGAGCCTGTGATTGAGGCAATCACGGCCGAAACAGAGCCCATGCTAGAAGCAGTTGTAGCAGATACAATGCCAGTGATAGAGATAGAGCCACCTACTTCACCACCATCACAACAGTCACAAGTCTCCATCAACTTGGACTCTCCACCGTGAGATATCAACAAAGCAAAGTCTCATTCATCTAGCATTCAAAGGCCTAGCATTCCTCCTTCCAGCGAGGCTAGTTGAAATTCCATCTGGCTTGAGGGTCTCCTAGGAAGGAAGAGGGATAGGCCATCCTACCAGCTTGACTTCACTGAATTCGATCATGTCCCTGCAGATATGCCAGCAAAGAAATTGAAGAAGCAAGTACGCGTAGGAAAGAATGTGGATGATGAGATCTTCATAGAGACTGTTGCCCCACCCGAGGACAAAAACATACATGATGTAGGGGTTGAAGACTTTACATTGTTGAAGTTCAACCTCGGGAATACCTCTCGTCAGGTGGATGCAAACCTTCTCAGAATTGCCTCAGTAAGTGCTCAATAGAGAATGGCTAAGGATGGCCAAGACAAAGCAGCCTTAAAGGCTGAAAACCAGCAATTGAGAATGTACATTTCCAACTTGATGCATGACACTCCCAACTTCTCTGCTTTGCCACGGGAATTGCTAGATCTCCCTGTAGAGAAAAACCATCATCAGTTGATCACATATGGCAAAAACTTGAGAAATCAAGTGGATGATTTTGTTGTTAGAGGACGATGTTTTTTGGCGGAAACATACCAGTTGAGAGATAAAGCACATGGACTCCGCTCAGAGATCCAGCAGTCAGAACTGAGGACAACAGAGAAGAGGCCAAGGGACGAAATGACAGTAGATGATTTACAATTGGCATATCAATCAGTTACCACCACAGAGTACAAGCAACATATTTTTGCTTGGAAGGAACAGGTGGCATACAAGGTGAGCCTATGATGCCAATTATGTGGAACTGATTGACAACAGACATATTGTCGCCGAGATTGTCAACTTCGCAAGAACGTTGGTAATATCCTTCCCTCACATAGAATATCGGCACGAGGGAGGAGAGTACGTTGTGCTGGGAACAGTGCAAAGTCAATTCCGAGACGTCATCCATAGCACATTCCTTGATGATCCCGAGGGTTGCAAGTTGGCCAAAGTTCCAGCCATGTCTACCAAGTTGGATGATGCAGCTGCCAAATGCATAGACTATTAGCAGCAACTTGTGACAGGTGAAGAAATGCTGGGACGCCACGCCGCCATCTTGCGGAGCATTGATTGCCCAGGGGTTGAAGGAGTCAACGACTGGATAGAGGCATTGTTGACCAGTGGTGTTGAGGTGTAAAGCACCCTAAGAAGGACGTCCTACCTTCCAAAGTAGCATTAATGGTGACACAAGTTAACTTGATGCCTCATTCCATGTTAACTCCATGTCCCACTGATCTTGCATGTTAGATCCCACCAATTATGGATGTCTATTTCTAGATCTCTATTTTGGAGGCACATTCGTAATTTAAGTTCACTTTTAGTTAGGTTTCAGTCAACTGAGTTTGACTTCCAGGTTGACTTTTGTTTAGTTTTAGTTAACTGTAGTAGATTTTTCAGTTAATTGTTTGCTCACCTACTTTTAGACTTAGGAATAAATCTTGCTGATTGGCAGGAATTGATTGTTAACTCAAGGAGATTTATGGTTGCCTACTCCTTTGAGTCTCTATAAATAAGAGCCTTGGGCTCATTATTTTGTAACTTTACTTCATAGCAGCGAAACACCGTGCTAAAAAGCCTTCATATCATTAGCCTAGTATATGTTCTTGGATTGTATTTGTGATAGCGAAATGCTAAGCACAAACTTGCATTCTTCTTATTTCAGATAGGTGTATCCAATATTGTTAATGTACTCTTGGTTTGATCGCATCATGTGTGATTGTCTCTTTGACACATGTTGCTGTCCTAAAGTGTAATCTTTGAAGAAGATTGAGATAATAAATCAGGAGAGCTACCTTGCCTTTGATCCAAAAGTCTCAAGATTTGTCATTGAGTGTTGTTCAAATAATCTGTCTTTCGATCTACACCTCAGAAAGGTCTTGGTACCTCCTTGGGAATTTAGTGAGTTAGACTATCGTACCTTTGTTGTTTCTAGTGGATTATCTTTCAGCCTACACCTCAGAGAGGTCTTGGTACTTCCTTGGGAATCTTGAGATCTGATCGACTGTACGAAGATTGTTTGTATGGATTCTAGTTCGGTATAAGTTTGGGAGTTCAGAGCCTTCAGATGCATCCTGGGAGAAGTATTTGTCCAGGTGATCGAACCATCCATTTCAGCTCCTATGCCCTTATGCTCTGTTTTTCTTGAGGAGATAGGATATTTTAGAAGCTAGTTTAGTCGTAGTTAAGATTTGTAGAAACCAGAGAAAACCTTAGCTACGACGCATTGTGTTTATGCACCCTTGTGTCCTGCCGTTGAGTAAAAAGATAGGAACAGTAGTTTACTTTTTCTTTTTATGCAAACATCAGCAAAGAGAGATCTTCCTCTGTATAATTCGAAGAGTAGTGACTACACACTTGCAATAGTTGTCGTTTTCCAATAAGCACTCCAGAGGTGCTAATTGAAACGCCAACAAACTCTTAATTCAAATTGCATATTCAAATGCTGATACACATGAAAACTAAAAATCAGAAATTTAAATTGTCATATGACTTCATTCAATGGATGAAGTTCCACTCTAGCATTAGCTATGTCATCGATTTCCAAGTCCTCAACTATGATGCTCTCCAAATACTTTTCACTCTTAATTTGAGGTTTCTTTGTAGGCAATAGAATCAAGGATAAATCATTGAGGCCATTTGTGTCAACCACTTCATCCTCCAATGGTGTAGCTGCTCCATCAAGTAGTATTCGGGCCCATTTTGCTAAAGGACCCTCTTTGTCCCTAGGCTGTACAGGAGAGAGAGAGAAGGCAAATGAGCTATGGATATATACTAGGTTCTTTGCCTTATTTGACCCTAATTAGTTCCTCTTCAATGAATAAATGGAACCAAGTAGTCCAATTCCTCTCACAAGATGAAGATTTGGCTACTTGTGAGAGCAATCTTATTGCAAACGATTGTAATTCAGGTGTTTCACCTCCATGGTTCCACCACCACTCTATAGGTCTTTCTTTGAATGCATTTGCCCACTCAAAAACTTATTCACTAAGTCCTAGTAATTGAAGCATCCTCACCTCGTCCATAAATCTTTTATATTGCAGCCCAGAATCCCTTCATTACCTCTCTATCCTCATATGGAGATCTCTTCTTGGTTGCTTTTGTATCGTACCACTTGGGGTTTAAGACATGGGCATCACAATGAAGGGTTTTGTTAAGTTTGTTCCATATTCCATGTACCTTTTTTTAAATCAAACAATGTCGAGAGATTTCTAACATTCGTTATTTTCTTAATTTTTTCATAGAATCCATTTCTTCATAGGTTTTCCCCAAATATGGCATATGTGAATCTACAAATTTGATCACCTCACAAATGTTCTAAATAAAGTCAATAACAAATTGAACATTGGTCCAAAAATGGTCATCAAGGACCATCCATCTCACCTCAATTGCGATTTCTAATGTAGATTGTCTCTAAACTGCCCATGCATCATTGACTATTGTGAGCTTATTCAATTGCTTACTGTTTTGAGGACTCCATATTTTAGTATTGATCCGAACTGTGATAACAGTATATCAACTTGAGAATTTGAGCAAAAGATTTTTATGAGTTTGATTAGTGTTCAGTTTGTAGTTGAGAGTAGGTTGGAGAAGTTATGTGTTTTGTATGAAGAATTCTATGAGTTTGAAGTTGGTGCTTCAACATCTTTAAGTTTGTGCTTTGAGGAGTTGGTGCTTCCTGTGAGTTGGTGCTCACTTCTGTAATTTGGGTTGGTGCGCATTGTTGTTAATGAAAGCTTTTGATCTGCCGTGGTTTTTTACTCGAAAGGGTTTTCCACATGAAATTGGTGTTATCTTGTTCAATGCTTGCTCTTATTGTTTTGATTTCTGCTTCACAAAGTTTTAGGTGTTAAAAGTTTAAAATACTGATTCACCCCCCCTCTCAATATTTTCTGTGTGCTCTTTAGTATATAGTTTGTAAATATATTTCAATTTTTAAAAAAATGTTCCATTTTTTGAACATTTCTGTATAACTTGTTTTTTATACTTCACAGTAGTTTTAATAAGCAGTGTTACCTTGAGTTTTTGAGACGGGGATGATAGGGGATGGTGGGACGAGTCCCCAAATCCCCGATTTTTCAAGCTAATTTTTGCGATGGCTATAAAAAATATAGGGAAAGTTTAAAATATATAGGAAAATTTGAAATATTCAAATGAAAGCATGGATAAAGAATGCATAATATACATTATAGAACCTTAACATATAACATTTGTGTTCAAAATTCATTGTCAATACTCAATATGATTCAAAATTCAGAATTCATTGTCAATATGCATGTGAATTGTGATAGTAAAAAATAACATACGACGTACAAGTTATAATTTATAAACCTATAAAAAAATACCCAAAGGCTACACTACTGCCATATAGTTTTACATTATGATATGAGAATCAAAATACAAAAAAAACAAAGTGCACTGCTGCCCCTGATATGCATCTCCCATCATTGCATCAAAATCAGAGTCCTCCTTTGAGTCATTGCCATTGTGATGGCTCACCTTACCCAACAGAATCCCAACCAATCCCTTTGGTTTCTCCTCCTCATCAACCCGAGCCACGTCTTCAAGATCAATATCCCACTGTAAAGCTAGAGTATGCCGATACTTTGGAGTCTGACGATCCTAAAGCCGAAGACTACTATGCACAACCACGAGCTTCTTTGCTCGTTTAGAGGTAAGTCTATTCCTCTTGAAGGAGTGGATAAAGCTATATGTGGACCAATTCCTCTCTGTAGCAAAGGAACTAGCAACTTGTGCAAGGAGGCAAGTGGCAAGTATCCTCAATTGTGGTGTATCCCTCCTATGCCATGCCCACCATCCAGTAGGGTTAGCTTGAGCTAATATAGCTCTATCCAACCTCGCCTGTGGTTTACTCAATGTTGGACCACAAAGATTTGCAAAGTCAAGGAATTGTGTGCGAAGTATTGAAGTTTGCTCCCTTGACTACATCTTATCAATGGCCCATGTGAATCCATCTAAAACCTCTTGGTCATCACATGGAGGCACCCTACCATACCTTGGTGCATACCGTTTGGGATTTACAGCAAAGGCAGCCATATGAAGCGGGGTGTTCATTGTGTTCCACCTCCGCGTCACAATGGGCCTAATATGTTTCTTATATAAAATCAAAGTAGGATCCTTAGCCAAAATTGTTTGCTTTATCTTCCCAAGCATATTGCCAAATGTCTCATATATCTCTCCAAGACTAGGAGAGTCTATATTAGCATATCTAATGACATATAGAATAGGTGATATGAAAGAGCAAATATATCTGCAACATGCAAACAGAAAGTTCAAAAGAATTAATTGACATGTTAAAAACTTCGAAAGTTGGAACATTGGACAATAAAATTAAAATATTAAAATCAGAAATCTAATATTTAATTTTTAATAAAATCAGCAATTTAAAAATAAAATCAACAATGTCTTACCTCACATTGGACCACCAATCATCATCAAGGATCTTTTGTTTGATGAATTTTCCTTGAGTAGAACTTGAATTAAGCCATCTAGTCCACTTTGAATTCACCATCATCAATTGTAGAGGCTCATGCACCTCAAGCATCCTCTCTAACAAGATGAAGTTTGTGGCATACCTATTTCCCTTAAAAGGCAAAAACAATATAGTGCTCAATGTACTTGGAAATTCAAATTCGGAATACAAATGTTTCAAGTTTCAAAATTTGAAAGTGAAACAAAATGAAGTGGCATACCTTGTCCCAATAGGTTTGGGGAACTCTTTTGAAAATGTCTCGAAGATAGCAAGTGAGACGTGGTGGTTGCAAATGAACGTTTGAACTTCTCTAGCTTTTGCAACCACTTACTTCAGCCAATCTAGCTTCCCTATGTCTTTCAATGCATGAAAACACCATGGGGTCTAAAAGATGTGCTTGTAAGCACCCTCCACCATCAAACCAACTGATTTGCACACATCTGCTGAATCGGTGATCAACTATACAACATTAGCAAGCCCAAGCTCCTCCATGACATCTCTCAAAATGATAAACTGGATGTCTGCATCCTTACACTTCCTTGAACAATCCACGACTTTGAGAAAATAAGAGCTGATAGGCATGTGACTGTGATATTGATGAGTGGCCAATGTCTAACATCACTCCACCCATCCATCACAATAGAGCAACTTGTCCTCATCCATGTTTGCCTCATATCCTCCATTAGCACATTAGCCTTGGAATACTCTTTGTCTAGGAGGGTAGTGCGCAGGATATGATCTCCAGGGGGTATGAATGAGGGACCAATGGTGGCTACATCTCTAGTCATTTGTTTGAAGTAAGAGGAGCGAGCCACATGAAATGGGATGGCATGAGCAAAAAAGAATCTAGCAATGGAAGACTTTGTAGCTTCTTGTGCTTGCACATTAAACTTAGCTTCAACTGAAGCTCTCTTGTCACTACCACTCATCTTTGTCTTTCCTCTTGTGGCAACTTCACTACTACCAACTGTGGATGGCATAGGTATAGATGATTGTGCACTTACAAAGGGTGTCGACATTGTCACAACTTGAGCCCCCGTGTCCACCTCCATTTGCAATCTATGATACTATCTTCTCATGTTTTTTAAATCTGGACACATTTTAACTCCATGGCCCTGAAACATCCAAAAAATGAGACCGTACCCTTGTGTAGTTGCCTCTAAATCTTTCTTGCAAACATGACAATTCCACACCCTAGTCCCCCTTGATTTTTGTTTTTGTTTTTGATCCATAGGTGTAACATATTGGAGAAAAGGTTTTTTCTTGTTTAAAGGGCCCTTTACATATATTTCCATTATTTTTGAAGGGCATTTAAATGGGTTTGGTTGCTGTCCACTACCACCCTCACCACATCCTCTTGTATTTCTATCAACTATTTCTCACGTCCATTCTCACTCTCACTGCTCCTCATGTTTTTTTGACTTTGAATGCAATTTTAAATTGAAAAATGCAAAAAAATAAGAAAAATCAGACATTTCATGCTTAAAACTTTGAAAGAAAATTGGAAAAAGAAAAATGAAAGGAAAAGATTTACCTCTTTGAAGAATTTGCAGCCTCATTTGCCCTAGATTTAATCTCTTTTCCTTCTATATCCTATTGTTCCTCCTCTTGCAATGGCTAGCTTGAAACCCTATAGTTGTTGCTATATTTTCTTCTCATACAAATATTCAAATGACTCAAAATGGTGAGTCTATTCCTCATAAGGGTGAGCTGGGAGGTGGGGGCCCATAAGACAAAAAAAATAATGTTTTTTTTTTAAAACTTCAAAGTGTTTTTTTTTCTAAGATAAAGGGTCTGAAGCAAGGGATGATTGATTGTCCTTTGCCTCAAACCCCAAAGTCCTCGGGTTTTTGGGACGTTTCCTTGGTTTTTTGCAATTTTGGGGATGTCTAGGAGACATCCCCAACCGTTCCCTTGTCCCCGGGACGTCCTAGGGACAAGGACGAGTGTTTCTGGAATGGGGATGCATCCCCAGGTAATGCTGTTAATAAGTTATGTTATAACACAAATTGTTTTAGAAATAAAATAAATTTATAATTTCTTAATCATGGATTATTAATATTGCTATCAAGGGCATGTATATTTTTCTATAATTTTTTAATTCAGATTAATTATTTTACAAAGTATTTTATGCCGTATTGCATAAATTTATTTGTATATATCCAATTATTATTATTTTTTGTTGAAATAAGGATATTAATATAAAGTGCCCATGTATTTGTTAGAATTTTTTTTCTACATTATTTTTTTGTGATATTGCTATTGGGATTCAACTTTGTAGTTTTACGAGTCAAACTCATTGACCCATGTTTCATGAGTAGTGGTTCACAAGAACCCATCTCTCATGATAGTGAATGGTCCACTTAGCACTCATTGCATCTAGGTGATGCTCACAAAGGTGAAGCATTGGGCCTTCTCGGGAGGTCACCCATCCTAGTACTACTCCAGCTCAAGCGCCCTTAACCACGGAGTTTCCCCCAAGGTTAAGACCACTCAGCTTGCAACCCCATTTGCAAAACCTTTAGCAAGTGTTGGGAAACCACAAAGTTTCCCCCAAGACCACTTAGCTTGCAACCCCATTCGCAAAACCTTTAGCAAGTGTTGTGGAGGTTTTCACAACACTTGCTAAAGGTTTTGCAAATGGGGTTGCAAGCTAAGTGGTCTTAACCTTGGGGGAAACTTCGTGGTTAAGCGCGTGTACTAGGATGGGTGTCCTCTCAGGAAGGCCCAGTGCTTCACCTCTGTCAGCATCACCTAGATGCAATGAGTGCTAAGTGGACCATTCACTATCATGAGAGATGGGTTCTTGTGAACCACTACTCATGAAACATGGGTCAATGTGTTTGACTCGTAAAGCTACATAGTTGAATCTTGATAGCAATATCACAATTTGACACGCTGTGGAAAATACCTCCTACTTACAATTAACTTTTTTTCCATGTACGTTGAACAAACCTTTATGTTTGGTGAAAGACCTCTGTTTACTAGGAAATAGAAAATAAATATAATAATTAAATAAAATATAATATAAATTATTCTTTTCAAATAGCTTACTTTGAGGGCTATGATCCAAAAAATTATCGTGTTATGGTAACTTTGCTTGATGGTCCAAACATTGTTTTGAAGCAGATGTTTCTCAAAGTTAGTGAGTAGGAGGAGGGTAGTATAAGGATCACTGGTCCTTCCATAGGGCTTTTTAATGTGTAATATTTAAAAATGAAAGAGGGGCCTTAAATTGAACACCCTCACCTTCATTTGAAGCCTATTTACATATGGTAGGCATTTGGCTTTTTAATGTGCATCATTTAAAAATGAAAGAGGGGCCTTAAATTGAACACCCTCAACTTCATTTGAAGCCTACTTACACACGGTAGGCATTTTACCTTCAAATGGAGGACCTTCAACTATTGAGGGATCACACTCTCGCGTTCACCATGGCAACTATCAATTTTAAAGAGATTGCAGGTATCCTAGGCAGTAAGGCACCACGAATGCTAGTAGTTCCAACTTAGAACTATTTCATATAGATCTACAAGAGTCACAATCACCTTTCAAATCCAATTAGGTTTTTTAATTCCAATCAAAACAAGTATGTTCTCTAATTAAAATTTCGAGGTAATTTCTCTTGAGGGTACTATCTAAGCCTTGACAATTCCGAGATATTAGTATAATTTTTTAAAGGGTTTCTTACCTTAGGGAATGCCTCCAAATTCCTTGGGTCTTAGCCATTATTCCTTGTTTCCTCAAATTTGGCATCCTGGTTTGTTTTCCTTCATGGTTTGGAAGAAGAGCCGATGAGAATATGATTAGATCCAGTTTTAAGAACAACCACATTCCCAACTATTTCGATCTGTTTCAGATGAACCATTTCTTCCAGAGGTTTTTCATGAAGATTCTGATGCATCCTCAATGAGTTCATTGTCTCGTTGTGACTTCCTTCTTGATTGGCTTGAAGTGGAGGCTCATCTTCTCACTTTAAATATGATTGTAGATCTTTCCTAGATCAGAAACTAGGGCAACAAATTTATTTGAGGTCTCTAGTTGAGAGATGGTGGGCTTGGGTTTTCTGCTCCTAGATCTCTTATTATGGCTCTTGCATTGGACATTCTAGAATCGACCAGCTTGGGGAGGCTTTTTGGCACCTGAGTTCCTTTGTTTAGGGGGTGGTCCCTAGAAAAATGACTATTCATGGTATCAAAGACATTAAGGCAAATGTGAAGACTTGGCAATGTATCCAATCTAGAACCTTGATGCCAATGGATTTTGGTAGGCCCTTTTTGAGATTAAATTTGACACATATGAGCACAAGCAACATTGAAAGATTTAAGCGGAGTCCAATCCATAAATTTTTCTGATTTTTTTACCTATAAAATGATATTATTAACATTATATAGAAATTATATAAAACATTAGACATAAATTAGTAATATTAATTATTAAATGTAACATTTAACTTTTTAATCAATAAATGATAATATTAAATAATACATCAGGTTTTTTGTTTTAGCAGAGGTTTTTATTTTTTATTAATAAATTAGGTTTTAAACTTTTAATAGTTTGTACCTTGGAGATTGTCAAACTATTAATTTTTAAATATTAAAGGAGTTGCAGAACTAGGGTTCCAAGATTTTTTGCAGGTCAAAAGTAAAAAACAACAACATTTTAAGCAGTTAATACCAGTTGAAAAGGAAAGGAGAGGCACCTGGAAATGCTGTACGCAGTTTAATGTCGTCCGTCAGTTTAATTCGATGCGTTTTCTGCAAATTTGAAGAACTTGGCACCATTTTCTGCAAACCTCCTGCACGTTTGTGTTCTCAGCGTAGAAGAAGACAATGAAATTTTTGAATGGGCTGCAGATTAATAACATTTTGTTTCCACAGTCCATGATAGATTGTAATCGAGATTTCTGGAAATAACTGTGTGCATATTTTTACATCAACGTTTCGATCATACTCCATGATCCATCATCAAGATTTCTGGAAATAACTGGGCTGCAGATGTTTTGTTTTTTAAGTTTTTAGGTGTTTTTTTTTGGTTTTCAGAAGTCAAACAACATTGGAAGTGGTTTGGAACTGCCACGTCATCCATTGAATCACATGGAAACAAAATACTATTCACCAAAATGTTTTGGCATCCAAAAAACCGAACCTTGGACACACCCATAGTCGTTTTATACTCAGAATTGGCAGAAAAAAGTGCCGATTTGGCAATGTAGCCTATGAGCTCTAATGAGGGTTTGTTCCATAAGGAGGAAAGGAAACCTTAACCAGACTGAAACTTCATCTAGCATATCCGCTTATGGTTGAATTTAGTAGATCAAAAATTCAGAAACAGAGCATTACAACCCATGAACTAGGGACCTCCTTAGAAAATAGAATTGCCCTCAGAAGACTTAAACATATTAGTGAAATATCCCCAGCCACAGATCAGTAGCGCACAAGAGGAATTTTCCAAGCCCCATAAAGAGGTGATCCATCTTTCAAGGGCAGTAGGGCTTTGCCCCAATCCAATGAAACTGTTGACTATGGCACACTGCATTAGAGCATCCATAGGATTGTTAGTTTTAGGATCAGAAATACAATAAACAGAAATTGCAGCACCTAAGACAATGAACACCACAAGATACCCTGGGAAAACCCTCCTACTCGAGGGAGAAAAACCCAGCAAATATATCACTTATATATTCAGGAATAAGAGCAGAAATCTGCTTACAACTCAGGCCCACACAAGGCCAAATTTGATACAATGAACAATAGCACCTCTCCTAGATGTGAAGATACAGAATGAATATGTTTCCCCTTGAAATCAATCTGCAGTCACAATATGATGATCAATATGATGATCTGCTGATCAAGATAATGATCTGCTGCTCAAGTGTGAACTTCACAATATGAAGATCTGCTGCTCAAGTGCGAACTTCTTCTAGGACTGCGAATTGCTTGAATGAGCTTAAATGATAAAATGAGCAATCTCCACCTTGTATAAATACAAAATAATGCGACTCTTCAAGTAGGTCGGCCTCATAGTAATAATAAAGAAATAAATATTATTTCTTTAATGAGGTTGGCCCAGTTTAATTATTCACAATAATTAAATATTATATTAGATGCCAAGTGAAGTGCCTTTTCACTTTAATTAATAAATGAATAGCCGTTAGGCTATATGAATTTATTGTCCAACGATCAAGGTGGAATTATGTAGCCCGAAGCTACAACATCAACAAGGATGGCTAACGTTTTTCACGTACCTCAACAATTGGTGTGGAATCTAGGCAACAAATAAATGCATTGGATAGCACTGAGGGTTTTGAGCCTGAAACTTCATTATCTGCAGCTTTCAGTGGCAGCTTTAGCTGAAACACGTCCAGATTTGCACTTCCAGGAGATGAAGGCCAAGCATGAAAAATGGAGAAAGCTAGGGGCGAAGCAGGGAAGTGTGAACATCAGCCAAGCAGTCAACCAGTTCGTTCTTAGGAACAGTAGGATCTTACTAACAGAGTTGCCATTCTTCTTATAGAAGAGAAATTGTAGAATATTTTTAAGAGACATCAATTGTCACCTAGGGATATGTTGAAATGGCCAAGCAGTCAACCGGTTTGTTCTTATGATCTTACGAACAGAGCTGCCACTCTTCTTAGAGGATAAATTGTAGAATATTTTTGAAGACAGCATCACGTAGGGATATGTCAAAACTTATTTTCTGGAAGTGTAAAACAACAAATACCAAATTAATCCCTTTTACTTATTGGAGTTTGAGAGATTTAATTGTGTCGATAATGGATGAATGCATTCGATTACAATAAACTTGAACTACACAGTTCACATTACTTGGTGTTAGTAGATTTACAGCTAGCAAGTGTTGGATGTTGATTTTTATTTTATGTTGTTTTATACAGGAATTCCATCCTCTAGGTGGATCCAAAGTATGAGGCAAGAACTTATGGAAAGTATGAAGGTAGAGCTTATGGAAACTGAAAATTCACAACCCTGAAGTTTTTGAGTGAATCAACTTTTTGGGTGTATGATTATGCAAGTCTTTTTAATGGGTTAATGAGATAATTGTTGATGTAGAACTTTTTTTTTTTTTTTTGAGTTTGATGCCAGCAGTTTTTCCAATCAGAGGCCTGAAAAGTTTGACAGCTAATGTATTTATATATTTGTATCAACAGAGGCTCTAGAATCTGTAATGCTAGAAATGTATCTGTAACTACAGTTTGTAGGATATGGCATAACAGGCAACGGAAGCTTCTGCCTTTTTGGCTCAGTGTAACTTCATTCCATTCTATATGCTAATGAAAAAAATGAATATTAGCTTCTGAACAGATTTAAGTATCTTTGTGCTAGTTCATGCTATTGGGAATAGTTAAACTGCTGTGTAATATGATTTTTCCATGATGTTGAAGATTGTTATAGTTGTCTGAGAGCGGATTTTGAGTTGTATGGATCGGCAATTCTTTTCACTGCCTATACATTATATACAAACATAAGAAAATAGGCTTTTTGGAAACTTTCTATAAGAATTTGAATTGACACCTCAGATCACAGTGCAAGCCTTTTTTTCTCTTATGTTATGGATTCTGAAAGCCTTAGATTTTAACCATTTTGTTTTACTAATGGGCATTAAACCATACCCTATGTATATGTTAATTCTTTACACACATTCATTTTGAGATTAAATTGTGGACATATTGTTTGAGCTTTAACCTTTTTTTTGTTAAGAATGATGTGGCCATGGTAATAACATGGGAAGCTTATAACATGCTATGGTTTTTACTTTTTAGGCTTGCAGAGGCTTGTTAGATCACTCTATTTGATTTTTTGGAAGTCTTGTGGAAAAATGAAAGTCATTCCTACCATATAGTAGACTTATATTGTAGGATGCTATTTACACATGAACCCTTCGTTTTTTTTATGTTTCTTCTACTTAGCAAGTTATCATTGGTAGGTAGTGGTAATTGTAATAATCTTACAAAATTCAAGTTAAAATAGTTACAGGTGCTCTTTAGTGTGTAACGAAGGTCAGACCATGATTGCAATGATACATTGATTTTTATCAAGAATTTGGTTTTCATAATTTGGTGAAGATGGTAATGTTAGATCGATGCCTTAGTTAATATAAGTGTTTTTAAATCAACATGTTCTTAACGTAGAACATCATGTTTAGCCAATAGGCTTTTATTGTGGACTTGCCAGTCCACAGGCCATCGGCATACCTGTCTCACCCTACAAACCACGTTACTGCCTGGTAAACCACTTGATCGCCTGTCTGCAACCCTCTCCAAGCCAACGCATGCATACCTAACAGCCATGAATATCTGTCGACAGGGCTTGAATGCATGTACGTAAAAAACCAGAGGTTCATGGATGCATGCAAAGTATTTGAAATAATGCCTGAACTAAATATTGTCTTTTGGGCTGGTTTGCTTACGGGATATGCACTGAATGGTAGAATGGAGAATGCCTGCCAACTGAGCTGGAGTGCTATGATTGTGGGCTATGCACAAAATGGACAACAGAAGGAAGTCTGGTTTTCCATGAGCCCTTTCCATTCTATTTAATGGACTGTGAAAACTTCACTACCACTATTGATCAGAGACCTGACTACGGATTCACTCATTAAAGTGGAAGGAAGCCTCCAGGTTGTTTTTGCTTATCATTATGCCCTCATTCAATGCAAATACAGTCCACCGTGCATTTTAATTTCTCAGTCCAATCTCATTATGAATATATCTAACAGATATCTTCTCTGTTAGGAAGATCAGTCGCCCTCCATCTCTGCCTCTGCTTATAAATAGACTGTAATGTCCACAATTCTATAACCTTTGGAGTTGAGTGTGCAAGGAGCGAGCTTCAAACGGTAATGCCCTTTTCTTTCATGCTATTTGCATAGTTTTTCTGTTCTTTCGATATAGCGAGCATCAGACTGCACGTCATAAAAAATTATTAGTTACTGCTCATTAAGTAAATTTTTGGAGAACTATTTGTAGTAAAGGGTTTTTGTTCTGTGGAGAGCTATAGCTGTGGTTTTATTTGTTCTTGTGTCGCCTGGCTTGCTCATTCAAATTCTGGGAGATGGTAGGTTTGCCGAATTCGCTCCGAGAAGAGTCAGCGTGGCTTTTGAATTTGTTCATACCTTGCTTTTTCTGCTGCTCATGTATCTCTTCCAGCTTGCCTTGGGAATTTAGTTCTTGCTTTTGTCATGTTTGTAATGAATTAAGGTAGTTTTACTTTAGTAATCTTGATGGAGTTCAAACAAAATACAAACTGATAAATGTATGTACACGTTCAAAAACTAAAGCTTTGATGTCGATGGTCGCCCTTAACTGGGTTAGCATAGAGCCCGATAGTTTTTGTGCTGGAGGTGGTGCTTGTTAAGGTTTAAACTAAAATGATATGTTCAGAGATCTTGACATGTTGTCCTTGTTTTAATTTAGTTGAGAATCTAACAAGGTACATGCTTCAGAGGAGTAGGATCAAACCTCTCTCCTCTCTGCACTCCTACACATCCCTTCTGCTTTGATGGACGTGCACATTCTCTTGTTGGATCCCTTTTATGAAATGATGAATGCACATACTGTGTGCCAACTGCCAGGGCACCCATACTTGCCCTCTTTGTCCTCGACACCTATTTTATTTTATTTTTTCCTTCCCCCTGTCGTCCGCTTTGAAAGTCACCTACTGTGGGGGTGGGATATGACATATTTGTAGTTTTAATTTTAATTCTTTGTATACCAAAGAATAGAGGATACAAGGTAAATGACTCCCCTCTCTGTATCTACATCTTCTGGTGACTATATTTTAAATTGTATATAATATAGATGTGCCCTTAGTCATTTAGTCATGTACCTTGATGTGAACAGTGTCCCTGTTCCTTTACCAGTACATTAATTCTAATTTCTCACATCTCCTGGTGACTAAGATAAACAGTGCTTGTGGCGATTTAAACAAAATTTTATATGGGGATAGCCTTGTTTTGTTTAGCGAATGCCTTTCAAGGATTTGAACTAAAGCTAGTGCTTGTAGGGATTCAAACTAAATTGTTAGATTTAGATGCTCTTTTTTTGTTTCATAAATTACTTCAGATGATTGATTTTTTTATTATTGCAGAAGGCAAATGGTGCTTTTGGGGATTTAGACTACAATTGTTTGTTGAGATCATTGCTTTTGTTTAAGGGAATCCTTACCAGAAATTTGACTTTTGGTTAGTGCTTAAGAGAAATGGTGCTTGTGACGATCATCAAATCTAATTGTTGCATTGAGGCCCTTGTTTTTTATAAGTGGGATGGGAAATGAACTATTGGCCGATGTTTAGGGTAAATGGTGCTCATGGGATTTAAGATAAAATTTTGTGTGAAGACCTTAACAGTTGTTATAAGGATTTTATCAGAAAATGTTGAATCAAGTGTTTGTTGTAAGTGTCCTTAACTGAAACAGAGACTTATTTGGGCCCCTTCGTTTTTGGAGAGCATCTTATTGTTTGAACTTTGGGGATTTAAACTAAAATTTTGATCAATCTTATTATTTGATCAGTTGGACTTGGGGGATTTAAACTAAAATTTTGTAAGGAGAATTCTTGTTTTGTTTTTTGAAGTACTTCAAAGGACTGTTTATGCAATATTAAAATGAAAAACGTAATCCATCAATAAAGTGGTGTAACATATCTTTGAGTGCTTTTATAGTACCTTTGGAAGCCTTCACAAAAACTTCTGTCAAAAATTCAATAATGAATGATTTATGCACAAACTCTCTTTTGAATGGTTTCAAATTGTGATCAATTTTTCTTCTCTGTGCAGCCTCTCTTTAATGGCTGCTCATTGATTATAATGTGACTCTAATCTACTCATGATATAATGTTTTTAAGATTTGATTGATACCCTTGTTAATAGTGTTTATAAATTAGCATATTATTTGCAAGAGTTTATATTGAACTCTACAGGAGTCAAGGACCACTTGCACCCAAAACAACTTTCCACATAAGAGAGAAACAATGGAAATGCTATATTGTTGAATAATTGATAGATACACACAAAATGGTTTTGCACATGATAAATAATGAGACTAACCCTTGTAAAAATAGGAAGGGGAGACCTAGGACTAACTTAAATTATGATAGTGTTTTAATCCTATGACTTGAGACAAAGGCATTAAATGACTTGAAACAAAAAGTGAATACCCTAAATAAACATCAAGTATACTAATGTGTATAGCAGTTAATGTGAAACTAGTTAGTTGGTATATCTAGTTCACACAACACCTCATTTAAGTACAATTTTGAGAGAGTGATAAAGCATGGAAAGATGTAAGGATGTAAGATGGACATCAACTACAAAGCCATGCTAGATATTCATGTACTATTTTTTTTTCACAAATAAAATAAATGAGAAAAACTTGTAAGAAAAAAACTTACTAGAAGGGAGAAAACATGAAAGTGGAAGGACTCAAGATGATGCCCCAAGAATTACTTCTATCACCAATGCATTTTAGATATTCTCTCCATAAGAGAAGACAAACTATGTAGCCCCTATGATGTATAATCTTCCATAATGATGGTAGATGCTTGACAAAAGGATGATGAAGAAGATCCAAGAGCATTGAAAAACATTCTTCCCCTTATGAAGAAACAAAACCAAGGATGTATGCAAGCTATCTTCTTATTTTAGATAGGAATATGAAGGAAGAAAGATCATGACGTATGATGCCATTGCACTTTGCTTAAATGTCACCATGCTAGTATCGAAAGATGCTGCAATTGAATTAGGAACAAGCCTAATCAGTGAAGAAGTTGACAAGCTAGGACCAAGTGGAAAAAATTGAAGATGATCCAAAGACAAATATGTTGTGACAACAATTGTTATGGGGCTATCATAAAAAGGGTGGATGTCCTCAATGTCTTCCAAGTTTGCAAAATGTGACTCAAACAAACTTGCAATATCTATCAAGTACTAATATTGATGTACTAATTCTAGAAGATTAAAATGTACTTGTTGCAAAGAATCACTTGAAGCAACAAGTAATAGAGGTATGATTTCAATGTATGTTCTAACTCTATCGACCATCTCATGTTATGTGTCCATTCAAGAGATTTGAATACAAATACTTTGAGATGAATTTGTTGTTGAATGCAAGAGTCCCTAGCTTCATGATATTGACTCGAAGATAAAGAAAATGAGGCCTCTAAATTTGAATTAAGAGCCATAGAAGCCAAATAATCAATGAATGCTATTGTAGGAAAAGATGCATCAAGAGAAGCCTTATTGTTATCACAATTAAAGCCCTGGAAAATAGTTGAGCAGCTCTTTTGTATTATTGTCTTATGGTAGGTTATTACAATCAACAAGGGCTACAAAATAATCCATAACAAGATCATTGTGAATGGAGAATGATGTGGGTCTCCTTAGATCTTTTTTGGTTTAGATTGTGTTTGGACATTCGGTATGATATTTGAGATTTCCCCAAAAGTGTCAGCACCAATAATAGAGCCAAGGATTCCTAAGACATGACTATTTTTTATTCTCCATGCTATCATTTGTTTATGTTTTCTTGGTTAAGTGACAAGTTCATATAGATTGGGCAAGAGATTAAGCCACTTGAGATGTTTTAGGATGCCGTATTTCCATAATTCTTTTTGTTCATGGTCATTACAAAAGGATGAATAAAAATCCTTAAATATTTATAATTATATTGATTATGTATCAATTAAAAATCAAAACATGTGAAATTGGGACCCCCAAAACATAAAAATCACCCCTTATTTTGCAAATTGTGCAAAGTACAAGTCAATAGAAAAATAGATTTTAAACTAAAATATAGGTACTTGAAGCAAAATTAGGAGAAAATAAGTGGATGGTTGGAAAGTGCTCAAAACTAACTATGCAATGCCCCTTACAATGCAAAATATGAATACCATGGACACAATATTTTATTTAGAGAAAAATATCTCTTTCGAGGTAAATAAAAAATGTATTTGAGCACTATTTCAATGGCTCTTAGGTTGTTGGTGGACAACACTACTCCTTGAGTTAAGTGCATATGGTATATCTTAGTTGTGCGGTTGGTAGGGCCACCTTAATGGAGATTCAGGTGGAGGTGGCAAATAATGGTATCTTGACTTAATGAGGTAGTGTTTGGATAGAGATGATGGGTTCCACACCACTAGCTAAAATGTAACCCTTTGGAGCTAGTAGGTAGCAAGAGCTAACCCCTATGATTGATTGCTAGTGGTTAAAACTCTATGAATGATATTGATGACTACTAGTGTACCTTGCTAGCAGCTTTGATGACACAATCATAACCACAAAACAATTAGAAGTCGACACACTTGTACTCTACTTTCACAAATTTGATGTGACATGGGCTAATGCAATAGTTGTCCCTTCAAAACAATCAAATCTCAATTTTTAGCCATACCCTAGATGATGCAAGCACTACATAGTCAAATATTCATTAGAAGATGTTGTGGACTTACAAACTTGTTCTCTAATAAGTTTTAATCTATATGAATTTGTACAACTATGGATTTTATTGATCAACAATTTTGCCAAACCCCACAAAAACAGTCATTTTTTTATAATCTTAAAACATATCAATTTTTATATCGATTTATAGTTTTTTAGGCCTTTGACTCAATGGTGTAGTTTGCTTTGCACAAAGATGGACAATATGAAAGTTCTTAGTGAAACTCTTTAAACAAAGGGAATTGTGGATTTGAATTTTTGATGCCCTATAAGCATTGACAGTGAATTCCAAAGAGCCAATGATCATGAATAACCAAAACAACCTTCCATCAATAACGCACATGCCAACATATAAATATAACAAAGTGGTTGTAAACATGTTTCAAAAAATGTTTTCCTTCAACTACACACAAAGTAAACACTTAAGTTCAAACATGTCAAATTTCAAACACACTTTATACTAAATTTCAAATGTGCAACATAAGTGAACGCCAAAGTCTTCATACAAAGTGAAAGTGAGAGTTCAAACACACATGCACATACCAAAGTAAAAATATAACGAAATGGTTTCCAAAGTTAAAACATAACTCACACAAAATTTGTTCAAACACACACTTGAAAATATACAAATTAAATGCTAAAATTTTAATTACTAAATTAAATTTTCACATGAATGCTAAAGTTAGTATACTTTTTATACAAAGTGAACGGAAAAGTTCAAATATAAACACTTGGCACACACAGTTAGTTCAACTATACATGAAGTAACATTAAAGTTCAAACACAAATTAAATGCTAAAGTTAAAACAAACTTCACACAAATGAAATAAACACAACTAACACATACAATGTGAATGTGAAAATTTTAAACACACTTCACACAAATTTTATTCAAGCACACACTTCATACATATATAATATAAATGAACCAAAATTCAACCACACACTTTGTGTGAAGTGTTTGACTTGAAGTGAGTGCCAAAGTTAGAACACTCTTGAAAGTGATAATCAAAGTTCAAAAGTACCCTCCTACCTTTACAAACTAACAAACAATAAGAGGATCAAATATAATTGAATGGTAAAATAATTCAAGCACACTCACTCCCTCTCCCTCCCTCCCTCTCTCATATGGTGTGATTGGGAACAAACAATAAAAGGGGATGTGAAAGTTCACCCACACACATCATACAAAGTTTAAAAATAAAATAATAGGATGCCAAAATTTAAATATATACATAAAGTGAATAGAAAAATTCAACAATATGAGCACACAATGTAAATGCCTAAACTTCAAACATACTTCCAAGAAAAGACTAGTGGATGCCAAAATGAAAGAAACTAAACAAACAAGTTTGAAATTCACTTTAAATAAATAACTAATGTATACCAAAGCTTAAACACATACTTAAAAGAAACAATAAATGTAAGCAAGGTGAATACCAACATGTCAAAGTTTAAACATGCAAAGTAAATGGAAAAATAGATCAAATATAAGTCAATTTCAAAATTCAAAGCCATGGTTCAATAAACAATAAATAAATCAATATTAAAAAACACACTAAATAAACAAGTTTGAAAGTCACTTCAAATAAATAATTAATGTATGTCAAAGCTAAAAAGCACACTTCACATCTTCTGGATGCCAAAACACACTAAACAAACAAGTTTGAAAATCACTTCAAATCAATAATTAATGTATTGACAAAACTCAAATACACACTTCATATAAAAAATAAATGCAAACCAAGTGTGTCAAAATTCAAACATGCAAAGTAAATGTCGAAATAGATCAACTATAAGTAAATACTAAAATTCAAACCCATGCTTCAATTAACAACGACTCCCTGCAACGGCTCTTCCGCAGTGGCTCCTCCGCCTCTGATGCCGTTGGGTTCTTTGGCTCCTCCTCTGGCTTGGGGGGCTCCTGCGGTCCCTGCTGTGGGCTCTGCTCCTCTCCTTGTCCCGTGCGTTGGTTGTAGGCGCTCTGTGGGTTCAACTCCTTTGATTCCTTCCATTCCGTAGTCGACTTTGTCGCGGCCCTTGGTTCCTAGCAGTGATGTTGTCCCTGGTGCGCGTGGAGTTCCTGCTGGTGGTGTGCCTCTTGTCCAGTTTTTGTGCAGATCTGGTGTGTCTTTGCAGATTGGGTCTGGTGATGCATGCAGGTCATTAGATGCTTTGGGTGATTCGGCTGTGGTTGGGATTCCTGGCCTTGTTGCTGGGGGTGCTTCGGTTGTGGCTAAATCCTTCTCCGATGCGGCACGTTTGGGTCCTCGTCCCTCTGGCCGATCTCTTCCCTTTGCCCGAGAATCACCTGTGGTTGTTTGCGGTCCAAAAATCATGGAAAATGAGGAATTTTATTCGAAAATTGGTGTGGTTTACAGGTTCAACGGTCTGTGGCCCTCCCTCCCCAATCTCCACGATTGGGTCTCGGGCTCTTGGAAGCCTTTGGTCATCGATGAGATTGAGCTTTACCCCTGTGCTAGAGGGTTCTTCATTGTTACTTTTGCCTCCCCTTTGGAGCGGAATGGCGTCCTGGACCGTGGGTGGATGTGGGGTATCCATTCTCTATCCATTAGACCTTGGACCAGATCCTTCAACCCTCTTACGGAGCCATTGAACACCAGACCTATTTGAGTTCGTCTACCAAATCTTCCTCTTTAGTTCTGGGAGGCAACATGTTTCGAGGCCATTGGCAATTCCATTGGTTGCTTCCTTATGGTGGATTCCACAACCAGGGAATTTGGGCACACGACGGTCGCTCGGTTGTTAGTTGATCTAGACACCTCCAAACCTCTTCCTGCTGATGTTGTCTTGCTGGTGGAGGACAGACCGTGGAAGCAACTCCTGGACTATGAGGGCCTCCCCTTTCGGTGTAGGAGGTGCTTTTCGACGGGTCATTTGGCCTCTGCTTGTCCTCATGCTCGCTGCAAGGGCGCTGCGACTTGGTGGAAGGACGCCCTCCTGGATCATCTCACTGTTGGTTCTTTTTCGGATATTGAGGAGGTCGTTCCTCTATCTGCTGCTCTTGTCCCAGACCTTTCTTCTTTGCAGCCAACTGGGTCTTCTTTGGAGGTTTCTCCTAAGCAGGTCGTCCATCTTGTTTCTGCTCCTCTCCTGAACCTCTCTGCTGTGGTTCCTCCTCTGGTCCGTTTTGTTGACATTGTTGTGCCAGAGCCCCCTGTTGTTGCTGCGCTGTCAGACCCCGAACCCTCTTTGTTGGGAAATACTTTTGTTTCGTTGGGGGTTTCCTCCTCGGCTGCCTCATTGCTGACTCCCTTGTTGTTTGGTGGTCCCGTGGTGGCTGTGGCAGATTCGCTCCTCTCTTTGCTCTCATCACTTCTTGCTTCCGAGCCTCCTTGGTCGGTCATTCTCCGGAAGAAGTTTGTGTCGGCTCCTCGGACTCGGGCTCATGGAGCCAGCCTGGATCCCTCTGTGTCTGGGGCTGCTTAATTTCTTTGGTTTCTTCAGCTGTCTGATAGCTGTTTTTGGTTGTTCTATAGTTCAAAGCCTGTTTTGAACTATGTTTTTTTCTTTTTGGCCCCTAGGGCTCCTTGTGAAGGGTATGACACCCTGAAAATGCTGCTTAACTTTTCAAAAACAATAAGTAAATCAATGTTGAAGCAAACACTTCACAACTAGTGGTTTCCAAAACATGCTAAATAAACATGTTTGAAAATCACTTCAAACAAACAATTATTTTATGACAAAGAAACAATTAATGAATACCAATGCTCAAACACACAATTCATAAAAACACTAAATACTAACAAAGTGAGTGCCAAAGTGTGAAAGATTAAGCATGCAAATCAAATGTCAAAATGGATCAAACATAAGTTAATGCCAAAATCCAAACCCATGCTTCAATTAATGTTCAAACACACTTCACAACTAATGGATGCTAAAGCACACTCAACAAGCATGTTTGAAAATCACTTGAACATAAATTTGATGTGCACCAAAGCTCAAACACACACTTCTAAAGACAATAAATGCAAACAAAGTGAATGTCAAAGTGTCAAAATTAAAACATGCAAAGTAAATTTCAAAATTAACCAAATATAAATAAATATTAAAATTCAAACCCATGCTTCAATAAACAATAAGTAAATCAATGTTGAAACAAACACTTCACAACTAGTGGATGCCAAAACATGCTAAATAAATAAGTTTGAAAATCACTTCAAACAAACAATTAATTAATGCCAAAGCTCAAACACACTTTATATAAATGATAAATGCAAACAAAGTCAATATCAAAATTCAAACCCATGCTTGAATAAACAATAAGTAAATCGATGCTCAAATCTACACTTCACAACTGGAGAATGTGTAAGTGAAATACACTAAACAAACAAGTTTGAAAGTCACTTCAAACAAAAAATTTAATGTATGCCAAAACTCAAACACACACTTCACAACTTGTGGATGCCAGAACACACTAAACAAACAAGTTCAAAAATCACTTCAAATAAACAATTAATGTATGTCAAAGCTCAAAAATACACTTCATATAAACAATAAATGCAAACAAAGTGAATGCCAATGTCAAAATTCAAACATGCAAAGTAAATGTCAAAATGGATCAAATCTAGTGGATGCCAAAACATGCTAAATAATCAAGTTTGAAAATCACTTCAAACAAACAATTATTTTATGTCAAAACTCAACACACTTCGTAGAAACAATAAATGTAAACAAAGTGAAAGCCAACGTGTCGAAATTTAAACATTCAAAGTAAATATCAAAATGGATTAAGTATAAGTCAATACTAAAATTAAAAATCATGCTTCAATAAACAATACGTAAATCAATGTTCAAGCACACACTTCACAACTAGTGGATGACAAAATACACTTCAAACAAACAATTATTTTATGCCAAAGCTTAAACACACCCTTCATAAAAATAAAAAACATAAACAAAATGAGTAGCAAATTGTCAAAGATTAAACATGCAAAGAAAATATCAAAATGGATCAAATATAAGTCAATGCCAAAATTTAAAGACACACTTCACAACTAATGGAAGTCAAAGTGAAACACATTGAACAAACAAGCTTGAAAGTCACTTCATGCAAACAATTAATTTATGCCAAAAATCAAATACACTTCATGTAGACAATAAATGCAATCAAAGTTTAAACATGCAAAGTAGATGTCAAATTAGATCATAAGTCAATGCGAAAATTCAAAACCATGCTTGAATAGACAATAAATTAATCAATGTTGAAACACATTTACACTACAATTCTTACAATGTTACTAGATTACATTATAATTGAAAGATGTTGTAATACTTATATAATTACACAAAAAATGTCAAATCATTATTTATGTGATAGAATACAAATTTTAAAAAATGTTAAAGTTACTGTAATAAAAAATAATATAAAAATTAACACAGAGACACTAGACTGAAAAAAATGGCTATGGATGACCAATCCCCACAACCTTGGGAAGGGGGCCAATTCAATCCCTTCCAAATAAAAATTTGGTAATAAACAACAAATTTGTTTACATATAAATTTACAAATTACATTTATTGAAGTTGACTAATTGATTCAAAAGTGCAACAACCCATTCAAAATTCCAAATATTTTTCTAAAAAAATTGAATATTACATTTATTATTTGAATTCAGCACCTATTCATTCTAGCTTCCAAAAATCTATAAACAGTGCATGTCAAACATCAACCATAGTTTAAACTTATATCAATTTCCCTACCAATATAATATAAAACTGGAATAGGAAGATTCAAAGAATGACTTCAATGGAAATACATGTATACTTACCCAATGTTGCATAATCTTTTTAAATACACCAAAACTTAAAAAATAAAAGAAAAAAATCAGATAATAAATCTTCCTAATTCTGATATACAATTATACAAAATAATAATCTAAACAAAATATTCTGTAATCAACAAATAAAACTTTAAAATAACATTTCTCTATGCCAAACTATCATAAAGCATGTCCTCCCCTTGTTAATTCTATTGTCAAGAAGCACAAAAGGTGGATTTTGGATGATCAAGATATTTATGATTCACAAACAAAAAGAAAAAGAAAGTTTTCTGTACGGAATGAGATTGTTTCTTAGACAATTTCATTCACCAAAACAAGAACGTAGGTCATCATTTATACTGTATTGGTGATATTCTTGTAAATGTTCAAGAAATACAAAATTGTAAATCGTAAATACCATATGAGAGCATATTACTTAATCAACTCACTCATATTACTTAATGTCCAAAGTGCTGGAGATGTTTAATTCACATATGAAGTATTTGATGTATGTGCAGGAGGAATGGGTTCTGTGCAAAGTCTTTGAGAGGAATGAAGACCCAAGCAAGTCTCAAACTGGTCGGAAATTTTTTTTTGCAGTTCTTGATCAACCAGAGGTTTCATCATTGCCATCACTCTCAAATGCAACAAATTCAAGCTCAGAATTCTCCTGTATTGTAACCACTTCAATAAATGAGGAAAAATATATATGTTCCAAGTCTAATAATCCTGACATGTTTAGCCCAATGCCCAATGACTACTGATCTCGGGCATCTGTATGCAAGCTTCCCTAATTCTTTATCTAATCTCGAAAGAGATCAAAAGCTGCCATTTCTACCCTCCGAGAATTTTCATAGTGCCTCTCCAATCTACCTGTATGGAGGCTTTGACATACCTGGTTTGAAAGCTAATTGTGAACTCACCCAATTTTTCAGTAATGGAAATCAGCAGCAACTAAATCATATAGCAGATGCCAATGACATTTCTGAAAGCAGTTTGGTTGAACCTTATTTTAGCTATACTAGCTTATTATTTATGTAGTCACCTATCTCTAGTTTTGGGTTCCCTAAAGAAGAATGTAATGATACAACTTTCTTGGGGAACATCCATGGCAGCATCCAAAGGGTCAGCGATTGTTATAATCAGCAGCAGGCAGGTGATGCTCAAACTTTGAATACACATGGGGAAGGATTTGGCTGAGGGACCTCTATCTAACTCCTCTTCCAGTATGTAATGACAATTGATCTATTTTGTTTGTTTGTGAACAATAATAAATTTCTACATTCCATTCATCTATAAGATGTTATTATTGTATATCAATTTTTTTGCCTTGCTCTTAGGAGAATTTAAAGCATACATCTATTTGATGATTGCTCCATTAAGAACAAGATTGATGTGATGGTTGTAAAACACATGGATTCTACTAACAGATATATATTATTTTGGTGGTGTTAATTCTATTGTAATCTACTTTATTTTAATACATAATTAAAGTAAAGGTTTACTGTTAAAATGGTCCTATTGCTCTCCTTTGACTCTGCCTCGTTCAAAGGAAAAAATATGTAGTGTATCAAATCCATTAAACATCACAATGCTGTTTAGTGTACTAATTTGCATATATAGGCACGCCACAGAGAGGACCAGATATTAATAGATGTGAAACCAATTCAAAACAAAAGCAGTTTTAAAAATAGTGACCAAACACAAAAACAACATCATTTTGTGGATAAATTACACCTACATGCTTTAATGTTTCTTATCAGACATTCAGCAGTAGTAGACCAGCGATCATCATTCATCCTATTTTGCAAATTCCTTATCAATCTTTGTAAAAATGACTGAATTCTAAAGGATATTCATCAAATATCAGCTTGTATGCAACCATTTGTACTATTTCAAGAAATAATGACTCTTCTAATCTATCTTATGTTTTTGAAATATACATGTTTGAAGCCTAGAACCACACATTCTGTATCAAATCCATCAAACATCACAATGCTGTTTAGTTTTACAAATACCTTCTAGTAATGCATAAATTCTTTTCAGGATTGCCAAAGATGTTGTAATGCTTAAATAATTACACCAAAAAATGTCAAATCATTATTTATGTGATGAAATAATTTAAAAAAAAAATGTTATGCAATAAAAAATAATAGAAAAATTAACACAGGGACACTAGACTGAAAAGAATGGCCATGGATGACCATTCCCCACAGCCTTGGGAAGGGGGCTAATTCAACCTCTTTCAAATAAAAAATTGGTATTAAACAACAAAATTATTTATATATCAATTTACAAATTGAAGTTGATCAATTGATTCAAAAATGCAACATTTTTTTCAATTTTAAATATTAAATATTGCTTCAGCAACCCATTCAAAATTCTAAATGTTTTTCCAAAAAAATTGAATGTTACATTTATTATTTCACTTCAGCAAAACTTGTATGCTTGCCCAATGTTGCAGAATCTTTTTAAATATGCCAAAACCTTAAAAAAAAAGCAAAATGTCAGATAATAAATCTTCCTAATTCTGATATACAATTATACAAAATGATAGTCTAAACAAAATATCCTCTAATCAACAAATAAAACTCTAAAATAACTAAAATTAAAATTTGCAATCTAAACATATTAAAAGGAAAATTTGATTTGCATTGATACTCCTGCTCTTTGCCCAATTATATTCAGGTTTCTTTCACAATATTATGTAATGTGAGCCAAGAATAACCCTAAAAATACCAATAATATCTAGGCTTCTACATGTCGATGATTTTGTATGGTGTTGTTTTTAATGACTTGCCTGCTGGCTGTCTTTGTTTCTTGCTGCTACAGTTGCTCAGGTTTCTATTTTGGTGGCTGTTAATTCTATTGTCAAGAAGCACAAAAGGTGGATTCTGGAAACAATCAGGATATGATCAAGAGATTTATAGTTCACAAACAAAAGTTCCTCTTGGAAAAAAGAAAAAGTAGGTTTTCTATACTGAAAACATCCTCATTCAGGATCCTGGATGAGTATAACTTTGAAGGTGAATTCTCAGATGATCTCATTCACCAAAACAAGAAGGTAGGTTATCATTTGTACCGTATTCGTAATATCCTTGTAAACGTTCACAAAATACAGAATTGTAAATGGTAAATACTAAATACCATGTGAGTGCATATTACTTTACAGTATGACCAACTCGCTCATTTTGAACATTTTTTAGGGAGACAATCTAATCCAAAGTGCAGGAGATGTCTAATTCACATATAAAGTATTTGATGTATGTGCAGGAGGAATGAAGTCTCAAACTGAATGGGTTCTGCAAAGTCTTTGAGAGGAATAAAGACCCAAACAAGTCTCAAACTGGTCGGAAATGAAAATTTGCAAGTTCTTGATCAACCAGAGGTTTCATCATTGCCATCACTCTCAAATGCAACAAATTCAAGCTCAGAATTCTCTTGTATTGTAACCACTTCAACAATTTCAAACAGTTTGGTTGAACCTTATCTTAGCTATACTAGCTTTGGGTTCCCTGAAGAAGAATGTAATGATATAACTTTCTTGGGGAAAATCCATGGCAGCAGGAGATCAAGGCAGAAACTTGGGATGCCTTTAATCAAAGAATTTTTGGTGCTATTAGTATTGAACAAGTTGATGATGCTCAAACTTTGAATACAGAAATGGGGGAGGATTTGGCTGAGGGACCTCTATCTAACTCCTCTTCTAGTATGCAATGACAATTGACCTATTTTGTTTGTTTGTGAACAATAATAAAATTTATGCATTCCATTCATCTATAAGATGTTTTTATTGTATATCAAGTCTTTTGCCTTGGTTTTAGGAGAATTTAGAGCATATAGCTGTTTGATGATTGCTGCGTTAAGAATAAGATTCATGTGATGGCTGTAAAACACATGAATTCTACTAGGAGTAATATATTATTTTGGTGATTGTCAATTCTATTGTAATCTACTTTAATCTTAATACATAATTAAAGTAAAGGTTTACTGTTAAAATGGTCCTATTGCTTTCAAGCAAAGTGAGTCTATCACCTCTGATTCTGCCTCGTTCAAAGGAAAAAATATTTAATAGTTGATAAATCACTAGAATTACTAACTCAATTCAGATAATGCAGTTAAAAAAATCACCACCAGAAGTTCAATTCTACCTGAAAAAGCCATCCTCCTGATTTCTCCTGACAAGCACATCAGATTTTGTTGATTGCTGACTGGTTAGTAAGATTGATGATGGTTTAGAAATCAGCCTGGAAGCTCTTTCATCACTGGATGACTTGTTCTTGTGCCATAAAAGAAGACAAAAATCTAAATATAAAATTTAAAAATACAAAGAAAAAACACAAAACAAATATACAAATCTACAACTCAAAAAACAAAAACGAATGAGGAATGGCCGTGCCAAACAAAGAAATAGAATGACAGCCAAAGAAAACTAAAAAAATAAAAATGAAAACAGAAACAAACAGAACATTCCAAAAAAAAAACAGAAATAAAAAAAAATATTCCAATCAGAGACCTATACCGAAGAGATTGAAAAACTAAGGCAAATACTAATGCCACAAGAATGATCGAGAGCAGCTGCATTGAACAGAGTTACAACCAACAAACTCTAATAACTTCCTCCACCATGGTTTCTGTAATAGTTTACAACTTATAGATAATTAAAAGCAAAGCTATTTGATAGTTGACACAATTGCTACTTTAAGTGTAGTTCAGTCCAACACCATACAAGGGCTAAAGCTGAATTGAACAGAGTTCTTAACACTATGGCACATAAATTTCAAATTTCAATCATAAAACACATTCAATGTACCTCCTCTTGCTGGGTTTTACTAGGGGCAGAGTTCCTCCCTCTGAAGTAATCCAGGGCTCTTTAGTTTTCTCAGCTGTTTCTTTTTGGCTTCAAAGACTATGTATGGATACGATTCAGAGAGAGAGCAAGATTATGCATGAAATTCTACAAACCTGAAGATGACTTTTCAGATGGTGCAGTGTAAGCCCCTTCACACCCATGACTCATAACTGACTTTGATCATTGGTGTGGCTTCTGCACCAAATCGCACATTCAAATTGAAATTCAGACAACATGGGCATGATTATCCAGAGCTTTTTGCATGTTAGCAGAGGCACAATCAAATCAACCGATGCCCACATCTTAATTCAATCAAAAACTTTATACAACTAAATAAGTGATCATGGCAGGCAATAGGACTTACTCTCAGGGCCACCAAGCTGAGTAACAGCATCAACAAATCGTTCATGAAGCTCAGACGTCCATATGAGGCGAGGCATTCCTCACTCGATTCTATACTAAACGAAAACCCAAAAAAGAACTATCCACAATACTATGACCGATGTTGGTACAGCAGGCAGACAAATTAAACCGCCCGCCCTCAGTGCTTTAAATCTTGCTTTTGCCAACGGTCGGGTTGATCTACTGTTTTCTAACTGTAATTTGAAAATCTGCAGGCAAATTAAACAAAAAATATCTGCCGTGCTTTTTCGAATGGTGGGGTTGATCTGCTTTTTTCATCGAGTGCCGTTGGGCAGTTCAAAATGTCAAGTTCGTCTCGGTTTCAAAACTTTTAAGTTATGATAGTTGATGTTAAACAATTTAGAAATAAATGTTAATTTTAAGAATTTACTTATAAGAAAAAGTGTATCTAAAAATAAATACTGGTTTTAAGAAATTTATTTATAATTTTTATACTCATAATTTATATATACGTATAGTTTGATTATATATATAAATTTATTCTTTTAATCAATTGATTTATATATAAATGAAATTATAAATAATGAATAGATATAATTAATTTAATTTATAATTCTAATTTAATTTATAAGTTCAATTATATTTTTCAATTCATTTTGTTTATAAATTATATAATTTAATTTAATAATTCAATTCTAATTTTGTTTTGTTTTTTATTTGTTCTTTTTTATTCTTTAATTCTATTGTCTTTTATATTGGTTTACAGGTGGGAGACTTGTTTTAGGCTCAAATCTCACACCATATGTAGCCTATTGACTAATAAATTATATATTTTAATTTAATAATTCAATTATATTTTTGTTTCGTTTTATATTTTTACATATTCTTTTAATTCAACTTATACACACACAACCCATTCTTTTAATCTATTGTCTTTTATATATAAATTTATTTTTAGTTATCTTGTTTTCAAGTCATTTTTTACTCTTTTAAGGTCTTTTCTTGGGCTTACCTTGTAGGGAGGTTCTTTTTCTTTGAAACTTGGTGGTCTAAGTTGCAACATCTTTGGTCCTTGTTTCATGCATAGCCTCTCTCTCCACCCCCCCCTTGTTTCATGTCTTTTTAGGTAGTTCTTGGTTTGCAACTTACCATTTTTCTTCTTGAGCTCTCTACTATCATCTTGATGATGGATCACAAAGTCTAATCTAAAATTTTGATGCAAAAATATCTCACACAATAAATTACAAAAACCGTTTCAGCTATAATTTCCATCCTTTTTTCTTATCATTTCAATTTTTCTATTTGAAGAAAATTTTAAACTTTTGAACCAAAAAAAATAATTCTCAAATTTAACTATAAGGTTTATTCTAAATTTAAAATTTAGATTTTCCAAATTTTCTGAATAAATATGTAATCCTATACAATATTCTCTAAAAATAATTGCTTTAGTTACACACCTCACCTTTCAATGAATGCTTGCACAAAAATAATGTCAACCAAAACCTCCAAAGCAAAGCAACAACCAAATATAAAGAAAAATTATCAAATGATCACATACAACCCCAAAGAAGAGTTTAGATAACTCATAGGTAAAACCCAATTAATGACAATAAATGGAATATATTCAACCTTGTTCAAGTGATAAACCAAAAACCTTAATATAATATTTAAAACTATAGTGCTGAAATCTTCTAAATTTTACATGTATAATATTAAGACTTAAAGGATTTATACATGCGAGCCTATTAAATTATTGAAGCTAAAAATTAGAATTGCAATAAAATCCAAATCAATAATCTAATAACTAATTCAACAAGAGTGTGTACACACAAACAAAGTGAATCAAATAGAACTAATATTACCTAGAAAAACATATCTTTAGCTTACACCATTGTACTTGGTTGTTGAAAATTAGTTGATATGTGGATTTCTCTTTCCTTAACATAACCTTGATTCATAAAGTGATAGAAAGATGGTGTAATTTCTAAATTCTAAAGTAGAAATATTGAAAAAGAATGTGGTGATCTCTAAATTCATAGGAACATGGTTGACAATAGAAAAGATAAAGGCTTGGATTGTTCATAATTGACATTGCCCCAATCCAAGCACCCTTTCACTCATTTTTCTCTTTGCAAACAAAGATACTTGTCTACCAATCTAATCTCAAAACTAATAACCAAGAATAGCTACATTTCTTCTTCCCACTCCCAATGCTTTAAACTACCCACCTCCTTGTTGCTGCCTACCTCCATACCACAGAAAAATAAAACCAAAAAAATCGCTCATATATAAGAGGTGATTTTTTGTTTTTTTCAATGACCATTTCATCTATGACATTGATTTTATTTTTTCGATGGCCAAAAATTGTAATTTGAGTGTCATTAAGGCACAACTCCACTATAGAGTTATTCATGAAAAAACAAAGGAAGTTTAATCTGTTTATAATAATAATATCATTATAATTATTATTCATTATAATTTATAAATTATCTTTTATAATTTTAATTATACACAATTTCTTCTTCTTATCATTTGTCTTATATAAGAAATTTATATATATTTATTAATTGTTAAATTTAATTTATTGTACATAGTTAATTCTCATATTAATAGTTTATATATTTCATCTTAATACTTCATTTATAATTTTGTTTTGTTTTATATTTATTTATGCTTGATTATATATACTTACAATTTGATTTTTAATTTTATTTTTTATTGAGGTAAAATAGGTTTTGAAGGGACCCAAAACCCTATCATAACAAAAGAAAATTTAATGGTTTGAGGAGATTTAGTTCTCTCATTTAGGAAGAGAAGGAAACTTGGTAGCAATTGGGTTGTTAATTAAGGTGTTGATCTTCAAAGCAAGACCGATAGCTTAGAAATTATGTGGTGGAATGAATTCCATGAGGATTCCATCAGCCTTTTATACAATTATTTGTAGAATTTTATGACTTCCATGACTTCAATCAAACACATCGAAGTGAGTAGCAAGTTTTTATAACAAAAGAAAGAGAATTTAATAATATTATATTAATTATTATCTATAATATAATTATAACAAAATATAATATTAATTGTAACCCTAACCCTAATTGAACCTTAATTGAAACCTAACCATAATTGAATTGTAATTAAACCCTAACCTTAATTGAAGCCTAATTGAACCCTAGCCCTAATTCAACCCTAACCATATTTGAACCCTAATTGAAAGTTAACCCGAATTGAACCATAATTGAATCCTAAACCTAATCATAATCGTAACTTTAGCTATAATTGTATCCCAGATTGAAAATTAATTGAACCCTAACCCTAATTAAACCCTAACCCTAATCCTAATTCAATCATAATTGAATTGTAACCTTAATTGAATCCTAATTGAACCCTAATCGTAATTGTAACCATTTTTGTAATGTAAGTGTGCCCTGAGCGTAACCCTCACTCTAACCCTTTTTGAATCATAATTGAACAGCAATTGTAACCTTGATTGAAACCTAACACTACTTGAACCCTAATTTAACCCCGATTGAATCTTAATTGAACTATAATCCTAAATGAAACCTAACTATAACCCTAACTCCAATTTTAACCATTATTTAACCCTAATTAAATTGTAACTGAATCCATTTGAAGCCTAATTGAAGCGTAACCCTAATATATATCTCTATAATTTATATAGATTTTTTTTATACATATCTCTCAATGTAATTGAACCCTATTTGAGCCATAATTGATACTCTAATTAAATCGTACCGTAACCCTAAATCAACCCTAATCATAATTGACCCCTAATTAAAATCTAATTAAACTCTATTTGAACTCTAACCCTAACCCTAATTGAACCCTACCCTTACCCTAATTGAATATTAATTGAACCTGAATTGAACCATAATCATAATTAGGGTTAGGGTTAAGGTTCAATTAGTGTTAGATTTAGGTTTACAAGTAGGGTTAGGGTTACAATTACAATTAGTGTTAGTTTGAGAATTAGGGTTAGGGTTAAAGTAACAATTAATGTTAAAGATAGGTAGGGTTCAATTATGGTTAAGGTTAAGGTTATGGTTATGGTTAGGGTTACAATTATTTTTACGGTTAGGATTAGGGTTCAAATTGAGTAAGGATTTATTTAGGGATCAAATATAGGGTTACAATTCAAATAGGTTAGGATTGAATTGGGGTTAAATTAGGATTAGGGTTAGGTTAGCTTAGGTTAGGGTTTAATTACCATGGGAGTTTATATTAAAGTAGGGTTGGTGTTCAATTATAGTTATGGTTGACATTCAATTTGTGTTAGGATTTAATAAGGTTTAGAGTTAGGGCTTAATTTGGGTTAGGGTTAGAATCGGGGATTAAATAGGGTTAGGATTACACTTCAATTAGGGTTATAATTAAATAATAAAGGTTAATTAAGGTTATTATTGGGGTTTGGGTCAAATTTTAACTAGGGTTATGATTTAATTAGGTTTCAAAGTTAGGGTTAGAATTCAATTAGGGTTAACATTCAATCAAGGCTCAATTGGGAATAAGGTTAGGCTTAGGGTTCAATTAGGGTTAGGTATTAATTAGGGTTAGGGTAGAATTACATTAGGGTTAGTGTTTAATCAGGGTTAGGGTTCAAGTTGGGTTAGGGTATGATTAGGATATTTTTAAGTTTTTAGTGAGGGCTACTGCCCACTTATGATTGGGGTGAGGGTCTAATTAGGGTAAGGATTCATTCTATGGTTAGGGTTAGTTTTCAATTATGACTGGGGTTAGGGTTATATTTTAACAAGGGTTAGGATTTAACTCAATTAATGTCATTATTTTATTAGGGTTAGGTTAAGGGTTCAGTTTGGGTTAGGGTTTAATAAGGGTTTAGTTTTAATTAGGGTAAGGATTTTAATTCAGATGGGGTTAATATTCACTTTTGGTTAAGCTTAGGGTTTAGTTAGGGTAAGGTTCAATCGGGGTTATGGTTATGGTTACAGTTCAATTAGGGCTAGTGTTTACTTAGGTTTTGAGTTAGATTAAGGTTATTGTGCACTTTGGGTTAGGGTTAACATTAAGGATTAGGGTTCAATCAAGGTTAAATTAAGTATAAGTTTAGGGAATCGAGGTTGGTTTTCAATTATGGTTATGATTGGCATTTTATTTTAATTGTTACAGTTCAATTAGGGTTAGGGATTAATTAGGGTTCAATTTGGGTTAGGTTTTGATTAGGGTTAGGGTTTAATTAGGTTAAACTTTAGAGTTCTATTAGGGTTATTATTCACTTATGATTAGGGTTATGGTTTAAATAGGGTAAGGATTTAATTGGGTTTAGGGTTATGGTTAGGATTAGGGTTCAATTACAATTAAGGTTAGGGTTAGGGTTCAATTAGGATTAAGGTTAGGGTTAGGCTTCAATTAGGGTAAGGGTTTAATTTAGATAATCATTTAATTCAATTAGGGAGTACTTAATTAGGGTTAGATTTATTATTCAATATGGGTTAGGGTTTAATAAGGGTTAGGGTTTAATAAGGTCTAGGGTTTAATTAGGGTAAAGTTTTGAGTTCAATTAGGGTTAATGTTCACTTATGGTTAGGGTTAGAGTTTATTTAAGGTAAGGGTTCATTATAATTAGGATTTAATAAGGGTTAGGGTTTAATTAGGTTAAGAGTTTGATTATATCTAGGGTTATAGTTAGTGTTAGGGTTCAATTAGAGTTAAGGTAAATTTTTAGGGTTAGAGTTAGAGTTCAATTAGGGTTAGTGTTCACATAGGGTTGGGGTTAACATTAAGTTATTAGGGTTAGAGCTAGAGTTTAATTAGGCTTAATGTTCACTCAAGGTTAGGGTTAGGGTTAAATTAGGGTTGGTGATCACTTAGGGTTAAATTTTATCTAGCGATAAGGTTAATTTAGGGTTTGAGTTAGGTTTAGGGTTTGGGTTATGGTTCAATTAGGGTTAAGGTTTAATTAAGGTTAGATATAGAGTTCAATAAGGGATTGTTCATTTAGGGTTAGGGTTAATATTTAATTAGGGTTAGAGATAGAGTTCAATTGGGGTGAGTGTGCAATTAGGATAAGGATTCAATTATGATTTAATAAGGTTAATGGTTAGGATTAAGGTTCAATAAGGGGTATGACTTAATTAGGGTATGATTGTTGATGGTTTTTTAGAATGCAGTTGTTACCATCAACGACAAATGGGGATATTATTAGAAGTTTGGGAGATTGTTGGAAGTTTGGAGCTGTTGGAAGCTTGAGTTGTTTGTTAGTTGAGTTCCTTAGGTGTTGTCATAGATTTCAAACCATTATATGAAGATATTATTGGTATGTTGCTAGTATTGATGATGTGTCCAGAGTTTTTGGTGTTGATGTCAACATAATGTGTTGGTGTTGTCATTGATGTCTTACTTCAGTATAGTTGCAGAAGTTGATATATGTTTGGAGAGATTGTTGGATATGTTGTACAGTACTGAATATGTTGTGGATGTGTTGTAGAGATGTCGGTAGTGTTGTTGATAAAGTTAGTTCACTTGGTTTTTGAGTGCTTTTTAGAAAAATTGAGGGTGATCCCACAATACTGGTTTACAATTTTTGGACAAACTCGACACTGAATTGAATTTTTTAACTAAATCTTCACTTTCAGGCTCTTATAGCGGCTAAATCGTGAAGAATTTGAAGATGATGCAAACTAGTGATTTGCGACGTTTTGTCTATAGATTCTAAATATATTTTTTTCATTTTTTTTGGAATTAGATTGCACTTTTTTTTCCATCTCCTTCGAAAACTAGTTTTTATCAGTAAACAACATTTTTAAGGACCGATGCTCACTGTATACAACATAATTTTTTTTGTATGAAGGATAAATTTTTTTTTTTTTTTAATTTAGATTTGTAGCTATGATATCTAACCAGTTCATTTGGTTTGACAGTGTTTTATTAAATATTTTTTCCTTAATCAAGTTTCGAAGTCAAACCAATTACAATTCAAACATAGGCGGACTGTATACAACATAAATTTTTCTATATGTATTGAGATTCATTTTTTTTTAATGGATCAAGGACATCAATACCCAGCCTGAACATATTTTTCAAAATTTTATTTTGATAATCTACTATTTTCCCACATGTGCAAAATAAAGAGCTTGATTTTCGGTGAAAAACCTATGTTTAATAAAACTAAAAAAACAAATACATAATAAAACCAAAACATATTAAAATTATATTCATTGGATAGCTCATTTTGAGGACTACCATCTTCCAGTTGGGTCTGTGAAATCTCCTCCATTTTCATCCTCAAACCGAGCTCGAAGGGCAAAAATCTGGAGTTTCTTTTGTGTCAAAGGGTGGGAAGGTGGGAAAATGGGGGTTCGAACGAACCCCCTTTCCACCATTTGAAAATGTGGGTTCCCACATTTAATGGGTTCACTTGAACCTAGAGTTCGTTTGAACCCCCCAAAATGTTTTTTTTTTGAATGGGATCATCTTTTGGAAGATTTCCTTCCTCACTCGAATTGTAAACCACTTTTGTGGGTTCACCCCTGAGTAAAAGAGAGTTTAATGTGACAAAGGCGTGTTCAATGTTTTTCTTTGCATTTATTCATGGTGGAAGATATTCTTGTGTGGTTTGGATGTAATGATCAAAGGTGTTCAAAGGTGCTATATCTAGAGTTTTAGGTTTTGGATCGCTCTATAGTGGAAGATGTGTTTTACGATATGTTTGTTTGGTAAAAAAGGGTGTTTGAAAGAAATGAAATTGTTCCACATTTCTTCGTAGTGAATGTTCTAGTGTTGTGGATCTAAGAACTTGATTATAACGTCTGTATTAACCTTCTCTCGAAGTTTCAAGTGTTGAGGTGTTATGCAAGGTTGTTTGGTGTGTTGGATGTCTGTACTAGTGTGTTTGGTTGTACAAAATGAACATTCTTGAGTTTCAGGTGGTTGTAGTGGAAGTGGAAAATATTATAATGATATGGAATATTCTACGATGTTTTGGAGGGTTTTTTGTGTGGTCCCTGAGATGTTTCTAAACCTAGAGAGGCATTTTTATTTTGTGTGTTTGTGTTAGTGCAGGTTTGGACAACCTAGCATGCTAGTGCTAATTGTAGAGGATGATCACTGCTTGAGGAAGTGTTGAGAAATATGTCGGTGTAGATTTGGGTCTCAATTAAGTAATGGCATGGTTTGCCTTCACTTCTCTCCATAGTGGAAGTGTTTGGTGCCGACCTATTTGGTGATGCGCGTTTGAGGTGTGTATGTTTTCTTAAGGCCAACCTAATTGAGAATGTTTAGGTTGCAGAGGGTATAAATGCAAGGAGATTTATTGCGTGGATTTTGTGTGATTTGAAAGTGATCAATTGTTGTGATCTAAGTGTGAGGTTTAATGCCTATGACTTCCAAATGCAGTGAGTAGAAGGTGTCTAAATTTTAGTCTGATTGATGAGTTGTTTTTGCTTCAGTGGAACTATGCTTTCGGCATATGAGAGATGCACTATTAGCAATTAAAATTGGTAGTGAGCCACTCCTTCTATTCTTTATTCTTCTGGAGAGTGAGTCCTTTTGGTAGTGAGACTTTCTCTATTTTTTTGGGTAGTGAGCCTTATTATATTCAGTGTTGCAATTTATATATTAGTGAGCTAATCCTCAATGTGGTTTTTCCCTTCTTGGGTTTTCCATGTAAATATGTTTTTCTTATGTGTTTTGATTAATAGGGGAAAAACAGGTTTTGAAGGGACCTCAAAAACCTTTACAACAAAAGACACAAAATGTTTCCTTAAAGGATAATCAAAACAAACCGCCAACAACAACCCATCAACCAAAAAATGCCAAACGACGGGTTTTGAACAAAGATAAATCAAAAGGAAGTGAAAAACACCCAACAACCAACCAACAGAAAAACAAAACCTAACCTACACCCCAACCCAAACAAAAATAAACAAGGAAAAACTAACTTAGGCCACCAAGAGTATTGGCCATCTCCAATTGCTGGTTCTTATGCTTTTCAACCATATCCAACAATTCCTTTTTCTCAGCATAAAAGGTTTTCTTCCACTCATCTGATCCTCTAGTCATAGGTCCCTTATCATCATCTTTGGGATTATTCTTACCCTTTCCCTTTTCCGTGCATTCCTTCTCCATAAGCTCAGAGAAGTACACCTAATCTTCTCTCAATTCTCTAATTTTTCTAAATAAGATTTCTAAAGACTTCACACAGTTCTTTATAGAAATATGACATGTCTGCATAAGTTTTTTGATGTCCACATAAATTCCAAACACTTTGGCTTCTAGAGCAGAGATTATTTCTTCACAAAGCTCGACTTAAAGTCATGGTAGGACCCTTCAAGGTCCACCATCCTATCAATTAGGATGTCCGACACAACACCTTTAGGGACACTCTTAAGATTTTCCTTTAAGCCTCCGATTTTAATGTTTATCTTATTGAATTCCTGTAAAGACCATTTAGCTAGCTTGAAATTACCTGCAACCCAAAATTTGGCCATATCCAACAGATTAAACATGGAGGTCACATCCTCATCCAAATAAGAAAAATCCTCAGAAAGAGGATCCACTTTCCAGGGCTCCAGATTTGCTTTTGGTTTTTCCATGTCCTCGTCCTCTTGACACCTTTCTTCCTTATCCTCCTCCTCCTTAGGCACCTCCTGCAGAGGCGAATCCATGATGGTCACCGTCTTGTCACCAACACTCTTGTCCTCACCAGTCTCCTCAGGCTCCTTGGTCATAAATTCCAAGGCTTTACTCCTTAGATTTGTAATGCATGAAGAAAGTATCCTTGGTTTAATAGCTCCTACCTCTTTAACCTAAAACCCCACCTCACCACCAACACTAACATATTTAACATCTGCCACCTCCTCCGATTTGGGAGAGGAATCATCAGATTTGCATGTTTATCTTTACCTCCTGATTTGCATGTGTTTTGATGTGTTTGCATTATTGGTTTACATGTTTATAATCTGTTAATGCATATTAAGGGTTTGAAAAGATATCGAGGGATTGAATGTTTAAAGTATATAACTGATTCACCCCCTCTCAATTGTCCTATGCATCTAACAATTGGTATCAAAGATGTGGTTCCCAAGAAGAATCTTAATCGCTTGAGGTAGATCCATTTGGTGCACATGAAGGGTGTCAAAGCTCCTATGTTCGATGGAATAAACTATGCCTACATGAAAGGTAGGATGGACTCCTTTCTAGTCTTCCTTGGATTTGGTGTTTGACAGTCTATTGAAAGAGGTTGTGTTATGCTTGCAAATGGTCTAGAAAGTGACAATGAGATCAAGGATTATGAAAAAATGGTAAATAAAGGAACGCAATCCTCAATGGTCTCTGTGATTCTGAACTTGGAAAGGTGATATATCTAAAATATGCTAGAGATGTTTGGAAAAAATTAAAAAGCATTCATGAAGGAGATGAGAAGGTCAAACAAGTGAAGATGCAAAGCTATAAAGCCAAATTTGAAAACCTAAGGATGTATGAAGATGAAGATATTACTACCTACATGCTCAGAGTTGATGAAGTGGTCAATGCCATGAATGGTCTTGGTGGAAAGTTGGATGAAAGCAAAGTTGTAAAAAAGCTATTAAGAACCCTTCCTAAATCTTATAGTTCTAAAGTTTTTGCTATTGAAGAAGCTCAAAATTTGGATAATTAATCTAGAGATCAGATGTATGGTGCTTTAACTTCTTTTGAAATGAGGGAGTTTGGTCAAGATGTTGCAAATAAAGAAACAACTTTTAAAGTTTGCAAAGTGGAGAAAGATGGATCAAATCAGGATGATCTTGATGAAGTGGAAGCAAGTTTTTAGAGAAGGTTGAAGAAAGGCACTGGAAAGTACAAAGGTAAGCTACCTTTTAAATGTTTCAATTATGGAAAAATAGGTCATTATGCTTATAAATGTCCAAAAAAAGTTGCTAATGATAAACAAAAGGATTATATAGGTAAATTTGTCAAGAAGAGTTATTATGTTGAAAAGGAAAATGGTGATAATGAAGAATCAGATTATCTAGATGAAGGAAGTGATGAATGCTTGTTCATGGATCTAAATTTTGGAGCTAATTCTACTAATCGTGAAAGATTTGTGAAGGAAAGTGCTATGAAAATAGGTCATAACATTGAAGGAACTATGTTGACTGATTTTCATGCTAGAGAGGAGAAGAATTATTAGATCATTGATAGTGGATGCTCAAATAGCATGACAGGTGATAAGAGTAAGTTTGTTAAGCTTGAAAAGTATGATGGTGGTCTTGTTAAGATTGGTGATGATACATCTGCTAAGATCTTTGGAAAAGGTTCAATTAGTTTTGATGGGAAACATAATACATATGATGTTATTTCAAGGGTCTTTCCCTCCCTCTCTCTCTCTACCTAGATAACTCTATCTCTCTCCTACTCCCTCTCTCACTCTCTCTCAAGTCTCTCCCTCCCTCTATTATGCCCACTCTCTCTCTCTCTCTCTCTCTCTCTCTCAGGTTTATCCCTCCCACCCTACCAAGATAACTCTATCTCTCTCCCACTCTCTCCCTCCTTATATACCTGCCAAACCCTCTCTCTCTTAGGTCTATCCCTTGGACACCCTACCTAGATAAATATATATATCTATCTCTCATCGCTCCCTCCCTCAATCCCTCCCACGCTAGCTAGAAAACTCTTTCTCACTCCAAACCCATCTCTCCCACTCCCTCCCTCTCTCTCTTGGGATGATCCCTCCCTCTCCCCCTCTAACCCTAACTAGATAACTCCCATTCTCTCTCCATCTATCCCTCCCATCCCCCCTCTTTCTTTGGTCTCTCCCCCCATCTATCCCTCCCATCCCCCCTCTCTCTTATGTCTCTCCCTCCATCTATCCCTCCCACCATCTCTCTCTCCATCTTGGGTCTCTAGCTCCCTCTATCCCTCCCACCCTACATAGATAACTCTCTCAGTTCCTCTCTCTTAGGTTTCCCTCTTCCACCGTAGCCTAGATAACTCTCTCTCCCACTCCTCTCCTCTCTCTCTCTCTCACTATATATATATTATAATGTAGTATATAATAAATAATAAATAATATAATATATTATAATATATAGTATATAATATATAATATATAATCTATAGTATATATTATATAACTTATATATTAATATATTATATATTATGTATTATTATTAATAATATAAAATATTATAAAAACTAGAGATAACAAATATCCGTTTTGAACAAATATCCTTTTTTTTTGAGAAAATTAGTAGCCTCAAGATTTTCCTCGAGGTTGCATTGGGATTTGGCTTGGGGGTATCATACCTAGAAATTCAATTGAAAATAACATGTTTAGAAAATTTCCTTAATTTTCAAAAGTTCGCCCTTGTGGCTGACAACTTTTTTATCCAAATTTGATGAAACGAAAGGGTTTTATTGAACAAATTGTTATATTTCCACCAATATAAGATATTCCAAGTATTTTGAATTTAATAGATAATTATTATTTATTTTCTATATATATTATGACTAAAGTCTTGATTGATAGAATGATTGAAAAACTTCTATAATTTTTAAACTATTTCACATTTTTTGAATCCAAAAGATGCATCACATTCTGTGCTTCCCATACTATAGGATAAAAAAATTGAATTTCATAAATTTTTGACCAAGTTATGATGGTCAACCAAACATGTTTTAATAAATTTGAAAAGTTATAATAAAAAAAACATAACTAATTATTTACTTGCAAAATAATTATATAAAAAAAATGCAGCACATCTGGGCATGTGTCCTCTACTTATATTGAATGTTTCAAACTTTTTTTCCCCGTGCTTAGGTTGGTTAGACATAAACCTGCTTTTTATTTTTTCTTAAAAATTTAGTACTATTGCATTCAAATTTCTAATTTTCACAAAATAGATTTATCTTTTTCCTAAAAGGGACTAGTAGCTTAGAAACTTCATTCAATTTTCTACAAATTTTGTTCTTACATATTTTTCAAATTATGTTAATAACCTATTCAAAATTTTATGTCAAGTTGCCTAGCTCTATTTTTTTGAATTTTCATTGCCACTTAAGGGCCTAGTTTGGACCCCCATGATCCTGCATTGACTATTTAATTGGAGGCAATGCAATTAAGTAATATTAGCTCAAACTAAGAATGTTGTAAAAATAATTTTCCAAAATTTCCCCGGGTAACCTTAAAAGGAAGAATCCATTGACCCATAAATATGCCTAGTGTGTTGTAAACCTTGGTGTTAGGGTAAGCTTTTCCCAAGTTTCTCTTATGAATAAACTTTGTGATCTTGAACAAAGTGTACCACACTAGAAACCATTTAACTTACATCATGTATGCATTTGAAACACCTCTAGTTTTAATTAGAGAATTGATAAAGGGAGAATTGAGGAGGTAATTTTTAAAGTACTTACAACCTTGGTTCTATGTAATGATAATTAAATGCAACTTAAGGATGGGTTGGAATCAACATTGAGCTTAGACCTTATACATTAATATGATATAAATCTCCCCATGCCTTCTTTCCAATTGAAAATCATGGTTTAACATAAGATAAAATCCCTCTATTAAAGGTTTGAAATCCTAAAGTCAATCTGTCACAACAGGTGACATTATAATTGCTATCCTAAGTTGATATAATGTGTCTCCATGTTCTTTTTATAGTTTCCTAGATACATGAGAAACAAAATATTTATTATTTATTTTCTTAATATGAAAAATTGTAATTGCATTCATAGAGATGGATCCACTATGGGGATAATTATAGAGCATCCCGAGACAATAGTCCTTTTGGGTGTTCACTTCCTAGGTGGGGACCACCCATAAGTGCATGATCTTACATGATCATTTGCATGTTGTGCATGTCATCTTGGGTTGGGTGCACAAGTTTGGATGTTTAGGGTATGATTTGTCAGAGATATCAGAGAGTAATGGAAAAATCGGGTATGACATTGATTTTGTTTGGCTATGGGTTGGGCGCCCATGTGAAGGCCATGTGAAAATTTAATAATTTTCTAGGTGGTTTTACTTGTTGTTTTGGAACACTGCAAGAGGTATTGTCTCCCACAAAATTTTGCATATTGGAGAATTGAGATGGTGGTTTCATGAGTTAGTTTTCTAGGTTAAAAGAGTAACAAAGTGCTACAAAAATTTGAAGAGGAGTGTTGTATTGATGTATACTTCATTTTCAGATTAATACAAGCATTGCATCTCTTTGGGTATGGATTTTTTTCCCGCAAGGGTTTTTCCATGTATATCTTGTGTCACTTGTGATTCTCAACATGTGGTATTGTTGTTTTTCTTTCATTATTGGAATGCTAATCACATAACACATTATTAGTAATCTTGAATACATAATTTTAGATTTAAAAACACATTCTTAAGTTCATATTTTCTGCAAGTTTCACCTTGATTATCCAACATTTTGTACTAGAGCTAATGGTTTTGTTGAGAGAGGGATGCCTTTATCTTAAGTGTTGAATATTTTTTGGTTGTAGTGGGAGATTTTTCTTTGTGGGTTTTGCAGATTTTTGAAGAAGATTGAAAACCATGGCTTCTACCTCCTATCTAGATATTGATAAATACAATGGTAATGGCTACAAGATGTGGAAGTTGAATACGGAGGTTCTCCTTGAAGATAGAGATTAGTGGTTGATGGTTTTAAATGAAAAGAAATCATAAGGTATGTTTGATGAAGATTATAAAAAAATAGGCAAGAAGGCATGAGGAACCATTTGGTTATGTCTTGCAAATTCCATCCTTTTGAATGTTTTAGAAGAATCTACCGCATACAAGTTGTGGAAGAGGGTTGGTGATATTTATCAAACTAAAAGTCTAACTAATAAATTGTATCTAAAAAAATATAATTTAAAAATGAAAGATAGTTATTCTATTGTAGAAAATTTAAATGCTTTTAATATGGTTATAATTTATCTTACATCTGTAGATGTTAAAAAATACACCACTCGAAGTGAATTTAAAATTTAGTTCAAACACAAACCACACAAAGTGAATGTGAAATTTAGTTCAAACACACACACACACCATAAAGTTAACTTTCAAACACACACACACATACGCATGCACTAAAACAAAGTGAAAATCATTACATTTTTTTCATAAACTTCACATAAATATTAAAAAATAGATGTCAAAGTTATTTCTAACATGCACACACATGCAATGAATGCCAATGTTTTTTTAAATAAACACCATATAAATTAAACTCCAAAAATAAATTTCAAATAAACACACACACTCAAATAAAAAGTGAATGCCAAACATACTTCATAAAACGTACAACTTCACACATAAAGTGAATGCTTTAAAGTTATAAAACATGTTAAAGTGTAAAAATGATGCATACAAATTTTATTCAAATATGAAAATGTTAGTTCAAAGACACACCCAACAAACTAAATGACAAACTTAGTTCAAATGCACACCACACAAAGTGGATTTTAAATACATAGACATGTAACACATGACAAAGTGATGTATTGGAGATAAGTGGTTCAATTGAATTGCCCTACCATGCAACTAATTACACTAATTCAACATCAAATATTTTTTTACAAAATAATCATATTTAAATCATGAAATGTGGAAAATTGTTTTGCCTTTTCCTCTATTATTTAGGACCTAGAAGGAAAATTTTCACTAACTTTCACTCAAGAACAAACCCTTGAGATCTCAATGCGGAGGGGAAAGAGATCTTGCAAGAGGGTTGTTCTTGGGGCTAAGCCAATAAGGGGTTCACCACCAAGTTGAGACTTGTAAAGACAAATGAAATTTAAGATGCAACACTAAACCATAATTGAATATAATGAACTACAAAATGGCACATAAAAGTAAATGAAACAATACAAAAAGATACATAATGGAAGATGTGCACTTGGGAATCTAGAAATGACCGGAAGGAGGTCTAAGACATTGGAAATTTGACTTTAATGTTGACTAGGAATCATTCACCAAGCTGGGTGAATCAATCCAAAAGCTGGGTTTCTATGCAGGAAGAAGAATCTGCCAAATGGGTATCCGAATCTGCAAAAATCTGAAATTTGACTGAAACTAGGATTCATGCGCCATAAGTGGCGAATCAGTCTAGTTAGGGTTTTTTGAAGTTTCAAAGTTTGATCCCGCTCTTCCTTGTCTGCTTTGTCCTTCCTTATTAATTTTTGGATCCAAAACCCTAATTTGCAACTTGTAGGTCTTCTCCAAGGTTCTCCAAGGCTTGATGACAACTTTGAATGATTTGACAACTTTTCTTCAATCTTGCTCTTTAGAAAATCTGCAACTTAGACCTGCAAATCACACACAAAGGAGAGGGAAAATTTTTGTTGGGTTAGTGGATAGGGGTCTGCCTTGGTCAAACCCCTTTTTGGTAATTAAACCTTGAAATAAAATGAAATAGGAATGGAAAATGATGAATGAACAAAATGTGATGTTGCAACTCACCAAACCCTAGCAATAAGAGGCTGCAAACATGCATGAGATGGCTCCAATGGATGTAGATCTTGACTCTTGCTTGAAGGTGATAGATCTTTAATGAAATGCTTGCTTGAATCATAAAATCCTACATCACAATTGTTATCTCAAAATCAAACATGATGCATGAAGTCTTTGACATGACGATTGATACTTGAGTGTTGCTCTAGAAAGCTTGATAATCTACCCTTGAATTCTATTGAATTCTCTTGTGAATGCTTGAATGCTTTTGTGAACTCAAACTTGCTATATGCATGAATACTTGAATGCTTGGGATGAAAATGAGTGAAAGAAGCTTGTATTTATACTTAATTATGCGAGAATTCATGAAATTATAACACTACAAGCCAATATCAAATCTAGGAGGATAAAATCCCACCAAGAATTTGAATTAATTTAGATTTTGGGCCACATGGGACTCATTCGCCCAAGGTGGTGAATGAGTTCCATCAGGCATAATTTTTGGGACCATTTTTAAAAATACTTGGAAATGTGTGAAACTAGGTTTGAGACCCAAAAATCTAGGTGGGACTCATTCACCCAAGGTGGTGAATGAGTTATAGATCACTAAATCTAGGCCATTCAAGCCTGAAACACTTGAATTATGATTGGCTAATGATTGGTGTCGAGATTATCCTAAAAAGATGCAATAAATGAGGCTTGCGGATGCAAAATAGGGCCAATTAAAGCATTTAAGAAAGCCCAATTATTAATGAAAAGCCTAAAAAAGTGTGAGAGTTTTTTATAAGACTTTACAACACTTTAAAATAAGGCAAGATTAAGATTTATTTTGATTAGAAAGAGGTTTATTAGGTTCAATTAATCAATAAAACCTTAGAAAAGTGTGAAAGTGTGTTGCAACACTTCACAACACTTTAGCAAGGTAACATTTAAATTCATTAGTTCACAAGGGACCAAGACCTAATGTGAATGTGTCAACCACATTACAACACTAAATCAAGGCAACATTAGCCTCAATTCCACAAGGAGGGCCCAAACAAGTGTGAAAATGCCCCGACGAAATTTTTTGACACTGCATTTAGCCCCCACTTTAGTGAGAGGATGAACTTACTTCAAACTCACTAAAGTAAACAAACACACATCAAGAGGGGTCCAAGTGCACCAATTCCAGTAAGATGGGATGACATCAATCAAGAGGGGTGATCAAGCCCCCTGGATCAAAATCCCACGCCAAACCATCATAGGAACAAAAGAACACACATGAGAATGATATAAAGAGTAATAACAAAACACAAGCATACACTACCAAAGACGAAGAAGAGAAAAGGTAAAAGATAAAAGAGTTAGATCAAGCTCTGACCATTTGTCCATCGTGATGTGGATCATATCTAGGTTATTTGTCCAAAAAGTGCAAGATCACTTTGAGGAAATGAAACTCCCAGCTGCCCGTTGGGTGAGGATTCAAAAGAGGTGAGACACATACACACACAACCGGTATGCACTCACACGCAAGTGACTATGGGGAAAGTCATGCCTCATTTGGGATTCCTGCTCAAACCATTCCAAAGTTATACCCCTGATAACTTTAATAAGGTGCCACAAAAAAATGGTTTTTGAGCTTCATGAGGCAAGCAAAACTTCATATGCTTGGAGCTTATGAACAAACAAGATGGCTCTAAATGCATGCAAGTTGTGTTATGTAAGGTGGCTAGATAACTACAAATGCAAAATGCAAAGAATGTTCAAAGGAGTCTTTCTTAGTTCATGTGAGGCCTTTAACTTAGGGAACATTGTGCCTAATGTCTCTAAAAGAGGACCAATCGAAGAATAGAAAATTGACAACTTAGGGGATGCAGTGTGTCACATCAAGCCACTAAGAGGAATGCAATATGCTAAGAGAGATCATGCTCTGGAGGGACATCACACCCAATATCATCCCCAAAGTGAAAAACACATTGTATAAAGTAAGAAGACTGCACCATGAACCATGAGAAAGAATAATGCCAATGTATGCCCCCACTTTAAAGAAATTGCTAAACACCATGTTGTGAGCAATTAATTTAAAGTAGCAAATGATAAATGCAAGCAAAGAAGACATGAGATCCCACTTGAAAATCCCTATGCCAAGTCATATGTTTCCAAGTAAAGCCATGTCATGTAAGAGAAAAGGAAAAGAGAGGGGTTGCCCCAAAAATGAAAACATCAAACACATAAGGTATCTATGGATTTTGGGTCAGTATGTTCTTGTTGCAATGTTTTAAAAAGATTATCATTGTCATCATTCCCCAAATACACATAGAACTGGAAGAATGGCACAAAGAGAGCGAAAACAAGAAAAAGAATTTTAGGTCAATCATGGAAGAGACATGAATGTCTCAACGCATTGTGTCATCCCCAAAAGGAAAATACAAGACAAACGAAAAAGATAAAAAGAGAAAAGTAAAAGATTGACGACATAGAGAAGAATCAAGGTACAAATAAAGGGATATCACAAAGAGAGAGAGAACATCAAACATAACATCATGAGGGATCACATCATGCACATGCAATCACACAAAAGAAAAGGAAAAATGAAAAAGACTAGTAAGGCACATGCGAGTCAACCTAAAGCAGGTCATTTGCCTCCCAATCATGTTCATTGTATACTGAAGGTGGACAACTAGCTAGAGAGACAATGAAAAATGCACTATTAGGACAAGGCTATCTATCTGTTACCCCAACTAAGTGCAAGACAAGAATGAGCCGAGGTAGGTGATGGGGGAGATCATGTAATAGTGGGAATGCAAGACTCTACAACTACTACATGACAAGGGGTGAAAAAGGATATTATTTCTATTCAATACAATCAATGCTTTTAGGAACATCATACCTATCCAATATACTATGTAAGGCATGACAGTCATTAGTGCTATGTCCAAGAGTTTGATGGTATGCACAATACTTCATGTTATCTTTAGGAAATTATATTCTAGTACGGGGTGGTAATTTTATGAGACCATGATGAAGAAGCATTTGCAATGCTTTCTCATTTTCAGATTTAGCGAAAGGAAGGTGGAAGAGCTTGCTAATCTCACCAATTTCAAATTAAATGTTGAGGAAGAGGACCTAAGGTGATTCCATCATCCTTGTCATTTTTACGAATCATTGGTTGTTCTTTAGGAAGGACATTTATATCAGGAGGAGAATCCAAGACTACCTTACCATCACTACGAAGCCGTAGATATTCTTTAGGAGCACTTATGTTGAGAGGGGGATCTTGATATCCTATCCCTTTGGTTTCTTCAATTGGTATTTGCTCTAATAGTTGATGAATTTCATGTTCACTTGTTGTATCACATCCTTTTTTACTCAAGATTGTGAATCCTTTTCCATATGTCTCTTCTAGATTGATGGGAGTGTTTGTTACTTTGTTACCATAAAATGGTTGAGTATTTTCTTACTTAGAGGAACTAGTTCACCTATTGTAGGGAACTTAGGTTCAAATTTTATTTCGGTTTCAGGATATAAGTAACCAAACATCTCAAGAGGTGGGATTGTAGGAGGTTTTGGTTGTTCCATTGATGGATAAAAAGATGCATTGGCTTCAAGGTTGTTAAGACAATCATTTAGGAACATATTCATGTTGTCATCATCTTTTCCAATGATTTCAACATCAGGAGGAGGACATGCATTAGGAGTTGAGTGAGCATGAGTGAGTTCAATGTCATTAGGGTCATTTCCAAAAGCATAACTTGACACATCCACTACGGACTTTAAGGACATCCAAAGCTTACTAAAGAACATATCCATGATGCAAATTTTAGATTCTAAACTATGCAACAATGTGAAATGAAATATTCTAGATGCAATTTTGAATTTAAGGAATGCACAAAACTAGATGCAATGAATTGGATGAAAAAAAAATTCTATAAAATGGAACATAAAGACAATAACAACAAACAAAAACATAGAAACATAGCTTTAAGTGCTAGAAAATGTAGTGCAAAATTTGCACTAGGATTGATTCGACCAAGGTGGCAAATGAGTCCCAATGAGATTTTTTTCAATTTTTTTTTCAATTTTTAGTTGATTTTTATGATTTTTATGTTTTATGATCTGTATCTTAGATGCAAATGTAGTTTTTGTTTGATTTTCAATGAAATGAGATGCAAAAATGCAAGCTATATAAAATTTCATTAATACGAAATTAGAAACCCTAAAATGCCAATTAACTAATGCAAATTCTAATGCAATGTTAATGCAAGAAAGATCTAGGATGATAATACACTCCAAATCAAAATTATGATGTTCTAAATGTAGGTTCACCAAAATGAAAGGTGGAAAATTGTTTTTCCTTTTTCCTCTAGGGTTTAGAACCTAGAAGGACAATTTTCATGAACTTTCACTCAAGAACAAACCCTTGAGATCTTAATGCAAAGGGGAAAGAGATCTTACAAGAGGGTTGTTCTTGGGGCTGAACATAAGCTAATAAGGGGTTCACCACCAATCTTTTCTAAAGGTGATTGAGAAGTACATTTACTTTTTTGTCATTTTGTAGTTCATTACAATCAATTAGGGTTTAGTGTTGCATCTTTCCCCTTAACACCTTATCATTACAAAAATATCAATAGGAGGAATTTGGGATAAAAGATAATCCAATGGCATTGTGCCACTCGTCAGCATTCCAATAGAGGGAGGTTGAGCACATTTTGATCAATGTGCAAGTTTGAATTTTGAATTTGATGAAGTGACATGTTTAGGGGGATGAAGGATGAGTTAAATGCCAAGTTTGACTTGTGTAAGAGACATTTAAGAGACATGTAAGAGATCTTAAATGATCTGTTGGATGGACAAGTCATGTGGGAGGGAAAATTCCCAAATTTTATGGCACAAAATGATAAGAGTTGGTTGCGATCTTTAGAATAATTGTGACAAATACAACCATTATAAACAAACTAATTCTTAGCCGATTGTCTCTTGGGCTAAGCATGAACAATATTATGTGACTATTGAATCATAGTTTTCATGTATTATGGATCATATTTTTCATGATATATCTTTGTAAAATCTAATGCGCTATAAATTAACATTATTTTATGTTAAAAATGATCTAAGTATGCAAAATCTAAGCTAATATAAGTGGATTCCAAGCTAAAAGACTCAATTCCTAATTTATAAACAAGGTAAATGGATCCATGGAAGCAATTAATGGAATCTTAAAGATAATATGCAACTAAAAAGGGAACTAAAATATGCTAAATGTGAGAAAATTATGAGTGTGAGTGTGAGTGATTTCAAAATCATAAGTTTTAAAAAAAAAATCTATTTGGTGAAAATTTGAAATTATGAGACAGTAGTACTTAAATTTCAGGGAAAAAATAAGTAGGTGTTTGTCTGACCACCCTAACCACAATAAAATGATAATATTTTTTTATAATATTTTAGATATAAGTAGGGGACTCATGCTCCGATGTGATGCATGTTTTTTTGTAATTTTTTTCCAAGTAAATAATTAATTATGAATTTTTTATTACAACTTTTAAAAAATATAAAAACTCGTATGTCTGACCACCTTAACTTGGTCAAAACTTCATGAAATTCAATTCTTTTTTTCTTTATCCTATAGTATGTGAAACATAGAATGTGACACATTTTGAATTCAAAAACTGTGATAGCGTTTGAAAGCTATAGATTTTTTTCAATCAGCCTATCAATCAGGACTTTAGTCATAATTCAAATAGAAAATGAAAAATAATTATTTATTAAATTCAAAGCAAAGCATAATTTCTATTGGTGAAAAGCTGAGAATATCCTTTAAAAACATTTGAGCTTCTACGCATCACTCTGATAATCATAGTTGTGACACAACACATCAAATTCAAACAAGAACATGCTAGGATCCTCAATAGAAAGACCACAAAAAATAGGTAAGACAAAATGAGGAATGTTCTTCATATGGGCATCTTATTCAAGATGTGTGATTGGAAACTCAAAGGTAACCAAATTATTGTGCATCACTCACACTCACACTGCCACTAATTTAAAAAAACTATTGATGTTGAAATTATGCTTTGCTTTGAATTTAATAAATAATAATTATTCATTTTCTATTTGAATTATGACTAAAGTCCTGATACGTTGATTGAAAAAAATCTATAGCTTTCAAACACTATCACAGTTTTTGAATTCAAAATGTCTCACATTCTATGCTTCACATACTATAGGATAAAAAAAAAAAGAATTGAATTTCATGAAGTTTTGACCAAGGTGGTCAGACATACGAGTTTTTATATTTTTTAAAAGTTGTAATAAAAAATTCATAATTAATTATTTACTTGGAAAAAAATTACAAAAAAATGTGCATCACATCGGAGCATGAGTCCCCTACTTATATCTAAAATATTGTAAAAAAATATTATCATTTTATTGTGGTTAGGGTGGTCAGACAGACACCTACTTCTTATTTTTTCCCTGAAATTTAAGTACTACTGCATTGAAATTTCAAATTTTCACCAAATATTTTTAATAAATATTTCTTTTGAGCTTCTACGCATCACTCTGATAATCATAGTTGTGACACAACACATCAAATTCAAACAAGAACATGCTAGGATCCTCAATATAAAGACTCACAAAAAATAGGTAAGACAAAATGAGGAATGTTCTTCATATGGGCATCTTATTCAAGATGTGAGATTTAAAAAAAAAATCTATTTGGTGAAAATTTGAAATTTCAATGCAGCAATACTTAAATTTCAGTGAAAAAATTAGAAGTAGGTGTCTGTCTGACCACCCTAACCACAATAAAATGATAATATTTTTTTATAATATTTTAGATATAAGTAGGGGACTCATGCTCCGATGTGATGCACATTTTTTTGTAATTTTTTTCCAAGTAAATAATTAATTATGAATTTTTTATTACTTTTAAAAAATATAAAAACTCGTATGTTTGACCACCTTAACTTGGTCAAAACTTCATGAAATTCAATTCTTTTTTTTTTTTATCCTATAGTATGTGAAGCATAGAATGTGACACATTTTGAATTCAAAAACTGTGATAGTGTTTGAAAGCTATAGATTTTTTCAATCAGCCTATCAATCAAGACTTTAGTCATAATTCAATTAGAAAATGAATAGTTGACCTAGAGTCCTGCATCATTTAACCTATTGAAATAAGAGGGTAGGAGATGTAGAGAGAGGAGAGATAGAGATAATTAGAGAGGGGAGGGAGGGACAAGTAGGGAGGAGATAGAGGTGTGTGTGTGCGAGAGAGAGAGAGGAGACACGGTTGAGATATGGTGATGGAGGGAGAAGTGGGTAAAGAGAGGGGGAGGGGAGATACAAATAAATATAGAGGGAAGGAGATGTAGAGAGAGATGATAGATAGAGAGAAGTAGAGAGTGGAGGGATGGTGGGAGAGGAAAGGAGGAGATTGAGGTGAGTGTGTCTTCTTATTGTTGTAATATTAGGGGCTTGTTTGAGTCCATACAATGTTGTGGCCCTATAGAAAATAATGAAATTATTCAAGGTGAAAATGTTGGAAATGAAGATGTTGAACAGAATATTGAAGCAAGTGTAAATTATATTTCACCAGATTACATGAGAAATGAAGAACCTTGTGTGGAATAAAGACATATTCCAAATTCAAGACCTTCAAGGACCCCTAAATGGGAAGATGTGCACCTTAGAATATGGAAATGACTAGAAGGAGGTTCGAAACACTGGATTTGACTTTAATGTTGACTGGGACTCATTCGCCAAGCTGGGCGAATAGGTCCAAAAATTGGGTTTCTGTGCGGGAACAAGAATCTGCCAAATGGGTATCCGAATTTGCAAAAATATGAAATTTGACTAAAACTGGGACTCATTTTCCAGAAGTGGCGAATCAATCTAGTTAGGGTCTTTTGAAGCTTCAAAGTCTGATCCCACTCTTCCCTATCCACTCTGTACTTCTTGATTGAATTTTGGATTTGAAACCATAATTTGCAATTTGTAGGTCTTCTCCAAGGTTCTCCAAGGCTTGATGACAACTTTGACAACTTTGAGTGATTTGACAAATTTTCTCCAATCTTCCTCCTTAGGAAATTTGTAGCCTAGACCTGCAAATCACACACAAAGGAGAGGGAAAAATGTTGTTGGGTTAGTTGATAGGGGTCAGCCTTGGTCAAACCCCTTGTTGGTAATTGAACCTTGAAATAAAATGAAATAGGAATGGAAAATGATGAATGAACAAAATGTGATGTTGCAACTCACCAAACCCTAGCAACAAGAGGATGCAAACATGTATGAGATGGCTCCAATGGATGTAGATCTTGAATCTTGCTTGATGGTGATAGATCTTGAATGAAATTCTTGCTTGAATTATGAAACCCTACATCACAATTGTTAGCTCAAAACCAAACATGATGCATGAAGTCTTTGACATGATGATTAATACTTGAATGCTGCTCTATAAAGCTTGATAATCTTCCCTTGAATGCTCTTGAATGCTCTTGTGAATGCTTGAATGCTTTTGTCAACTCAAACTTGCTATATGCATGAATACTTGAATGCTTGGGATGAAAATGAGTGAAAAACTTGTATTTATACTTAATTATGTGAGAATTCTTGAAATTACAAAACTACAAGCTGATATCGGATCTAGGAGGATAAAATCCTGAAAAGAATTTGAATTAATTTAGATTTTGGGCCACACAGGACTCATTCGCTGAAGGTGGCAAATGGGTCCCATCAGGCATAATTTTTGGGATTATTTTTAAAAATGCTTGGAAATGTGTGAAACTAGGTTCGAGACCCAAAAACCTAGGTGGGACTCATTCACCCAAGGTGGCAAATGAGTCCTAGATCACTAAATTAGGGCCATTCAAGATTGAAACACCTGAATTATGATTGGCTAATGATTGGTGTTAGGATTATCCTCGAAAAGATGCAATAAATGAGGCTTGTGGATGCAAAATAGGGACAATTAAAGCATAAGAAAGCCCAATTATTAATGAAAAGCCTAGAAAAGTGTGAAAGTGTGTTACAACACTTTAAAATAAGGCAAGATTAAGGTTTATTTTGATTAAAAAGAGGTTTATAAGGTTCAGTTAATTAATGAAACCTTAGAAAAGTTTGAAAGTGTGTTTCAACACTTCACAACAGTTTAGCAAGGTACCATTTAAATTCATTAGTTCACAAGGGCCCAAGACCTAATGTGAATGTGTCAACCAAATTACAATACTAAATCAAGGAAACATTAGGCTCAATTCCACAAGGAGGGCCCAAACAAGTGTGAAAATGTCTCCGACGACATTTTTTGACACTACAAATCCTAATGCCTAGTTTCAAAATTCTTATTCAAGGGTAACATTAGTCTATGTGCATATATACCCCACAACCTGCATCCTATTTTAAACTTCTATTTACCCAATTACCAACCCCTCAACTACTTTTCTTGCCTCCTTTATATCCCAAAGTGTGGAAGTTCAACATTTATCATAGGCAGTTCAATTGATTGAGATTTTGATAGTTTCAACAATTGAGTCATTATAGAGATGAAAAAGTGGAATAACACATCAAAATCCTGCAAGTGCAAATGCAACTCATAAACTATCTACAAGATCTAGATGAACCCAAGGTTCCTACAAGGTTTAGATGAATTCAATATTCTTGTAAGAGTAGATGCAAGCAAAAACTCTAAAAGTGCAATAATGAGCTAAAAGTTTACAAGTAGAGATGGAAGTGGAAAATCTACAATCCACAACTTCAATCATGAAATTTTGCTTCGATTTAGTTAACTAGAAATTAATCACAAACATCATGATGCACATGAATCTTCCACAAAAGACAGATGGTGCCAACATTTCGGTAAACATCTAGATGCACTTGAAATCTCCTCAAGGTCAAATGACATCACTTGTCCTGTGATCTATCCATTCTCCTATTTTTCATTCCTCTTGCCCCATCACACATGACATATCTAGAGTGGGACATATTTTGGCCTTCTAACATAGTCCTTGGAGACATCATTTATCCATCCTGTCACTTCTTCCATATCACTATTATTATCTCTCCATCCTCCTTCCATTAATCCTTCTAAAAAATTCATCCCTTCATGCCATAATCCCTCCATATCCCCATCCTTGTATTTCTATCATGTCATTTGCTCATCCTTCCATCTTCCCCAATCCTTATCTTTCCATCCATCCATCCAAAAAAATCCCTTCCATCTTTCAAATCCCATAAAGTTAACTTTCAAACACACATATGCATGCACCAAAATAAAGTGGACATCATTGCATTTTTTCATAAACTTCACATAAAATATTAAAAAATAGATGTCAAAGTTTTTTCCAACATGCACACACATGCAATGAATGCCAGTGTTTTTCAAATAAACACCATATAAATTAAATTCTAAAATTAAATTTCAAAGAAACACACACACATACAAATAAAAAGTGAATGCCAAACATACTTCATAAAAAGTACAACCACACACATAAAGCGAATGCTTTAAAGTTATAAAACATGTTAAAGTGTAAAAATGATGCATACAAATTTTATTCAAATATGAAAAAGCTAGTTCAAAGGCACACCCCACAAACTAAATGCCAAATTTAGTTCAAATGCACACCACACAAAGTGGATTTCAAATACATAGACATGTAACACATGGAGTTCATTAACACATGACAAAGTGATGTAGTTGAGGTAATGGGTTCAATTGAATTGTCCTACCATGCAGCTAATTACACTAATTCAACATAAATTATTTTTTTATAAAATAATCATATTTAAATGCTAATTCCTAGTATAAAAATTCCTATTCAAGGGTACAATTAATCTATGTGCATATATGCCCCACAACCTACATCCTATTTTGAACTTCTCTTTTCCCAATTACCAACACCTCAACTGTCTTTCTTGCCTCCTTTATATCCCTAAGTGTGGAAGTTCAACCAACATCAGAGGAAGTTCAATTAATTGAGATTTTGACAGTTTCAACAATTGAGTCATTATAGAGATGCAAAAGTGGAATAACAAATCAAACTACTGCAAGTGCAGATGCAACCCATAAACCATTTGCAAGGTCTGGATGAACCCAAGGTTCCTACAAGGTTTAGATGAATTTAGTATTCTTGTAAGAGTAGATGCAAGAAAAAACTCCAAAAGTGAAATAATGAGCTAAAAGTTTACAAGTAGAGATGGAAGTGGAAAATCTACAATCCATAACTTCAATCAAGAAATTTCGCTTCAATTTTAGTTAACTAGAAATTAATCACAAACATCCTGATGCACATGAATCTTCCACAAAAGACAGATGGTGCCAACATTCCCGTAAACATCTAGATGCACTTGAAATCTCCTCAAGGTCGAATGACATCACTTTTCTTGTAATGTAAGAAAATCCAATGAAACCGATCGAGAATTAAATTGACACAAAGTTTGAGTTAATTTAGCAACTTTTGCAAAAGTTCAATTGTTACTCGAAAGCCCGCAACCTGCAACAATCTCAAATCTTGTGATGATTTGATTCACATGTAATTCTCTTCAAATGTCTAGTAACAGGTTGAAAACAAGCAAGACCATAACTTGCTCAATTTTCACACAAATTTCATGAAATTAGATCAAGGACTACCCTTTTGGCTCCTCTAAAATATGGCATCATCAGATTATCTAAATTATTTAAAAATCCCCCCTAAACAATTGATAAAAACTACACTAGCAAAAGCTAGGCAATTGAACTAAAACAAAATAATTTTTGGGTGATGCAAGATTGCTTATGGATCTATATATGCTTCTACATCAGACACGTTGGGTAGATAAAATATTTCATGAGTTGGGAAAACTTAGGAACATTTGAAATCTCCATGGATGGTAATCCAATTTTTTCCTTTATCCATATCTACTCTTTGTCCCCTTGGACTCTATCATTTCTTCACTTTTTCTCTTCTTCTCCATTCTCTACATGTAGATCACCTCTTCTTATTATTCTCTATAAGGTGGAATCATTGCCTTTATGAAAAATCTACAACTTCCCAATTTTAACTTGGGATGTGTCCTCTCTAAGCCTCCTCTCCTTTGGTGATCATCTACATCCTTTTGGCTATTTCCTTTGCCTCTACATTACCACTAGATAAAACCAATACTATGTCCACTCTTTCCATCTATAATCTTCTCCTTAGACATCTCCATGGAGTGGTGCTAAACTCCTCCAACTTCCTTCATGTCATGTTTTCCTACTCTACAATAAACTATATAACTATGTTACTTGCTTCTCCTTCTCTTTTAGAGAACTCAAAATGTACTTTTGTCCATCCTTCATAATGGTGTACAAATTTATTTTTCCATCATAGATGGATTCCCTATTAAATTGTCATGGCATTCCCAACAACACATGACAAAAATTCATTGTCATCACATCACATAAAACTTCATCTTTATAAGACCCAATCTGAAAACTAACTAAACATTTTTCATTCACTATCAACTTACGTTCTCTTTGCAACAAGGAAACTTTAAATGGAATTAGTTTTTTTCACCTTCTCAAACCTAGCTTTTCTACCATCTCCTCAAAAACTAGGTTACCTATACTACCACTATCTACTATGACCTTACAACATTTTCCTCCAAACTGCACACAATTTTAAAAACACACCTTCTCTAAGATGGTCTATCTACTTCTCCATCTAGTTTCACCAACATTCTTCTAAACATAAGAGATTCACCTTTGTTTGGCTCTTCAAGTTTTGGTGATGCCACGATCTCCTCGTGCTCTTCTTCCAAGTGATTTCTTATTGTGATTTTCTTACCACCCTCTTGTATTTGTGGACACTCAAAGGTCCCATGACCAACTTCTCCACACTAAAAATAATTCCCTAAGAACCCCATTTTGCTACTACCAAGTCCTACAATGCACTCCTTCCCTTTTGTACCTTATTTGCTTGTCTACTCCACTTATGATTAGTTTCTTCTTCACTAACTTTTTTTCCTTGTCCTTTATTTGCTACAAATCTCCCTCTACTTCTAGAGTTATTTTTCTACCTCCTCAATATCTTCTCTTTTACTTTCAATGCATATTAGTAAGCCCCTTCAACCATGGTGATCTTCAACAAACTCATATCACCTTAAGTGTTCAACCTCAACCTATTTATATACATTGTTACCTTTTCCTTACCCATCTAGTGTTGTTTCGATCTAATCACCATCTATAAGTCTCCTTTGTGTAATATTTCACACATATCCTTCTACTTTAGATTTTGCAACTTTTTAAACAACTCGAGTTAATAGTCTCTAAGAATAAATTTTTATATCAATCTGGCTACCATATGATTACATTTGGTCATTCTATGATCACCATTGGAAACCCTCTCTCTCTATAGTTCTCTCTACCACAGGGTAGTTTTTCACTTGATTTCTTTCTATGCTAATTTCACCCTTTGAGGATCTCTAATTTCCTCTAAATTAAATTTCCTCCAACTCATCTATCCAATCAATCAATTCATCAAGATTCAATGTACCAACAAAATTAGGGACATCCATTTGATTTTCTTTACTAATTTTTGTAAGGTCTCTCAATAATCGTTCTTCTCCAAAATCTACTAGTTGCTTGTTTTCCCTCTCATGTTCATCTACTTCACTCTCTTCACCACTTGCATGGTCTTCAACATTATAAAGATCTCCTCTTAAGCATGTAACTCATGTTTCACTACCAACTCAACTTCACGGGTCTCATATTCCACTCTACTCAACCACCGACTCAACTTCACAGGTCTCACATTCCACTCTACTCATTTGTACCTACAATACTTCTCTTCTTACCTACAGAAGATCTCACAATCCTCTGGAATACCTATTACTCACTTTTAGTAACTCAACAACTATTCACACTTTCCCAACAAGACCAAACTTGCTCTGATACCATCTACTATAATTAGGTAATAGGGTTCTATTGAATTGCCCTACCACATAGATAATTGCACTTATTCAACACAAATTAAATGTTTACAAAATAATCATATTTAAATCCTAATGCTTGGTATCAAAATTCATATTCGTGAGTATAATTAATCTATGTGCTTATATGTTCCACAACTTACGTCCTTCTAATTATGAACTTCTCTTCTCCTAATTACCAACCCCTAATCATTGTTCTTCCCTCCTTTATATCCTTGTGTGTGGAAGTTATTGACTGATTGAGATTTTAACGATTTCAAAAATTGAATCTTTACATGGATGCAAAAGTGCAATAATGCGTCAAAATCCCACAAGTGTAGGTGCAACCCATAAGTTTGTAAGGTCCAAATGACCCTAAGGTTCCCACAAGGTTTAGATGACTCCAATATTCCTATAGGTACAAATGCAAGAAACCAATTTCCAAGTTTAGTAGCAAACTAAAAGTCTGCAAGTGCAAATGCAAGTGGAAAATCAACAATTGATAACTTTAATCATGAAGTTTTGCTTCATGTTGAATTCACTAGAAACCACCCACAAAATCATGATGCACATGAAACTTCCTCAAAAGATATATGACTTCAACATTCTCAAAAACAATTAGACGCACTTGAAATCTTTATAAGGTTAGATGATGACACTTTTCCCATAGTGCAGGAAAATGTATTGGAACCAATCAAGAATTAGATCGACAGAAAGTTCCAATTCACTTAGAAACTTCCGCCCGAAAAGGTTCAATTTTGGCTTGAAAGCCTACAACCTACATAAATATCAAATCTCACAATGATCCAGTTCACATGTAATTCTCCCCAAATGTCCGGTAGTAGGTTGAAAACCCGCAAGACCATAACTTGCTCAAATTTCACCCAAATTCCATCAAATTGGATCTAGGACTATCTTTTGTCTTCTCTACAAGATGAAATAATTAAAATATCCAATTATTTTTGACAATTCTCCATGAACAAGTAACAAGAACTACAATATTGAATGTTAGGCAACTAAACTAAAAAGGAAAATATTGTTTGGGTGATGCAGGGTTGCTTGTGGACGTGAATGCTCCTACATCACAATGTTAAAAAAAACACTACACAAATGAATTTCAAAGTTAGTTCAAACACACACCACACAAAGTGAATTCCAAAATTAATTTTCAAACACACACAAATAAATCACATAAAATTAATTTCAAGGTTACAACACATTTCACACAAACAAAAATTGAATATATATGCCATAGTTTAACCACACATGAAACAAACATGCAAATTTGTTTAAACACATGGAGTTTGTTCAAAAATACAAAATTTAAATATATTTCACAAAAAATACTTCAAACACACATAAAATAAACACTGAAGTTTAAACATGTCAAAGTACAAACACACACACACAGTGAATGTCAAAGCTCAAATACACTTCACACTAAAGTTCAAACTTGCAACATAAGTGAGTGTCAAAGCTAGTACACTCTTCACACAAATTGAATTTAAAAGGTCAAACATGCTCACAGATGCCAAGGTACAAACACAACAAAATGGTTGGTAAAGGTAAAATACATTTTACACAATGTTTGTTCATTTCACACAATTTTTTCAAACACACACTTCACACATATTCAAAGTAAATGCTAAAGTTTAAACAGACACAAAGCTAGTTCACTTCACACATGCAATTTGTTCAAACATACCAAACTACAAATATGCAAAAGTGAACACATGCCTAATTTAAACATGTTACTTTAACCACACACAAAGTAAGCACTTAAATTCAAACATGTCAAGGTACAAACAAACACAATGTGAATGTACAAGTTCAAACATGTAAAATAAGTGAATATTAGAGTTATTACACTATTCATAGCGAGTGAAAGTGAAAGTTCAAGCACACACACATGCCAACATATAAATATAACAAAGTGGTTGTAAACAGGTTCCAGAAAAAGTTCCTTTAACTACACAGAAAGTAAACACATAAGTTCAAACATGTCATAGTACAAACACACGATGTGAATGCCAAATTTCAAACACACTTCATACTAAATTTCAAACATGCAACATATAAGTGAATGAAAAAGTACACACTTCATACAAAGTGAACATGAAAGTTTAAACACACATGCACATACCAAAGTACAAATATAACGAGCTGGTTTCCAAAGTTAAAACAAATCTCACACAAAGTTTGTTCATTTTGCACATAGTTTGTTCAAACACACATATGAAAAATATACAAATTAAATGCCAAATTTTAACTAAATTAAAATTTCACATGAATGCTAAAGTTAGTGTACTTTTTATACAAAGTGAATGCAAAAGTTCAAATATAAATGTGCGCGGCACACAAAGTTAGTTCAACTATACATGAAGTAAACATTAAAGTTCAACAAGCAAAAAGTAAATATCGAAGTAGGTTTAAAAAATGGCAACTTCTGGGTTTGGGATGGACACTAACGATCAATTGCAAGAGCCTGCGAAAGCTAGGGTTTTTCCAGGTTTGGGAATAGATTCTTAGGGGATTCCCCATGGTTTTCTGCTAGAGGGAGACTCTATAAGTAAGTAGATCGGTCAGGGTAGCCAAACAAAGCTTGCGATAAAACTTTTAAACCACAGTGGTGGTGGTCTTAGGCGACAAGAGGGAGTTAGGACTACTCTACGAGTCCAAAGTAATGGACTGTCGACTTCCCTCACCACAGGGGTGTTTGGACTGAGGGTTCCAAGAAGTCATAGTTTGGGAAGAGACAGTTGGAACCAATAAAGCAGATGAAGAATGCTGATAATAACCTAAACGAGGATGGTTGTATATTGCAGGGCGATTTTTAGAAGAAGGAAATGACCCGAGGAATGGGGAGGCTGACGCACTGGTGGAAGGGGGTGTGAACCAATAAAGCAAACGAAGAATGCTAAGAATAACCTAAACAAAGAATGTTGAGAATAACCAATAAAGAGACAGTTGGAACCAATAAAGCAGACGAAGATTGCCGAGAATAACCTAAACGGGGATGGCTGCAGATTGTAGGGCGGTTTTCAGACGAAGGAAAACGACCCAAGGAATGGGGAGGCCAACACACCGATGGAAGGGGGTGTGAGTTTAGGCAAGAAATTGAAGACTCAAGGAAATGGGGGGAAATAAACAGGGCACTCTCACGAGCTAAAGCAATCTTACCAAGCAGAGATAGGCAAGGCAAGAGAAGGTGTTCACTCTTCATCAAAATCAATCACAATGGAACTAGATGGCGAGCTGGAATAAGAAGTGTCTTTAAATGACAGTCTTTTCTGGGTTGGGTCTGATAGGGAGATTTAGGAGCTTTTGGCCCAACCTGACTAATCTACACCAGTGGATTTCCAACCACTGGAAGCCTGTTCTGGAAGGGTATGTCCAAATTTATCCAATGGCAAGAGGTTTCTTTATTGTTGCTTTTGAAAAGAAACAAAATAGGAATACTATTTTATGTGATTATCATTGGGATTGGGAAGAAAAACATGCTTTAATGTTAAAGCCATGGAACCTAGCTATTGAATTTTTTGTGAGAGCTCCTCTTTGGGTGAGGCTTCCTAACTTTCCCCTACATTTTTGGTTTGATTCATGCTTGGAAGCTGTTGGGAACTCTCTAGGAAGCTTTTTAATGGTGGATGAGGGCTCTTCAAATCTTTTGCACTCAACTTATGCCCGTATCTTGGTAGAGATGGATGCAACTAAGGTGCCTCCAGAGGAGATTTGGATAAAAACTTCGAATGGCTATTGGGTGTAGCCCCTGGATTATGAAGGGGTACCCTTTAGGTGCAAAAATTGTTACAGGATTGGGCATTTGGTTGCTCAATGTTGCAAAAAAAGAACAAACAAATCTGCCTCCTAGTGGAAGAATGTGGCTCCCCAACATTACACAGTGGAGAAACAAGGGGAGAAGGATGTGAGCTCGTAGTTGAAAGGCGGAGAAGAGGAAGGACAAACCGCTAAGTCACCGAATCAAGAGGGACAATCACCGATGAATAAAATTAGAGGGGAGGAACAACAACAACTAGATGTTGTCTCAGCACAGGAAGGGTGCCTAGGTGGGAACAATGAAAATGTTTTTTTGATTGGAGGTGAAAAAGAGTTGAGCTCCAAAAATGGGACCGTAACACGAGAGTGTCGAGAGAAGAAAGGCGTGGTGAGGACACAAGTGAAGGATGTTGGGAAACAAAAGGTGGATGTTCAGAGCTAGCAAGCAGTCGACAAGGGGATTGATGCTTTGAGTTGTCAACGTGATATTTGTTTGGATTGGAAGAAGGAGGCTTCAAGGGTGGAGGATAGTTGGCAAACAGTCAAGGGGAAGAACTCTAAGAAGGAAGAGAAGAAAGCCTTTGAAATGGTCCTTTGATCGCAGACCAAAGGAAGACCAAATAATGTTTTAAACGCTTAACCTGTTAATAGGTTCTGGAGGGGCTGTTGAATTAAAGCCTGTTTTGTTCTTTTTTGGGAAGCTTCATTGGTTAACTGTTAATTGTTTGCTGCAAAAATGGTGAATAGAATTAGAGGTGTCTTTTTAGGAATTGCTAGGGATTGGAAGAGTTCTTAATTGACATTGTATTGAGAATAGCCGTGTAATCCTTTATTTTTATTATCAATATACTCATTGCTGTTACCGATCAAAAAATAAAAGTAAATGTCAAAGTTAATTTTTTTTTCACACATAATTAGTTCAACCACAAATGAAATAAACAAAACAAACACATATAATATAAATGTGAAGAGTTTTAACACACTTCACACAAATTTTATTCAAGCACACACTTCACACATATATAAAGTAAATGAGCGAAAATTCAAACATACAATAGACAAACAAACTTGAAAGTCACTTCATATAAATCATTAATGTATGCCAAAAATCAAATACACACTAGGCAAGACAACAAACTTCCCGACAAGAAATATTGAATTGGATAATATCGTGTTTGAGAACGATGGTGATTCTAAAGTACTATGAAAAAAAAATCGTATCATGCCAAATTTTGAGCCCAAATATTGTTTTGTAGGGTTCAGCATATTCCTAGGATATTCAACCGGATCTTCATTATAGTTGTGATTTTTGTCCTTGAAATGTTCAGTTTTTTACTCTCCACAAACAACAAAAATTCAAGTTTATTTGCTGATGATCAAATCTCCACATGCCCATAGCTGATTATTCAAAGATCTACAGTGTGTTCGACAATTTTGATTAATCAAAGCCATAAATATCAACATTATTTTGAAGGAGGAGCGTGATTTCTATACTCAGATTTCAGTGACTAGTCAGATCTTGTTTTGCTAGGGCTTCAAAGTTCTGAAACCAAAGGGTTAAACTGCTCCAGCTAGCAGCAGAACTTAGGGCATAAAAACAAAAATTCAAAAGGAAAAGATGTCAGCAGTATGCAGAGGCGTGCGAGTTTATGAAGAAACATAGATTTTGATATAAACAAGAACAAAAGATTAGATCTAGTTTATAGTCACACACACCAGATAAGAGATTTTAAAAGTTTGTCTAAGCAAACACGTGCATATGTTGGGGCACAAGCCCTAGGGCATAAAAATTAAAAACAAAAAAAGTACTCCAGTATACAGTATACAGTATACAGTATACTATGGTGCATGCCACTGGTCCCTGAAATGTGATTTAACGTTAACTAATTTGCAAATATAGGCACGCCACAGAGAGGACCAACCAACGTTTGGTTTAAATTTTAAAATGTTGTCCCTTCATTGAGAGTCACAACTTCTGAAAAATAGAGGCACAGATAGTCAAAAATAGATGTGAGACCAATTCAAAACAAAGGCAGTTTTAAAAATAGTGACCAAAGACAAAAACAACATCATTTTGTAGATAAATTACACCTTCATGCTTTAATGTTTCTTATCAAACATTCAACAGTAGTAGACCAGTGATCATCATTCATCCTTTTTAGCAAATTCTTTATCAATCTTTGTAAAAATGACTGAATCCTAAAGGATATCCATCAAATATCAGCTTGTATGCAACCATTTGTACTATTTCAAGAAATAATGCCTCTTCTAATCTACCTTATGTTTTTGAAATATGCATGTTTGAAGCCTAGAACCACACATTCTGTATCCAATCCATCAAACATCACAATGCTGTTTAGTGTACTAATTTGCATATATAGGCACGCCACAGAGAGGACCAGATATTAATAGATGTGAGACCAATTCAAAACAAAGGCAGTTTTAAAAATAGTGACCAAAGACAAAAATAACATCATTTTGTGGATAAATTACACCTTCATGCTTCAATGTTTCTTATCAGACATTCAGCAGTAGTAGACCAACGATCATCATTCATCCTTTTTTGCAAATTCCTTATCAATCTTTGTAAAAATGACTGAATTCTAAAGGATATTCACAAATATCAACTTGTATGCAACCATCTATACTATTTCAAGAAATAATGCCTCTTCTAATCTACCTTATGTTTTTGAAATATGCATGTTTGAAGCCTAGAACCACACATTCTGTATCAAATCCATCAAACATCACAATGCTGTTTAGTGTACTAATTTGCATATATAGGCACGCCACAGAGAGGACCAGATATTAATAGATGTGAGACCGATTCAAATCAAAGGCAGTTTTAAAAATAGTGACCAAAGACAAAAACAACATCATTCTGTGGATATATTACACCTTCATGCTTTAATGTTTCTTATCATACATTCAGCAGTAGTAGACCAACGATCATCATTCATCTTTTTTTTCAAATTCCTTATCAATCTTTGTAAAAATGACTGAAATCTAAAGGATATTCATCAAATATCAGCTTGTATGCAACCATCTGTACAATTTCAAGAAATAATGCCTCAACATGAAGCTTAGAACCACACATTATGTATCAAATCCATCAAACATCACAATGCTGTTTAGTTTTACAAATACCTTTCAGTAATGCATAAATTCTTTTCAGGATTGCCAAAGATGTTGTAATACTTGAATAATTACATAAAAAATGTCAAATCATTATTTATGTGATGAATTAAAAAAATTAAAAAAATATTAAATTTTATGCAATAAAAAATAATAGAAAAATTAACACAGAGACACTAGACTGAAAAGAATGGCCATGGATGACCATTCCCCACAGTCTTGGGAAGGGGGCCAATTCAACCCCTTCCAAATAAAAAATTGGTATTAAACAACAAATTTATTTACATATCAATTTACAAATTGCATTTATTGAAGTTAATCAATTGATTAAAAAATGCAAAATTTTTTCAATTTTAAATATAAAATATTACTTCAGCAACCCATTCAAGATTCTAAATATTTTTCTAAAAAAATTGAATATTACATTTATTATTTCACTTCAGCAAAACTTGTATGCTTGCCCAATGTTGCAGAATCTTTTTAAATACACCAAAACTTTAAAAAAATAAAAGCAAAATATCAGATAATAAATCTTCCTAATTCTGATATACAAAATGATAGTCTAAACAAAATATCCTCTAATCAACAAATAAAACTCTAAAATAACTAAAATTAGAATTTGCAATCTAAACATATTAAATGTAAAATTTGCTTTGCATTCACTAGAGATACACCTGCTCTTTGCCCAATAAGGTTCAGGCTTCTTCACAATATTACGTAATGTGAGCCAGTAATAACCCTAAACATACCAATAATATCCAGGCTTCTACATGTAGATGATTTTGTATGGTGTTGTTTTTAATGATCTTGGATGCTGGCTATCTCTGTTTCTTGTTGCTACAGTTGCTCAGGTTTCTATTTTGGTTCACAAACAAAAGTTCCTCTTGGAAAAAAGAAAAGATAGGTTTTCTACACTGAAGACATCCCCATTCAGGAAAAACCAACTGGATCCTGGATGAGTATAACTTGGAAGGTGAATTCTCAGACGATCTTATTCACCAAAACAAGAAGGTAGGTTATCATTTCTACTGTATAGGTAATATCCTTGTAAACGTTCAGTAATGGTTATCATTTCTACTGTATTGGTAATATCCTTGTAAACGTTCAGTAATGGAAATCAGCAGCAACTGAATGATATAGCCGATGCCAATGACATTTCTGAAATCAGTTTGGTTGAACCTAGCTTACTATTTATGCAGTCACCCATCTCTAGTTTTGGGTTCCCTGAAGAAGAATGTAATGATATAACTTTCTTGGGGAAAATCCATTGCAGCATCTAATGGGTCGGTGATTGTTATAATCAGCAGCAACAGGAGATCAAGGCAGAAACTTGGGATGCCTTTAATCAAAGAACTTTTGGTACTATTAGTATTGAACAAGTTGATGATGCTCAAACTTTGAATACACACATGGGGGAGGATTTGGCTGAGGGAGCTCTATCTAACTCCTCTTCCAGTATGCAATGACAATTGACCTATTTTGTTTGTTTGTGAACAATAATAAAATTTCTGCATTCCATTCATTTATAAGATGTTTTTATTGTATATCAGGTCTTTTGCCTTGCTTCAAGGAGAGTTTAGAGCATATAGCTGTTTGATGATTGTTACATTAAGAATAAGATTTATGTGATGGCTGTAAAACACATGGATTCTACTAGCAGTAATATATTATTTTGGTGGTTGTTAATTCTATTGTAATTCTATTGTTAGTTAAAGTAAAGGTTTACTGTTAAAATGGTCCTATTGCTCTCAAGCAGAGTGAGTCAATCACCTCTGGCTCTGCCTTCTTCAAAGGATTTGAAGAAAAAATATTTAATAGTTGATAAATAGTTAGAACTACTAACTCAATTCAGATAATGCAGTTTAAAGAATCACTATTAGAGTTCCAAGTCTACCTGAAAAAAGCCATCCTTCTGACAAGCACATCAGATTTTGTTGATTGCTGACTGTCACTGAGATCGACTATGTATAGAGTGAAATAGGAATTTGCAGATGATGGTTTCTATCAGAAATCAGTCTGGAAGCTCTTTCATCACTGGATGACTTGTTCTTGTGCCAAAAATTTAAACACAAAATTTAAAAATACAAAGAAAAAAAACACATAATAAATATACAAAACTACAACTCAAAAAAATGAAAAACGAAAAAGACATGACCATGCCAAACAAAGAAATAGAATGACAGCCAAAGAAAACTAAAAAAAATTAAAATAGAAATCAAACAAAACATTCCAAAAAAAGAAATAGAATGACAGCCAAAGGAAAGTACACAAAATTTGAAACATAAATCAAACAAAACATTCCAAATCAAAAAAATAGAATGACAGCCAAAAACCAAAAAAAAAAAAACAGAAATCAAACAAAATATTCCAAACAGAGATCTGTACTTACTCCCAATTTTGCTGCTAGAGAGTGAAAAACCAAGGTAAATACTGATGCCACAAGAATGATCCAGAGCAGCTGCAAGCAAGGGTAAAAGAATTACAAAATGGTCTTCATTTATAAAAGTTGTTTGTCAGATAATATTAAAACCAATTACCTCATATCTGTACTGTGCACCAGCCTTTAAGTCTGTCTCCACTGAGGCGCATTGAAAAATTAATATTATCAATAAAATTAAACAATCAATTATCTCACAATTACGTTATTAATACAAACACAAATTTAGAAGGTTGGTTTCTAGGATCAAGATATGCTATGCACACCAGAAATCCAGGTCCAACAAACTCTAATAACTCCTCCACCATGGCTTCAGTAATAGTTTACAACTTATAGATAGTTAGAAGCAAAGCTATTTGATAGTCGACACGATTGCTACATTAAGTGCAATTCAGTCCAGAAAGCTGAATTGAACAAAGTTCTTAACACTATGACACATAAATTTCAAATTTCAATCATAAAAAGCATTCAAAGTACCTCCTCTTCCTGAACCTTACTGACGGGCAGAGTTCCTCCCTCTTAAGTAATCCAGGGATCTTTAGTTTTTTCAGCTGTTTCTTCTTGGCTTCAGAAACTATGTATGGGATACGATTCAGACACAGAGTTCAAATGGTACAGTGGTACAGTGTAAGCCCCTTCACACCCATGACTCTCATAACTAACTTTTTGTCATTGGTGTGGCTTCTGGAGCAAATCGCACATTCAATTTGAAATTCAAACAACATGGGCATGATTATCCAGAGCTTTTTGCATGTTGACAGAGACACAATCAAATCAACCGATGCCCACATCTTAATTCAATAAAAAAACTTTATACAACTAAATAAGTGATCATGGCAGACAATAGAACTTACTGTCAGGGCCACCAAGTTGACAGAGGCACAATCAAATCAACCGATGCCACATCTTAATTCAATCAAAAACTTTATACAACTAAATAAGTGATCAGGCAAGCTGAGTAACAGCATCAACAAATCGTTCATGAAGCTCTACGTTCATCTGAGACGAGGCCTGGGATCTACTACATTCTCCTCACTCTACATTTCTCCCAAAAAAAAAAGTGTCCACAATACTATGACCGAACCTTAAAAAGCAAGATGTTGGTACAGCAGCCCTGAGACAAGAGCCAGAATACCTATACTTCTCCCGCCCGCCCTCACTGCTTTAAATCTTGCTTTTGCCAACGGTCGGGTTGATCTGCTTTTTTCTAACTGTAATTTGAAAATCTGCAGGCAAATTAAACAAATAAAAATCTGCCCTGCTTTTTCCAACGGTGGGGTTGATCTGCTTTTTTCATTGAGTGCCGCGGGCAGTTAAATGGATCACTCACTCCAAAATGTTTTGGTAGTTAAATCATCAATTAATTTGATTTTAATTATTCAATATGTAGTTACAATTTTTTTTCCCTCTTTTCTTTTTACTTATTATCATGGTTTTAGTTCTTCAATTATACTAATTATTTTAGGGAATAAATGTTTATTGTTAATTATTAATTATATATCACATAAATAAATTTAGATTAAATTATGATAGTTGATGTTTAACAATTTAGAAATAAATGTCAATTTTAAGAATTTACTTGTGGGAAAAAATATACTTAAAAATAAATACTAGTTTTAAATTTTTTATTTATAATTCTTATATTCATTATTTATATATACTTATAGTTTGATTTTTAATTTGTATATATATATATTCTTTTAATCAATTGACTTATATATAAATGGAATTATAAATTATTAATAGATATAATTAATTTAACTTATAAGTTCAATTATATTTTTCAATTCTTTTTATTTATAAATTATATAATTTAATTTAATAATTCAATTCTAATTTTGTTTTGTTCTTTTTTATTCTTTAATTCCATTATCTTTTATATTGATTTGCATGTGTGAGACTTCTTTTAGGCTCAAATCTCAAACTATATGTAGCCTATTGGCTAATAAATTATATATAAATTTATTTTTAATTGTCTTGTTTTCATTCATTTTTTACTCTTTTAAGGTCCTTTCTTGGGCTTACCATGTAGGGAGGTTCTTTTTCTTTGAAACTTGGTGGTCTAAGTCACAACATCTTTGGTCCTTGTTTCACGCGCAACCTCTCTCTCCATCCCCCCTTTTCATGTCTTTTTAAGTAGTTCTTGGTTTGCAACTTACCATTTTTCTTCTTAGCTCTCTACTACCATCTTGATGATAGATCACAGAGTCTAATCTAAAATTTTGATGCAAAAATATCTCACACAATCAATTCCAAAAACCATTTCAGCTATAATTTCCATCCTTTTTCTTATCACTTCAATTTTCTATTTGGAGAAATTTTTAAACTTTTGAACCAAAACAAAATTATTCTCAAATTTAACTATAAGGTTTATTCTAAATTTAAAAATTAGATTTTCCAATTTTTTTTATTAAATATGCAATCCTATACAATATTCTCTAATAATAATTGCTTTACTTACACACCTCACATTTCAATGAATGCTTGCACAAAAACAATGTCAACCAAAACCTCCAAAACCAATCAACAACCAAATATAAAGAAAAATTATCAAATGATGCATACAACCTCGAAAAAGAATTTAGTTTCCTACCTTCTTTGGTAAATCGTCCATATATAAGAGGTGATTTTTTGCTTTTTTCGATGACCATTTCATCTATGACATTGATTTTCTTTTTTCGATAGCCAAAAATTGTAATTTGAGTGTCATTAGGGCACACTCCACTACATAGTTATTCATGAAAAAATAAAGGAAGTTTAATCTGTTTATAATAATAATATCAATTATAATTATTATTCTATAATTTAACTATACACAATTTATTCTTCTTATCATTTGTTTTATATAAAGAATTTACATATATTTATTAATTGTTAAATTTAATTTATTATATATAGTTAATTCTCATATTAATAGTTTATATATTTTGTTTTGTTTTATATTTATTTATGCTTGATTATATATACTTACAGTTTGATTAAATTAATTTAATTTTTTATTGAGGTAAAATAGGTTTTGAAGGGACCCAAAACCACCCTATCATAACAAAAGAAAATTTAATGGTTTGAGGAGATTTATTTTTCTCAATAGTTTGAGGTGATTTAGTTCTCTCATTTAGGAAGAGAAAAAAATTTGGTAGCAAATTGGGTTGTTAATTAAGGTGTTGATCTTCAAAGCAAGATCAATAGCTTAGAAATTATGTGGTGGAATGAATTCCATGCTGATTCCATCAACCTTTTATACAATTTGAAAGAGCCTGCAAGAACAAAGGATTAACAACAAACATTGATGATTTCATAATGTAATGATATTGTATTCAGATGAGTAAAAATAATGAGCTCAAACCTTGAATATAAAGCATGAGGATGAGCAAACACATGCCACAAGAATAGGAAAACACATGCCATGGATTGAGGAGAGGACTCCTCATCTTCTAGTGGTGGCAAGTTTCTCTCCTCTATGCAAGGGAGAGGTTTCAAGAGGGATTAGACACCTCTCAAGACAACTCAACATCCTTAAAACCTCATGGGGAATGAGTCAAGGGTCAATTCCAACACCTAACTAGGCTTAAGTTAGTCTAACTAGAGTAGAATACACTAACACCCCCCTTAAGCATAGCTTAGGTGGGTATGAAGAAATGGGTCTCAGATACTAGAACGATGAGGTACCCATGTGCAAAGAAAAAGAAGCGAGTCCTGCCATGAAGGCTGATAAGGTACTCAAGCACAATGCAATCTCTCTAAAAATTGGAGTAAGATAGAAAATCCAGTGTGAAAAAACTATCCTGCAAAAAGAGAGAAAAAGAAGAGAAGACTAGAAAGCCCTCCCCAAAGATGATCTAGCTATTGATGTAGACCACACCCCAAGAAGAGCTCGTAGATGAATGAACTTTCTCTCAGTGAAAGGTTTGGTGAAGATGTCGGCAACTTGTGCTGAAGACTGGAAAAATACTAAGTCAATGACCTGACTATGAATGAGCTCTCTGATGTAATGCATGTGAATCTCAATGTGTTTGGTTTGTTGATGCTGAATCAAATTCTTGCATATGTGAATAACACTCTGATTGTCACAATGAATGACAATTGGTTTCTTGAAAGGAATACCAAACTCGGTAAGAATACCCTGTAGCTAAATAGCCTCTGTAGCTGCATTAATAGCTCCCTTGTATTCTGCCTTTGTAGATGATAAAGCAATAGTAGATTGCTTCTTGCTTGACCAATTGATAGGACCCGAACTAAGTGAGAAACTGTATCCTAAAGTAGACCTATGATTCTCTAAATCTGTGTAGCCAGTAAGATCAATATATGTATCGACTCTGTAGTGAATCCTAAGTTTGAGTGACCCTTGTAGGTAGTGAAGAATCCTCTTAGGTGCTTTCCAATGCAACTCATGAGGTTCTTGCATAAATTTGGAAACCATGCCAATTGCATATGAAATATCTGGCCTAGTATGAGTCAAGTATATTAGACTCCCAACAAGTTGGCAATACAAAGTGGCATCAACCAATGGTGAAGTACAACAAGTCTCAAGTTTGACCCTTGATAAAAAAGGAGTTGGAGATGGCTTACAAGTAGTCATGTGAAATTGTGCCAACAAATCAAGAGTATACTTGGGTTGTGCAAGAGTGATCCCTGAATTAGATTGTCAAATCTCAATACCAAGGAAATAATACAAAGTACCCAAGTCTGTCATATCAAATATTTCATGTAGAGCTGACTTCACTGTTGCAATAACAGATGAAGAACTGCTTGTGATCAAGAGATCATCAACATATAAAACCAGTATTAATCATGAATCATCTCGATGGAATAAATATGCATTAGGATGATAATGACACCTAGTGAAACTTGAAGCAAGCAAGAGGGAATCCATCTTGGCATACCAAGCTCTAGGAGCTTGTTTGATTTCCTAAGTTTGCATACTAAGGATGAATCTTGAACATACCCCTGTGGTTGTTTCATGTAGATTTCCTCCTCTAGATCTCCATGAAGAAATGTACTCTTAACATCCATCTAATGTACTTCCCATCCATATGAAGCAGCAATAGAAAGTGTGAGTCTAACTAAAGTCATCTTAGCGATAGGTACAAAGGTTTCAGTGTAATCAATACTTGCAACTTGTGAAAAACATTTTGCAGCTAATCATGCTTTATACTTATCAATTGACCCATTTGCTCCATACTTAGTTCAATATATCCATTTGCATCGAACTAGCTTCCTTCCCTTAGGAATTGAAGTCAAATCTCAAGTGTGATTTCTAAGTAGTGAATTATATTACTCATCCATAGCACTATCCCACTCAAGTATGCTTGATGCCTGTCTAAATGTCTGTGGATCAGAAACCATGGCAAAGTAGGCATGAGGCCCCCCTTGAAAATCTGACTCAATGTGTTTGTCACCTACTGAATCTCGTGCTCCTAAATCTACCATATCAAGTGAATGAGAAGGAGGTGAATCAAGTCCAAATATGTCAACCTCCAATGGAATCCTAGAACTAGATGAAGATGAACCTTCATCACTGCCCTCACTGTCATAACTAGAAGAATCTGTATCAGAAACATGTTGTGAATGATCTGAATCATCAAAGTGTAGTGAGCCTAAGTTGGAAATGTTAAGTGTAGAGTCAATGGGACTCTCATTAAACTTAACACTTCTATCAATGATCAACTCATGTGTAGTAGGGTTGAGTAGAAAATAACCCTTAACACCATTTGGATATCCAATAAAAATACAAGGTTTGGACTGAGGATCCATAGCCTTGCGTTGCTCCTTTGGAATGCATGCAATAGCTGGAGACCCAAAAACTATGAAATGATCAACTGATGGTTTTGTTCCTTTCCAAGCTTCAAAATGTATTATCCCTTTCAATGCTTTATGAGGTACCCTATTCTGAATATATCATACATAGTTGATAAATTTTGCCTAGAATTTTGGTGCAAGCTCTTTATGATGAATCATGTAGTTAGCCATTTCCTTTAGTGACCCAAGCTTGCATTTTGCTACTCCATTTTGTTGGGGAGTGTAAGGAACTATATGTTGCAATTCAATCCCCTTTGATGTGAAAAACTGCTCAAACCTGTTGTTAACATACTCACACCCATTATCTGTCCTTAGTATTTTGATTGATTTCTTAGATTGCTTTTCAACTAAGGCTTTGAAATCTTGAAAGCATTAAAAGACTTCAATTTTTTTCCTAAGGAAGAAAACCCAAGTGTATCTAGAGAAGTCATCAAGAAATGTAAGAACATATCTTGCCTTACTGAAGGATGGGTATGGAAATGGTCCTCAAACATCACTATGAACAAGTTCTAAGACTTGTGATTCCCTCCATGCTTTACCTTTGTCAAACTTCTATTTTGGATGCTTTCCTAGTGCACAACCTTTACAAAGCCCCTTAGAAAAAATTGACATTTGGAAACCCTGTTACCATGTTTTGTTGATTGAGTTGCTTGCGATAGCAATAGTTTAAGTGGCCAAATCACTCATGCCAAAGCTTGCTAGTGTCATCAAAATGAGTGAGAAAAGCTTTCGGAGGAGGACTATGAGAAAAACTAGAAAAAGTATACAATCTCTATTGATGATCTACTTTTCCTATAGCTATCAAATTGTTTCTATTCAATTCCCTGCTTTCAACTGCATTTGGAGAAAATTCAATTGTCATTCATTTTCCTACATGAGTGATTTGATACACAAAAAGAAGATTATTTGACAGTGAAGGTACACTCAGAACTTTTTGGAATGTTCCACCTTCAATTTCAATAGACCCTCTTCCTTTAACCAATGTTGGAGTATCATCACCTAAGGTGATTGAATACATTCCACATGATTCCAAAGATGATAAATGAACTTGTGATGATCCCATATGATGAGTAGCACCTGAATCTATAATCCAAGATAGTGATGAGGATGAAGTAGCAATTAAATCTTTTCCCTTTTCCTTTTATTTTGCCTTTGAATTATCCTAATTTGATGAAGATGTGTTGAATGAATCTAGAACCCTTATGTTGTTCTTCTTGAGAAGATGAATAAGGTGGTATATTTTATTCTTCATACACTGATGTTCTTCATGATTAGGATTGTTACAATAGGCACATTTAGGTAACTCTTTCTCAGATTTCTTTTGCTTAAAGTTTCCTTCATTTTTATCAGCATAGTTGTCAACTTTGTTGTCTTTCTTCTGATCCTTGTCCTTCTAATTTTGTTGTTTCTTACCTAAGTAGAAGATTGATCTTTCTCATTTTCTACAATAAGTGCTTGAGATTTACTAGTCTTCAAATTTCCCATTTGTATTAACTTATCTTCCTCCATTGTTAGATCAACAATGAAGTTATCAAGAGAGGGAATAACCCATGAAGTTCCAAGAGCTCTCTTTGTAGAGTAGAAAGTAGATACAAAAACAGAGTATTCAAGACCTAACTTAGACAAAATTGATAGTATTAATTGATCATATTTCTTATCAATACCACATTCTTTAAGTTGCAACCTTAAGGACTTGAACTTAGTAAAAAATTCTTGAAGAGAAGTAAAGTTTCTTGGACTTAATGCTATGAGCTCATTTTCTAGCTCATGCCCCTAAATTCATCTATCTTTCCAAATAGCTTATCAAGACCTTCTCAAATTTCATTGGGTGTTTTTAAGGACTGAATATGAAATAGTAATTCAGGCGATACATTAAGACATAAGAAACCAAAAGCTCAATCTCTTTTGTTAAACCATTTTTCCTTATCCTTGGCAGCAGTAGTTTCTTTTTTTATATTCATTACTACCCTATACAAGCCTCTATTCATGAGTGAAATTGACATTTGTATTTTTCAGTCATCACTACAACAAATCCCTATGATTAGCTCCCTTTTTTGCTTCCACCCATTATTTTAATGTATTTTTGTCCAATTTTTTGAAAAAGTCGATGCTATTTATCGGGATGGTGCTATTTTTGGCATTTTTTGTGTTGATCAAAACAAGTAGGCACTAAATTAGGTGTAAATTAGCACCTAAATTAGCGCATAGATTAGCATCTACATTAGCACCTAATTTAATGCCAAATTTAGCACCTACTTTAGCACCTAATTGAGCACCTAATTGTTCTGATCTAGCATGGATTAAGGGTTAAGGTATTAGGGGTGTTAGAACAAAAAATCCTTCCCCAATATTCATTGGCCTTCAATTTCTTGCCTAAATTTTACTTGCATCAAAAGATACCTTAAGCCTCAACCCTCAACCCTAATCCCTCAACCGTCAACCCTCAACCCCTATACCCTCTACCCTATACATTGGACCCTCAACCCTAATCCTTCAACCATATACCCTCAAACCTATACCCTAAATGCTCTACCCTCAACCCCTAACCATCAACCCTAAACCCTTAAACCTTTTGCCCTCTACCCTCAACCCTAATCCCTCAACCATATACCCTCAACCCAATACCCTAAACCATCAACCCTATAGGTCCTCAACTCTATAATCTCAATTCTCAACCCTCTACCCTATACATTAGATCCTCAACCTCATATATCTTTGTCCCTCCCTTCTCTTCTATCCTTCTCTCTATCTCACTTTTCCCTCCATCTCTCGCTCACTCCATCCCTCCCTCTCTACCCTAATCCCTCAACCCTAAACCATCAACCCTTAAACCCTTAAACACTCAACCCTAAACGCTAAACCCTCAAACCTCAGCCCTTAAACCTTAAACCCTGAACCGACGTCTACCCTCTACCCTAAACTCAATAACCTCAACCCTCAACCATTAAACCCTTAAACCCAAGTAAACTCTCTACCCTAATCCCTCAACCCTCAACCCTTAATCCATCAACCCTTAAACCCTCTACCCTCAACCCTCAACCCTCAACCCTCAACCATCAACCCCTATACCCTCTACCCTATACATTGGACCCTCAACCCTATACCCTCAATCCTCTACCCTCAATCTTAAACTCTCAACCCTTAAACCCTCTACCCTCTACCCTATACATTAAACCCTCAACCCTCAATCCTCAACCCTCAACCCTTAAACCCTAAACCATCAACCCCTATACCCTCTAGCCTATACATTGGAACCTCAACCTAATCCTTCAACCATATACCCTCAAACCTATACCCTAATCCTTCAATCTAATCTTTTCATTATATTTAACATGAAATACAACAATTTGTGTAACAAGATCCATACTGTCACCAACATTCCCTTTGTATATACCCATTTATTCTTTTAGATAATTATAAACAAAGCAAATTTCACCTTTACCGTAGTACCGCAACATCAAAATAAAGGCGGTGTGGGATGGTGGCTTCTAAGTTAAGAAATAAGCCTTTACTGTCATACCACCAAGAGATTATATATCTTGTGCGGTAAAGCAGTACTCACTGCCACCCCGTAGGGAGATTTATAAGGCAATGCAGTAATGCAGTCCCTACCACCATCCCACATAAGGTGATTCAGAGGAGTGTGGTAAGGCAGTAAACAACAAGACGATAAAGCATACACCACTATACCGCCAGGAGGGTGAGCAACATATGCAGTAGAGTGGTATACACTGCAACCCTGCAACAAGAAGTCTTGAGCAAGGCGATAGAGTGGTAAGCATTGGAAGAAAAGTGGACACCACAGTACCGTGTGAGGTGGTTTTTCTCCATCAATAATATCTAATGCTTGTTCTTCATCCTAGAAGCATGGACCATCTTCAAAATCCTTACCAAAGAATTCACACAGGAAGAAAAATGCTTCATTCAATACATACCCTTCAACCACTTTGCATCACCTTTGGCACCCCAAAATGCTAAATTAGGCACACTTTTTACCACCTTTGGTGCCCCAAAGAGATTACATTTAGGGATGAAATTTGGCGCTAAATTCGATGTTAACTATGCTGACTAATGAATCAAAAACAAAAAATTAAAAATTCTCGTCTACATTAAAACTACTTCCAAAAGGTCTCATTCCCACCAAAATCTCAGTGAAAAACAACCCACATACTTTCCACATGTTGGTCAATCTCCAAACTTCCCACATGCCTGGCACAAGCTTGGCATGAGTCATCATTTTTGAACCATGCTTCCCAACTGCTTTGAATCATACCCTTGGTGTGACTTCAAGGGCATAAAAATTCAACTATATCCCTTTTGTACATGTTATGGCATAATACACCTCATTTCTGCATTTAAAATAACATTTTGACATAAGTGATTTTATAAACATATTACTTAATCAAAATGTTTTACATTTTCAAACAAATGCAAAGGCATTAACTTACAACTGATTTTCTTCAAAAATTAGAAGATAACTAAGGCATAAAGCCTAAGTTAGCAAAATACATAGGGAGCCAATAATTATATGATTTCTTCAAAATCATAAGAAAAAGTAAAGGCACATAATTCAAATAATTTTATCAAGGAATAATAAAAGGGATCTAAGGCACATTAAATTTTGTATTTCTCCCTCCAAATATAGTGAAATTCCCCTAAGGCATCAAGGCTATATGATTTCTCAAAATCATAAAAAATTGAAATAAGGCATAAAGCCTACGCATGAAGGCAATTATATGAAAAGGTAAATAAAATAACACAAAGGTATTAATGGGGCATTTGAATTTGAATTCAATGTTATAAAAGTCTAAGCTCAAATTAGGGCACATGAGAAAAACCCTAGCCACAAAACAATTCGAGCCCAAATCCTTCGGTCTCATTTTGCTCCTTCGCATTTGGGTTTCTCGGCTCTACATAAGCGTCACCATGATGAGTTAGGGTTTTGTCTTTTGAGCTCGATCCTCCATCATTTTTTGCTATTTTTGGGTGATTTTCTTGAGAAATCTCACAGGAGAAAATAAGGTAAGTCATCCTTGGGCATCGACCTTCATTTTTGATGCATTCTCAGGCTTTTAAGCCAAGATCATGATTATATTTTCTGATGTATTTTATTGTTCTCACTTGTTGATACTTATTCATCACCTCTGGCCACCATTGAAGAGCTTGGCTTGAGTTTTTTGGAAGCCATACCTGTGGGTTTTTGGAGCACACTTTCTGAACAACAAATTGGGTAAGTTCTTTGCCATGAGTCTTGTATTTCCCTCTTAAATATTTGCGAGAAGAAGCTCAATTCGAGCTCATTTAAATGCAAAATGATGTAAATTCATGTTTCTTTGTATTTCAAATGCAAGCTTCTGTGTGTTAGGTTTATGATCCTTTCATTTATGAGGCCCCTCTTGCATTTGTGGCTGCAACTCCATACTTGGTTCTCCTCATTTTTCCTATTGATTCTATGCATTTTTGTACATTTCATGTGTTTTCAGAAAGATGGGTTTCAAAAACCCTCGGTCATGACCTTCTATTTCATGGAGAAAACACAAACTTAGGTTCTACCTTACCATAAAGGTATAGGCTCATTTAGCTCAAAACCCTAGCATCATCATGGCATTTATCTATTTGCTTTTAATGAAGTGCATATTTCACTTCATAATAAAATAAGAATGGTGATAATATTACTTATTTTTTGAAGAAAACAACAAAGCTTCACCTTCTTTAATGTATGCACTGCAGCTCCATTTCACTTGTTCCATGGTGATTTTAAATCTTGTCATTTACTACCTCCCCACTTGGCTCATCTAAACAATAGGAAGCTTCTCCTATATGGCTAAGTTTCATGGCCACCTTTTGCAGTCTAAGTTTCATATTTTCTTGGCCATTCATTGCTTTGTTTCTATAGATCATGAAAAGTATGACATGTAGATAAAAATGCTACCTCTATCTTGTATTGCTTGGAAACATCACTTTTCTTTAGATATGAAAATTGATCACCCTGGATCATATAGAGAACATGGGTATCTGCATGATACAGTTATAGCTAGCCTTGGCTCCACTATCCAACAAAGCAACGTTCAAACCTTATCATCCTAGGTGTTCTCCTGTCATTATTAAAGTCCCATTTTTTTTAGGTTTGAAGTGACTATCATGCCCCTAATTGTCATTGCTACTCCTCTATAAACAAGGATCTGTCTTCCATTGTTATGACTGCACAAAAGTTAAGGGAAATGCTCTCAATGCTACAGACTCTTCACTACCTAGCAATGCCATATGATCTTTATGTCTGTGTTCCATTGTTATGACTGCACAAAAGTTAAGGGAAATGCTCTCAATGCTATAGACTCTTCACTACCTAGCAATTCCATATGATCTTTATGACTATCTTCCCTACTGTTGTAGACTATGACTAAGTACCAGTCATTATGCATTGTATCAAGTCTGTCCTCCAATTCACCTCATGCTTTGATCTCTTCACTGCTAGGATGTTCAATGTGTTTCCCTATCAAAAGACTATTGACTATTATATACCATGTGAACAATAAAGGCATAATGACTACATCATTGTTGTGCAAGATCTTGAGGATTACATACTCTCTCATCATGTACTTTAGGACTATCACCTCCTATTGAGAGAAGCTTATAATTTTTCATACATATGCTTAATGTTTTATGAAATGGATGTTCCACCCTTGTGACTTTGGGGTGAATGCTTGACAAGTACTCACCTTAGCATTCTTGCAAACAATGCACTCCTTGTTGTACTCAATATGCAACACTATTTGTTAGGTGCCTTGATGAATATGTATATGATGAAATCTTCATGTTGGTTTTTTACAAACAACATAAACAATTTTTTTTGATGTCTTCATCATAGTGAACTTCCTTCTTTTGACTACCATGTATGTTTCTTTAGCACTGCCATTGTGCCTCTCTATAATTGAACTTGATGCATTTGTCCCAAATTTGGTTTATTGGGTTTCATGTGCCAATTCTATCGTGTATTTTCAACATTATCACATAAATCATTTGTTTCTTGGGAAGAGACAAACTGTTTTCCTCCTTGAATGCTTGTTGTCCTTGAAAAATGTGAAACACCTTCTTTGAAATGTATGTGGAATTCACTTCAACTTAGCTCCAAAACTTGACTGTCCCATGTATCTTCTTTAGCACTGTCATTGTGCCTCTACCTCACCATGCATTCAAAACTATTGTCATACTTTATCAAAATAGCTCGCTCACTGGAGTAATGTGTTAATTTTGAAGTCTTGCAAACCCATGTAAAATTGGTTCATTAAGAAGATTGAAAGACATATCTAGTAGAGTAAGATTTCCAAGAAGAAATGACTGCCCCTTTGATCAACATGATGGCAACCTACTGTTTGGTTCATTGTGAAAAGATGAAGAGTAATATTTCTTGATAATTCACACAATTTTTGTTGCATCTTTTGAATCTGATAATGAAATTTGATCAAATGGTATGATTCCATATTGATTTTAATGCATCAAGAATAGGTTTATCATCAATTTGATCAAGTTTCTCAAATTTTCTTACATTCCTACCCCTCTTAAAACACAAGAGGGCATCATGTTGGGCTCAACCATTGTGGGAGCCACATTTTACTCCACATACTATGACTAGATGAAACAAAATAGTAACAAATATTTAACCTATACCTGCACAATGAGCAAACATTGTTAGATAAAATAGAGCATATGATAGATGTGTTTGATAACTCTCTTGTTTTCCTGGACATCTATGGTATGCAAGCTATTTTAATGTTTATATGGATTAAGCTATATGTTTATGGATGTTTTCCTATGTACTGATTGGTGATCCTTCATTTCTCTAACCAAATCTTTCTCACAAATGCAGGAAAACTAGAGTAGCAGGGGGCAAGCAACAACTAGAGGCTAGATGAGTAGGATGACTGAAGCTAATGCAAGGAAATTCAATCGAGATTCATCATTCAGGCAATGGTGGGTCCCCCTTCTTTATATATGCTTTTCCTTTTATCTATAAATGTATAGTTTTCTCTTTATATGCATTAAAATAGTCAGTTCCTCAACTTGTGAGGGACACTATACACTTCTGATTATCAATAAAGACTACCTTTGCAATAAATATTGACTCTATATTATATTGTATGCAATTGCATAATCAAATAATGCAGTCTTTTGATAATTTATTTTATGCATATGAATGAAACTTAGCAGAAAAGAATGTACCCTTTTGATTCACTATGTAAAAACATAACAGTCCTACCTGATTTAGCTGGAAGCAAAATCAGGTAACAGTTCAATTTGAATCCATATAAAGATATTTAGATAGAATTTACTAATAGATTTGTACAAAAGGGATGCCACCTAGTAGATAATGGTTAGGCTTCGGTTGATTTGGGTTATTTGGTGGTCTTAATTTTTCATTATTCATTCCATCATAGGGTTTGGAATCTTAGGAGACATCTCCTAGGCATTTAAATCTAGAAAGTGAGTCATTCAAGGTAAAGCTTGCTCATTAATCACCCGTTTATTTTAATTTATTTGATTGGTGGCTTACTTTCATACTACAAAACAAAACTTTCATACCACAAACTTGATGTAAACTTTCATACCTGGCAGTGTGTACTTTGTTTGCCTCCACAAACTGGATGAAAATAATTTTCCCTAGGCCGCCTCAAAATGTCAAGCAATAGAGGGAAGGGAGAAAAGGGAGCAGACTCTGGCCACAATGAGGTAATTCATTGTCAATTTATAGATTTGTAAATGTTTCCATTGTTTCTTTGATTTTTAGTTTTTAGTTTTTTATTTCTAGGTTTAAAAGAATAAATTTATTTTATATATATATGTATAGGGACATGAGAATGACAACTTTCAGTTGGTGGAAAGTACCACTGAAAAAGTATTTAATTGAACTTAACAAACTAACAAACTTTGAGTCTATACATAAAAACATTAAAGAGGCTCAAAGTGAGCCATAAAGTCTTCAACAAAAAATAACAAAATAGCTACAAAAACTCAATCCATCATGCGTCCTAGAATTTCAACACCTATAATTTTGACGCTTATCTTCAACCACATGGAGTTTGCGTTGAACCTTCTAGTAGGTATGATGACCAAATATGCATTTATTCAAAAACCAAACCATTAAGTTAACGTAAATTAGTTTATTTCAAGTAATTTCAGAAAATAAAGTTTATATAATTTTTCACAAAAAGAAAGCACTTATTAATCCTAAAGATAATTAATTGGTAGAGTAAAGGTGGCTAGAGAATATAAGGAAGAGTATTTAGTCACTTATATTGATGAGGTTATTTTTACCCCATCATTTCCTCCCCTTCCTAAGCTTGAGCAGGTCCTCCTACTCTTTGTTGTGGCTCCTAACTTGCATTTCCCCTGTTTCCACTCTGCTCTTCATATTTGGCATTGAGATGATACACATTGTCTACCTCTCTATCAAATTCCTCAGGTTCCCTTAGAAAAACCTGATGCAGTGTAACCCTTACCTTCCATCTTTCAAAATTGTCTTTATTCTGATATGTGTTAACATGTAAAGTAGGAGGTGGTGAAAGAAGCAGAGGAGGCCTATACCTCATGTCGATCCAATCAATTTTCAATTGTGAAAGGATATCAACTAGAGCTACAAATCTTCTATAAGACCATCTTGTGTTAAGAGGTGATATTACCTCTCTTTTCTGAGATACATAAGAAGAGGGGTGTATCTCTCTTCACATGCATGTAATGCTTTCCCTATGAGCTTTGGCCCCTGTTCTTGAAAATGATCAAAGCACAACTAAAGATTATTGTTATACTTAGTTTTTATAACCTCGTGAAGCTTAACACCCAAAAACCGTGCTTTAAAGGAAAAAGGCTTCCTGTGTGGATGTCTCATTTGCATCCCAATGGTTTTCTCAATCTGTAGATATTCTTTTGACCATTCCTACCACTGAATTTGATTGTGCATGGTTGAAAGGAATGATCTCAATTGTACTTCCCAAATAAAGAAATTGACATAAAAATATGTATAATCTTCTACAAGTAAATTATGGACAAAAAATTCACACAACGTATCTTACTGATATGGAGTTGATTCTACAAATATTTTGACAAATTCCTTGTCATCAAGGTTGTGTGGCTGATTATTCTAAATTTGAATTAATTTACATCTCATAATTTGTTCATTGAGAAACATTGCATATAACCTGGATGGTCTCCTACAAGCCAACAATAATTCACCTAGTTGGGAAGCATCCTATTTAGCTCTATAATACCTGTCGAATGATTCCTTTAGTAGAACCAACTCCTTTTTCAACCGAGCATTGTCTTTAGCCATTTCCTTCAGAAAGTAACACCTCTCCATCCACTTCATGAATAATGGAGGTATACAGATCTGAAACCATTCTATTACAATTGGTTCAGTCTGTGTTCCCTTAGATTCTATTATAGGTTTAGTGTTACTTTCCTACAGATCCTACTCTAACTCAACAATTCTACTTACAGAAGCATTCAATTCAATTTTTTGTCTATTCTTTTCTTCCTCAAAATTAGAAAACATTTGCATGAAATTGTTTGTCAACTTTTTAACTTTTTCATCTTTTTCAGATTTACAAGACACATAATTTTTGTCTTTATCATTTCCTTGTTGAATTTGAAATTGTAATTGTTCAATAATCCTATCTTTTTATTCAATTTGCATTTTTAAATTTACAATTTCCTGATCCCTTTTTCCTATGATTTCAATATGTGCCTCAAGTTCTTCCTACTATAGACTAATTTGTTCCTTTTTTTCTCGGAATTGACCTTTCAATTCAATAATTTTTGTATTCATTTTTTCTAGTTCTATTCTTCTTTGCTCAGATACATCATCCCCTATGTTACTAGAAGAAGGCAAATTGGGGTTTTCTATATTTACATTATCCTCAGCAAATAGTACATTCTCTTTATCAGACACATCAAATAAAGCTGACTCAAAAAATTTATCAATAAAGGAGGACAATTTCCCCACGGTATCATCCTCAATATCTATGAAATGGGGTGATTTCTCCCCTTCCTCTTATTGTTCTGTTGGAGATGACAGATCCTCCAATTCAACCCTAGGAAATTGATCATCCTGTTGACCAATTCTTCTTTAGTCCTATGTTTCTTCTTTTTAGGGGCATTCAATGTATCAAGAGACACAATTTCACTAGAATCACCAAATAGTCGTTTGCTTCTTCGTAAAGGGGGGTTATCTGTGAGGTAGCTTTGGTTTGCTTCTTCATCTTGTGAGGAGGTTCCTCTTCCTCGGAATGTACAATTTTTACATTTGGCTGTCTTGGGATTTCTGAGACATTAGGCAAGGTTTCCGATGCATTGTCACTGAGAGAAATTGAGGTTTGATGATATTTAGGAGCACCTAGAGCCTTAGAGGAAGGTTCCCCTAGAGACTGAACTACTTGTTTTGATGACTCTCCTTGCTTAAGAGGTTTATCAGACTCCAAATTTTCAAAATTTCATAGAAATTTTTCCATTTCTTTTCTGGTTTCTTATAGAAATGGTACTTGCAAATTAATTGGATTAGGACATGATGCTTAAGTGACCCTGTACCAATCTTATACTTTTCTATCATCCCAATAATTGAATCACACAAAAATGCAAGAACTTTAACCCTGAGAGAAGGCTCTTCGATGCCATGGTGCAAATGGGTTAGCAACCAAAAAGGGGGACCTACTACCGTAGCTACTTGCCCTTCACAAGTGAAGTACTTGTTATCCAAGCTACAACAGTTCTTTAGGGTTCAGGAATGAACATTCTTTGGAATCCTTTTTTTTTTCCCCTAGTGCTTATAGTTACTAGAGGCTGAGGCTCACCCTCCCTATGGAACGATTCTACTATCCTTTGATAAGTAATTGTGTGGTTTCAGTTAAGTTAATACCCCTATTCTCAAGACCAGAGAGATGGGAGATAATCTTTGAACTTACCTAGAAACGCTTGCCATGTACCATAGTTTGCTCATCTACAAAGTTTTCTGCAAATTCCTTCACCAACTGCTCATAATATCCCTCAAACTTCTTGATTAATTCAATCCACCCTACTTTCTAAAAAAAACTTACAATGTTGCCCAATGTTAGCAATTTTTCTGCCGAAGCTAGTTCAAACTTCTTCTTAGCTCCTCTCATATTTTCTTCCTTGATTCCTTTGCTCAATTCTAAGGAAATACTTCAAAAATACTCGGTTTAAGCAATTGAATTGCAAAAGGAAGAGAATATAGCCTTGACACAACCGATGGAGGGAAATAGTTAATTCGTCTTGCTTGAGCTCTGTTGTATAATTATAGCAATTGTGCATGGGAAAATGCATAAGTGTAGCCATACTTCAAGAAATCACTTAATGGCGCAATTTACTAAATTAGGAAAGGAAAGGACTCATGCCAATTAATTAACCTTTATTAAAAATAATTACTAACTTTAAACGATAAAATGTACTTAACTTACGTCCTATCATTAACTTGAATATCACTCACCTTTGTTGACGTAACAGGTTAGTTGTACAATTTGGTGTGGGTGGCAGTGGTTTTATTATGAGATGGATGGGACAATAATTAATGACAGAGTTCATTATGACGAAAAGATTATCATAATAATTTCATTTATTATGAGAAGATATGACATTATAGGGCGAAATGGAAATTTATGGCGTGGATTCCAAGGTGAATAATTTTTTTTTGGGTAATAAGCATGTGTGAAACTTTGGACAAATATAAACATTGGAAAAGGAAAATAATTTACAAAGTTTCAGAGCATTGCTGGGAGATGTAGCCAAAAATTGAAGTGGAAAAATTTCCAGAGCATTGGTGGGGGACGCTATCGAAACACAACAACAAAGTTTCTGAAGCATCATCGAAAGATGCAGCCAGAACAACAACCAAAATTTTTCAGAGCATCGTCGAAAGATACTGCCGACAAGGAGGAACAACAAAATTCTGGAGCATCGATGAGAGATACAACAAGAAAAATTTCGGAGCATCATCGAAAGATGTAACCGAAAGAAGAAAGGAAAATGTATAACTTGGATTTTGACTTTCCAGAACATCGTCGAGAGATGTACCAAAATGCAGGAGAAAAATGAGAAATGACACCAATGACTCATGCAAGTTCCGGAGCATAGCATCGATAGGGGCAATAGGTTCCGGAGCACCACAACAACTGAACTGACAAGTTTTAGAGCACTACAACAAGATGCACTGGAATTTATTTCTAAGGAAAAATGAAGTTTTGCGAGAATAGAAATGAAAATTAGCCAAGTCCAAGAGATGAATTTGTTTGGAAATGCTTTGAAACAAAAATTATACACATGCTCTTTTTTTTCATTAAGAAGGAAACAAGACTAGAAATATATTGACTCTACAAGAGCAAAATCAATGCACCGGATTTCTCCTTGCATCTCCACCATTTTTGTGAATTCTTCTTTATTGACTAGTTTATGGTATATGCGTAATCAATGTCCATTGACTAGGAGGGTTTAGGTATTGCCATCGATGGGTTTTAGTTGTACCATACCTCAAAAATTTCATATGGGCTAAGCCAATGAGTTTTGAGTTTTCCTTGATGATCTTTGTATTTGGAATTGAATAACAAGGCCCAATCCCCATTACAGAACTATCTCTCCTTAATATGCTTGTCATGCTAGACTCTACGTTGTTGTTGCACCAGTTTAGTTTGATGGAAAAAATCCACATAGATCTCATCCAACTCGCTAAGCTGCAATACTCTCTCTACTTAGGCTCATTTAAGATCTATACCTAACTCCATGGTTGTTCTCAATGTTTGGAGTTCAAATTCAATGGGTAAGAGAGGCTTCTTTCCAAAGACCATCTTGTATGGACCAAAACCAGTGGTTAACTTCCATGTCGTGTTATAAGCCCAGACGGATTTAGGTAGTTTTCTAGCCTAGTCTTTTCTTCCTGATGACATTGTTTTCGTTAAGATGTTTTCAAGCTCCTTGTTAGTAACTTCCACCTGACTGTTTGCCCGGGGGTAATAGGGTGATGATTTCTTATGACTAACCTGGAAATGGTTGGTGAAGGCTAGCAAAACCTTAGACATGAATCGAGGACCTTGGTCTATGATGATTGTCCTAGGGGCTCCAAACCTAAGGAAAATTTTATTATAGAGGAAATCAGCTACCTGTTCCTCCCTAGCAACTCGTAGAGCTTGAACTTTTTCCCAATTAGTTTGATAATCAGTGCAAACTAGAATGTACTCTTTCCTTGTGAAGTCGGATATATTGGACCAATAAAGTCCAATCCCCATTTTTCAAATGGTTCAAGGACTACCTGGGGTTGAAGGGGCATTTCGCTAGATTTTGTTGGTCTCCCTACCCTTTGACATTCATCACAATAGTGGAAATATTTCTTGACATCCCTATGCATAGTGGGCCAGTAGTATCCTACACCTAAGATCTTATGGGATGTTCTCTTTGCAGAATAATGTCCTCAAGAAGGATCATTGTGGCAAGCTCAGGATACTATAGTTTTTTTCTACCCTAACACATCGTTGTAGCACCATATCAGGCTTGCATCTAAATAGGATCTCATTAATCCATTTGAAAGGGGAACTTTCTCTTACGAGGCGTTTCTTCCATTTAGATGTAAAACTAGGTGGTACTTTCGAGGTGGCCAAGTAGTTGGCAATATTGAAAACCAGGGAGTTTTAGTAGAGATGGAAAATAGATTCTCATCTGGGAACTCATCCTATACCGGAGCACATTCACCATCATCTTGTTTAATTTGAGATAATAACTTCGCAACTACATTGAATTTCCATGGTTTGTCAACAATTGTCATTTTGAATTCTTGAAGAAGCAACAACCATATGATTATCCTCCCATTCACTACAAGTTTATTCATGAGGTATTTTATATCCAAGTGGTTTGTGTACATCATTACTTTATATCCTATAATGTAGTGTTGAAATTTCTTAATTGGATGTATTACAACTAAGAATTCCTTCTCCATCGTGTAATTCCTTTCTATTAGAGTCAAATTCTTACTAATGAAGTATATAGCATACTTCCCTTCGTTCTCATCTTCTTGTACTAAGAATGATCCAATAGCATCAACATAAATATGGAATGGTAAGTTCCAATTAGGTCCACAAAGGATAGGAGCCGAAATAAGCTTCTCCTTGATGATTTCAAAAGATGACTGACACTCAGGTGTCCAGGGAAACTCCACATTCTTTTGGAGAAGAGAAAACATAGGAGTTGCAATTTTTGCTGAAGTTTTGTATAAATCTTCTATAGTATCTAGCATGCCCTAAGAAACTTCTAACATCAGTCTAGGTTTTTGGGGTGAATAGTTGTTGTATCACTTCAATTTTTTAGGATCAACTTTTATTCCATTGGCTAAGATATGATGTCCTACCACTATTCCTTGTTATACCATTATCATAAATTTCTCATGGCTTAGAGACAGATGATGATCCTCACATTGTTTCAAAACTTTATCTAGAATTTGAAGAGCTTCATCAAAATTTGAACCGTACATAGTGAAGTCATCCATATACACTTCCACACACTCATTCACCAACTCAACAAATATACCTAGGATGGCTCTCTAGAATTTTGTAGGAGCATTGCACAACCCAAAGGGGAGAATTCTATATGCAAATGTCCCCCATGGATATGTAAAGTTCATTTTATCCTGGTCTTTTGCTGCCACCTATATCTAGTTGTACCCACTAAATCCATCCAAAAATGAGAAATATTTTCTCCTAGCCAAGTTATCCAAAACTTGGTGTACAAATAGTAGGGAAAAATAATCTCTGTGGATTGCCTTGTTAAGTTCCCTATAGTATATGCATACTCCACTTCCCATTTTTTTTGGGAACCACAACCAACAGTGAAACCCATTTACTATCAGAAGTGGGATAAATAAACCCCACTTGTAAGAGCTTCTCAATTTCAGTTTTAATGATATCTTTCAAGGTAGGATTGATTCTACGTTGGGGTTGGTGAATAGGTCAAAAATTCTTAGTGTAGATATGATGAGTGCACACACTTGGGTGTATTCCCCTCATATCTATGTAGTCCCAAGAAAAATATTTTGATCTATTCATCAAGACATCAAACAATTTATATTTTTCCAGTTGTAGATATAGATATTAGGCCAACTAGAGTTGACCACCCACCCGCTAGAGACTAAATATAGCCGCCCTGCCCTCGATTAATAGATAATATCCATGATTCCTTTAGTGGACCTTCCTCCTCCAAAAATGATAAAGGGAAAGGAAAGTCTCATATCTATTACATCTTCATCATCTCCATAAGATAGATATTTGATTCAAGTGGCATGCACCATATGGATATATCAATGGATCATTTCTTCACATTTGATCCATGTGCCACTCTAGCTATGTATTGGTTGATCGATGAGATGATCTCCTGATGGAAACAGGGATCGGATTCATTCAGAGCTCCTATTTGTATTCGTAATATAGGGCCAGGGCCAGGGCCATGAGAAAAGAATCTTCCATTCAATCTATATATAGGCTTGAACAAAGCTTCGTCCGAGGTCATATGCCTGCGAGCAAGAGTTCTATATATAGGGCCGAAGCAGAAGCCCCCTACCCCTATATAGATTGAATGGAAGATTCTTTTCTCATGGCCCTGGCCCTGGCCCTATATTACAGATACAGATAGGAGCTCTGAATGAATCCAATCCCCGTGTCCATCGGGAGATCATCTCATCGATGAACCGGTATGCATGCATGCACAATTGGATTGCTTTCCTGTCAACTAGTTGTTGATGTTCAAAGTTTTTCCTGACAACAACATAATGGATTTAACACACAGATGGTTGGATACGACAATATACATTGGTCTTGTCAAAGTGTTAAGGGGGAAGCTATGAGGTATGGTCCTATGAAGTCTAGCAATATCTTCAAAGAAATGTTCTATTTTTGGGATGATATTCGCTAGAGGACAAGGCAATCCCATGAAACTGGCACTATTGAATTCAGTGTGGCCTATGTTGATGGGTTGTCCTAAGATTTATTCTACGTCTAACATCTCCTCATCACTTGAATCCATGGTGAGATTTTCCATGTTGTTTTCTAATTCATCTTCGAATTCTTCACCATGCTATTTGGTGACTACCATGGGCAGTGAAGCTAAATTTTCCTATCCATTGGGACCTTCTGGTTCATCAACCCAGACTTTATTAAATTCAACAAGCTTGGAGGGAGGATACAAGAATAAATGTTTGCTATTTGGACCATGTGAAATGGTCATTCCTCCCTCCCTACAATCAATTTTGGTTGCAACCATTGCCAACCATGGTCTCCCTAGGATTATAAGGTAGCTGTCTTTTGGTGTAAGAGACTAAATTACTTGAAAGTCCATAGGATATTCCCATCCATCGAATTTGACAAGAAAATTCTCAAGGACACCCTTGGGAATGGCTATGGCTTGATTCACCATCTGTAAGATTGTAGTTGTGGGGCGTAAATCAGTAAGCCCTAACTATTCCATTACATCAATAGTCATTATGTTAATGGCTGCTCCCAAGTCTACTAATTCATTATGTATTGCCACCTAATTGATTGCTACCATTATTTGTGGACTACTTGGATCATCGTATTTTGGAGTAGTGTTCTTTCCAGCCAAAAATTCAACCAAATAACCATTTATGTGAATAGTGTTTATTTTCTTTGGTTTCCTCCCTGGAGTCTTTATACACAACTGTTTGATCAATTGGTTTAACTTAGGAATCTCCTTAATGGCTTGTAGTAAAGGGACCTCAATTCACAACTACTTGATTTCTTGTATCAACACAGTTTCGATGGATAAGGGAATTTCCATAGCACCTTTCACAGTGGTTGGTTTAAGTCGCTCTGAAAAAGGTGCTTGGGTTTTGTTTTTGGTGGGTGAATTGTTAAAAGTTTCAGTTGGAGATTGACCCTCCCCTTCCCGAGGTAGGTCAGAAGCTCCAGCTAGAGGTGGCGGAAAGGTCTTGTCTTGGGTAATTTCTGGGGCTAGTTCAGGAGACCCTTGAGTTGTTTTTGTGGCCTCAATAGATTCCTCAATAGGCTTGTCCAATATCTCAACAATAGTCAGTGGATGAAGTGTTTTTCTAGATCTTAATTATAGATTTCCACAATGTATGGCGTCAAGTCCAGTAACATTATCCTGTTCGGTAGAGTACACTGGGGCATTTTGATGATTGTTCTTTGGGTTTGGAATAGGTTGCACCAGAATTTGGGGTTGATTAAGTTGCTCAGTTTGTTGAGTGTTCTGGGGAGGTGGTTAAATATTTTGCTGTTGATTGGGCATCCTCTTGGGACCAGTGTAAAATTGATTATGAGGTTGATTCCATTGAGGAGAAGGATTATGAGGATACCATTGGTGTTGAGTTTGGTTGGGCCATTGAGGGTTTCCCCATGACTTATTTGAACATTCAGGTGGTCCCCAAGGGTAAGTTCCCCAGTTAGGTGGTGCTTAAGGTGGAGCTTGAGGCCAAGGTGTTTCCCATTGATTATTATTCTAGTTGTTTTGAGGTCTCCAGACAGGGTTTGAATTTTGGCCATAAAAAAAATTCCCTCCAATTCTTTGATTTACAAATTTGATTTCTTCCTCAACCACTGTTATTCTTTTCTTGGAGTTATTAATGACATTCAAAAGCTCACACTAGTTAGTGGGATGGTCCTTATCACAAACCTGGCAAATAGAAATTTTGTCAGCTTTGTCCAAAGGGAATTCCCTTAACAAATGTTTATTTCAACACCTAGGGCAGTAGGTAGATAAGGTCTTTGGGTTTTGCTTTTTAGCTTGTATTCCATCTAATGTGGTATTTAACTGAACCATGATGTCAATCTTAAGGTTGGCTATCTCCTAATGCAGTTTTCCTATCCCATTGGAACCTTTGAAAAGGGTAGACTTTTGGATCCCTCCTCGAGTACGAGAGAAGTTTTGAAATAATTCAATGATTTCATCAAGTCCCAATCGGGACACATCTCCTTTTCCCATTAAATCGAGGATCCTTCAAGCATCCTCATTAAGACCTTTGAGAAATATGGTCTTTAAAATCTCAAAACTTATGGCTTCTCCGCCACATCATTTAGATAAGAAGAAAAACCTATCTAGGTAGTCTTCTAGGCTCTCGTCTTCATTTTGCTTTAGTTTGAACAACTCTTCCTTCCTATCACTCACTCTACAGTAGCTTTGGTACTTATCTAGAAAGGCAGACTCCATGTCATCCCATGAGGTTATGGATCCTGAGGCTAGCCCCATGAATGAGAGCATTGTTGAGTCCTTTAGAGTAGAGGGAAAAAGCTTTAGTTTCTGGTTATCATTCTTGTAGTCATATGTCTAACACATGACCTTAAACTTGAAGAGAAACTAGTCAAGGTATTTAGAAGACAAATCTCAGAAGGCTGGTGAAATATTTTCATAGTCGTGTCATCATCTACATCGATAGCAATAGGATAAATGAATGTACGTGGTGGCGGTGGAGGATTAGCGTCAACATTTCTATAGTTACAGTCACCCATGATGTTGAAGGGGATTTGTTCCTCTTCAAAAGTTTTCTCAAATGGGCGAGGCTCGGGATTTTAGAGAGGAATATACTCCTCTAAAACTATATGTTCTCTTTTTGGAGTATATGAGAAGGTCTTAGGTTGATCTTGGTCGATTAATTCTTCAGAGATTTCTTGAGCTGATATTTCTTCTTTCCTACTTGTGGCTAGTATGTCGTTTGGGGGGTTCTTGGTATGAATCTTCTGTGGGGGCCTCGTTTCCTGACCATGCAAAAAAGGAAGCCTAATGACTATTTTTGTTCCCAAAAGAGGTATTCAAGGTGTCTCCTACTAACACTTAGAAAAGGAAGTATCCTCAACAATGATGCGAAAAAGTGATAGGCAGTCGTTAGGTCCTATCTCTTTAGTTTGAAAAGTGCATCGAATATCAACTAGGTAGTGTTCAAGGATGTTTGCAATAAGAAAATCCTCAACTGTCTCTCTCAGATTTTCTAAGTAGTTGGGACAACTAAAATAAAACTTAAACTAGAAGGCCTCTAAACTAGAAAGCTTGAAATAAATAAACTGGAAAACATGAAATTATTAGTCTAAAAAGCATAACAACTAAACTAGAAAGCATTGAAATGATTAAACTAATAAGTGTGTAAATTGCTAAAGAGGAAAAATATGTAAAGAAACTATGAAACATTTAACTAGCAATAGATTAACAAACTTAATGATTAACATAAGTAACAAAAAACAACCTATCAACTTGAAACTTAACAATAAAGGTAGGTGCACTGAAACTTTAATTAAAAGAGTTGAAAATAAACTTAACTTCACACTTTATCATTTACAAAACATAAGTAACAAAATTCTAAAAGTAAAAATACTTATCTATCTATTCTTACAGTCCCTCGAGTGGCTAGCTCTCGAGTGCTTCTACGTCTAGCTCAAGTCACATAAACTGAATAACTCCAGTATTACTCTATTTAGAATGATTTCATTCCCAATACTCAACAACTCAGAATGAAGAAGGCAAAACTCGTTTTATTCATATTGACAGTGTAATTCAGAAACATAGCTCATAAATTCATTACAACAACATAACAATATTCTTCTTATTTTTTTTATCACTTATGAAAGTTACACACTTATACAAAAAAAATGTTTAACAAAATCCTAAATTTCAGTTGGTGGAAAGTACCACTGAAAAAGTCTTTAACTGAACTTAGTCCATACATAAAAATATTAAAGAGGTTCGAAGTGAGCCATAAAGGCTTCAAAAGAAAATAACAAAACAACTAAAAAAACTCAATCCATCATGCGTCCTAGAATTTCGGCGCCTATACTTCCGGCGCTTGTCTTCAACCACATGGAGTCTGTATTGAATCTTCAATCTGCATTAAATCCTTCCAACAGGTATGATGATTGAATATGCATGAAAACCTATACATTTCTGCAAAAACTAAACCATTAAGTTAGCGCAAATTATTTTATTTCAAGTAATTTCAGAAAATAAAGTTTATACAATTTTTCACAAAAAGAAAACACTTATTAATCCTAAAGATAATTAATTGGCAGAGTAAAGGTGGTTGGAGAATGAGGAATGGTATTTAGTCACTTATATTGATGAGGTTATTTTTACCTCATCAAAGCACAACTCTATTTTACAATTATGGTTTAGTTTTTTGTTTGTAGGAAAGCTATGACATGCAACAATACTTGAGCATACATAGAATAGTTCTTTAGGACATTGTGTATTTTGATTATACTATTTTTAAGTGACCTTTGCAAAACAATCCTTGTACCCTAATTATTATTGATTTTGCTGAGTTAAATAATCAAGATAAGAAGTTTTTGGGTAGCTTTATAGTTTATTGGTAGTTTTCTCTCTTTAAACTCATATTGAAGCATATAGAGAATAGTTCTTCAAGACATTTTATACTTTGATTATACTATTTTTAAGTGACCTTTGCAAAACAGTCCTTGTACCCTGACTATTATTGAATTTTCTAAGTTAAATAATCAAGAAAAGAAGTTTATGGGTGGCTTTATAGTTTATTAGTAGTTTTCTCTCTTTAAACACATATTGAAGCATGTAGAATTTGTTCTGAGCCAATTTAATTCTTAAATTGAATGACTTCGATTTGGATTTGATGTGGTTGGACAGTACTCAGTAACCACAACTATAGGGGAGATACATTGGCACAATTGAACCCTGCTTTGAAACACCACACTTCTTGATGGAATTGTTATAGGATTTCTATTCTTATATAGAATTTTCCACCATCATGTACAACTAAATTTGGTGTCCCCACCACTTCATATGATGCATTTTTGTGCCAAAGTAGTGTGTTTCTAGAAACAATGTCATCAACATGGTTTAACCTCAAAATTCTTCACACATAGCAGGATGTAACAAAGACATTTATTCTTATCGAATAGACATATTGACTAAACCATATTCATCAAGTTGTCTTAACCTCACACTTAACCTGGGAAAAATACCCTGAACCTAGCTTGAAATACAAGCTATTGCTTTGTACATTTTATTCCTAGTTCCCATAATGTCTTTGGTGTCTTTGATTTTGGACTTGGGATGATTCAATTTATTAACCATGGAAGTTCATCTTTAAGTACATTGAACTCACTCACCAAAATGGTATTGTAATGATCAGTTAATTTTTCTGCTCTTATAGAATATAAACAGTGATTCTCTTTCTCAATAAAATACAAATAAATGTGGACGTGTAAGTACATTTCTGTGCAGGAACAAAATGTTTGTTCATTTTTTCTTCACCTTTTGCGGATAAATATTGGAACAACACTAAGTACCAGTATGATTGGAGAGGGGTTTTACCTCTGGAACACTATCTCAAGAAGCAACTGGAGGTATGACTGAGTTCTGGCCATTTATTGATCCCAGAAGCCATGATTTTGTTCTTTCAATCAAGGGAAAAGTTTTTTTTTTGTCCTTATGCATTTTCCTTTGAACTCTTACAAAAGGAGTTGAACAATGTATTGTCCTTCTGGTTTCACAAGCAACTTGGAAAGTAGACTTATATGATATTGGTGCCACTTCAATAGTAGAAGGATAATGCCTACACCTTTCCAAATGGAGGGGAATAAATAAACCCGAGTCAATTGATTCAGTTGTACTGAAATAAATTTAAATATGGAAAGAAGGTTTGCACATTGGAATGTAGAAAAGGCCAAAGATTTAACTCCATTTCCTTTACGTAATTAAACAATGATATCTACATTCCTATTTGAAAATAAAATTTATCTAGAAAGCCTACAGTAGTAGAAATAAAAGTAGAATGCCATCTTGTCAAGCAATCTTCATAATAATAAACACTCATAAACAAAATTCCTGGAGCACAACCAATTACTGATGAAAAATGCTCATATAGATTAAGGAAGGAATACACTACAAGTTAGGGAAAACCATACAATTTGAATATTCTTCTCTTACAATGTTGCAAATGCATATAGTAATTTACACATCTTTTCCCCAATGCTTAAGAGGTGGATGAGATTTTTAAACTGTCTGTAAAGAAAAAAATATGCTCCTAATTATATCATTAATTTTTTTGTGAAACTCAGGTAAAAATCCAAGTGGTTGCTTTGATAGAATTAGCTGACCTTATATAACATTCCCATTATTTAATTATTATAAACAACCAAAAGATTATTATAAACATTATTTAGAATTAGCTCTCTAAATGGTATATTAAACTCTAGTTCAAAATATTTTAGACGAGGTTGCTCCCCTAGCTCTGTTACTCGCTTGACAAGTCCTTGAAACTTTGTAATGATTTTATTTTTCCTGTCCTTCTCTTGTTGTTCTTCCTCAATTTCATTAGGATCATACATTGACCTTCTTAACCCTCCTAGAGTTTGGACCACATCCATTATCTCTACATAAAACTGGACATCCTTGGTCTGCTTAGTTTACAGCATGATATGGTTATGCAAATGAAAATGAAGCAAAGCAATCATCTCCTTCTCCATTGGTTGGAAGAATGCATGCTTAATGTTTTGATACATGATATCAACTCTCTCTTCTTCTCTCATGGTTGAATACCAAAATCCATTATGGTGGGCCTCTAGAGTTCCATTCATCTTTCTTCCTCTTCCACCAAATGCTGGCATACTTTAGTAACATTTATTAGAATTGTTGCATGTTTTACATCATTGGAATGACATATTAGCTGTATTTTTTTTGAAATTTTATTATGGTATGTGAAATTTGATATGATGTAATATGATTATGGTTTCGTTTCATATGTTGTAATATTAGATATATAACAAACAAATAAATTATTACATGAAATAAATAATAAATTTTCATTTTTAATGTTTTTTTTGTAGAATACGGGTCTTCTAGAAGATCAAGATGATCCTCATGATATAGATCCAGACTATGTTGGTTCTAGTATAGATCACATGGCAAAGGATGATGATGACATAGATACAAAAGACATCGAGGTCGATGACGATGATGATGATAACGACGACGACGACGACGACGATGATGATGATGGTGGTGATGATGATGATGATGATGAGGTAGTTGTTGGTAGTAGCTAGTGACATTCATGATCATATGGACTGCATCATGGATCATTTTTGATATATTGTTATGATGCCTCTTTTCATGGTTACTATCATATGTATCATTTTCATGACCTACAGTACCATATTATTGAGTTGTATCATTCTGACATGTATCATTTTGACTTATATCATTTGGACATGTATCATCTTGACTTGTATCATTTTAAGTTACATAATTTATCAGTTTTACTTATATCATTTGTACATGTATCATTTTGATATGTTATTGATTTACTGGCATATTTGAATTTCACTTGTTTTAGTTATATATGATGCTTATCTTATCAGTATTGACTTGTCAATTTATATATATTGAAAGTGGTAAATGATTTTTGGATGGATATTTGTTACACATGATGATTTTAATTTACTGCTCAGGATGGATGTTGTCAAATTTAATTAAATTATAGATATTTGACTCACTTGTTTTAATTATAGATGATCATGTTATTATAATTATCTTGTTATTTAATCATATGAGTTAAATAATTAAATTAATTTATAATCATATGAGTTATTTAAGAGGCATGATATATTTAACTAATTAAATTGAAATAAAATATATTAAATTAATAAATGGAAGTAAAACAAGAAATATTTTTAGAAGCAAAAAAGGAAGCAACAATGGAAGACAAACTAGAAGCAATCTTGGAAGAAAAACTTGGCGTTATCTATGAAGGCAAAAACAAAAGCAATTCAGGTAGCAAACAAAGAAGTAATAATGGAAGCAATTTTAGAAGCAACAAAAGACACAAAAATAGAAGCAAAGCTAGATGCAACAAGCGATGTTATATCGAAAGAAAAATTGGAAGAAAAATCGGAAGCAAAACTGAAAACAAAATTGGAAGCCAAACTGGAAGCAAACTTGGAAGCAAACTTGGAAGAAAAATTGGAAGCAAACCTAGAAGCAACACTAGAAGCAAACCTGAAATCAACACTGGAAGAAAAAATGGAAGCAAACCTGGAAGCAACATAAGAAGAAAAACTAGAAGCAACACTGGAAGCAAAATTGGAAGCAAACCTAGAAGCAACACAAGAAGCAAAACTAGAAGCAACAATGGAAGCAAAACTGGAAGCAAACTTGGAAGCAACATAAGAAGCAAAATCAGAAGCCAAACTGGAAGCTTCAAAAGTTGGCACTAAATTTGATGCTAAATTTGGTGCCAAAGTGAAATGCAATTTGATGTTGAGTTTTGTGCCAATAGAAGTGCCCAATTCATGAACTTAAATGCACTAAACTTTGGCACTATTTTAGGCGCTAATTGCCTATTTTGTTGTAGTGTACATACATCCAACTCACCAAACAACTTTGTAGAACACCTCAACACTTGAAACTTCAAGGGAAGGTAGATAGAAATATTATAAGCACATTATCATATCCACAACACTATAAAATTCACTGCAAATAAATTTGGATCAATTTCATTTCTCCTAGACACCCTTTTTCACTAGACAAACATATTGTCAAACACATCTTTCATTGCAGAGTGATCCAAAACCTAAAACTTTGGATATAGCACCTCTGAACATTGTTGATCATTACGTCCAAACCACACAAGCATGTCTTCCACCATGAAGAAATGTGGAGAAAAACACTAAACACACCATTGTCACATTGAACTCTCTTTTACTCAAATTTTCTTAAAAGCACTCAAAAACCAAGTGAAGTAACTTTATCAACAACACTACCAAAATCTCTATAACACATCCACAACATCTTCACTACTCTATAAAATATCAAAAAATATTCTACAAACACTAATTAAACACTAACCCTAATATAATTCTATCTTAACCCTAATTAGGACCTAATCCTAATCAAGAACCCTAACCCTAACCTTATTCCTAGCCGAGCCTTGATTGTATGTTAACCCTAATTGAATTCTACCCTAACCTTGAAACCTAATTAAATCATAACCCTAGTTAAACCTTGACCTCAACCTTAATAATAACCCTAATCAACCCTTATTTAATTATAAGCCTAATTGAAGTGCAATCCTAACCCTATTTGTAGTGACCCTCCTGATGTCATTGCTATTTCAGTTGTTTTGAGTTGTTGTTAGTTGATAGTTGCTTGAGACTATGTCACTTGGATGTATAATGTCATGGATTACATGATCAGTTGTGAAATTCAGTTGATGATACACTTTACCTTATGATGAGATGTTTATTTTCATGAGATGACATTTTTATGATGGTACTATGATGTGATTATTTTTAGATGCTATGTCTTACGTCAGTTCGGTGAAGGAGATGGTTTAGTGTACTCATCCGTGAGTTCCCTGCTATGCCATGATTCTTCTTCACAGTGTGTTTACTATTATATATATTTGTTGTTCGATTGACCGTGCAATGTGATGCAGCTTTCAGGTACAAGCATCGATTCCACCTGCTTCGTCAGGTCTGAGTGTGCCATGGCCTAATGGAATTCGTTAAAGGGAGATAGACTTGTCCTTTGTCATGAACCATCATTCTGGAAAGAACGAGTATCATTTTGTTGTCATTCATTTGTCGTTATGTTTGTTGGTCATCTCATGTTGTCATGTTTTATAATGTTATGTTTAGATTAATTTAATGATTTAAATTTATGGTAATGATATGATTAGTGATTAATTGCCTTGTTTATTTTGAAAGGTTATTTTTAGAATATTGAGGAATTAATTGTGAAATATTAAAATATGTTAATTGTGGAAGAATAATTAGTTGAAATTGATATGAATTCACAATCTTAATTGTGTTTACTTGTGTTTGCGCACATGCTTAACTTATGATTGATTTCATTAACCTCATGCAAAGATTGCATACGTGTGGGTATCATCCATTTTTATCTTGTTTGCTGATGATTACTCGCATGTGGAGTATCTTTGTCTCTTTCGACGTCGCTTGTTTGGATTTCTTCTTATAATGGCCTCTAAATCATTTTTTTTTATTACCCTATGGCTACTCGCGTCAACCTTTATGTGTTCTTTAACTTATGCTTTGAGCATCTTGAATCTCTTTAAGCTGTGAATCTTCGGGTGAGTCTTGGTCAATCTGTTTAGTCGATAATCTTGGCTTATGAATTCATGGCCGGTACGAGATATGAGTTTTGTATTTTCTTGTTCTCTTGCGCGTATATTTTGTGTGCAAGCATGCATGTAGCTCGCATGCATAACATGCATCAACTCTACTTATGTAGCCGTAGGTCTTAGGAGAAATTTATTCCTTAAGTCGAGATTAATAGTATTGGACAATTATCGAATATATGATTTTATTAGCTATATAGTAACCGAGTTCCTAAATTAAGTGAATGAAGGTAATGCCCTTTTGGTTAAGTTCTTTGTTTTTTTGTAAATAATGGATGACTCACCGAATAAGTGAATATAGTTAGTAATAGTTATAAATGTGAATGAATACCTTGTTATTTTACTCAGGTTCATTCTTAAATGATGATTTATGGGTTTAGGTTATTAAGTATTATTTTATTTAAATTCCTTCTTATTTTAATTTAGGAAATGGCATACTAATTTAAATACAAATACATTGTTAAGTTTAAAATGACGAAATATCTTATTTATTTGCAATAAATATATAAGTTTGGTAAAATAGGTTTTGAATTCTTATATCATCATATGTAGGATTGTGAATTCAAAATATTATCTTATATGGAAGAATTTATTATTCTCTCATTCAACGAGCTTAATGTATTAAGGTAGACTTGTTTGAATGGAGAATTTTGAATGGAACTTGTGAACTATGCTCAATTGTTATTTCCTTCTTGAGTCCATTCTTTTTGTGTAAAGAAATATGTCATTTATGGTATTGTCTTCCAAAGGCTTGTATATTAGTATTGTTTTGGAATTCGTGGATAGAGAATTGTGGTTGATCTTTGTATTATTTCAATGTATAAATGTGATCCATCCACGTTATGCCTTTTGTAATATTATTTTGGATATCTTGAAGTCCACGATATGGAAGTGCGTTGTTTGTGAAAGTTTTGGCCATGCATGTTTTGTGATTCTTCTTGGGATATTTAATGTTATTGTATGGTTCCGATGACTTTGGGTCTTTGTGCAAAGAAGTTTTCTCTTGCATGCATGTTGGCATTATTGGTTTGACATTTTGAGAAGTCGTACCATAGGAGGAGTGGCTTCCATTAAGAGCCGGACCCATAAGTGGTTGCATGGGTAACCTCTTGGAAGTTGGTAATTAAGTGAAAACTTTAATTAATGTACCAAGAGTATGACAGTTTTTTTGTCATTGTGATGTCATGTGTGTCAACCATGTTTTGTGTGATGTTTCTTCTTGTTGTCTATTTGACTTGAGGACCTGTTCTATCTCCTAGCACGGGGGATGGGATTTCGAGTTCCACATGGTTGGGAGGAACATGCCATTTCTTCCATTGGGTCCCTTGCAGGTGATATTGTTTGAGACATGCTTGTTCTTGGTAGGATCCTGGGTACACATCGTTCACGGAGTTGTTTGTCGGACGAGCTCGTGGATTTGGTCATCAACTATTCTTGTTCATATTCTATTTTGTACATAATCATGATGTTACATGAGGTTTCATTGTATTACTACTTGTGATGTATCGAGATTTTTCACAATATCGTTTGTTGTAACTGAGCTTGTAATGAATCTTGAGATGGTATATTCTTATGTTATTTGTAATTGTACTTGATGTGTTGTGTTTATTGTTTTACTTTAGTAGCATAGTTGTGGAATCTAAGAACATTCATGTTAGGTTGATGTTCACATGTTATTAAATGTTTAAAAAAAAAATTATTCGGTTGTTTAGCACTTGTGACATGTCGTTCCCTGGGTTCCACGACGGGGCGTTACACTATTTAATCCCCAATTCTAATGCTAACCCAAATTAAGCCCTAACCCTAAACCTTATTAAATCCTAACATAAATTAAATGCTAACCATAACTATAATTGAACACCAAACCTACTTTAATATAAACTCCAATGGTAATTAAACCCTAACTTGAGGTAACCCTAGCCCTAATCCTAATTTAACCCAAATTGAATCCTAACCCTATTTGAATTGTAACCCTATATTTTATCCCTAAATAAATCCTTACTCTATTTGAATCCTAATCCTAACCATAACCATAACCATATAATCTTAATCATAATTGAACCCTGTCTAACTTTAACATTAATTATTACTTTAACCCTAACCCTAATTCTTGAACTAACACTAATTGTAATTGTAACCCTAACCCTAGTTGTAAACCTAAACCTAACACTATTTGAACCTTAACCCTAATTATGATTATGGTTCAATTTAGGTTCAATTAAGATTCAATTAGGATAAGGGTAGGGTTTAATTAGGGTTAGGGTTAGAGTTTAAATAGTGTTTAATTATATTTTAATTAGGGCTCAATTATGATTAGGGTTGATTTAGGGTTAGGGTATGATTTAATTAGAGTTATGATTATGGCTCAAATAGGGCTCAATTACATTAAGAGATATGTATAAAAAAATCTATATAAATTATATTGAGAGACATATATTAGGGTTATCCTTCAATTAGGATTCAAATGGATTGAGTTACAATTTAATTAGGGTTAAATAATGGTTAAAATTGGGGTTAGGGTTATAGTTAGGTTTCTTTTAGGATTATAGTTCAATTAAGATTTAATTGGGGTTAAATTAGGGTTCAAGTACCTAGGTTAGGTTTCAATCAAGGTTACAATTGGTGTTCAATTACAATTCAAAAAGGGTTAGAGTGAGGATTAAGCTTAGGACACACTTACATTACAAAAATGGTTACAATTACAATTAGGGTTTAATTAGGATTCAATTAAGGTTACAATTAAATTATGATTAAATTAGGATTAGGGTTAGGGTTTAATTAGGGTTAGGGTTCAATTACATCTCAATCTAGGATACTATTATAGCTAAGGTTACAATTATGATTAGGTTTAGGATTCAATTTAGGTTAGGGTTCAATTAGGATCGAATTATGGTTCAATTCAGGTTAACTTTCAATTAGGGTTCAAATATGGTTAGGGTTGAATTAGGGCTAGGGTTGAATTAGGCTTGAACTAAGGTTAGGGTTTAATTACAGTTCAATTATGGTTAGGTTTCAATTAAAGTTCAATTAGGGTTAGGGTTACAATTAATATTATATTTTATTATAATTATAATATAGATAATAATTAATATAATATTATTAAATTCTCTTTCTTTTTGTTATAAAAACTTGGCACTCACTTCAATGTGTTTGATTGAATTCATGGAAGTCATAAACTTCTACAAATAATTGTATAAAAGGTTGATGGAATCCTCATGGAATTCCTTCCACCACATAATTTCTAAGCTATCGATCCTGCTTTGAAGATCAACACCTTAATTAAGAACCCAATTTGCTACTGAATTTCCTTCTCTTCCTAAATGAGAGAACTAAATGTCCTCAAACTATTGAGAGAAATAAATCTCTTCAAACCATTAAATTTCCTTTTGTTATGATAGGGTTTTGGGTCCCTTCAAAACCAATTTTAACTGAATAAGAAAATGAAATTAAAAATCAAACTGTAAGTATATATAATCAAGCATAAATAAATCTAAAACAAAACAAAATTATAAATGAATTATTAAAATGAAATATATAGACTATTAATATGAGAATTAACTATATATAATAAATTAAATAAGAATTAATAAATATATATAAATTCCTTATATAAGACAAATGATAAGAAGAATAAATTGTGTATAGTTAAATTATAAAAGACAATTTATAAATTATAATGAATAATAATTATAATTGATATTATTATTATAAACAAATTAAACTTCCTTTATTTTTTCATGAATAACTCTGTAGTGGAGTGTGCCCTAATGACACTCAAATTACAAGTTTTGGTCATTGAAAAAAGAAAATCAATGCCATAGATGAAATGGTCATTGAATAAAGCAAAACATCACCTCTTATATATGGGTGATTTACCAAAGAAGCAAGGAAAATTATTTTTTTGGTTTAATTTTTTTGTGGTATGGAGGTAGGCAACAACAAGGATGTGGGCAATTTAGAGCATTAGGAGTGGGAAGAAGAAATGTAGCTATTCTTGGTTATTAGTTTTGAGGTTAGATTGAAGTAGACATGCATATTTGTTTGCAAAGAGAAAAATGAGTGAAAGGGTGCTTGGATTGAGGCAATGTCAATTATGAACAATCCAAGCCTTTATCTTCTCCGTTATCAACCATGTTCCTATGAATTTAGAGACCACCACATTCTTTTTCAATATTTCCACTTTAGAATTTAAAAATTACACCATATTTCTATCACTTTATGAATCAAGGTTATGCTAAGGAAAGAGAAATCCACATATCAACTAATTTTCAACAACCAACTACAATGGTGTAAGCTAAAGGCATGTTTTTTGAGGTAATATTAGTTCTATTTGATTTACTTTATTTGTGTGTACATGTTCTTGTTGAATTAGTTATTAGATTATTGATTTGGGCTTTATTGCAATTCTAATTTTTAGTTTGAATAATTTAATACGCTCGCATGTATAAATCCTCTAAGTCTCAATATTATACATCTAAAATTTAGAATATTTTGGCACTATAGTTTTAAAAAAATATTAAGGTTTTTGGTTTATCACTTAATCGAGGGTGAATACAGTCCATTTATTGTCATTAATTGGGTTTTACCTATGAGTTATCTAAACTCTTCTCTAAGTTGTATGTGATCATTTGATAAATTTTCTTTATATTTGGTTGTTGCTTGGCTTTGCAGGTTTTAGTTGACATTATTTTTGTGCAAGCATTCATTGAAAGGTGACGTGTGTAACTAAAGCAATTATTATTAGATAATATTGTATAGGATTGCATATTTATTCAAAAAAAATTGGAGAATCTAAATTTTAAATTTAGAATAAACCTTATTGTTAAAAATTTCTCCAAATAGAAAAATGGAAGTGATAAGAAAAAGGATGGAAATTATTGCTGAAATGGTTTTTGGAATTGATTGTGTGAGATATCTTTACATCAACATTTCAAAATAGACTCTATGATCCACCATCAAATTGTGTGAGATATTTTGCATCAACATTTCAAATTAGACTCTATGATCCATCATCAAGATGATAGTAGAGAGCTCGAGAAGAAAATGGTAAGTTGAAAACCAAGAACTACCTAAAAAGACATGGAAAGGGGGGATGAAGAGAGAGGTTGCACGTGAAACAAGGACTAAAGATGTTGCGACTTAGACCACCAAGTTTCAAAGAAAAAAAAACTCCCTACATGGTAAGCCCAATAAAAGACCTTAAAAGAGTAAAAAATGAGTGAAAACAAGATAATTAAAAATATTTTTTTTGTATAAAAGTAATAGATTAAAATAACAGGTTGTGTATATGTATATAAGTTGAATTACAAGAATATGTAAAAATATAAAAGGAAACAAAAATATAATCGAATTATTAAATTAAAATATATAATTTATTAGCCAATAGACTACATGTAGTGTGAGATTTGAGCCTGAAATAAGTCTCACACTTGCAAATCAATATAAAAGATAATGGAATTAAATAATAAAAAAGAACAAAACAAAATTAGAATTGAATTATTAAATCAAATTATATAATTTATAAATAAAAAAGAATTGAAAAATATAATTGAACTTATAAGTTAAATTAGACTTATAAATTAAATTAATTATATCTATTAATAATTTATAATTTCATTTATTTTAAGAAATTTATTTATAATTCTTATATTCATAATTTATATATATTAATAGTTTGATTTTTAATTTCCTTTATTTATATATATTTATAGTTTGATATATATATATATATAATCACTTGACTTATATATAAATGAAATTATCAATAGATCAATTAACTTAAATTAATTATATCTATTAATAATTTATAATTTCATTTATATGTAAGTCAATTGATTATATATATATATATATATAAGAAATTAAAAATCAAACTATAAATATATGTAAATTATGAATATAAGAATTATAAATAAATTTCTTAAAACTAATATTTATTTTTAGATAATTTTTTCTCACGGATAAATTCTTAAAATTGACATTTATTTCTAAATTATTTGACAACAACTATTATAATTAATAATTAGTAATAGACATTCATTCTCTAAAATATTTAGTTTAATTGAAAAATTAAAACCATATAAAAAGAAAAAGAAGAAAAAAAGATTTCTAACTACATATTGAATAATTAAAATCAAATTAATTGAAGAGCTTCACATTTTGAAGCGAGTAATCCATTTAGCTGCCCAACGGCACTCAATGAAAAAAGCAGATCAACCCCACCGTTGGAAAAAGCAGGCAGATTTGTTTTTGTTTAATTTGCCAGCAGATTTTCAAATTACAGTTAGAATAAAACAAGAGTTAAAGCACTGGAGGTGGG